>CM066032.1:1026698498-1028035174 GCA_033557465.1 Ichthyophis bannanicus
TGTGTCTTTTGGGGAAACTGCTAAGTACTTATGACCTAGATTGGCCACTGTTGGAAGCAGGATAGTGGGCTTGATGAACCTTGGTCTGACCCAGTATGGCATATCTTATGTTTTTAGGATGTCAGTGAGCCAGCTCAGGAGTAGCAATGTGGGATATGGTTCCTTGTTCCATGTAAACCGCGCTGATACTAAAGAGTGCGGTATATAATAAAATTAAATAAATAAATAAATAAATAAATATGTGGCCATATCTGTGCAAGGCTCAGAGAGGGTGGTGTGTCCCGTTGCCATCAGGAAAAAACCTCATACATATCAGGAGGAGCAGAACTGCTTGCCTTATCCACCTGTCTTAGCGATTGGGAGAACAGCATTGCAGCACATACAGAGGTGATATGACACCAAGACCTTCACAGGGTGAGGTGTGCATGATACCTCCCTTTGAGCCACAGTGTTGTTCATGGAATGAGAGACTGCAACCTATCCTGCATCTCTCACACACAGCCTGACTATGATGACATAACTGTCCAAATGATACCCCCCACTCCAATGACATTGTGATGTCCCCAAATTCCCTAACCAGTACAGTGTAGAGCAGGGGTCATGAACTTCAGTCCCGGAGTGCCACATTCCAGCTTGGTTTTCAGGATGTCCCTCATGAATATCTATGAGATATATTTGCAGAGAATGAAAGGTAATGGATGCAAATATATCTCATGAATATTCAGTATACTGTAGACATTCTGAAAACCCACCTGGATTGTGGCACACCAGGACTGGAGTACACCACCCCTGATGTAGACAGTACTAGGATTGGGGGCATCGCAAAACATCTATCCCAACTGCACCTGTGCAGAGATATGTTTCCATGCTAGCTAGTTTCAAGGCTACATGCTGACACATGGATACAATAGCACCACACTATGGACACCTCATAACTATGGGGGACGAGTCAGAGGAAAGGATCAAGCAGGGACAGTGTTGTTCTGGAGGGCAATGACAGGGATTTAGCAGGAACATATTTTGGGTGTTAGAATAGCTACAGCAGTTGGGATAGGAACCACAGTTCAGAATAAAAATGCAGTGAGATATGGGAGGCAGGGTGGGGGAAGAGAAATTAGCAGATCTACATTTTGAACCATGAGGTCATATGTTTCTGTGGGGTTTAAATCAGGATGGCAGGTTAAGGGACAGCAGGTATGGCATCCAGCTGGGGTCACATTTCACAGATAAGCAGTGGATGGCAGTTGCAGGGTTGCACTGTTAGCCATATCCATGAATGAGTTGGACAGCCTGTCATGGACTTATGTGCAGCTCTTGATGATGCAGTATGGGATGTGCAGTCCTGATTCCATTGGGGAAAGGCATGGATAGCACATTGCATAATGCACAGCTAAGCCATGTGTCACACAGTAATGGAATCAATGAGGCTTCCTGGAATGCAGTAACCTTGCAATTGAGGGCATAGACACAGGTGGGGAGTTGTTATACATCACAAACCATCTCCAAATGTACATGGAAACAAAACACATCTCAAAGCACAGACTAATATATAACTATTTGTTGGTGTCTTCATACCTGATTACTGAAGGTTGGTGTCAAGCTCAGTTGGCAGCCCTGGAATATAGATAATGCCCAACATCTGGACCAGGCATTCCTCCATAGGGGTAAGTTGGATCTGCATGGGCCCCCCACCACCAGTGCCCTGGGTGTATGCCCTCTCAACACTGAGGTGGGACCACAGTGACCTTTCAATGTCATTAAATCTCTTGTGCATACTTTCTGTGTCCTGCTCAGAACCCCCCACAGCTGCCACAGCCTCAATCATGCTGTCCCAAATGGCACGCCATGCGATGACTGAGGTTTGGGAGCTGAAGCACCCAAACAGATGCTCATAGTTGTCTAGTACCTTCTCTAGCAGCACCTCATTTTCCTCAGGATCAAATCTGGGTGCTTTCTTTCGGGACTCATCTGGGATACTCTTCTTTCTCTTCTTCAGAGGCTGTCCCTCAGCCATCTGTCCTGTGGATGGGCTCTGTTGTGCAGGCTGACATCAAGAGGATGTCTCTGGCTGCTCGCTATCCTGACCATCGACCCTGTTCCTCTCTTGTGCTTACACTTCTGGGGGAGGGTATTCACCTGGTTGTCCTTTAGCTTGATGGGTTGCAGCGTTCTGCTCAGCCTCAGCTCTTCCACCATCCTTTTTTTGTCTGCCAATTGGGTCCATCACTCTCCACGTTTGCAGACACTGGGACATTGTAAACCAGCAGGAACTTCCAATTTATAGTAATGGGTGCTACGAGAGCATGCTACATGAGCGCGCATGAACAACACCCATTTGCACCTTGACATCTCATTGCCATCACATGTATGGGGGACTCACCACTCAATGCTTGGCCAACTTAAATATATATCCTGGAAATCTCATTGGCCTGCAGTGCAGCAGAGCTAAGTGGATCAACTTTGCCCTGATGATGTTCCCATATATGTGTGTCCATTGTGATGGCAGTTTCAGCTACCCTAGAGGTGTGCATGAGGGTTAGCTATATGGGTCCAAACATTCCCAGTCTGTGCTTTACCCTTTGAAGGAATCTGGAAAATCACAGGTCCACTCAAGCTATGAGGTAAACCAGAATCTGGACTGTTGGCAAGCCTGTGTGTGTGTCATACCTGCCCATTGTGCAATGGGCATTTCACTGTGTCTTCTGGATGCATTATTTGGCACAGCACTACTGTTTGCACAAAATCTTGTAACTGCTATTTGCTACCTCACAGCCAAGTGAACCCTCATGTGCCATGGCGGGATATGGAGTGCCAAGGACATGTTTATCAGACACTTGGCACTGTAGTACTGTGCCTGTTCTGCACCACCAGATTGTAACTGACATTTCTCACTGACTTTGACTAGTGGCTTTCCTTCTTTATTGATTCCTCTTTCCCCACACTTATTCTCAGGGATTTTAACATTCATGTTGTTAACCCCTTTGATCTTTATGCTTTAAAGCTCCTTTTCCTTACCACCTCATTCAACCTCCAGCTTTGTAATACTGTCACCACACACCAGCACGGCCACTGTCTCAGCCTTGTATTCTTCTCTAATTGCTTACCCTCAAACCTCTGTACCTCACTTCTTCCTTTATCAGACCATCACCTGCTAAGCTTCACTCTTCATCACCCGCCGCTACAACCTCCAACCTTTTTTAGAAATCTTCATGCTATTGACCCTTTGGCTCTCTCTACCACTGTCTCATCACCTCTTTCCTCCACTATGTCATCTGAGTTTGTTGATGAGGCAGTAGCTTCCTATAATGCTGCACTCTCCTCTGCTCTGGATGCTCTTGCTCCACCCACGCAACGTCCTGTAAGGTGTACTATACTCCAGCCCTGGCTTTCATTTACTACCTGCTATCTACGTTATTGTGCCCATTTAGCTGAGCTTGGCTCAAATCCTGCTCCCTTGTGGACTTTCTATACTTTAAATTCATGCTTGTCTCTTTCCAATCAGCCATAGCACTCACCAAACAAGATTATTATATCCATCTGACTAAGGGGCTTGTTTACAAAGCCGCGGTAGCGGTTTGCGATCGTAATCGGAGCCGCGGCCCCATTGATTTCAATGGTGCCGCGGCTGCGATCGCGATCGCGAACCACTACCGCGGCTTTGTAAACAAGCCCCTAACTCTCTTGCCACTGACCTTCACTGTCTCTTTAATATACTTATCTTTCTCCTCAAGGTGCCTCTGCCTCTGACCCTCTCCCTCCCTTCCTCCCTCCCTCCCTTTCTGCAGAAACCCTGACTGACTATTTCCATGACAAAATCCACAAGATTACCCCCCATAAAGTCAGCTACTTCTCCCCCTCTTCACTCCCAATTTCCTCCCTCTTCCTCTGCTACCCTTTCTTCCTTTTCTATGATCTCTGAGGAGTAAACCACACACCTTTTTTCCTCCTCCAAGCTCACTACCTGTTCCTTTAATCCTATTCCCACCCATTTTCTAAACCCCATCTCCTCCACTGTTGTCTCTTCCATCACTCATATTCTCAGTCTATCGCTCTCCACTGCAACTGTCCCTGTAGCCTTCAAGCATGCTGTAGTTACACCTCTCCTCAAGAAACCCTCATTATATCCTATCTGTCCTTCTATCGACCCATATCCCTCCTCCCCTTCATTTCTAAACTACTTGAATGTGCCTCCACTTTCTCTCCTCTCAAACCCTCCTGGATACTTTACAATCTGGCTTTCATCATTTACATTCTACTGAAACGGCTCTTGCCAAAGTCTCCAGTAACCTGTTCCTGGCATTTCCATAGTTGATATGTAAATAATTCCTGTTTTGTGTTGTTTTGTTCTGTTTTGCTTTGCTTTGTTTACCATGGATCTTATTATATGTCACATGTTCGTTTTTTGTAAACCACCCCTGATTTCTGGAAAGGGCTGTATAGAAATGTATAACAAATAAAATAAATAAATAAATAAATAAAATCCAAGAATCTGTACTCAATCATCATCCTTCTTAACCTTTCTGCTGCTTTTGACATTGTTGACCACAACTTTCTCCTTGATACCTTGTCCTTGCTTAGTTTTAAGGGCTCTGCACTATCTCTTCTTATCTTTCTCATTGCTCTTTCAATATTTGTTCTGGTGGATCCTCCTCTGCTTCTATCCTGCTCTCAGTTGGTGTACCCCAAGGATCTGTCTTGGATCCACTACTTTTCTCTCTATATATCCAGTCCCTTGGTGCACTCATCTCTTCCCATGGCTTTCAGTACCATCTTTATGCTGATGACTCACAGATCTACCTCTCGACACCTGAAATCTCTGCGGCAATCCAGGCCCAGATCTCTGCCTGCCTTTCTGACTTTGTTGCTTGGATGTCTCACTGTCACTTGAAATTGAACATGGCCAAAACCGAGCTTCTTATTTTTCCCCCTAAAACTTCCTCTCCCCTTCCTCCTTTCTCACTCTTTGTGAATACTGCTCCCTGTTTCCTTGGCTCACAACCTTGGGGTCATCTTTGACTCCTCTCTCTTCTTCTCCACACACATCCATCTGATAGCTAAGACCTACCATTTCTTTCTCTATAACATCAACAAAATCTGCCCATTCATTTGTAAACACACTACTAAGACATTTATCTATTCTTTAGTCACCTCCCGTCTTGACTATTATAACCTACTCCTTGTTGGTCTCCCTCTGAATCATCTCTCTCCCCTTCAATCTGTTCAACACTCTGCTGCACAGTTAATCTTCCACCAGCCTTGTCATGCTCATATTACGCCTCTTCTCAAGTCTCTTCATTGGTTTCCTATCCATTTCCTAAAGCCCCAAACAAAAGATCATCTGCACCATGGTTCACAGCTGACTTAAGGGCATAACTAACCCTCCTACGGAGATTGGAAAAGCGCTGGAGGAAGTCACGTACCAGCAGTGACCAAGCAGCATACACCCAGAACTTACACACACATCGCAGGGCCGTCACAGACAGGATGAAACAACACCACACAGACACCCAGAAACGGTCATTAAACAAGCTGCACGACCTCTTCAACCTGGTCAAATCTCTTGCCAAAGAACCCACCCCGGAGCACCCCGGAACCATACACCCGCAGGACTATGCCGTCTTTATGCAATCTAAACTGTGCAAGACCGACAAAGTGGTGATACCGGACACCTCCAACGAACAAGAGTGCTCAGCATCTCTAACTACCTTCGTCACACCATCAAAGAAAACTATTGAAGACACCATCGCAACCCTAAATACCTCCACTGCATACTCGGACCCCTGTCCAGCATTCTGGATAAAAGATCTGCGATGTGACCTCGCCCCGATCTTAGCTAAAATGATAGGCCTATCTTTTAGCACTGGGTCTTTCCCCTCCATGCTCAAACAGACCTCCGTTAGACCGCCGCTGAAGAACGCCAAATTAGACCCTCAAAAGGTGGAGTCATACAGACCCATTTCCAGCATCCCGATGCTCACTAAAATCATTGAAAAGATAGTCTACAAACAGTTACAAGATCATATTGATACCAACGCCCCTCTAGATTCATCTCAACATGGATTCAGAGAGTCACACGGAGTCGAAACACTACTCACAACTCTTTTCGACACCATAATGTCAGACATTGACAACTTACGTCAAGGTTTTGCACTCGTCTTTTTAGATATAGCGGCAGCCTTCGACTCGGTCTGCCATGAAATTCTCCTAGGTCGGCTAAGAGAGAAAGGCATTAGTGGAATAGCTCTCGAGTGGTGCAGATCCTACCTGTCTGGCAGATGGCAATACGTCCGAGCAAACGGGTCCACATCCGAGCCATTCCTACAAAGCCAAGGAGTTCCTCAAGGATCTTCCCTATCATCACTTATGTTTAACATCTATATCCAACCTATCTGTAACATCATTAGATCGTTCAATGTGAGTTGCATGATATACGCAGATGATGTCTTACTGTACCTGCCAATATCCCTGTGTAGCAGCAGAGCGCAGACAAACCAATAATACCAGGAGTCTGTTCAGAAGGTCCAAATCATTTATTTGTGCACAAGTCTCAATCAAAGTCAAATTCAAAATGGCAGAGCGATGTTCTCTGGCAATACAACAACTTTTATAGATTTTTACTCCATTCTAGGTATAGAAAAACATTTCATTGGTCCCGGTACTCTCCCGTACCTCCCGTACCCCTTCTATTGGTGCCGGTACTGATATGATTATCCAATTATGTTCCTTCAGTGGGCTCAGCACCTGCTTACCCCCCTTCTAGTCCCAATTACAATGGTCAGTTCATCAACTTGTTACTTTCATACTTTCAAGGCTATTGGGCTAGTTGCTACGTGCAGTGAAGCAGGGCTCTAGAACTTTTTCTGTCAGCAGTTTTAAACATGAATTTCTGTATTTTTCCATCTGTTCTGCTTATCTAAGCTAATTCAATACTTTTACTGAGTTCTATCCTACAATAGCAGCATGTTGGGGGATGTGTAATTCCTATGAGCCTCTTCACAGGCTTCATTTACAGGTCAAGCTGGTTAGGCCTTCCTGCTTATGTCAGACACTGTGGATCACAGGCCTGCACCTGCCACAGTCCCCCCTTTGATTAATCTCACCCTATTACTTAATAAGGTGTGAGAATTAAATCACCTTTTAAAAGAATCACATCATGATTGAAGGATTTCGACTAGGACTGGCTTTATATAAGGCCATTATTTTAGTTGCGGTCTTCCGCTCTACTGTACTATCAATAGCAGTATGAATAGAACGCATACAACATGGGATTAAACATGGTAATAAGAAAATAACAGCAATAAGGATTAGTACTAAGACAATGAAAGTCTTAAATCCTCCCAGCCAGGAGAAAAGGTTAGCAAACCAATTAGGGAATTTCAATGAGTGCCAAGTTTGTACTGGCACATAAGCATGTCTTTGCATATCTTTAGCAATTTCTTCAACTACTTGACCCTTATCATCTATTTTCAAACAACAATTGGTTAGATTCAGTTTACCACATACTCCTCCTTCAGCTGCTAACAAATAATCAAGCGCTAAGCGATTCTGATATATGGCAGTGCACATTTGAGTACTCTGTCTAGCTAAAAGTGTAAGAGCTTGACTAGTTTCATTGGTTATTATTTCAACTACTGCTTGTAAGCGAATAATACGATTAATCATGTATATTGGAGTTCGATAACCATACATACCATCATCATTCCAAGTGGCAGGCCCATAATACTCAATGATTCTTTCTGGTGGCCAATCATCCCCCTTCCACTTCTCCCACTTGCCTACCTGGAGGGGTGATCTCTTCTGTCTCAAGGCTCGTTTATGTCGGTGGGTAGTGTATACTGGGTATCCCAATTGTTCTCCATGTTCAGTGTTTAAAAGAAAGAAAGAAGGTCTGATGGTTCCTAAGACACATGCTCCTCCCCATAATGGTGGAAGTTGTGCATATGCTCGGTTTCCGCAGATCCAATATAGGCCAGGTGGGGCTTGCCAGGCATGGGCTTTGGCAAGATTAGTCCATACATCAGCAAGTTCAGGAAATCTGGCTAATGGGTTAGGAGGTTCAGGGTGTCTGATTCCTGACCACCATGACGTCTTCTTGGTTGTGGCGTTATAGAATTTCTGGCTAAGACAGACCAGCTGTCCTACCTGTTGGGTGAACTGGGGTCCAGTTCTGGCATAGCAAAGACGTCCAACGATTGAGTGCGCTAACACCCATTCGCTAGTAGTCTTATGTAATTCAGTCTGATTGTAGACCAAAGAATAATTCAATTCTTGAGCTTCCCATGGCCCCTGGTCTCCCATTTGGGTTCCACCACAGAAATAACAATCTGAAATTTTAAGACTAGATACTACTGCTCCGGCTAATTCTAGAAATAAATTCTGAGAGGGATGAGGGATTTCAAACTTATTTACATGCATGGCCTCATAAAAGGTGTTATGGATATGATATTTAGATGACTTGTGGGCTTGGGTATTCAATCTGATATACACAATGGTCCCAGGATCTATTGCTCCACCAGCAATACGTAAACCAAACTTGTATCCCTGTTTCCATGCACTGGGATTGTGTATGCGTAAGTGTAAGGGGTTACAAGCATCTTTCTGACATTTATCATTTGTTGTTGACTTGGTTAAGGTGGCCATGCGTTTATCTATCTTTTCGTCAACTATACCATTATTCCATGTAGCATAAAACACATTCCCAATACGGGCAATAGTAATCTGCTTCAGGGGCAGTACTATAGCCTGGTTCCTTTTTACCTGTACACTTTTTCCATCCTGTGGCACCTTCCGGACACATATACTTATGGTCATTTCGATACGCTTTCTCCCAAGTACCACAGGTAGAATAACTATCTCTATTTATGACATTACATGCATCAAAATTCAAAACAGCAGGTTTAGTAATGTCCTTAAGTGGTGGCGTAGCAGCTATTATAGGTCCATCTGCATCCTTCCATCGTATTTCCAACGTGTAATAGGATGGATTCTGATGCGGATTATAGCATACTCTAGATTTGCCATTAGTGCAAACATTCAGTTCAGTGGTGTTATAAATACACCGAGTCACTTTTCCCTTGCAGGTATAGTAAGAATGGTAAATCAAAGTCTGAGTTACTTTCAATCCAGTTCGAGTAGAAGTAATGCAGGCAGTACATGGAGGTAAAGCATAAGTCAGTTCAAAACCTCCAAGGAAGGCAACCAGGGCAAAGCAAAGACAAAGATACATGTTGATTGGAGTTCTTCTGAATCCTCAGCTTGCAGATCTTGACCTCGACGTTCTTTTTCTTCGTCCCGTGCGCTAATGAAGCAATTCAACGGGAGCTGAGTGTTGATTGAAGATCCTCAAGTTGTCCATCACACCTCAACCAACTTAGCAATTTCAGTTGGTTTTGAAGTATGGTTCAATATAGCATCAAAGTAGTGTGCAAAATCGCACGCAAATTGGGTTCGTTGAAACAAAACTGTTGCTGCATGGAAAACAGCAATCCTCTTCGAAAGACTTGGCTACTGCAAGGCACTGTGATGAAGTGTCTAAGTTGCTGGTTGCCGTCTCAGAGTAACTCGCAAGGGTGCATCAAGATGCTGTTCTGCTGTCCACTGCTCAGGTTCAGGATCAGCGGCGGGCTTGACTCTGCTGTGGTGGATCCAGGCGTCGATTTCTGCTACCTTTACTGCAGTTGGGGTAGACAGGATGACGGTGTATGGTCCCTTCCAATGGGGTTCCAACGGTGTCTTCTTCCAATCTTTGATTCACACCGAGGTACCAGGCTGATAGGGATGCAGAGGTTCCGTCAAGTTGATAGGCAACTGGTCTCGGATCCACGCATGGAGAGTCTGTAGAACAAAACTAAGAGCTAGGAGTTCTTGCCTGGTTACTTCTGAACCAATTTGGGCTAAACTTCCTTTGATTCCCTGCACTATTGGTGGGGGTTTACCATACAGGACTTCAAAAGGGGAAAAACCTGTTGACTTTACAGGAGCTGAGCGTATTCTAAGTAAAGCTATTGGGAGCACTTGGGGCCACTTATTTATTTATTTATTTAACAGTTCTTCTATACCGCTCTATTTTAGATCAGAGCGGTTTACATTTAACATCAACTATACAACACAAGGAACTTTGAGTTGTATTTACAATAAACAGGGAGATCAACTTGGAAGTAACTGGGGGAAACTATGTACAATTCTTAACTTTATACATTGTATCACACTTCAAGTGTGTCTCCTGACATAGCTTGGACATCTGGGCTTTTAGGGTACGATTCATTCGCTCAACTTTCCCTGAACTCTGGGGTCTGTATGCAGTGTGGAGTTTCCATTGTATCTGTAAAGCTTTTGCTAACTGTTGAGTAACTTGGGAGACAAATGAGGGTCCATTGTCTGACCCTATTACTGCTGGAATTCCAAACCTAGGGACAATCTCTCTCATTAAAACTTTGGTAACTTCTCGGGCTTTCTCAGTTCTGGTTGGGAAGGCTTCTACCCACCCAGAGAAAGTACAGACTAATACTAATAGGTAATGGTATCCATTGGCTTTTGGCATTTCGGTAAAATCAATTTGGAGGTTGTGCATGGGGGTTACACCTCCTGACTGAACTCGGGGTGCCGTTATAAGGCCTTGCTTGGCATTATTTTTGGCACAAGTTAGACATTGACGTGCTACTGAAGCTGATATGGTTGTCAATAGAAGAATGTAAAAATGTGGTCTGAGTGCTTTCTCCATAGCACTCTTCCCATAGTGGGTGGCTTCGTGAAAGGCTTTGACAAAGGATGGTCCTAACAGTTCAGGAATTACTATTCGTCCAGGGGGTTGACTGTCCTCTGCTGGTGGCAGCTCAATCCATCCATCTTTCAGTACTCCATCTTCTTTGTTACAGTAGTAGTCTAATTCTTTGGTGGTATATCGTGGTGTCCATAAATTCAGAGGTACTGGAAACAATGCTGCTTGCATTGGCATAGCTTGTGGTGTTATCTGTCCTGTCATAGCTGCTTGTCGTGCTGAGGCATCTGCAAATCTATTTCCTCGGGCAACTTCTCCTTTTCCTGCTTGATGTCCTCTGCAATGCATGACAGCTACACGTGTTGGGGCCCAAACTGCATCAAGTAACATCAGTATCTCGGGACCATACTTGACTGATTTTCCTCCGGACGTGATGAGTCCTCGTTCTTTATAGAGAGCTCCATGGGCATGTAGAGTGGTGAAGGCATATTTGGAATCTGTATACACATTTAGCACAAGTTTCGCTCCTAATAATAATGCTCTGGTGAGTGCTATCAATTCGGCTTTCTGGGCTGATGTGCCTGAAGCTAGAGCTGATGATTCAACTACTTCGTGTTGAGTGACGACTGCATATCCGGCACAGCGTCGTCCATCGAGGATGAGACTGCTCCCATCAACATAATAGATTTGGTCAGGATTGTCTATGGGCACATCTGTCAGGTCAGGTCGACTGGAGAACACGGTTTCCATGACTTTGATACAGTCATGTTCTGGGAGTTCTTCACTGATGGGTATCAAGGTGGCTGGATTCAAGGCATGTCTCACTTCTAGTTGTATCTGTGGGTTTTCACATGACATGCTCTGGTATTTCAACATTCGGGAATTGGTGAGCCAATAATTTGCTTTCTGTTCCATGAGGGCAAGGACTGCATGTGGCACAGTGACTCGTATGTTCTGTCCTAATGTGAGCTTGTCTGCTTCACTCACTAATAATGCTGTAGCTGCAACTGCTCTCAGGCATGGTGGCTATCCTTTGGCCACAGTGTCCAATTGTTTTGATAGATATGCTACAGGTCGCTCCCAATTTCCCAATTTCTGAGTCAGCATGCCTAAGGCATTTCCCTGAGCTTCATGTACAAACAAGTGGAAAGGCTTGTGAACATCTGGTAGTCCAAGTGCTGGTGATGACATTAATTCTTCCTTTAACTTCTTGAAGGCTGTATCCTGCTCAAGTCCCCACTCCAGTGGCGACTTTTCTTCTCCTTTTGTGGCTTCATACAGTGGTTTGGCAATTTGGGCAAAGTTGGGTATCCAGATTCGGCAATATCCTGCCGCCCCCAGAAAGGCTCTGACTTGCTTTCTGGTTGTTGGGGTTGGAATTCTGCATACTGCTTCTTTTCTTTCTCTGCCTAATCTTCGGCTTCCTTGGGTTATACGAAAACCCAAGTATTTCACTTCTTTTTGGCATAGTTGTGCTTTTGCTCTGGAAACTTTATATCCAGCTTCATTTAGTAACTGCAAGAGGTCTTTGGTAGCTTGTATACATTCACTTTCTGATATGGCAGCTATCAGCAGATCGTCCACGTATTGGAGAAGCACTCTCTTCCCCGGGGCCACTGGATAGCTTGAAAGGTCTTGATTCAGTGCAGCACTAAAAATGGTAGGCGAATTCTTGAATCCTTGGGGTAATCGTGTCCATGTGAGTTGGCCCCCTCTTCCAGAGATGGGGTCCTGCCATTCAAATGCAAACAATATTTGACTTACAGGGGCTAATCTTATACAGAAGAACGCATCTTTTAGATCTAGTACAGTGAAATGGGTAGCTTCAGCAGGTATCAGTCCTAGAAGAGTATAAGGATTGGGTACAACTGGATGTATAGTTTCAACTGCATCATTCACTCTCCTTAGGTCTTGCACTGGGCGATAATCACCTGTCCCAGGTTTCTTTACTGGCAACAGTGGAGTGTTCCATGGGGATTGACATACTTTTAGTAGGCCATGTTCAAGCAATCTTTGCAAGTGGCGATGAATGCCTTCAATTGCAGCTCTTGGGAGAGGGTACTGTTTGACATGTACTGGTGTAGCACTAGGCTTAAGGGTTACAATTACTGGAGCTATATGCTTGGCTAGGCCTGGAGGACTGCCTTCTGCCCATACTCCAGGTGGTGCATGAATGTTCTTTAAAGTTTGTTCGAAATAGGTGTCTTGGATAGAGTCATCAATGTAATACCTCCATTCTTCTTCTCGGGGAACTGTCAGCAGCATCATTCCCGCTGGTTTGGCTTGGGGATTTACTGTCATTTGCATTTCTCCTTTTTCAGAGAAAGATATTTGTGCTTGAAGCTTGGCTAACATATCTCGTCCTAGTAGTGGCACTGGACACTCGGGCATGTAAAGGAATTGATGAGTTATTTGCTGTCCTCCTAGACTGCATATACGATTCTGAAGAAAAGATTTTGTAGCTTTGGCACCAGTTGCTCCTATGATGGTGACTGCTTTTGTAGAAAATGGGGCTATTTTTCTGTCGATTACTGAATGTTCTGCGCCAGTATCAACCATAAAGTTCATAATTTGGTCTCCTATTTGTATTCCGACCATAGGCTCCTGGAGACCTAAAGCAAACTCGGAGCCCGGTCTGTCCTAGTCCACGTCATTTTCATCATGGATTGTCGTAGCCACTGCTTGGATGGCTCCTCCTCTTTCTCGCTGGAAATGTTCTCGATTGGCTCCTCCGCGGTTTCGGGGACGGCCTCGTCTTTCTTCTCGCCACTGATGATTGTTTTCGTCATCTTGCTGGGCGTCTTCGAGTTGCGGGCACGCATCTCTCCAATGTCCTTCTTCTCTGCAATAGGCGCATTGGTTCACGCCTAGCTGCTGGGACCGGCCTCCACCTCGGCCCTGCCCCCTTCCTCTGCTCCGTCGATTAGGGACACCTCCCCTTTTCTGTTCCACTATGGCCGCAGCCAAAAAATCAGCTTTCTTCTTCATCTTTTTATCACATTCTCTCTTCCTTTCATTATCACGATTCACATACACTTTATGAGCGACTTCCAGTAACTGTGTTGTATTCATGCCCGCAAACCCTTCTAACTTCTGTAATTTACGTCTAATGTCTGGTTGAGATTGGTTTACAAAAGCAGAATTCACCATACATAAACTTCCTGGTGCCTCGGGATCATAGGGAGTATACATTCTGTATGCTTCAATTAATCTTTCATTAAATTCTGCAGGGCTCTCTTCTATACCTTGAATGACTCCTGCAACTTTGGAAAGGTTCATAGCCTTCTGGCCCCCCCTTCTCAGACCTTGTAAAAAGCCTTGGCGAAAACGGGCTAGGGCTGTGGATCCTTGCTCTGTATTTGGATCCCAATGGGGGTCTTCATTCGGGAATTCTCTCTGGGCCGCTTCTCGAGGGTCTATTCTATCCACCCCCTGTCCCGGAGCTACAGGGTTATCCGCCAGCCAATCTATAGCTGCTTTTCTAATTCGGGCTCGCTCTTCTGTCGTGAATAGAGTAGTCAGGAGCTGGCGTCAATCTGCCCAAGTGGGTTGGTGGGTTTCCATAATGGTATTCACTAATTCTGTAAGCTCTAAGGGTTTATTGGTATAGGAAGCATAATGCGACCTCCAATTTAACAAATCAGTTGTAGAGAAAGGGATATACACATAACTCAGGGGTCCCGCTACCACCTCATCATTTTCATTCTTTATGGCCACTCCCGGGACTTGCCGTAAGGGCATCATCTTGGCGGTAGATACCTTTTTGGATCTAAGGGATATTTTTGTAACTGTCCTGTCAGGGGTTACTTTCTTTTTCTCTACAGGTTTCACTTTAGATGTGCATTTTGCTGGCAGGCTAGTGCTAGCAACCACTTCTACACTGTCAACATTGCTTAGGGGATTTTCAGTTTCTAATGGCTCTGCTTCTGTATCTGACTCTCCTTTTTCTGTTTCAGACGATTCACCTTCCTGTATAGAGGATTCATCTTCCTGCTCTTCGGGTGATGGCTCTGGGGTTGGGTCCCGTCTCGGCTGTCTCGGGGTCTCTGGGGCGGGACGCCGGGCAGCCCTTACTGGACCTGGGGTTCGAGGCTGTCGGGAAATTATTTCTGGGGAATCAGGATCTACCAGGATGGGCTTCTTCCTGGACTTCTTATCCTGCCCTTTCATTCTAGACTGTTCTGTTTTCTGACTATGATCTGTCTTAGCTAACATTATTCTGCACTGTTCTTCATAACAGCGCTGCGCCCAAAGGGGCGGATCTTCACAAATACTTAAGCAGGAATCTATATAGGGATACTGATCGGGGTGCGCTATCCGCACTCTACGGTGTACTAACTGGATAATTTCTACATTAAAAGTTCCCTCTCGAGGCCAGGTGGGGTCTAGATCGGGCCACTCCCTAGTACACAAAATCTGTAAACGTGCTGCTGTCATTTTAATACCATAATCTCCAGAATATCCCTCTTTAAAATGTGCGATCATACATTCTAATGGAGTGTTTCTAGTAGACCCCGCCCCTCCCATTTCGATGTGTGCACGCAACAACAGACAAAAGGGAAAAGGAGGGCGGACCGTGGGTAAGGGGTCCTCACGGCCCTGGAAACGTATAAGGAGAACAAATAACAAGACAAGACGACAATCGCTTCCCCCTTTTCGCGACCTGAACGCGGTCGCCCGGTCAGGAAATGCGCTACTCAGGGGTCCACCTTCACTTGGTCTGTGCTGCCAGACCTCTCATCCACACTTCATTCACACAATCATGCTAGCAACGTATCCCAGAATGCATTCGTTTCTATCTATTCTGACTAGTCTTATTCAATTTCCAAAATACAAAAAGATGGGGGTTTCGCCCTGCGAATACTCATGCGGGGTTACTCGGCCCGTCTTTGAGAGGTGATCAGGCTCTCTTACCAATTACCAATTTCTCGAGATTACAAATTCCAAGTTCCAATGGCAGTACTGCTCTTTCTATATCTGTCTAGACAACAAATCAAAACTATACTCACCGGATCCGGTCCTCAAACTTCCCAAGCAGGCGCATGAGTTGGACCTCGGACTCCCCTCACTCGGGTTCGAGGCATTGGCTCCAGCCGGGCCCGGCACCCGCCGAGGTCCGACCAGCTCCCTCCGATACAAGGGACCGGCGGCGCCAAGGAGCAGCCCTCGTCGGAAGGGCGCGATCCCGGCAGGACCAAGCCTATAGAGGCGGAAAGTCGTGGTATATTGCCATATATACACTATGATTCCACAACTTCCCGGCCAACGCACCAAGAATATGTAGCAGCAGAGCGCAGACAAACCAATAATACCAGGAGTCTGTTCAGAAGGTCCAAATCATTTATTTGTGCACAAGTCTCAAGCAAAGTCAAATTCAAAATGGCTGAGCGATGTTCTCTGCAAATACAACAACTTTTATAGATTTTTACTCCATTCTAGGTATAGAAAAACATTTCATTGGTCCCGGTACTCTCCCGTACCTCCCGTACCCCTTCTATTGGTGCCGGTACTGATATGATTATCCAATTATGTTCCTTCAGTGGGCTCAGCACCTGCTTACCCCCCTTCTAGTCCCAATTACAATGGTCAGTTCATCAACTTGTTACTTTCATACTTTCAAGGCTATTGGGCTAGTTGCTACGTGCAGTGAAGCAGGGCTCTAGAACTTTTTCTGTCAGCAGTTTTAAACATGAATTTCTGTATTTTTCCATCTGTTCTGCTTATCTAAGCTAATTCAATACTTTTACTGAGTTCTATCCTACAATAGCAGCATGTTGGGGGATGTGTAATTCCTATGAGCCTCTTCACAGGCTTCATTTATAGGTCAAGCTGGTTAGGCCTTCCTGCTTATGTCAGACACTGTGGAACACAGGCCTGCACCTGCCACACCTGGACTGCCCAGACCTTACCCCCTTGACTAAGTGTTTCAACGCAATATCCGAATGGCTCCTCTCTCAAAATCTGTGCATCCAGCACAAGAAAACGGAGGTCCTGTTCATCTCCAGAAATCCCGAGTTTAAACCACCCAGCTACTTGAAAGTGGATAACGCCGAATTGCAAGTAAAATCAGCTATACGTTATCTCGGAGTCACATTGGATCAGAACCTCAACATGAAGCAACACATAGCCAACACCGTAAAAGCGATCTACTTCAAGATTAGATCCCTTAGACACCTACGCCCTTTACTCGAACCAGGCGACTTCCGCACCATTTATCAAGCCCTCATCATTCCTCATTTTGACTATTCAAACGCCATCCTACAAGGACTCCCTCAGGCCACCTTACATCCCCTGCAACTTGCCATGAACAGTGCCGCGCAGATTCTCCTCGGAACGCCAAGAAGAGAGCATATCACACCCCTCCTGAAACAGCTTCACTGGCTCCCCATTCAAGCCAGGATCAGTTTCAAAACCCTAGTGATGACATTCAAGGCTATCAAGGGGCTCTCCTCCTCTTCACTATGTGACCTCATCCAACCACCCACACCCAACAGGCTAAGAAGAACCGCAGTAGCCAACATGCTAGTGATACCGAGAGACACGACAAAATGCTCCAAAGCAACATCGAACAGAGCCTTTAGACTATGTGCCCCAAGTCTCTGGAACTCCTTACTACCACACATCAGAGCAATCCCCAACTTGAGCCAGTTCAGGAAGGCCTTGAAACACTTCCTCTTTTTCAAATACCTCACTGACTGCCCTGAACCCCAGCCACCAAGTATGATCAATACCCAATAACTCCATCTGACATGTATATAGTTACCCTATTCAATGCTCCGCATATGTATATAGTTTACCCTGTTTTCCAAGTTACTTGTTCCTGTTCAATGTAATGACCTGACTTTTGTTTATTGTCGGATACCATTTGTTTTATGTAAACCGCACTGATTGCAAATAGTGCAGTATATAAGAAATGCAAATAAATAAATAAATAAATTGCCGCATCCAGTTCAAACTTCTCACGGTGACCTATAAGTGCATTCACTCTGCAACTCCTAATTACCTTTCCTCTCTTATCTCTTATTACCTCTTATCAAAATGGTAAAGGGGATGGAAGGATACCCCTATGAAGAAAGGCTAAAAAGGTTAGGGCTCTTTAACCTGGAAAAGGGATGGCTGAGGGGAGATATGATAGAAGTCTTGGTCTGACCCAGCATGGCATATCTTATGTTCTTATCTCTCCCTACACTTCTCCTCAGGAACTCCGCTCTTCTGGAAAATTGCTTCTATCTGTGCCCTTCTCTTCTATTGCTAACTCTAGACTTTGCTCCTTTCACCTTGCTGCTCCTTATGCCTGAAACAAGTTGAGTCTGTATGTCAGATGCCTTTTCTGGCCCTTTTCAAATCCAGGCTGAAAACTCATGTCTTTACTGCTGCTTTTGGATCCTGACTCACCTGATCGCCTTTGTTTCCTTACCATCCCTCCTAGATGTATCCCGTGTCTACAGCTACTGTGTTGTCTGTCTTGACTGTGTTGTCTGTCTTGACTGTATTGTAAGCTCTGATGAGCAGGGACTCTCTCTTACATGTATATGTGCAGTGCTGCATATGTCTTGTAGTGCTATACAAATGCTCAGTAGTAGTAGCAATAGTAGCAATCAACCTAGTCTATAGAGCTCCAACAACCTCAGCTGATGATCTGCCAACGATAGTTGACCGGGCCTGCAACACGGAAAAACCACGATTATCTAATTTGATTTTAGGAGATTTCAACCTCCCCTCCCTACACGATACACAAATTGCAGCATTTATAGAAGCATTTGACAACCTTGGATACAACCAGATAGTCAAAGAGCCCACTCATACTATGGGAAATATACTTGACCTGATTTTCGTGCCACAAGCTGTCACAGAAACTGACCACAATTATGCTCTCTCCATAACTCCAGTACCATGGTCTGACCACAGCCTCATCTTATTCCAAATTCCCAACTCCTCCAATACCAATAACTCCACTCTCGCCAAACCAACAACTATGAGGTTTCGCCCCTTTGACAGAGAGGAGGTACTTAAGAAAATTCTCCCAACACTACACACCTCTAAACCTGATCTCGATAACCTAATCAACACCTGGGATCATACTCTCAGAGCCAACACTCAACCATCAAACAAAGCAAGAAAGCCCAAGCATCGGACACATGTAGCCTGGTATTCTAACGAGCTAAGAACATCCCTCCTCCATCTTCATAGACTCGAAAAACGCTGGAGACGTTCCCGCACCACCGAAGCCCACACAGCCTACTGCATGTACCTAAATAAGCATCGCCAGGAAATAACAGATCGAAGGAAACAATTCCATACTAATCTCCTAAAGCAATCACTAAACAAACATCATGATCTCTTCAATATTGTAAAGACAATGGCAAAGGAACCAACCCCCCAACACACTCAAACAATACACCCTCAAGATTATGCAAACTACTTAAAATCAAAAATGACGAAAACAACCAACATCTGCATTACTGGACCAACAAGTATAGACACGCTATCACAGTCAACCACATTAACCAAGTTTAATACGATATCAACCAAAGAAATTGAAAACACTATCACATCAATAAACGCTACCACCGCAGCAAATGATCCATGTCCAGCAGCCTGGATAAAAGATCTTAGATGTGAAATAAGCTTCTTCATACAAAATATCCTCGAACAATCTTTTTCAACAGGAACCTTTCCTCAGTGCCTTAAACAAACCTCCATTAGACCATTACTGAAGAACAACAAATTAGACCCCCAAAAAGTAGAATCCTACAGGCCAATATCCAGCATCCCACTGTTAGCTAAAATAATTGGAAAAAGTGGTCCAACGTCAAATACAACAGCACATAGATACTGAAGCTCCACTCGACCCTGCACAACATGGCTTTAGAGAAGCTCATGGAGTTGAGACCCTCCTCATCACTCTATTCAATACATTAATCACAGGAATAGATAATATCCAACAAGGATTCATCCTTATATTCATGGACATCTCAGCTGTGTTCGACTCAGTAAGCCACCAAATACTTATCGATCGCCTTAATGAAAAAGGAATACTTGGCTCCGCACTTGACTGGTGCATATCCTACCTAACTAACCGTTGGCAACAAGTAAGAATTGAAGAAAGAACATCAGACCCATTTCTGCAAGATCAAGGGGTACCCCAAGGATCCTCTCTTTCAGCATTAATGTTTAATATATACATGCAACCTATCTGTGACCTCATCCGTTCCTTTAATATTACCTGTTTAGCCTATGCAGACGACATTCTCCTATACATGCCATTCTCCATCAACCATCCTGATTTTACACCATTGATAAAATGCTTTGAATCAGTAGAAGACTGGCTCCTCTCACAGAACCTAAGAATCAACCATAGCAAGACCGATGTTATGTTTATCACAAAGAACCAAAACCTCACACCTCCTACTACCTTAAAGATAAAGGACAAGGAATTGACAGTAAAACCTATGATACGATACCTAGGTATTACCCTTGACCAGCGTCTCAATATGAAAACCCACATAAAAAACACAACGAGACTAATATATCACAAAATACGTACACTACGCCACTTACGACTGCTACTGGAACCCACAGACTTCAGAACCGTCTATCAAGCCTTGGTGATGCCTCACCTCGATTTTGCTAATGCAATTCTTCATGGTCTCCCTCAAGCAACTTTAAATCCTCTCCAACTGGCGATGAACACCGCTGCCAGAGTACTTGAAGGAATATCAAAGACAGACCACATAACTCCAATCTTGAAAAGACTCCACTGGTTACCGTCCAACGCAAGAATCCACTACAAGATTATAATCACTACTTTCAAAGCCTTATACAACCAAGCACCCTCAACGGTCGCCAACCTTCTACACATGCAGACCCTCAACAGAGCCAGAAGATCAACTGCTATAAATACATTAATAGTCCCCAAACAAACAGTCAAATACACTAAGGAAACATCTAAAAGAGCCTTCAGCATTCATGCCCCAATAGCATGGAATGCCCTCCCACCAGAATTGAGAGCTATAACCAGCCTAACACAATTCAGGAAAAGTCTCAAACACCACCTATTCTTAAGCTATTTTCCAGTTTAATCCTACACAATACATAGGCACTCCATATCCAGACCAAGATAATTTCAACTGTGAATAATGTGTATAGTTTATTGTATTTATATAGTTGATATAGTTTACCTGTAATCCCAAGTTTCTAAATCCCTGTTACTTGTAAATGCACTACAGTTACTCTGTATGTATATGTTTAGTTTCATGTAAACCGCGCTGATGACAATAGTGCGGTATATAAGAGATGTTAAATAAATAAATAAATAAAATAAATAAATAGTAGAGTTCCCACACAAATTTCACACATATCACATCCCCTACTGTAGGTGACATTCTGTCTGCTATGATGAATCCATGAAGCTTTCTGTTTTGGGGGGACCAAGGGATGAGCACATGCATGCAAGGATTGAGCCAGTTGTACAGTTACTGTAAGTGTTTTGAAATCGAAATGACCTACCTGCCTTTGAGGTTGCAGCAGTTGACACAGATGATTTGTATGTGCAGACCAACATTTGCTGTTACTGTGTTGGCACTCACATTATGTCCTCACCCCTCCACAGTTTGCACTTTGTCTATGTGGGTCCTATATTGTCTGTTGTCAGTGTGTACCAGAATTGTGCTGTGTATTCACAGATCTGCTATTATTAGTGACTGAGGAACTTTGTTTTTGATCTGACCATTCTTTCGGGCCACCTTGGTGTACCATGCCTCACACCACAGGTGCCAATACCTTTAATATAGGTGCACTGAGGTATCCTTTCCCTCCCTGAACTGATCCTCCTGGAGGTTCCAGTACCTCTTAGTGACAACAGTGTAAAGGGTCCTGGAGTCAATGGGTCGTGTGTGCTCACAGACAGCAGTACTCTGCATGGTTTTTTTTGGTAAACATGGTCAGGAGGCATCAGGGGCCTTCAACTGCTCCCTTCCTGATACACTACTTGCCAACTGCTGATGGACACTACTTATCATCAGTTACATACTAGGTCCTGCATGGAGGATGGATTGTCCATTGGTCTGACACCCTATCCACCAATGTTGTGACCACATATGTAGATGTGTCACGGGATTTGTGAAACACATTACAGATGGCTCATAAATTGCAAACTGGTGAGCCCAAGATGACTCTATTCCTCCAGCTCAACTGGGGGGGGGGGGGGGGGCAACTGCATTGACACACAGGACATACACATGCATGTGCCTTTCCTGGGGTCTGTCTCAACATTATAGTCAAATGCTGAGCCCATTCATATTCTCTGTGGTTGGCTCCATCAGGAACCTCTTATTGAGATTCTGAGACTATTTTTCTTTGGGAGGTGGACATTGGAAGCAGAGAACACCACACATAGATGCTGAAGTTTGACCCACATCACAGTTCCCTGACATGTCCTCTGCTACATGTAGATGTATCCGGAAGTCCTGGCTGAATGTCTTAGTGACAATGTAGACCCTACATACAGATTGTGCCCTGGGATGCTGCTGTGGTACCCTTGTCAGGTTTTCAGGGTGGCCAGTATGAACACTATGTAGGAAAACCAAAAAAGAGACGTGGAGACCTCTGAAGGGTAACCAAATTTTTATTTAACCAAAAAATGCCACTGGCCCGACACAGGCCGTGTTTCGCTGCCTTCTTCAGGGGCTCAAAGTGGACTAAAAAACTAAAAGTATACATAAACATATATTAATAACATCATAAAAACAATAAGACACATTTTTATATGGGCCTTAGGACAATGTTGAATATGTATAATGGATTTACATAAATAACTGGATAACATATAAAAAGTCAAAGTATAAGCTTAAATGATAATTAAAAAATTAAAATAAATAAATAAGTTGTATATGCAGATTATAAAACCATAAAAAACTATAAATAACATACTAAATTGTTATAAATATTTAAAATTATAAAAATATAACAATTAAAATTAAAATTGTCAAGAGTAGAAGTGACACACACCTGTTTTTTAATCCTTGCACATATATCTATTCTTATACCTATTTGGGAGAGGAAGAGAACATGTATGGATCAAAAAAACATTTAATATATATATATATATAAGAAAACCATTATAATTATAGTAGAAAGCAAGCGCACATGAAAAACCCCACATTAAAACCACATAAAAGAGGGGAAAAGAAAAAAGAAAAAAGAAAAAAGTGTATCAGTAGAGTACACACCAAGAGACAGGTGCAAAAGGAAAAATATTTATTCATAAATCTATACCTTCAGTTGGTGAAATTCCAACGCGTGTTAAATAGGAAATCCTATACACAAAGCAGCCAAATTGGAAACTTCACTGAAAACTCGGCGTCTATACTAAAAAAACAATTACTGAATCATAAAACGAAAAAGAGAACAACATATCTTCAAACCTTTAGTATCTCAATCTATAAAAAAATTTATTATATAATAAATAATTAAAAATGGGTGCATATACCAAAAGGTAAAAAGCAGGTAAACAAATTTATAAAAAATAATAAATATTAGGTAAAAACTAGATAAAAATAGATAAAAATTAAAAATTAAAAATTGCAAATCACTACCTATGTATGCCACAGTGGGGAAATCTCATAAAATTAAGGACTACACAAAATGTATTTATGCCATGTAGGCAGCTCCTTATTTTAAATTAACTATTAAATCGACCAGCCACAATGTAATTTATTAATGTAGACAAAGGGCCCTTGGTTAATTTACTGCATTCTATCATTTGGAAACTGCTATTACCGTAAAATTGAAGTAATAAGCCACTAGCCAACCTAAAAGAAAAAGAAGCCGCCTATTGTAGTTTGAAAATGCTAAAAAAACATCACAAAAAAGGAAAAGAATAACTGCCACCAATGCCGTAGTCATAAATTTTTTTTTTCAAAACTATTTAAACCTTTCTGCTAACCATTTGGAGGGGGAGTTCAAAGGAGAAAATGCCGACACTCTCACTCGCAGTTATTCTTTTTTATATGAAAAAGGGTGGAGGGAGAAAAACATTTTGAATCTTTAAATCTTTGTCTACATTGATGTCATATTGAAAACTACTTCTAATAAGTCTTAATCCAATTATACAATTAATACTTACTGCTTTCAACTAACTAAAAAACACGACTCTCATGAGGACAAAACAGAAAGGCGCCACTATTAAACCTCCGAGAGACGCCAAACATTTACCTGTATATTTGAAGGTGTATTTTCACTAAGAGACACATTAGTTATAAAATAAAAATAAAAATATACCTCTATTGCCTCTACCAATCACCTTGTGACTTTAATACAAAACAGCGGCCTATAAAGGTTTAAAATTACTTACTATGTTTTTTATTCCATATTCCAAATAAACACCGCGGTACATCCGGGGGTAAAACTCACAAAAACGCCAACACATGCGCACACACTCGAGGGTGTGTTTATAGCATCCTTATTCTGACGTATCATTACTTGCTTAACCAATGGTACAATAAAAGTATCCATTTGCTTTACGAATTACACTGTTACACAAATGCTTGTCATTGGTAAAGTGAAAGTATCCATGTGCTCTACAAATCACTTTGTAATATCCGATGCAAACAAAAACCAAAATTACAAAAATAAAAATAAAAAGAAGGAAAACCTTTTGGAACTTTAAATCTTTGTCTACATTGATGTCATATTAAAAAATAGAAAGGGCGCGGGCAGCGTCCATGCGCCCGGAAGTAACCGGGTGCGCGGCGGCGTCGACCTTAGGCATGGTTGGGGGGTGGGGGGGGAGGCGAGGACGTGATGATGCGGCGCGGCACGCGTCACATCATTCAAATTGATTGGACGGGGTGGGCCCATGCGCTGTACTGACGGGCAGGGGGGTGCAGACGTCCACTTCTATGCGGCCTGAGCACATGCGGAGGGAAGGCTGACTTGCTCCTTGCCGTCTTCATCGGGACGTGCGTCTGGGTCTCGGCTGAGTTGGTGACGGGCAGCGGAGTGTAGGCGCGTGAGGCAGCGGGTCGTGCTGCACGGCGGGACTTACAGTGCCGAAGCCTCGATTGATCGGTACTCCGAGAGCGAAGTCGGCGGGCAGGCGAGTGCAGTCTCTCTGTGTCGGCGGCAGTGCTGCGGTTTGTTACTGGTGGTATCTTTCTGCCATTCTCCTGGCTTGTGGGTTGTTTTACGCAGAATTTTTAAAGTAATACCAGTCAGTACTGTCAGTTTTCCTTTCTTTGGAATTTGTGCTTTACTTTCAGCATGCCGGCAGGCCGTGGGCAACGCGGTTTGGGGCGTGGGAACTCTAGGGCGGGCGGTCTGTTAGCTCGTGGGGGTGCAAAAGGCTGAAAAGGAGTGGGGGCTAGGACTGGGGGTCAGCGAGGTGGAACTGTGCGCCCTATGCCAGTTTCTGTGGCAAGCAAGGCCGGTGCAGCTGCCCAGGTGAGGGGCAGAGCTGCGAGGGCGGCGGGTAGGGCTCGAGGAGGCCCGCAGTCGCGTTCACGTATGTGAGGTACAGTTGCGGAAATTAGCGGGGTGCAGGGGGATGCAGTGGTTTCACCTGCGGTGGCAAGGGATCCTATGGGGTTTCAGGGGGTATGTGGAGATGCGGTGGACCAGAGTTCAGGGGTGGTGACAAGTCAATCTGGGAGTGCTACCCGGCCTAGTTTTTTCGGGACTACAGGTCAGGGGTCGGGATGGGGGGCTGGCAGGGGTCTCCCTTATGGGCTGGGCGATGCTGGGATGTTGGGTAGTGCCGCGGGGGGTCAATTTTCTGGATGGGAGCATTGGGTGGCGGGCGGTCAATGTTCTTCTGGGGCTGAGTGGGCATGTGCTTGGCAGCCAGCTTGGACGGTTGGGTACCCCCCTGCTCCTGCTCTTTGTCCTTTTGTTTCTCCACAGCTTCCTTGGCTTTCGGCCTCAGGACTAGCACTCGGAGCGGCGGGACGACAGCCAGCAGTGATGGCAGAACCACGCAGGGAATCCGAACAGCATAGGGAATCGGCCGGGGATGCGGTCGGCGCACTGGAACAGCAGTCTCAAGAGGAGCCCACAACGGAGGCGGTGCAATCGCCTGGGATGCCGAGGACGCCGGTGGGGTCAGGTGAGTTACAAGCCGATATCAGATCTCATGTGGGGGCAGCGGGGGTAGGCCGGAGCGGTCCCGTAAAGCGAGCAAAAAATGGAAGCATTCGTGCAGGCGGGGTCGGAGTTCTGATTCGTCGTCTTCTTCTTCCTCCGAGTCTTCGGCTTCCTCCTTAGAAGTTGACGCCGGGCGGATTGTGGTACCGGATGGGTCTGCGGCAGAGGCTGGGCGGTCTAGCGGCCCCGCAAATGTGACGGCGTTGGCGGAGTTATGGGAAGGTGTTCCTAGGAAATTGAGGCAAAAAATTCGCAAGAGGAGGTATATTGATATCTTTCGTTTGTTAGAAGGTCAGAAGCGCTCAGGGGAGAGCCGCAAAAAGCGAAAAGAGGATGAGAAGGCGGGGAGGGTAAAGAAGGTGTCCAGGACGGTGGTCAATTGGGTACGTGCCTTTTTGCGATTGGCTAGTGTTTGGGGGCACCATTTCCCCGGTCAATATGGTCTTCTGCTTGCCTATGCGGATTCCATTCTGGAAGCCTCTCAAACTCATGATGGGTGGTCGTGACTTAACTACGACGAGAAGTTTAGGGATAAGATGGAGGAGCACAAGTCGTTAACCTGGGGTATGCAGGACATCAACTTGTGGCTCACACAGATGTCGACACGGTCATCGGCGGGGAGTGGAAGCGTTAGGGGATCTATGGGTTCAACTGGTGGATTTGGTCGTTCCTTTCGGGGCGGGGGAGTTGTCTCGCCCGTTAGACCCATGCCAGTGGCAGGAGGGGATGTCTGTTGGAGATTTAACAAGTCGTCCTGCCCGTTTCCGGACTGCAAGTTTCAGCACGCGTGTTCCTCGTGTGGAGGGGGTCATTCAGCTGCCAAGTGTCTTAAAAAAGGTACGGCAGTGCCGGCTTCACCAGCCCTCAAGTAGTTTGGTTAGTTTTGGTGTTGCGCCCACACCTATTCGAGTCGACCGCTTGCGGGAGTGCCTGTTGGGGTATCCTAAGTGGGGGGTGGGGAACTTGTTAAGGTGGGGTTTTCAGTATGGTTTTGTTATACCGGATCAAGGTATTGTTTCAGTGGCTTCCGCGAGGAATTCTCCTTCGGTGCGGTGATTTGCCTCGGTGGTGCGTGACAAGGTGGCGTCAGAGTTGGCATTAGGTATGTTCACGGGGCCTTTCGTTCAGCCGCCCTTTCCGGATTTTGTGGTGTCACCAGTGGGGATCATACCGAAGAAGGTTCCCGGCAAATTCAGGATGATTCATAACTTGTCTTTTCCAGGTGGTGCTTTGGTGAATGATCACATACCGCATGTGTTTTGTACCGTGCGTTATGCCTCTTTTGATAGGGCAGTGGAGTTAGTTCGGGAAGCGGGGCCGGGAGCCCTGATGGCGAAGGTTGACATCAAGTCTGCATTTCGTTTGTTACCAGTTCATCCCTCCTGTTTTCATCTATTAGGTTTTCAATTGGAAGGGAGTTTTTACTTTGATAAGTGTATGCCCATGGGCTGCTCGATTTCCTGCGCGTATTTTGAAAAGTTCAGTTCCTTCCTACAATGGGCGGTGATTCGTAAAGTTGGTAGGTCCGCAGTAGTACATTATCTGGATGATTTTCTGTTTGTGGGAGCCGGGTATTCCATGGCTTGTGCTGAGCTATTGGAAGGTTTCGTGGAGTTGGCGACTGAGTTGGGGGTACCATTAGCTTCGGATAAAACGGAAGGACCTTGTTCCAAACTCACATTTTTAGGAGTGGAGTTAGACTTGGGGCAGATGGTGGTGAGATTGCCAAGCGAGAAAGTGGTGCAATTACGGGTGTTGGTGGCGAATGTGCTGGCTTCTTCAAAGATAACTTTGCGAGAGATGCAGGCATTGATTGGATCCCTTAACTTTGCTTGTAAAGTGATTCCTATGGGGCGGGTATTCTTGCGCCAATTGGCGGCGGCAACGGCTGGGGTTGCAAAGCCACATCACTGGTTACGGCTCTCTAGAGTGCTGAAGGAGGATTTGAAAGTGTGGGATGTCTTTTTGAAGGACTTCAACGGGACGACAGTCCTTTTGGAGGGAGAGTATTCCTGCGAGGACTTACAGCTTTACACCGATGCAGCTGGGGATGTGGGGGTGGGGATCTACTTCGGTGGGCAGTGGTGTGCAGAAAAATGGCCTGAGGACTGGCGCGAGGCTGGGCTAACGAAGAATATAACTTTTTTGGAACTTTTCCAAATGTTGGTTGTTTTGGAGCTTTGGCCCAAAAAACTGAGGAATCTGAAATTAGTGTGGTGGTGTGACAATGAGGCAGTAGTGAACGTGGTGAATCGTTACTCTCCGCGTTGTTTGCAGGTTGGGGTGCTTATGAGAGCTGTGGTACTTCGCTGTTTGCGTTACAACGTGGTGTTGAAGGCGCGTCATATTCCTGGTCATACTAATTGCATTGCGGATGCGCTTTCTCATTTGCAGATGGACCGATTTCGGAGGCTGGTGCCTTTGGCAGATCTAGAAGGGCATGTGGTCCCGTGGAACTTGTGGACCTGTGGCCGGCAGAGATGAAGGAGCTCCTGAGATGTTCGGTGGCTGAGAGAACCTGGGAGTCTTACCGGAGAGGATGCAGAATGGTGGTAGCTTTCTTGGGGGAGTGCGGTTGGCAAGGGGGTTCAGTGTCGGAGTATTGGTTGGGGCGATATATAGGAAGGGCAAAACGTCTTGGCCTGTCCCGGTCTGCGGTACAAGGACATCTGGCGGGTTTCGCTTTTTTCTCGTGGGCGGTTGGGTGGGGGCAACCGTGGGGAAGTGTTGTTGTCCGGCAGCTTTTGCGGGGCTGGGAGCGTTGCGGCTGACTCTGCCGGACAGGCGACGCCCTATTACACACGAGTTACTTGTGCGTCTATGCGAGGTTTTGCCTGCCGTAGCGGTTTCCGGTTACGAAGCTCGTCTTTTCCGGGCGCTTTTTACGGTGGCATTTTTTGGGGCTTTCCGGGTGGGGGAACTTACTGCGAGCTCCAAAAAGGTCGGGGCGCAGGGGGGGGAATGCATCGGAGTCATGTACAGTTCGACGGGGCAATCATGCGGATACTGCTGGTCAGATCCAAAACGGATCAGCAAGGGAAGGGCCTATGGGTGGTCTTGACCGCGATAGGTGGTATTACTTGCTCTCGGGCGGCAATGCAGGAGTATTTGCAAGCGTGCCCGGTGGGAGGGGAATGTCTATGGGTTCATCAGGACGGTAGGGTGGTAACGCATTTTCAAGTGTCCGCGGTCTTGCGGTTAGCTCTCCGTCGCATCGGGGAGGATCCGGGGCGATTCTCTCCGCATTCCTTTCGCATTGGGGCGGCTACAAGTGATGCGGGCCTGGGGTTTTCTGGGGGACAGATACAGCACATTGGCAGGTGGAGGTCCAAGGCTTTTCAAGGCTATGTGCGTTTATGAGGGTGGGGGTGTCTGGGGGGGGGGTGTTATTAACTGTTCATTTCTTTTTCAGCTCTGGTGCGTAGTCTACTTACTTGTTGGATCCTCGGGCACTCTTTTGTCTTCTGGGCTGGTCGGAGGGCTGAGGAGAGGCCCATCAGAAGAAATTTTGTGCGTCGATCCTGCAGTGGTGTTTGTGGCATGGCTGGGCGAGCGTGGGCTGAAGTGGATGCAGCTGCTGCCTTTGCTTCGACATCAGCGGAGTCGTCTCCCTTGGCCGGGGATTTTATTAGTGCACCTGGGGGGGCAACGACTTGGCATCTTGGTCCTGCAAACAGTTGATTAACGTGGCAAAACGGGATTTAGCGGTGGTACTGCGCTGGTTTCCAGGGGTGCGCTTGGTTTGGTCGGACATTATTCCGCGACCGGCGTGCTGTGGCCAGCATAGGTGGTCCAGGGGCCTAGTCATGGTCAACAGACAAATTGGGCATTGGGTCTCAGAATTGGGTGATTTGCAGGTTCAGCACGACTGGGTGGAAGTGCATTGTGCGGGCTTGTATAGGGCCGATGGGGTTCATCTGTCGCCCGTGGGTGTCGACTTATTGTTGAACGACTGGCAAGAGGTGCTGGAGAGGGTGGTATGGGATGATGCACGCTGGTCGCAGCTTCGGTTTGGGGGGGCGGCACAGATTGAGCATCATACCTGTGCCGGTGGCGGGTTCCCAGAGGTTTTCCGGTCCCAAATTTATTAGTAGGCCTTTGGGGGCGTGGGCGGGGTGCCCACGACCCATTGATACCCGTGTAGACTTTTGCTACTGATATGGCAGAGTCGGCAGAAGGGTATTAGGACTTGGCCGGGGGCTTGGCCAAAACACGGGGGACGAGAGGTCACCTTGCTAGTAGTACGGCTGGTGACGGAGCTCTCAGAGACTTATGGTTCTATTAAAACATGTTTGGATGTTAAAGCGTTTGATTATTACAAATAAAGCTGCGACCAGTTTGCATCCCATAACAGAGTTGTCGTGTCAAGTTTGTGGGTTACTGAAAGGAACGGGTGGGGGAGGGGGGTAAAGTTAAGCGATCCTTGTGCAACCAAGGGGAGGTAAGCCGGTCCGGCTACCCGGTTAATAGAAAGGGCGCGGGCAGTGTCCATGCGCCCGGAAGTAACCGGGTGTGCGGTGGCGTCGACCTTAGGCATTGGTGGGGGGTGGGGGGGGAGGCGAGGACGTGATGATGCGGCGCGTCGCGCGTCGCATCATTCAAATTGATTGGATGGGGTGGGCCCATGCGCTGTACTGACGGGCAGGGGGGTGCAGACGTCCACTTCTATGCGGCCTGAGCACATGCGGAGGCAAGGCTGACTTGCTCCCGCCCACCCTCCCCCGGTTTTAGGGATGGGTTGGTAGGCGAGCATCGGGGGCTTTTGGGTTGTTGCAGCTTGGGGGGGGGCAGAGAGCGGGTTCCCGGAGGTTTTCCGGTCCCGAATTTATTAGTAGGCCTTTGGGGGCGTGGGCGGGGTGCCCACGACCCGTTGATACCCGTGTAGACTTTTGCTACTGATATGGCAGAGTCGGCGGAAGGGTATTAGGACTTGGCCGGGGGCTAGGCCAAAACACGGGGGACAAGAGGTCACCTTGCTAGTAGTACGGCTGGTGACGGAGCTCTCAGAGACTTATGGTTCTATTAAAACATGTTTGGATGTTAAAGTGTTTGATTATTACAAATAAAGCTTCGACCAGTTTGCATCCCATAACAGAGTTGTCGTGTCAAGTTTGTGGGTTACTGAAAGGAACGGGTGGTGGAGGGGGGGTAAAGTTAAGCGATCCTTGTGCAACCAAGGGGAGGTAAGCCGGTCCGGCTACCCGGTTACTACTTCTGATGTCTTAATCCATTTATACAAAATGATTCTTACTGCTTTAAACTATCTAAAGAACGTGACTTTCATACGGTCAAGACAGAGAGGCGCCACTATTAAACCTCCGGAAGACGCTAAACATTTGCCTGTATATTCGAAGGTGTGTTTTGTGATAAGGAAGCTTATCATAGCTCAGGAAGAAGCTATAGTAAAGGTGAAGTGACTCTGAACAAGCAACCTGTCAGTTCTGGTAGAAATAAGAAAACAGAATTTTCCCATAAAAGACTATCAGTCCCAGAATGCACCAGGTTTCCAACAGCCATTAGAGGAGCTGAAGTGGGGAAATGTGTGTTCAATTAGGAGGGCTATGAGGTAATCCCCAAGCACTCATCTCAAAGGGCAGGGCCTGATTCAGCACAGCTGCGCTGTGCTAGGGTGGAGCACTCATCTAAACAGAATAAAGGTAGAGTTTATTCTACAGAGAATCATCCTCAGAATCATCCTCATCCTCATCATCTTGGAGATCCTCAGTATCTTGGACATCTTCATCATCTGGAGGATCATCAGAAGCAGAAGCCAGAGCGGACGGACAGAGAGGGCAAGAAACCCTTTGGAAGAAAGAAGAGAAAAGCATTTGGGAGGTCTAAAAGAGTCCAGAGCAGTACGTATACTGGGAGACATTCAAAAGGCCAGCATACACCATTGGACTGGGGAAAACCAGAGGAGTGGTACTGCAGAGCTAGGAATCTCCAGACGGTACCTGTGAGGGAGACGGCTGCACTTGGAAGGGACCCTAGGACCCGTGCCAGAAGGTATGTGAAGAGAGATCCAGTGTCCAGGGATCTGGATTGGAAGGCTGGACATAAGAACTGGACTACATACTGGCCAGGCTATTTAGAGAGGAACTCTAACAGCAATGGAAGCTCAGGTATGAACACTGATCTATGCCCTAGCTATACCCTTGAAAGACAGCAGGGAAACAAGTATTCTCCTGAGAGTGCTCCATTGAGAAATTCCTCTGTGCCAATCCATGATATTGAACCCATGATTGTTGAAGAAGGGGGAGAGGTTATAAATACAGGCTGTGAATACATGGATTGCTCTCTGTCTAAACTCCTTTGGTAATTTGCTGTTACAAAGTACAACAACCATCACAAAGAAATACAAACTTGTTCTTTAATCTACTCAGAAAAGCTCCTGAGTAGGATTTGAGCCACGCAGCAGAAAGAAGCCAGCTAAAGGGTTTCAGCTGGATAACTGCTAGCAATTGAGCCTTACCTAATTGCTTGTGAGCTCTGAGGGAATCACTTCTGAGTCTATGTGTGAAGATATAAGAAGTTAACCTGAAAAGAACAGTTTTTCCCTACTTTGTGGGTTTTGTTTGTTGTTTGATGCACTGCTAAGAAAATATTAGCTAGAGCCTACAGAAAAGACCAGTTTGTTACCAACCAGGTCTTTATTCTTTTGCTTTGATTGCCTGACAAGTTCAGCTGTTGTTTTCCTGATTTTGTTTTTCTAAGTTTAACACTGAAAGCAAGTATCCTGTTTTATGTGCTACCAAGCATATCTGTGTTGGGAGAAATAACCCCATAAATAAATATATTATTGGCTTTACACTCAAGCACAACTAATTATTGTGAGCGGCTGTGTCTGGTGTGAATGGACTGCATTTTCCCACAATCCCTTGCAAATCATATTGATATATGCCTTTGCCAAGACTGTGAACATTCTCACCCAGGCACCCGTTTGACAGTTTTCACCAAGAGACACATTAATTTTGGAATAAAAATATACCTCTATCACCTCTACCAACCACCATGTGACTTTAATACAAACAGCGACCTATGAAAGTTTATCAATTAAAATTACTTACTATGTTTTTTATTTCATATTCCAAATGAACACCGCGGTACATCCGGGGGTTAAAACTCACAAAAACGCCAACACATGCGCACACACTCAAGGGTGTGTTTATAGCATCCTTATTCTGACGTATCACTACTTGCTTAACCAATGGTAAAATGAAAGTATCCATTTGCTTTACGAATCACACTGTTACACAAATGCTTGTCATTGGTGCATGAGAAGCCAATCAAGGCCCTTCAGGATACCTCCAGGGCCATTTAAAAGTTCAAACTCGCTCAGGTGTGACTGCAACAGCGGCACCCAGCCCCAATCGGTGATCAGCAACAGGGGAGCAGGAACAGAGGATACTCCCACCTCCCTGCATCAGAGGCCAATCAGGGCCCTTCAGGACACCTCCAGGGACATTTAAAAGTTCAAACAAGCTCAGGCATGCCCGCACCTGAGGACCTCATCAGAGGCCCATTGGCTTGGCCATTAGGCATGGACCCTTAGAAGAGGGCCGCAAAACACCTACAGAAGACAAACTAGAAATGAGTGACCAAGTACCTGATAACACAAAACTGTAACACCACATAATGCCTGACCCACACAGAATCCTTATCACCATTTGCCTCCTCATACTATCTGCGCTATTCAGTAATGCACTATGTCTTACCCCAAACAATGGTACCATTCCAGTCATCCATGGTTATGGCTCACTATGTCACAAATGCCTGCCATACAGAACACGTTAAAGAAACAGCTTCAGCCTGGTTCATTTCACTCTAGAAAATACCATCCAGACAACAACAACCATATATTATCTAAAATGCACTTTAATCAATGCCCTCTCTACAAGAAACAAGATCCAGATCCTCAACGACTTCATAATTGACAATAACCTAGATATCTTATGCATAACAGAATCTTGGTTCTCCAATACTGATACCATTCTAATCAACCAGTTAAAATCACTGCACTCAGGTAATTTCTCCAAGGAAACCCACTTCTAAGCGAGGTACGTGGAGTATGATCCCAGTCTCGTAAATTTACTGCTAACTCTCAGCATAGTACCTGCATTGTGTGGATAACAGGTTCTGTGAGGGCTGTGTGATGATTCATTTTTAGCGCAAGTAGCCCTCATCCCCAGTCCTCCTGGGATGGCATATGTAGTTAGGATGATTTGTCCCTTTTCGACTACAGAGGTCATATGTCTTTGGAGGCCACACTGATGTTCTAGACCTACTGGTCTGCGAGCCTGTGAAGAACATTATTGTGTTATGAGCAATGGATTATTCTTCTTTATTTACATCATTGAGGGAGACCTTTGTCTTTCCTGTACTGGGAAAAAAGCTCCCTATGTGGTTAAAAGGAGGCAGGTCCTTTTGATGAGTGGGATAGTACTCCCTTCTTGAGGGTAGGAACTTGGTCAATTGGGATATAAGTACTGTCGTGATGGCATCCCCTAGTGGCCAATGGCAGTAAGGGCATGCTGTACAACATATTTATTTTCAAGGAGCGTGGGGTATTTTAAGGCCAAAATGGAGATTGGTCTTAGGTATTTCAGCTCCTTGTGAGAACTCAATAATTAAGCCACGAGTGTAGGGAAAAAAGGCTTTTATTTCCCCTCTGTGCAAGGGTTCATTAAGACACTAGAAATCAAAGAATGTCCTTTGTTCATAAAGGTTCCAGTAATAAGCAGGTAAAACCAATTGTTAATATCTTCACAATTAGTTGAAAGGGCTAAAGGGAGGAATTCAATTCATTCCAGGGCAAAGCAATTTAAACAAGACTTCTTCTTATTTACAAGGACGCTATGGATTCTAGGCTAGAAGCGATACACAAACTACAATCCATAGCTTCTTCCTGAGGAATGGGAATAGTATTGGCATCTTCTATTTCCATAAATTCTGCTTCACTACTTTCCCCCTCAGAGCACACGCTGTCCCTGGCAGTTACAGGTTTATATGGACTGTCTCTGGTATCTTGCCTCCAATAAGACTGTGCTTTAAAGTCTTTTGTTAGTTCTTCAAACCACTCTGGTTTCTTTCCGCTTCTTATAAAGTGAGTTTTAGTTTTAGCAGTGCTTTTAGGAGTTAAGCTTTCTTTAGCAGGAATAAAACTTTCATACCTTGAGTTTCTGTAGCTTGAAGCTCTGGAGCCTTCTCTCTCATGCACGTCTCGGTGACAACAGGTTTTCTGTCGGTAGCTTCTGGGCAGTGCTGGACTTCCTGAAAGCTTAGTAAAACCTGCTGCGGATTCTCCAGCTCTATGCTTCAGTGACAAAATAGCTTTGTTAGAAACCCCTTCCCTTCGGGTACCTGGTAAAGCTTGTTCAGCATACTCCAATGCCTGCAGGCTTTCCTCCAAGCCTGGCTCTCTGGCTCTCTGTATATGTCTTTCAGCTTTGGACTCAGGAACGTTGCTTAAGCAGGGAGTGGCATACCCTCCAGCCTGACTGCTTTCCTTGGCAGACTCCCTCTAAACAGCGGCTCTCGTAGCTTGGCAACTCTGAACTCTACCTCTGTGAATTCTGTCCTTTTGGGCTCGCTCATGGAGGATTCCTTCCTTCAGGTCTCTCCCTCCTTCTTCAGCCGTAATCCTTGTTCCTTCTCCTTCTGCTGTTCCAGCTTCTGCTGCTCCTCCTGCTCCTTCCCCTTCTCCTTTTTCGTCTGCTGTGCTAGCCTTAAGCTTCCGTTTATAAAGGGATCTTCCCTTTGAATCTCCCGGGCTCATTTCCAGGTGCAACTGGTTAGCTCTCCTAGCCTCATTAGCCTCTGTAGAATCAATCCTGCCCCCTCTAGCTGTGCTTTGAGATAATTGCACCTCTCGAGCTCTGTGAAAAACAGAGTTTCTTTTCAACTCTGCATCTTTATTGGCACCAGCCTCATGACAGTACTCAATGATTAGTGGGCGAGAAGGTTGGCTGGCCACAGCAGGACAATCTCTGAGATCTTACGAGCTCTTTGGGGCATGCAGAGCAGAAGGAGTCCTCCGATCATTTACTGATAGAAGTGTACTAGCCACGTAGTGTGTGGCCCACCTTATGACCCTATTAAGGATTAAGGTCCAACCACAAGGCAGAAACAATACTCGGGGAACAAGCTCAGATACCAGCCTGGAGCGAGGTGCAGGTAAAAGTGAATATAAGCTTATAGGAGCTTATAGGCTAAGAAATCTATTTTGGGTTATTGGGGTGCTCCTGGTTGCATCATTCGGCCTGGGGTGCTCCTCATCCAGTTTATTGGGGTTGCTATAGCCTCTCTAATTTGGCTATCCCCCTATGGCCTCCATCCAGGGGTGTGGCTGCTGCTCCACCCCAGCTGTGGTTACAAGAATTAGATCAGAGACCCCTTTACTGGACCCATTCCCTGATGATGGGAGGAGTTGCAGGGCATTGTGCCTTAACCCCCCCCCCCCCCAGGGCAAATTTTCCCAGGTGGCATTGCCGCCTGCACCTCACATCTGTTGTCCAAAAATATGTGAGAGGAGTTGGTGGAGCACAAAAGAGGAGAAATCATGCTGAAGATCTCAGGAGTGGATTGGAGGGGATGTCCCTAGAAAAGCTGGATTTTTATTTAATTTTGTTTAGTGCCATCAAGTCAGTGCTGACTCCTGGCAACCCAGCTGCCTCTGGGCTTCTTGGTAATATATCACCGGAAGTAGATTACCAGATCTTTTCTTCCAAGGCAATGGAGGGTAAAGTGACTTACCCAAGGTCACAAGGAGTGCCAGTGGGAATTGGACCCTTGATCTTTTGGGTGATAGGCAGTTACTCTAACCACTTGGCTACTCCTCCATTTTTTTTTTGAGGCAGAGTCCACATTGGTAGCCATAGCCCAGGTATGTGTATGGACCAGACGTACATTTGGGTAAAGAGAATTAGACTTTTTCTCTTTAAGGTTGGGGGACCAGTGATGAATTAGCCAATAGCCACCCTGGAGACATGGCCAATGGGCTCCTCAGAGGGACAGTTCGAGGAAGGGGGATGGAGTTAACTGTCCACTGTGGGGATCCAATAATGGAGATGGGACAGACCTCTCATATCCTTCGGCCCCGTGAGCCTATTTAGGAGGGTTATAGCGATGGCTTGTATGCTACCCATTAGTGGCAGTCTTGGGAGGGTTGAGTACATGATGAATGTGGTATTCTAGTCCTTGCAAGGTGACATGGTGCAGTGCAGACAAACAGCATAGTTTGAGGACAGGATACTGGATACCTATGACCCTCTAGGGCTCAGAAGTGCTAGGATTCCTAGGTCTGCACAACAGCATAAGGGTGTGTGTGTGTGTGGGGGGGGGGGGGGCGGGGCTGAAAAAAACCTAGACAGAATAGTCCACGTAAGCAGGTTTGTATTAGAGACAAATGACCAGGTATTTATTTATTTGGAGGGGGTGTCAGCAGATGTATACATGCTGTTGCTGCCCTGCAGAGGAGGGTTCTCCTGACCCACAAGTTGGGTTTAGTGAGGTACAACAGACCTTAGTACCATGGATAGCAATTGTAGAGATTCTAGGATTTGTGTGGCTGACAGTGGACCAACAGAGTCACTTAGTATCCTCTTGGGCCAGAGCACCCAGGCCAGGATGCATACTGTAGCAGTGCCAGGGGTGTTCAAACTTGCACCTGAGCTTCAAACACTGACAGCCCCTGCTTACAGCCTGCTGTTATCAACTAAGCCTGGGCATGGTTGTCTATGGGCTGAAACATCCCAGGTGGCAGTTTTGGATGGGACCGTCTAGGCAGGGCAACATAACCCAGGGACAGTCTGGTGGGATCAGATCCTTGGTGGGGAGGGGATAAGTACACCCCTTTCCCTAGGTTGGTGTTCCTGATGAGGATTTATTCATCCCTTTTGGAATTGGCACAAGATGCCCTGGACTGTGTCAGGGAGACTTACTTGCAGCATGGTCTTTTGCTTACTGTGCCAGTGCTCTAGCCATTAGGCAACACCCCCAACTAGGTGCATGCTGGTTGGGGTTCAAGATGCTACCCAAGTCCCATAAGGGCAAGAAAGGTGGTGCTGGTCAACTCTGTTGGTGCAGCGTCTCTTGCTTGCAGATTTTGCAAGCCCATGTTCCCTGTAAAATAGTTCTCTGTGTGCTGTGCTTTCCTGTCTAATCAATGTGTTTATACCTCAAAATTTTCCTGTCATGATTTGACAATTTCCAATCTGTAATCAAACCGCTGCTGATCGCTGGAAGTAGTGGTATACAAATGTATTGGCACTCCATACACAGAGTGTAATGCCAATGCCAAGACTTGCTGCTCAGTAGGCTGGAGAGCAGCTATAGTCCATGTGCCACAAGGAGCTCTGGTGGGAATCAAACCCTGGTCTCTGAGTTCCCAAGCCAGTACTCTAACCCTTAGGCTACCTCTGCACTCACACAAGAAGCAGGTTGGTAGCCGGCTTCCTTGCTTGGGGGAGGTATGCTCACCATTATAAGCACAATAAAACCCCCTGCCACAGTACCTCCCACCAGACCAGTGAAACCGCATTATCGCATCCATAGCCCCTAGTACACACTAGGCCTCAAAGAATTAAAGCAGAAACCGCGGAAACTTGAGCACAGATGTAGAAACACACTCGATAAACAGATAAAAGGAATCTACCTACTCATCCTTCCAACATACTGTTCCAAGACCAACAAAGCAAGAAGGGAACACCACACTAAATTGATAATGAAAGCAATAAATAAACCCAAACAACTGTACAATATAGTTAATAGACTAGTAAAAGACAACAGCCAAGCTCACAACACAAACACCATAGAACCATAGAACTTTGCTGCATATCTTCTATCAAAATACCCCACATCATCACACAACTGGCCTTTGCCTATAAGCCCTGGGTATCCAACAGACCAGAACATTGTAAACACATTGCTGCGGTCCTTCAGCCCCACTTCTACAGGACACATGAAGCGCATAATCTACAGCCTCAACACCACAATGTCCCCACTGGATTTATGCCCTGCTACTTTGTTTAAGATCACAAAATCAGAGCTTGCCCCAATCCTTCACAAACTAATCTCGACCTCCTTCACCCAAGGATATTTTCCTGCATACTTGAGAACAACATCCATCTGTCCAATCCTTAAAAACCCTAAGCTTGAATCAAATGACCAAAGCTCTTACAGGCCCATCTCCAGCTTGCCATTTATTGCAAAAATTATTGAGAAAGCAGTCCTCTACCAATTGCAAGATCATTGATGCAAATTCTCCCTTGCACACACACCAATATGGATTCCGCAATAACCATGGAGTAGAAACCTTACTAATCTCTGTAACAGACAGACTTATCAAAGGCATATAAAACCTAAAACAAGGCTTCATTCTCATCTTTCTGGACATTGTAGCAGCATTCAACACCATATGCCATGACATCCTCTTGCTTCACCTATTCAATATAGGAATCCGTGACACTGCCCCAGAATAGCTTCGCTTATACCTTGCAAATCACAACCAGTATGTGCAAATTGGCCAAAAGGCCTCCAACCAAATCATTCAGAAACAAGGAGTCCCTCAAGGCTCTGCCCTTTCAGCAGTATTATTTAATATCAACATACAGCCGGTCTGTGACATCATGTGGTCTTGGGCAAACCACTTAACCCTCCATAGCCCATGTTCCCTGTAAATAGTTATCTCCAAGTTATAATGCCCTGTTCAATGTAATTTCAGTTTGTTCAATGTAAACCGCACTGATGCAGAATAGCGCGGTATATAAGAGAATGTAAATAAAAAAATAAAATAATGCATTTAGCAGATGATATTATGATATATGCTCTCTTTACCACCATGAACACAAACTACTCATCAATTACAAACTGTTTCACACCATCAGCCAATGGCTAAGAACACAAACTGAATATCATCCTCAAGAAGACAGAGGTCCTATTCCTCACCAAAAACAAATCCTTTCTACCACCAAAGTCATTAAACATTGACAATGCCAACTTGGAGGTCAAGTCAGAAGTGAGATACCTTGGAGTTGCCATCGACTAACACCTCACATTTCAACTGCATATAAACAAAGTAACTCAATGCATTTACAACAAGTTAAAGACACTTCACCACGTATGACCCCTTTTTGAGCCACATGATTTTCTAACAGTCTTCCAAGCAACGATACTACCACACTTTGATTTCTGTAATGCTATACTACAAGGTATTTGGAAGAACTCCTTACATCCTCTATAGCTTGCCCAACATGCAGCTGCACAAATTCTGATGTGCTCACCTCAGTACAGCCGCATCACACCCACTCTAAAATAGCTACATTGGTTAACTCTCTTCAGTCAAATTAAGTATAAAACACTGATGACAACATTCAACATTCAAAATAATCCATCAGTTACCCGCTCAATATTTGTAATCCATCATAACAAAGACCCCAGAAAATAACCTGTGCTAGGGCATTCTCCCTTCATGCCACTTGCTTCTGGAATGCCCTACCATACCACATAAGGGACACTCACAATCTTGCAACATTTAAGAAGCTGCTAAAGACCCACCTGTTCATGGAACTCTTCGATGGGATTGCATGACACGGCCCTCTTCTTTTCAACCCCTTACTCCATCCCTTCCCTCTATCTCTCCTCCTACCCAAGCTTGAAGTAAGTCTTTAACCTTTGCAACTGCTCCTTTTAGTTTTTTCTTAACTATTTACTTCATTTTATCAAGTCTCCCTTTCGAAAGTTAAAAGGTTGTACTGTGGATTTCCTTACCATCCTTCCTCCATTAATTAAATGAAACGTGATCATGCTATGATCACTATTGCTAAGTGGCTCCAACACTCTTATCTCTTGCACCAGATCCAGTGTTCCACTATGGACTAGGTCCAAAATGGCTTCTCCTCTGGTTGGTTCATGAACCAGCTGCTCCAGGAAGCAGTCATTTATTTCATCTAGATTTCCAGAAACGTTATCTTCCTAGCATGTCCTGCCGTGACACTGACCCTATTTATGCCTATTTAGGGTTAATGGTTACAACATTTGATGGGCAGGCAGTAGAGATCATTGGCAGTGGGGAAACGTGGTCAGAGCAGGAGGCATGAGACATGATCCAACCAGCAGTATGTCCATTTCATTGTAAACTGCAAAGGTGATGTTGGTGGAGACTAGCGATACCAACATGACAGTAATGCACATGTGAGATAACTAACTACAAAAGAATGGTGGGTGGTGAGGTGCTTGTTGGGAAAGGACAGATTGCACATAGTTCCAGCATATTAGTACATGTACTGCCATTCTCAGAACTGTCAGCAGAGGCCTCATACCAACTGTCACATATGTATGCATCGGCCAACTATTCTAACGTGTGTGCACATACATTGGCAAAGACTGCTAACATTTGAGGTCTCAGGGATACATTTCTTCACATAGGAGATAAGTATGGTTTTCATGTACCAGCAGATGTGGGTAAGGTAGCATATGCAAGCCAGTATTCCAGCCATTGCATACTGTGCAAACCATTTGTGTGTTTTTCCTTGCACTGCTGCAAGCCAGCTACACATCTCATGTAGCCATACGATGTACTTGGCACCTGATCAGATGTACACCATGAATCACCCATCCCGGAACTCAGGAACCATGTGTTGTATCACATACACATTACAAGGGCAACACCATCAGGGAGGCTAGTATTTTGTGCACATTCTCATAGCAGCACCAGGATATTGATAAATGGCAGCTATTGGTGTGAGATGTGTAGCACATTTATCTCACAGGGTTGACACATTGGACACATTCTAGATATCACATTGCTATGACTACTAAAGCTGATGAACATTTGTATAGCACGACCAGGAGTACCCAGCACAGCACAGACACATGTAAGAGACAGTCCCTGCTAAACAGAGTTTACTATCTAGTCAGGACAGACTACACAGTAGCTGTAGACATAGCATACATCTAGGGGAAATGGGAAGGAAACACATAGGAGATTGGGCAAATCATGTTTCAGGAGGAGCAGAATAGAGGTGATTTTGAAGCCTGGATCTGATAGGGGCCAGAGAAGGAGCATGACGTGCAGACTCAGGTAGTGTGTTTCAGACATAAGGAGCAGCAAGGTAAAAGGAGCAAAGTGAGGAGTTCACAATAGCAGAGAGGGTATAGATAGACCCAATTTGCGAGGACGGCAGAATTCCCAAGAAATAGTGTAGGGAGAGACAATGGCTTTGGGTAAGTCATGTCACACTTTCACAAATGTACATATCATGTCATATGCCTCAGTTGAGAATTAAGTTCACAACAAACATTTGGAAATATTATATCTGGGAAAAGACAGGGCAACACATTCCAGATGGCCTGTTGTTCCAATCACGTATATCACAGGTAGCACCTTTAGGGCTCAAACTAAGGCTCTAACTGCTGGCCTCCCCCCCCCCCCCCCAATGGCTTTACCAATGACATACACACACATATACATACATCATTGTGGTATTCAACCACGCTCTGCTGTTGTCACACAATGTCCCTAAGACATGTCTGTTGAGCAACACTACTGAGGAGTGTTGTATGCTAATTATAGTTAGGGGACAAAGCTAGAACAAGTATAGGCAGAAAGTGTTGTACCATGAAAGATCAGCTTTCACATCCAGACCCACCACAGAGACATGTATGGTGCATTGCCTAGATGGAAAGACATGTCACACAGTATTGACAGTGGTTATGCTTGGGGTCCCCATCATCCAAGCACATAGATAGATTATCTTTGGACTGAACTATATCTGTCACATCTAGTAATAAGGTCAATATGTGTGAATTCTGATGGGTCATACAGCGAACGTTGTCTTGTAATACATGTCAGTTGCATGTTTATGATGTGACATGATCCTTTGAGTGGCTTGGTGTAACAGTGCATACCTTCAGTGCTTGTGCCAGATGTGCTAACTGGAGCATCATGGCTACTATTGCCATGTGTCACAGTCCTGTAACATGTCCAAACTGGGATGTGATATTCCGTATTGTTGGTTGTGCCTTTTTGCACATACAATTGTGGTCAACTTTATTGGCACCCTTACATTTTAGATCAGTTGTGTACAATATCTTGAGAAATTATTGGAAATATTCTAATTTCATGTCATCATTATGCCTTAACAGTAAGTTAAAAGGTAGACAACAACACAAAAGGAGATATCTGTGCAACTGAGATGTTGTACTTTCTGAGTAAAACACATATTATCACATGGACAGCATTGCTGCCACCCTTCAATGATATTTGGTGGCACATCCTTTGGCAGTGATGACAGACTGTAAACTTTTATGGTAGCATGTTTAAGTTTCTTACATCTGTCTGTTGATAGTGTCTCCCACTCTTCAACCGAGATTTCTTTGAGCTCATGAATGTTTCCGGTATTCCTTTTCCCAATGCCAGATATCAGCTCTTTCCAAGAGTTCTCAATTGGATTGAGATCAGGACTCATTGCTGGCCATTTTCACAGAGCATTTGTTCCTCTGAAACCATAATTTTATACTTTGGGATGTATGTCCTGGGTCATTGTGCTATTATGGGACCCATGACCTTCAACCCAGACCTAGCTTTCTGACACTAGGTAGCACATTCCACTCGAAAAAGCCTTTGGTAGTCCTGTGTCCTCATGATTCCTTGCATACTTTTCAGGCCTCCAGTTCATGAGGCAGCAGAAGAGAAAACCAACATTATGGCACGTCCATCATATTTAACTGTGGGCAGGGTATTTTTTTCCTTAGAGTCCTCATTTCTTCATCTTTAGTTGTATCAGTGGTCTGCACTGGCAAAGAGATCACATTTGGTTTCCTCTGGCCATACAACATCTTCACGGCACCACCTTGAACGGCACCACCTTGAACTGCTTCACATCCTACCTAACTGACAGACAGCTACAAGTCAAATGCAGCTCAGATACCTCCCAGCCTCTGAGAGCCACCCAGGGTGTCCCACAAGGCTCATCCCTCTCCGCCCTGCTATTCAATCTATACTTACAACCAATCTGCTCCATTATCAAGAACCACAAGATTCAATACACCATCTACGCTGACGACATCATGATATTCACCCCAATCAACTTGGACAACCCCTTCTACTCCAACCTAGCCAGTTGTTTCCAGAAAATGACAACCTGGCTCTTAGAAAACAATCTATCCATAAACCACAACAAAACAGAAGCACTATTCATCTTAAGAAACCCCACCTTCTCAATTACACTTACCATCAAACTGAACGACATCACAATAACAGTAAAGCCTGAAGTGAGATACCTCGGAGTGACCCTCGACAAAGATTTGAACCTACAAGCCCACATTGCCAGAACCACAAGAAACGCCTACCTTAAAATGAGAACCATCAGGTGCTTCAAACCCATTCTCGCACAGGACCACTTCCGTACAGTCTGTCAAGCTCTCATCACTCCCACACTTGACTACTGCAACCCCATCTACATCAGGCTATCAAAACAGGCCCTCCAACTACTGCAGCTGGCACAGAACACTGCTGCCCGCATAATAAAAGGCTGTTCGGGTCACAACCACATTACACCCATCCTGTACCACCTCCACTGGCTCTCAATCAGCTCCCATATCCAATACAATGTTATCCTAAACATATTCAAAACAAGACAAAACATCTCTGCTGACAGCCTGCAACCTCTCATCAAAGCTGACCTACGCACCAGAAGAAAGGGAACCACAGACACCATCACCACCCCAAGAGAATTTGCCAAATCAAGACAGGACACTTCAAGAAGAGCACTGTCCCTGGTGGCACTTACCCTGTAGAACTCTCTCCCTGATGATCTGAGATCAGCCATGGACATCAAAGATTTCAGAAAGATGCTCAAAACAAAACTCTTGATGGAACACTAAACGACATAACCTGAACCAGACTCTACCCTATCCAACCCTGCAACCCATACGAACTGTATATAGTGCGATGCTTCCGCTTGGGCCCAAGAGCTTACAAGCAGGAAACAGCCTTATGTTGTCCACTTTTGAATAAAGCTTCCCTTGTTGTCACCAGAGGTATGCTGGGACTTGTAATTAGTTTATTCTTTAAGGACAAATTGTAGTTGTGAGTCGGTGGTTCAAGGCAGCAAGAAAATTTATTTTGTGGGGATTTCCAGGGCATTTAAGCTCAATACACAAACAAGGCAAAAAGGATGCTTCTCCAACATAAAGGATAAATCAGGTAACAGAGAGTGACGTAACTGTTCAGCTGTTCTTATTCCCACAAGCTTACACCAAGGACTGCCTCGTGTGGTCGTTCAACAGAAATACAGATAAACTTGCAACAGCTGTGATTTTCTTTTCTAAAAGCAAACTTCTTCTAAGCACTGCTTCTTAGCTTCAGAAAGCAATTAAGCTTAGTAAAACACAGTATTAGCTTTCCTTAATTCTAAGCAGGTATTCACTTATTCTCTATATCGTTTCACAGTCTCTCAGCTCAGTTCAATAATGCAGACTCTTCTTTTAAACACAATGAGCAATCCATTGGTACAGGTTCACACTCAGAGCTTGGCAAACAGGAATCTATTTGCATTCCTTCTATGGCATCAGGATATATGGTATCTCTATCAAAGTTACAAACTCTCCCAGATTTTCTCTCCTTTAAAAATTCCTGGAACTGATTCCACAGCAATTCAGCTTGTAAAGGCACAGTTGTATTAGGGGAGTGAACTTTTCCCTCAGCAAACAACTCTCTCAGTGCTTCTAGCTTTGAAGACTCAGCTGTTCTGCTTTTATCAGGGCTATGACTTTTCCCATACGTAAAACTTTCCATCCACCTCTTAGCAGTAGATGGTGAGGGCTCTGCTTCCTGGACCTTAGCAATAGCAAACTGTTTCTCTGTTGATTTCTCAGCTCTGAAACTGCTGGCTTTACCTTGGGAATGGTTCCTCAGACAAGTGCTGATTTCTTTCTTCCTGGGATCCTCCAGGCTCTGAAATTCAGCCTCCTTATGTCCTTCTCCAGGCCCTCTTAGGTAGCTGCTTTCCTGGGAGTTTTCTTCTTTCTTTCTCCTCCAGCTATGCTCAGCCTTGCTCTCTTTGTTGTCCTTTGCCTTCCTCCTTCCCTCCTCTTTCTGCTCTGCTCGTGGTTTTAAGAACCGTTGGCTACTAGGCACTCCCTGTTCTCTACACCTGTGTGACCAATCATCAGGCAAGCTTGTCTCCACCCCTGAGTTAGGGCGTGGCCTGACCTTAGCAGGGAGCTGGGTTTTTTCCTGATCTGGCTTGTCAGTCTTATGCACAAGTGAACTGTCATCCATTTCAAAGGGGAAACTGGGATTTTCTTCCACTTCCATGTCTTCTTGGGAGCTTTTATCACTACAATAGTCCTATACAAAGCACACTTGTATCTAGCTCACTTGTATATAGACCTGTACTTAGATCACTTGTATAAAACTCAAATTAATGTCTCACACCCCTCCCACCACACTCATGCCGATGTTTATACTGCATGTTTTCACACTATAACCCCCTCTTGATTTTTGATGTGCTAACTGCTTTGATTTAATGATAAAGCGGTATATTAAATGTGACTAAATAAAATAAATAAAACATCTTTACAGAAGGATTGTGGTTTCTTAAAGTGGGTTTGGGCAAAGATCAGGCGTGCCTTTTTAGGTCTGTGTTTGAGCAGTGGGGGTCCTGCTCAACCTTAGACAATGAGGCCCTACTTTGTTTAGTGTATGGCATATGGTGCAGGTTGAAATCACCGCTGCAGATTGATGCAAGTCTGCTTTAGGCTCTTTGGATTTTGTATGGGGTGTTTTTGCAGCAGTCTACACTAACCTCCAAATACCTCTAGGATTAATTTCCCTCTTCCAACCACGTTCTGGGAGGTTCTTGAAAGTTCCATGAGCAGAGACATTCAAAATAACATGAAATACTGTTGACATAAGAATCCTGAGGTCTTAGTTTGATTTTGGTTGATAGTGCCTTTTCTGATGGTCTCAGGCAGCTCTCTTGTCTTCACCATTGTGAAAACTGGAACCATGAATGAATGTGGCCATTTTACACATTACAGCCATCATTCATTGGTTGATTCCAGTCATGTGAGTACTGACAGTTGATCACATGTGCATCTAATGTTACCGCAATGGGATTCTGGTTCTTTCTGTTAAAACTGATGTGAATAGTTTATAAGGGTGGCAATGCTCATGTCCTGGCAATATCACCGTTTTCATATCTTTCCCACTAATGTCTCTTTTAATTGGTCTTGTTTTATGCATCATATATATGTGCAAATACTGTCCAAAACCATTTCACTAGCCTTTTTTGTTAGGAGATATTGGACATTTAGGAGTTGAACTGAAAGGTTGCCAATATTGTTGACCACAACTGTACTCATGCTGAACAAGATGCTGGTAATCCACAAGAACCGTGATCATGACATTCACATTGCTCCTCCTCTAGTATCCATTATCAAGTTTGAGAGAGTATGGAGTCTTGCATCATGAGGATTGACCCTTAATTTCTGAGTCATAACTATATATCCATGAATAATTAACTAGTGATAATCATTTGGATGGACACAGAGTCATTTAATGCACATTCCGACAACACTCTGGTTCCTGGAAGTCCATCTTCATTTTGTTCAGGGTCCAGAACTTTCTGCAGAGACTCTTTAGACCCACATCCCATCCACAAAGTGAAAATATGACTGTAGTTTAAGCAGCAGAAAATGCTTTCCATATCCTCAGCAAGTGCATAATGAAGCACACACTGCTTCAACTTTGTCTTCATTCCTGCTCATGTGTTTGCCTTCCATAACATTCATCAGTATGCAGACTTTGGCAGACATCCTGAACACATTTACTAAGCATATGCTTAATGAATTAATGTGTGCTATCGTGCATTAAGCTGTTAATGTATGTTAGTAAGCAATGCCCATCTTCCTCAAGCAGGACGCTCCTCTAGATAGCTATGAGGGATTTGCTGAGATGTCATAGTCCTCTTTGCTTTCTTTTGATCTTAAAGTTAAATAGTATGAATGCTATATAAAAGTTCATTTAGAAGCAGATCCTCTCTTTCTTTGAATCTTCATTTCATGTTTTTTAGTTAAAAGGAAGTTCCATATTTCTTTCCCATATAGTTTAGATGATCTCCACCACCTTTCACTAATTCATAATAAAGCAAATTATAAAACGAAGTGTGCCAACTAGACAGTTGGAGTTAACTTCCAAATTTCTCCCAGTGTGTTTTATTCTGAAATGATCAGCAGGCATCTGCATTCTTTATCATTGCATGCCTCACTGCCTGTGTTAAAGTTCTAAAAAGCCTGTCAGTTCTTTCTGTGAAAAAGAAACTAGATGGATACTTCAGACAACATAAATCCTTGATAAACAAAATGAAATCTTGATTTCTTAGGGCCCTTGATATTGTGGTTAAAGTCTGTTCCAATCTCCTTATATATGCTTTTCCATAAACTTGAAGAAAATTGTGACTGTCAAAAATTCCCATTACAGAATCTCTGTTGGAAAGCTCTGCCAAAATCTTTTTCCTGCATGTTACCTAATTTGGAATTTGTGATAAGGGCAGGGTTATCAGTGAGGCATGGCTTAGTAGTCCATACATTTAGGGGGAGCATGATGGAAAGAAAAGATTGTAAATATTTGGGGGTTTAGCCACTGGAGCTTCTAATTTGGGACTTCAAATACCCATTAGGCTTTCTTGGGAGATGCCCAAGTGCATCAGCAGATGTGTTAAGCCACCACCACTGTTCTTAGGAATTTATTAACTAGTCTATTCTGTGATGTGAATAGCGTACATCGGGGACGGAAAGCCTGGGCAGCAGCATAAAGGTGAGGGGATGCAGGGAGTTCCACACAGCCTTACCCTGGCCATGGAAGGCCAGATCGGGAGTCGAGCTGTAGGGAAAGGAGATGGTGGTTGGCAGCCAAGATTGCGGCTCTTGAATGGAGCCATGGTGCCATGGCAACGGGACACCATTGCACCATGGGTCTATCCAGGGGTTTGTACTTGCAGGCTAATCAGAATCGGGTTCCAGCCTGCATGTACAGGCCCAGATCCGATTCCGATTCCTCAGGGCATGTCTAGCCCCCAAGGGATCGGAATTGGGTCTGCCTCTGTGCGTCCTGATTCTGATCTGACACACAGGGGCCTGGACGCACATATTAGAATGTGCCTCTCTACATCTTAAAGTGGATCTCAGCAGTAACTAATATCTATGATAAGACTTTTGCATAATAAACTGTTTTGTATACAATTGCAATATACAATTGCATATGACAAGACATCATAATTTGACATACGTTATGCCCATTAGTGCATGAAAGATGTTAACTTTAATAAAAACATGCTACCTTGACATCAAATGCATGTCAAATGTGCTATCACAGTTAACCAAATAGATTACTTAGTTTCATCCTCAAACAGCATATATTGGGTTACAAATAGCTTCTCAAAAGTGAAGAAATTGCCACAAGTGAACTAATAACTTCTATCTGGGTCAACATATGCAACTATTTTTCAAGTGAACTTCAGAAGGCTTTCCTGGGTATGAAATACACACTAACTCTAAACTTTAGATCTCCTAGGACATTTTCATCCCTATTCATTTTGGTACTCAGAGTCCAAACTCCAAATCTCCCAATCTCACCTTGAAGAAACTCCCCAGAATACTGATACGTCCTTGCACCCCAACTCTGTTGTCTTTTCAGCAACTTTCCTTTCCCCTGCATTGACAGCATTGCCACTTGAGTCTCAGTTATTTGAAAGCACGCTCTCCAACCATTACAACTGGCCATGAACACAGTTGCCTGAATACTCCTGTCTGCATCCAGATATGAACCTTCTCCTCGATACCCTGTCCTCACTTGGCTTCAAGGGCTCTGTAGTATCCTGGTTCTCCTCCTATCTCTCCCATCGCTCCTTCAGTGTGTGTTCCAGTGGCTCCTCCTCCTCTGCTACCCTGCTCTCAGTCAGTGTACCCCAGGGATCCTTTTCTCTCTCTATACCCAGTCCCTTGGTGCCCTTATCTCTTCCCATGGCTTTCAATACCACCTCTATGCTGATGACTCCCAAATCTACCTCTCTACACCCGAACTCTCTCTGGCAATCCAGTCCCGGATCTCTGCCTGCCTTTCTGACATTGCTGCCTGGATGTCTCACCGCCGCTTGAAATTGAACATGGCCAAGACTGAAGTTCTTATCTTTCCCCCCAAAACCTCCTCTCCTCTTCCTCCTTTCTCAGTCTCTGTGGACAACTTTGTACTCCTTCCTGATTCCTCGGCCCACAATCTGGGGGTCGTCTTTGACTCCTCTCTCTTTCTCCACACACATCCATCTCATAGCTAAGACCTGCCATTTCTTTCTCCTCAACATTAGCAAAATCCGCCCCCTCCTTTCTGAACACACTACTAAAACCCTTATCCACTCCTTAATCACCTCCCATTTTGACTACTGTAACCTACTCCTTGCTGGTCTCCCTTTGAGTCATCTCTCTCCCCTTCAATCTGTTCAACACTGCTGCGCGGCTAATCTTCCACCATCCTCGTCATGCCCATATTATTCCTCTTCTCAAGTCACTTCACTGGCTCCCTATCCACTTCCGTATCCAGTTCAAACTTCTCCTACTGACCTATGAATGCATTCACTCTGCGGCTCCTCAGTACCTTTCATCTCTTCTCTCTCCTTATAACTCCCCTCAGGAACTCCGCTCCTCTGGCAAACTGCTTCTATCTAGGCCCCGCTCTTTTACTGCTAACTCCAGACTTCACTCCTTTCACCTGGCTGAACCTTACACCTGGAACAAATTACCTGGGTCTGTATGCCAGGCACCCTCTCTGGCCCTCTTCAAGTCCCGGTTGAAAACTCACCTCTTTGCTACTGCCTTTGGATCTTGACTCACCTTATCTCCTTTTCTCACCCTTATTCTACCCTTGCCCACACCTTCCGTGTATCGTATGTCTTGTCTTGACTAGATTGTAAGCTCTGAAGAGCAGGGATTGTCTCTTACATGTCTGTGCTGTACAGCACTATATAAATGTTGAGTAGTAGTAGTAGCAGTACATCACGCCCCTCTAGATACAGCTCCACTGGATCCCTATAACAAGTCGCCTGATATACAAAGCCCTCCTACTTACCTTCAAGGCTCTTAACAGCATGCCCTGCGACCTCCCTCACTGAACTCATACAATGGACCCCGGAGACCAGAACTAGATGATCATGTATGGTAAACTCACTCATCATCCCTTCAGCAATAAGGACTTGTACCCAATCTACCAGGAATCGTGCCTTCTCCTTATTCGCACCAACCCACTGGTATGCCCTACCTCCAACGATCCAAGCGATTTGACATCCTTTAGATAGGCATTAAAGACATACCTGTTCCAATTAGTCTACAACCAAGCACCCTAAACAAGGCCTTATCTTTACTGCCCAGCCTGTCTCCAGTCTTAGTTCATTGATTAAGATCAAATAGCTAGATATTACTTTTATTTTACTGCTCCATTGTTTTTAGTTAAATTTTAATCTGTCCTGTACAAATTTGTTCCATGTAAACTGTTCCACTGTTTTTGTTCTTGTTAACTCCAGTTCAATATAAACTGTTTGATTGCTCGTGTTAAATGTAAACCGCACTGATTTCAAAAAGTGTGGTATATAAAAGAAAATAGATAAATTTCAGAATCACCAGGTGAAGAAAAGTCCTTTGGGACAGTAGCAAACCTCTGAGATGCTTCCAGTTCCACACACAGGACCCAAAAGGCAGGCAGAGTTCCAGAATCTCAATATGTGGATGAGACAATGGTGTAAGGTTGAGGATTTTGGATTTGTTTGGAACTGGGCAAAATTCTGGGGAAAGGAGGAGCTTTTCCAAAGGGATGGGCTCCACCTTAACCAGGATGGAACCACGCTGCTGGCATTAACCTTTAAAAATGATTTATATATATAGTATATGATGGCAGATAAAGACAATCATGGTCCATCTAGTCTGCCCAGCAAGGTGGCAAGAATAGTTGTACCTACCACTCCATGCAGGTTCCCTCTATCCATGCCTTTCTTTAGTAGAGCAGCTTTTAAAGTAGATAACAGGGAAAGGTCGACAGTTGCCCAAGACACATGGTTTGGAAGGATGTATCCTTGAAGGATACTAGCAAAAGAGTGAAGTTAGGGCATATTGACAGAGAGGTTCCAGTAAAGACAAAAGTAACCCAAATGCCCTTAAGTACAGAGCAGACAGAACTTAAAGATTCCAAATAACCCCTGCCTACGGGTAACCAGATTAATGTGAATAAAATACAGCCTCTAAAATGCTTGCATGCAAATGTAAGAAGTCTAAAGAATAGCATGGGAGAGTTAGAATATATAGCACTAAATGAGAAGTGAGATATGATTGGTATCTCAGAGACCTGGTGGAAGGAGGACAACCAGTGGAACACTGTGATAATTAGGTACAAATTATATCAGAATGATAGAGTAGATCAAATCAGTGGAGGGGTTGTGCTCTGTATTAGAGAGAACATTGAGTCACAAAGGATTAAAGTTTTGCAGGAAAAAAATACCCTGTAGAATCTCTATGGATTGAAATTCCATGTAAAATGGTGAAGGCGATGGTAGTGGGGGTGTACTACCGACTGCCTGGTCAGAATGAACAAATGGATAATGAAATGCTCAAAGAAATCAGGGAAGCTAACAATATTTACAGCACAGTAATAATAATGGGTGATTTCAATTACCCCGGTATCGACTGGGCTAGTGTCACAACAGGAAATGCTAGGAAGATAAAGTTTCTAGATGAAATAAATGACTGCTTCGTGGAGCAGCTGGTTCATGAACAGACCAGAGGGGAAGCCATTTTGGACCTAGTCCTTAGTGGAACACCAGATCTGGTGCAAGCGATAAGGGTGTTGGGGGCCACTTGGTTATAGTGATCATAGCATGATCGCGTTTGATTTTATAAATGGAGAAAAACAGAGAGACTATGATAAAATGAGGAAAACAGTTAAGAAAAAACTAAAAGGAGCTGTTTCAAAGGTTAAAGCATCAAGCATGGGTATTGTTTAAAAATACTATCTTGGAAGCCCAGGCCAGCTGTATTCCATACTTTAAGAAAGTGGAAGGAAATCCAAAAAACTGTCAGCTTGGTTTAAAGATGAGGTCAGAGAGGCCATTGTAGCCAAAAAAAAGCATCTTTCAGGAAATGGAAAAAGGAGCCAAATGATGAAAACTGGGAACAACATAAGCATTGGCAAGTTAGATGTGAGGCAGTGATAAGGCAGGCAAAGAGAGAATTTGAAAAAAAAGCTTGCTGTGGAAGCAAAAATGCATAATAAAAACTTTTCAAGTACATTTGTAGCAAAAAAACTGTGAGAGAGTAAGTTGGACCATTGGATGATAAAGGGATAAAAGGGGTACTAAAAGGGGACAAGGCCATAGCAGAGGAACTGAATAAATTCTTTGCTTCGGTCTTTACTGAAGAAGATGTATAGAGTTTGCGCATGACTGAAATGGTATTTAAAGCTGATGCAGTAGAAGAATTGAAAGAAATATTAATAAACCGAGAAGATGCATTACAACTATTTGGTAAACTGAAGAGTAGCAAATCACCTGGACTGGATGGTATACATTCAAGAGTATTGAAAGAACTGAAATATGAAAATGCAGACCTACTATTAGTAATCTGTGAACTATCATTAAAATTATAAGTAATATCTGAAGACTGGAGGATGGACAATGTAAAGCCAATTTTTAAAAAGGGTTCAAAGGGTGACCCAGGAAACTACAGACCGATGAGCCTGACGTCAGTACTGGGAAAAATGGTAGAAACCAGTATTATCATAGAAACATAGAAATATGATGACAGAAAAAGACCACATGGCCTATCTAGTCTGTCCTTCCATATCAACAACTACAACAGTCCCCTTTTTACCTTTAGAGATCCTCTGTGTTTGTCCCATGCTTTTTTGAATTCAGTTACTGTCCTCATCTCTACCACCTCCACTGGGAGACTATTCCATGGATCCACTACTCTTTCCGTAAAGAAATATTTCCGCATATCACTCCTGAATCTATCTGCCTTCACCCTCATCCCATGCCCCTCGTAGCAGAACTTGCTTTCAATCAAAAGAGGCTCTCTCCCTGAACATTTATGCCACGGAGGTATTTAAACATCTCAATCATATCATCTCTATCCCGCCTTTCCTCTAAGGTGTACATATTAAGATCCTTCAGTCTGTCCTCATATGCTTTATAATGAAGACCACTAATCATTTTAGCAGCCACCCTCTGCACCGACTCCATCCTGTTCACATCCTTTTGAAGGTGCGGTCTCCAGAATTGCCCTCTATACTCCAAATGAGGTTGCACCAAAGACTTATACAGAGACATTATCACCTCCTTTTTTCTGCTAGCCATTCCTCTCCGTATGCACCCAAGCATCCTTTTAGCTTTTGCCGTCACCTTTTCTACCTGTTTAGCTACTTTAAGATCATCAGACACAACCACGCCTAGGTCCCGTTCTTCTTTAGTGGATAAAAGTACTTCACCCCCTATGCTATATTGCTCCCTTGGATTGCTGCAGCCCTTACATTTTTTAACATGACCTTACATTTTTTAACATTAAATCCCAGCTGCCAAATTCTAGACCATTCTTCAAGCTTAGCTAGATCCTTCCTCATGTTATCTACACCTTCCTGGGTGTCTACTCTATTGCAGATTTTGGTATCATACGCAAAGAGGCAAACCTTACCCGACAGCCCTTCCGCTATATCACTAACAAAGATGTTAAAAAGAATCGGACCAAGGACAGATCCCTGGGGCTCACCGCTGGTAACATCCTTCTCCTCAGAGTGAGCTCCATTTACTTGTACTCTTTGTCGCCTCCCATCCAACCAATTTCTAACCCAAGCAGTAACTTTAAGGTCCATCCCTAGGGTGATCAGTTTGTTTATAAGTCGCCTGTGAGGAATAGTGTCAAAGGCTTTACTGAAATCTAAATACACCACATCTAGGGCTCTCCCTTGGTCCAACTCCCTGGTCACCCAGTCAAAGAAATCAATCAGATTTGTCTGACAAGCCCTGCCTCTGGTGAATCCATGCTGCCTCGGATCCTGTAATCCGCTGGACTCCAGAAACCTCACTATTTTCTCTTTCAGCAGCGTTTCCAATAATTTACTCACCACCAAAGTTAAACTAACCAGCCTGTAGTTTTCAACCACATCCTTACTTCCGCTTTTGTGTAAAGGCACTACATGAGCCTCTCTCCAGTCCTTTGGCACCACTCTTGACTCCATTGAGTCATTGAAACGGTCAGTCAGTGGAGCTGCTAGAACGTCCCCAAGTTCCCTCAGTATTCTAGGGTGTATCCCATCCGGTCCCATCGCTTTGTCTACTTTAAGTTGAGCTAGTTTCTTACGAACACAGTCTTCTGAAAATTGTTCAAGATGTCCCTTGCTTCTGTTCCTATTTGTGTGTGTTTTCTGAGGTTCTGCTCCTGGTTCTTCATCTGTGAACACAGAACAAAAATATTTGTTAAGCAATTCAGCTTTATCCTTATCAGCTTCTACATATCCCCCCCCCCCTGCACCCTTGAATCTGACAATACCACTTTTGCCTTTCCTCTTCTCACTAATATATCTGAAAAATGTCTTATCCTCCCATTTTATTGCATTGGCTATTTCCTCCTCCTTTTGAATCTTTGCCTTTTTGACTACTTTGCTAGCTTCTCTAAGTTTTTCCAAATACAGATGTCTGTCTTCCTCTCTCTGTGATCTCCTGTATTTCATGAAGGCCTCCCTCTTTTTCTTCACTTTTCAGCTACTTCTTTAGAAACCATAGCGGTCTCCTTTTCCTTTTACCTTTATTTACCATTTTAACAAAAAGGTTGGTTGCCCTTAAAATATCCCCTTTCAGTTTTACCCACTGTTTTTCTACATCCCCCAGCTGTTCCCATCCCACTAATGACTCCCTGAGGTATTTGCTCATCTTCGCAAAGTTAGTCTTCCTAAAGTCTAAGAGCCTCACCTTTGAATGGATTCTAACAGCCCTAGTCCCAATACTGAACCACACCATCTGGTGATCATTGGATGCAAAATGATCTCCCACTACAACATCAGAAACACTTTCACCATTGGTAAGCACCAAGTCCAGTATGGCCCCTTCACGTGTGGGGTCTGTTACCATTTGCCTGAATAGTTTCTCCCTGTAGAGAATTCAGGATCTCCTTACTTCTAGATGATACTGCAGCAGGAATGTGTCAATCAACATCTGGCATATTGAAATCTATCAGTAGCACTTCCCCTTTCCTAGCAATGCTGCGTATGTCTTCAATTAACTCTCTGCCAACCTCTTCCTCTTGTGAGGGAGGTCTGTATATCACACCAATGCAAATAGTTTTCTCTTTCCCTCTTTCTAGTTTAACCCACAATGCCTCCTCTCTCTCTTTTAAGTTCTGTAATTCCAAAGCTTTAATAGTAGTTTTTACATATAGTGCCACTCCTCCTCCCCTTCTTCCTACCCTGTCCTTTCTGAATAAAGTATAGCCAGGTAGAGTTACATCCCAATCATGGTTTTCTGTGAACCATTTTTCTGTAACTGCCACTAAATCCAAGTCAGCCACTCCCACCAAAGCTTCAACATCAGGGATCTTATTTCCCATGCTACGGGCATTTATACACACTGCTTTCCATATGTTACCCCTGTTACCCATTTCCATAAAGGTATTTAATGTATCACCTACCTGGGGGCTTTCACCTACCTGGGGGCTTTCTTCACCCATCCCAACGAATCTAGTTTAAAGCCTTCTTCAGTAGATTAGCCAGTCTACTACCGAAGACACATTGGCCTCTCATGGACAGATGGATGCCATCTCTGCTCTGCAACCCTTGGAACAGCATCCCATGGTCTTGGAAACCAAAACGCTCTCAATGACACCATCCACGCAGCCATGCATTCATCTCCAGGATGCGAGCCTCTCTGCCTTGGCCTTTACCCTCAACAGGGAGGATTGAAGAGAACACCACCTGTGCACCTAATTGTTTCACCCTCTGTCCCAGAGCCATGAAGTCACTTTTGATACGTTCCGAGGTATACCTGGCAGTATCATTTGTTCCAGCGTGGATTAGCAACATCGGGTAATAGTGGGCTTGATGAGTCTCGGCAAACTCTCCGTAACATCTTGGATTTTGGCACCAGGCAGACAGCATACCTCTCTGGACATCAAGTCTGGTCGGCAGATGGATGCCTCAGTACCCCTCAGAAGAGAGTCTCCAACTACCACTACCCTTCGTTTCCTTTTGGTCACTGATTCTTTGGGGTACATGAGCTCTGGTTCTTCCCTTTCCAAGGATGCTTTCACCTCCTCCATTTCCATGGCTGCATAATGGTTCTTCAATTCAAGGGCTGGAAAAGTTGGATTGGTGATTTTGCAGGCCCTGGTGACTCGTGTCCAACCATCAACATTCTGTTGGCACCCATCTTCTCCTGTACTGGAGAGCTTGGTTGCTGCAAGAAGCATCTCATCATTGTACTTCTCACTGTCTTGAATGCTCCTCAGCCTCACCATCTCCTCTCTGAGTTCCTCCACTTGTTTCCTCAGAGCTTCAGCATGCAGGCACCCTGCACAAGAACAAAATGTCTTGTCTTACTAATCTGTTACATTTTTTTGAAGGTATAAATAAACAGGTAGATAATGGTGGGTCGGTTGATGTAGTTTATCTGGATTTTCAGAACGCCTTTGAAAAGGTTCCTTATGAGACTCTTGGCAAAATTAAAAAGTCTTGCAATAGGAGGCAGTGTACTATTGTGGATCAGGAGCTGGTTAAAAGATAGAACCACCACCCATGAAAAAGATTTAGGTATCATCATGGATAACACGTTGAAACCCTCTGCCCATTGTGCAGTGCCGACCAAGAAAGCAAATAGAATGCTAGGAATCATAAGTAAAGGATTGGAGAATACAACAAAGGATATTATAATGCCTCTGTATCGTTCCATGGTGTGACCGCACATTGAATATTGTGTGCAATTCTGATTGCCATATCTTAAAAAGGATATAGCATTATTAGAAAAGGTACAGAGAAGAGCCACCAAAATGGTAAAGGGGTGGAAGGATATCCCTATGAGGAGAGGCTAAAAATGTTATGGCTCTTCAACCTGGAAAAGAGATTGCTGAGGGGAGATATGATAACGTAAGAACATAAGAACATAAGATATGCCATACTGGGTCAGACCAAGGTCCATCAAGCCCAGTATCCTGTTTCCAACAGTGGCCAATCTAGGTCATACATACCTAGCAGTATCCCCAAGAGACACAGGTTCCACAATGCTTGTATTGGGTCAAGCATTGATATCCTGGGTCCCTTTTTATAATGGTTTATGGACCTTTCCTCCAGGAACTTGTCCAAACCTTTTTTAAACCCAGCTACACTAACAGCCTTTACTACATCCTCTGGTAACAAATTCCAGAGTTTGATTACACGTTGAGTGAAAAAATATTTTCTCTTATTTGTCTTAAATAGTTTACCCTGTAGCTTCATTACATGTCCCCTAGTCTTTCTATATTTTGATAGCGTAAACAATCGATCTACGTGTACCCGTTCCACTCCATTCATTAATTTATAGACCTCTATCATATCTCCCCTCAGCCGTCTCTTTTCCAGGTTGAAGAGCCCTAACCTTTGTAGCCTCTCTTCGTAGGAGTAGCCTTCCATCCCCTTTACCATTTTGGTGGCTCTTCTCTGTACCTTTTCTAATAACGCTATATCCTTTTCAAGATACGGTGACCAGAATTGCACACAATATTCAAGGTGCGGTGGTACCATGGAACAATACAGAGGCATTATAATATCCTTTGTTTTATTTTCCATTCCTTTCCTTATGATACCTAGCATTCTATTTGCTTTCTTGGCCGCCACTGCACACTGGGCAGAGGGTTTTAACATGTTATGCACGATGACTCCTAAATCTTTTTCCTGGGTGGTGGTTCCCAAAGTGGAACCTTGCCTTGTGTAACCATAGTGTGGGTTGTTCTTTCCTAGGTGCATAACTTTGCACTTGTCCACATTAAATTTCATCTGCCATTTGGATGCCCAGTCTTTCAATTTATCCAGATCCTCCTGCAGTTTTCCACAATACTCTTGGATTTTAACAACTTTAAACAGTTTTGTGTCGTTTGAAAATTTGATAACGTCACTAGTTATTCCCTTTTCCAGGTCATTTATGAATATGTCAAAAAATAGCGGACCCAGCACAGATCCCTGGGGTACTCCACTATTCACCTTTTTCCATTGGGAAAATTGGCCATTTAGCCCTACCTTCTGCTTTCTATCTTTTAACCAGTTCCCGATCCACAATAGTACACTGCCTCCTATCCCATGACTTTTTAGTTTTGCCAAAAGTCTCTGATGAGGGACCTTGTCAAAGGCTTTCTGAAAGTCCAGATACACTATATCAACCGACTCACCTTTCTCTACCTGTTTATTCACACCTTCAAAAAAACATATCAGATTAGTAAGACAAGATTTTCCTTGTCTAAAGCCATGTTGGCTGTCTCCCATTAGGCCATGACTATCTACATGCTGTGTAATTTTGTTCTTTATGATGTTTCTACCATTTTCCCCGGTACTGATGTCAGGCTCACTGGTCTGTAGTTTCCCGGATCACCCCTGGAACCCTTTTTAAAAATTGGCGTTACATTGGCGATCCTCCAGTCTTCAGGTATTACAGATGATTTTAATGAAAGTTCACAGATTACTAATAGCAGGTCTGCAATCTCATATTTCAGTTCTTTCAACACCCTTGGATGTATACCATCCGGTTCAGGTGATTTGCTACTATTCAGTTTATCAAATAGTTGTAATACATCTTCCCATTGTAGCGATATTTCTCTCAATTCCTCTGCAGTATCACCTTTAAATACCACTTCAGTCTTGGGTAACATCCCTACATCTTCCTCAGTAAAGACCGAAGCAAAGAATTCATTCAGTCTCTCCGCTATAGCCTTGCCTCCTCGTACTGCCCCTTTTACCCCTCTATCATCTAACGGTCCAATTGATTCTCTCACAGGCCTTTTGCTATGAATGTACTTGAAAAAGTCTTTTTTTCGTGTTTTTGCTTCCGTAGCTAGTTCCTTCTCAAATTCTTGCTTTGCCTGCCTTATCAATGCTTTGCATTTAACTTGCCGGTGCTTGTGCTGTTTCTAGTTTTTGTCATTTGGCTCTTTTTTCCATTTCCTGAAAGATGCTTTTTTGGCAGCAACAGCCTCTCTGACCTCACCTTTAAACCATGCTGGCAGTTTTTTGGACTTTCTTCCACTTTTCTTAATGCATGGAATACAGCTGGTCTTGGCTTCCAGGATAGTATTTTTAAACTACACCCAAGCTTGATGTAAGTCTTTAACCTTTGCAACCGCTCCTTTTAGCTTTTTCTTAACTAAATCGCCCGTACCATAACTGACCTGAACACAACCACAGCACAATCTGATCCCTGTCCTGTGGCATGGATCAAATCTGCCAAGGATGACCTAATCAAATATATCCAAAAAATAATAAGTACCTTACTTACCCAGGAATATATGCCCCAGACTCTCAAGCAAGCTACCATCCACCCTGTTCCAAAGAATACACCACCTCACCATCAAACTACTGCCCAATATCCAGCCTCCCATTCCTCTTCAAAATAATTGAGAAGATTGTTCAGAGACAGCTCCAGGACCACATTGACCTACACGCCTCTCTGGATCCCCACCAACATGGATTTTGCCCAGATCATAGCATAAAGACACTACTCATCCATCTATTTGATAACCTGCTCAAAAGTATTGACAACATAAGAAGAGGTTTTCTGTTAATCTTCATCAATATCTCATCTGCCTTTGACACAATTTCCCACGACATCCTAATGGATATAGGGTGGATATAGGTCTGTAAATTAATGAACGGAGTGGAACAGGTAAACATAGATTGTTTCTTTATGCTATGAAAATGTAGAAAGACTAGGGGACATACAATGAAGCTACAGTGTAACCCATGTAAGACTAATAAGAGAAAATATTTTTTCACTCAACGCGTAATCAAACTCTGGAATTCGTTACTGGAGGATGTAGTAAGAGCTGTTACTGTAGCGGGGTTTAAAAAAGATTTGGACAAGTTCATGGAGGAAAGGTCCATAAACTATTATTAAAGGTGATCCAGGAAATCGACACCTTGTGACAACACAAGCACTGTGGAACCTGTGTCTTTTGGGGAAACATCTAGATCCTTGTGACCTAGACTGGCCACTGTTGGAAACAGGATACTGGGCTTGATGGACCTTGGTCTGACTCAGTATGGCATATCTTATGTTCTTATGTTCTGTTCCTAGGACTCAATATTGCAACAGAGTCTAGGAGAGTTCCTGCTTCCCAAATCAAATTGAGCTTCCAGTGACTTTACTGAAAGACAGTTGAACCCAAGAGATATAAAAAAAAAATGTGCCTATGGGTCCTTGAAGAGAAGCTAATGGCTTGGTAGCATGCATTTTTAATTTGTCCTTCTGCTTCACGTTTTAGAAAAAAAATTCAATGGGGAAAACCACAGCTATAAGAGAGCCCATGCTGCAGATTGTGCATGGATTTGTGATATTTTGTAATAGATTGCTACAGTGTTTTAAACTCCTGCACATACCAAATAATGTTTCAGTCCACACCAAATATTCTTTTTATGTCAAATATTTCATTGCCTCCTTTTACAAACATTGCCATTTCACTGCTTCCCAATACTTTCCATCTGCATATCAGAAATCATTTGGATAAAACAAACCCTAAGGACTTACGGTCACCATCCATTGTGAAGCTGCAAGCAGCATTAGAGATATATACTGTGAAATTCTTTAATAGAACTAAGGGGAAACTGGATGGGATAAGGAAAGAATAGTGAGCTATAGTGAGCTTTTGTATTAATTGGTCTTCTGTTTTGCTGTATAAGCTATTGTTTCTGGAAAAATAGCATTATTATTTAAACAACTATATTAAGTATAATTTTCTTATTAAAAACAAATATTTTAACCTTCTCAAATGATGTGTTCACTTACTCTTATTGTGATTTTGATTTTTATCAGTCTTCTTTTGTTCTAGGTATTGAAAATTCAAGGAGTTCATAATCTTTGAAATGAAGACTGAGATATCAAAAGTTCTATCTTGTTTCCCTTTAGAGGTATGAAGACAAAAATTCATCCTTTCACGTCATTTATAATTCAGTCTGCTGTATCTTCCCTTTCTACTCTCTGTTTGAACTTTAAATTCCCATGAGATATATCATCTTATGCAAAACCACCCATCTTTCACATATGAAGCTTTTTTCATCTCCTCTCATGAATTATTTATTCCATCTACCAGGCATGTAATGGAATACATCTTTTTCTCTCTGTTTCCCCCCTTTGAAATTTTTATTCTTTCCTTACTTGTCATTGCACTATTCTTAAAATTAATTCTGATTCACAAGACTTGTTGAGTCTTGTGTCTAACTGTGAAAAGGGCGATACTGGACACTATGGATATGTTTACTAAACCGCGTTAATGTCACTCATGGTAGTTTCCGCAGTAATGGTACAGATGCCCATATAAAGGAGTGGGCAGTGTATCGTACGACAAGCAGTGTCAGGCAATGCGCGTAACAATGTGCCATCAGGTAACGCGCGTCGCAAGGTGCCATATAGGGCACATCAGAAGGCACCTTAACCGGAGTCGCCTCACAAGGCACGTTGTCATGCACCCTACAAGGTGCCCAACCTAAGGCGCCATGCAGCCACCCCTTGAAGGCCCCGTATAAGGTGCCGGCAAGGTGCCCCATAAGGCACTGTAGGTTAAGGCACCTGAAAAGCAGGACATGGGGTAACAGCCTGCACATGAATGCCGGGTGCCACACAGCTGACAGATGCAGATAGATGGACAGAAGGATGGTTGGCAACTGTGATGAGGGTAATATGTGCTGGCAGCACAGATCAGCAGAGATATGACTGTTACAGGAATGACAAGTACCAGTGTAGGAAAGGCATAAAAGAAGAAGAACAAAGAGGGCGGGAACCCATGACCACTAGCCTGAAAAGCACTGCACAAACCAGAAGGCCACACCACCACTGTGAGGTCCACAGCAATGGCTGCATACAAGAACACTGCAGGGCACCACACAAAACGCCTGCTGTGTGCCAGGAGAGGGCAACCCAAACAGTCACCATGATGCAACGCACATGCACAACAGGCATCCACAGCTCATATCACAGTCTGTAAGTGGGACGGGAGCCACATGGAAACACATGCACACACCATGAGATGTAATGCAGTGTAAACAGCATGCAAAAGAGCATTGGAGCGATACACGAAGGGTGTCGTGGCTGGCTGAAGGAACAGCTATATGGACGGCCCATGGACCAGGGCAACAGAACGAAAAAGGAGCATGTGAGAATCCAACCTGCACAATGATGTGGCAAAGACCAGCCAACAACAGCAGTACCAATCCACCAAACTGACTGGTCACATGGACACTACAAAGATATAGCCCTTGTGACGCTCCTGCCTGCACCCTAGAGCTTACAGGCAGGAGTGGCCTTATATTGTCCCCTGAAGAATTAGCTGGCACGGTTCCCAATGAATCTTGGGAACTGTAGTGCACTTGTATATTCCTTAGGGAAGAATTGTAGTCGTGACCAGATATGGTTAGGCAAGCAAGAAAATTTATTTGTCTTGGGGATAGTTTCCAGCGCATCAAAAGCTCAAAGCAACAAACGCAAAAAGTGGAACTTTTAGGATAAACAGAGGAAAACAGGAACTCAGGAAGCAGTGAAATCAAATTAGCTTTAACTCAGCTATTCATAAACTTCAGCAGCTTAACTCAGCATTGCCTCATGTGGTTGTTAGAAAATATTGCAGCTTTATATCAATAGCTGTTCTCTTCACAGCATGACTTGGAAACAGGTGAACACAATCAGGAACTCTTATGATTAAACAACAAGAAAAGCCAACGTTTTATATTCTCTTCATATAAAACTTATGTGCTTCTTTAAACTGTTATTCAATACAGCAGAAAGAGCAATCCATGGCACAAGGCTCAAGATTCAAGGTAGGCAATGAACTTTCTACCTGCATGTATTCTTCTGAACTAACAGAATTACTGTCCGTATCAGGTTCCCTATTTTGCCCTGACTTCAGCTCCAGGAACTTCTGAAATTCCTTCAGTATCAATTCAGCCTGTGTTTGCGTTTCATCTGGTGGATAGTTATTGGCAAGGGTTACGCCCTTCCCCCACTCTCTATCTACTTTGGTAGCAAAGTTAGGTTTGCACAGTTCAGCACTATATGAAGGTTTCTTCAGCCAAGCATACAAATTAGGAAATTGTGCTTTACCTTGTTTAGAGGCATTTATAAATGAATTTCTCTTAGGAAAACTTTCTCCCGGCTGTAGTTCTCTGTCTTTATAGCACTGCTTGTTGGCATTAGAAGTACCTTTTCTCCATGTGTTGCTTTCTCGAGGCTGGCTAGGTCTAGGCTTTACCCGGCAGTAAGAGTTTCTTGCAGGGCACGTTGGACTCCCAGGCTGACTCTTTCGGGGTTCTGTCTTCTCATAAGGTCCTAGTTCTCTTCTCCTTGCTTCTAGGGTTCCAGCACTCTGCACTCCTCTCACAATGTTCTTTTGGACTTGGATATCCTTCTCCACGCTATCCTATGGGATATTCTCCGTGGTCCTCTCTGCAACAACAACCTGTTCACCCTTCTCCTCCTTCCTCACCCCTCTTTCAGCTCTCTCTGAGGTTTTAAAAAGGGCTTCAATTCCCGGCACTCCCAGCCATTCCCTTGGGTGTGCCCAATCAGAGCTGAAGCCTAACTCCTCCCCTGGACTGGGGTGTGTCTTCGGCTCAGCAGAGCACTGTGTTTTTTTCAGGTCAATTTTGGAAATCCTGTGTGAGTTAGCTCTGCTCTCAGGATTTTCCTCAACGTCCATTTCTTCTGAAGGGCCATCTTCACCACACCATATGTAACACACAATATGCAACAGATAGGCTGCAGAGAGGGCACACTGTGGCGCACAGCGCAGAGATGGAGGGGCGTGTGGAGAGGTGACAAGGCTTCAGCCATTGCATTGGCAGGTTAGCAGAACACAGGAAAGGAAAAGGAACAGAACATGTGGGAATCAAACTGGCAACCTACGGACCACCAATGGGCATCTGTGACCACTATCCCAAACAACCCCAACAAGCACAATGCAAACAAGTTACTACAAAAGGCACATACTGGATCACAGTGCTGAAACGCAGGTGCTCCACTGCGAACATCAGACATTGCATCCCTCACCCTGTTGCACCTTACGCCTGGGATAAACTCATGGGGTCTGTGTGCCAGGCCCCCTCACAAACACACGTCCAATCCATGCTGAAAGCTCACCTACCCACTGCTGCCTGTGGACTCTAACTACCCTGATCCTCCTCCTCCACCATCGCCTCTCCTACCCCTGCTCCCACATTCTCTCACTTATCCTAACTAGAATGTAAGCTGTGGTGAGTAGGGTGTCTGCCTGACATGTCTGTGCAGTGCTATGTACAAGGGGCAGTGCCACACATAAGTACTGAGTTATCTCTGTAAGTAACCAGTTGTCTATCCTGCCTTACCCATCAAATAAAGCGGTGGCCAATGGAGGGCCATGTGGCGTGCCCAAGGCCACAAGGAATGCCAATAAGACTAGAAAACCCAGTCCCACAGGCATGATGTTGCTGTCCCCTGGTGGGATGTGAACCCACAGCCCTCTGGCCTGAGGTACTGTTTCCTAACCAACAGGCCATGTCTCCCACTGTGCAGGTGCAGTAGGTGTGGTAGTAATGAAAGTAGTGAGATTAAACTTTGTGACGTAACTATACCCATACATGGTACACCGTAACAATACCTGTAACCTACCCCCTCCCCCGCAACCCTGCACCCAGATAGTGTACCCCAAGGATCTGGTGTGGATCCCCCCTTACCCCCACCATACACAGTCCCCTGGTGTGCCCATCAGCATCCATGGCTGGCTGTACCAGCTAGATACTGATGGCTCACAGAGCCACCTACGCACACCTGAACCCTCCCCGGCTAACCAAACCCTGATCCATGCCTGTCGTGACAACATCGCTGCCTGGATGTCTCACCACGGCCTGAAAGTAAACATGGCCATGACTGTACCTCCCATCCATCATCGTAACACCTCCCTGCCCCCCCTTGTTGTCGGTGTCTGTGGATAACTCTGTACCTCCTCCAGTGTCCCCAGGCTGCAATCTGGGCCCATCCCTGACCCCTCACCCCCGTTCATGACACACAGCCATCTGATAGCTAACACCAGCCCCCTTCCTCCACAACAGCAGTGATACCCGCCCCATCCACCCTGAACACACCACCAATATGCCCATGCACTGCCCAATTGCATCCCATCAGTACCTCAGTTGTCTGCCCCCTGCAGGTCTCACCTGGACACACCTCATTCCCCGTCAATGTGTGCAATAATTTGCTGTGCATACAACATGTTCCAGGCCAGTCATGGCACACTACCCTCCTTGTCAGGTCACGTCAAAGCCTCCCTAACCTTTACCGTACCCATGTCAAACATCCCATGCTGAGCTCAAAATGCAGAGACTCTGTGGCTCCCCACCACCCCTCGTATCCCATCTCCCCATACAACCCCCCCCCTGAAAACATTGGCTCCAAGCAGACACCCACCACCTGTGCAGTACACCCCTACTGCTAACCCCACACTCCGCCCTCTCTCCGTGATGCCCCATACACTGTGAGCAAACTTCCACTGTCTGTACAGCAGGCACTGTCTCCAACCCACCACAAATCTAGGATGAAACCACATGTCCTTGCTGCAGCCATGGAAGCATGATTCCCCTGACACCCCCTCCCACTGTCCCCAATGGTATCCCTCGCACCCCATCTGTGTCTGTGCTGACTAGATAGTAATCACTGATGTGCAGAACATGTCTCCCACCTGTCTGCACTGTGTCACATTCACAATGTAGCACTATACAAATGCTCAGTATTAGTAGTAGTACATGTCTGCACCATCACGGCCACAGCACCAGAACACACAGCTGACAGGTGGCACGTATCAGGCAGGCACACCAGGCTGACAACACACACACAAGGCAAGAATGTCTGAAGGGAAGATACAGAGATGCAATGTCATGCTGCCACACAGTGAAGTGCATACACAGTGCACAGGCAAATGCACAAACATGCCAATGATGTCATATCCCAATGGCCCAGCACCACCCCTCAGATGTGTAGACCTAATGTGTGGATATCAGTGGGTTATACAGCAGTGTAGATGTCCCTAGAACAGCATGTGATGTGCTGAGAAAGACCAGACGTTAGGCAGTCATGTAAATAAACAGCTTTAATGCACACATGGCATCAAAAACAGTGACACAATGCAACATGAGGACACGGTATCAGGATGAGAGTCACATGTGGGCAAAAAGCAAAAAAGATGGGATCCCACTAACATACAGAGGTAGCACTATGTGGAAGTCACACCGCAATGGGTGCCATGGAAACAGGAGCAGGCATAATATGGCAATGTACAGGGACTGCACAAATGAAGCCTGGAAATGGACACACCCACCGCCACAGTGCAAAGGTACTGGCACAATGTGAGTGGAGCAATGTCATGTCAGAAATAGGACTGTGCACACATGCAAAGATAAGCCTGCAAATCAATGTACATTGCCACATCTGTCCAGTAAACACACACAATAACATGTATGTAGAGCTACAAAGAGAGGTTCACAACAGTGCACATACCCACACAAATTCCACCCCGGCACATGCACCAGTGTAAGAGATGAGTCAGGCACATGCGCATGTACCGTGTACATTGAAACACCACAGAGTGCTGCCCCATATCCACTGTAACACCCCCTGCGATGGTCAAACAGCAATCAGAGATGGTGGCATGCATCACAGTATTCTGGAGGAAAATAGTGTGTCATGTACAAGTGGAAGTTAGCCACACAAATAAGCAGGACCTACAGAATGTATCTCCTGTGCCACATATGTACCTGTGTAGCCAAATATTGGTGCAATGCCTGCAATGGGAGCCCCACACATTGGCCACACACAGCTACACAATATCAGATGGATGTACAACATACAGCGCACATGTGAGTCCCTGCTGTAAATGTACAGACAAGAGTCCACAGTGCAAATGCCACCTGAGACCCTACAAGTCCAGCAATGACTATCCAAGATTACATGGCCATGCAAAGTCACGAGTGATGTCTCAGTGTTCTACAGCAATGCAAAGGTGATGTGTCTCTGCTGCGATAAACGCAACACCCAGACAGAGCACGGCGGAAATGGTGTGTCGGTCCCCCTGGTGATGTCCAAAGTAGTAGGCCAACAATGATGTCCAACATAGGCATGTGTCCGACTCGCATAGGTCCATTTCCCACTGGCACCATCACCCAGGGACCATTGCATGGAGGTGTCCTGTCAAACCACAGTTGGGCGATGGGGACTCTAGATGTAGCGTAGTAGATGTGGCTTGTGTGTTGGCTATGTCCTGTGTTAAAAGGAGTAGATAAAAGCTAAAGGTATGCTACACACACCATCAGGTCATGATGCAGACAGTGACAAGACATTATGTGCATAATGAATGCCCAGATATTAAAATATGACACGGCCACAACACACAGCACAGTGCATGTTGACCACAGCAGGAGATGGCACTGCAGACCAGGTTACCATCTCGACATGGTCATATCAATGCCCATGTCACACAGGCATCCTAGAGGTCCACAGCATGTCCAGCAGTGGTGGTGCACAGAGATCCCACAGAAAGGCACAATGATACAAACAGCCCAAAAGAAACATCTACACGTGGATGTCAGTCACATAAGATCTAAGGTGCAACCTACCTTCATTGTACAGCAGGTGACTGATGGGGACTGTCTGAGCCAGGCAAAGGGCACAAGGGGCCACAGTAGAGGCTGCAGATGTCAATGAACTGTGTCCATCACCACGTCATCATGGTCAGCCATCAGTGGCACATGTCCAAGGTATGGTGAGTTGTGTGTAACTGAAACGTTAATGCGTAGTATCCTGTCAGCAAATATGAGACACATCAGGCAACAATACATGACACATGCGCACAATGTACACAAGGGCAAAAGCAGAAGGTCACAGAGAGATGGGTGAATACCACTGCACAGCTGCCAGACACATCCCTGCACCAGACAATGGCAGAGGGCATCAGAAGGTACCATCACCTAGACATGCCCCAAAGACACAGAGACATACACCATGAGACAAGGTGAGCATGCTGCAATTTGCATACAGCATGTCTGTGCACAATCAGTGACCAATGGAGACAATCATTACAGTTCATGCAATGATACACTGATGTTATGTAATACCACAATTCCAGGGAAGGCTGTATGAGCTATCCACCAACCCCACACCCTGTGCCTGGAGACACACACAGCCCGGTAACATGTGCCCTAGATACAGTGTGTAAACACCCGAAATGTGCACAGGACAATGGCCATAATGCATGTCAACTGGAACATATGGGGGATGGAACCGCAGGCCAAACACGTGTATAACAACATAGGTACAGTGGAGATGGAAACACAGATATGTGTAATGCTGCACTGCCCCCACAGTACACTTACCTGTATGTTCACCCACCCAAGTCACCTGCAGGTCTGAATGACGTACACACAGTTCCCACATGCACCACAGCACCGGGCAGGGTCGGCAGCCTATCCTGGGGAGTCAAGGACACAAGTGACATATATATATATATATATATATATATATATATATATATATATATATATATATATATATATATATATATCATGATAGTGCCGTGAAACACATAGGTCAGCACAAACATGGAAACACATATGCAAATCCCCACATATGCAGAACTTACAGGAGAACAGCTCCTCGATCAGATGTTGCCTGACTGCCACCCCTTCATGTGTGTCACCACGGCCACGTACAGGAGGGCACACAGGAACCTCCTCCAGATCCTCATTAATTTTGACTGGGACATTGTGCCTGAGAGAAATGTTGTGCAGGATGCAACAGGCCAGAATGATATGTGCCACAGTCATGGTTCCGTATTGTAAGGCACCGCCGGTCCTATCCAGACACCTGAAGGGACTCTTCAGAACGCCAAAAGTGCACTCAATGACTGAGCGGCTGGAGGCATGGGCCTCATTGTACCTCATCTCTGCACCTGGCCGTGGGAGATGCACAGGGGTCAGCAACCAGGCATGACAGCCATATCCCGCATCATCTTCAGAAAGAAATGTGGTACGGTCAAGCGGGAGATGATAGACACACAAAAGCACAGAAGTAGCAAAGTTTAACTGGACAACAGATAAACAGGGACACAAACATATGATGTCATAGAATGGCACACAATGGCACTGCACCAGCGTCTGGAGCTGGGAGACCCAGAACCCCGGGGAAGGCTAATGAGGGCAACACGCATCAACTGTATCCAGGCCAAACACACGGCCAAAAACCTGCACCCAAACGGCAGCAGTGGCAGGTGTGAAGGCATCTGGCCGACAGTGGCAAAGCATACTGGAAGGGGAAGAGATGCACATGTGTGAAAGCATGTGACACCCATGATACAGTGCAAACCCAGCAGATGTCACTGGAACACATACCTGAGGGGCCAGGTCGGAATGGCAGTAGAGACAAGATAATGTGAACAGACATACAGCATACATGTGTGATGTCAAATGCGACCACAGCTCCACCCACGTGTTATCGCACACATGAACAATGGAGAATAGGCCCCATACACACTGCATGAGAATGGTTCTGGGTGCATACCTACCCCCCCCTCCTGGACCACACACATACACACACACGTTGGATATGGAGTCCATGAGGGACACACCACAAAGGCATACACATGTACATCTGCATTTGCGGTATGTCTGAGGCCATATGCTGGAGTCATTGTCAACCAAGAGGTGTCACACCCAGCCATAGAAGGGACACACCATATGTGCCCAGAGTGTCCCTGTATATAAGACCTGTACAACAGAACAGCAGTAGCAGATACCAGTGTCACCCGCATGTGTGCTGAGATACCCAGATGAGCAATAAGACACACATGGTATACATAGAGACGTTTAGAATCACACAGATGTACGTGACCACGTCCCTGGTGACAGGATGTGACATTGTACAAAGCCCCATACAAGACAGCACCCCACAACCACAACACAAGGAAAGGCATGCTGAGGACACAGGTGACAATGGGACCCCAGATATCATACACTGTACGCGCATGTGAGATATGGTAAATACTCACCCAGCAGGATACAGTCCCTATATTGTCCGGCCTCAAATTGGCCGAACAGTGCTACAGGATATAGGAGTCATGGGCTGATCCTGGGAACCATGGAACCACATTCAGAATATGCATATTTGCATCACAAAAAACCTGCACATTCAGGGAATGGTAGCGTTTGCAGTTGCAGAACACAACCTCCCTGTCGTGTGGCAGGACCAGGGCAACATGTGTGCAATCAATAGCTCCCATCACATGTGGTATCCCTGCAATCCACTGGAATGCCTGGCCCAGGGCCCCCCAATGTTGCCTACTGTTAGGAATTGCAATGTAATTCCCAACCCAGCTGACCATGGCCCGCAGTACCTGGTGGAGACACCGTGAGAAGTTTGGTCTGCTCATCCTGCCCACTGCGGCCACCAAGGATTGGAAACAGCCAGAGGCAAAGAAATATAGGGCAGTCAGGAGCTTGGCCAATCCCAGTATGGCATGTGACCGGGCAGTCCGGGGCTCAAGGTTGGGTCGTAGATCCTCATAGAGCTCCCTAATTGCCCCTGTGTCCAGACGGTAGAGGGAGATGACCTGGTCCTCAGGTATGTCCTGAAGCATGGGCCTGGGCCTGTAGAGGCGTGGCAGGTAGGGCTGTGCCTCAGCATGCCTGTGGCGCCGTGCTGGTATCACCTCCTCCTGTGGAGCCCCCACAGCTGCAGGTCTGAGTTGCATCAGGACTGCACCCATGCCCAGTGCCACAGCCCCAGGGATACCATCTCCCTCTTCAGGCAGCCGCAGCTCCACCAGCTCCACCAATGCCACCACCGCACAACCCGCATTCACGATCTGAGACATGATAGACATGAGATGGAGCACAGGTAGATGTTAAATAGGGTGTGGGGTGCGGCAAATAATCAGAGCAAACCTTACACACCTGGTGATGCTGGGGTGTACACCAGCAACAGCATGAGATAACGCCCTGCATGTACGGAAGCATAACACCGTAGCGCACGCAGAAACGCATGTTCCCCAAAATGCATGTTCCGTGATTGGGTATGCTGAAAGAGGGTAGGAAGTGCATGCGGCATGTCCCCATGCCCCAGCACCGCACAAACGTATGGCTTTTCACACTGTGTGCCCCACCCAGACTCGTAGATGAGGGCCCAATGCTGGCTACCATGGCCATCTGTTAGCAGGGCGGAGGGGTGTTCAGTTCCTATGAGTGTTATGTTCCATGGCCCCCTACTGTTCAGAGTAGTATACACTATGTGTCCCCAAGGGCCCCATAGCACCCATCTTGTATGTGGGGGTGTGGAGAGACAGATGCCTGAGACCATGGGACTGGCTGTAGGACCAGAAAGCCCATTCCTGATGGCAAAGAATATTCCTCTAGAGCTAGTGTGCATGAGACATAACTGTGACTGAAGCATTGGCAGACCAGCATTAATGTGGGGTTGCCGTGTGAATCCTCACTTACCACAGTCTGTCATGCATCATCAGACAACAATGTCGGACTGCACCAGCATACACAGTGTTCTCACCATGTACAGACTAACTGCAGACTTGCCACTGGCCAGTCCATCATATATGGTCAGTGGGAAACACATGCACCCAGAGGTAGGATGGGCAGCACACACACACCAAGCAGGTATGTCAGTGAATGGGCCCCAGAACGGGTCACACAGGTATTACTGGAGACAGATAGTATAGAACACTATGGGGGAACCTGGACATGCCATGGTCACTGCTGAGTCAGGGCGAGACTGCCCTTCCAGCACAACATACTGTAGCCACCCTGTCCATGCAGGTGGTGTTCGGACACTACAGTGTACCAGCCATTGCAATACTCCCTGTGCAAATGCAGCCTGCCCAGTTCACCCTATCTGGGCCATACCCATACTACCTTGCCCCTCATTATGCACATTCTCAGGCTAATGCTGGTAACAGTTGGACAATGTGGGCCGAGGGTGGGGTTGGCAGCCACAAAACTATGGATAGACATATACACACACACTCCTTCTGCAGCACTGTGCAATGATAGTGGTGTTTGGCAACCCTGGCTGCCACACTGCTGACATTTCAGAATTGAGCAGGCGGTAGCAGTGGTGCTGTGATGTTACCTTACCTGAAACTCCATGCTGGGGCAGCAGCCTGACTGTACATCATGATTTGGATGGTGTGAGTGGGTGTTTCTACCCCTGTTGGCCGCTGCTGTGGGGATTGCATGGTTTGATGTATATGCTTCGTAGGGTAAAATGTTGGGATGTGTTTTGCAGGTTCCAGCAGCTGGGACCTGGACCTGTGTGTACTGCACCACAGTGTGTACTGGCTGTGTGTACTGCACCACAGTGTTGCCATGGAGGCCAAGCAGTCCCTGGAACTACCTTTACCTCTCCTCAGCCAGACATTTCCTGTTTTTCTGTTGTATCTACATAGTTGTGCAAAAATTTGTAATGTGTTCTGCAGGGTCTGCAGCTGGGACCTGAACCTGTGACCCTCTGCTCTGAGTCACATTGGCTGTGTATACTGCACCACAGTGGGGTCACAGAGGCACAGCAGTCCCTGGGCCATACCTTTATGTCTCCTCAGCCAGACATTTCATGTTTTTCTGTTGTATCTGTGTAGTAGGGCAAAGGTTTGTGATGTGGTCTACAGCTGGGACCTGAACCTATAGACCCTCTGCTCTGAGGCACACTGGCTGTGTGTACTGCACCACAGTGAGGCCACAGAGGCACAGCAGTCCCTGGGCCATACCTTTATGTCTCCTTTGCCAGACTTTTTCTGTTGCACTGCACACCACTTACTGGTACATGGCCTGTGTCCACTGCAGATAGGTGCCACTGCCCCCTCCAGCATGGACACCCCCCCATGCTATGCTGACATAACCATATGCTGTTGGTGCTTGTTGTGCACCGTCCGAGGCCATCCACTGTTCCGGTAGGCAGGTGCCTATGGTGCAGCGTCTGGGGTGGGAAGGCATACATGGACATCCCCACACCCACCCCCCATCACCGCCTAACAACATTCTGTCCCTTCAACATGGTGGTGGGATGGATGCGGGGATGTCCTGTCTCTGCCCTGGCAACTATTGGCTAGTGTGCACAATGTATTTGTATATTGTGTTTGGCCTTTGTCAGATGCTGTCTTTCAGACTTCCAGTTTCTATGTTCCTATGTGCCACCTGGGCGACACCCAGGTCTGCCCTATGCCCCAGCTGCCCCCAGTACATGTGCCGCCTGCAGCCCCCTATTCCCCATTTACATTATTGCCATAGTGGCCTCTCATACTTGGGCACTATGGTGTTGCTGCAAATGGAGCACTACTATCATGTTTCTTGTGTTCCCTGCCTATGCTGTACATTGCTGACACTTAAATGGTTTCTCCCTCCTGCAAATGTGCATCTAACGGCAGGTTTTCATTCATGGTAGGATTCAGCCCTTCTGTTCAGTACGTCTCCCCACTTACTCCCTGCCCATTGACCCCTGCTCTCCGCCTTCTCTCCTCTCTCTGCGGTGTGTACCGCACTGTGGAACGCTTCCATGCGATTTGTAACATTACTGCGCGTTAACATTACATACTGCAAGCAATGTTCCCTCTAATTTTCTGTAGGCTGTGTGCGCATAAAATATCAGCTGTGTGCAGCTTTTGAAGGAAGGTTAAATTTTTGTGCGCCACATAACGACACTCGGAGTTATATACTTTAAAAATTGACTACACGTCAGAATACAGTATGTACACCACATTGATTTTAATCAAATTAAATGAAAATAGACGATTACTAAATGAAGTGGGAAATTTCTAGTAATTACAATCAATAACTTAAATTTTAAGATGTCTGTGTTGTTTTCTATTAGAATCAGAGCTGTAATTTTTGTGCGCTCTGTTGTAAAGTATGTGCGCTCGCTCGGCGAGGTGTGTGCGCGCGCACACGCGCACAGCTTAGAGGGAACAGTGACTGCAAGTTAACGTTACCTAACGAGCGTTAACGTTACCTAACGCACGGTCTGTAATGTTACCGCCGTTTAGTAAACATAACCCTATGTGGGTTACATTCTGACCCGTGTTTAGCGGGGATATATGTCCAGGGTGGATGTCCATTCCCTGCTAAATGCCTGAGTGCTATGCAGTTAAATGAGCTCCCTGCACATACAGCAGAGATGTGTGGGGAGCTCAGTACAAGGGCAGGAGGGGGCAGGCCTTGGGATGAGAGAGGGTAGGTCAGAGGCATGATCCAGACTCCGGATGTACAGAAATAATTCCGCTATTGGTTCTGTATGTACGGGGTTGGCCATCTACACAGGGAACTTATTCCACCTCAGAGGTGGAATAAGTTCACCGAAGGTTTGTGATGGACATCGGAGGGCCCAGGAGAGAAGGTGAGCAGGGATAAGGGGCTCCCCGCAGCCCTATCCTGGCCTTGGAAGGCCCGATTGGGGGTCAGGTGGCAGAGAACAAGCTATTTAATGCAGTGCCGGTGATCAGGGCTCCAGCATGGAGCCACAGTGCCATGGTGACGGGATGCCATTGGCACCATGGCTCCCTGCAGGAGCCCATACTGATCTAGCCAGGGAGATACCTGGATGTGCAGCGGGCCAGAATCAATGTGTGTCCTGCCTGTCCAAGCTGGTTGCAGCCAATTCTGATTCTGCAGGGATGTATAGCCCTTGTGGGATCAGAATCGAGTGCAAATCCAGCCCACCCAGATTCTGGACAAATGGAATTGGCCTCTATGGGTCTGATATTGAGCAAGGCTAATTTTCAAAGGGTTATGCACTTGATCGACACATAGCCCTCCCCACTGACCTCTAACCCAGATATTCAATACTGTGGCGACAGCATTGAATATCCAGGGATTACCATACAGTACACACTGGAAGCCGCTGAAGCTAACCGAGCAGTAGCAATATTGCACACTGTCCGGTTAGCTCCTGCGCCTTAAAGATAGGCAAGGGTTTTCCTCACCTATCTTTTCAGTGCAGATCGCTAAATGGGCAGCATACAATATTGCTGCCCGGTGATCATTTGTTCATGCCTCTGCTCTGCCCCAGAACACCCCCGAAATGCTCCAATGCTAATTTGATAGCATCAGGGCACATAGGGGAGTTAGACGGGGATATTCAACAGCACTAACCGTGTAAGTGCCATTGAATATTCCAATTTGAGGCATTTACATGGTTTACTGGGCTGTAAACTGTATAAATGCCTTTCAAAAACCAGCACCTATAAATTCATCAAGCTACAATTTAAAAATATGTATTTGTTTCTCAACAAAGTTTCATGAGTTAGAAAATTTTCTTGGCATGTAATTGATACTATTGTCAGCTTGCATCATACAGCTCTGGATCACAAGTAGAGACATCGAAGCAAACAGTTGTCTTAAGGAGAATTGAGCAGGCACAGGGAAGCTTCCAGAGAGGACATGTATGTATAAAGTCTGTGGGTATTTTTTGTGTGAGCACATTTTCCTTCCAAATTTAAGTGCTTACATTTGGGCATCCAAAAGTCTATGTACAAGTGCACTCTCTGCTCTAGTCCAGCCCCAGGTAATGTCTCCCACTTGCATGGCCAGTGCTACCACTAGGTGAACTAGGTGGCTGCCTAGGGTCCTGGCCCTCCAAGGGTGCCCATTGCTGCTGTCCCTCTCCAGGGCCTGCTGTGGTAGCAACAGCCCTTAAACTGCAATGCAGTGCTTACTAAAACTCCGTTGCTGCATTGCGGTTTCCTCTGGTTCCACAATATGTTTTTTCCGTCCCCCTCCAAGACCGAAGCAGTGTCAGAGAGTAGCAGAAATGGCACAATGTGGAACAGGAGGAAACTGCAGTGTTACTAAGTGATGCTTCACGGTTTTGGGGCTATTGCTGCTGCTGCTTCATTCGATGAGATTGTGAGCAAAAAAATGTGTAGTTTGTTTTTTGGGTCATTGCATCAATTGTGACCTTTTCTGATTTGTATCTTATAGTTCAAGCTGCAGCTCAGTCCCACTTGGATTACTATAATGATTAATTTGGCCTACCACAACAAGCTTTGGCACGATTACAGGCAATTCAGATACTGCCGCTGAACTTGTTATGGGTAAGAAAATGACATAGGGCAATACCTTTGCTCATAGATTTATATTGGTTACCTGAAAAATTTAGAATCCAGTTTAAGGTCCTCACAATGATTTATATGATGTCATATAACACTGGTCCATCCTATCTTGGCACATTTGATCACAAAATGAGATTTGTTTAGCATTGACCTCAGTGAGGCATTTTAAATTGCTAAATATTAGGAATCACTCCCTAGGGCATGATGCAATATTAATTTAGAATGTTCTTCCAGTAGAGCTCAGCAATGAAAATAATTATTTAACTTTTTGAAAAAATGCTTAAAACTAGGCTTTTTGAATACTGGCTACAAGAGATAAATAAAATTTCATAAATGATATGTACTGTTTTGTTGAGCAAGGTATTATTTTGTATGTATTTGTTGAACTGGCTTTTGTTAGCATAAGTGATATAAACTGCTATTTTAAAATATGAAATTGTCAGACTTTTTCCTGAATTTTGACCATTTTTCAGCTAAATCCCTAAATTGAGCTGTCCCACCCCCCAAGTTCTTTCTGAGAAATCACGCCTTATCCTTGATCCCTCCCTTACTGGGAGTCTTCCTAGTAGCGAATAGGGATGCAAGTGACCCCCAGTTGCTTCTATCCTTTAGGCAACCAAGTTCAAAATAGCACCCAAAGGTCTTTAACATTATTTTTATAGTACTACTCTTATTTGGTGTCTTGATCCTAGCAGCAGTACTGCATGATTACTGTTAGGAGATGCCATTTTGAACCTGGACACTGACAGAGCAGAACTGACTGCGAATTTATTCTCCCCCTCACACCCAGTAGCTACCATGGAGATCCTCAGTATGTGATGGGAAATCAGAGGTGAAGAACTTTCTGAGAAGGAGCTTCCAGGTGTGAGGTGATTTCTAAAAGGGTTTATGGAGGTTTTGAATGTGAATTTGGGGGGTGGGGGTGATTTGGAGAATCAGAAAATCAGGGGGTTGTGATGGGGGTTGTCAGGATGTGAGGTTTTTTTTTAATCTAAGAGGTCTCCTGGGAGTGTCAGACCACATGTTAAAGACCCGATGCTCTCAGGGAGGAAAGATAATGCCATCTCAATATTGGCATTTCCTTATCATTAATAATGTCGTTTGGGAGGTCAAATACAAGTTGAATTATTCATTTTGTGTAATAGTCTGTTACACATACATTTACAGGCACAGCAGAGACTTTTACAGGGGATTAAAATTGTTACTGAAAAATGCTTTAACATCACGGAATAATATACAAGCAATCCATCAGCTGGCAATTCCTGTACTCTCATAGAGCTTTGGGATTGTGGACTGGCCTCTTAAAGATCTTGAAAAACTAAATGTGCAGACAAGAAAATTCCTCCATACCCATGAAGTAATTTACAAGAATCAGTGTATGCCAAGACTGTACATCCTTAGAGCTGAAGGAGGGCTAGGCCTCATAGAGATTGATCACACACACAGAGATACTATCATAGTCCTCCAAGTCTACTAGGCAGCATCATTGGATTCAAATATGCAAAAAGTGCTGAAATATGAAAGTAAACAGCCAGAATCGGTCTCCATCATCAAACTTGGACACGCATTCTGCCAACTAGAGGGAATGAGTGAGAATCCACAGGCATGCACACTGTGCACAGGGAAGGAAGCAGCAGAATTTGAAAAATAAGAGAAAAACAACTCTTCAAAGAATTAGATCAGCAAACAAGGAAGAACAAGTGGCAAATGCACAAATACAGTGAGAAATATAAAGTGTTACTCCAGGAAACCTTTGTTGATTAAGAATGGACACATGAATGGTTAGGAGAGGTGAACTGAAGCTGAAGGAAGAGAGATTGATAGTTTTAGCCCAGGATAGAGGATTATGGACAAGAGGGTTTACAGTGAGCGTTGTAAAAACAGGAAAAACAGACATATATCAATTCTGTAAAACAGCTGGAAACAGTGACTCACCTCAGAGCTGGCTGTGAAGTTCTGATGGCAGAACATTTCTATACAGAAAGACACAACAAAGTAACACGTCTCATCCATTAGAAACTCTGGAAACACTGCAACATCACTGTCCCTGAAAAGCACTGAGATCATGACCCTAAGAGAATTACAGAGAATGAAGATGTTATGATTATCTGGATAGGAAATTGGATGTGAAGAAACCCGACATAGAGGTAAAGGAGAAAACCACCAGAACGGCATTGATAATAGAGGTGTTGGTTCCGAGTGATTATTCTGTGAATTGCGTGGAGATACAGAAGAAGTACCTAGAAATGCAGTCAGAGACCAATAAAATGTAGCAGAAAGATACAGAAATATTTCCCATTTTTCTGGGAGCCATGGGCTTGATAAAGAAGAATTTCCAAGCACATCTTGACAAACTACCCATACCTGTTATACCTTACAAACTCCAGAAGGAAGCTCTCTTTGACACGATGCAAGTATTACGCCGAGCATTATCAGTAAATTTGAGAGACTGAGATCATAATCCATATACCCCGACTTAGAAGTGAGATTCATGACTGTCATGTTATGTGCAAACCTAACCCATTTGGAGAAACTGCCCCCAGAAACAGAGGTCAAAGGGAAGTGCAGCATAAAATTCACTTGCAGTGGTTGGTAAATTGCTGTGGATCTCTTAGGGGAGAGAAACCAGTTCCCCCCTCTAGTCTCACTGAGTTCCTTCATGTAGTGACTGCGCTGTATAAAATCTATACTAACTCTCAGCAAGGTTACACTACAATTGAAATCTGGTAGGAAATAAAAATAAAAATATATACTGGCCACGTCACCCAGGAGGAAAAGGTGCCCATCCGTAACCTATTTGCAAAGGCTAATGATGGTGCTAGCGATAGTGCAGTCACTGCAGATACAGGTAACATCCCTGCCACAGATAAAGGCCATGGTGAGTGTGTTCATGGACCTACTGTGACAGGAGATAAACCACAGAAATTAATGAAAAAGTTAAGAGAATTAACTATAGTGAACTTCTGCAGATAAAGAGGAGATAATGTACTGCTACCTTTATTCTACAAACTCTGTATTTAAATAAAGAGAGCATACAAAGAGAATCTACCAAAAACTGGAAGAAAGAGGAATATTGCAACAAAAAAAAGTTTAAAAAAAAACAACCAATGCAAACATCTTTAATTTCACATATCAAGTAAAGAAGTAGAATAATACCAGAATGGCATTGATTATGGAGGTTTCAGTCCCAAGCAACTATTCTGTGACTCGTGTTGAGAGAGAGATCTTGAAGTACCAAGAAATGCAGTCAGAATCCGCGAAAATGTAGCAGAAAGATATTGAGTTTTTTTCCCATTGTGGTGGGTGCCACAGGTTTGGTTAAGAAGAATTTCCAAGCACACCTTGATAAATTACCTGTATATGTTACATCTCCGAACTCCAGGAAAAGGCCGTCTTTGCGATGCAAGTACTACGCCGAGCATTAGCTGTACATTTAAGAGACTGAGATCATACTCCACATACCCTGGCTTAGAAGTGAGGTTCATGACTGTCATGATATGTGCAAAACTAACCCATGTAGATAAATTGTGCCCACAGACACCCTGTTATACCCCAAACTTAAAAGAAACATCTTGCAAAAAATGATCCATGGTTTCTATACCAGAGCCACATAACTCCATCAGACAATTGTGGTCAGCCACATTTGTGCACTTAAGGTTGTCCTGCACATACAAGCAACCATGAAAGGCAAGCCAAGTTACATTCCAATACAGTTTTGGGCAACCATGGCATAGTGAGAAAAGTGGAGGCCCTACTGGAATACCAAACCAGGACAATCCCATAAAGGCAAGGCAAGGGAAAAATAGTGTTGTAGAATTCAAAGGTGAAGCTGGCGCTCCATCAAACCCTCTACCAACTGGGATGGTCAAAACCCATCTTAGCAATGAGAAAAACATAATCTGGTCAAAGTTCCTCATACCTTTTCATCAGGGGAATCATCCCCTGTGAAACCCAAGCACCCCAAAACTGCCCAAACCACTCGCAAAAACTATAAGCTCACTCTGGACGGTTAGTAGCCAAAAGGGGCTTTAAATTTAGAAAAGGAAAATGAGCAGAGGGAAAAAAAAACAATATGGTTCACCATATTAAAACCACTCTTATGGTGAGGCAAATAGGTAACAGCCTGCTGGATCAGATTAAGTGATTGCCTCAGAGGAACTGAAAGAAAAGGCTATAAACCAAATCACAGCTACATGCAAAAAAGAGGAAGGAGCAGTACCTTCAAGAGGCACACTCTCTCCTTATAAGTGCACTTCCACCCCTTCAGCATGGTGCCTTCACTCTAGCCCCCTCAAGACAGTGGTGCCATTTCTGACTCACAAAATCAGGGAGACTGGAATTCAATCCCTCCAAGACCTTGATCAGAGCATGGCTGCAGTAGGGACTTATAGAGGTGAACAACCAAATCAGAACCTCCAAATGCAATGAGTAACACTGTCTTGATTCACCACAGGGCTCTGTATTGGCCCCCCTCTTCTTTAATATCTTTCTCTCACCACTTGCTTTACTGGTTCAACAATACGGGATTTCTGCTTTCTACTTCACGGATGATTTGGTTCTCTTGCATCACACTTCTCTGCTCCATCCCGATCTCTCCCCCCTCAACGCCTGCCTCTCTGCAGTTGCCGACTGGCTCACTACCCATTGCCTACATCTTAATCTAATGAAAACTCTTGCCATCTGGTTTACCCACGGTAGCCCCCCTCCTTTGGTTGCACCCTCCCTTTCAGGCTCACCTATCCCCTTGGTATCTTCCTTTCGTTACCTGGGTGTTTTCTTTGACTCTGATCTGTCTTTTCGGGATCACATTTCTCATGTCTCCAAAACATCATTTTTCTTCCTCCACCAAATTCACGCTATCTGGCCCTTTCTCACTTCTCAGGCACTCACTACCCTTCTCCTATCCCTGGTCATGTCCTGCATCAATTTCTGTAACTCTGTTCTGGTTGTACTCTCTTCTTCACAAGTTCATCGCTTACAACGTATCCAGAATACCGCTGCTCGGCTTATCTCCCACTCTTCTCCTCGTGATCACGTTACACCTCTTCTTATTCACCTTCACTGGCTCTCTGTTAAATTCCGCATTCACTTCAAAATCCTTTCACTTGTCCACCAGGTTCTCTACACTCACTCACCTCAATATATGGCCAACCTTATTCACTTTCACACACCTACACACACTTTACGATCATTGCATCTTAATCGCTTACATCTTCCCTCCCCTTCATGTGCCCATCTTCAGTCCACTCGCTCCTCTGCCTTTTTCTCATTGGTCCCGCCCTTTGGAACTTCTTACCCTCCTCTATCCAGCTCGAACAGCAGCACATCACCTTTAAGAGCAGTCTGAAAACCCACCTCTTTGCCATTGCTTTTGACCTCCCCGCTCACTTTGTGTAAGCTTACTCTCCCTGTTCTCCCTCTTTTTCCTCTCCTCTTTTGTCTCGTTGTGTGGATTTACTGTTTTGCTTTCCTATCCATTATTGTAACTTCCTTTCCACTTTCTGCCATTGGCTTTCTGTATTTTTATTCTATGTAAACCGCTTTGATGTTATTGTTTAGCGGTATATAAAGTAAATAAACATAAACATGAACCACCGAATGAGATGAAGCAGAGTACTGTAAGTCCAGATCATCTCAAGAAGAGGAAATGCCTCTGCCTGATCTGAGATTATGACAGAGATGTCATCCACATAGACAATTGTCTGAACTACTACTACTACTACTTATCATTTATATAGCACTACAAGGCATACACAGCACTGTACAGAGACATGTGAGAGACAGTCTCTGCGTCTAAGAGCTTACAGTCTAGTCAAGACAGACATTGAAACATAGAAACATGACAGAAGAAGACCACATGGCCTATCTAGTCTGCCCTCCATATCAACTACAATAGTCCCTTTTTAACCTTAAGAGATCCTCTGTGTTATGCTTTTTTGAACTCAGATACCGTCCTCATGTCCACTGTCATGGGACGTGCATCTAGCGCGGTCCCGGTCCAGTCCAGATGATACCTGGCGAGGAGAGAACAAGAGCAAGCAAGGCAAGAGAGAAAAACAAATTTCCAGGCAGATTATTTTGTTTATTCGCTACTATAGCAGGGGCTGGTTCATAGCAAGCTATCAAGGAGTCCAACCCTCATACAGGATTCAAGCTGTGTTTTTATACAGTCTTAGCATAGCAGTTTGTCACGTGGGTTAGAGCAGGATAGCATTTTGGAAGAATTCCTTTAAACTCATTACCTGTTGTGATGTAGGAGACTCTTGTGAAGCAATGGAAACTGATAGTGATCCGGTGGAGAGAACCGGTACTGCAGGGGAATGCAGGATTTTCTCTTCTGAGATAAAGAAGCACAGTGCTAATCAGGAACCACACCTCACCTCAAGGCAGGTGAGGAGCCAAGTCTCTGATTCGACACGCCCAAGCAGGAGGCGGGCAGTGCAGTACTCAAGCAGCTTGTTAAGAACCCAGAAACAGAAACAGTTAGAAGGTGAGCGAGAAGGGCAAAGAGTACTTCGGCAAGGAGTGGAGCAAGGAGAGGAGGAGTCAGGACACAAGCACCTGGACGAGGACAGGTCAGATGACCAGGAACAGGAACCGTTGGTGAGAGAACCACTAAGCAGCTGTGATCCACGAAGGAGCAGACAGGACCTGGGAGACTCAGGGGCAAAGAAAGACTTCTGTAAGCAGAAGAATTCAAAGGCACTGAGAGACCCAAGGCTGCAGCTCAGGAGTTTAAAGGACCAAGCAGAACCTGGGAACAGGAGGCAGTGGGAGAAAGAAATACACTGGAAGAAGCCCCAGCACAAGGTATCTGGTGGGTTTAGAACGGCTAGCAAGCTTAACAGTGGGAAGCCAGAAAGAGTGAACTTTAATGGTGAAAGACAGGACAAAGGCAGAAAGTTTGATAGTAATTGGTTAAGCCAAGAGAAGCCTAACTGTTTTCCTTTTAAAACTCTGAAAGACTCTCCAAGCACAGCTGAAGCGTTTTACTCTGCACTTTCATATGGAGATAGGTGGAGGAAGGGAAATGCTTACACGCTGAACTCTTGTCCAAGTAGAAGCACTGATATTTGCCAAGAGATAAGAACTGTAAACAAGCATTTACCTGAAGGAGGATATTCTCAGTCCAGTTCAGAAAATACACAGGCTGAATTACTTCTCACTGAATTCAGGGAGTTCCTTAAGAGCAGAGCAGTTTCTCCCAATAACGTAGCAAAGCCTATGAGCAGCTGTGAGGAAGAAATGCCTTTAATTTCTCTGCCGTCTACAGAGCAGGAAGTCCCGATGAACTGCTCTACTTGTGTGATTCAAAAGGACATTTAAATGATATGCTTGCCAATGTTTTATGAAGGAATATAAGAAACTTACCTCACTGATTGCCATGCTAAAGAAGCTTATGTGAAGAGAATAAGTGAAAGCATATTGTGTGCAATTCAGGAGCATTGCTGTTACCAGTTTTCTGTTACGTCACTGAAAGGAGGTCACATGACAATTGAATGTGATCCAGAATGGACATTTAGCCAAGCAGTAAAGCACAGTTACTTACCTGTAACAGGTGATCTCTGGGAACAGCAGGAATTAGTCCTCACATATGGGTACGTCGGAACTGATGGAGCCTGCGCGGGAAAGCTCCCCAGCTTCCCAGAAAGGAAGCTTTTGGGGCCTCCCACAGCGCATGCGTGCTGCCTTCCCACCTTCCTGACCAACTCTCTTCAGTTCGAGTTTAAAGCTGAGACAATAGAGAGAGGAAAGGAAAGAGAGAGAGAGATACAACTCCTAGGGGAGGTGGGTGGGTTGTGAGAACTAATTCCTGCTGTTCCCAGAGATCACCTGTTACAGGTAAGTAACTGTGCTATCTCCAGGAACAAGCAGGAATGAGTCCTCACATATGGGGACTCCCTAGCTAAGATGCCGGGGAGATCCCCCCCCCCAAGGGTTCCTCATCTTCCTATGGATCTCAGTCATCCATTCAGGGAAGGTGGGCAGGAGTTGTTTAAGAATGGAACAGGTGTCTGAGGACAGCCTGACCAAACAAGGCATCCCGGCGGGAGTCCTTGTCCAAGCAGTAATGGGCTGTAAAGGTATGAACCGAGGCCCAGGTGGCTGCTCGACAGATCTGATCAATGGATACAGAATGAAGATGATCCATAGATGTGGCCATGGCTCTCACATTGTGAGCTGTGACATGGCCTTCCAGAGAAAGGTTCTTACTCTGGTAAGCAAAAGAAATACACTGAGCAATCCAATTGGACAGTGTTCTTTTTGAGACTGGAAGTCCTAAATGAGAAGGATCAAAAGCAACAAAAAGTTGAGAAGACTTTCGATGTTGCTGTGTCCTGTGGAGGTAAAAGGCAAGAGCTCTTTTACAGTCTAGAGTATGAAGGTTCCGCTCCTCATTGGATACATGAGGAGCTGGAAAAAAGACAGGTAAATATACCTCTTGATTAAGATGGAAAGGTGAGACCACTTTAGGCATAAAGTGGGGATTTGTCATAAGGACTACCTTATCATGATGGAACCTTGTATAAGGTGGACTAGCCACTAAAGCCTGCAGTTCACTGATGCGGCGAGCAGAAGTGATTGCAATAAGGAAAATGACTTTCCAGGAAAGGAATTTCAAGGAGGTAGTGGTTAAGGGTTCAAAGGGTGGCTTCATAAGCTGACCAAGAACCACGTTTAAGTCCCATGCCACCGGAGGAGGCCGAATGGGAGGCTTAGTTAAAGTTAGACCTCTCATGAATCTTGCAATAAGAGGATGAGAGGAAACAGATTGTCCATTGATAGGCTGAAGAGATGCTGCAATAGCACTCAAATGGACCCTTACAGAATTGGTTTTAAGTCCTGCATTGGAAAGATGCAGGAGATATTCGAGTAAAGAATTTAAAGGTAGTGCTAGAGGGTTAAGACCCTTTTTAGCACACCAGATGGAAAATCTTTTCCATTTAAAAGCATAAGAACGCCTGGTGGAAGGTTTCCTAGATGCATGGAGGATATCCTGCACTTGTTGAGAAAGATTGAAGTCTTGAAGGTCTAGGCCTTCAGTAACCAAGCTCTGAGGTGAAGGGATTTGGGGTTTGGGTGCCACAAAGACCCCTCCTCTTGAGACAGAAGGTCTGGAGCAGCTCCCAGATCCAGGGAGGGTGCCTGGGAGAGATGCAGAAGTTGAGGGTACCACACTTGGTGTGGCCAGCGTGGAGCTATGAGGATCATAGATCCTTGATCCCTCTGAAGTTTGAATAGAGTCTTGGGAATCAAGGGAATGGGTGGAAAGGCATATAGGAAGGCCTGACCCCAATGAAGGAGGAAGGCATCCTTGGCCTGAGCTCCCTGACACGGAATCCTGGAACAGAACCGGGGAAGTTTGGCATTGTATGGACTTGCAAAGAGGTCTATGTCCGGGGTTCCCCATTCCTGAAAGATTCTGAGTACCTGATCCATGTGCAGGGACCATTCGTGTGGAAGCAGAACTCGACTGAGTCTGTCTGCCCAAGAGTTTTGGATTCCTGGGAGATACACTGCCAGGAGATGGATCTGATGCTCTCTGGCGAAGGCCCACAGTTTTAGAGCTTCATTGCAAAGCGACAGAGAGCCAGTCCCTCCTTGTTTGTTTATGTAGAACATGGCTACTTGATTGTCGGTATGAACAAGGACTGTCATGTTGACGAGGAGGGTATGAAAGACCTTGAGAGCAAGGACAATTGCTCGCAACTCCAAAAGGTTAATATGAAGGGTGGTCTCCTGTGGAGACCAAGTGCCCTGAGTGGAGAGGTCTTGGAGATGAGCTCCCCAACCTGCTTGGGAGGCATCTGTAGTGAGAGTTGCTTGGGGTAACAGAGGTTGGAAGGGGGCCCCCAACAACAGATTTTGAGTGGATATCCACCATTGGAGAGACCAAAAAAGACGTTTTGAGGTTGCTATTTGGTCTGAGAGAGCTCCTGATGCTTGTGTCCACTGGGTGGACAGAGTCCATTGAGCTGCTCTCATATTTATTTATTTTATTTATTTATTTTAAAGTATTTCTAAACCGTCTTATCATAAAAATCAAGGCGGTGTCACAACAATACAATCAGATGAAGTGCTGGGGGGGTCATGCAGTGTAGGAGGAATAGTGTGCGGGGGGGGGGATCATGCAGGAGGAATAGTGTGCGGGGGGGGGAGTTCATGTAGTGGGGGCAGTGATGTGAAGTGCGTGTGAGGAGGGTGATTCTAGATTAGGGTGGGCTATGTACAGTGTGCGCTATAATACAGCATGTTCTATAATACAAGGTACTGTCCAGATAGGGCTTGAGCTAGATCCTGTGCCGATATACAATCTCTTGTCGGTGTCTTACAATCTCTCATCGGGGTCTTTGTTGATCAGGCTTTGTTGATTACGTGATGTGTCCATAATGTTCTATGAACAGAGTTGTCTTCAGCTGTTTGCGGAAGTCTTTGAGGTCCGTTGTCGATCTCAGATCATCTGGGAGGGAGTTCCAGATGGTTGGGGCTGCCAGGGAGAGGGCTCTCTCTGTGGTGTCCTTTCGTGTTTTTCTGAAGTCTTTTGGTGTGTTGACTCTGTTGGAGGTTCCTTTTCTTCTCGGGCGGGTGCTGGTGTCTGGATGAATGAGGGTGTGCAGGCTGTTTGCTGAAATGTGGTGCTTGATTTTGAATATGTTCATTATTGTTTTGTATTTGATACGTGAGCTGATTGGGAGCCAGTGTAGATCTTTGAGAACCGGGGTAATGTGTTCATGTCTTGTTGAGCCAGAAATTATGCGTGCGGCGGTGTTTTGGGCTAGTTGGAGCGGTTTGAGAGTTTGCTTTGGTAGGCCAAGGTAGATGGGGTTGCAGAAGTCCAATAATGGGGTGATGAGCGCTTGGCATACTGTGCGGAAGTGTTCTGCGTCGAGGAGGGGTTTAAGCCGTCTGATGATTCTCATTCTATAGTATGCATTCTTGACCGTTTTGTTGACGTGAGACATGAGATTTAGTTTTGTTGTCCAGGGTTACTCCCAGGTATCTTACTTCGGATTTCATTGGAATGGTTGTGTCTGCTATTTTGATGTCCGGTGGGTGAATGAAGTCGGGGTTGCGAGTGATTATTAGAGCCTCAGTCTTGCTGTAGTTGATTGAGAGGTTGTTGTTCGTGCACCAGTTTGTCATTTGTGTTAGGCAGTCAGTTATTCTATTGTAGTCTGGGTTGTCGGTTGAGATAGGTGTGTATATCATGATATCGTCTGCATAGATGGTGTATTGAATGTTGTTCGCTTTCAGGATGTCGCATATTGGCTGGATGTATATGTTGAACAGAAGGGCCGAGAGGGCGGATCCTTGGGGTACTCCTTGGCGGATTTTTATGGGTTGAGAGGTGTTGTGGCCTATCTTGACTTGTAGCTGCCTGTCGGTGAGGTAGGATTGGAACCATTTTAACGTGGTACCGTGAAGCCCAATTTTCTTTAGTCTTTCCAGGAGGGTTGGGTGGTCAACTGTGTCGAAGGCGGAGGAGATGTCGACGAAGATCATTAGGATGCCTTTAGTGTTGTTGTCTATGACTCTGATGATGTTGTCTATGAGGTAGATCAGCAGTGTTTCGACTCCATGTTGGGGGCGGAAGCCGTGCTGGTTGTCGTCTAGAGGAGCATGGTTGTCAATATGTTCCTGAAGTTGTTGTTGCACTGCTTTTTCTATGATTTTTGCCAGGAAAGGTATGCTGGATATTGGTCTGTATGCTGCGGGGTTGCTCTTGTCGAGGGTTGTTTTCTTCGGTATTGGGCGTACTGTAGCCAGTTTTAGTTGAGCTGGCAGGAGACCCTGGGTGAGTGAATTGAGCACAATGTCGTGTATGATGTGGATGAGGCTTGATTTGGTGGCCTTTATCCATGATACTGGGCAGGGGTCCGTGGGGGCGGTGCTTGTTCTGATTGCTGAGATGATGCGGGAGAGCTGTTCTGTTGAGGGAGGGTAGAAGGCGTCCCATGTCTTAGGGTATGAATCAGGCTGGGTTGAGGAGCTGGTTTCAGTTGGTTCTGTGGAGTGAAATTTGTCTTTGATGTGATCAGCAAATTTTTGCGGGTCTATTTGTATTTCCTCCTCAGTTTTCTGCTCCTTTGTGAGGATTTTCACTATATCGAAGAGCTCCCTGGGTTTGTTTATGGAGGTGTTTATCATGTTTGTGTGGTATTCTTTCTTGGATTGGTTGATGTGTTTGGTGTATAGTCTTTGGTTTGTTAGGTATATCTGCTGGTTTTCTGGTGTCTTGGATTTTCTCCATCTCCGTTCCATCCTTCTGAGTTCTCTTTTCTTTTGTCGTATGGTTGAGGAGTACCAGGGCTTGTGTTGTCTCTTGTTGTTGCAGTGTTCCTCTGGTCTGGTAACAGTGGCAGTGGCGGCGTTGGATATTGTGTTGTTCCAGTTGATAATTTGAGTCTCCAGGTTGTCTGTTTCTGTTGACAGTTGATTTAACGTGTCCAGTAGGAAGGTGTCTCTGTCGAATTTCTTGAATCGCCTTTGTGTGTGGGAAATGTTGGTTTGTTCATTGTGGTTGTCTTTTTGAAGTTGCAGTGTGATCTTGATTATGTGGTGGTCTGACCAGGGGACTGGGGTGACGGAAGGAGTTGAGATTAGACCTCTTGAAGTTAGGGAGTTGGTTGCGAATATGAGGTCTGGTGTAGATCCGTGCCTGTGTGTAGGGGCGTTGATGATTTGGGTGTATTGAAGTGATGTCATTGCTTGGAGGAAGGCATCGGCATCTTTGGTGTTGGTGGTCTTGAGGTTGAAGTCACCTAGCATGAGGGTGGGTTTGTTAGTTGCTATGAGGGCGCATGCTGTTTCGAGCATTGCTGCCAGTTCATCAGGAGGGGCTCGGGGTGCTCTGTAGGTTAGGCAGAGTGCCATGTGTTTGTTCATGATGCTGAGCGTGTTGCTTTGTGGTGTAGCGGTGGAGCTGTGTGTTTTGAACTTCAGGTTTTTCTTTGCAATTATAAGTACCCCTCCTCCACGTTTGTGGGTGCGTGGGCAATTGTAAGCTGTGTGGCTGTCTGGTACTAATTGATTGAGTAGAACTGTGTCGGTAGTATTGAGCCAGGTTTCTGTAATGCAGAGAATGTCTGGTTGGTGATCTTCTATGTGGTCTGCTAGTGTGTGTATCTTGTTGCATATGGACCTCGCGTTTATGAGTTCTATGGCAGTTTGCTCTGTTGTGTTGTGTGACTCCGTTGAAAATTGTGCGAGGGGGTGAGATTTGTGTGCTTCTTTTTTTCTAGATGTTGATGTGCTGTGTGTGGCGGGCTGATTGCGTTGTGGAACTATGTAATGCCAGGTGGAGGGTGGGTGCCATTGTGGGTTATGGGGTAGGTAGTGCATAAGGCACCACATGAACTGTGGATGCCATGTGGCCTAGCAGTTGTAGCATCTCCCTGGCCGTCAAGTGGCTTTTGGACTGAACTTGAGAGGCCAAGTGCACTAGACGGTGGCAACGGGCCTGAGGAAGATAGGCCCTTGCAGTGGTGGTATCTAGCCAGGCCCCTATGAATTCTAGGGACTGAGTAGGGGTGAGTTGAGACTTTGGCAGATTGATGACAAGTCCCAGATACTGCAGTATGCGTCTGGTGTGGTCCAGGGAAGTCTGAGCCTCGGACTGAGATGGAGCTCAGATGAGCCAGTCGTCCAGGTATGGGAAGACAAAGATTCCCAGAGTGCATAGAAATGCAGCTACTATTGCCATGCATTTGGTAAATACCCTTGGAGCAGAGGCTAGACCGAAGGGAAGGACTCTGTATTGGAAATGTTTTCCCTGGAACAGAAACCGTAGGAATTTTCTGTGGGATGGATGGATGAGTATATGTGTGTACGCATCCTTGAGATCTAGAGAACAAAGCCAGTCCTGACTCTGTAGGTATGGAAGGAGAGTGCCTTGAGAAAGCATCTTGAATTTCTCCTTGTATAGGAATTTGTTCAATTCTCTGAGATCCAGAATGGGTCTGTAACCCCCCTGTTTTCTTGGGAATGAGAAAATAAGGGGAGTAAAAACCTGACCCTTGTTGAGGAAGAGGAACCTCTTCTATTGCCTTTTGGGCGAGAAGAGTGGTCACCTCCTGGCCCAACAGGTACAGGAGAGAAGGGGGAGAATTGAATTGTCTCACCATGAAATGGGGAGGAAGGCTGGAGAAATGTAGTTTGTAGCCCTCTTTGATGATAGAGAGGGTCCACGGTTCTGATGTGATTTGTTCCCATCTGGGAGCAAAATGAGTTAACCTTCCTGGAATGGTGAGAGGTTCTGGTTGTTGCAGAGCCAGAAAGGTTAAGTTCTCTAGAATCAAGTCAAAAACCCTGAGGGGGTTGGGACTGCTGGATTGTAGCAGCCCCTGTAGACTTTGTTCTGGCCTGTTTAGTTTGCTGACGCTTAGGAGCAAAGCGAACTTGGGAAGATTGCTGGCCAGTATTTGTGGAAAATCTGGACTTTTTATAGAAAGGTTTCTTAAAAGGTTTTTTCTTGGCAGGGGTAGAGGTAGACTTAGAAAGTCTATCTAAAGCAGCATTCTCTGCATCCATCTGAGTGGCTTTGATTTGCCACTCCTTGCCAAACAGATTTTCACCTGTACAGGGCAGATTGCCCAAGCCTTCTTGTACCCAGGGTTCCAAATCAGAGGCCTGGAGCCAAGCCAGTCTGCGAGCAGCTATGACAATGCCAGAGGCTCTGCTTGCCCCCTCAAAAGAGTCAAAGGCTGCTCTGTTGGAGAACTTTGAAACATCTTGAATTTGCTTTAGCAAAAGAAGGAACTCCTCTTGCTTATCCTCTGGGATAAAGGGGAGAAACTGACGTATCTTTAATGCAATCTCTTTCAAAAACATGCCCATATAGAGGCTGTATGAATTGATTCTGGCAATAAGCATGCTAGCTTGGAAGATTTTTCTCCCAAAAGCATCCAGAGTCCTACATTCTCTTCCTGGAGGGGTAGAAGAGTGCCTTATTTATTTATTTTTATTTTATTTAACATATATTTATAACCCGCAACTTCCAGAGTTCAGTTGCGGTTCACAATAAAACAACAATCCACAAAGCAAAAGCTTAGTTTTACATCGAACATTTTGTAACAATAAACGTAATAGTTTATTGCCTTTTGGTACTCTTTATCTTTTTCATAGCAGACTTCACCACAATAGAGTGGTGAGGAAGCTGAGTCTTTTGAAAACCAGGAGAAGGAGGAACCCGATACATGGTGTCCAAACGTCGAGAATGTGGAGATAGGGTGAGAGGAGCCTCCCACAAGTCCATCATGTGTTCTTGAAGAATTTCATGTATGGGTAAGGTGGCTGCCTCTTTGGGAACCTTAGAGTATCCTAAAATATCCAATTTTTTTGCTCTAGGTTCCTTTTCAGAGGATACAGATATGGAAAGTCCTTTAGCTACTTCAATGATGAAGTCTTGAAAGGACAAATCCTCTGGAGGAGACATTCTCCTTTTTGGAGAAGAGGGCTCCTCAGGAAGAGTAAAAGAGACGTCAGCAGAATCATCTGATGTATCAGAATCTTCAGAGGATTCAAAGTATCGCCTATTTGCTTCCAGAGATCGATACGCGTACCGACCGGTATCGACATCGGGCGTACCGGGAATTGGAGCGGTATCGAGGAAATCTCTGGAACCGGAGACCGGAACCGGCATGCTACTGGAAGTAGATGCTCTGGGTACCGGTATCGGTTGCGGTACCGGAATCGGAGTCAGAACCGATTGTCGCGGTACCGATGGTGTTGCAGCATTAATGAAAGCCAGGAAGGCCTGCTGCATGGATTGTACCATAGTACCCATAGTCGCCACAACTGCCTGGATGTCGGTACCGGTGTTAGCCGGTACCCCAGAGCAGTCTAACAGGAGATCGGTCGAGGCCGTGCCATCGATGTCTACCTGTAACCCCATAGGAGGAGCTTTGGAAGCCGGAGCTTCCCGCCGGGGTTGTTTGGCTGGGGCAGGGTCCTCAGGGTCAAATGCAAGGGCCTCTCGCTGCTTAGAGGGAGATTTGCCTTTTGAGGACTTGCCTGAAGAATGTTTGGTTACCTGAGATCCATCAGGAGAAGAAGACCTGGAGGATGTTGATGCTGGAGTATCGGTAGAAAACAGCATATGAAACTTAGCTGCTCTGTTCTGTAAGCCCCTTTTGGACATCAGAGAGCAGGATGGACAATCCGGAATGGAATGGTCAGGCCCCAAACATTTAAGACACCACTCATGGGTATCTGTGACTGAAATAGTACCGGTACACTTGGTGCATTTTTTAAAACGAGAAGCTGGTTTTTCCATGAGGGAGACCTGGGAAGGCCTAGAGGCCTCACAGAAAAAATACACCAAGTGAAGGAAAAAGTAATTATTATTTTTTTTTTTTTAAATAAACGAAAAAAGACCGGCCGTACTGGTCCAGAATCGGGGAAGGCAGACACGCGGTCAAAGAAACAAATTAAAATAACAATTTCTTCAGCGGTGACAGGAACACGACCTGCTGGCTCCGCGGAAAAAGAAGAACTGAAGAGAGTTGGTCAGGAAGGTGGGAAGGCAGCGCGCATGCGCTGTGGGAGGCCCCAAAAGCTTCCTTTCTGGGAAGCTGCGGAGCTTTCCCGCGCAGGCTCCGTCGGGTCCGACGTACCCATATGTGAGGACTCATTCCTGCTTGTTCCTAGAGATAAAACCTTGTTTAGTTACGTTTCTCAGCCTTGTTTTATGCTACATTGTTCCTTTACGTCTGCTGCATTTGAACTGCGAAAGCGGGAAATAAACCTCACAAAAGAAATTTTCTTTGCCTTGCCTTACTACTTGAGCTCCAACACAACTACAACCCAACACAACTACAACCTTACCCTCAAGGGCAACCAAGGCCAGCCCCTCCCTTAACCCTCAAGGCCCAGGGAGTGGGTGGGTGGCACTGTTCTGATCTTTTCTCCTCAACTTCATCTCCTTTGTCATCCCTTTCATCTCACATATTCTCAACCTTTTGCTTTCCACTACAATCTTCCCTGCAGCCTTCAATAATTCTGTAATCACTCCTCTTCTCAAAAAACCCTCACTTAACCCTACTTGTCCTTCTAATTATCGACCCATCTCCCTTCTTCCATTCATTTCCCAAATTCTTGAAAGCGCAGTTCTCCGCCACTGTCTCAAATTTCTTTCCTCTCAAGCCTTCCTTGATCCACTTCAATCTGATTTTCATCCATTTTATTCTACTGAAATGGATCTTGCCAAAGACTCCAGTGATCTGTCCAAATGCCTTTACTCTGTACTCATTCTTTTCTATCTTTCTGCTGCTTTTGATACTGTTGACCACCTCCTCCTTCTTGAAACTTTATCCTCACTTGGTTTTAGAGGCCCTGCACTGACTTGATTCTCTTCTTATCTTTCCAATCACTCTTTCAGTGTTTGTTCTGGAGGTTCCTCCTCTACTGCCATCCCACTCTCAGTTGGTGTACCTCAAAAGTCTGTTCTTCACCCTCATCTTTCCTCTCTCTATACCCAATCCCTTGGCGCCCTCATCTCTTCCCATGTCTTTCAGTATCATTTTATGCTGATGACTCACATATCTATCTATCTACACCTGACATCTCTTCTTCACTCCAAACTCGTATCTGTACTTGCTTATCTGACATCGCCACCTGGATGTCTCACTGCTGCCTAAAATTGAATATGGCTAAAACTGAACTTCTTATTTTTCCTCCTAAACCTTCCTCCACCTGTCCTCTTTTCTCTATCACTGTTAACAATGCTCTTCTTCTTTCTGTTTCCTCAACCTGCAACCTGGGGACATCTTTGACTCCTCTCTTTCCTTCTCCACATAAATTCAACATATAGCTAAAACCTCTGGGGATGCATTTGGATCATAATCCCTTGTTCTCCTTGTCTCCTTCCCTTTTCAAACCCCCTTGCTTCTCTTGTTTTGTTCTATCTTAATTAAATTGTAAGCTCTTTGAGCAGGGACTGTCTTCCTTATATGTTTGTACAGTGCTGCTTACATGTTGTAGTGCTATATTAATATTTAATAGTAATAGTAGTAGTACCATTAATGGGATTGGGGCAGATAAATCAGTCCCAGAAACTTAGATTGGAGAAGAATCACTGTAAAGTTGGGACTGAAAGCCCTCCCCAGACCTAACTAGGTGTGCTCTTGAAGACCCCCTCACCCAATGTTCCCTCTAATTTTTTGTAGGCTGTGTGCGCATAAAATATCAGCTGTGTGCAGCTTTTGAAGGAAGGTTAAATTTTTGTGCGCCACATAACAACACTCGGAGTTATATACTTTAAAATTTGACTACACGTCAGAATACAGTATGTACACCACATTGATTTTAATCAAATTAAATGAAAATAGACGATTACTAAATGAAGCGGGAAATTTCTAGTAATTACAATCATAACTTTTAAATTTTAAAACGTCTGTGTTGTTTTCTATCAGAATCAGAGCCGTAATTTTTGTGCGCTCTGTTGTAAAGTATGTGCGCTCACTCGGTGAGGTGTGTGCGCGCGCACACGCGCACAGCTTAGAGGGAACAGTGCCCTCACCCACATACATGCCTCCCAAAATACCCCTAATGTTCCAGGCACTGTTATCACTAGGACTTGAATAGACCAGCCAGTGGCAGGAACTGGAGAAGAAACATTTTGAGGCAGGGGCTGCAGTCCCTCCACAGATACAGTCACTTGAACCCCAAAGCACCCTTCCCACACTCCCTCCTCCCAGAATATCTCCCAATGTTCCAGGTACTAAAGAAAATGGAGCCTGAATAGGCAAGCTAGACCCAGGAATCTGATCACAAGAAGAAACACTATGAGAAAGAGACTGACAGTCCTTTTGAGAGACAGCTTCCTACAACCCTAAAGATCCCCCACCTATCCGTCCTATTTCACTGTGAAACCCCTATAACACCCTGCCCCAACAAAACCTCAGTATACATAGTAGCAGCAAATACAAAGACAAGAGCATGTAAATCCATCAAATCTCTACAAGCTCCCAAATCTCCCTGAACCCTCTCACCCAAACTCAGAGCAGACTCAGGTCTCAACAGTACCTCCTTATTGTGTGAAGAGTCTCCACCATCTTGCAAAAATTAAAAAAAAAAAAACAGATTTCTCCTTCTCTGTATACCATGTCAGAAGAAGACACAGTCAGTAGCCAATCGCTGGCCCAAAGCAAAAGGAGCAACCTCAGAGAAGGTGGAGCTCACTCCTGGATGAGTGGGTGAGTGAATACCCAGGTTGGTCACATACTCTGCGAAAGAAGGTTGCACAGCATCCTCCAGTAGCAATTGAGCAGGAACAGCAGCCTTCATATAAGGTGGGATGATGTCAGACACTGAGAAGACAGTTTCAGCCATCTTGATAGATTATTGGGAAAGCTGTAAGTGATCCTGCATCCCAAAGCTAAGAGACAAAGGAGAAACAACAGGAGAAGGAAAAGAAAGCTGTCTAAGAGGTCCACATGAATCCAATGGACTGTGTATCCTGGAAGGTAAAGAATTCCCCAAAGGATATCCATTTATGCCAGCAGGGAGAGACCAAAACTCCAAGGAGCCAGGAGCCCCAGCACTGAAACAGATCACCCAACGTGAGTGGCAGCAGACAATATAGAATCAGTGTCCTGAGTCAAGCCTTTCCTAGCAGGGCTAGCTAGTGTCTTCATTTGTTGCAATAGATCAGAAATAGTAGAGGGAAGGGGAGAAGCATCTTCCAGCTCCCAGGGCTGAATGTCAGGGAAAGACTGGGAGGAAGCCTTGGAAAGGCCTGAAGAGATACAGTCGGCTCATCTCTCTGAGTTCCCTGATGCTGCCCCTCCCTCCTCCAACGGTTCTGGTGCTGAAATACCAAACCAACTCACACCTCAGGTAGGCAGCTGATCTGGTGCAAACCTTTAGACGATTTCTTCTTTAAAGCCCTCAAGTCTTTAGTATGTCTCACCAGTTTCTGGAAGGAGGCAGTCAGACAGAGAGCTTTCAAAGTCTTAATCTGGCATTTTAAACTTTCAACTTCTACAGTTATCTGTCTAAGAGCATCCACTACTCCTCAGGAGGGGGGGGGGGGCCTCCTTTTTCCACACAACTCAACATCCACATCACTCTCTTCAGCAGAATTACCAACAGGAGGTGCTACTCAAAGCCACTTGGTGTCTCCCTCTTCCTCATCCACAGACCCTCTGGTCACTCTATGCACAGGTCTCTTCTTGGGAGAGGTGCTCTTCAAAACTGATCCAACTCTGATCACCCTCTGCAGGAAGGCCACTAGGCTTTCTTCTTGGTGCACCATCTTGTGAGATCCAGGAACACCACCTCTCCACTGGAAAGGGAGCCAGGCGAAGCCTCAGATCCTAGGCTTGGGGTAAAGCACGGCTTCTAGGCACCCAGGGTATCCCGACCCATCCACTAGGTGGACTAGGTGGCTGCTTAGGGTGGCACACCCTGCTGGATGTCCCAACTCCATTTTGAAAGTTATTGCATCCCAAATCCATCTCTCTCATCTTATGGTGGTGACGGCAGTTCAAAACAGAATCAGATTGCCGCTGCCACCGCCACTGCAAGATGAGAAAATGGATTCTGGGGTGACAGTGTCAGGTAGGAGGGGGGATGCTAGTAGCCAGGGGAAACAAGAGTCACACAATGTGGGTTGCTGCTCCTGCAGGCACCAATGTGCGGATTAGGCCTAAACTGGCTGCAAGTAGGGTTGCCAACTTTTTCACCGAGAAAAACCCGACACCTTTGGCTCGCCATGCTCCACCCATTCTCTTCCCCTAGTGCCACCCCTGCCCCGCCCCCAGCCCTACCCACAAAAATTAAAACTATAAAGTAATTTCCTCTTGCACTAAACAAAAACGCAAAGATGTTAGCAATACACACTTTCCAGACCAGACATATTCCAGTTAATAAATTCAAAATAAAAAGTATTTTTCTACCTTGTGTTTGGGCATTTCATTTTTCAGTTGCAATTGCTCCAGTCACTTTCTTCTGGTTTCTTCGTGTCTTCTGCGAGCTATCCATTTGTCCTTTCTTCTCTTTTAGATGTTTTCCATTCTCTCTCTATATCTGCTTTAACATACTGATTGTTTCCCTTTTGCTCTTTCCCCCAATTCTTTCCTTATCCTTTATCATCCATTTAAATTTCACCCTTCCATTCTCAAGCCCCTCTTACTCTCTCAATACCCGACCCATCATAGACTTTTCTTCCACACAAAATATTTTTTCCCCTCTCCATTCTCATTCCCCATCCATTCTAGTCCTCCCCCAAAATCAGTTCCCTTATAGTTCTAGACCCACCCAGCATCCACTCCCTTCTAGTCCCATTCTCCCATGCACCACATCAGCCCATTTCCAGTCCTATTCCAGCTCTTCATAAGCCCATTTCCAGTGCTAACCCTCACATCACAGGCCATTTCCAGTCCTAGCCCCCGCCCTCCAATCACAGCCCATTTACTGTCCAAGTCCCCCATCACAGCCTATTTCCAGTCCTAGGCCCCCCACCATCACAGCCCATTTGCAGTCCTAGCCCCCCCCCCACCATCACAGCCCATTTGCAGTCCTAGCCCCCCTAATCACAGCCTATTTCCAGTCCAAGTCCCCCCCCCCCCATAGCCCTTTTCCAGTCAAGGTCCCCCCCCCATCACACCCCATTTCCAGTCAATGACCCCCGCATAGCCCTTTTACAATCCAGGTCCCCCCCCCATCACAGCCCATTTCCAGTCCTAGCCCCCTCCCCCCCTTTGTCATTTTCTGGTCCAGGTCCCCCCCATCACAACCCATTTCCAGTCCAAGTCCCCCCCTATAGCCCTTTTCCAGTACAGGTCCCCCCCCCCCATCACAGCCCATTTGTAGTCCCCCCCTCCAGTGCAGCTGCTGCTCCTGCTTCTTACTGAGCAGCAGCTGCAATAAAGTTAATTTAAAAGTAAGGAAAACTGTGAGAAACCCTCAGCTCCTATGAAACTCCTTCTGCAGGGTCCCTGGCTGAAAAGGAAGTGACATTAGAGGGGCGGGCAGTGCAGAAGGAGTTTCATAGGGCCGGAAGGCCCCTCACAGGATTCCTTACTTTTAAATTAACTTTATTGTAGCCGCTGCTCTGTAAGAAGCAGCAGCAGCGGCTGCAAGGGGGGGGCCAGGACTGTGATCGCAATCGCGATCGCAAGCGCAAAGCCGGTTTTCTGCTCTGGCCGCTCCCGATCTCGCAGCCAGAGCAAAAAAACGGCTTTTCAATGGCCGGTTTCGGTTCTCTGCCGGCAGCCGGCCCGACCACAGGAAAGCCGGACAGGCCGGCTGAAAACTGGCTGGTTGGCAACCCTAGCTGCAAGTGAGTCTTCAAGACATATGGGAGCTCTCACAAGGCACATCTGTCTGGTAGTATCATGTCTACTGGCACCACATTTACCCCTTAAACCCCAACTGACTTTTTTCTCACAGTCAGAGGCTGGTCTTGAAGCTGTGACCTTCTGCAAGTACCCTGCAAATAAGCCAATATGTTTCTTTCAAACAACAACAATCTGTTGTGTCTGGTTACCAGAGTCCTGTGCGTACAATGACCAGAGGATCTGTGGATGAGGAAGAGGGAGACGCCAAGTGGCTTTGAGTACTGCCTCCTCTGACTCTTCTGCTAGTAATTCTGCTGGTTTAAAGTGCTCAGCATGCTTGCCAGTGTTCCCCGGTGCATGGGGGTTTTCCAGGCTTGGACATTTTTAAATATTGAGTCTTTTCTCTTTCCTCAAAACAAGAAACTATCAGTTTATGTTTGCTTCTCACAACCCTGACTGTGGGACTGAACACACTTTTATTCAGACAGTGCAGCAACCCCATGGCCCAGATTTTGTTTACAGCTGTGCTCTGTCTTCCGCTTTCCAGCAGACTTAAAGTCCTGTACTTTTAATCCCTCTGAAAGAGTACAGATTTTAAATCATTATCACTCTTTTTACAAGCCTGGGCTAGCTAGTTATTGCAACTTCAGCCCGGCTTTTGCTTATAATTGCCAAACTCAGGTTTCCTAACTCTCCTGTTTTGGCAGGGATAACAATATGCATCCCCACAGACACTTCGATGCTTACCGTTTCATTATCAGACTTCCCCAAACCAGACCTCTCCCCTCTGTCTTACTCAGCTCATGACTCACCTGACTTCCAACCCAGAGTCTTCAGCTGCATATTCGCCCAGCTTCCCTTAGCTGTCTTTTCCCCCTGCTACCGCTGCAGGAAACAAACAGGGTATCAGTGTTTTCTCATCAGGTTATGCAACCCAGAGCTCTCATCTCTGCATTTTCCCAAAGCTTACCTTGCCTGCTTGTCCCCCTGCTTGCTGCAGGGAACATACAGTTAACTCCTGTCTCCTCAGCAACTCCTCTATTCCCTGACTCTTTGTATTTTTATCAAGGAAAATAAGGTCACATCCTCCCTACTAACTACTATCATTGCAGTTCACCTAAGGTGACTGCTATTGCCCCAGCCCTTAAGGAATACCTCACTGTACACCTTTCCCTATTGGAGCTCCACCTAGATCTTGGGGGGGGGGGGATGCGTGTACTGGGAAAGTACTGGGGTGGGGGCAAGCATGGGATCAGCCCAGAACACATGAAGAGAAAGCAAACTAGCATCTGGTTTGTCTGACAGGCTATATATTCCTCCACTTTTTCCTCTGTTAGCATTTACGGGATTAAAATGATAAGAAAACACCTACTTTATGCATGATAGTAGGTGCCTAAATTGGGCCTATTATAATCATTTCCACATGCATGCGACCACATACACATAAAAACGGTCTTATAAAGTAGTGCCCAACATAAAAGGATGCACATTGATTTGATGGTGCATGCTTTTCTGGTGGGCATGGTGAAATTTTGACGGAACATGGACAGAGTGCCCAAGTATGCATGTAGATTATAAAACACTATAGGCACAGAAAATAACACCAACTCTAGGGCTGGAGTAAATGTCTACACTTTAACTTAAGGTGTCATTTCTGCCTCTTCAGCTAGTATTTTATAAAGACAAGTAGGTGCCTCCTTACCTTCCATATGCCGACCCATGACTGCTCTTTATGGGGACGTTCCAATCCCACTCTTTGGCTAGTCAAAAAAAGCAAGTAGTCTTCTATGGAAGAATTCTCTCCCAGAGAAAGTGACTAGCCAGAATCCATAATTGTGGGGCTTCTCTTTGCCCCCCCTCACCAGCAACCTGCAGGGCTCTTGGAGTCACAGAAAACCACACTCAAAGCAATGAGAAGGGAATCTAAGAGACAGCAATAAAATATCACACACTTCTATATAGATACACCAAAGCTTTGCAGAGAGAAACAAATAGAAACAAGTTCTTGTTGTTTACTCTATTAGCTATGGTTTACTTTATTTATAAGGCTCTTTTGGAGGATACAGCATAATTTCACTTTATTGTTCTACATCAGGTATTACGTATTCATCACATCATAGGTCAATTTCTAATCAGCATAGGTCAGTATGAGGAGACATACATGTATTCCAAGACATAACTGTTTACTGCTGACTGCTTGATATCTAGTAACCCTGAGACTGAAAGGCTAGATGACAACCTGCCCCTTTTCTTATTTACAGGACTTGTACCTCTTCACCTACTTAGTAAGCAAATATATGAAGTTTATTTCTAAGCAAAGTTCTGAACAAAATTAACTCTTTCTCAGGTTTTCTTAGACAGTCTGGTTGTGTACACTGCCCTGTACAGACAAGCTTACATTCAGTCCCTCCTCTGATTCTGTAAAGAATCATTCCCAAAGTAAGGAAACTCAGACATTGCCATTAAAGTGGAATTAAAACTAGTTTCTGGGTCAATCTGTAAAATTATTGTAGGGGTCAGTGATTCCACTGATTTCTTACTGCAAGCTGATAGTACACAGAGAATTAAGGCTCCTAAAATGAGAATCCCCAAAATGCCAAGCAATGATGCTAATAAGCCTTGCAAAGTCCTGGATAATGAATTCCAAAATGAAGAAACAGAATCAAATAGAGCTGAAAATGAACTTATATAACTATCACTTGAAACAAAAGTACGGTTTCTAACTTTATCCAATAGGCCTTTTACTATTTTTCCATTATTATCAAGCATACTACAACAAAAACCAACTATTACTCCACACACACCATTTTCCTTTGCTAAGAGATAGTCTAAAGCCATTCGGTTCTGGGCTGCATAAGCTGACACTTTGTTCACTGCACCTTGCAAGACACTAATTGCCTCAGTGAGGTCTAGGACTGTAAGTTCAACAACTGCCTGTAGTCGCATAATCTGGGTACCATATTCTCTAGTGGGTGCTATAGCTCCAAATGTTGAAAGCCACACAGTACCTGTGAATGCATCTGTTTGAGATTTAATTAAAGGTTTTGTAGTGTCTATCAGTTGTTGAGCAGCCTCTATGGCCTTATCCTGTGAAGAAACATCCCTTTTTCTTCTAACAGAATTGTTCAGGGTTGATAATAAAGTAATGTTCTGATAAGGTACAAATCGCCACGGGGTATCTAATTGGGCTATATAACAAGTACCTGACCAACCTCTGGGAACCTCTGTATACGCAAACGTACCGCACACAAAATAATCCCCTTCTAAAGCCACTAAGCCATCTTCCCAGATTGTCAAATTCTGAGGACAAGATATATTCTGGATACAATTATTCAAAGCCCACTGAGTCATGGCCATTTCATTAAGCCCTCCAGACAAATTACGTTCCCAGGGATGGTAATACCCTAGTAAAGGGAAACTCCAGTTAGGTATGCCTAGGTCTGAACTAGAGGCATCCAAAGGGTAGCCAGAACTATTATATTGTAGTAATTCATAATCATGCACCTGGTTCCCTTGAACTGACATTAATTGTACCACTGAAATATACGAGTTTCCTACAAGGGATTTCTTATACCAGATAGAAGAATTATGCAGCATTACTATTCTACAAACATTCCATGGAGTATCCCCTACCTTTCTTCCCTTACCCTGAGCCATAAAACATATTGGAGGATGTTGCAGAGGCATAGGACTAACTATTCTAGGTTCTGGGCCTGTATGAGACCATTGTACAGAAGTTAGATTAAAGGCTATGTCACGAAACTCCTCAAAGGTCTTAGGCCTAAGCCTAGGTAGAAATCCATGCTGAGTAGCTGTCACAGATGGAAGACACCACTGCACAATCTGATAAATTGAAATGTGTTGTCACTGAGTGTACCTGTGACTCGAAAATATTTGAATATTCATCATAACATTCCCAAGGTTCTAACTGCAGCACCGCTTTACTACTACTAATATGCCTCAGCACAACTAAGATTAGATATAAAAACATTCTTAGCAAAACTTTTAAATATCTAAAACTATAATTACTTAAAAATATACTAAATCAAAACTGAAAATATACCTACTCTTCTTAATACTCTCCTTTATATAATGAAGATATATACTGTAGCTATGATTAGCCTCTAAGGCTCAATAAATTTATGAAGTAGAGGTTAAGTACTGTCACACCTCCTCTGGCCAAGCGGTAGCCTCCTGTATTGCAAGGCCCCTGGAGGGTGGTAGTTGTGCCTTTATGAATATAAACGCAAACACTTCTTTCTTCAAATCAAAGGGTTTTTATTCCCCGTCCCATTGAGGGTATTTTATCTTCAAGGAACATAAATTATATGCTTTGCTTGGACATCTCATGTACAATAACAAATGTAAACATAACTTGCTTTCTTCAGCTTTTAAAGGATAAATCAACAAAAGAACAAAAAGCTTAAATATTGCTGTAAGGTTCTCTCCCCGGTAGCTGAGAGTAGAGCATACCTCTGTTCTGCCTCGAGAGAGAGAGTTACAGGTTTGTTGCTGTATTACTGAAGTTAAGACACCAAGTTACTTTCCTTATCTCAGGGAGAATTCAGGTTCAATTAATGATAAAGAACAATCCATTAATTCCTGTGTATCATTCTCCTCAGCATTCTGGTATTCCATCATCTCTGGTTGACTGGTATATTCATTCTGTACTTTAGGAGTACTCTGTGAGACTTGCTGCCTAAGTACGTCAACCAGGAAGTTCTTCTCTTTCACCGGGCTAGAGCCTCTCTGGGTATTACCATATATACTGGAATAGAGATTTCCCAGGCACTGCCCCTGCTGGTACTTTTTAGTAGAGCTTAGCCCCTTACTTGCTCTGCTCGTGGGATAATTAAGGGAACTTTCCAACCTATCCAGGTTTCCCTTTTGTAACCCAGCTGAGCTGAATCGGAGTGCTCGTGACGGAGTTTCAGATGGAGCTGTGAACTTACAATTACAAAACTCTTCAGCTTTATCTGGTAAGTAAAAGCTTTTCTCTTGCTCATACACACTACTTGGCTGTGGATATCTCTCTGATTTATTCAGGTCCTCGGGTTCCCTCTGACCTTCATATGGGCACTCTAATTGCTCCAGAGTTTCCTTATCACTCTCTCTTGCATTCTCATACCTGTGCCATGCTTCCCGGGGCTTTAGCTGCCCTCTCTGTATTTTCTCCGAGTGTGTCCTTGGCTGCCACGGCTTCTCTCTCTCTCTCTCTCTCTCTCAGCTCCGGCACCAGCTCCTGGCTTTGCCTTAAGCCTGCTCCGAATCCTAAACCTGAACTGTCTCTGAATGTCTGAGAGCTTGTTTTAAACCAGCGTTCGCTTGCTCCACCCTTAGTTAGCTGAACCCTGTCAGGTGAAGTGAATTCCCTTCCTGTGCTAGCTGGGTGTGTCCTGATTGAGCTTTTGCACGTGTTCCTGCGTTGCTCAGGGTAACTATCTGACACTTTCTTGTTTACCCTGTCACTTTTCTGTTTTCACTTGTGCTGGCCTGCATTTCCTCTGTCTGTACAGGGTCTACCCTGTTACAGTACCTAAAGGTCATTACATATATATCAGGAAAAATACTAATCTAAAATGACCTCATCCCTCTAAGCAATACTATAAATGCCGAACAAGAGCATTTTGCATGAATAGTCCATTTAGAATTTACTTAATACAATAATCTTCATCTGTGATGTCACCATTCTTTTCACTGAAAGTACTTTAAATCATAAAAAGTCTTTTCTACAATATCACTGTTGTCCGAGAAGTCTGCGTTGTATTTCTTGAATCATGGATGCGGGGAATCTTCTGAATCTTGTGAGGGAGCCTTCTTACACTGCGTAAGATGTATCCAACGAGAATGTCCTTCCACTTTACAGGCTGAATATCCCACCAGAAGTACACAAAATGGACCTAGGAATTTCGGAGCCAGAAGCGTCTTTGGATGCAAATTCTTAATCAGGACCCAATCCCCTGGTTTCATGTCCGGATGTGATGATTCTGGAGGAGCATCTTGTTGAGGATTCACCTTCAATAAAGGGGAAACAGACAGGGCTGAGTGCAATCGTGCACAATAAGTCAAGATATCGCTGAGCAAAAACTGGGGGTCTGGGATAACTGCCAAGGCATGTGGAGAAGTAGCTGGACATCCAGTAACTATTTCATATGGTGTCAGACCTCCTCGAGTGCGCTGGGGGGAGTTACACACCGCCATAAGGGCAAAAGGAAGGGCTTCTGTCCAATCTGTAGCCCAATCCTGTGTCATAGTACACAAGAAACCTTTGAGAGTCCTATTCATCCGCTCCACTTGGCCAGAGCTTTGCGGGTGATAGGTTGTGTGTAACTGTCTTTTTACACCAAACCAATTTTCAATATTCTCCCAGACACGTGCAATGAAGGCCGGACCCTGATCAGAAGAAAGAACAAAAGGTACACCCCAGACAGGAATAAACTGAGTGAGCAACAATTTTATGGCAACCCCTGCTGTCATACTGGTAGTGGGATAAGCCTCCGCCCAACCAGAGAAAAGACAAGTGATCACCAACAAATACCGCCTCCCTCCTCTGGCACAGGGCAAATCAGTAAAATCAAGCTGCAAAATGAGAAACGGGCCAGAGGGCTTGGGAAGAGCAGCAGCAATCTTCAAAAGGGGCCCCACCCTGCCAGCCTGCAAGCAATCCAAGCAAGCAGCATACACAGCCTGTGCCACAGAAACAAACTTCGGGTGATACCACAAAACCGCAAAGGCATGAGTCATGGCTGCAGCGGATAAGTGAAGTTTATGATGCAGGAACAGAGCAAGTGTAAACAAAAGAGAGTCAGGGCAAATGAGTAGGTGCTCCTTCTTCCAGTAGCTCTGAGTATCACAGGATGCACCCCATGAAGTCCATAGAGTTTTGGTTTCAAGGGAAGTGTCTTTATACTGCTGTAAAAGAGAGGACAGGGAGAACAAAGTCATGTTAGAAGGCTTTAAATACAGCAGCGTTGGTGACACTAATGCCTGAAGAGCAGCCGTCTGTGCTTCTTGGTCTGCAAAACGATTGCCCTGAGAAACTAAATCACCAGCAGAGGAATGCCCTTTACATTTCAAAACTGCAACCTGTGCTGGCAAAATAATGGCTTGCAACAAGTGGTGAATGTGTTCAGCATGTTTAATTGGTTTATTAGCAGAAGTTAAAAATCCTCGTTGCAACCAAATATTACCAAAATCCCATAGCACACTCATTGCATAGGAGCTATCTGAATATATATTTGCTAGAAGATATCTAGAGAGTTCAAGAGCACGTGTCAATGCAAAAACATCTGCTAACTGGGCACTAGAAAATGGCAGGGAAGCTGATTCAACCACGTCATCAATTGTGGTTACTGCATAGCCCACACAAAGTTTTCCCATTTCATCTCTGAAGGCTGAACCATCCACAAATAAGGTCACATCTGGGGCTGGCAGGGGTACTGGTGAGAGATCAGGTCTAGCATGGGAAGAAGTTAAAATACTTTGAAAACAATCATGGGACCCATCCTCCTCCTCCAGATCTGCCAAAGGAGCCAGGAGCGTAGATGGATTGCATATGGATGTAGTATATATTTTTACATGAGACTGAGAAATTACCAATTCAAGAGTCAATAAACGTGTGGAAGATAAAGGTTGTGTTTTAGTTAAATGGAGCAACCTAGAAATGGAATGTGCCACATATACCTCAAGAGGGTGCTGTAGCACCAAAAAATCTGTAATTTTAATTGCAAATGCCACTGAAATCAAACTGCGCAAGCAGGGCGGGAATCCCAAAGTCACTGAATCAAACCGCTTTGAAAAATATCCTATCGACTTGCGACCAGTTGGAAATGCTTGCAAAAGCACACATGTAGCAGATTTAGCTGAACTAGCCACATGTAATTTGAATGTTAAAGAATAGTCTGGAAAGGACAAGCATGGAGCAGTCTTTAAATTTACAAAAGTCTCCCACTGTGATAACGTAGGTACAATGAGACCCTGTGGACCCTCCTTCCCAATCAACGCATAAAGCGGAGCTGTAAGGTCTGAAAAATTAGCTATCCACTGTTTACAGAAAACCAATAATCCCAGAAATCTATGTAACAATGCTGGTGTCGCTGGAAAAGATAATGAAAAATAGGTTTCAATCTGGCAGAAGTAATTTCACGACCAGCTGGAGTTAGAACAACACCCAGAAAAGTAACACTTTGAGATACAAATTGTAATTTAGACAAATTGACTTTCAATCCTAATTTGGCAATATGAGCTAACAAAGATAATGAGTCTGCTAAACAGATCTCATAACTTGGTGAACATAAAAGCAAATCATCCACATATTGAATTAAAGAGGATTGGTCAAGCCTCACATCTAATAATGCAGTTCTTAGAGCCTGCGAGAAGTACGCAGGACTGTCCGTATAGCCCTGGCATAGTCTAGTCCATGTGTACTGCTGATTGTCAAAATGAAAAGCAAATAAAAATTGGTTTTCTTTGCTAATTTGCACTGAAAAATAAGCAGAACTCAAATCTACAACAGAAAACAACGTAGATTTTGGAGGTACCTCTGTCCAGATATCATGCGGATTAGGTACCAAGGGAAAGATTGTCAAAATTACCTTGTTAACAGCTCGCAGATCTTGCACATATCGATAAGTCTTGCCGTCAGCTTTCAGTACAGGAAGAATTGGAGTATTACACGGCGACGTAGTAGGATAGATGACACCTTGCATCTGTAAATCTTCAATTACCGGTCGAATTCCATCTATAGCAGCTGCTGATAGTGGATACGGTTTGAGTCTAGGAAGTTGTACACCAGGTTTTACGGTAATCTTCACAGGAGGAATTGAGAGACATCTGACATTTGATCCTGGGACTGCCCACAGAGTAGATGGAAGCTTTTCGAGATCAGGGTGAATAGCTGTGACATCCGCAGGGGGCTGCACTTCAGAGAGAGAATACAACTGAAAATGTAACTTTCCACTCATCCAGGATAAAGTTGCATGATGTGAAGCCAGGAAATCACGACCCAAAAGATTCACTGGTAATGTGTCTCCTACCAGAAAATTAGTAGGGTATACAGTCTCTCCAATCTGCAAAGGCAAAGCTTCAAGTTTACGGTGAGGAATCATCTTACCTTCAATGCCTTCACAATGCACTGTTGGAGCATGTGCTAGAAGAGTTTTATAAACTGCAGGCAGATCCTGTAGACGCAGCGCAGATGTAGTAGCTCCCGAATCAATGATGAATTTCACAGTAGAGCCTCCCACTTTAGCTTCTAACTCACCCTGAGAAGTTACATTCAGATTCAATAATAGTCATGCATCCCAAGAATCACAGTTTTCTGGGTTAGAAAAACATTGATATACAGGAGTGAACTCAGCAGGTGGGGGAGGAAGGCACGCAGCTCTCTGGCCATCTAAATTCCGATTCTGTGTACAGTCTCGCTGTAAATGGCCACACTCACCACATGTATAACAAGCACGCATTCCTCTGGCTTGTCCATACCCTCGCTGAGAATTGCCTTGCTGAGAATTGCCTCGCTGAGAATTCCCATAGTTTCCTCTGAACCTGTCTCTCCCCCGCCCCCTTCCCAGGGCTGGATGCATAGAAGCAATTTGTAAATTAAGCAGTTTAGTCTTCTTTACATCTAATCTGGCTTGTTGTTCCTGCAATTCCTTGAGATATTTCAATTCACTGTACCGTGCACCCTCCAAAATTGCATCAGCTGATCTAGCAGGCCAATCTATTATTGAAGTTTCCAAAATTTCTTTTATTCTTGGAATCAAACCATTTACAAAAATATTAGTAAATCCTGAAGGTGTATCCTCTGTCTTGCCAGAATAATCTTTAAATGCTAGCATACACCTAGTGTGGAAAGCTGTAACTTTCTCACCCCTTTCCTGTGTTAAAGAAGTGATCTTTGACCAATCTCTCACAGACTTACATGCTACTTTAAGAGATTCTAACAATTTCTCTCTACACAGAACAAAACTATCTCTTTGTGTCTGTTCTTGAAGATCTGTTACAGGGTCTGTCTGTGGCCATACCCAATTATCATCACTAATTGGATGAGTTACCTTATGAAAATCAGCTGGATTAATAAAAACAGCTCTAAGCAGATTATCTAGATCTGCCCAAGTAGGATTATAACTATTAATTATTTGAGACCATAAGGACACAAATCTACCTGAATTTTCCCTGTAATCAGGAAAGGTTTTAGCCAAATCAAATACTTCTTTAGGACTCCAATTTGTAGGTACAGTCATTGCACCTGTAGGTCCTGTTGGATATACACGAAAAGGATATGCAGGTACTGTATCTTCTTCTACAGATTTTGCATTTACAGAACATGAATCATTATGTTGGCGTAAAACAGTCTGAAGAAAACTTATATCATCATATAATTGATCACATTTCTCCTTATAGGTAAAAAAAATGCTTATCCAGATCTTTTTCAATAGCATCAATATGTTTACTAGAAATTCCCAATTCCTTTGTAGCAGAAATATTATTCCTTACTATGCCTTTTAAGGATTCTATCATATGTACAATACTTTCTATTTCACAGCTAAGAAGTGCATCCACTTCTCTAAGCTGAGAAATATTACAATTACTGTAATTTTGAATCTTTGCATCTCCCAATATCTTCTGTTTATTCCTTATCTCTTCTCTTAGTTCAGCTGCACGAGTGATCCTCCCCCTTCAAGAAGCTACATGACTCTCAGAAGAAACAGGGGGAGACATTGGGGATGCACTTGGGACTATTCCAACTCCAATTACCAATGCAGTCACATCTGCATCATATTCTGGAGAAAGAACGGCTGGGAATTTCCCTGCCCGTTCATTATCATTCTTTTGTACTTCACTCGCTTTACCAGCATTCTTTAACACAAACAAATCATTCTTCGTATCATGTGCCATTCGTTGCCACCAATTAAACACTATCCCTTCACGGGCATCACATAATTTATGTTTAGCCTGCAAAGCACATTTCAGATAACAAAGTTTATCTATAGAAAAAGTTCCCTCCAAAGTAAACTGTAAAAGCACATTATCGTTAGTCACTGCATGCCAGTGTACAATATAATTAGTAGCCAGATCCCCATACTTCTCACACATACAATAAGAAGGGCTACCTTTCTGAACAGCTAAAACCTTTGCTTTGTCATGCCATTCACGCAACTGAGATAACTCTCGTCTACCTAACAGATTACCCATTGTTGTCACCATATAATACTCACAAACACCTTCCGCCCTTGCCAGGAATGGAGAAATCTGTAGACCGGCACGGCACCAACTGTAGGGCTTCTCTTTGCCCCCCCCCCCCCTCACCAGCAACCTGCAGGGCTCTTGGAGTCACAGAAAACCACACTCAAAGCAATGAGAAGGGAATCTAAGAGACAGCAATAAAATACCACACACTTCTATATAGATACACCAAAGCTTTGCGGAGAGAAACAAATAGAAACAAGTTCTCTTTGTTTACTCTAACTATTAGCTATGGTTTACTTTATTTATAAGGCTGTTTTGGAGGATACAGCATAATTTCACTTTATTGTTCTACGTCAGGTATTACGTATTCATCACATCATAGGTCAATTTCTAATCAGCATAGGTCAGTATGAGGAGACATACATGTATTCCAAGACATAACTGTTTACTGCTGACTGCTTGATATCTAGTAACCCTGAGACTGAAAGGCTAGAGGACAACCTGCCACTTTTCTTATTTACAGGACTTGTACCACTTCACCTACTTAGTAAGCAAATATATGAAGTTTATTTCTAAGCAAAGATCTGAACAAAATTAACTCTTTCTCAGGTTTTCTTAGACAGTCTGGCTGTGTACACCGCCCCGTACAGACAAGCTTACATTCAATAATTCCCCCCCCCCAAAAAAAAATATATATACATATACTAAAAAACATTAACAGGACACCAGGCATGACAAAGGATATCTGGAACAGATGGAGAGGGACATGACAGATCAGAAACACTGACACACATGCCAGAACGTCAAAAATAAATCCACCTCTTTTTACACAAGGTAAATACATTTCTGAGTGTTCAAACTCTAGTGATATTGTTTGGGAGCTGGTAAAGTTACATTTAGCAGCTCTGTGGGGGCCTTTGGCCCAAGCAACCTGGTGTCACCACAGGGGCTTCATTGGCCTGGGAAATGCTATTTCACTGAATTTTTTAAATTGGGCTAGGTCATTACCATCTAGCTGAGGGCCAAGTGAGGAGGACAGTAATGCCTCCCCTTAGATTGATTACGCTGTTCAACAGCCAAAATGCTTCGGCCATGAAAGCAGCTGTTCTAAACTAATTCAAGGCTGTTAAACACAGAAATCATAATGAAAATGGCTGATTAGATCTATTTGCTAAGATATGTGCTATTAATTAGTCATTAGGTGCCATTAACTGTGTATTACGCAACATTTGCGTGAGATTGTATAATCTCTGCTTGCAACCAATAGAAATATCTGTCCAAAACCAGATGATGCAATCAGTATTTAAATTTGCATCACTTGACAGTATAAATCTTAAGGTGTATTAGTCACAGAAAAATTAAAAATTAATTATTTTGCATTATTTTATGCCGATAGGTCAATCACAGCGTATTTGACGATGCATTGTACTTGTGTTAATAATGCAGATAATTTCTGCTATATTTGTGGTGAAGTGACTTTTACATCACAAAAACAGAATATGATTGTGGCGGTTAAGAAAGCCTACAACTTATATTTTGGCTGCAGAATAGGAGATCAGGATAAGAGTTGGGCGCCACACATATGCTGCAATACATATGCAACAAATCTCAGGCAGTGGATGAATGGGAAAAGGCAATCAATGCCTTTTACAGTTCCAATGATCTGGAGAGAGTCCACGGATCACGTCAGCAATTGCTACTTCTGCATGGTTCCTCCAATTCAGAAAGGCATATCCAGAAAGAGTAAGTGGGTTGTGCAATATCCAAACATTCCATCTGCAATACGCCCAGTGCCTCATGGAGAAGGGTTGCCAATTCCCAAAATGTCTGAATCATTATCATTAGAATCAAGTGAGGAAGAGAAAGAAGTTTGTAGTCATGAACCGTCAACCTCTCATGACCCAGAGTTTCTTCTACCCACTGCTAATGAGCCACACCTCATAACGCAAGGTGAATTGAACGACCTTGTCAGGGATTTAGATTTCCCAAAGAATAAAGCTGAGCTTTTGGGTTCCAGACTACAGCAGTGTAATCTTCTGCCTGGTGATGTTTGAATTTCTTTTTTCTGGGACTGTCAGAAAGACTTGGTGTCATTTTTTTTCAAAGAAGGTGATCTTGCTGCATGCAACAACATAAAAGGTTTAATGGCAGCTCTCAATATCAATTACAATGCAGATGACTGGAGGCTCTTCATTGATTCATCCAAAGCAAGTCTTACAGCTGTATTGCTGCATAATGGCAACTTGCTACCATCAATTCCTATTGGCCATGCAGCTTTTATGAAAGAGACTTATGACAATATGAAACAACTTTTGAAATGTATAGACTATGATCAACATCTATGGTCAATCTGTGGTGACTTCAAAGTGGTCACCTTCTTGCTTGGTCTTCAGGGTGGATACACCAAGTACTACTGCTTCCTGTGTGAATGGGATAGTCGTGCTAGAGATTGTCATTTCATCAAAAGGGACTGGCCACTCCGTCAGTCACTGGATCCTGGAAGCAAAAATGTTCTGTTTCCAGCACTTGTAGACAGCAACAAGATTTTGAAGCCTTCCTTGCACATCAAGTTGGGACTAATGAAAAACTTTGTCAAGGCAATGGATAAAACTAAACCTGCTTTCAGGTATCTTAGTGGTAAATTTCCTAGACTGAGAGATGCCAAAGTTAAGGAAGGAGTTTTGTTGGCCCTCAGATTCGTGCACTTCTTTAAGATGGCAAATTTCTTTGTTTATTGCATGGAAAGGAAAAGGCTGCATGGATAGCATTTGAATCAGTGACACAAAATTTTTTGGAAACAACAAAGCAAATAATTACCAAGAGATTGTTCAAGATCTTCTCAAGGCATACAAAAACCTTGGTTGCAACATGTCCTTAAAGATTCATTTTCTACACTCTCATCTAGATTTTTTCCCACAAAATTGTGAAGCAGTAAGTGATGAACATGGAGAACGATTTCACCAAGGCATTGCAGCCATGGAAAAGAGGTATCAGGGTAAATGGAGTCCATCAATGCCTGCAGACTACTGCTGGACAGTGACAAGGGATATTCCATTGCTTCAGTACAAGAAACAGATCAGGAAGAGTCGTGAAGCCACTGAATGAGAACAAAACTTGCTAGAATGTACTTACAAATGTTCTTAAATTGCAATGAAAGTTAAATTGTAGACATAATTACTCCTCTGTTTCTTCTAAGTACGTTTATGAACTTTATTTTATAAAAACATGCTTGTTATTGTGCAAAGTTTAATTTGTGATGATTTTGATTTACATCTAAGGATTTAGGCTCGATTTTCACCATACATAGTGGTAAAATGTAAATTTTTCAACATATCATAGAAACAGGAACTAATTGACCAATTTCACTATCATATTTGAATTGAGCGTATCAAATTCATTAAGAAATAGCGCATTTAATTTCTGAAGCAAACAATTTTTGAAAATTTGTAGAACAGTGTTATAGGGCACTCAAGTAGTATATGATTGTTACGGCTAGCTGTACAGATTGGTTGTCAAATGCAATTAATATTTTGCTTGTGTTGTTTTATTTGGGTGTTAATAAAGATGTGGCTCTGATTTTGCCACAAATGTTTGGCTTTGTGATTATTCTGTTAGGTAAAAAGGGTGTGTGTGTGTGTGTGTGTGTGTGTGTGTGTCTGCATTGTGTCGTAGTCAAATGTACTTGAATTCCAAAATGCCTTTTTGCAGTGTGTTTGGACTAATAACTTGATCCATGGCTCTAGCATTTCTTAGCACTATCATCTTTCTGTATAGCACTCTTTTTTTATAATTCATCTCATTCATTGTTTCTAAGTCTTTTCACATCTTACACACAGTTTTTTAAGAACAGTAACAGTTTGATCTTGTAATGCAGCCACAATTATCTAAGACAGAATCTTCTGTTTGCATTCTAATCAGGACTCATTTTGAAATAACCTTTTCTCCATCAGAATTTATTATGTGTCTTTTAGCTCGAGCATGATTCTTTATTATACTGTTACTTCAACTTAAGCATGTTTTAATTTCCTCTCTTTTAAATCCAATAAAATCATTCCCTTCTTCATCCAGCCAGAGGGACTGCATTCATATTAGGTTTTCTAGTTTTTATACTACCTCAAAATCTAACTCTGCTCATTGGACTAATCAGTGCTGCTCGATAGTTTGTACTTTCATGGTCTTCAACTATGTAAAGGATTATGATGTATTCTTGGAATTTCAAACACAGTAGATGCTTTTTGAACTTCTTGGTTGTGACCTACGTGAATGCTAATAATTTTAATTTGAATATACCATAATTACACTATATTATGATCATTTCTTTCAGATCATCTTAGTCCATGGCTGGCAAACACTTTCACCTCTTCCTATCCATTCTGCAATTGACTGAGAATTGTCCCTAACATTGGCATCAAACACCAGAAATGACAGGACTGGAGCTGGTGTTAATTTTTCCTTAGAATTTCAAATGCTTGCTGACAGTCATTAATCTATTGAAATGGACTGGGTCTGGCATTTCTTTTCCACTAATGTGTGTAAAGGTGAGGTCAGTTGTGCGAAACCTGGAATAGATCTATGATAAAACCTTACCTAGGAAACTATGAACTGTAAGATTCATTAAGACCTTCCAATTACTTAAAGCGCTTGCTTTTTCTGGATCTACAAAGACCTCTTTTGTGGAAACAATGTATCCTAAGAATTTGACTTCTTTACTAAATAATTTTTATTTTACTAGTTTTAGTTTCAGGCTGCACATCTCAAGAGAAGTGAACGCTTAGGGGTATGTCTACTAAACCGGGCTAAAGTTTAATCCGAGCTATCTGCTCCTAGGTCCCATTGAATAACACGGGACCTAGGTGGAGATAGCCCAGGTTAACCATGAATCTAGCTTAGCAGACATACTCCTTAATCTCAGTGTTCCAAATATTCATCAAAGGATTTGGAAAATGAGAAGGACGTGAGCAGGGTCCCGGCGGCCACAGGTAACCAGGGGCGCGGCCCGGTGCGGGACCCTGTGCGCATTGAAAATGAAGAGAGAAGGGGTGTGGGGGGCACGATGACGCGGGCCGTGTCATTTAAATCAATTAGCTCTGCCGTGGGACGAGCGCGGTGGGAGCCAATCGGAGGGGAGGCTGGCCATGTGCTGCAGCGATGGAGGCGCTCGCCGAGCACATGGTCAGAGAGAGGGCCAGCGGCTGGCATGTGTCAGAGGGTGATCGCGGCAACTTTGGAGTCGGGGGAGCAGGCCGCTGTGCGGTGGTCGGCTCGCAGTGAGCCGCGGGACCGGTGGAGGAGGCGCAGAGGATCCAGCGCGTATTTTGAAGAGGAGTGAAGCTGTGGGTGGGGAGCCGGTGGAGCACTCCTATGGAGGGCAGCAGCAGGCAAGTAGCACAAGATTAAGCAGACTTGTGCAAAAACCCGAGACAGCTGCGGAGCGGGTGAGAGAGGGAGGGCTAGGGAAGTAGGGCTTGGACCAGGAATATATATATATTTAAAAAAAAAGAAAAACTGTTCAGGGGTGCAGGAGTTGTCTGTGCTCAGGGGGAAAGGATGCCTGGTGGGAAAGGGAGTTGGAGGGGAGGACGTGTGGTGAGCAGGGCTGAGGTAGGGCTGAGTGCAGGAGTCCAAAGGGGCAGGAGGGGGGAAAGGGGGTGGCAAGGGGATTCCCGTGAGCGCTCTAGGTGTGTGCCTGTGGATAGGGGGGCGGCCAGCCCTAGGCAGGCGGCAAAAGGGTGTGGTGGGTCCCCTGCTTCGGGGACAGGGGGCGGGTTGGGGCGCAGACCTCGGGGGCATGGAGCGTGGTGTACTAGGATGGGAAGAGATGCAGTGGGCAGAGGAGGACAGGGTAGTGCCGAGGGTGGAGTTGGGGTGGTGCAGGCAGGGGGGGGGGGGAAGGGAGAATCTGGGGCAAGCCCACGGGACTTTGTCCTTGCATGGTGGGGAGGGGAGTTGGGGTGCAGGTGATAGGTCGGGGTATGGGTATCTAGTGAGTGAGTGGAGGTGTATTTTTTGCAGGGGGAGGGCCGGAGAGTCTGATGGGTTTTGTGTCTATGGGACAGCAGGCATGGGAGCAGTGGATGGGGGGAGGACAGGGCCCTTCGAGGGCCGATTGGGCAGGGGCATGGCAGCCAGCATAGTCTGCTGTTGTTTCCCCCTCCGGTGTTACCTTTTTTGTGTCCACAGGTTCCATTTTTGGCATCTCCGGGAGCAATGCACGGTGCTGGGGGACAATCGCGGGCTGCGAGTATGGAAGGACCATCTGTGGACACCCGAGGAGGCCTGGCTGCAGGGGCTGCTGCATGAGGAGCTGGTGCCCAGCAGTTGGTTGAGGAACAGTCGCAGGAGGTGCTGCGCCAGACAGAGACGGAGTCGACCACGGCGGCAGAGACGGGTGAGTTGCAGACTGAGCAGAGAGCGGGGGTTGAAGGGGGCGGCGGGCACGTGGAGAGGTACGGAAAGGTGAGCAGGAAGAAGAAGCATGCTTGCCGGCGGCGGCGCAGTTCTGAATCGTCCTCCTGTACGTCATCAAGTTCGTCCACAGCGTCATCGAGGGTCGAAGGGAGGAGGGCAGGGGGGCAAGGGGGCAAGGGGGACGGCTACCATGACAACTTTATCAGAGTTGTGGGAGGGGGTGCCAAAGAAGTTGAGGCGGAGAATACAGAGGCGACGATACATCAATATTTTCCGATTGTTGGAGGGTTGGAAGCGTTCTGGCGACAGTAAGAAGAAGCGCAAGGAGGATGAAAAAGCTGGGTGGATTATAAAGGTCTCGAGGACAGTGGTGAATTGGGTCAGGGCTTTCTTGCGTTTGGCGAGTGTTTGGGGTCAGCACTACCTGGAGCATTACGGGATGCTGCTGTCGTATGCGGACTCAATTCTGGAAGCGTCGCAGTCCCATGACGGGTGGTCATAGCTCAACTACAATGAAAGGTTCAGGGATAAAATGGAGGAGAACAAGCTGTTAACCTGGGGCACGAAGGATATTAACTTGTGGCTCACGCAGATGTCGGTCAGAACAAGCGCTGTAGGCGGGGGTGGGGGGGAGTCAAGTTCGGTGTGGTGGCTAATGCAGGAGTGAGCTGTTCCTTTCAGGGGGGGGGGGGGTGTCATGTTGCCAAAGAAGCAGGGGGCAGGGGAGGGGACATATGTTGGAGGTTCAATAAGTCCTCCTCCCCTTTCCCGGACTGCAAGTTCCGGCATGTCTGTTCCGTGTGTGGCAGGGGGCACTCTGCAGCAAAATGTCTTAAAAAAGGAGCCCCTGTGGCCACCTTGCCGGCCCCCAAGTAGTGGTGCAGTGTTTGGCGTGGCCCCCTCGCCCATATGGGTGGGGGCGTTAAGCGCGTGGCTGCGCCAATACCCAAAGAAGGGGGATAGGGAAGTTTTGCAGTTGGGGTTCCAGTTGGGGTTTGTTATTCCAGTCCAGGGCGTGGTAGCGGCTGTTGCTGCTAGACATTCCCCATCGGTGCACCGTTTGGAGGCGGTAGTATGGGAGAAATTGGACGTCGAGTTGAAGCTGGGATGGATAGCGGGTCCGTCTTCAGGGCCCCCTTTTTGGAAATTTGTGGTGTTTCCGTTGGGGATTATACCGAAGAAGGAGCCGGGTAGGTTTCGGTTAATTCACAATTTGTTGTTTCCGTTGGGGGCATCAGTTAACGACCACATTCCACGCGAGTGCTGCATGGTGTGTTACGCCTCATTTGATAGGGTAGTTGAGTTTGTTAGGAAAGCAGGGCAGGGGGCATTGATGGCAAAGGTGGACATTGAATCCGCCTTTCGCTTGTTGCCGGTGCACCCCGCCTCTTTTCATCTGCTGGGTTTCCAATTTGCGGGGGAATTTTATGTTGATAAATGCATGCCCATGGGCTGCATGGTGTCGTGCGCTTGCTTTGAAAAATTTAGTACCTTTGGTCCAGAGAGTGGATTGCTCGCATGTGGTACATTACCTGGATGATTTTTTGTTTGTAGGTGCATCACAGGCTTCTCAGTGTAGGGCATTGTTGGAGGGTTTTGTGAGTGTCGCTGGGGAATTGGGGTGCCTTTGTCTGAGGGGAAGACAGAGGGTCCGACGACACGGCTCACCTTTTTAGGCACTGAATTGGATTCGGTTGCAATGGTGGCTCACCTGCCAACAGAGAAGGTTGAGAAGTTGCGGGTTTTCATAGCAAATGCGTTGGCTTCAATGAAGTTTATGTTGAAAGAAATGCAGGCGTTGATAGGGTTGTTGAATTCTGCCTGTAGAGTTATACTGAGGGGTGGGTATTCATTCGCCGATTGGCGGCCTCGATGGGGGGTGTATGTAAACTTCATCACTGAATTCGAATTTCCAGGAACATCCGGGAAGATTTGCGGGTGTGGGACGCGTTTTTGAGGGATTTCAATGGGTCATCGGTGCTCATGGAGGAGGAGCGGTCTAGGGAGGAGCTGCAGCTGTACACGGATGCAGCCAGAGGTGTCAGGCTGGGAGTTTACTTCGGGGGGGGGGGGCATGGTGTGCAGATAGCTGGCCAGTGTCTTGACGGGAGGTGGGACTCTTAGGTAATATCATGTTCTTGGAGCCGTTTCCTATTTTGGTGGCACTGGAGTTGTGGCCAGGTCAGTTGCGTAACAGGAGAGTGGTATGGTGGTGTGATAATGCAGTGGTAGTGAGTGTAATTAATCATTACACGCCGCGGTGTGTCCAAGTAGCGTCATTGATGAGGGATGTGGTATTATCCTGTTTGCGTCTGAATGTGGGGTTAAAGCAGTGGTTCTCAACCTTTTTTGTACCGTGATCCCTTTTACCATTGGTCAACTTGTGGTGACCCCAATGATAAAATTAAATGCATCTCTCTTCCTTTACCGTTAACGCATTGTCGCTGTAATCATTTGTTGAATTATTAATATATTATAGGCCTTTGAATATGTTTTTATTTATACAATTTACTTATTTAAACCACAATAATTAACCACAATTAGAAGTAAAAATATTTGATTTCAAAATTATGATGATTTTGTAGACACATCACTAATATGAAATAGAATTATTTTTTCTACCTTTGTTGTCTGACCAATTTATTCTCTGATCATGCTGGTCCTGATCTGAGGCTTCTGCTTTCCTGTCTTCTCTTAGCTCTCTTTCTGTGGTCTATGGTCCATCTGCCATTTCTTATCTCTTCTTTCGTTTTCTTCTCTTCTTTCCATCAGCCTATTTCCAGTCCCAGTAGCCCTCCCCAGTATCAGCCCCTATCCAGTCCTCACTCTCAGTACCTTCCGATGTCAGCTTACATTCCCATGACTGCCACTGGTGTCTATTCCCTTCCAGTCCCCCTCCTTCCCCACTGACCAGTCCCTTCTAGTACAAATACCATGGCAGCCCCTCTCAGATCCACTCCCTTCCAGTTCCATTTCCCATCCCCTCGTATCAGCCCATTTGTAGCCTTAGCCCCCAGTTTTTTTCCAGGAGCTCTATCCTCCCCTCCCCACAATCAGTCCATTCCCAGTCAAAGCCCCCCAATCAGCTCGCTTCCAGTGCTAGTCCCCTCTCAACCCCATTACCAGTGCTAGCCTCCCCTAATCAGCCCAATACCAGTCCTACCACCCCCCCATCAACTCATTACCAGTCCTAGCCTCCTCTAATCAGCTCATTTCCAGTGCTAGTCCCTCCTCAACCCCATTACCAGTGCTAGGCTCCCCTAATCAGCCCATTACCAGTTCTACCCCCCCCCCATCAGCCCATCACCAGTCCCAACCCCCCCTTGATCAGCCCATTTCCAGTCCTAACCTCCCTGATCAGCTCATTTCCAATGCTAGCCCCCATCAGTCCATTACCAGTCCTACCCCCCTATCAGCACATTGCCAGTCCCAACCCCCCTTGATCAGTCCATTCCCAGTCCTAGCCTTCCCTAATCAACCCATTACCAGTCCTAGCCCCCCATCTGCCCATTATAATCCTAACCTGCACTGTCTCACCCCTCTGTCCAGCATTTATCCCCCATCTGTCCAGTATGTCCCCCTCCCTCCATGTCAGCCCCCCCTTTGTCTATGTCAGCCCCCTCCCTCCCTCCATTCATCCATCCATGTCAGCCCCCCTCTGTCCATGTCAGCCCCCTCCCTCCCTCCATCCATCCATCAATGTCAGCCTTCCTCCCTTCCTACATCCATACAGCCCTCCCTCTGTCCATGCAGCCCTCCCTCCATCCATGTCAGCCTCCCTCCCTCCCTGTCAGTCCCCCTTTCTCAATGTCAGCCCTCCCTCCATGTCAGCCCCCCTGTCCATGTCAGCCTCCCTCCCTCCCTCCCTCCATCCATCCCAGCCCCCTCCCTCCCTCCCTCAATGTCAGCCCCCCTGTCCATGTCAGCCCCCCTCCCTCCCTCCATTCATCCCTCCCTCAATGTCAGCCCCCTTCTGTCCATGTCAGCTCTCCCTCCCTCCCTCCATCCATCCCTCCCTCAATGTCAGCCCCCCTCTGTCCATGTCAGCCCCCTCCCTCCCCCATGTCAGCTCTGTTGCAGGTTCCCTGCCCCCTCCTCCCCGCTCCCTGTCTGCCTGCTACTGCCCTGTTCTTCTTCAGCCGTGGCTCCCTGCCTCTTAGGGAACCATGGCTGAGCCTGTGAAACAGTTGCGGAGCCTTCAGGCTCCATGCAGCATTGTCCCGCCTCCAAAGGAAGTGGTAAACAACTTCCTTTGGAGGCGGGACAATGCTGCATGGAGCCCGTCGAGAGACAGGAAGGGCTCCACAACAGTTTCGCAGGCACAGCCACGGTTCCCTAAGAGGCAGGGAGCCTCAGCTGCATTAGAAGGGAGGCGGTGAGTTTGCCGCTGCCGAGAAGTGGACTCGGCAGCGGCAGCAACTTGTGCGCTTTTTTTTTTAACGGCGGAGTGAGGCGACCCCCGCTAAATCCTGTGGCGACCCACAGGTTGAGAACCGCTGGGTTAAAGGCTCGACACATTCCAGGGCATAATAACTGCATTGCTGATGCTCTTTCCCATTTATAGTGGGACCGGTTCTGGAAGCTGGCACCAGAGGCAGAGGCGGAGGGGCTGGTGGTCCCTTGGAAGTTATGGAGCTGTGGCCTGTGGAGATGAGGGATATGCTGAGGAGCTCAGTGACAGAGCGAACATGGGAGGCGTATCGCAGAGGTTGTGAAAGAGTGGTGGAGTTTTTGTGGGAGCAGGGGTGGCAAGCGGGTGCGGTGTCGGATCATTTATTAGGGCAATATATCCTCACTGCCAAAGGGCGAGGGGTGTCACAGTCATCGGTGCAGGGCCATTTGGCGGATTTTGCGTTTTTTGCAAGGGCGGTAGGATGGGTTCCCTCGGGGGGAGGGTTCCTAGCTTGGAAGTTGATGCAGGGGTGGGGGCGGTCATGGCCGAATCCGTGGGATCATCGGCGGCCGGTGACGCACGACTTGCTTAGAGGACTATGCGAGGCGTTACCTATGGTGGCAGTGGAGATGTATGAAGCCACTCTTTTCAGGGCAGTATTCAGTTTGGCCTTTTTTGGTGCATTTCGGGTGGGGGAATTGGTGGCTAATTCCAAAAAAGCGGGAGTGGGGAATACTTTGCAGCGCCAGCACGTGCGGGTGGAGGGGGGACAGTTAAAGGTGCTGTTGAAAAGTCTAAAACGGACCAGTAGGGAAAGGGCTTGTGGGTAGTACTGCAGGTGATAGGGGGGCCCATGAGCCCAGTGGCTACCATGCAGGAATACCTTGGAATTCGCCCATGGGCAGAGGGCGGGCTATTTGTTCACAGGGATGCACGGGTGGTGACGCGATTCCAGGTGGCGGCGGTGTTGCGGTTGGGGTTGCAGCGGATAGGTGAAGACCCGAGCCAATTTGCTGCACATTCTTTTCGCATCGGGGCAGCGACTAGTGCGGCGGGGGCTGGGCTGTCGGAACTACAGATACAAAGGATTGGCCGATGGCTGTCCATGGCTTTTCATGGTTATGTCCATTTATGAAGTGGGATGGCCTAAGGGTCACGATGGATAGTTAACCACTTTTTTCTTTTGCAGATGGGGGCAGATGTGTTCAGGGATGTTGGATGCCTGGGCATTCGTTTGTGTTCTGGGCCAGCCAACGAGCTGCAGTGAGGCCTATTGGGCTTAACTTGGGACTGGAGCCTGAAGTGGTGTCGATTTCATGGCTGGGCGAGAGGGGGCTGAGGTGGATGCAGCTGATGCCTTTGCTACGACACCACGAGCGACTGAGGACACCACTGGGGTTTCTACTGTTGCACCTGGGAGGCAATGATTTAGCTTCCTGGACCTGCAAACAACTGATCAATGCTGCAAAGAAAGATTTTGCTCAGTTATTGAGGATGTTTAAGGGAGTGGTGCTGATTTGGTCTGATATCATCCCGAGATCAGCGTGCTGGGGGCAGCGGTGCTGGTCTCGGGGGCTGACGAAGATCAATAGGCAGATCGGGAGATTGGTTTGTGAGCATGGCTGTTATCAGGTGCAGCATGCTTGGGTGGAAGTGGCTTGTGCGGGCCTGTATAGGAGTGACGAGGTGCATCTATCTCCGGTGGGGGTTGATCTCCTCTTGGATGACTAGCAGGAGGCATTGGAACAGGTGGTACAGGCCAGCACGGGCAGGTCGCAGCTTGCCCTCATAGTGGGGGGGGGGGGGGTGGCAAAGGCGCATTAATGAGCCTGTGCCGGTGGCGGGATCCCTGAGTTTTCCGGGGTCCGGAGTCGTAGGCTACTTGGGGCAGGGGCAGGGTGCCCGCAGCCTGGATAACCTCTAGCAGATTTTTGTCGGGCAGGGGTGGTAGTAACTTTACTGGTGGTTTGACCGGGGCAGGTGCGGAAGCGAGGTCACCTTGCTAATTGCACGGTGAGTGAGGTATCGCTCCACTGGGGGGGTTGGCTTGATGGACTGTTACTAATGTTAAAATGTTAATGGGCAATAAAGCTGCGACCTGTTGTTTCCAAATTCAGTGTGGTGTGAATTTTGTGAGAATGTGTTGAGGTGGTATGGACAGGGAGGGGGTGAGGGTAGCGCGAGGGGTAGAGGGGCGGGTATAGCTACCCGGTTATGAGAAGGACGCGGGCAGGGTCCCGGCGGCCGCAGGTAACCAGGGGTGCAGCCCGGCGCAGGACCCTGTGTGCGTTGAAAATGAAGAGAGAAGGGGTGGGGGGGCGCGAGAGGTGCGATGACGTGGGCCGTGTCGTTTAAATCAATTGGCTCCACCGTGGGGACGAGCGTGGTGGGAGCCAATTAGGGGGGAGGCTGGCCATGTGCTGTGACGATGGAGGTGCTCGCTGAGCACATGGTCAGAGAGAGGGCGAACGGCTGGCGTTCCACCCTCCCACCTGTTAATGCTACGGGGTAGTGGGGGATTTGGGGTGTCACAGTGGGGGGGGGGGCTGCGGGATCCCTGAGGTTTTCCAGGGTCCAGAGCCGTAGGCTACTTGGGGCGGGGGCAGGGTGCCTGCGGCCCGGATAACCCCTAGCAGATTTTTGCTATTTAGATTGCGAAGTCAGTCAGGGGTGGTAGTAACTTTACCGGTGGTTTGACCGGGGCAGGTGTGGAAGCGAGGTCACCTTGCTAATTGCATGGCGGGTGAGGTATCGCTCCACTGGGGGGTTGGCTTGATGGACTGTTACTAATGTTAAAATGTTAATGGGCAATAAAACTGCGACCTGTTGATGTTTCCAAATTCAGTGTGGTGTGAATTTTGTGGGAATGTGATGGGGTGGTATGGACAGGGAGGGGGTGGGGGTAGTGCGAGGGGTAGAGCGCCAGGTACAGCTACCCGGTTATACTAATATATTGTCCAATTATAGTAGCAGGAACTCAAATACATATTCACCCAAAACCATTTTGATAAGATGCTAGAAAGACATGTGGAAAGTCTTGTGAAAATGTGTCCCTGACCTTTAATTTCTTATTCGGAGAAGTAACCAGAGGATGGAGGAATTTTGAGTCTTTGCAAGCCAAGTGCAGTCAGGAACACAAGATGCTAGAATTTTCAAAGAATGTCAACCACTCCAGTGTACTGGCAGTTCATATACAATATTTGTATGTATTTACATCAAGGTCAGAAGATATGGAAGTGAAAGACTGGATCAATCATACAAGAGCAGCTTTGACAATTCTAGGTATGTCAGCAGAAGACCAGATTCAAATATCAAATGATATTTTATTTTTTCAAAGGTCAAGCTAGAAGTGTGACTTCCATGGAAACAATTTATGACTTATTGCTGATCATATATGGGGATAAGGTGTCTTTAAACCTGAAAATAAATTAATTTTATTATCACTGGCAAAAAGATAAAGAAACAATCAGAGCCTACATGTACTAGTTACATGAAACATTAAATCAAGTTCTAAGAAGACATTTCTCAAGGACTGGAAATGAGGAAGAAACTGTGAAGGAACAATTTGTAATTGGTTTGAAATAAAACATGTGAAAGGAAATGAATAAGAGACTTGAAAATAACCCAAGGATGAAGTTTCTGGAGCTTATGCTATCTACTATATGTTGGGAAGGAGGTGCAAAGACCATATCATGCAGAAGAGATATCCCCTTATAGAATTTTGCAGAGGCCATCACAGAAGTAGATTCTCATCAAAATGTCATAATGGAACTTAACAGGAAATTTGATCAAGTACAAAGGAAGCAGGCAGATGTGGAGATGTGTTCTCCTAAAAGGAATACTTATATATATATATATATATATATATACAGGGTGGCCCAAAAAAAGTGAGAACATCTCGTAGCATATAAGTTATTTAAAATTTCAAAAAGACAGATGTAAATGATTGACAAATTGAAAAAAAAGATGGCGACCGGAAATTGTTGAAATAAAGACGTTATATAGCTAAAAAAGGTAAATAAGTAAACTATTTAAGCTTTTAATTTGCGAGATGTTCCCACTTTTTTTGGGCCACCCTGTATATATATCAATATGGTTATAATAGTGAAAGCAGAAGGACTTGAAATACAACATTTATTCATAACAAAATGGATTATAAAATGCCTTTGAGGAATGAGAACAGAGACTTATTCTAGCTTCTGCCCCTATCTCTCAACTGAGCGCCTTCCTTGAGGCCGTGAGAACCCTTGGATACACTCAGATTCTTTCTAAACCAACCCAAATGAAAGGAAACATTTTTGACCTTATATTCATGCCAGCTGACCTCCTCTCTGACTCCCATTAGGCACCCTACACAATACTTCCAGTACCTTGATCAGACCATGCAGTCATTCTCTTCCCCACCCCCTCACTCCACACCAAACAATGCAAACCTCTTCATCACTCAGAACTCGGAGATTTTGAGAGTTCAATAATGACCACTTCCTGAAAATGGTAATCTCAAAACTGGACTCCATTAAAGCTTGTGATAAGGAAGCTTATCATAGCTCAGGAAGGAGCTATAGTAGAGGTGAAGTGACTCTGAACAAGCAACCTGTCAGTTCTGGTAGAAATAAGAAAACATAATTTTTCCATAAAAGACTACCAGTCCCAGAATGCACCAGGTTTCCAACAGCCATTAGAGGAGCTGAAGTGGGGAAACGTGTGTTCAATCAGGAGGGCTATGAGGTAATCCCAAAGCACCCATCTCCAAGGGTAGGGCCTGATTCAGCACAGCTGCGCTGTGCTAGGGTGGAGCACTCATCTAAGCAGAATAAAGGTAGAGTTTATTCTACAGAGAATCATCCTCAGATTCATCTTGGACATCATCCTCATCTTGGACATTTTCATCATCTGGAGGATCATCAGAAGCAGAAGCCAGAGCGGATGGACAGAGAGGGCAAGAAACCCATTGGAAGAAAGAAGAGAAAAGTATTTGGGAGGTCTAAAGGAGTCCAGAGCAGTACGTATACTGGGAGACATTCAAAAGGCCAGCATACACCATTGGACTGGGGAAAACCAGAGGAGTGGTGCTGCAGAGCTAGGAATCTCCAGACGGTACCTGTGAGGGAGACGGCTGCACTTGGAAGGGACCCTAGGACCCGTGCCAGAAGGTATGTGAAGAGAGATCCAGTGTCCAGGGATCTGGATTGGAAGACTGGACATAAGAACTGGACTACATACTGGCCAGGCTATTTAGAGAGGAACTCTAACAGCAATGGAAGCTCAGGTATGAACACTGATCTATGCCCTAGCTATAACCTTGAAAGACAGCAGGGAAACAAGTATTCTCCTGAGAGTGCTCCATTGAGAAATTCCTCTGTGCCAATCCATGATATTGAACACATGATTGTTGAAGAAGGGGAAGAGGTGGTAGATACAGGCTGTGAATACATGGACTGCTCTCTGTCTAAACTCCTTTGGTAATTTACTGTTACAAAGTACAACAACCATCACAAAGAAATACAAACTTGTTCTTTAATCTACTCAGAAAAGCTCCTGAGTAGGATTTGAGCCACGCAGTAGAAAGCAAGCCAGCTAAGGGGTTTCAGCTGGGTAACTGCTAGCAATTGAGCCTTACCTAATTGCTTGTGAGCTCTGAGGAAATCACTTCTGAGTCTATGTGTGAAGATATAAGAAGTTAACCTGAAAAGAACAGTTTTTCCCTACTTTGTGGGTTTTGTTTGTTGATTAAAGCACTGCTAAGAAAATATTATCTAGAGCCTACAGAAAAGACCATTCTGTTACCATCATGGTCTTTGTTCTTTTGATTTGATTGTCTGACAAGTTCAGCTGTTGTTTTCCTGATTTTGTTTTTCTAAGTATAACACTGAAAGCAAGTATCCTGTTTTATGTGCTACCAAGCATATCTGTGTTGGGAGAAATAACCCCATAAATAAATATCTTATTGGCTTTACACTCAAGCACAACTAATTATTGTGAACGGCTGTGTCTGGACTACGTTTCCCACAATCCCTTGCAAATCATATTAATATATGCCTTTGCCAAGACTGTGAACATTCTCACCCAGGCACCCGTCTGACAAGCTACAGAAGTAGATCTCAATAGAATGGCCCAAGGATGGAATGACACACCCTGTCTTTGGTAACTCTCGCACCTCCAAGAAAAATACCAGCAAAGCATCGCAACAGAACCCCATGGTTTTCATCTTCACTCCAGAAGCAGAAGAATGACTTACGCTGACTTGAATCCAAATGGAGAATCACAAGAGAGCCTCTCCTCCAAGCTCCCTATAAGAAACTTCTCAAGCTATACAATGAAGAAACACTAAAATGTAAGAAATAATACTACAGCAATCTCATCACCGGTGTAATAAACAAACAAAGAGAGCTTTTCTCCATTGCAAAATCACTTTTAAAAGAATCGATTCAAGGAAATTCGCAAGAAAAAATATGCCTTCAGAAAATATCTTACTATCTACTCTCCAAACAGATGCAAGCCCACTCAAAAGATCAGCCCCTGGCAACCCCAACAGTTCAATCTCCAGTGACCCCAGACCCGAAAGTAACACTCCAGAGGTTATGGACACATTTCGAGTTCCCATCACATAAAAACATTGAAGATACAATCCAGAGCCTTAACACAACACTCTCTGCATTGGATTCTGTATCCTTGATAAAGCTGACAAGGTCACACATCAGCACATACCTAACAAGCATAGTGCATGCATTTTTGCCCCTAGGCTTTATGCTGAAGCAGACGTCAATCCGACCCCTCCTGAAAAGCACAAACTTGATCCCACCTCCCCTAAATCCTATAGACCAATATCCAGCATCCCATTTTTCTCCAAGATAATAGAAAAAATTGCCCTTACCCAACTTCAAGACCACCTCACCGAGCATGCACCTTTGGACCCTCACCAACATGGGTTCAGTCACTATCTCGGGGTCAAAACCCTCATCACTTCCCTATTAAACACACTCCTAACCTGCTCCCAAAACACCAATGAAGGTTTCATCCTACTATTCCTCAACATTGCTTCCACCTTTGACTCCCTCCCATACCATCAACTGCTACAAAGGTTCTCTGAGATTGGGCTCCAAGACACCACTCTCTGCTGGTTCTGCTCCTACCTTGAAGTCCAAACACAACAAGTAAAAATCGGTCAGAAGATGTCAAACCCCTTCACTCAGCAAATGGGAGTACCCCAAGGCTCAATCCTCTCAGTACTCCTATTCAATATCTTCATCCATCCAAATATGTCAAATATTCAGAATGCACAAGATCCTATTCCAACTATATGCCGATGACATAATGTTCTTCACTCCCTTTAAACCCTTGTCTCCTGACATCATCAGCCTACAGAAGTACTTTGCAGAAGTAAAAATATGGCTTAGCCAAGATAACCTATTCATCAACCAAGAAAAGACTGAAGCCCTATACATCATCACTGACCCAACCTTCTCTCTACCATTGACATTGAGACTAGACAATGTGGTCATCAATGTTAAAACTGAAGTAAAATTCCTGGGCATAACAATAGATCAATCACACATAAAGAGATTGACTACCTCTTTCTATCATAAATTAAAAACTCTGAAACATCTCCATCCCCTATTTACCCCAGAATTATTCCAAACCATCTGCTAGGCAATGATCACACCTGTCCTAGCATATTGTAACATTACTTATCAAGGCCTCCCTAAACACATCCTTCACCCACTACAGATGACCCAGAACACTGCAGTGCAAATAATCTTCAGAGCCCCTTGCCGTGCTCACATCATCCCCATACTGATGCACCTTCACTGGCTCCCCATCACTGCTAGAGCCAGATACAAGGATCTCACCACAATATTTAAAATCTTACATAAGAAATCTGCCATTTGCCTACAGACCCTGTTTCAAAGCCCAGGAATGAAAGACTACAAAGAAATACAATCCTCAATTTTCTCACGATCCCGACTCAGAAGATTAGGAGCAAGCAATCAACTTGTAATCGGGCATTCATCCTATTTGCTCCCACATTATGGAATTCCCTACCCCCCTAAGAGGATGCTCAGACCTGACTGAATTCCAGAAAAAACTAAAAACATATCTCTTCCAGGAAGAATACAGCACAGCCCTAGACCCAGAGTCCCAACCGCCCTAGTAAAATAGAGGAACATTCCAACCTGGCTATCCAGCCCCTTGCGCGGCCGACCAGAAGCAAGATGTCTAGAGGTAGACCCGATTCTGATCCCGGGGGGCTAGACATGCCCACGGGATCAGAATCATTTCTATGGCCTGAATGTGCAGGCCGGGTCCTGATTCTGATTGGCCTACACACCCAGCCACATGCCTGGCTACCTCGGTCAGGCTCCTGAATGGAGCTGCTGTGCCATGGAATCCTGTCGCCATGGCACCATGGTTCCATTCAGGAGCTGAGAATGCCGGCTACTGCCGATTTTGTTCATTCCCTGCAGCCAGACACTCGATCTGGCCTCCCATGGCCAGGGTCCGGCTGCGGGGAACTTACTTGATCACTCTACCTTTTTTTCCAGGCCCGACAGCGGGATCCCCCAGTGTTCAGGGGGACTTATTCCACCTCTGCAGTAGAATAAGCCCCCTGTCTATGTTCACGGCACCAGACGTACAGGGCTGACCTCTGAATTGGCCCTGTATGTCCAGGGCCATGGCCCACCCATGTCTCTCCCTCGCTCCGCCTCATAAATGCCCCCTCCCAACCCTGTCTAGACCTACCCTGCAAATGTGCTGTTCGTATAGGGAGGTATTAGCCGGGGTCATCAGTGGAGCGAATAGTGGGGATGGACATCCAAACCAGATGTCCATCTCCGCTATTCACTGTGCTGAATGACCCCCATATTGTCAGAGCAACCTTATATATGCACTGTTAATAAACCCTTGGTCCCAGTACACTGTAGAAATGATAAATAACTACACCCCCTACTTACACTGTAAATAGTTCAGAGTTACTATTTATGTTACTATTATTCTGTTTATTTCCCTTTACAACAGAGCACTTCCTAAGGCCCTGTTAAATGTGTTGGTTGTCTGTAAACCACTTTGAATGGTAGAAAGGTGGCATAAAAATAATTTAAAATAAATAAATAAAAATAATTTGTTATAGATGCTCATCACATTATACAATACTATTAAAGTGAGAAGAATTTTAGTAGAACTTCTACAGAGGAGAGAGAAGGGATTGTTTCTACTTCAGAAAGGCAGAGGATGAAAGTTGAGCCTAATCCTAAACAACAGGCTGTTATTTATTTATTTAGACAGTTTTGTTTACCGCCTTATCCTTCAATCAAAGCGGTCACAACACAATTGGGGGATACATTTAACACGCGGGGATATGAGACACATACACTAATACTTACAGGGAACATGGGCTATGGAGGGTTAAGTGGCTTGCCCAAGACCACAAGGAGCACCTGTGGGACTAGAAACCCCAGTCCTTCCGGCCCAAGGTTGCTGTCCTCTAGTGGGATTTGAACCCCTGACCTTCCGGCCTGAAGTACCTTGCCCCAAACACTAGGCTACTCCTCCCTACAGGTGAATCCATTGGTGTGAGTATATGTGTTCAACCATCAGAAGGATGAAGATTGGGGATTTGATGGTAAAAAGCATTTGGAGACAATCCTATTCTGAGTTAACACCAGATGTATCATCAATATTGTGTCTGACATGCCACCTATCTTGGTGAGTCACTACTATCAAAATGTTGAGAATACTGACTTGCTTTGAGATACTAGCTGGGGGAGATTTACAATGGCAAATGGTATGGTTTTCCAGCATTGGGTTGCATTGAGATGGATGGTATATGCATGAGACAAGTAATTCCAAACAGGAGCATTTCTATAGTTGAGGATAATCAACAAATTAGAAATAATGAAGGGATACTGGGGATGAACTCCTATATTCATGTATTATGGTGATGCAGCTTCCATTAAGTAAATAAAACATACAACTAACCGGTAGAGATGCTAAAGTAAAATGGGGCTTATAGGGAGTAATTGTATAGGTAGGTCTATGTGCATGAATCTCAGTATTTTAGTGATTAACACATGTTAACGCATGTATGTTAACCAGTCTCTATAAGTATGTGTTTAAGCCCAATGTGATGTACTTTCACTGTAGGCATGTACACAAGTGGAGTTTGGGCTTAACTTGGGCAGAGCACACAAGTATGTGTGTAAATTTTAAACTAAAAGAATTTACACGTGGGCACTTCTATCAGCCATAGGACCAAGATTTGTCATGCATTTTCACTAACTTATAACCAATTTACTAAAGTAAAGTACATAGTTTACATAATACACATTAAATACATGCAGAAAAATGCATGCTAACTATATGGGACTTATAGAATTACCATCATAAAAGACATTTCCTACTTGATCAAAGTCTAGTCACAAGTTATGATTTCATGCATTGCATCACATTATGTTTTATGCTGCTTAAGAGATGTTTTCTGTTCATTTTGACCTGTACTTTGCATTGAGCATGTCACAGATAAGGCATGTAATAAGTGTTTTAGGTTGTAAATTTAAATAAATAAATAACTACAAACCATTTCTCAAAATGTAATAGATGGAGTAATATCAGTAGTGGTAATGTTTGTCTCAGTTACCTCCATAAAGAAAGTAATGTTCATATAAATTAAGAATAACAATCTTATAGGCAATCTATTGACATGCAAATGATACAGTATTTGTCATGTGATAGTTAAATACCAAAATAATTGGAGGGTGATGAGAAATGCATCAGTGAGAAAAATCCAGGGCCAACAGGATGACTTGTTTTCTTACCTTAGAAATGGTTATTGTGTTCCTTACCTTGGATATGGTTATTGTGTTCTTTATCTTGGATATTGTTATTGTGTTTCCTACCTTGGATATGGTTATTGTGTTCCTTAACTTGGATATGGTTATTAGAGAAAGGAAAAATGAGGAGAAGGAGCCCAGGATGAGAAAGGAGATGGAAGGAGAGGCAGCCTCAGTAAATACCATTGCAGAGTCAGGATTTTTAGACCTTCAACAATGCCTATCATGGCTCAATGTTAGAAACGTTAGGTCATAACTAATGAAATTGTAAATGGTTATCTGGTGTTTACTTCCCAGGCCTTTAAAATGAGCTGACAATATGGAGGAAATTTTATAAGGAGCCATGTAAACGTATACACTGTTGACACACATAAGTCACCTATTTTAAATGATTTATGCGTACAGATGTACTTTAGCTGTGCACAATTCTGTAAGCACACACATCAAGTTATCAATGTCCCTGTTTAATGTAATATGCCACGCACCCGCTCCCTGGACCTTGAGGGTTTCAGGAGGGGGTGGCCTTGGATGCCCTTCAGGGTTGAGATTGTAGTTGTGTGTGCTCAAGTAGTAAGGCAGGCAAAGAAAATTTCTTTGATGAGGTTTATTTCCCGCATTGCAGTTCAAGTGCAAACAGACACAAATAAAGTGTAATAGCACAAAACAAGAGTGAGAAACGAAAACTTAAACAAGGTATTGCACTGCTAGGCTAAATGTCCATTTATCTTCTGTGATCACATTCAGTTATCATGTGACCCTTTCACTAACGGAAGAAACAAACTCTGGCAAACAGCAATGCTTCTGGTATGCAGACAATTATGCTTTAACTTATTCCCTTCTGATAAGCTTCTCAGCATAGGAATCAATACAGCAACTTCTATTATATTGCTTCATATAACTTTGTAAAGCATTTCAATTAAATGTCCTTCTCAATGACACAAGCTGAACAGTCCATTGACATGTCTGGCTCTGCAAACGGTAGAGAAGAAACTAAAGGCATTTCCTCTTCACAGCTGTTTGTGGGCTGTGCTACATTAGAGGAAGAAACTGCCCTGCTTTCAAGGAACTCTCTGAAGTCTTTAAGAAGCAATTCAGCCTGCGTTCTTCCTGGGCTAAGCTGATTATGTCTTCCTCCTTCAGGTATTTGTTTGTTTAAACTGCTTCTCTCTTGATAATTAGCAATGCTGCTCTTACTAGGACAACAGTTCTGCGTGTTAGAATTACTCTTCCCCCACTTATCACCAAATGTAAGTGCTGGGTTTAAAACTTCAGCTGTGAGTGGAGAGTTTCTCAACAGAGTGTTAAAAGTAGAACCGTCAGGCTTCTCTTGGCTCACGTCTCTGTAATAAGACTCAGCTGTTCCTTTACTATAGGTTTCTGCTGGCTTATGAGAATAGCCTAGGCTGCTTAAATGCTTTCCAGACTGCAACCAATTGCTACCATGTTGTCTGACCTTGCCCTGGCTTTTAACGTTAGCCTTTACTCTTCCTGGCTTCCCAATGTTAAACTTGCTAGCTGCTTCAAACTCACTGTGTACCTTGTGCTGTGGCTTTCTCCAGGGTATTTCACTGTCTCTCTGCCTTCTGTTCCAAGGTTCTGCTTGGTCCTCTAGAAGCCTGTGCTGTAGCCTTGGGTCTCTCAGTGCTCCTGAATCCTTCTGCTCACAGAAGATTCTCCCTGCCTCTGAGTCTCCCAGGTACTTGCTCCGTGAGTCCAGTCTTCTCCTTAGTGGATCACAGCTGCCTAATTGCTCTCTCTCCAACTCTTCCTGTTCCTGTCCTTCTTCGTCGTTGTCCTCGTTCAAATCTGACTCTCTCTTTTTCTGAGTGCTTAACAAGCTGCCTGTGTACTGCACTGCCCGCCTCCTGCTTGGGCGTGCCCAATCAGGGACTTGGCTTCTCTCCTCCGCTTCTTGAGAGGCTTCTACGTCACAAATATTATCAAGTTAAAGTTACAATGTAAACCGCTTTGACTAAAATGATAAAGTGGTATAAAAAACCTTTAAATAAATAAAAAAACACATATTTTCAGTGTGGGCATGGCCAAGGGTAGACTATGGGTAGACCACTAATTTACATGTGTAAGTTATAAAATACTATAACTTGCCATGCTCTTCACAATTCTAGGTATGGGCATTGACAGCAGGCCAAGGGCTGGCTTAAGTGCTCCTGCCTAGATTTGATGCATGTTTTCAGCTGTTTGCACCCTTATTTTATAAAGTATAGTATGTACCTATATGTTAACCCAAGCACAGTTTATAAAATTACTTTCCATATAGCCTTCTACAATAGTCATCTTGTAGATACAGCATGTGAATTTCTGCATGTGTTTATGTGCATAAATCATGGTATTTTAGTGTTTTTGTGTATAAATGACAACTTACGAGCAGAATTTAGTCGATTGCTAATGAGAAAGTATGCACTATGGACCGACAGTGTATACTTTCACTCTGGGTGTACACAGGGGTGAAATTTGGGCAGAGTATGGGATGAGTGCAAATTTACATACTACCTTTTAGAATATGGCCCAATGTGCTAAAGATAGTCACAGTCATTGACACAAGCTCCAGAGCTGGTGCTAGTGACCGTGGCTTCATTTAGATGTGTTCGCAGCCACTTACACTAGTATTCTATAAAGGGAAATTACAGAGACAGCTGAAGTTGGATAATGCTGACTGAGCTAATGTTCCTGAACTGCTGTGTGGTGGTGGGAGTGAAAAGCCAAACATTTTTGTAGGTTGGGGCCAGTTACCTTGGGCCAGAGGTTTGAATCTCGCTAGAGGACAGCAACCTTGTGCTGGGAGGACTGGGGTTTCTAGTCCCATAGGTGTTTCTTGTGGCCTTGGGCAAGCACTTTACCCTCCATTGTCTCAGGTACAAAAACATGGATTGTGAGCCCTTCAGGGACAAGGAAAATATATATATACAGTACCTGAATGTACACTGCTTTGACTGGTAGAAAAGTGGTATATAAGCCTAGAAAAATAAATAAATAGGTGGAATGCTGGGTGCTGTGAGGATTCTTTTTCCTATCACTGTGAATTGGTTTGTTGGTGGTATGTAGCATTGATGGTGGTGAGGCAGGCACTGGTAGTTGTGTTGTTTTGTTTTTTTCATCTGGTTCTATTTTTTTTTTTTTTGATGTGCAGCTGCTTCGGTGTTTGGGTGCTTTTTTTTGCCACCACTGCCTGTTTAGTGCTAACCATGCTAGTTGAGTTTTTTATGTTTTTAATTTGGTGAGGGGTCTGTTGCTGTGCTGGCCAAGGTGCTTTTCTTTATTTTTTTTGCAGCTATAGTGCTCTGAGTGATTGGGATGTGGATAGCATCGGTGGTACTTTTAACAACATTTCCTGATTGAAAAAGGCTCAGTCAATGGAGTCATCTTTAATGGTCCTAATACCTACCATTCAATTTTTTTGGTTTGTTTGTTTACAGCACTGCTAACTTGTTGAGGCCTTTTTGCTCTTTTTTATCTCCAGAGGTAATAGTTGGAATTTTTGGGTTAGAGGTTTGTTGCGCTTTATTTAATTCTCCAGGTTGGTTGGATCTAGGTTTGGAGGGGGAGATTTTTAACATCAGGGTTGGCCCTTGAACTAGGCAGTCTCTACGGTGGCAGGCCCCGGTGGATGGCATCGCTCCCTAGGCAAAGCAGCAGTAAAATGCTGCCCAGCCCATCATGCCACCCCCTGGCATCCATCTTCTTGCTTGGCGGAGAGAGGTGGCATGGCGATCCCTCCACTGCGGGCTCATGGACAGCCATTCCTGCCCCCTCCATCAGGAAGTTGCGTTGGAGGAGGGCAGGAGCAGCAGGTCATGAGTGCACCAGCGTGGGCCCTTTAAAGCCCAAAGTAGTGGAGGGATCACTATGCCCCCCTCCTCTCCCAGGCAAGAAGATGGATGCCAGGGGGAGTGCTGTGGCAGAATGAGCAGTGTCGCAATCCTCAAGAGGCAGCATGGAGAGCTGCCTAGGGAAGCAGAAACCCTCGGGTCGACCCTGTTTAACATTCTATATATTTTTGGTGGTGTTTTTTGGTACAACCTGAGCAGAGTGGGGATAACACTTTTGGGGTGGGGAAAAGGGTGCCAAAATGTCCAAGCATTTAGTGAAAGAGGTAGTTGCTTCTTGTGGATGGCAGCATGGGAGGAAGTGGAACAAATGCAGAAATGTGGGGTGGAGACAAAAGGTGGAAAAAGTATTGGAACATCTGTTTTTCAGCTTTCCTCTGATTCTGAGAAGTCACGTGGGTCTAAAGCAGATGAATCTGATTTCTGATCCTGTCAGCAGGTTGCTGTTTGGGGTAGACAATGTCAGACTATGGAGCTGACAAAGGATGTGAAACTGGAGTCATCTGACAAACAGCATTCTGATTTGGAAAGCGATGTGCTCACTGATAATGCTGATCACAGGAGAGTGAGAGTGGGAGGCAAGGATAACAACAAGGAGGGGTTTGTACAGGTGTTTGAGGGATAAAAAATGCATGCACACTTTGTGGTATGTGGTGTGGTAAAGTATTTAATTTTAGAAAGTAGGGATATGGGGCAAAGACCAGTAGATGTTTGGGAAACATCTGACTCATTTGATTCCTCTGTATCTTGATCTGAGTCTTCTTCTGATTCAGAGTTGGATATGGGATTGGGGTCTTCTGCTATGCCAAATGCTTGGGGTATGGTGCCTCAGGCTTGGGAGGGTAATACATACTCAATACTAGGTCAGAGTGATGTCTTTTGGGGAAACTGCTAGGTACGTATGACCTAGATTGGCCACTGTTGGAAACAGGATACTGGGCTTGATGGACCTTGGTCTGACCCAGTATGGCATTTCGTATGTTCTTATGATCATTCATGTGGAGCATGATTCTATAAAAGCCACATCTGGCCGGCAGAGATGTCTAACCTGAAAACAGGCACGTAATAAACCCGATTCCAAAACTTCGGGTTAGATGCACCCGTGGTTCCAGAATCAGGGAGATATATGCCCCTGGCACGCTCTATGTCCCCATACCCACCGTATTCTGACAAGACAGGCATCTCAGATGCTTGCCGTCTCCATGTGGCCATGCCCCAACTGGCAAAATGTACATTTCCTAAGCTGATGCTCTCACTGACAGTGGTGTACTCATGCAAACAACACATTAATATGGACAAAACAGATATGGTTATACAAATCAGACTATATATATAGTAGTCTGTTACATGCTCATAAAACTACAAGGTTATATACGTGCCCCAAAACTATTTTACGGAAGTAGAAAGTGAGATGTTTGTCCAGACAGACCCTGCAGCAAAACAAATATGGCATTTGAAGAACATCTTAGTAATTGCAGTCACAAATAGCATGGTGCAGTCAGATATGTATCAGTTCCATTTGCATTGTAGCATGCCCCCACTCCGAGGGTCCTCCACCATTGACAGGGACATGTCCTGCTATGTTGCTGCAGAGCAACTTTTCAGAATATACTGTCCATTCACACTGACTCCTGGTGATGCTGTAGTCAGCCGCACGGCCCATGTACTGGCTAGGCATACATGTCCCCCCCCCCCCCAGGGTTGTGGATCAGCAGCCCAGGGCCTCCCTTACACCCCAATACCACACATGCACTCTTGCTTGCAGTCATCTGCACCTATAAACAACTGCTGGTAAGACATAATGTTGTGGCGTCTCAGGACAACACATCTGCTCTGCATTTCTCATCCAAACATGAATCTGCTCTATACAACCTCACATACCATCCCTATATCTGCATTCCCATCTTTCTGAACACTGGAATTATTTGGGAAGCCTAGAATAGTCCTTTTAGCACAAACAGAAAATGTCAGTATAGCCAGAATAAAGACTATTGCAGTGCTTTATATTCCTGTAGCGGTGTTTTTTTTATTGTTCCCTAACCTTAGAAACGTCCCTCACCTGTGCATTCTATTCTTTACAACTGCATATTGTGCCCTCCCAGACAGCAGACACACCAGTTCAATACAGACATGTCACAGCTGGAGTGGAGGAGTGGCCTAGTGGTTGGGGCAAGGCACTTCAGGCCAGAAGGTCAGGGGTTCAAATCCCACTAGAAGACAGCAACCTTGGGCCGGAAGGACTGGGGTTTCTAGTCCCACAGGTGCTCCTTGTGGTCTTGGGCAAGCCACTTAACCCTCCATAGCCCATGTTCCCTGTAAAATAGTTATCTCCAAGTTATAATGCCCTGTTCAATGTAATTTCAGTTTGTTCAATGTAAACCGCACTGATGCTGAATAGCATGGTATATAAGAGAATGTAAATATTCACCCATATGGGATGTGTTGAAGATCAGAGCAGATATTTTTCTAAGTGCTTGCCTTATTCCATGTTGCCACTGGTATAATGTAGGCATTCATGGAAAACACACAGGATGTACATGGGCCATTCCAAGTCTCCACAGCTTGCCATTCCCCCTTTCTGCCCCATCCCACCCACATTCTAAGATCCCTATTTTCACACTGTGTATGTGCAGGGTCATGTGGGTTAGGAATATGGGTCTAGATGTTTTTGCAAGGAAAACATTTATCTTGCATGTCCAGGCAACCTATTTGCATTTCAGAATTACCCCATTAGCGTCATAGCTCTGTCTTTAACATATTTATAAATAACATTGAAATGGGAAAAATTTGATGTTGTTGAAGTATTTCTTGAAGCACTTAAAGGGTGTAGCAATTTGGAAAGCCCTTCTGGTTACCAACTTGCATTTGCAATTGTTTTCTGGTGTGTCTGGTGATGTAGTCTTTGGGCTTTATTTTGCTGGAGCTTGGCCAGCCAAATGGTTAGAGAATGGATGCATTAAAATTTACCATTGCTCAAACTTTTTCCTATTTTGATAGTGTTTATGTTGTGAGGAGGTAGGTCAGATAATATGGTTGCTGTTCTTGCAAATAATTGGCAGGCAAGGTATTGCCCATTAACAGTTGTAGTTTTTATACATGCTTGTTTTGTGTTGTCTGCATTTAACACTAGAAGTCCCAAATGGCATTTTATGTAGAAACCCCAAAGTGCGTCAATTGACACATTATCATGACGACTGCATTTAGCATGAAATGCAGATGTGAATTAATTTGAAGTTACTTATTTGCTAAATATGTGCAGTATGTGATGTCATTACATGATGTCATCGTGTGTTTATTGTTTTGTAATGTCGGAGTAAAACTGTAAACAGTGATTGATTTAAAACCGAAATTTACTCTGTTACACAGGTATGTGCAATGTCGTGACTTTCGAACACGCCCTAGAACAGGCCAACACTCCAGAACTTTTAGCATATCGCTTCCTCCCTGAAATTTTATTCATTTTTTCTACAATTCTATTTACAGAATGCCGAGAACTCGTAAGAAGACAGCAGTGCCTAGATGTGCTGGTGTAAAATCAGATTCAAACGTTGACCTACATGTTACAGGTTGTGTAGGCGTACATGCTTATCCTGTTCATTCATTAACTGACATGGACTTTGCAGTTACTTTTGAATTTTCAGTTACTTTTACATTTAGTTAACACTGTTCTTATGTTAGTCGTTGTATGAAACTTGTGAAAACCACTCAATTTTCTTGGTTGTGTCAATTGCCGTACTTTGGGGCTTCTAGGTATACAGCCATTTTCCCGCTAGGTGGTGCACCTGTCATTAATTTTCAATGCACATATTTGAACATCTTGACCTCACTAACAAAGTCATGGAACATAACTGACATGGTTCTAGCAGTGGCGCTGGTATAAAACTTTGAAGATGCATTTGCGTCAATTGACACACTTTGGGGCTTCTAGTGTTAAATATAATGTTGACAGCTCATCATTTTCCCAGTAGGATGAATAGTATTGTGACTACTGTGATCCCATTTTCACTTGCTTGCTCCAGAAGAAGACAGAAATCCGATGAAGATGCCAGAGTAGTTATGGGACATCATTCAGTTTTAATGCAGTGTTTATTATAGTTCTCATTATCACCTAATACTTGGCAATCCTATGGCAGGAGGCTGGAGGAGATTTTGTCAGGCTGTTTGGTTCTCCTGGGGTATGTTAGAGGTCCCATTTCTTCTGAAAAAGTGATGAAATGTATCCTTATGGCTTCTGGAAGGGGTTGGTTAAAGTCTATAGCTGTGGAGGCTATGGCAATTATAGCTTCTTATTCTTATTTGCAGATCCAAAGGAATCATTTCTGGTGTGAAAATGGCTCTTTTTATAGTTGCAGTGGGTTTTTTTGGAGCATTTTGTACTAGCAAATTAATGGCAGCATTTAAAACAGCCTTAGGTGAAATGGGTTTATTGGTGAGTGATGTTATGGTGTCAGAATTGGAGGTCATGTTGTTGATTTGCAGGTCAAAAATGGATCAACTTGGAACAGGGTCTTTGGTTGCTTTAAAGAGGTTGTCTGGTCTTTCTACATCTCCAGTGAAGGCTGCTTACATTTTTCTGGGCTATAGAACTGTGGGATGTGTGTATTGGTTGGTGCATTCAAATGTGTCTCCTTTGACATAGTTTCAATTTACAGTGGTCTTGAAGGATGCACTGGCTGAATAAACTTATGATCTCTTGCTCTTTTGGACATATACTTTCAGGACTGAGGCTGCTTCTTTTGCAGTGGCACCAGGTGATACGCTGCATGTTCTAAGTTTTCTCTCTGTGCTAGCATATTATAAGAAATATAATCCCGTCGAGTAATTTTTTTCTTTTGGAGTTTCCCTGTAGCTCCATGGATTTTTGATCATTCCTATATATTTTGAGCTCAGACGCATGCTCTGAAGTAATGAAGTAGGATTCTTTTGGGTAGTGCTGCCTCTGGATTTTGGATTTATTGTTTGGGTATTTGGAGTATTTTGTGGGATCAGTTACTACCTTTTTTTCTTCAAGCTGGGCATTGGTTTTCTTAGCCCACTGTTTGTGGACCTCATCAGGCAGATGAAAGAGGATTTGTTGTTGATCTGTTGCCAATTTAATTGGTCACCCATTGTCCTTAGAAGAGATTTATGTTGTGCTTTTAAGTTGTGGGCAACAGAGAATTTAGGTGTTGTTGTTGTTAAATGCCGTCGAGTCGGAGTCGACTCATGGCGACCCTCTGGATAGCTATCCTAAATTGTGTTCGGTCTTCAGTCAGGCGGCTCATTGTTGACAGACTGGTACCCATAGCTGCTGTTATTGTATTGATCCATCTCATTGCTGGCCTTCCTCTTTTGCGTTGACCTTCTATCTTGCCAAGCATGATGTCTTTCTCTAATGATCTCTCTCTTCGCATGATGTGTCCAAAGTATGAAAGTCAAAGTCTTGTCATCTGAGCTTCTAAAGAAAGCTTAGGTTTGATCTCCTCTAGTACCGACTGGTTTGTTCTTCGGGCAGTCCATGGTATACGCAGTATTCGCCACCAGCACCATAATTCAAAGGCATCAATTTTCTTCCTGTCTGTCTTTTTCACTATCCAGCTTTCACATCCATATGATGTTACTGAAAATACCATGGCTTGAACAAGTCGAATCTTTGTATGGAGAGAGACATCTCTGCTCTTGAGAATCTTATCTAGGTCTTTCATAGCCATTCTGCCAAGAGCAATGCGTCGTTTGATTTCTTGACTGCTTGTTGCTTCTTTATTGATAGTTGATCCAAGTAGATTAAAGTTGTTCACAATTTCAATTTCTTCTCCTTCAATGATGAACCTGTTGATTATGCCAGTTGTCATGATCTTTGTCTTCTTTACATTAAGGTGCAGGCACATTTTGAGACTATGTTCTTTGATTGTGAGAAGCAAATGTTTCAGATCATCTTCACTTTCAGCCAATAATGTAGTATCATCAGCATAGCGAAGGCTGTTGATGAGTCTTCCACCAATCTTCACACCTCTGTTGTCTTCATACAATCCTGCTTCTCTGATGATTTGTTCTGCATATAAATTAAACAGGCAGGGGGAAAGTATGCAGCCTTGTCTTACACTTTTGCTTATTTTAAACCATTCTGTTTCTCCTTGTTCCGTTCGAACTGTTGCTTCTTGATCAATGTACAGATTGCGCAAGAGAACGATCAGGTGTTCTGGTATACCCATGCTTCTTAATGTGGCCCAGAGTTTCTCATGGTTTATACAGTCAAAAGCCTTGCTATAGTCGATAAAGCACAAATAGATATCCTTTTGGTATTCTTTAGTCTTTTCAAGGATCCATCTCACATCCGCTATGATGTCTCTCGTTCCTCGCCCTTTCCTGAACCCTGCTTGCACTTCAGGTAGTTCTTGTTCCAGGTATGGTTGTAGTCTCTTTTGAATGAACGGAGTGGAATGGGTAAGCGTAGATCGATTGTTTACCTTATCAGAATATAGAAAGACTAGGGGACATGCAATGAAGCTACAGGGTAAACTATTTAAGACTAATAAAAGAAAACAGTTTTTCACTCAACGTGTAATCAAACTCTGGAATGTGTTACCAGAGGATGTAGTAAAGGCTGTTAGTGTAGCTGGGTTTAAAAAATGTTTGGACAAGTTCCTGGAGGAAAGGTCCATAAACCATTATTAAGAAGGGACCCAGGATATCAATGCTTGAACCAATACAAGCATTGTGGAACCTGTGTCACTTGGGGAAACTGCTAGGTACATATGACCTAGATTGGCCACTGTTGGAAATAGAATACTGGGCTAGATGGACCTTGGTCTGACCCAGTATGGCATATCTTATGTTCTTATGTTCTTATGAATAACCTTCAGTAGAATCTTGCTGGCATGTGGGATCAGAGCGATTGTTCGATAATTTCCACAGTCAGTTAGATCATCTTTCTTTAGTATTGGTATAAACACAGATATTTTCCAGTCAGTTTGGCCATGATGTTGTCTTCCATATTTCTTGGCAGAACCTTGTAAGTATGGTAACAGCTGCATCAGATTGCTGCAATACTTCTATAGGAATGCTATCAATGCCTGGTGCTTTGTTCTTTGATAAGGCTTTCAATGCTGCTTCAACTTCTTCTTTCATCACCAATGGTTCCCGATCATAAGGTACAGGTTGAAACGGCTGTTGGTCCACTTGATCTTTATCATATAAAAACTCTGTATATGTATTGTCATGGGGCAAGGCAGAGAGTGCCTGTAAAAGCAGAAGAAAACACACAGGGCAGTTTTAAAACTGGCAGTGCAAAACACATGGCTACAGGTTGCTATGAGCAACAAAGCAAAACAACAGCACAGGTTGTAGGTAAACGCCCAGAGAGAGAGTTACGTCATAGCTCATCAAGGAAGCAGAATCACCTGCAGCAGTTTGAGCTAGGAAGAGTCTCAGTGAATGACGCAGATAAAAAGTCAGTCCTGAGCAAAGCAAGGCAGAATCGGGCGGAGAATCGGGCAGGGAACCAGGCAGAGAACGGAGAAAGAGACCCTGACAGGATTCACTGGAGAAATAAGAGCAGAGCTCAGGAGAGCCAGGAGTCTTACCTACAAACTTCTGACGGGGATTCCATTTGCACCTCAGAGGGGTTGGTCCAGGAGGAATTCTCAGAGGTTAGTGCTGGAAGAAAGGGCTGCACTAAGCCGAGGTCCGGTTGGGGACAGAGAGAAATTCCAGGCCGCAAACCACGAGGAGCTGGGAGTGGAAAGGCCCACGGGAACAGGTACCTGGGGAGCCAAAGCTATTATCCAGAAGTGAATTCCTACCCGAGAGAAAGACAGCCCTTGAAGGGAATTGAAGGGGAGAAAAGTTCCAACTTCCCGGTTGCTAGACGGAGAGTCAGAGCTCAGCCTGAAGAAAGGTGTAGTACCTTGAATAGAGGGGCACTGAATTTTAATTACCTGGGTCCTGAAGGATATGGCCCTTTAAGCAGAGAATCCATAGTGCACAGTAACCAGCCTTTCTGCAGTGGAAGAGGGGAGAGGACCTCTAGCCAAGAAGAGAGGGAACTTTTAGATACTGTTACACATTACAGCCCTGACGAATATAATTCACAAGAAGCACAGGAGGACTTGGAATGTGACTTCTATGAAGAAAGTTCTGATATTTGTAAGATGGACTGTACAATGGTATTTTCAGACAGTGTAACGTCTTTTCATTGAAGTCTGAGAAAAGCCTTGCCTAAGAGAGAAATCTGTGAGGGAACACAGATTTCACTGAAAAACTTTTGTAGAAGAAAAAGCCTGTTTTTCCTGTTTGATTTGTTTAATGCTGACAAGAAGCATTTTTGTTTGTAATTTGTAGTTCCCTTTTGTGTTGTACCAGTTTTGATGGTTTAATTTCTTTTAACCCTTGTTGCAAGAATTCACCCGGGACGGGCAATAAACACCTCTTTTAAGCATAGCTACTCGACCACAGCTACCTTCTTTTGACTAGCTATTGGGACTCAAAATCCCAGGGGGCACTTCACCCTTGCTGCATAAGAGGATCCTTACTGAAGCCCCAGGCCTTCCGCCTCCGGGGTAGTAGGTGAGTGACAAGTGGCGACGTTGTTGGATTTTTGCGCAAGAATTCAAAAGATCAAGCACAAAGGACTACAGCCTGCTGAAAAAGGAGAACTGTCATCCAACAGAGGAGAACCGTCAGGAAGATTTCTGCTGCCAGCTATTGGACCCAGAGAAACCTTTCTCACATGCTGATCCCTGCAGGGAAGCTCAGGTAAAGGGTACCTAGGCAAACGCAGGGAGGATAAAGTGAGAAAGGGGGCGCTGCTGGGCAGTGAGAGGGCGGTGAAAAGAAAAAAACAAAAGTTGCGGTACCGCACTTGGTTTTTGTTTTTGTTTCTATCTCTTACAGGTACATCAAGGCAAAGATGGAGCCACAAGATGTAGCCCAGTGGATGAAGACGCAATGGGATAAGCAAGTCGAGCTTATCCATTACCTGCAGGAACAAACAACACGGACCATACGGGAGCAGCAGCGGCCTTTGATAAAAACCATGGACGCGATTTTAAAGAAACCGCTGGAAGCCGCAGCGGACGTCCCCATGGCACTGCATGCCGCAGCTCAGAGGTCGTATGGTGCCTTTTCGCTAGGACAATTACAACCACAGGACAATGTGGATGATTATTTGGACGCTTTTGAGCGCATAGCGACCACCTTGAAATGGCCAGAGGAGCAGTGGGCCACCAGGTTGGCCCTGTCCCTCACAGGAGAGGCCCTTTCAGCCTATAAGGCTATGCCATCAGGATTAGCTTCCAGTTATATTGAGGTGAAAAAAGCGGTGAAAGATAGATTAGGGCTCACCCCCCTTCACTATCAAAGAATGTTTAGGGAGGCGGTTATTAGGCCTCAAGAGACCCCCAAGGCCCTAGCGCAACGTTTGAAAAGTGTAGCTAAAAAATGGTTGTTAGCTGAGGGAGCTACATTGGAAACAGTCATTGACAAAATTGTGCTAGAACAATTTATGGAGGCTGTTCCCAAGGGTCTTAAAACATTCTTGACGCTCCAGCACTGCCAAACCTCCGAGGATGCAGGCGCTCTAGCAGAGCGGTACTTCGCTGCCAAGAGGACTGACACCTCAGGGCAAGGTATATGGTTGGCAGCTGGTAGGAGAAAAAGTAGCAGAAGTGAGAAATATGTGTATGATAGGATGTATAAACCTGAAATGTGGAATGTCAATGTCTCTGATAGTAATGTCTATTCTGTACCCAAGGGAAAATGTTTTAGGTGTGGAAAGGCTGGACATTATCAGAAATCCTGCACAGAACGAACAGTCCTGGTGACAGGGACAGAGGCAACAGAGCAGGACGAATTTCGTATACAAGTACAAGTAGAAGGTATTTACACACTGGCTCTACTTGACTCGGGGGCTGAACAGAGCATGATTTCCAAGGAGCTCTGGGAAGCCATTCAGGAACAGTGTCAGTCGCCCCCGAGTCAAGCAGACGGCCAAGTAAAGGTCAGGTGCGTGCACGGCACATTTGTTCCTTATCCCCTACACAATGTTATGGTACAATGGTGGGGCGATGCCAGAGAGATAAGAGTGGCCGAAGTTCCCAAGCTGCCAGCAGATGTTGTATTGGGGAAGGATTGGCCTCCCTTGTATATGGTATTGGGAAGTGACCGGGGTATTAAATCGGGTTTAATATCCATACGTTCTCAAGCAGGACCCTCTAGGGAGGAGGGGGAGGAGTCAGTGGAGAATACTGAGGAACCCGAGGGGGAGGAGAGTGCTCAGAGGGAGGACCCAGATGAGGAAGGGTTAGCTATCCTCCCTAACCATGATGACCTAGTACATTCCCCTGATAAAGTAGGGAAGAAAGAAAGATCCAGGAAGCGTAGGGAAAGATACACCAGGAGCCGGGGGAGGGCCGAGCTAGAAGGTGCTGTAGGCATGCCCTGGATACCGGCCGAGGTAGTAAGGAAATTTCCTTCATTTCCCATGGAGCAGAGAGCTGATCCAGCGCTTAAAAGAGCGTTTGAGTGGGTGGAGGAAGATAGACAAACCCTACCAAGATTTTTCATGGAGGATGACCTTTTATACAGAGAGTCAGTAAACCCCCATAACGATGCCATACGCAAACAGCTAGTTGTACCCGTGACCTTTAAAGCTAGCGTTTTAAGATTAGCACATGACCACCCAGTCGGGTGTCACAAGGGGATCCAGGGGACGCTGGACCAAATCTTGGCTAGATTTTATTGGCCCGGCGTTTTCAAGGAGACACAGCAATATTGCAAGGCATGCCCTAGCTGTCAAAGGGTGACAGTTGTAAAGCCTAAGGCAGTACCCATGGTGCCAACTCCCACCATAGCGGCTCCTATAAGCCGGATAGGCGTGGCTATAATAGGACCTATGGTGAAGACACCAAGGGGTTTCAAGTATATATTGGTCGCGGTTGACCATGCCACGCGGTTTCCGTGGGCTATTCCCTTAAGAAATACATCAGCCAAATTGATAGCCTTAGAGTTAATCAAACTCTTCTGTGAGGTAGGTTTCCCCAGGGAAGTCCTGACTGATCAGGGGAGTAACTTCCTGTCGAAACATCTGGCTATGGTCTGGGAAGCCTTCGGCATCCGCCATATAAAGACATCGGCATACCATCCACAGTCTAATGGGCTCGTGGAGCGTATGAATCAGTCGATTAAACAACTCCTACGCCGAGGTTTAAAAAATGGGGAAATGAATGAATGGGATACGTTGCTTCCATTCACGCTTTATGCATGCAGGGAGCGCCTACAGGCGTCCCTGGGGGCATCTCCATACGAGTTGCTGTTTGGCCGCGCTCCAAGAGGCATCTTGGACATCCTGCATGAGCAATGGGTGGAGCCAAACGTGCAAGAGGTTGGGGTACCCCAATTCCTTAAAGAGTTAAGGCAGCGCTTAGAGAGGACATCTAGAACCTCTATAGAGAATTTAAAGGCCAGTAAAAATAAGCAAAAACGGTATTATGATAGAGGCACCAAACCAAGGCAGTTAAACGTAGGGGACAAAGTCCTGATCCAGGTATCTGACCCCGGACCAAAATTTGAGTCCAGGTGGAAGGTCCCGGGTACAGTGATAGGGAAGTTTGGCCCAGTATCCTACCGGGTGGAGAATGAGAAGGGTCGCCAGCAGACATATCACGTAAATGTCCTCAAACTATGGAAGGACAGGTCTGCCAATGCCAGCTTAGTTACCGTTATATACCGAGATAGATCCCAGACAGTATTACCCCGAGATAGGTCCCGAAAAGGGATTCCGGGCTGTCAGGTAAAAACTGCAGCCCGTAATATTTTAAGGGGGGGGGGGGGATTTGTCATGGGGCAAGGCAGAGAGTGTCTGTAAAAGCAGAAGAAAACACACAGGGCAGTTTTAAAACCGGCAGTGCAAAACACATGGCTACAGGTTGCTATGAGCAACAAAGCAAAACAACAGCACAGGCTGTAGGTAAACGCCCAGAGAGAGAGTTACGTCATAGCTCATCAAGGAAGCAGAATCACCTGCAGCAGTTTGAGCTAGGAAGAGTCTCAGTGAATGACGCAGATAAAAAGTCAGTTCTGAGCAAAGCAAGGCAGAATCGGGCGGAGAATCGGGCAGGGAACCAGGCAGAGAACGGAGAAAGAGACCCTGACAGGATTCACTGGATTCAGAGAAATAAGAGCAGAGCCCAGGAGAGACAGGAGTCTTACCTACAAACTTCTGACGGGGATTCCATTTGCACCTCAGAGGGGTTGGTCCAGGAGGAATTCTCAGAGGTTAGTGCTGGAAGGAAGGGCTGCACTAAGCCGAGGTCCGGTTGGGGACAGAGAGAAATTCCAGGCCGCAAACCACGAGGAGCTGGGAGTGGAAAGGCCCACGGGAACAGGCACCTGGGGAGCCAAAGCTATTATCCAGAAGTGAATTCCTACCCGAGAGAAAGACAGCCCTTGAAGGGAATTGAAGGGGAGAAAAGTTCCAACTTCCCGGTTGCTAGACGGAGAGTCAGAGCTCAGCCTGAAGAAAGGTGTAGTACCTTGAATAGAGGGGCACTGGATTTTAATTACCTGGGTCCTGAAGGATATGGCCCTTTAAGCAGAGAATCCATAGTGCACAGTAACCAGTCTTTCTGCAGGGGAAGAGGGGAGAGGACCTCTAGCCAAGAAGAGAGGGGACTTTTAGATACTGTTACACATTACAGCCCTGACGAATATAATTCACAAGAAGCACAGGAGGACATGGAATGTGACTTCTATGAAGAAAGTTCTGATATTTGTAAGATGGACTGTACAATGGTATTTTCAGACAGTGTAACATCTTTTCGTTGAAGCCTGAGAAAAGCCTTGCCTAAGAGAGAAATCTGTGAGGGAACACAGATTTCACTGAAAAGCTTTTGTAGAAGAAAAAGCCTGTTTTTCCTGTTTGATTTGTTTATTGCTGACAAGAAGCATTTTTGTTTGTAATTTGTAGTTCCCTTTTGTGTTGTACCAGTTTTGATGGTTTAATTTCTTTTAACCCTTGTTGCAAGAATTCACCCGGGACGGGCAATAAACACCTCTTTTAAGCATAGCTACTCGACCACAGCTACCTTCTTTTGACTAGCTATTGGGACTCAAACTCCCAGGGGGCACTTCACCCTTGCTGCATAAGAGGATCCTTACTGAAGCCCCAGGTCTTCCGCCTCCGGGGTAGTAGGTGAGTGACAGTATTCCACCTTTTCTTGATCTTCTCAGCATCATTCAACATAGAACCTTGAGCATCTTGTAACATTCCAATTCGAGGCTGGAACTTTTTCTTTAACTCTCGTAGCTTCAGGAAAGCCGATCTTGTTCTTCCTCTTATAGTTTCTTATATATTTCATTGCAAGTGTCATTGTAGTACTTTTCCTTGTCCTGTCTTGCTGAACATTGGAAATCTCTGTTGAGTTCTGCGATTGTCTTTCTTTCTCCTCTGGCTTTAGCTTCTCTGCGTTTCTGGGCAATTTTCAGAGTTTCTTCCATCATCCATTTTGGCCGTTTTTGTTTTTTCACCTTTTGTAGAGACTTCTCACTTTCTTCCAACACAACCTTCTTAATGTCATTCCATAACTCTTCCGGAGCTCTGTCATTTGTATCTAAAGCAACTAATTGATTTTTCAGGCAGTCTTTAAATTCCAGTGGTAAATTCTCAAGGTCATATTTTGCTGCATTCATGAGTGGTTTGCTCTTTTTCAACATTAGCTTGAGTTTGTATACTAGTAGTTGATGATCTGTACCACAGTCAGCTCCAGGTTTTGTCTTTGTTGATGTTATTGAGCTTTTCCATCATTAACTTCCACAGATATAGTCAATTTGATTTTTATACAATCCATTGGGTGAAGTCCATGTGTACAGTCGCCGCTTGTGTTGCTGGAAGAAGGTGTTTGAGATGAATAGATCATTGGTCATGCAGAATTCTATCAGTCTTTCTCCAGCTTCATTTCTGTTGCCAAGTCCATATTTTCCAACTACTTTGCCTTCTTCTTTGTTGCCAACTTTTGCGTTCCAGTCTCCCATGACTATCAGGATATCCTGTTTGCATGTTCTGTCAATTTCAGCTTGTACTTGTTCATAGAACTCTTCAATTTCAATCTCTTCTGCAGCTGTTGTTGGGGCATATACTTGAAGTATAGTTGTGTTGATAGGCAATCCTTGTAGACGAACAGAGATTAGGCGTTCGCTGATTGCATTGTATTTCATTACAGTTCTTGCAAGTTTCTTCTTTATTATAAATGCAACATCATTTCTTCTTTGTCTTTCATTTCCAGCATAGTAGACCATGTGATCATCTGATGCAAAGTGCCCGATGCCAGTCCATTTCATTTCGCTGACACCCAACAGATCAAGTTGTACACGTCCCATTTCATTCTTGACCACCTCCAACTTCCCTTGGTTCATGCTTCGTACGTTCCATGTTCCAATGTGTAAGACATCTTTACAACTTCTGACTCTCATTTCATGCGCAGCTACATCAGCAGTCAGACTTCCCGAGGGCTTTGATCCAACCACATCATAAATGCTGGCTTTACTCAGGTTTAGAAACTGATAACACCTAATCAGGAGTTAGTAGGCCTGATTTCCTGAGTGCAGCTAAGGCCTGCATAAAAGGCTCCAGTGCCCTGCCCTGTTGAGGCTTTCCTAACCAGGGCTCTACAGATCAACAAACAGTAAGGATTTGAATTTTTCTTTGTTTGTTTTTATTATATTACATTGCTAGCTCTCTGACTGGGAGCTCTTAAAAGGTTTTTTGTATATTTTTTAAAGCAAGGTTACTTTCTTTTTGGTGCTTTTGGGGAACTTTCCTTGAGCACAGTAGGTTGCTGAACTCTTGTAACCTCCTCAGGTTTGGAAACTGCTAACACCTAATCAGGTGTTAGTTCCCTCCTTACCCACCCCGACGCCCACCCACCCCTAGTGAGCAGTCTTGCTTTATAGGGCACCTCCCCCTTTAACAAATCACAGAGAATTGGACCAGCACATTTTGAATATAATTAAAGAGATTTAACTGCTTTTTCTCTGAAAGGACAGCTGGGAAACCAGCTGGTACTTGGTAGATCTCTCTCTTTTGCTTTAACAGATACCTAAGCTCCACGAACATAACAATGGCTGGGAAAAATCGTATTGCTAAAGCTGTTGCCCCCGTTACAGCTTCTGCCTCGGTCCAGACAGAGGTCCTAATGCCAGTTGAAGGATCGGTTCCATGTGCAGGGTGCCTGCATGCTGCAGCTCTGAGGAAACAAGTGGAGGAACTCAGAAAGGAGGTGGCGAGGCTGAGGAGCATTCAAGACAGTGAGAAGTACATTGATGAGATGCTTCTTGCAGCAACCAAGCTCTCCAGCACAGGAGAAGATGGGTGCCAACAGAATGTCGATGGTTGGACACAAGTCACCAGGGCCTGCAAAATCACCAATCCAACTTCTCCAGCCCTTGAATTGAAGAACCATTATGCGGCCCTGGAAGTGGAGGAGGTGAAAGCATCCCTGGAAAGGGAAGAACCAGAGTTCAAGTACTCAAAAGTTGCAGAATCAGTGACCATAAGGAAACGAAGGGTAGTGGTGGTTGGAGACTCTATTCTGAGGGGTACTGAGGCGTCCATCTGCCGACCAGACTTGATGTCCAGAGAGGTATGCTGTCTGCCTGGTGCCAAAATCCAAGATGTTACGGAGAGTTTGTCGAGACTCATCAAGCCCACTGACTATTACCCAATGTTGCTAATCCATGTTGGAACAAATGATACTGCCAGGTATACCTCGGAACGTATCAAAAGTGACTTCATGGCTCTGGGACAGAGGGTGAAGCAGTTAGGTGCACAGGTGGTGTTTTCTTCAATCCTCCCTGTTGAGGGTAAAGGCCAAGGCAGAGAGGCTCACATCCTGGAGATGAATACATGGCTGCGTGGATGGTGTCACTGAGAGCATTTTGGTTTCCTAGACCATGGGATGCTGTTCCAAGGGTTGCAGAGCAGAGATGGCATCCATCTGTCCAAGAAAGGTCAACGCATCTTTGGTAGTAGACTGGCTAATCTACTGAAGAGGGCTTTAAACTAGATTCGTTGGGGATGGGTGAAGAAAGCCCCCAGGTAAGTGAAAGCCCCCAGGTAGGTGATACATTAAATACCTTTATGGAAATGGGTAACAGGGGTAACATATGGAAAGCAGTGTGTATAAATGCCCGTAGCATGGGAAATAAGATCCCTGATGTTGAAGCTTTGGTGGGAGTGGTTGACTTGGATTTAGTGGCAGTTACAGAAACATGGTTCACAGAAAACCATGATTGGGATGTAACTATACCTGGCTATACTTTATTCAGAAAGGACAGGGTAGGAAGAAGGGGAGGAGGAGAGGCACTATATGTAAAAACTACTATTAAAGCTTTGGAATTACAGAGCTTAAAAGGGAGAAAGGAGGCATTGTGGGTTAAACTAGAAAGAGGGAAAGAGAAATCTATTTGCATTGGTGTGATATACAGACCTCCCTCACAAGAGGAAGAGGTGGACAGAGAGTTAATTGAAGACATACGCAACATTGCTAGGAAAGGGGACGTGCTACTGATAGGAGGTTTCAATATGCCAGATGTTGATTGGCACATTCCTGCTGCAGTATCATCTAGAAGTAAGGAGATCCTGGATTCTCTACAGGGAGAACTATTCAGGCAATTGGTAACAGACCCCATACGTGAAGGGGCCATACTGGACTTGGTGCTTACCAATGGTGAAAGTGTTTCTGATGTTGTAGTGGGAGATCATTTTGCATCCAGTGATCACCAGATGGTGTGGTTCAGTATTAGGACTACGGCTGTTAGAATCCATTCCAAGGTGAGGATCTTAGACTTTAGGAAGACTAACTTTGCGAAGATGAGCCAATATCTCAGGGAGTCGTTAGTGGGATGGGAACAGCTGGGGGATGTAGAAAAACAGTGGGCAAAACTGAAAGGGGGTATTTTAAGGGCAACCAACCTTTATGTTAAAATGGTAAATAAAGGCAAAAGGAATAGGAGACCGCTATGGTTTTCGAAGGTAGTAGCTGAAAAAGTGAAGAAAAAGAAGGAGGCCTTCAAGAAATACAAGAGATCACAGAGAGAGGAAGACAGGCATATGTATTTGGAAAAACTTAGAGAAGCTAGCAAAGTAGTCAAGAAGGCAAAGATTCAAAAGGAGGAGGAAATAGCCAATGCAATAAGATGGGGGGATAAGACATTTTTCAGATATATTAGTGAGAAGAGGAAGGGCAAAAGTGGTATTGTCAGACTCAAGGGTGCAGGGGGGGAATATGTAGAAGCTGATAAGGATAAAGCGGAATTGCTTAACAAATATTTTTGTTCTGTGTTCACAGATGAAGAACCAGGAGCAGGACCTCAGAAAACACCCACAAATAGGAACAGAAGCGAGGGACATCTTGAACAATTTTCAGAAGACTGTGTTCGTGAGAAACTAGCTCAACTTAAAGTAGACAAAGCGATGGGACTGGATGGGATACACCCTAGAATACTGAGGGAACTTGGGGACGTTCTAGCAATTCTACTGACTGACCTTTTCAATGCCCCGTTGGAGTAAGGAGTGGTGCCAAAGGACTGGAGAGAGGCTCATGTGGTGCCTTTACACAAAAGCGAAAGTAAGGATGTGGTTGAAAACTACAGGCCAGTTAGTTTAACTTCGGTGGTGAGTAAATTATTGGAAACGCTGCTGAAAGAGAAAATAGTGAGGATCCTGGAGTCCAGCGGATTATAGGATCCAAGGCAGCATGGATTCACCAGAGGCAGGTCTTGTCAGACAAATCTGATTGATTTCTTTGACTGGGTGACCAGGGAGTTGGACCGAGGGAGAGCTCTAGATGTGGTGTATTTAGATTTCAGTAAAGCCTTTGACACTGTTCCTCACAGGCGACTTATAAACAAACTGAGCACCCTAGGGATGGACCCTAAAGTTACTGCTTGGGTTAGAAATTGGTTGAGTGGGAGGCGACAAAGAGTACAAGTAAATGGAGCTCACTCTGAGAAGAAGGATGTTACCAGTGATGTGCCCCAGGGATCTGTCCTTGGTCCGATTCTTTTTAACATCTTTGTTAGTTATATAGCGGAAGGGCTGTCGGGTAAGGTTTGCCTCTTTGCAGATGATACCAAAATCTGCAATAGAGTAGACACCCAGGAAGGTGTAGATAACATGAGGAGGGATCTAGCTAAGCTTGAAGAATGGTCTAGAATTTGGCAGCTGGGATTTAATGTTAAAAAATGTAAGGTCATGCATTTGGGCTGCAGCAATCCAAGGGAGCAATACAGTATAGGAGGTGAAGTACTTTTGTCCACTAAAGAACAGTGGGATCTAAGCGTGGTTATGTCTGATGATCTTAAAGTAGTTAAACAGGTAGAAAAGGTGACGGCAAAAGCTAGAAGGATGCTTGGGTGCATACGGAGAGAAATGGCTAGCAGAAAAAAGTAGGTGATAATGCCTCTGTATAAGTCTTTGGTGCGACCTCATTTGGAGTATAGTGTGCAATTCTGGAGACCGCACCTTCAAAAGGATGTGAACAGGATGGAGTCGGTGCAGAGAGTGGCTACTAAAATGATTAGTGGGCTTCATTATAAAGCATATGAGGACAGACTTAAGGATCTTAATATGTACACCTTAGAGGAAAGGCGGGATAGAGTTGATATGATTGAGATGTTTAAATACCTCTGTGGCATAAATGTTCAGGGAGAGAGCCTCTTTCAATTGAAAGCAAGTTCTGCTACGAGGGGACATGGGATGAGGGTGAAGGGAGATAGATTCAGGAGTGATATGCGGAAATATTTCTTTACGGAAAGAGCAGTGGATCCATGGAATAGTCTCCCAGTGGAGGTGGTAGAGATGAGGACAGTAACTGAATTCAAAAAAGCATGGGACCAACACAGAGGATCTCTAAAGGTAAAAAGTGGACTGTTGTAGTTGTTGATATGGACAGACAGACTAGATAGGCCATGTGGACTTTTTCTGTCATCATGTTTCTATGTTTCTATGTTTCTACTCTGAAAAGTCTTCAGCTCTTCCCCAGTAGCTAGTTGAGTGCCTTCCGACCTGGGGGTCTCATCTTCCAGCACCATAGCACAATTTGTTTTGTTGTAACTATCCATTGTTTTTTCATGGCAAGATAGAGAAGTAGATTGCCGGGCCTTTCTTCCGCGCAGTTTAAGTTTGGTGTTGTTGCCGTTGTCACAAAAATGTGATCCTCCGCCGTCAACACTATCCCATTCTGCTGCTGCCCAGAAGCATCTGTATTGCACCGACTACAGATCTAAAATCATGTGTGTCGAGGAGGGGTCTTAGGTGTTGTATGGTCTTGAGCTTATAGAATATGGTTTTTACTGTCTGTTTTATGTGAGGTAGCATGGTGAGCGCGTGGTCTAGTATTACTCCTAGGTACTTTACTTCTTTTTTGATGGGTATTGTAGTATTGTTGTTTGTGATGGTTGTTGGGTAGGAGGCATCAGCATCGGGTTTTCTTGTTACAAACATTGCTTCCGTTTTTTTTAAGGTTAACGCTGAGATAGTTATTTTCTAGCCAAGAGGTGGTTTCATTCATGCATTCGGACAGGTTCTTGTATTTGGGGCTGTTAGTGTTTATGGGGATAGCAAGCATGATGTCGTCGGCATCGATAAAATGGTTAATTTTGTGTTTTTTAAATATATTTTTGATAGGCTGCAGGTATAGATTGAAAAGGAGGACAGAAAGGGCAGAGCCTTGAGGGATTCCCTGTCCTTGAGAGAACGTTTCAGATGTGTCTTGGCCTCTTTGTACACATATCAATCTGTGTGAAATATAGGACATGAACCATTTGAGGACTGTTCCTCCTATTCCTAGGTTTTCTAGTCTATTAATTAGTGTGTTGTGGTTGATATTGTCGAAAGCGGTGGATGTATCTATGAAAAGGAGTAGGAAACCCTGGTTGTTGTCATCTGTACCTCTGAGAAAATCCATCAGTGTTATTAGGAGGGTTTCAACTCCATGGAAGGGGAGGAATCCGAATTGGTGTGAATCAAGGGGTTTGTGCTCATCAATGTGATCTTGTTGTATTTGTATAATTTTTTCTATTATTTTAGCAATGAATGGTATACTGGCTATGGGCCTGTATGAATTTGGGTCTTTTGGGTCAAGTTTATTATTTTTTATGATAGGACGGATAGAGGTGAGCTTTAGGGAATCAGGCATGATGCCTTGGGAGAGTGATTGGTTAACTATGTTTTGGATGATTTATGATTTATTAGATGATTTATGATTTATTAGTAGCTAATAATAATAATAGACATTCAAGATGAGTTATATTCAGGTACAGTAGTTATTTCCCTGTCCTCAGGAAGGCTTACAATCTAAGTTTGTATCTGAAGCAATGGACAGTCACACAGCTTGCCCAAGGCCAACAAGGAGTATCAGTGGGACTTGAACCCTAATCTTTTGGTTTTATGCTTCTGCCCTAACCACTTGACGACTGTAATGGGTCTGCGTGTTATTGGTCACTCCAGGCCAGGAAATCCCGAACCCTTCATCTGCGGTGTGCTGCTTCGGCTGGCTGGAATCCAGGGGAATAAAACTCACAGACCAGACAGAAGGACAGTATGCAAGTTTATTCCAAAGGGTGGAGGGATTGTCAGTACTTTTATACATTCTTAGAAACATAGTCATACGTCATCCACCCATCTTCTGGGGGCCCACTATAGTTTATCAGTAACTAATGCAAAACAAGTCATCCTTGAGTAGAACAATCAGTTTAGCTTACACAGCACATTCCTTTTTCCAACCCACCAGAATGTACAAAGGGCACACACATAGGATTCTGATTTCTATAAGATTCTAATTTCTCTTGTGCAGGCCTCTTGTATATGCACTTAAACTAAGCATTATTATTACAAAGGACATATATATAAGATTCTGATTTCACTAACAATCCCCCCTTTGGGCCTGCATAGGCCCACTATAAGAACAGCCTAACAATCTACTATAAAATAACTAAACAGACATTATTAATGGAACATCTGTATGCGGCAGCTCAGGTACATCAGCCACCATAAAAGCAGGAGTATAGAAATACATAAAGGTAGTAGAACTTTGTAGGGCCTTGCAACAACAGCCAAGAACAAATGAATATACAACAAAAAAGAACAAGAATTATAAAACCGCTCAATAGGGCAATAAGCAGTCCTTTGAGACCACCCCAAAGGAAAATACATCAGAGAGTAATCATGAGAAACTTCCCTGTAGCTGAAGAACAGTATAGAGTAGTATTAGACAGGCTAAAAGCAGAAACAATAAAACAATCTGTAGCATTAAAACTAGAGACAGTTTACAATGAGCAAGGGACCTAGTCATATCCCAAAGAGAGGCGAGTAACACCAATGTTATACAAGAAAGTAGAAAAAGAAACATGGGGCTGGGTGCAGTTTAAATTGTCAAGTACAGTAAACTTCTGTATTTCACACAGATTAGAAGGTACAGTAATGAAACATGTTGAGAGAAAAGCTTCAATTTATAAGGCAGTCTGGGCAAGTAGTATTGCCGTATTAACAGTTCCCAAAATGGGCTGAAGGAGGAACCACATGAGTGGTAGGAGGAGTCAACACAGTCTTGTGCGTGATGGTCAGGAGGCTGGAACCGAAGATGTCAGTGGAGACGATACACGCTTGATTCTTGATGCATGAATCCACGAAGGGGAGGGGTCACACAGGATGGCTGACCATGTGATAGCGATCACTGTAATTTGGAGGTCCGTAGAGCGGGTCTAAGGTACCGTGCTTATGAGGTGCTTTGACCTATCACCAACCTTGAAGGGATATATTGGTTCGGTACCTCTAGGCCGAAAGCTGCCTTTCTTCAGGAGTCTTCTCCTCTCCTCTCCAGTTGCTAGGGCCTTGGCTGCCCCGGCGCCAGCTACTTCTCATCCTGGTCCTTAAGCCTGATCTGTATATGGAGAATGTTTCCAGCGAGGGTAATGGCTTCAGGATCTTTTAGCCGCCACCTTCACTGCAATCGATGTTATCAGAAGAACTTGGAACGGTCCCATACTGGAAAGGGGCTTGTACCATGTGCTGGTGGTATGTCTTTACCAAAATCCAGTCTCCGGATTGAAAGAAAAGAGCTGAGTCATCCAGCAGAAAGGACTGGACCTGCTGAGCATACCTGTGGAGGGAAGAGAGTTGCCTCTGCTGCTAGGAAATCAAATGTGAGGCTCAGGAGTATAAAAGGTAAGCAGTCTTCCATATAACAGTTCAGAGGGAGAAAAAGTTCAGTCTACTCCCTTAGGGCAATTTGTTTGGTTGTTTGTTTATTGAACAGAGTCAAAGGCAAGACAGTTTAGTGTCTTTACAAAGTTTTTTAAGGTTTCGGAGGTTCCCCCCTTCGTGGATTGCTGCTTGCATACAACAGCCAATCCTAAACAACTACATTTTTGACAAGATACCCACACTTCCTCAAATTTTTTCACAATTTTAGAATTATACCAATTTGTAAAAATTTGTGTAAGTAACTTTCCTCCTTTAGTTTCATGTGTCGGGCCAGGACACATAGAGGCAAAAAGGGATAAAAACATCTGAAAAGCACCACGTGGCCAGTGTGGGTCTCCCCAAAGCTCATTAGGATGAAAAGTGCACTCAGCCTATCTCCAAGTATCTATTTCCAATTATTGGGTATATCTCTGGGCTAGATGACTTTCAAAATTGGAGTTAATGGGGATGGCATAATCAAATATTGTTCATTGTCAGTTTTCTTTCTAGGTGGATACATCGGATACATCATTTCACATTTCAATTTACCCTCACCATTTTATAATGTTAATCTGAGTTCTCTTTTCCAACATGAATATTCCATCACACTCCTCTCAACACCACTTTTTTTTTCACTTACATCATTCCATCAAACTACATGCTAGGTCCTTCTGTCTTTTTTATACCATATTAGTGTATCCTTATTTGGCAAGGCTGCTAAGAACATCAAACAATTGTTAGAAACTTAGTATTTTTGTAAACAAAGGTATATATAAAATATAAATGTAGATCCTTTTCAATAAGCATAACAATATGAGTAAACAATGCTCATTCTAATTAGCAACTGCCTAAACAAAATATAGATAAAGTCCTTACAATATAGACTAGTGCTTCACGGCATTTTATAACATCAATCCCAATAGGAAGGAGTATGGCTTCTAACAGAACAGTCACATAATCTCTCAGGTGTGACTAAAGTCTATCTTATACCTGATTCTCAGTGAGAGTGCTGTGGAAACTTAAAAATATTTGAGGACTGATCTTATAATCGCAGTGCCCACAAGGATCTGTGGAGGTTACTCACTAATCATGGTGTTTAAGAGATCCTTTTGAGATGAGAGGCCTAAGAAGGTTCAAGGCATTTGTGGTTGGGCCTCAGGGCGATGGTTCCTCGGGTTCTTCTTGGCCTATTCCCCCCTTGCCTAGTCATGTCTCTTCAGAGGCATAAATATGCAAGGTTCATGTTCTTCAGGCGTTGTGGGTCCTCGAGAAGTCTTAAAGCAGTCAGAATTCAGGTGGCCCAGATCATCACACTCAGAGCAGCACGTTTATTGCCTTTTCCCAAGGCTGTAGCCTCACCTTCTGTCTCTCTCTCTCACTCTCTGCCTTTTTTTTTTTCAATGAACTCATGTTAATGTTGTTATTTACAAATATTCTCATATTTCCTGGGAACTAAGCTTCATCTTTCCACTAAATGAGATCTATATGCTTGGGAACAGAGCAATTTCAGATCAGCCTCTTTCCAAAATTCTATAATTTCTATGTGTACTGAACCTCTACATAATGTACTGCTAGAACAAGTATTTTGGTAACATAAAGTGCAAGTGTGTAAACTAAAGAAAAATTAATATCTCACAGTGCTGCAACATATATCTGTTTTCTCTGCAACATATATCTATTTTCTCTGCAACTGTATTGAAACTGAAATAAAAACTTTTAGAACAAGGTACACTTTTTCGCTGGACACTAACACATAAAATTCAAATACAGAAAAACAGGTGAATTTATCCTAAAATCCAATATTGTAATAAATAAAACTGTGATGTTACTGTCCTGTTCATCAGTCATCAACACAGAGCTTAACAAGGTAAAGTAATTACCTTGAATCTTACAGTTCAAAAACAAGCATGAAACTGATACTTTGTCATAAAAAGGTTGATGGATATCTGGAATGCAAATACTCTTTTTTTTATATGTTTAAAGTAATACAGTAACATGGAATAGACAAGTCTTACTAAAATCATTTTAAGGTATCATTGTAGTATCAGAAAAGTGAATACAGTTGATCAAGGCAGTTAATGTCAAAACAGCATATACTGTCTGCAGATTAAAATGTAAAAGATGGCATATCATGCAGAAGTATTACTTGTATTTGCAAGTTCAGAAAAAGATTTGTTTGCAAAACAGAAAACATTTGTGCAGAAAACACTAAATATTTTAAAAGAATGAGCCAAAATACATTAAACAACATCTATTTAAGTGACTTCAATGAAGCAGTTTTGTTAGTGTATAAGCAATCAGGTATTCTCTTCCTTTTATCTGCCTCTCTCTAGCATGGCACTAATAAACCCTTACTGAGTAGTTCTGACAACTGTCAATGTTTTTATTTTGTCGGTACTAATTACTGCTCTCAGACAGAACATCTTTATAGTTAATAACCAAAATGTACTTTTCACATTTAAATTAAAACCTTATACATAATACCTGAGACTGGTATCAAACTGATCTGAAACAATGAAATTATGTTAAAGCAATCTACTTAGAGTAACAGTTCAACCTTGATGTTATCTCAAACACAACAAAGTAAAGTAAACAGCAGGTCTGTCAATGTGTCTAGATTCCTGCAGGCAAATGCAGATAGCTAAACAAGAGAGAGAAAAGTCCTAAATACTGAGTTTAAAAAGAAAAAGTTGCTTGAGAATTGTCACTAATTGTGATTGCTATTAAATTCCTATAGTTACAACTCTATGTGTTTTGTAATATATGAACAATAATTATGACCTCTGAGGTGCTTGCCACAAAATATAAAAATCATTGTTTTTTTTTTTTAAACTCTTTAAGTTTACTCAATAGCATACACAAACAAAGACCAAACACATAACATAACCTTATTCACTCAGGATTCAAATCATTTTTTCAAGTTGCAGTCTTTTAATTACTGGCTCAGGATTTGTGCCTTCTGTAGCCCACGGGAGGGGCTGCCCCCTTTCCCTCTCTCTTCTTTGTTCTCTTTGTTAAGTTTCTAGTTTCGTTTCTGATGCTGTAGGGGGAAGGGATAGCCCTAACCTAATTTTTTTCTCTAGGACACCATGAATCCTTTCTATCCCAAGAAATACAGCAGATTGTGAATGGCTTCTATCACAACTGATTTCTCCTGCCCCAACTTTAAAGATCATCTACATAGTGCCTAGGGAGCAGCCTCAAACATATACCTCAAAGCTACAATACTAAACCATTTGTGTTCATACAAAATTTAGCTCAATATTTTTAACCAAAAGCATAAATATACAAATCAGGGGGTTTCTTTTTTGAAATAAGGTTTTCAAAGGAAAGTATCCGTTGCTAGGTCTGGACAATCTTATTCAGATTCCTTAAATCCTGCACCAACCAGCAATAAAAGGAAAACAATATTTACTGTAAACAAAACATATTTTTTTTCAGCTTGTTGGGAAGGACACTAAGGAGTTACTTATTTGGGAAACTTCTGTTTCAGTTCATATTTAAACAAGAGACAAATCAAAGCTTACAAGTGCTTTCTTAAGAAATTTCACCCTGCATAATAAAGTAGACCCTCGTGGTATTTGGAGCACACCCCACTCCCCGAATTCCTCCACTATTTACATTATACATCTCACTCACACACAATCAGTCTCAGTTCCCAATAGAATATAGAAACCAACAAGGTAGATACCAAAGTCCCCCTTTTCCTTACCTCGATCTGTGCACAGAATTTACTGGGGTGCTGCAGTGCCTGCTTTTTTAAATTCACTGTTACAGTCCGATTCACAATACCTCTAGTCACCTAGGATCATTACCAGCTAGTAAAGAGACCTCTCTGCAGAGAAGGAAGTGAGACTGTTGAAATCAACAGGACGCGTCTTCGCACCCCCACTCAGCAGGAGTCACTCCACTGTGGGAAAATCCCAGTGAGCCCCAGCTGTTATTTACACCTTTACCTGTGGCCAATTCACCTTTAGCCAAGCTGGCCAATGGGACTCAAAGAGGGATATTGTGAAGCAGATTAAGAGCTCTTTTAGTATTTCATTATTCAGTACATTGCTATAGCAATGGGTGTCTAAATACAGACACACCCTTTTACATATCTCAGTAACAGTTATACCGTTGTTGAGTACAAAAGTAATTTTTTTTTCTATTTAGCTTGTCTTGGCAATAACTAGACACTCTGCAAACAAATAATAATTTACGTTTTAGTATGCCGGTTAACTTTAAGTTTCTATTCTGTCTGCCTGTCTGTAGCCTTTGAACACAAAGAACAGAAAGGGAGGGGGAGGGAAAAGCAAAGCAGAAGCAGTGGAAGAATAAACAAACAGCACTTGTCACTTACATTCCAGGGACACGGAGTCATCAGTTCTAGAGAGGGGGGGGGGGTGTCATATAGGCACAGAGATAAGCATTCTAACAGACTTATTCAGCAGAATCCTGTAACTTACACTGACAATTTATGTAGAATGGCTGTTTTTTAGCTGCAGTTTTAAAACTTATCACAACATATAGCAGAACATACATTCACGCGGATTCTGGAGTGGTCCCCTCACCTTGGGACCCCCCCATCCTCTAATTAATTCACAACAAGCACACGGCTGGCCAGACACACAAGCACACAGCCTGCACAGCAGCCACAGATGAGAAAAGAAAAAAAATCTAGCTTTCCCACCGATTCCCGCCCAGGGAACAGAAAAGTCTTAATTACCATTTAATTACCATTTAACCATGCTACCAAAGCAATAGGGACACTCCCAACCAAAGGGAGAATACCAGTTGTAATTTAAACCATGCTACCAAAGCACAGGGATCCTTGGCCAGCGGGAGAATCCCACTTCTGACACCAAATGTAATGGGTCTGCGTGCTATTGGTCACCCCAGGCCAGGAAATCCCGAACCCTTCATCTGCGGTGTGCTGCTTCGGCTGGCTGGAATCCAGGGGAATAAAACTCACAGACCAGACAGAAGGACAGTATGCAAGTTTATTCCAAAGGGTGGAGGGATTGTCAGTACTTTTATACATTCTTAGAAACATAGTCATACGTCATCCACCCATCTTCTGGGGGCCCACTATAGTTTATCAGTAACTAATGCAAAAACAAGTCATCCTTGAGTAGAACAATCAGTTTAGCTTACACAGCACATTCCTTTTTCCAACCCACCAGAATGTACAAAGGGCACACACATAGGATTCTGATTTCTATAAGATTCTAATTTCTCTTGTGCAGGCCTCTTGTATATGCACTTAAACTAAGCATTATTATTACAAAGGACATATATATAAGATTCTGATTTCCCTAACAACGACTCCTTCACTCAAAGTGCTCTTGTCTTCCACTTGCTCCTGTCCCACTGGAGCTATATAACCTTAGAAGATAGACTGGTGGAAAGGGTATATTTATTGATATTTTTTTTTCTAGAGCTGAGATCCTGTTTTTAGCCCATCATGGGCTGATTCATCAGGCTATTTGTGTGAATTGTCTATAATAAAACAGTTTTAGAAGTCTGCATCATAAATTAAAGTATGCCATAACAAACTGGCTGCCATGGAACAGTTGATTTTTGCTTTTAATGGTAAGATACTTATGTTCTTATCTGGGCTCCTTATTGGAAATGGCATAATACATCATTACATTTTTTCTTGCAATTTAGTTTTAGGGGTTATATTTTAATATTGTATATGGTTCTTCTTAAATTAAAAAAAAAACGTTTAAAAATAACCCAATACATTTACTTTGAGTCTATTTACTTTCTACTGTGCACTTTATAATTTTTATACTGTATGTGAGGGAAAAGAAAACTTTCTTATGTACAGTAAAAAGCAATTATTTATTTACACGGGAATCTGTTTTATACCAGCCGCAGAACAATATCTGGTATCAATTTGTTCTTGTTGCTAGGCATCATAGAGTATCATAAAAGTTACTTTTCCAGTTCCTATGAATATGAATGTAATGTGTTATGTTATTTTCTTATTGTACCTCACATTTCTTATGCAATGGTGTTTTCTTGCATTTTTGTGTGAAATTTAGAAAGATTAAATTTTAAAAAAGTTACTTTTCCAGAATATCTTGTTATCTAGTTCTCTAAATCTGAGTGTATTTTGTTTAATGTAAACCGCACTGATGTCAAATAGCGCGGTATATAAGAGCTGTTAAATAAATAAATAAATAAATTATAGAGATTACATGGAATTAAGGAGACAAACTATATGGAATTAACAAGTAGGAAGCCACAAAATGTCACACGCTTACCTTGTAGGAACTGGATTCTATATAAGGAGGAACTGTTCTTGATTTTTGTCTGTTTCCATCCTATAAGGCGGTGCTGGCCATTTCATTCTTTCTAAAATCCACAGGATTGATTGGACCTTGAAGAAGGCTGCCACTGATTGGTTCTTTTCACACATATATACACCCTGGAGCTCCTAACATTCTCTGTCCTCAAATAGGTCTCTTGTGGGGGTTCTGCATGCCTTGTTGTCTGTTTAATTCTTGGTATCTGACTTCTGCTAGCATTGCAGTATTGAACCTTTGATGCCTGACCTGACCTGACCTCTGCCATTTTCCAAATTCTGTTTCTGACTTCTGCCTGTTCCTTGTCTTTGCCTCTGCCTGGATGCAGTGCTATGCTTGGTTCTTCTCCTGCCTCTCATCCAGTGTCTGTTCCCCTTCACCAGAAACACTTGTGCTTCAAATCCTATTACCAGAGGCTCAACCCAAAGGGAGTGAGAGCCATTAGAGGTGAGGGTGCAAGCTCACAGTCCCTAGTGTTCCCTGGGAAATGTCCTAATCATGATATTATATGAGGACCACCATGGAGCCATAAGATGCTCCACTTCCAGATGTTCCCCTCCAGGATTTGTTCTGTTTTATCTTTCACTACTTATCCTCAAGTGATAGCAATGATGGCACAAGCAATGGCTGACTTCAGCTAATTCTGGCAGGGATCTAATCAACAGGACTGGTGCAAGGGTATTCAATGCCCTACTTCAGCCTTTTGACCCCTCACAATGAATTTTAAACCTCTAGCACCCTAACCCCCCCCCCCACACACACAATTTTGATAATTAAATGTATACATCTCAACACCATCCACCTGAGAACATTCCTATAAAAACACATATTTGGATATCATACTTTTATATATTAAACTTTGTTTTATAAATATATGCATAAAGAGGGAAATTTCCAAAAGCTACTGACAATGGTAAATAGACTATTTGCAAATTGCCTATTCTTGTGCAGGTAAAATTACACACTGACGCGTCTTTGAGGTTGTGTGGCTGTTAGAACTCATTGTTTTGATTTGACTGAGACTAAACTCTTATTCAACAGAGCAAAATAAAAGTAGCATTTGTAGTATCCTTGTTACAAAGGAATCTACAAAATTAGGCCTTCAGTCTGATAGAAGGGCCCTTATGGTTATAGCCTGATGATCTGGACAGTAGAGCCTTTTTATGAGGCAGCTTTGTGCACTCTTCATCAAGAAAATACTACATTGAATAATACAGTATTCTGAAGACTTCAGAGGATGAGGTCCACATTACAGATGGGATTTGTATGCCCTGCTGAAGCATTTGAAGATGGAGTTATCAGAGGACTTTATAGAATCCTTACTTCATGTTGTAGTCCCTCTAGACATGCTGAACAGTCTGATTCAATTGGCCGTCCAGATAGACAGCCAACAGAAAGAGAGGAGGGAAGGGAAAGTTAGCCCATATAAACCTACCTGGCTGACTCCAGCAGTCTCTTTGCAACCAAGCCCTCACTGGGACCGATGGAAATCGGTGCCACCAATTTTTCTCTTGAGGACAGACTTCACTGTCAAACCCTTGGACTTTGTTCATACTGCGCTGTCCAAGGCAATCAGGTTCACAATTGCCTATAAAAACTGGGAACATTCTTGCACCTAGATGGTCTGAAGAAGACCCACATAGGCAATAAAATGTTCACTTCCTCCACTGATACATACAGAGTTTCTTTATACATGACTATCCCCTGGAAAGGGAAATCAACATTAGTTCAAACTTTTTTGGAATCTGGAGCAATGGACAACTTCCTGGATTTAACACTTGCCTGACCATTGGGAATTACATGTAGAAGGCCATCAATTGACGATCTAGTTATTGTAGTCACCCTGGATGTGAAACTTACAGAGGACTACTTTCTACCTCATGCCTTTTCCCTTATCTCCTGTCATTTTGGGTCTTCCCTGGTTGCAAACAACTAATCCTGTCATAGACTGAAGATCAGGAGACATCCTTGCCTGGACTCTGGAGTATGTACCAGTGTAAGTGACAACTCCATCACCTTAAACAATACCAAATTAAAGGTACAACCAAAATCAAGTATCTTGGAATTACATTGGATCAACACCTCTCCCTCAAATCGCAAATACAGTGCACCACAAAATCGGTCTACCACAAAATAAGAACTCTTCAATAACTACACCCCTCTTCGACCTGCTCAATATTCCAAGCCCTAATCCTGCCACATATAGACTATTGCAACTCTTTTTACCAAGGCCTACCACACTGTACTCTAATCTCTCTCCACACAGCTTTGCACACCGCAGCATGTACCCTCATGGGAACCTCAAAATGTAATCACATAGCATCCACCTTGAAACAACTGCACTGGTTCCCACTTACCAGCCGGATCAAATACAAGATGCTTCTGGTAATACATAAAACACTCAACAGCAATCCTACATTTCACTTACACATATTGCTGCAACCCCGCAACATAACCAAACAAGATGACAGTCTGCTATGAACACCTTAATCATCCCCCACGCAAGAACAAAATCAACCCAACGAGTCTGTGCTCGAGCCTTCGAACTGTATGTACCATCAGTCTGGAATGCTCTCCCAGACACAATACAAAAAAATCACACACTTACCCACATTCCAAAAATGCCTGAAACCCCTTCTGTTTATTGAACACTTTACTCCCCCATAAAAACCCAACAACAACAGTAAGCAACAAGACAAGTAAACCAAAGTTTGATATACTATGATGTATATAACCTGACTTCCTCTAAATAATGTTTGACGTCTAGAACCGTTTACTCAACTGTACATAGTTTAACTTGTTATATGTACATAAGTTCAATTGGTTTAATTTGTTCAATGTAAAATCCTAACCCCTGTTCATTGTAAAGTGCCTTGACCATGGTGAAAGGTGGTACTGTGTATAAACCTTGCTAAATAAATAAATGAGGAATTTGAAGATGTCTTCTGTAAGAAAGTTGAGAATTTACCTCTTTGCATGTCCGATTACTCTCCTTTGACCTAATGCCATGTACAATGTCTCCCATGGGCAAAACATACCCTAAAGTGATTAAAGTAAAACTGCCTGATGTAGCTTATTGGGAATTGTTATGTGTGTCTCTGGGAGCCTGCTGTAATTTGGTATGGTTAAAGTTGCCACTGTTTTTGGTTTTGGGATGATAGTTTCCTTCTACAGAGCCTCCAAGAGGCTTAAGAAACAGCTCTTGGAGATGGTGTCAGTATTAACATTCTTAGAACCTGGTTGGTAAGTAATGACAAAGTTAAACTGTATACAGGAAAGACTCACCTAGGTGGCCAGATTTTAATTGGTGGGAGGACTGCATATATTCTAGATTCTTGTGATTTGTAAACATGGTTATGGATTGCTTAGCAGCTTCTAGAAGGTATTGTCTCTCTTAAGATACCCATTTATAATAGCCAGCAGCTCCTGGTTTCCAATATCATGGGTTACTTCCAGTGAGAGAGAATTTTCTAGAAATGTAAGCACAAGGCTCTTCTTTGTGCCTTTTCTAATTCTGCCTCTTGAAGGCTCTGTAGAAGGAAAGTTTCATCCCAAAAACCAAAATAGTGGCAACTTTAACCATACAACCTGCTATCAAATTACAGCAGGCTCAGGCAATAACACCCAGAGACACACTTAACCATTCCCAATAAGTAACATCAGGCAGCTTTAATTAAATTTGTATCTGAATTCACAAACACAGGGGATCTCTATGGAGGAAAAGGGACTGCAAAGCTTAGTAATTGGTATGTAGGGGCAGACTGGATAGGCCAAATGGTCTTAATCTGCTGTCATTTTTCTCTGTTCCTCTGAAATCACAGCAGCAAGCAAAAAGAGCATCCAGGGATTGCCAAGACTATAAAACTACTGCTTTACTCTGTTTCATGGCCCACCATGCTAAAAGACACCAATTACTTTGCTTCGTCTTGTAAAATATGCACCTAGGCCAAGTCTATCCACTCCGCAATGACTGGACTAATTCAGTTTTTGTCTATGTTCTCATAATCTTGATCCCGCATCACAATGGATTTTATTATGGATCTTCCTCCATCCTAGGGTAATATTGTCATATGTGTACCAATTGGCTGATTTAGTAAGATAGAGGAATTGAATCAAATCTCGGTGAACCTGGAAGATGTAATATGACAATTTGACAAACCAAAATATTGTGAATCACCTCAAATAGATGTTATACATCCCAGAATGCTGAAAGAACTCAAAAATAAAATTGAAGACCTACCATTAGTAATCTGTAAACTATAATTAAAATTATCTATAGAACCTGAAGACTGGAGGGTGGCCAATATGATGGCAATTTTTTAAAAAAGGTTCCTGGTGGGAGCCAGGAAAGTACAGACCAGAGAGTCTAATGTCAGTGTTAGGCAAAATAATAGAAAACATAGAGGATAAAATTGCTGAACATATACATAGTCATGATTTAATAGGATAAAGTCAAAACTGATTTATCCAAAGGAAGTCTTACCTCCCCAATTGCTACAATTTTTGAAAGTGTGAATAAAAAAGTAGATAAAAGTGAACCAGTTGATACAGCATACACTATCTGAATTATCAGAATGCCTCTGAGACACTCTTGAAGTCATGGCATAGGAGGCAGTGTCCTGTTATGGATTGTGAACTGGTTAAACAATAGAAACCAGAGAACAGGGCTAAATGACCAATCTTCTCAAATGAGGAAGATGAATAGTGGAGTGCCCCAGGAATCTGCACTGAGACCACTGTTTTTTTTAACATATTTATAAATAACTTGGAAATAGGACCAAGTGGGGTGATCAAATTTGCAGATGACACCAAATTATTCACAATAGGATTGTTAAAATTTGCATGAGGACCTTGAGAAATTGGGAGATTGGACAGCCAAATGGTAGAAGACATGTAATGTGGACAACTGAAAAGTTATGTACTAGGGAAGAACAATCTAAACTATAACCAGAGGCAGGTCTTGTCAGACAAATCTGATTGATTTCTTTGACTGGGTGACCAGGGAGTTGGACCGAGGGAGAGCTCTAGATGTGGTGTATTTAGATTTCCGTAAAGCCTTTGACACTGTTCCTCACAGGCGACTTATAAACAAACTGAGCACCCTAGGGATGGACCCTAAAGTTACTGCTTGGGTTAGAAATTGGTTGGGTGGGAGGCGACAAAGAGTACAAGTAAATGGAGCTCACTCTGAGGAGAAGGATGTTACCAGTGGTGTGCCCCAGGGATCTGTCCTTGCTCCGATTCTTTTTAACATCTTTGTTAGTGATATAGCGGAAGGGCTGTCGGGTAAGGTTTGCCTCTTTGCGGATGATACCAAAATCTGCAATAGAGTAGACACCCAGGAAGGGGTAGATAACATGAGGAGGGATCTAGCTAAGCTTGAAGAATGGTCTAGAATTTGGCAGCTGGGATTTAATGTTAAAAAATGTAAGGTCATGCATTTGGGCTGCAGCAATCCAAGGGAGCAATACAGTATAGGAGGTGAAGTACTTTTGTCCACTAAAGAAGAGCGGGACCTAGGCGTGGTTGTGTCTGATGATCTTAAAGTAGCTAAACAGGTAGAAAAGGCGATGGCAAAAGCTAGAAGGATGCTTGGGTGCATACGGAGAGGAATGGCTAGCAGAAAAAAGGAGGTGATAATGCCTCTGTATAAGTCTTTGGTGCGACCTCATTTGGAGTATGGTGTGCAATTCTGGAGACCGCACCTTCAAAAGGATGTGAACAGGATGGAGTCGGTGCAGAGGGTTGCTACCAAAATGATTAATGGGCTTCATTATAAAGCATATGAGGACAGACTTAAGGATCTTAATATGTACACCTTAGAGGAAAGGCGGGATAGAGGTGATATGATTGAGATGTTTAAATACCTCCGTGGCATAAATGTTCAGGGAGAGAGCCTCTTTCAATTGAAAGCAAGTTCTGCTACGAGGGGACATGGGATGAGGGTGAAGGGAGAGAAATTCAGGAGTGATATGCGGAAATATTTCTTTATGGAAAGAGTAGTGGATCCGTGGAATAGTCTCCCAGTGGAGGTGGTAGAGATGAGGACAGTAACCGAATTCAAGAAAGCATGGGACCAACACAGAGGATCTCTAAAGATAAAAAGTGGACTGTTGTAGTTGTTGTTATGGAAGGACAGACTAGATAGGCCATGTGGTCTTTTTCTGTCGTCATATTTCTATGTTTCTATGTTTCTATGTTTCTATAACTACATGATGGAAGGCTCCACATTAAAAGATCCCACCCAGGAAAAGGATCTGAGTATCATTGTGGATAATATGTTGCAATCCTCTGCTCAGTGTGAAGTGGCAGCCAAGAAAGTGAATACAATGCTAGGCATCATAAGAAAATGAATAGAGAATAAGACAAAGGATATCATAAAGCCTTTGTATCACTCCATGGTACGACCACATCTTGAATACTGTGTGCAGGTCTGCTTGCTGCATCTAAAAAATGATATAGCAGAAATAGAAAAAGTACAGAGAAGGACAACCAAAATAAAAAGTGGATGGAAGGATACTCCCAGAAGCAAAGGCTTAAAAGGTTATCACTGGGTTATGACTGGGTGGCTGGTGGACGTGAGAATCGCCTGGTAACATGCCTGCGAGGTGCAAAGGTAGCTTACCTCACCTAGACAAGGTCTTATAGTGCTGGGGAGGAGTCTGCTGTTTTGGCACATGTCGGTACCAATGACATAGGAAAATGTGGTACGGAGGTTCCGGAGGCTAAATTTAGGCTTTTAGGTAGGAAGTTGAAATCCAGAATTTCCAGTGTAGCATTCTCCAAAATGCTTTCTGTTCCATGCGCAGGACTCAAAAGGCAAGCAGAGCTCCAGAGTCTCAATGTGTGGATGAGACGATGGTGCAAGGATGAGGGCTTTGGATTTGTTAGGAACTGGGGAACATTCTGGGGAAAGGAGGAGGTCTTCCAAAGGGATGGCCTTCACATTAACTGGGATGGAACCAGACTGCTGGCATTAACCTTTAAAAAGGAGACAGAGCAGCTTTTATACTAGATAATAGGAGAGAGCCGACAATCACCCAAGAGCGCATGGTTCGGAACAATGTATCCTTGAAGGATACTACCTAAAGAATGAAGTTCGGGGATACCAGCAGAGAGGTTCCAATAAAGACAAGAGAGGTTCCAATAAAGACAAAAGTAGCCCAAATGCCCCTGAGTACAGAGCAGACAGAACTTAAAGATTCCAAATTACCCCTGCCTACCAAAAGCCAGATATGAATAAAATACAGTCTCGAAAAATGCTTGTATGCAAATGCTAGAAGTCTAAAAAATAAGATGGGAGAGTTAGAATATATAGCACTAGCTGAGAGGTTAGATATGACTGGTATCTCAGAGGCATGGCGGAAGAAGGACAACCAGGGGGACACTGTGATACCTGGGTACAAACTATCGTAATGATAGAGCTGATCAAATTGGTGGAGGGGTTGCACTCTATGTTCGAAAGGGCATTGAGTCACAAAGGATTAAAGTTTTGCAGGAATCAAAATTTGCTGTAGAATCTCTATGGATTGAAATTCCATGTTAAAAGGAGAAGGCTATGGCAGTGGGGGTGTACTATTGACCGCCTGGCCAGAATGAACAAATGGATGATGAAATGCTCAAAGAAATCATGGAAGCTAACAAAAGTTACAGCACAGTAATAATAATGGGTGATTTCAATTACCCTGGTATTGACTGGGTCAGAGTCACAGCAGGAGATACAGTTTCTAGATGAAATAAATGACTGCTTCTTGGAATAGATGGTTCATGAACTGATCAGAGGGAAAGCCATTTTGGACCTAGTCCTTAGTGGAACACCAGATCTGGTGCAAGAGATAAGGTTGTTGGGGGCACTTGACAATAGTGATCATAGCATGATCACGTTTGATTTAATTAATGGAGAAGGGATAGTAAGGAAATCCACAGTACTATCTTTTAACTTTTGAAAGGGAGACTATGATAAAATGAGGAAAATAGTTAAGCAAAAACTAAGAGGAGCAGTTGCAAAGGATAAAGACTTACATCAAGCTTGGGTGTTGTTTAAAAATACTGTCTTGGAAACCCAGACCAGCTGTATTCCATGATTTAAGAAAAGTGGAAGGAAGTCCAAAAAACTGCCAGCATGGTTTAAAGATGAGCTCAGAGAGGCTGTTGTTGCCAAAAAAGGATATTTCAGGAAATGGGAAAAAGAGTCAAATGACAAAAACTAGAAACAGCACAAGCACTGGAAAGTTAAATGCAAGGCATTGATAAAGCAGGCAAAAAGAGAATTTGAGAATAAGCTTGCTGTGGAAGCAAAAATACATAAAAAAGACTTTTTCAAGTGCATTTGTAGCAAAAAATCATGTGAGTCAGTTGGACCATTAGAAAGGTAAAAGGGGCACTAAGAGGGGATAAGGCCATAGCAGAGAGACTGAATGAATTCTTTGCTTCAGTATTTACTGAGGAAGATGTAGGGATGTTACTCATGACTGAAGTGATATTTAAAGGTGATATTGCAGAAGAATTGAAAGAAATATCGCTACACCGGAAAGATGTATTACAACTATTTGATAAACTGAAGAGTAGCAAATCACCTGGACCGGATGGTATACATCTAAGGGTGCTGAAATGCTGAAATATGAGATTTCAGTCCTACTATTAGTAATCTGTGAACTATCATTAAAATCATATGTAATACGTGAAGATTGGAGCATGGCCAATATAACGCCAATTTTTAAAAAGGGTTCCAGGGGTGATCTAGGAAACTACAGACCAGTAAGCCCAATGTCAGTACAGGGAAAAATGGTAGAAACCATCATAAAGAACAAAATTACTGAACATGGCTTAATGGGAGACAGCCAACATGGCTTTAGACATGGAAGATCTTGTCTTACTAATCTGTTATGCTTTTTTGAAGGTGTGAATAAACAGGTAGACAGAGGTGAGTTGGTTGATATAGTGTATCTGAACTTTCAGAAAGCCTTTGACAAGGTCCCTCATGAGAGACCTTTGGCAAAATTAAAAAGTCATGGGATAGGAGGCGGTGGGCTATTGTGGATCAGGAACTGGTTAAAAGATAGAAAGCAGAGGGTAGGACTAAATGGCCAACTTTCTCAATGGAGAAAGGCGAATAGTGGAGTACCCCAGGGATTAGTGCTGGGTTTGCTGCTTTTTAACATATTCATAAATGATCTGGAAATGGGAATAGTGAGTGAGGCTATCAAATTTGAAGATGACACAAAAAACTATTTAAAGTTGTTAAAATCCATGAGGATTGAGGAAAATTGCAAGAGGATCTTGATAAATTGGAAGATTGGGCATCCAAATGGCCGATGAAATTTAATGTGGACAAGTACAAAGTTATGCACTTAGGAAAGAACAACCCAAATTATGTTTACATGACGCAAGGTTCCACATTAAGAACCGCCACCCAGGATAAAGATTTAGGCATAATCGTGGATAACATGTTAATACCCTCCACCCACTGTGCAATGGCGGTCAAGAGAGCAAATAGAATGCTAGGTATCTTTAGGAAAGGAATGGAAAATAATGCCTCTGTATCATTCCATGGTGCGACTGCACCTTGAATAGTGTGTGCAATTCTGGTCACCGTATCTTAAAAAGGATATAGCATTATTAGAAAAGGTACAGAGAAGAGCTACCAAAATGGTAAAGGGGATGGAAGGATACCCCTATGAAGAGAGGCTAAAAAGGTTAGGGCTCTTCAACCTGGAAAAGAGACAGCTGTGGGGAGATATGATAGAGGTCTATAAATCAACAAATGGAGTGGAACGGGCAAACGTAGATCGATTGTTTATGTCATCAGAATGTAGAAAGACTAGGGGACATGCAATGAAGCTACAGGGTGACCTATTTAAGACTAATAAGAGAAAATATTTTTTTCACTCAGTGTGTAATCAAACTCTGGAATTTGTTCCCGGAGGATCTAGTAAAAGCCTTTAGTGTAGCTGGGTTTAAAAAAGGTTTGGACAAGTTCCTGGAGGAAAGACCCATAAACCATTATTAAAAGGGACCCATGATATCACTGCTTGACCCAATTCAAGCAGTGTAGAACCTGTGTCTTTTGAGGAAACTGCTGGGTACTTGTGACTTGTATTGACCACTGTTGGAAACAAGATACTGGGCTTAATGGACCTTGGTGTGACTCAGTATGGTGTATCATATGTTCTTATGTTCTTATGGCTCTTAGCATGGAGAAGTGACAGCTGAGGGGAAATACATTATGACAGTTTATAAAATAATGTGTGGAATGGAATGAGTGAATGTGAATCAGTTGTTTACTCCTTCAAAAAGTATGATGACTAAGGGGCATATAATGAAGCTAATAAGTACATTTAAAACTAATCAGAGAATATACTTTTTCACTCAAAGTATATTTAAGCTCTGGAATTTCTTGCCAGACTATGTAGTAAGGCTGTTAGTGTAGCTGGGTTAAAAAAAGATTGAATAAGTTCCTGAAGGAAAGTTCATAAACCATATTAAAGTGGACTGGGAAAATCCATGCTTATCTCAAGAATAAGAAGCATGGAATTTGTCTATTTTATGGGGTCCTGCCAGGTACTTGTGACCTGTATTTACCAATGTTGTAAACAGGATCCTGGGCTTGATAGACCTTTGCTGTGACCCAGTAAGGCAAATCTTATGACCTTAGTTACCAACATTTTCTCAATTATCTATCCTCTTCCTCTAATACAAAATGCAAGCCTCTTCAGAAAGCATATTAACTTTCAATTAAAAACTATACTAGAGCAATTTGGGACTATATTTAGTGTTTCTCTCTACAATCATTTTTAATGTGGTCTGACTCATGCAATTTCTTAGTTACAGCTATTATTTTCTTGGTAGGTCAGCCTTATTAAAAAAAAGAAAAACTGCATTCCCTAGCAAAACGACTCTCCATTTTTATTCTTCCTGTACAAAAAGGCATGTTCAATTATTGTACCCACACAGTCACGTTTCATATTATTTCAGATTGCAAAATAAGACTAAATTTATAGGAAATTTTAATCAAGGTGAAGCTACCATTGGATGCATAATTTTCAGAAACTGATACCCTTCATCTTCATTGCCAACAGAGACAAATATTTAGCCTGAAATCGCCTAATTTAATTAATTTATTTTATTTAATGGCATTTGATATACGATTATTGGTAGCATGAGGTGGCATAATCTACATGTGACAGAATTCTTGTCAATTAAATTTTTCATGCATCCTCTGAGTAGGGGCATCTTTAGAAAGATTTCAAAAAGAAATAATTCTACATTGTTATTTTTTGTATAGTTCAAATTGTAAAACACTTACTTGTACCAGTTTCCTCATTAAAAAATATATATATATTTCTCAGGGTCAAATTTTCAGGGTTGTAGTGTGTGATATGGAAGAGCAGACTAGATAGGCCATGTGGTCTTTTTCTGCCGTCATGCTTCTCTGTTTCTATTTTTCTCTGAAATACTGTTTCATAGAAATCAGTTAAATCACTCTTATACATCACAACATTTTGATTTAATTTTAAATTAATGTACCTGACATTACCACCAACAATGGGCATCACTAGGTTAATTGCACCACACATTGGCATAAACATCCATGTGGTAGGTCCCAGGTACATGCTGGTCATGCTCTCAACAGTTACTGTAGAGTCTGTGCAGTTATCATGTGTTAAATATACGTTTTAAGTACACATCCTTAATGGGATTTAGTAAACAGACTCCTTTATTTTTTTTTTACTTAAAGGAGTTAATTTTCCTCTAAGCAAATTTCTTTAGGAGTCAACCAGAAGATGCCTGTGCTTTGACTTCAGTTGTTTACATAAATGATATTGAAGGGGTGATTAAACGTGTGTCTTGTGCCAATCTAAGTGCTGAAGAGAGCACATATCTCCTTTTCAAAGCTTATTCTCACCCTAAGAAGTTTTTACTTTTGAAAAAAAAGACTGCTTTCCACACTGTACCAATTATCTGTTTAGGGAAATATCACTAGTCAGCATTTTTCTCCATAAAACATGCTGCAAGAACTACTACCATACATGCAGTCTGTTTGGATAAATACCTAAGCATATCCTAGCTGGAAATATCCAGTTTATAGGCATATATCACTCAGGCACTAAACCAACCACAATTCATATACATATTCATATTCGAAACATTTACGTTTTGTTATACCATAACTGAAGATGTTTAAATTCATATGATAAAATGGAACTGTTAAAATCAGAACACTTGACCTTTAAACTATACATATGAGTTTTTTTATAAGTAGCAGCAACAGAAAGATTTCTCTTTAAATTTTAAAATGAGCTGTCAAATATCTTCTTGAGAGATTATAGGGCTAAGTAACAGTGCAAAATTAAAGAAAATAAAAATGAACAAAAACAGCAACAAATAAATAAAACAAATACATTTAAACTCCTGACAAAAAACGCCCCGAGCAGAGATGAATCAAACCCTAAATGATGGACATGACTGCACGACTTATCTAAATGCTTCATCTCTTGACCTGCATTTTTCGAACTTTGTTCACCACTATATTTTTAATTGATAAATGAGTTAAAACATGTTGTGCAAATTTCCAGCCGGTGCTGTGATTCCATTAAGTTAAATGTTGGCACCAGCATTTAAAGTATTAAGTATAATCGGTGCTGCTATCCATAGAGATTGCTATGCCAACACTATCCATTTAGGCTTGCTGAATAACCATATAACTTACCATTATCTGGAAAATTCCCTCCCTTCCCCCTACTTTTTCTATATTGATAGTACTGGGCCATTTAGCAGTTTTATAGCAATATTATCCATAGGAATTTTAAAAAGCAAGTTATATATTCACGGGCTTTGAATATCAAACTCTGTACTTACATGACCATTAGCAGTATTATCACATAGACAAATTACTGAGCTAATAGAATTCACCACTTCAAGACCTCAAAACTGGCAAATTTTTATCAGAGCAGATTAAAATACAACAAGGATATTCAATTGTTTTTGTTCACAGACATAGCAATATATTTCCCTGTGGACTATAGTTCTGTAAGGCATGCTAGATTTTCATACGTTTTTCCATGCGTAAATCATGTGTAGTCTAGTCTGTGAGTACTTTGACAGTACATGCCACAGACTGATGGCACGTACTTTTACTGCGAGCATGCAGAAGGGCAAAGTTTGGAAAGAACGGGTGCAGGGAAGTCAGGTTTTACATTAAGAAGTGGGGCCTCCAAAAAGTAAAGCCATTTATAAAATAGGCATCTTTCTGTCCCTCCCCCTGCCAAAGTATATATGTATGGGTCAAAAGTACCCACAAAGAAATGTGTGTATATAAATTCTTACACAAAGGGGCCCTTTTACTAAAGGGTACTGTGGTGTTGCACTAAACACACTCCATAATATGCAAATCCATGGTACGTTATGGCAGCACCACCGCGTTGACTGCCAGAAAGAAGCAGTTACCGCAGTGTAGGCAGCCCTGCCGTGGCACTACAAGGGCACAGGTGCACTCAATGCCATGTATCGAGGTGGCGGTGAATGCACCCACGCTACTACCCTGTCATGCAGATAGTACGGGTGCACTGCTGGCATGGCGATTGCCCCACCCACTCTCCACCCCAACCCTCCCATTTGCAATCCTAATGTGCCATAGACAATTAGTGCCAAATTCAAGCAATGCTGTCATAGCCCCCACTAGCTATCAATGCAGTTTCCAACACATGCCTTTAGCACATGCCAGACCTATGCTGACATCTAGCACCCTTTAATAAAAGACCCACGAAGTGGGTGCAGATATGCAGGTGCAGGGCATCGGCAAACTGGCTTCTCAGACCTGAAAACCTATTTTTTGCAACGTTGACATCCTACTCCTGGCACAGCTAACCGTAGGCCAGGAGGACCATCTGAGGGAACTTGTCCAAAACCAGTCAAACCTGGCAGAGGATGGTCCACCGTTTAATAGCCTAGAGTCATACCCATATGATGTAAAAAAAACAGGAACATAGAAAATGATGGTAGAAAAAGATCACTTGGCCTATCAATTCTTTCCCATCCAAACTAACAGCTCAGGCTTTACAACTCCTTCTTCCTCAGAAATGCTCAGTGCTTATGTGCCTTCTTGAATTCTGATACTATCCTTGCCTCTGGGAGGCTGTTCCATGCACCCACTACCCTTTCTATAAAGAAATATTTCCTTAGATTACATTGTGTAACAAATTTTTACTTTTTTCTTGTTCCTGGGTAATGTGTTATTTTCTGATATCTTATGTCTCAAAACTATAGGAAATGGCAATTATGGCCCACAAACATAGCTTTTGGGACCAGGAGAGTGATATTTTTGAAAATTACCTATTTTGCAGGATATTCCAGATAGATTTAGTGCAATCTAAACTTGGAGTATCTTTTGGAAAATTCTGGAACTTTCTAGAGCTTTCCCGAACTTTACAAAACGTTTGGAACTTTGTATAATTTTTAAGAACTTTTAATAAAAGCCTTTTGGTGACCGTTATAACGTCACTTCTGCCTCGTGTCTATATAAACCACAGATTTGCACAGAGTGAACACAGTCATTCAGCAGTCTCCTTGCCAACTGGAAACCTAGGAGAGAGCAACAACAACACGTGTCATTCTAGCTTCTTAACTGGACTGACATGCCATCAAGAGGCTGTAAGCATCCAGCAGACACATTTTGCTATGTCTGTGGTGATTTTATCAAGACAAGAGTGGAAAAGTACTCCATGGAAGCATCTGCCAAGACGTGTGGATCTTTCAAGTCATATTTTGGCATGCATGTTGGGGATTAGGACAAACCCTGGGTGTCTCGTTTCACTTGCGAGCACTGCAAGAAAACTCTGGAAGGTAAGAAAGACAATTGATGCTGGCTTAAACTGTGGCATTTTATGTTATAAAATCTTTATTGTTACTAAATTTTTATATAATGTATGAAATATTTAACAAGAATATAATTAATTACAATTATTTTTATCATCATAACTAGATGTGTGTGTATATATATATATATATATATAATTATTTTTTATTTTCACATTTTTATTTTTTCTTTGGCAGGATGGTAACGAGGAGAAAAGAGAGTCATGAAGTTTGTTATCCCAAATATTTGGCTGGAACCCACTGACGTCTTGAGCAATTGATACTTCTGAATGGTGGCTCCTTCCAAACATTGGGCTGGTAAGAATGCTCCTTCTGTCATGTGGTTCCTAGTCCTATAGGTGCTCCTTGTGGCCCTGGCAAGCCACTTAACCCTCCATTGCCTCAGGTACAAAAACATAGATTGTGAGCCCTTCGGGGATGAGGGAAATAAGTATACAGTACCTGAATATACACCACTTTGACCTGTAGAAAAGCAGCACATAAGCCTAGCAAAATAAATTCCAGAGACTGGTTTTCATTGAAAAAGGTTTGATTCCCATGTATTTATACCTTGGCTGTATTTAAATGTTGCAATCATATATCCACCTCCCCACATCTCAAAAAAGATATACATGTTTAGATTTTTCATTCTGTTCCCATATGCTTTATGATTAAGACTGCTGATCATTTTAGCAATCACCTGTCGATTCCATTTAGTTTATCTTTCTGAAGATATAATATCTACAGTCACACAAAGTACTACAAATGAAGTCTCAGTAGTTACTTAAACAGAGGCACTATAATTTCCTTTTCCCTACTGCAAATTCCTTTCCTAATGTACCCAAGCACCATTCTAGAATTTTCAAGCACTTATCTATCTAGTTAGCTATCTTACAATCACCCTATAGAGTTACCTCCGAGTCTTCTCCTTTCATGCACAAAATTTCACTCCCTATACTGTACCTCTCTCTTGGGATTTGCAGCTCAAATCAGGTGGGTTAATTCCCCATATGTGATCAAATGAACTCCAGAGAAGCAAGGGAATCTGTGCACCAGGCAAGTAGAGGTTTTTAATGTGAGAGGCAGTTGACCTCCCAACTCTTGCTTGACAATGCGTAGAGTCCTCCCAGTCCACCTCTTATTTAGGGTGTTGAATTTGTTTGAGATTATCATAGCTAGTGTTGGGGGCCTGGAGAATATGAAGTAAGGGTAGTGGCAGGCTAGCACCTTGAGTTCAGCTGGACTGGCTTTACAGAGGAATGGGTTTATCTTAGGGGCTGCGGGTATGGGGTTTCAGCTGGGAACAGTTGTCCCCCCCCCCCCCCCTCGTGGAATGGCCTCTTGCTGGTGTGAGACAGAAGCATGGTGATGGGGCTTTTAATATGGTTGCTTCAGGTGGGCAGCCTAATGGCAAAGTATCTTCCTGGGAGATGATGGATTCCTGCATTTTTTTAGTATTAAATCGTAATTGCCAAACTCTAAACCATTTCTCAGGCTTTGCTGGATCCTTCTTCATGTTTTCCATATCTTCCAGGGTGTCTACCTTATTGTTAATTTTAATATCATCTTCAAAAAGGCAAACCTTAACTCACAATCCCTTTGCATTGTCACTTAAAAACATTGAAAAGAACTGAGCCAAACATCAACTCTTGGAACATACCTCTGATAATACCCTTTCTTCAGTATTGACCTCCATTTACCATTATGTTTTGTCACCTACCACTCAAAGAGTTTCTTACCAGTCAGTCCATTTGGGCCTATTCCAAGGATGCTCAGTTTATTTAATAGTCACCTATGCAGAGCCGTGTCAAATGTTTTGCTAAAATCTAAGGGATACTGATTCAATGATAGTGGCTAGCCACTTCTGCATTATTTAAAACCAGAATTTCAATGGTGGGAAATGGCCGGTTTCTGCTGCTGAATATCTGGGCTCACTAGATAGCGACACTGTTATTTGGTTAGGGGAAATATTCAGCTGCAAACTGCATAGTGAAAAGCAGACAGTCAGGGCAGCCACACAGACCGCCTCAGTTTTAACTGGGCATTTGTTTGGCAGTCTGGGAGGGTATCTTCAGCAGTACCAACCAGTTAGTGCCTCTGAATATCATGCTGACCACTTTTTAACCATTTAGCATATCTACAAACCAGCTAAAACATTTTGAAAATGCCACCTAAGTACACCACATCTACTACTGCATATCGGGCCCTCCGTTTACACCTGCAGCGGGAGAGAGAGGAAAGCAGCTTGTTCACAATAAGGAGTACCAGTGGGAGTAGGACAATTTGAGCTCTTGCTTCTCTTCCCACTGCTCTAACCACTAGGCTACTCCTCTACTCCAAAATGATTGTGGGCCTCTGATCTTTGTAATGTATTGTCCAAGCCTGTAACCAAAAGTGTTTCTGTGTAATGTTCAGTTCTACAAGCAGTTCTGAAACCTGTAATAATTGCTGTTCCTCTAGGAAATAATGCATTTTGGAAACTGCTGAAAACTCTATTTTCAGGGGCTTGATATAGTGGGGATTGGGCATTTTTAGCTGGAGGTACTTGGAGTGGATACCAGGAGTTGGGGATTTTGCTGTTGTTTGTATTATTGAATGTTTTATTACGATTGTGTGGCCTGTGGAATGGCGATTGCCAGACTGAGGTTGTCTGCGAAGAAATGAAATGAAATGAAATTGTGTATGTAATGTACACTTTGCCCCATTCACTAGTAAAGCAAGACTAGAAAGAGAGCAAATGTTATTTAGACCAGTCTAAAGAGAGCAAATGTTATTTAGACCAGGCTTCTTTACAGCTGGCCAAAAATCAGTCTCTTGAATAGTCTGGATATCTTGCCCCAGCTAAAGGAATATTTATAATATGCTGGAGAAAATTGCTGAGATCCTCTTTGAACAATTTAATATGCCAAATTGGATATTTCTGCAGAACACAAAAAGAGAAGATAATGTTCCCCACAGTATAAAAGATATTCTCTATACGTACAGCATGAAAAATCCTAAAAGCTTTCACTTTGAAAATCACCCCAGGAAAACCAACTGTACACATTTATACCTGCTAATTTGTGTGAATAATTTTCTTTAGAAAAATGCAGATATTCTTGAAGATTCAAAAGTAAATATGTAAATGCAAACTCTTTGCAACCCCAACCCCTGAAATATCTCTTTTCAGTAGAAGTACATGCATAGGTTTACTTGCATGAAAGGCAGTTTTCTAAATACCTATGTTTGCAGCTAAAGCACCATTTTGCCTGTGGAAATTACCCTCCCTTGACACAATTCTGGAAGGAATTTACACAGGTAAATGGGTGCATATATTTTGCATTATATGCTATAAATAAAGCAGCTTTCCAAACTTGACTTGTATCTGAATAATTTATTTTATTCTTTGGGGAGCTACATGAGTGGGAAATCTCAGGCATTAATTTGACTGAGGAGACAAAGAAGTGATCTCAGAGATGGGGAGAGAAGATGGAGGACAGACAAGAGATAGGGAGAAGAGGAAAAGAGAGGCCCCTTTTATACATAATCCCCTATCTCAGGGGTGGCCATCTCCGGTCCTGGAGTAGCACAATCCAGCCTGGTTTTCAGGATGTTCCTACTGAATATTCATGAGATATGTTTGCATACACTGGGGGCAGTGGATGCAAATATACAAACTTATACTTAAACTTATACAAATAACGCTGCCCGTATTCTTGTACATGCCTCCCACTTTGAGCACATCACTCCCTTCCTGATTCACTTTCACTGGCTTCCTATTAAATACTGCCTTCAATACAAACTCCTCACCCTCATCCACAAGGCTTTACTTTACATATTGGCATTCCCACATACCTTTCAGATGTTTTGCACCTCCACGCCCCTCACCATGTGCTCCAGACCATCCACGCTAATCATCTTCACTTACCCTCTGCCTCACATGCCTGGTTGGAATCCACGTGAAATTCTGCCCAGTACTATCTTGGTCCTGCCCTATGGAATTTCTTATCTCCTGACCTCCATCTTGAGCTTTGTTTCCCCCAATTCAAAACCAAACTCAAGACTCACCTCTTCCAAACAGCTTTTGACCTTCCACCATCCAACTCCTAACTCCTCTTCCTTCTCTGTCCCTTGTATGAGACTTTCCTATCTCAATTGGCATTCCTTTCCTTTTCTCTAATATTATTATTTATGTAAAATTTTGTTTTTATTGTCTTTCTACAATTCAAGATGGTTTACATGAAACCAAACTTGTAACAGTGTGAAATACAGCTATTGTACAGAGAACAAGAACTTGGTACGTTGGTAACATTCAACAATCAACATGTAGCAGCGAAGTGCATGCAATAAATAATACCAGGAGTCAGTTGCAGGGTCCAAGCCAATTTATTGTGCACAGGCTCAGACAGGAGCGTGTCCAAAAGGGACTGAGCAATGAAGTACAGCAGCAAATTCCTTATATACAATTTTTACAATTTGATAGAGGCAACCTTTCTATTGGTCCCAACGTCCCTCGCACCTATCCAATCAGTGACCCTCTCTGGGCCCCATTCCCTGTTCCCCCTTCTCAAACTGTTCTAACAAAGGCATAGTCTTAGACATGATTACATTTCTACTTCAAGGACATTTCTAGCTCAGAGAATGCAAAGACAATTCAAGCATAATGAACTTGTACAAACTTCATAGGGGGAGAAAGGGGACTTTCAAAAGCAGTTTAAAGCAGATTCTTAAACTCTGTTTCTTTTCAGCACTAATCCCAGGTGCAGGTTGAAATCCAGGCCTAGGTTGAGGCTATAGCCTACCACAAACAATGTACAATTTAACAATTTAAGAGTAATTCCAGGGCTGGCAATTATGTACAATCAGGGGCGGCCCAAGGGGGGTGTGGGGCCAAGTGCGGAGACTCGGTGTGGGGCCTCATTTGCATAAGTGGCCTTATTTGCATAAATATTTGCATAATGTTACCATACACTAACTTTTAGTAAACATGTCTCTTAATGAATGTATGGATAAAGAAAGACTAAAAGATTTCTACATTACTATAATCCAGTGCCAACCGCCAGGCACATTAGGAACTACTACAAACGCTGCCCATTTAGAACCCATAGCAAACCCGCCGTATCCTGACAGCATTACCAGGACTCACAAAGCACCATACCCTACCTATCAAAAGGCAACACTGCAAATATTAAACCAATACATTTCAGAGAATACTGGGGAAAGAGAACAAGTGGCAATGTCAAATAGGAATTACATAAACAGAATACCTCAGCTCAGTTACACATGCAGAACATAGACCATCACCAAACAAGGAATCACAATTTAGAAACAGGAAGGCAATAATTAAACTGGGAACCCCAAAAGCCAAACTTGGAATGTACAACAACACTGTAGAAATAAAACTATACATTAATTTCCTCTTGTACCAAACAAAGCACAGACGTTAATGATGCACATTTCCCAGAGCTTTCATATTCCAGTTAATAAATTAAAAATAAAGAGATATCTTTCTACCTTTTGTGATTTTTTTTTTCAGTTGCAATTGCTCCAGCCACTTTCTTTTGGTTTCTTCATGTTTTCTGCTAACTCTCCATCGTCTGCTGTCCATTTGTCCTTTCTTCTCTCTTCTAGTTTTTTTTCCATTCTCTCTCTCTACATCTGCTTTAACATACTAATCTTTCTCATTTTGCTCTTTTCTCATTCCTATTTCATCCACACAAATTTTACCCCTCCATCCTCAATCCCCACTTACTCTCCCAATACCCGGCCAATTGTAGATTTTTCATCCCTCCCACACAAAATATTTTTCCCCTCTCCATTTTACTCTCCCAGCCCCATCCCATTCTAATCCTCCCCCAACATCAGCTCCCTTCTAGTTCCAGTCTCACCCAGCATCCATTCCCTTCTAGTCCCTGCATCAGCCCATTTCCAGTCCTAGCCCCCCATCAGCCCATTTCCAGTCGTAGCTCCCCCATCCATTTCCAGTCTGAGTCCCTTCATCGGCTCATTTCCAAACCTAGTCCCCCATCAGCCCATTTCTAGTCATTTCCTAGCCCCACCATCAGCCCATGTCAAATCCTAGCTCCCCTCCACTCAGCCCAATTCCAGTCCAAGCCCCCCCCCCCATGAGCCTACTTCCAGTTCTAGCCCCTCCATGAGTCCATTTCAATTCAAGCCCCCACCACAGCCCATTTCAAATCTTAGCTCCCCCCAACAGCCCATTTCTAGTCCTATCCTAGCCCCTCCATCAGCCCATTTTCAGTCCTAGCTCCCTTCCCTCACAGCCCATTTCCATTCCAAGCCCCCTCCCCATCAGCTATTTGCAGTTCAAGCCTCCCCTTCCACTCAGCCCATTTCCAGTCCTAGCAAGCCCCCAACCCATTACCAGTCCTAGCCCCCCATCAACCCACTTCCAGTCCTAACCCCCCATTACCCCATTTTCAGTTTAAGCCTCCCGTATAACCCATTACCAGTCCTAACCCCCCATCAGCCCACTTCCAGTCCTAACCCCATCAGCCCATTTCCAGTCAGCCCCCATAGCCCATGACCCGTCCTCACCCCCCCCACCAGCCCACAGCCCATTACCAGTCCTACCCACATCAGCCCACCTCAAGTCCTAACCCCTCCCCATCAGCCCATTTCCTGTCCTAGCCCCCCATAACCCATTATCAGTCCTAACGCCCCCAGAGCCCATTACCAGTCCTAACCCCCCATCACCCCATTTCCAGACAGCCCCCATCAACCCACAGCCCATTACCAGTCTTAACCCCCCATAGCCTATTAGCAGTCCTAACCCCTCCCCCAACAGCCCACAGCCCATTACCAGTCCTAACCCCATCATCCCACCTCAAGTCCTAACCCCTCCCCATCAGCCCATTTCCTGTCCTAGCCCCCCCATAGCCCATTACCAGTCCTAACTCTCCATCACCCCATTTCTAGACAGCCCCCATCAGTCCACAGCCCATTACCAGTCTTAACCCCCCCATAGCCCATTACCATCCCTAACCCCCCCAACAGCCCACACACCACCACAAGTCAAGTCCTAACCCCCTCCATAGCCCATTACCAGTCCTAACCCCCCCCCCCCCAACGGCTCATGGAAAAAAAAAAAAGCTGGCTGCTGCCGCTGCCGCCGCAGCAGCAGCAGAATGGAGTGTCCCGCGGGGCCCCCTCTGCCCGGCTCAGCTCTCCTGGCCCGGCTGAGCCCCTCTGCACCGGCTTTCAGATACGAGAAGGGAGAGTGTCTTCCTTGCGTCTCTGTTAAGCCCGCAGGGGCAGATGGGAAATTTCCCATCAGCCCCTGCTTCCCATGGCATTTTTCTGGAAATTGGGATGTTCAGAGATCTCTCTGGCAATACTGTTAATCTCTCATAAGAGTACAGATAGAGAAGTCTCAGGGTGCCTTATATATATATATGAGGGTGTAGTCCGCATACAAGGAGACAGTATGTCCCTGACCCCCTATCATTATCCCAGTATCATCCACCATCTTGCAGAGCTGGCAGGCCAGAGGCTCAACAACTAAGGAAAATAGTGGGAACATAGAACACCCTTGCCTAGTGACTCATTCCAAAGAAAAATAGGAAAAGAATGTGACCATTTACCAATATAGCAGCTACAGGTGAACTGTAAGTAATTCATAACCAATTACAAAATTTAACCCTGAAACCAAAGCTTTAAAGGATGGAGAACAAGTAAGGCCTTTCAATTTTGTCAAAAGCTTTTTCTGAGTCTAGTGATACAATTGAATAGCTGCCCTTCGATCCTTGCAAGGCCTGGATGATATTCAGCAGGCATCGCACCTTGTCCACACCATATCTCCCCTTAATAAAAGCAGTTTGATACAGATGCACCAGATCCTATATACCATTTCCAGTCTAAAAATTAGGTCCTTTGCCAAAATCTTGTAATCAATGTTGAATAAGGAGATTGGGCGATAGCTGCTGCATAAGAGGGGGTTCTTCCCCTCTTTGTGGTTGACAGTGATAGAGGCCTCAGAAAAGGCTTTTTTTTTGGGGGGGGGTGCTTGTTGCACCAGCACATCATTGAATACTTCTATTAAAATAGCGGTGAACTGCTCCCAAAATTGATTGTATAATTCTGCTGGCAGGTGATTTTTAAGCAAGGATATAACTTTACTAAAGTCTCCCTGATTAAAGGGACTATCTAGTAACTGCATCATTGTTTCAGTCAGTTTCGGTAGATTCCATTGCCCGAGCCATTCATCTGTCTGGGGCTGGGATCTACCCAGCTGGCAGGTGTACAGTCCCTTATAGAATTCTGCAAAAACACTCTGCCATCTGAGCAAATAGCAATGTGGTTACTCCCTTAGCATCCTTGATCTGATGAATGCACTTCTTAAGGTGGATTTTTTCAGTTGCCATAGCAACAATTTGTTAGCATTGTTTGAGTTTTCATAAAAGTGCCTCTTTGTCCTCTGCATTGTCTGAACCATCTGTTCTAAAGTCAGAGTTCATTTCCCTGTGGGCGATGAGCAGCTTCAGTAGGATATCCTCATCCCTCTTTATTTTATGGAGCACTCTAATCTAACTAACTCTGAATACAGGACCTCATACTTCAAAAGTCCAAGGGAGCAATACAGTATAAGGGGTGACATACTTCTGTCCACAAAAGAAGAGTGGGATCTGGGCGGGATTGTGTTTGACGATCTTAAAGTAGCTAAACAGATAGAAAAGGCAACAGCGAAAGCCAGAGGGATGCATGGGTGCATAGGGAGATGGATGGCCAGCAGAAGAAAGCATAGTTACTCACCTGTAACAGGTGATCTCCGGGAACAGCAGGAATTTAGTCCTCACATATGGGTATTGTCAGTACCGACGGAGCCTGCGCGGGAACGCTCCCCAGAGTCCAATTAGAACGCTTTTGGGAGCATCCCACAGCGCCTGCGTGCTGCCTTCCCACCTTTCCCAACTGCCTCTCTCCAGTTGAGTTTTAGAGCTGAGACAAAGAGAGAGAGCGAGGGAAAGGAAAGAGAGAGATAGAGAGATGCAACTCCTAGGGGAGGTGGGTGGGCTGTGAGGACTAAATTCCTGCAGTTCCCGGAAATCACCTGTTACAGGTGAGTAACTATGCTATCTCCAGGAACAAGCAGGAATGTAGTCATCACATATGGGGACTCCCTAGCTTTAGGTGCCAGGGAGAGACCCCAGAAGTTGTGTGTCCCTGAGAAGGGCTCCACTTCCTCCCATGGATCTCTGGCATCCTACCAGGGATGGTGGGTAGGAGTTGATTAGGTATGGAACAGGTGTTTGAGAACAGCCTGACCAAACAAGGCATCCCGGCGGGAGTCCTTGTCCAAGCAGTAATGGGCTGTAAAGGTATGAACCGAGGCCCAAGTGGCTGCTCGACAGATGTCGTCAATAGACACAGAGTTCAGATGAGCCATTGAGGCTGCCATGGCTCTCACATTGTGAGCTGTGACATGGCCCTCCAGAGAAAGGTTCTTACTCTGATAGGCGAAAGAAATGCACTGAGCAATCCAGTTAGATAGTGTTCTCTTGGAGACTGGAAGTCCCAAATGAGAAGGATCAAAAGCAACAAAGAGTTGAGAGGACTTTCTATGTTGCTTTGTTCTTTGTAAGTAAAAAGCTAGAGCTCTTTTACAGTCCAAGGTATGAAGATTCCTCTCTGCATTTGATGCATGAGGTCCTGGAAAAAAGACAGGTAGGTAGACCTCTTGGTTAAGATGAAAAGGCGAGACCACCTTAGGCATAAAGTGTGGATGAGTTCTAAGGACTACCTTGTCATGATGGAACCTTGTATAAGGTGGATTAGCTACTAGTGCTTGCAATTCACTAATGCGGCGTGCTGATGTGATTGCAATGAGAAAGATAACCTTCCAAGAAAGGAATTTCAAGGAGGTGGTAGCTAAGGGTTCGAAAGGTGGCTTCATGAGCTGCCCAAGAACCAGGTTCAAGTCCCATGCCACCGTAGGTAGTCTAATGGGAGGCTTAGTTAGAAGGAGGACTCTCATGAATCTTGCTATAAGAGGATGAGAGGAAATAGGTTGTCTATTTAGAGGTTTAAGAGAAGCTGCAATAGCACTCAAATGGACTCTTACTGAATTTGTCTTAAGGCCTGCATTAGACAAATGGAGGAGATACTCCAGTAAAGATTCCAGAGGTATAGAAAGGGGGTTAAGACCCTTTTCTGAACACCAAATAGTAAACCTTTTCCACTTGAAAGCAAAAGGACGTCTAGTGGAAGGTTTTCTGGAAGCATAAAGAACATCTTTCACTTGCTGAGAAAGATGAAGATCTTGGAGATCTAGGCCTTCAGCAACCAAGCCCTGAGATGCAGGGACTGGGGATTGGGATGCCATATTTAGAAATAGGAAAAGAAAGACCGGCGGTACCGGTAGAGCATCGAAGAAGGCAGACGCGACCACAAAAAGAAATAAAGAAATAAAGAAATTCTTCTGCGGTGACAGGAACACGACCTGCTGGCTCCGCGGAAAAAGAAGAACTGGAAAGAGGCAGTTGGGAAAGGCGGGAAGGCAGCACGCAGGCACTGTGGGATGCTCCCAAAAGCGTTCTAATTGGACGCTGGGGAGCGTTCCCGCCAGGCTCCGTCGGTACTGACGATACCCATATGTGATGACTACATTCCTGCTTGTTCCTGGAGATAGGAGGTGATAGCCTCTGTATAAGTCTCTGGTGCATCCTCATTTGGAGTATTGTGTGCAATTCTAGAGACCACATCTTCAAAAGGATATAAACAGGATGGAGTCGGTGCAGAGAGTGGCTACTAAAATGATTAGTGATCTTTGATATAAAGCATATGAGGACAGACTTTAAGATCTCAATATGTATATGTTAGAGGAAAGGCAGGGTAGAGGAGGTATGATAGAGAAATTTAAATACTTCTGTGCAATAAAAGCACAAGAGCAGAGACTCTTTCGATTGAGGGATATAGGATGAGGGTGAAAGGGGAGTAATATGTGGAAATATTTCTTAACAGAAAGAGTGGTAGATGCATGAAATAGTCTCCCAGTAGAGGTGGTAGAGATGAGGACAGTATCTGAGTTCAAAAAAGCATGGGACAAACAGAGGATATCGAAAGGTAAAAAGGGGAACTATTGTAGTTGATATGGAAGGGCAGACTATTCAGGCCATGTGGTCTTTTTATCTGTTGTCATGTCTCTGTGCTTCTATGTTTCTATTCTTTGCTTTTTGTACACGACCATTAAAGAGATGATGTGTTCCCTTAGTATCACTTTATGCAGTTTCCCACAAAGACCTGGGGACACTTCAGGCAGCTGGTTAAAAAGCAGGTACTCCTTCTAACCCTCCCGCAATTGCTCCACAACGATGGAGTCTTTTAACAACATCCTATTCATGGACCAGCTGCAAGGGCTTCTATCTGGGTCCACGTGTTTTAACATCACAGACAACAAAACATAGTCAGAGATAGTAATATTGTGAATAGTACAGACCTTGACCGAACGAGAGACAGACCAAAAGTCAATGCGGGAATACGTCTGGTGAACTGCTGAGTACCAAGTATAGTCCCACTCACCAGGATGTAACCAGTGCCCAAGATTCACCAGCCCTAATTGATCCAACCAATTCTGAAGGGCTCTGATCCCCACCCAGTTTGTTATCTTATTCTCAGACCTATCTGCTGATAGTTGAGTACAGCTGACATCCCCCGCTAAACACACCATTCTCTTCATTTCCTCAGTGAGCCTGCAAAAGAAGGTGGGAAAGAAGGCACTTGTACACTGGGGGCATAAACATTCACCAGGGTCACCTTAACAGACACCATTAATCCCATCAGGATTAGATAACATCCCTCTGTTTGTCAGCAATTCGCTTAGTCAGCTGGAAGTTCACACTACCACTAATCAGAATAGCTACCCCCTGCTTATATGCATAAATATTTCCCCACCCCCTATCTTGCAACTTCAAATATTCCTCCATTGTCAAGTGTGCTTCTTGCAAGAAGGCCAGGCCAGCCATGGACTTCTGTAACTGTGCAAACACCTTCTTTCTCTTGACAGGAGAGGTCAAGCACCAGACATTCCACAATACCAGTTTAACCACACTCCCTGTTAAACTGCTTAATCTGTTTTGAAAACTCATATATCCAGTCTACATCCTTTGTGCATAGGAGCTCAGAATATAGGTCGACCCCCTCCCTCTCTCCCTCCCTCCCAACATGCCATCACCCCCCCCCCCCCTCTGAGTGGGTAAACACTCCTTTTTTCAAGAGTCACTCCCAATTCAGTTTGCTTTCCATATCTACCCTCCCCCTCCCACCCACTAACATAATCCAAGTGTATAACTTAGTTTTAATGTCCACAGAGTAGGGAAAAAACTGATACTGAACGAAACAGATGCAATCAATACATTTAGTACCCAGAACTAAGAAACCAGAAAGAAGAGAGCATAAAAAGACTTGCAGAGGAGAAAAGAAAAGGGCAGGAGGAGCACAATTGGAATGCAAAGTCACAATTTGTCACCACCCAGGAGCTGCAATCTACAACCACTCTACGAGCAACATCACCGCCTCCCCTCAGGGTGGCTTAGTAGTGTCCATCTCTGTCATCCACTGGGGTCGATTTGGACCACAACTGCCGCCTAGAGTTGGGAGTCTTGAGGCCTGTTTGGTGTAGATTCTTTCCATTCTGGACTCTATCAAGCACCACCGTGCATTGGCTGTGACTTGGAAAAACCAGAGATCTCATCCACTATATCCAAACAGTCTTCTAACTCCAAGAGCGGTAAGATTTATTGCTCCATTCAAAGTAGATAGCAAAAGGGATCCCACATATATTTCACCTCCTTATTTTGTAAAAGCTGCATTAGGGGATGGAAGCTTATCCTCTGTTCCAGTGTATAGGCTGACAGGTTAGGGAACATCTGCACCGACTGTTAAACTCGATAGTGTGCTTTCCACGAGGCACTTGCATAAGAGCCTGTTTGTCCTCATAGCAGTGAAAACATACTACAGTTGGTCAGGGAAGATCTGCTTTACCACCGAGGACACAAAAGGAGGAAAGATACTGCACAAACTTGGTCACATCCTCATTACTATCCCAGATGCAGCCAACCCAAGAAGTGAATATTGCATCTCCATTTGTGATCCTCCAGGCATCCTGGCACTCTTTAGTCTCTTTAAAGTGTGCTTCTAGCTGACGTAGTGGATTTCTGGCTGAACTTTGCCAATGCCTCCGCATAGCTAGCCTTGGTTTGCATATCCTTTAGGCCTGACTGGAGTGCACTGAGGCAGTGATTCTTAGGAGGGTGGAGGGGATAAGTGTGTGGTCCATATTTATTTTATTTAGCTGCATTTATATCCCGCTTTTCACTGGGTCAAAGCGGTTGGGGGATACATTTAACATGAGGGGATATGAGACACATACACTAATACTTACAGGGAACATGGGCAATGGAGGGTTAAGTGGCTTGCCCAAGACCACAAGGAGCACCTGCGGGACTAGAAACTCCAGTCCTTCTGGCCCAAGGTTGCTGTCCTCTAGTGGGATTTGAACCATATATTCTGCTATCCTGCTCTGAGGATCCCAAAAAACTCCTTTCCCCTCAAAAATGTCCCTGCACACCACAGGGGGGGGGGGGGGTCTTCAAACCACCCAGACGAGTCCTGTATCCCAAAACTTAGTAAGCAGACTCAGAAGGGGCAGGCAGTACCTACAGGATGTGAGCTCGGTCTTTTCTCTAACAGTGAGCAGGGTCAGAACCAACAAAATCAGGTGGCAGCAGGAAATCAAAGTCTACATTAATCTGCAGACAGTCCCATCATTCACACTCTTGGTAGTACTCTTCTGCAACCACAGTTGTCGTATGAGCTCTCCACAGTGAGGCTAATAAAGCAACTATGTAGCCCATGTGCTCTATAAGGCACCCCAGAGCAGAGCACTCACCGGAAGTTACCCAGCTGCTCTCCTGCACACTTATGGTACTTGACTTTCTTCTGCGGTGCGTTTCTATTATCCCAGAGGAATGTCTCACCCCATCATGCTCTTGCATTTGGATACTAGGCCACACTGTGCTGCCGCTGTGTTGTCTTCCCTGGCCCAAAGCTCACTCCCCGTTTAATGAAGCAGCAAATAGTCCTGTGAGCCAGTCAGGATATGGTCACCAAGGGGCATGCGAGATATAAATGGCTCCTCTCTGGAACGGTAAGTCCCACCTCATGTGCTCCACATCAGGTGGCATCGCAGCAGGCTGTGTTCTCAGTTAATGCAGCACAGGCCACAAAATGGAAGGGGCACTCGCCATTGCATAATGTTGAGGTAAGTGACCACCAAGGAGCTCTCTCTCATGGTCAGGGCAGCATCATAATGCAAATTCTTTCCTCCACTGACAATCTGAACGGCATTAGAAGGGCATATTGGGTGAGTTTTCCCAAGTAAGGGAGAGAGCCAAAGGATCAGGTGGCCATCCTCAACCAGGCTCACCAGTGTCCCCCGATAAAGAAGCTTTTAAGGAGATGAGACTACAAGGCTGCAGGAAGACAGAACTTATATCGCTGCATTCTTTACATTCTATAGACATGTATATTTCCTTGCAATTTCTACTGAAAAAAGGATTTATGTGGTCTCCAAAGCTCATGCATTATAGCACCTCTCAGTTTTTTGTAGGCTGGTCCCGTAAAACGGTATTCACATGCCAAGAATTCTATTATCTTCACGATCAATACAGCTACTAGAATTCTTCACTTCTGAAATCATATGATCTTTTTGAACTTAAGATCAATGAAACAGTAATAGATGGAAAATATTTAATGGACTAACTTAATGCATTCCTGAGCAGGCTACATTTTAAAAAGTAGACTACCTTCATTGAGTCAAAGCACAATGAGCAGGTTAATACACAAGATCCTTTTGAAATATCCTGGAGGGTATAAAGATTATTTCAGTAGCACTAGCCTATCAAAGAATTTCTTTGACGTGTGAAGTGTTGACTTGTATAAGCATAATTAACTTGATGTCTGATGTTGCCTCTGTCTTTAGACTTGCACCTGAAAAGTACTCATTTGGCAGAAAAGCCTCTCCCCAGTACTTAGCACAATGACCTCAATAGTAGCAGTGGGATTTAAACCTTGTGTTGCCCTTTTTCTAGCCCACTACTCTAACCATTAGGCTATCCTAGATGTTGAAGTGCTGAGGCACTGTTCTGGGGATGTCTATGTAAATGCCTCCACAAACATCTATACAAGTAACCTGAGACCAGAAGGAATGTGGTTTCTAGTCCCATGGCCACTCCTTGTGTTGGACAAGTCACTTAACCCTCCACTGCCTCAGGTACGCTTAGATTGTGAGCCCTTCAGAGATGAGGGAATAAAAAGTGCCTGTTAGAATATATCTGTAAACCGCTCTGATACACACAGCAGTATATCAAGTGCCTAAAACCATGGGCAAGTCCATGTTTGTGAAATCGTATCTGCACCTGGATATGCCTGCTTTGTTTTCAGACATTCTGGCTTAGACATCCCACATTGCACTTGGACGTCCCATCCAGGGCCGGCTCTATAATGAGGCGGAGTGAGACGGTCGCCTCAGGTGGCAAAGCTTTGGGGGTGGCAACAAATGCCCCCAAAACAGCCGCCTCACTCCGCCTTTAAACTTTAAAAAATAAAAAGAAATAAAAAGGTGGAAAGCTGCTGCCGCTGCTGCTCGGCAGTGGAAGATACAGCCCCTGCTACCCCCGCCGCTGCCCCCCCTCGCCCCCACAGGAGGCCCTGCACTTTCCTGATGGTCAATGGCCCCAGCTCTCCAGAGCCGCGAGAAAGAACTGCCTTTTCTTTCATTCCCACGGCTCTGTTAAAGTTGAGCCTGGAGGTGCAACTGAGGGTAAACAACAGCATTTTTTGGGGCCGCCGACCATTAGGCAAGTTGCAGGACCTCCCATGGGGGTGAGGGTGGGTGGTGGCTAGGACTTGAAATGGGCAGAATGGGGGGGGACAAGCACTGCAAATGGACAGATTTTGGGGGGCTAGCACTGGAAATGGACAGATTGGGGGGACTAGCACTGGAAATGGGCAGATGTGGGGCTAGCACTGGAAATGGGCAGATCAGGGGGCTAACACTGGAAATGGGCTGATCGGGGGTGGGGGTGGGGTAGGACTAGTAATGACCTGATTAGGGGAGGCTAGGACTGATATGGGCTGATGGGGGGTAGAACTGGTAATGGACTGATGGGGGCTAGCATTGGAAATGGGCTGATCAGGGGGGTTTGAACTGGAAATGGGCTGATTAGTGAAGGTTAGGACTGGTAATGGGAGGCTAGCACTGGTAATGGTGCTGAAGGGGAACTAGCACTGGAACTGGGCTGATGGGGGTGGGGCTAGCACTGGAAGTGAACTGATTGGGGGTGGCTAAGACTGGAATGGGCTGATTGGGGGAGAGGGAGCTGCTGGCCCTGGAAGAAGACTGGGGGGGGAGGGCTAGAACTGGAAATGGGCTGATGGAGGGGAGGGGAGGATAGAGCTGCTGGCCATGGAAGAAAACTGGGGGCTAGGGCTACACATGGACTGATGCGGGGGATGGGAGAATGGGACTGGAAGGGAGTGGATGCTGAGAGGGGCTATCATGGTATTTGGACTAGAAGGGGCTGGACAGTGAGGAAGGAGGGCGAATGGAAGGGAATGGATACCAGTGGCAGTAAAGGGAATGTAAGTTGACATTGGAAGGTAATGGGAGGCAGGGGCAGCCCAAGGGGGGTGCAGGGCCATGTGCGGAGACTCGGCGCGGGGCCTCATTTGCATGAATATTTGCATAATGTTACCATACACTAACCTTTGGTAAACATGCCTCTTAATGAGTGTATGGATAAAGAAAGACTTAAAGATTTCTACATTACTATAATCCAGTGCCAACCGCCAGGCACATTAGGAATGACTACAAACACTACCCATTTAGAACCCATAGCAAACCCGCCATATCCGAACAGCACTACCAGGACTCACAAAGCACCATACCCTACCTATCAAAAGGCAACACTGCAAATATTAAACCAATACATTTCAGAGAATAATAATACATGACCTACTGGGGAAAGAGAACAAGTGGCAATGTCAAATAGGAATTACATAAACACAATACCTCGGCCCAGCTACACATGCAGAACATAGACCATCACCAAACAAGGAATCGCAGTTCAGAAACAGGAAGATAATAAATAAACTGGGAACCCCAAAAGCCAAACTTGGAATGTACAACAACACTGTAGAAATAAAAGTATAAATTAATTTCCTCTTGTACTAAACAAAGCACAGACGTTAATGATGCACATTTCCCAGAGCTGACATATTCCAGTTAATAAATTCAAAATAAAGAGATATTTTTCTACCTTTTGTGCATTTTTTTTCAGTTGCAATTGCTCCAGCCACTTTCTTCTGGTTTCTTCATGTTTTCTGCTAACTCTCCATTGTCTGCTGTCCATTTGTCCTTTCTTCTCTCTTCAAGTTTTTTTTTCCATTCTCTCTCTACATCTGCTTTAACATACTAATCTTTCTCCTTTTGCTCTTTCCTCATTCCTATTTAATCCACTCAAAATTTACCCCTCCATCCTCAATCCCCTTACTCTCCCAATATCCAGCCAATTGTAGGTTTGTCTTCCCTCCCACACAAAATATATTTTCCCTCTCCATTACACTCTCCCAGCTCCATCCCATCCTAATCCTCCCCCAACATCAGCTTCCTTCTAGTTCCAGCCCCACCCAGCATCCGCTCCCTTCTAGTCCCCGCATCAGCCCATTTCCAGTCCTAGCTCCCCCATCCATTTCCAGTCCTATCCGAGTCCCTCCATCAGCTCATTTCCAATCCCAGTCCCCCATCAGCCCATTTCTAGTCCTTTCCTAGCCCCACCATCAGCCCATGTCAAATCCTAGCTCCGCTCCACTCAGCCTATTTCCAACCCAAGCCCCCATGAGCCTACTTCCAGTTCTAGCCCCTCCATGATTCCATTTCAATCCAAGCCCCCACCACAGCCCATTTCCAATCTTACCCCGCAACAGCCCATTTACAGTCCTATGCTAGCCCCTCCATCAGCCCATTTCTTGTCCTAGCCCCCTCCCACTCAGCCCATTTCCAGTCCTAGCTCCCTTCCCTCACAGCCCATTTCCATTCCAAACCCCCGTCCCCATCAGCTATTTGCAGTTCAAGCCCCCCTTCCACTCAGCCCATTACCAGTCCTAGCCCCCCATAGCCCATTACCAGTCCTAGCCCCCCCATAACCCATTACCAGTCCTAAGCCCCCCATCAGCCCACTTCCAGTCCTAACCCCACCATCAGCCAATTTCCAGTCTTAGCCCCCCATAACCCATTACCAGTCCTAAGCCCCCATCAGCCCACTTCCAGTCCTAACCCCCCATCAGCCCATTTCCAGTATTAGCCCCCCCATAGCCCATTACCAGTCCTATCCCCATCAGCCCATTTCCAGTCGTACCCTCCATAGCCCATTGCCAGTCCTAACCACCATCAGCCCATTTCCATTCCTAGCCCCCATAGCCCATTACTAGTCCTAACCCCCCATCAGCCCTTTTCCAGTATTAGCCCCCCAATAGCCCATTACCAGTCCTAACCCCCACATCAGCCCATTTCCAGTATTAGTCCCCCATAGCCCATTTGCAGTCCTAGCCACCCCATAGCCCATTACTAGTCCTAACCCCCATCAGCCTATCTCCAGTCCTAGCCCCCCCATAGCCCATTACTAGTCCTAGCCCCCCCATCAGCCCACTTCCAGTCTTAGCCCCCCCATAGCCCATTACCAGTCCTACCCCCCCCATAGCCCATTACCAGTCCTAACCCCCCTCCCCTCCATCAGCCCAGGTAGATTAAAAAAAAACAAACTGGCTGCTGCTGCCACTGCCACGGTGGCAGTGGCAGAATCAAGCATCCTGCGGGGCCCCCCCTGCCCGGCAGAGCCCTCCCTGCAGCATCAGTTCTCAAAGCGCGGGATTTTCAGAGCCGCGAAGGGAGAGCTTCCCTTTCTCGCAGCTCTGTTAATCCCTCCGGGGCTGATGCGATTTCTCATCAGCCCCGGCGGGCTTAACAGAGCCGCGAGAGGTCAGAGAAGCTCTCCCTTCGCGGATCTGAAAGCCGACGTTGAGGGAGCTGATGCTGCAGGAGGGAGGGCTCTGCGAGGCAGGGGGGGCCCCGCGGGATGCTTGATTCTGCCACTGCCATGGCGGCAGCAGCCATTTTTTTTTTATTTTTATCTATCTGGGCTGATGCAGAATGTTTTTTGCGTGGGGCTCAATGGACGGGCCGCCCCTGCTGGGAGGGAGGACTGGAAAGGGGCTGATACTGGGAAGGATTACTGGGACTGAAAATAGGCTGACGGAAGAAATGAAGAAAATAAGAGATAAGAAATGGCAGATGGACTTTAGACCATAGAAAGAGAGAGCCAAGAGAAGACAGGAAAGCAGAAGCTGAGATCAGGACCAGCATGATCAGAGAATAAAATGGTCAGACAACAAAGGTAGGAAAAAATAATTTATTTTCATTTTAGTGATTGGCATTTGCGCTATCTTTATATTTTACATAGTATGAGGAACTACATTTCTATCTGATGTTGCACTGCATGCGGAGTCTGGCTTCTTGGGGTTTCAGTTTAATTTTTGTCTACATATTTTTATTTTAAGTTGTAGTCGCTTATTCTGTACTGGGTGAGGGTCTGTGTTCTGAGTGTGTGACTGAGGCCAGGTATTCTGTTAAAATGGAATTTGTACATAGGGATCTATACTATATTGTAGTAATTTGACTTGTTCAGATTTTCAAACAGGTGTATAGATGTTCTAGGGCCCGCTGCAATATTTATGGTGTTGCCCTTTTCTGGGTACAGTCCATGTTGTGTGAGTTTTGGAAGTCAGTGCTGTTATGGAATAGTAGATTTGCTCTATGGATCCTGTACTCTGGGTTCTTGGTGAGGTCAACTGTAGGGTGTTGGTTGGGGGGAGGTACTGGAATATATAGTGTTTTTGAGATTTGCCGTTTTGCATTCTTCATGCTGTCAGATTGAAATTTAGAATATTTTGTCTGTTCAGATTCAAGGAAATTTCAAATTTTCAGAGAATGTCTCCGTTTAATTTTGTTTAGTAGCCTGAAATCTTCACTGCTGCTGAGTACCAGACTTTTCCAGCTCTAACACAAGCCAATCCAGCGTTTGAATTCATGGCTACCAGGATTAGTTTCTCATTTTATATCTTCCCTCCTCATCAATAATCTGGTCACAACAAAATAAATCTGATGTGCAGATGCTTATAATGGTTTGATTGGGGGGGGGGGGGCTGTATAAGTGACTTTTCATTAATCAAATTTCTTGTTTTATTATTATGTTTGTTTTATTGTAACATTGCTTTACTAAATTGCATGTGTATGTTTAGAAGCCGCCTAGGATTTTAGATGACTGCTTATACATTTTAAAATAAAGTATACTAAACGTATGCAAATGATGCTGCAGTGAATCTCTACACATGGCCCTGCATCACCCTCGTGCCGTCTCCGGGGGAAAGTAGACAGGAGGGTGCACTGGGAGAGAGAAAAGCAGAAACTTCAGATTGGGACCTACATGATCAGAGAATAAAATGGTCAGACAACAAAGTTAGAAGATAATTTTATTTTCAATTTAATGACCAGACTTGGTGCTATCTTTATATTTTATACAGTACAGGGAAATGCATCTCTTTCTATTTCTCTGGTGATTGCACTGTAGGCAGAATCTGGTTCTTGAGGTTGCAGTTTAATTTTTATCTACTGTACACGTGTTTATTTTTAGATTATGGTCACTTATTCTGTACTTGGTAAGGGTCTGTGTTTTGAGGGTGTGACCGAGATCAGGTGTTCTGTTAACATGGAGTTTGTATGTAGGGATTTGTACTGTAATAATCTGAATTGTTCAGCTGTCCAAATAGGTGTTTGGATGTTCCAGGGCCACTGTAGTATTTACAGAGATGTTTTTTTTTGGATGGCCTCCTTACATGAGTTTTGGAAGTTGGTGGTGGTATGGTATGGTATAGTATGTTAGACTTGCTCTATAGATACTTGGTGACTTTGTTGTAGGGATTTCTATTAGTTCACAATATGCCTGGTACTGAATAATGTTTGTTTTTTTAAGATATTGAGTTCTGTGGGTGAATGTACTGGTTCTGCTCTGCACCCACTGTTGAGGAAGGGGGTTCTGTGGATGCAAAATATATGTTCAAAAAGAAAAGTAAGAACCAAAACGCAGTTTATAACAACAAATTAAAAATGAGTTATAATTTAATTTTATAAACTGCTGTGGTTCTCACTCTTTCTTTTAGTTCCTTGGTATGCAAACTCTTGCATTTCCTTCATATAATCAAATTGGCTTTTTGGTTTGGTTCAGTACCTGACTGGAGTTTTGAGAAAGCCCCCCCCCCCCACCCCACCCCCCCACTATGTGAGGGGGCACCATCTCATCCCTTGCCTCAGGCAGCAGATTGAATTGCCTGGGAGACCTGCACTTGCAAACCCTGCTGCACTTCCACTGATTTCTGTAGCACTTTTTTTGGTGTGCCCCTTGGGCTTGCAAAATGTCCTATATCAGCTGTTGCTGTTGCTGCTGTCCTTCAACTAGGGCACGTTGTAGCTGCTGCTGCTGCTGCTGTCCTTCCAGTAGGGCACACAGTAGCTACTGCTGTTGTTCCACAAAGGTTTGGAATAATCTCTTCATTCTGGTTCTATCAGTTGCTACTTGTCCGGGTAGGAGAAGAGGGAAAAAAAATACTCCTGCCTGTCCAACACTAACAATACAGAAGGTGTGCCCTAACTCCCGCAGTGCTTGCCTCTTTAGCCGTATACCAAAACCCCTCTTCCATGGGGTGGAGGTCTGCCTCAGAGGGACATGGAGTGTTCTTCTGTCCTTCAGTGAAGAAGAAATCCAACAACTGCCACCATATGTAGGACGCTGCGAGCGGGTCAGGACACAAACCCCAACGAAGCCAGGCGGAGAGTTAAAGGAACATAAGAACATAAGAACATAAGAAATGCCATACTGGGTCAGACCGAGGTCCATCAAGCCCAGTATCCTGTTTCCAACAGTGGCCAATCTAGGTCATACGTACCTAGCAGTTTCCCCAAAAGACACAGGTTCTGCAGTGCTTGTACTAGGCCAAGCATTGATATCCTGGGTCCCTTTTTAATAGTGGTTTATGGACCTTTCCTCCAGGAACTTGTCCAAACCTTTTTTAAACCCAGCTATACTAACAGCCCTTACTACATCCTCCGGTAACAGATTCCAGAGTTTGATTACACGTTGAGAGAAGAAATATTTTCTCCTATTTGTCTTAAATAGTTTACCCTGTAGCTTCATTACATGCCCCCTAGTCCTTCTATATTCTGATAGCGTAAACAATTTATCCACGTTTATCCGTTCCACTCCATTCATTAATTTATACACCTCTATCATATCTCCCCTCAGCCGCCTCTTTTCTAGGTTAAAGAGCCCTAACCTTTTTAGCCTCTCTTCATAGGAGTAGCCTTCCATCCCCTTCACCAATTTGGTGGCTCTTCTCTGTACTTTTTCTAATAACTCTATGTCCTTTTTAAGATACGGTGACCAGAATTGCACACAATATTCAAGGTGCGGTCGTACCATGGAGCGATACAGAGGCATTATAATATCCTTTGTTTTATTCTCCATCCCTTTCCTTATGATACCTAGCATTCTATTTGCTTTCTTGGCCGCCGCTGCACACTGGGCGGAGGGTTTTAACATGTTATCCACGATGACTCCTAAATCTTTTTCCTGGGTGGTGGTTTCTAATGTGGAGCCTTGCATCTTGTAACTATAGTGTGGGTTGTTCTTTCCTAGGTGCATAACTTTGCACTTGTCCACATTAAATTTCATCTGCCATTTGGATGCCCAGTCTTCCAATTTATCCAGATCCTCCTGCAGTTTTCCACAATCCTCTTGGGTTTTAACAACTTTAAACAGTTTTGTGTCATCTGCAAATTTGATTACCTCACTAGTTATTCCCTTTTCCAGGTCATTTATGAATATGTCAAAAAGTAGCGGACCCAGTACAGATCCCTGGGGTACTCCACTATTCACCTTTGTCCATTGGGAATATTGGCCATTTAGCCCTACCCTCTGCTTTCTATCTTTTAACCAGTTCCCGATCCACAATAGTACACTGCCTCCTATCCCATGACTTTTTAGCTTCGCCAAAAGTCTCTGATGGGGGACCTTGTCAAAAGCTTTCTGAAAGTCCAGATACACTATATCAACCGACTCACCTTTGTCTACCTGTTTATGCACACCTTCAAAAAAACAGATCAGATTAGTAAGACAAGATCTTCCTTGTCTAAAGCCATGTTGGCTGTCTCCCATTAGGCCATGACTATCTACATGCTGTGTAATTTTGTTCTTTATGATGGCTTCTACCATTTTCCCTGGTACTGACGTCAGGCTCACCGGTCTGTAATTTCCCAGGTCACCCCTGGAACCCTTTTTAAAAATTGGTGTTACGTTGGCGACCCTCCAATCTTCAGGTATTACAGATGATTTTAATGAAAGTTCACAGATTACCAATAACAGGTCTGCAATCTCATATTTCAGTTCTTTCAACACTCTGGGATGTATACCATCTGGTCCAGGTGATTTGCTACTATTCAGTTTATCAAATAGTTGTAATATATCTTCCCGGTGTAGCGATATTTCTCTCAATTCCTCTGCAGTATCACCTTTAAATACCACTTCAGTCTTGGGTAACACCCCTACATCTTCCTCAGTAAAGACCGAAGCAAAGAATTCATTCAGTCTCTCTGCTATAGCCTTGTCTCCTCTTACTGCCCCTTTTACCCCTCTATCATCTAATGGTCCAATTGACTCTCTCACAGGCCTTTTGCTACGAATGTACTTGAAAAAGTCTTTATTTCGTGTTTTTGCTTCCGTAGCAAGTTTCTTCTCAAATTCCCGCTTTGCCTGCCTTATCAATGCTTTGCATTTAACTTGCCAGTGCTTGTGCTGTTTCCAGTTTTCATCATTTGGCTCTTTTTTCCATTTTCTGAAGGTTGCTCTTTTGGCAGCAACAGCCTCTCTGACCTCACCTTTAAACCATGCTGGCAGTTTTTTGGACTTTCTTCCACTTTTCTTAATGCGTGGAATACAGCTGGTCTGGGCTTCGAGGATAGTATTTTTAAATAACACCCAAGCTTGCTGTAAGTCTTTAACCTTTGGAACCGCTCCTTTTAGTTTTTTCCGAACTATATTCCTCATTCTATCATAGTCACCCTTTTGAAAGTTAAAAGGTAGTACTGTGGATTCCTTTACTATCTGTCCTCCACTGATTAAATCAAACATGATCATACTATGATCACTATTGCCAAGTGGTCCCAACACCCTTATTTCTTGCACCAGATCTGGCGTTCCACTAAGGACTAGGTCCAGTATGGCTTCCCCTCTGGTCGGTTCATGAACCAGCTGCTCCAAGAAGCAGTCATTTATTTCATCTAGAAACTTTATCTCTTTAGCTTGTCCTGCTGTGACACTGTCCCAGTCGATACCGGGGTAATTGAAATCACCCATTATTACTACTCTGTTGTGGCTTTTGTTAGCTTCCTTGATTTCTTTGAGCATTTCATCATCCATTTGTTCATTCTGGCCAGGTGGTCGATAGTATACTCCCACTGCCATCACCTTCCCCTTCATAAATGGAATTTCAATCCATAGAGATTCTACAGCATATTTTGTTCCCTGCAAAACTTTAATCCTTTCTGACTCAATGCCCTCTCTAACATAGAGCGCAACCCCTCCACCAATTTGTTCAGCTCTATCATTACGATATAGTTTGTATCCAGGTATCACAGTGTCCCACTGGTTATCCTCCTTCCACCATGTCTCTGAGAGTGCAATCATATCTAACCTCTCATTTAATGCTATATATTCTAATTCTCCCATCTTATTGTTTAGACTTCTAGCATTGGCATACAAGCATTTTAGAGACTGTATTTTATTAATATTAATCTGGCTATTGGTAGGCAGGGGTAATTTGGAATCTTTATGCTCTGTCTGCTCCTTACTCAAGGGCATTTGGGCTACTATACTCCCTTTTGGAACCTCACTGCTTTTGGTAGTATCCTTCAAGGATACCTTTGTCCGAACCGTGCGCTCCTGGGTGACTGTCGGCTTTCCCCTATTTTCTAGTTTAAAAGCTTCTCTATCTCTTTTTTAAAGGTTAATGCCAGCAGTCTGGTCCCATCCTGATTAAGGTGAAGCCCATCCCTTCGGAAGAGCCCCCCCTTTCCCCAGAATGTTCCCCAGTTCCTAACAAATCCAAAACCCTCATCCTTGCACCATTGTCTCATCCACGCATTGAGACTCCGGAGCTCTGCCTGTCTTTTGGGTCCTGCACGTGGAACAGGAAGCATTTCGGAGAACGCTATCCTGGAAGTTCTGGATTTCAACTTCCTACCTAAAAGCTTAAATTTAGCCTCCAGAACTTCCCTACCACATTTTCCTATGTCATTGGTACCAACATGTACCAAGACAGCAGACTCCCCCCCAGCACTATCTATGATCCTATCTAGGCGGTGCGTGAGATCTGCTACCCTCGCACCAGGCAGGCATGTTACCAGGCGATCCTCACGTCCACCAGCCACCCAGCTATCTACATTCCTAATGATTGAATCACCAACTATAACAGCTGTCCTGACCCTCCCCTCATGGGGACATGGCCCTGGAGAAACGTCCTCGGTGCGAGAGGGTTTTACATCACCTGGAGGACAGGTCCTAGTTACAGGATCACTTCCTGCCACACCAGGGTGATGCTCTCCTGTCACGTGACCTCTCTCCTCCATGGCAACAGGGATGCTGCCAGACTGGAGGTGGGACTTCAGGACTATATCCCTGTAGGTCTCGTCCATGTACTTCTCTGTCTTTCTTATGTCTTCCAGGTCTGCTACTCTAGCCTCTAGAGAACGGACTCGTTCCCTGAGAGCAAAGAGCTCCCTGCACTTAGTGCATATGTAGGACCTCTCACCAACTGGGAGATAATCATACATGTGACACTCGATGCAAAAGACTGGAGAACCCCCATCTCGTTGCTGGACCTCTGACTGCATCTTAGTTTAAAGCTTGTGTTTAGGTCTTTTAAATCGGTATATAATAAGGATTGGTGTAGATGCTTATACTAATAAAAGTGTATCTAATACCCCTAATACACCCTGTGTACCTGAAGCTAATTAATCACAGGTCCTCTGTGTATGACTGATTTGGATTAAGAGCTGCACCTGAGAGCAGCCCCTTTCTTCTAAGATGTCCAAGTACCTATAAAACTACAATTTCCCCAGGGGTGGGGTGGGAGATAAGTCCTATTAAAGAGGGCAGTTACAAGGTACCCTGTCCTGAACCCTCAGCAGGGGGATGGGGGTACCACACAAAGCCCAGTTAGTTGAGAGAGGCAAGGTAAGTACAGCTGAGAAGGCTGAAACTTGCACACCACTAAGACAAACACTAAATAATTAAACAAACAACAGTTAGACAAACAGTAAATAATTAAATAAACAGCTAGAACTCACAGTAAGATGTCCCAGGAGGCAAAAATCCACTCACTAGCAGAGCTCTGTAAAAGTTCAGCCTTTCTCTGATCAGAGAAAAGCAAACTAAAACAGCCTATGCACACGTGGAGAAAACAGGAACAAGGTTACAGGATACCTCAGGGGGAGGGGGTCAGGGGGAGGAGTCACTCAGGCAGGCAAGGACAGGAAAAAGCTTAACAAACAGCAGGCTCTGGGGAGAGAGATTAATTCAAAATGGCTACCACACACACAGGGGGAGGAGTCACTCAGGCAGGCAAGGACAGGAAAAGCTTAACAAACAGCAGGCTCTGGGGAGAGAGATTAATTCAAAATGGCTACCACACAAGGCCCAGTTAATTGAGAGAGGCAAGGTAAGTACAGCTGAGAAGGCTGAAACTTGCACACCACTAAGACAAACACTAAATAATTAAACAAACAACAGTTAGACAAACAGTAAATAATTAAATAAACAGCTAGAACTCACAGTAAGATGTCCCAGGAGGCAAAAACCCACTCACTAGCAGAGCTCTGTAAAAGTTCAGCCTTTCTCTGATCAGAGAAAAGCAAACTAAAACAGCCTATGCACACGTGGAGAAAACAGGAACAAGGTTACAGGATACCTCAGGGGGAGGGGTCAGGGGGAGGAGTCACTCAGGCAGGCAAGGACAGGAAAAAGCTTAACAAACAGCAGGCTCTGGGGAGAGAGATTAATTCAAAATGGCTACCACACAAACAGGGGGAGGAGTCACTCAGGCAGGCAAGGACAGGAAAATGCTTTATTTACAAGGAGTTCACAGCAATGATAGCAAAGACACAGTTCTCCCCTTCCCTAAAGTTCCTTCACTCTGGGCTTCACAGCAGTAGCACCACAAGCCTGCTGTCCAACGTGGAAACACCCCGGCTCCTAACTCCCCGTAGGATCTCATTAGAGGTAGATGGTCGCTCCACACTCTGGAACACCTTGGGCTCTTCTCTCTCTCCAAGTCCCTTTTCTTTACTGGGATAAAGCCTGGAGCCTGCCACACCCTTTCCAGGTATTTTCCATCCTTTCTTCTTTAAGGGACAGGGGGTTTACGTGCTAGGCTTGGTTGGGGAGTTTCCTTGTGGGGGATGGGGTGTTTTTCAAACAATCCATCACAGACCCCTAAATATTTTACATCAATTTTGACTGTGAGGTCTTATCCATTTTGATGGTTGTTGGTGAAGTGAGGGTCTTTGGTTACATGGAGAACTTTGGTTGTCTTATAATTGATGGAGAGGTTGTGATTTTTCAGCCATTGGGTGATTGCTGTAAAGCAATTGGACAGCATGGTGTAGTTGGGTGCGAGAGTGGAGAATGGGGTGTATAGCATAATGCTGTCTGTGTATATTTGGAAGTTGATATTAAAGCTTTGGACGATATTGCAGAGTGGCCAGATGTATATTTTGAACAGAATGGAGGTGAGTGCTGAACCTTCAGGTACCTCTTAATGGATGCTGATGGGGAAGGAGCTGTGGGTTCCTGCTTTTATTTGCTGTGTGGTCGGAGAGATATGAGTGGAAACATTTAATGGTGGTGCTTTTGGAGCCCAATGTCATGGAGCCTGTTGAGTAGTATTTGCTGTGATCAATTGCAGAATCAAAGGCAGCTGATATATCCAAGAAGAGCATGATGAATCCTTGTGCCCATGATGAGTGTGTCGAGTAGGGAGGTAAGGATGGTTTCAACACCGTATCAACGGCAGAAGTCATGTTGATGCTGGTAATTGAGTTTGCACTGCTTTTTCAATGATTTTTGCAATGAAGGGAATGCTGGCAATTGGTCTGTAAGAGGTTGGGCTTCTTTAGAATTGGCCTAATGGAAGATAGTTTGAGCAGTGGTAGGATGGAGCCTTGTGGAGGACATTGTTGATCATGCTGGCAATAAAAGGTATCAATTGGGAATTCAGTGGTCACATTAAAATGATGGTGGATGATGGGCAAGAAGGCGTCTGACTGAAAATCAAGCTCTTCTCAGTGTTCTCATCCTCTGCGCTGCTGGAATGGGCAGGAAAAGGAAGCCTAAGCTCCTTCCCTCTGGGGATGGACTTCCCGCGATGAGGGCACAGAGGAAGCTGCTCAAATGCAGTTTGAGCTCTGTCCTAAGAGACAAAACTTTGGTGAGGCCGACATTATCAAAGTTGGCTGGGAGCGGAGCGTCTTTGAGCCCCGAGCAATGCACCATTCTGATGCAGCCTACAGTGCATTTCTAGGAGGAATTGCTTCTCAGAGGGGAGGCGGTCTGGAAGAGTGTATGGGGGAAACCCTTTGGTGGCAGCATCCCCGCTGGTTCAGTAGGTGACTACAGCTAGCACTTCCAGTTTGGAGGGGTTTGGCTCACAGCAGGGAGTGAAGTGGCACTTCCAGTTTCAGCGGTTTTGTTGAAATCTTTGGTGGTGACAAAGGAGTCACTATGGGTGGCTGTGGTCATGGTTAACTCCTCATTGATGGTAATGACTTATTTTTCTCATGAGTTGGCAATGTTAAGAGATATGGAGTCAGTTATATCTCAAGATTTGGTGAAGGATGCAGCCAGGTTGGATCTTCTGGAGACCAGAGATTGTGAGCTGCAAGAATCTTCTATCATAGTGCGCAAGTTAGAGCATTTGGAGAATGTATCCAGATGGAATAATTTGAGATTTGTTAACTTTCCTAAGACTCCCTTACTCGCTTCAGCTGAGATGGTGAAGAAATATCTATTGGATGTTCTAGACATGCCTAGTGAAGAATTTGCCACCAACCACAAGGGCATAATGCATATCCCTGTGGCCTAGTACTGGCTCCATGGTGGAGGAGCAACAACAGATGCAGCCTCAATGTGGGCTAGCGGATTTGACAGAGTTCTTGGGAAGTTCCCTGGACATGGTAACTGATAGAGTCACCTTTGTAGTAGACTGTGCCTTTGAAATGGACCTTAATACTGTGTTGAGATTATATTTTCTTAATATGCATAAGTTGTTTATGGGGGCAAAAGTGCAAATTTTTCCTGATTTTTTTAGGTCCACCCAAAGGAGACATAAGGACTTTCTGGAGTTAAAAACCAGGGTCATGACTTTGGACGGCTCTTTTTTGTTGACATTTCCTGGTAGGTATATGGTTTTCCTTGAGGGTGAACAATTTATTTTCTTTGACCCAAAACAGCTTTTGAGTTTTTTGTTGGCACGTGAAGGGGGGCGGGGGGAGGGGGTGGGAGCTGTGAGATGACTCTTATATAATGCAGGTTGTTTTGGTCTTGGGATATAATTTCCTTACTTCCAACCATGGTTGGTTTATTTTCCTATTTCTTGCCTTTCAATAATATTTGGTCTAATATTGAAACAAGGGTTATGGGATAGTTTTTCCTGTTTTTTTTTCCTGGTTGTATTTGTTTTTTTGTTATACTAAAACCTTTGTGTATTTCTTTCCTTTTGTTGGAATTTATGTATTGGAAAATTGATAAAGAATAAATGAAAAATAAAAAAAAAGGTATCAGTTAGGGTCTTGCAATTTTGATCCAAGAAACCTGGCATAGATCCAGCAGGGATATGGTGGAGATGATGTAGTCGAGCTGTTCATGACTAATAGTGTCAAAGGTGGACCAGTGTGATATGGTATGATTGCATTGTTCATAGGAGGGCAATATGGGATTGTTCTGTTGTTGGACACTGTTTGTGGCTTGAAGGTGGAGTACTAAGTGCTGGGGGTTGAGGTCATTGCTTGTATTAGTGGGGGTAGGGTTTCTTGAAAGAGATTTAGCTACATTGGATTTGTTGATGGTAGCCTTGATCTGGTTGGTGTGGTACTCTTGTTTAGCTTTGCGAGTGAGAGCACAGTAGTTCTGCTCATTTATGTATTTGCTTCATAAATGTTGATCTCTTGTTCTCCTCCATTTATGTTTAATGTGACACAGTTGATATTTTTGGTTTCGCAGGGTCGTTGAGAACCAAAGGATAAAACGTAGGCCGGTTCTATTGTTGACTTGTGTACATGCCTGCGTGGATGCAGATATTGTTGAATTCCATTTGGATGAGGTTTTCAATTTGGTCTTTGGCTGAGTTGGTTGTTAGGTTTGGGAGGTTTTTCTGAATAAAGGCTTGATTTGTTGAACGGAAAGAATCTACGAGTAGTAGGGTTGGAATTTTGCGTTGAAATGATTTTGTTCGGATGCAGTAATGCTAAGCTTATAAGGCTATTATCGGACCATGGGATTAGCATGATTGATGGGTGTGGTAGGTTGGGGTCATATGCGAGGCAGGTTCGGATGAAGGCTAGGTCCAGGATACCCTCTTTGTTGTGGTTTGGGTTGTTGATGAGTTGTGTGAGTTGCAGGTTGTACATGGCTTCTGTGAAGGTGGAGGCTGTCTTTCTGGGGGCCAATGAAGCTGTTCTGGTTGTTGGAGTGGGTACATACAGTATCAAGTATGTTGCATAGCTCTTCAGTGACAGTTGAGGGAGCTCTGTATATCAGGCAGAATGTAAAGTGTTTGTTTTTGACTGAGGATTTCTAGGCTTTGTGAGGATGACTTATCCACCGTGTTGAACTGTAGGTGCTTTTGGTTAAAATGCAGACTCCCCCACCTCTGCTGTCAATTCTGGAGCAGTTGTGTATTTTGTTCATGGGAGGGTTTAGTTGGTTTACCAAAACATTGTCAGTGTCCGAGAACCAGATTTCAGTGATGCACATACGGGCTCATCCTGACACTGTTTAGTGGGTCTAGACATCTGATCTGGATGTCCAGACTCGCTAAATGTCTGGGCAGCCTGCTGTGGACAGAACTCCCCGTACAAGCAGGTGATTTATATGGGAGCTCTGTTCGTGGGAGGAAGGGGATGGAACAAAGGCAGAGCGAGGGCGGACAGTGGGTGGACAGTGACCCCGATCATACAGGCCGATTCCGAGGTTGGCCTTGTACATCCAGGGTTGGCCACAGAGACGGGGGACTTATTTCACCTTGGAAGTAGAATAGGTCCCCCTGGATGGAGCCAAACAACATGGCCAGGTCAAGTAAGGAGGGCGAGGGAATGCAGGGGCTTCCCCGCAGCCTGACGCTGGCCATGGGAGGCCAGATCGGGGGACAGGCTGAGGGGAAAGAAGGGTCTTGTCTGCGGCCAGAGATTGCAGTTCCTGAAGGGAGCCACAGATGCCATGGCACTGTGGTTCCATTCAGGAGCCTGGCTGAGTTAGCCGGGTATGTGGGCTGGACATGCGGCCGATCAGAATTGGAGCACAGCCTGCACATCCAGGCCATAGACCCGATTCTGATTCTGTCGGCATGACTAGCCCCCGTGAGATCAGAATTGGGTCTACAATTGTACAGCCCAGTTTTGATCGGCCATACAGGGGCTGGACAGCCAGTGCGGAATCGGCCTCTTAATGGCTATCCTTTGATCTGTGATAAGTTCAGATAGGGTAGGGATTTTGTTGTGTGCCGAGTGTGCATTGAGAAAGGCACAGTTTAGTGTAGAGATGTTGTCAGGATCATTAGAGTCGGTGGCTGCCATGGCTGTGAGGTTGCAGGGTCGGATTCTGATTCAGCTTTTATTTTTTTGATTAGGGATCCAAGGACCCCTCTGTTTCAGCTGTCTTAGGTTGTGGATGATGGGAATGGTAGTTTGTCTCCTTGGGAGAAAGGTGAGTATGCCTAGAAGAATAAGCTATAGGCCTGTGTGAGGCATTGTTGGTGTTTGCTGTTAGTGGCCTCACTGATAGCCACAGCCTCAAGATGAGCAATCTGAGAGGAAGTGTCCAGGGTTATATGTTAGTGTAACTGTCATGGCACCTAGTGGCTAAATTTAAGGCACACTATTAGTGCTCTGAACAAGCCTTGATATGTGACCTCTGGCTGTAGAATTTTTTGCAATGGCTGAATGAATTAAGAACATGCGGGGACGGTACAAGAGGAGTGAGGGGCCATGTGCGGAGACTCATTGCAAGTCCTCATTTTCATAAATATTTGAAAATGTTAACATGCACTAACTTTTAGTAAACATGCCTCTTAATGAGTGTATGGATAAAGAAAGACTATCAGATTTCTACATTACTATAGTCCAGTGCCAACCTCAAGGCACATTAGGAAGTATTACAAACACTCTCCATTTAGAACCCATAGCAAACCCGCCGTATCATAACAGCACTACCAGGACTCACAAAGCACCACACCCTACCTATCAAACGGCAACATTGCAAATATTAAACCAATACATCTTCTACTGGGTAAAGAGAACAAGTGGCACTGTCAAATAGAAACTACATAAACAGAATACCTCAGCTTGGTTACACATGAAGAACATAGACCGTCACCAAACAAAGAACAACGGATCACAGTTTAGAAATAGGAAGACAATAATTAAACTGGGAACCCCAAAATCCAAACTTGGAATGTACAACAACACTGCAGAAATAAAATTATAAATTAATTTTATTTTGTAGTAAACAAAATACAGATGTTAACGATGCAGATTTCCCAGAGCTGACATATTCCAGTTAATAAATTCAAAATAAAAAAAGTATTTTTCTATCTTTTTTGTTGTGCATTTTATTTTTTAGTTGCAATTGCTTCAGTCACTTTCCAATTCAAGCCTCCCCATCAGCCCATTTCCAGTCCTAGCTCCCCCATCACTTCTCCATTAATTAAATCAAACGCAAATGTGCTCTGATCACTATTGCCAAGTAGCCCCAACACCCTTATCTCTTGCACCAGATCTGGTGTTCCACTAAGGACTAGGTCCAAAATGGCTTTCCCTATGGTTGGTTCATGAACCAGCTGTTCTAAGAAACATTTATTTCTTTTTTTAAAAAAAAATTTATTCATGCAAATTTATAATTATAATCAAGCAACATGCTTGTACAGATAAAGACACAACTTGTTCAGTAATAATACAAATAAAATTTTTCCCCAAAATACACCAAGAGTGTCAGTAGTCCACCATAATAGGGGGGAGTAGAAAGTAAAAGTAATACCAGGGATAGGTGTCTCCCCAGTATTCATCGACACTGAAGAAATAAACCCAAGAAAGAGAAAAATAAGTAGGGACAGAGAACAGAGCATTCATAATATAATGGGTGAGAAGCATTTATTTCATCTAGAAACTTTATCTCCCTAGTATGTCCTGCTGTGACACTGAGCCAGTCTATACCGGGGTAATTGAAATCACCCATTATTATTACTGTGCTGTAACTTTTGTTAGCTTCCCTTATATCTTTGAGCATTTCATCATTCATTTGTTCATTCTGGCCAGGCGGTCGATAGTACACCCCCACTGCCATCGCCTTTTACATGGAATTTCAATCCATAGAGATTCTACAGCAAATTTTGTTTCCTGCAAAACTTTAATCCTTTGTGACTCAATGCCCCTCTAACATAGAGCACAACCCCTCCACCAATTTGATCATCTCTATCATTAAAATATAGTTTGTACCTAGGTATCACATTTTCCCACTTGTTGTCCTCCTTCCACCATGTCTCTGAGATACCAATCATATCTAACCTCTCATTTAGTGCTACATATTCTAACTCTCCCATCTTATTTTTTTAGACTTCTAGCATTTACATACAAGAATTTTAGAGTCTGTATTTTATTTTATTCACCAACTATAACGGCTGTCCTAATCTTTCCCTCATGGGCACGTGGCCCTGGAGAAATGTCCTCGGTGCGAGAGGGCTTTACATTACCTGGAGGACAGGTCCTAGCTACAGGATCACTTCCTGCCACACCAGGGTGATGCTCTTCTATCATGTGACCTTTCTCCTCCATGGCAACAGGGATGCTGCCAGACTGAAGGTGGGACTTCAGGACTATATCCCTGTAGGTCTTGTCTATATAGGGCTGTACTGATCGTGAAATGCGCCCTGTGCGACTTGCACATCTGGCACGTTCCCCCCCCCCCCCGCACCTCCATATAGCCACTTTATTGGGGCGGGACAGAAGAGGCGCGCCCGATGTGCAAGTTGCGGCACGCTAAGCAGGGACCAGACCTGCTTAGCATGCTGCGATAAGGCTTAAGGGGTGCATTTCAGCTGTCTGCCGTTGCCTGCCGTCGCTGGAGAAGAAAAAGTGGCAGTGGTAGGCAAGGCAGACAGCTGAAATGCACCCCTTAAGCCTTTGCGCCCTGTGCGCCTGCACTACTCGCAGAGGGCTAGGTACAGTCTTGCATCTATATACCTCTCCGTCTTCCTTATGTCCTCCAAGTCTGCTACTCTAGCCTCTAGAGATCGGACTCGTTCCCTGAGAGCAAAGAGCTCCTTGCACCTAGTGCACACGTAAGATCCCTCACCAACTGGGAGAAAATCATACATGTTACACTCAATGCAAAAGACTGGAAAACCCCCATCTTGCTGCTGGACTGCTGTCTGCATCTTAGTTTTAAGGTTGTGTTTGGTATTTAAGTTCTTTACCTACTAAAGGTTGGTAGGGATACTTATGCTAATAAAACTACACCTAATACATTTAATGTACTTTGTCCATCTAAAGCTTAATTACAGTAATCTCGGGTACTTAATGTATGCCTAATGAGGACAAACATCTACACCTGAGAGTGAATATGGCACCTCCTTTCCTTTGAGAGGTTTAAGCACCTATAAAGCTATGATTATCCCAGAGGTGGGTGGTTGTTAGGTGTTGGTACAATCAAACAGGGTGCAAAAAAGAAGGGGCACATTTCAACCCAGACCAGAAGTCAAACAAACCCCCCACAGGAAGTGAAGCCTCTCACCCAGTGTTGTAAATACCGCCCAAGCAGTCCCTACAATCCCGAAAGAGCAATGGCAAAGGCAAACTTCTTCACACTTATGCTAAAAGAAGCTTCCCGCACAGCACAGAGCCATGCTCTGCCCCTTATTTTTCAGTAAAGTGCAGTCCCAAGGTAGCTAGAGGCCTAGAAAAGCATTTCCCATTGACGGGCTGAAGTCTTACAATACCTGGGATTTCGACCCCTCGATGGGAAATGCTTTCCCGGACATCTGTCTGCCGTAGGGCAACATTCTACAGAAAGAGAGGAGGCATGGATCAACGCAGCCAACTTCTTCAAAAATGTGCTGTGGGCAATTAGGCGAGCCGGGCTGATAAGACTGCGGAAAGAAGAGAAGGAGGCAGCGGGGTGGTGCTCTGCCTTCCGTCTGCCTTCTGTCTGCCGCTGCCAATTAAATAACTTCTTGGGAGTAGCTGCCCGCCTACTGGTCCCTCCCTCTCTCCCTCTACCGGGGAGATATGGTCTGTGTAACCTCCCTGTGCACTGCTGACTTTCTTTGCTCCTGCAGTGTCGGCCAGTGATGAGGAAGGGCAGGTACTGGGGGGAGAGGGGGAGAGGGGGAGCTGCAGCCACTGCCTGCTCCAAAGAAGAAGGAGCACAGAGCCCCGACAAGTAAGTGGAAAGTGGCATGGGAGCGAGTTGGCACGGAGCAGGTAAGCACCCTGGTCCTCATATCCCATCCTTCCCTGCCAGCATGAAGCTCATCCTGCATCTGGGGCAGCATCGGGCAAGTCAGGAGGCAACTGAAGGTTAATGGGCTTTAACCTGGTTCATCTCGAGGAGGAGGTGTTCTCGCTATCACCAAAACTGATCTCCACTTCCACCTGAGCAATATAACCAACGCAATACACATAGACGCAATCACCAATAAACCAATAAACATTGCTCCTTCAACCTGATATACAGGGCCCCATCCACAGACTCCGATTTTCTCGCAACATTAATTGAGCTTGCATCCAACTCACAATCGCCAAGCACACCAGGCTGGGTTGTAGGTGATTTCAATTTACCATCCTTGCACGACGCACAGGCCTCATCTTTCCTGGATGCTTTAGAAGAACTAGGATACACACAACTCGTTGATGTGCCCACCCATGCCAAAGGAAGGACACTGGACCTTGTTTTTGCCCCCCCCCCCCCAACTGCCTTTAAAACAAACACCACCATATTGTCCACTACAGCAGTCCCCTGGTCAGACCACATGTTAATCATTTTCCAAATATCTCTACCCAACAAACTCCAAAAGAGTGTTGATAAGGCCAGCAGCCTCAAAACAGCTCCACACAGGTTCATAGCCTTTGACAAAGACAAAATCTTAAACCAAATCCGTACACTCTTTGACCTAACATCCCATGACCCTGAAGTGTTAGTTTTCACCTGGAATGAAAACTTCAGTTCCATTGCATTACGACCACCATCAAACAAGCCTACCAAGAAGAAAACAACAGCAGCTTGGTACTCCACAGAGCTTAGAACGTCACTCTCCTGCTTGAGAAAACTAGAAAGACGCTGGCACCTTACTCACTCCACAGAGGACCTAAGGACATACAACACCCAACTAGAAAAACACCGCCAAGCAATATCTGAAAGCATGAGGAGATTCCACACTGACACTCTAAAGCGGTCCCTAAACAAGCCACAGGACCTCTTCACCATGGTAAAGAACCTAGCAAAAGAGCCAGTACCAGAACAACCTAGTCAAATCTACCCTCAAGCCTTCGCCGACTACTTAAAAGCGAAACTGTGCCAAACTAATAAGTCCCCCACACATACCATGGCACCCGAGCCAAGATCCTCAGCCCGACGGTCTGCCTTCTCTAAGCCATCTGCCAAACACATTGAGGACATAATTGCTGGAATGAACACAACAACCGCACAAACCGACCCTTGCCCGGTGTCCTGGATAAAAGAATTACGACCGTCAGTCAGCCCTTTTATAGCAAAGCTAATGGACTGCTCATACACGACAGGCACCTTTCCCCAATCCCTCAAACATACCTCAATCAGGCCACTCCTCAAAAACAACAAACTGGACCCTAAGAAGCCCGACTCATATAGACCGATATCCAGCATACCACTGTTGGTGAATATCGTCGAGAAAGACATCCAAAATAACATTCAAGATCATATTGACACCTCCGCACCGCTTGATCCTTGTCAGCACGGCTTCAGAGCCGCACATGGGGTCGAAACTCTCCTCACCATCCTCTTCAGTACCATAATTGCAGGAATTGACAGCATACACCAAGGATACATACTCTTGGATATAGCGGCGGCCTTTGATTCTATCTCCCATGACATCCTCTTACACCACCTCAAAGAGAAGGGGATTTGTGACTTAGCACTCAAATGGTGTCATAACTCTCGGATAGATGGCAACAAGTATGATCAGATGAAGCAACATCAGAACCTTTCCACCAGAGCCAAGGGGTCCCACAAGGATCCTCTCTATCTGCCTGTTATACGCAGATGAAGTGCCTTTTGCCTTTTGCAACGGAGAACCCTGAACTCTCACCGCTCACGGACTGTTTTAACGCAGTATCCAGATGGCTCCAATCACAAAACCTGTGAATCCAACATAAGAAAACCAAAGTCCTTTTCATCACCAGAGATCCGAAATTCATCACACTACTGTGCTTGAAGGTCTTAGACACAAAACTACTTACCAAACCCTCTATTAGATATCTAGGAGTCACACTTGACCAGCGACTAGACATGAAGACCCATATATATATATATATAAAACTTTTTCCAAGTTGCATTTCCTGTTTAATGTAATGACCAGACATATTTAAGTTGTCGGATGTTTCTGTTCCATGTGAACTGCGCTGATTGCAAATAGTGCAGTATATAAGAAATATAAATAAATAAATAAATAATAAATAAATATAGGCAATGTAGCAAGAGCTATATACCATAAAATCTGATCACTTAGACACATACGCACCTTACTGGAACCTGGCGACTTCCGCACAGTATACCAAACCCTGATCATACCGCATTTTGACTATGCAAATGTCATACTCCAGGGTCTCCCGCAATCTACGCTACACCCTTTACAGCTTGCAATAAACTCTGCTGCAAGAGTGCTCCAGGGTGCTTCCAAGTGGGAACACATGACACCCATCCTTAAACAACTCCATTGGCTCCCCATAAAAGGCAGAATTACGTTCAAAACCATAATTCTGACCTTCAAGATCATAAATAAGCTCGCCCCACCAGCCCTAGCAGACCTCATTCAGATAACCCCCCTGAACAGACCTAGAAGATCCCCTGAGGACAATAAACTAATAGTCCCAAGAGAAACAACCAAGTGCTGCCATACAATAGTGAACAGGGCTTTCAAATTCTCTGCACCAAAATGTTGGAACAGCCTCCCTCCCAGTATACGGGCAATCACTAATTTAACGCAGTTTAGGAAAGCTCTGAAATATCACCTTTTCCTCGCGCACTACCTGGATGACAGCACTTCAAATGCCTCATCAGTAAACTAACCACGTTCAGCCAGCTCTTTCTGTACAGTTGTAAATAGTTACCCCTTGTTGTCTATTCCAAGTTCTGTCGCAGGTTAATTGTAAACACAAATCGACTGTTTTGAGATGTGTATTTAATTGGTTCTATGTAAACCGCACTGATGGAAAATAGCGCGGTATATAAGTGCATGTAATAAAAATAAATACAATCTCCAAAGCTGCCAACAAGGGAGGGGGGCAAGTTTGCAAGTCACACAAGGCGCAGTTACAGCTTGGTACGGCCCTGAACATACCATTTTAACTGTTCTGATTCATACTTTTATAAAATTCTATCATATTCTCTCTTAGTCATCTTTTGTCAAAGCTGAAGAGCCCTAATCCACCTAGCCTCTCTTCATAGGAAAGGTATTTCATTCTTTTTTATAATTTTTTGTCATCTTTTCTGAATCTTTTCTAGTTCCGCTATATCCTTTTTGAGATGGGGCAATCAGAACTGCACACATTGCTCAAAGTGCGATCACACTGGCGACCTATATATGAAGTGTAATCAGTTTTGTTCCCCATCTATTTTCAAATAATTCCTAACACTCTATTTGGCTTTCTGGCAGCCATGGCACACTGCAATGAAAATGTCAAATTATTGTCCTCAGTGACTTCAAGATCTTTTTCTTTGGTGGTGACTCCTAACTCAGAAATCAGCATTTTGTAACTATAACTGTGATTATTTTCCCTATGCACATTACTTTGCATTTATCCACATTAAATTTCATCTGCCATTTCAATGCCCAGTCTCCTAGTCTAAAAAGATTCTTACACAAATCCTTACAATTCTCTGAATAATTAAGCTGGGAAATAATATAAAATAGGGGAAAATCCACAGTATTTATATATTATGGCTTATGGCTCCAGATGTCAGCTAGAAGCTCAAAGACCAAGAGGAAACAGCTATTGAAAAACAAGAAAAGAAGGAATAAAATAACTAAATAAAGACAATGGCACTGTGATTATAACGTGTGTAATAATTGCAGTTCCATTGATCTGTTTATTGGCTGAGCATAACCTCTGCTTTTATTCAATCCTACTTAAGCAAAGCCAGTATGGTGGATGATGTCCTATATGGAGCAAAGGCCTCAAATGGTGATGCTGGATTCATATATGTCAGATTTTTGTAGAGTATCTTTACTTGTGAAGGTCACAAAGTTAGATTATTTAACATTTATTTGTGTTGTCATCAGGGGAGGGGGGAATAAAGCAGGAGAGTTCCTATTACTATGTTATTGAATGACATCCAGATTGTGGAATCACTTTTAGGAGATAAAGTGGGAGATTTGCACTACGAAGATGAATGTTTGCAGCAGGTCAAGGAATGACTTCAAATCTGGCAACTCAAGCTGAATGTATCAAAAATGGAAGTTCTCTGGATAAAGAGGCATGATCCCACACCAAAGCCGAAGATTGAAATAAATGGAATAAAATTATCGTAATTATATTTAGAAATGTCTAAGAGGATACATATCAGTTCAAAATATACCATACTTCCACCATGTTACTTCAATTTAATGATGCCGAGTATTAAAAAAATAATAACATTATTAGAAAAATGTCAATAATGGAGACCTTGGTATGGGGCACTTAATGACAACTGAGTCCAATGCTGTGCACTGATCCCGTCATTTTCATCTCCATTAGAAGAAGTGATAGAAAAGGCAGTGTTCTGCCAACTATCAAATTTCATAGAAAATATAAACTTTTCCACATCTATGAATCTTGATTTTCCCAGCATCATAGTACAGAAATTAGTATGATAAGGATTTATCCATGCTGCTGTTCTCTCTGGATCTTGGTCAACCATCAGATTTAGCTATTATACATCGACCGACTGATACAGGAATTACTGGTACTGTTCTACATTGGTTTCAGTCATATCTCCAAAATTGTACTCGCTCAGTATCATTTTGTTCCTCCCAATCAAGGGATTTTTCCCTGGACTTGTGGAGTACCCCAGGGATCCATTCTGTCTTCTATCCTTTTTAAATTATTTATGTGCAACCTTTAGCTGTATTAATTCAGTCTTTATGGATAGTTTCTTTTTTGCAGATGATATTCAGCTACTCTTATGCACAGACTCTTTACACCCAGACGTGACAGCATTAGATGCTTGTCTGGTGTCAGTGTCTGAATGGTTAGTGCAAAATTTGCTTAAATTAAATCTTGATAAGATCCAGCAATGTGATTCATTGATCAGAATATAACAAAGACACCTCTTATTCAGGGACATGCATTGCACATGCCTTGGTCATTGATCAATTTGACTACTGCAACTCCCTATATTGTGGGTTACCACAGTCCTCAATTAAAGACTTCAAACTATCCAATCAATGGCTATCAAGTTAGTAACCCATTCAAAGAGATTTGATCATGTTACGCCACTTTTAAAGGATCATCGCTGGCTGCCCGTTTACTAAAGAATGAGATATAAAATCTTGACTTCAGCTCATAAGGCTTCTAGATGGGGCTCCCTTAGTATTTATCTGATTGGTTAGTACCATATGTTCCATCCCAGACCCTCTGTTCACTTCAGCATAATAAATTAGTATTGCTATCTAGTGCTAGGGCTCATCTTGACATTGCTCAACAAGCCACTTTTTTGTATCTGGACCCCACTACATGATATTAGAATGGAATCATTGTTTCCCAAATTCAAAACTGCATTGAAAACTTTTTATTTGAGCAAGCCTTTATGTAATCTTGAAGGAGGTAGAGCTGGATTTTGGTATGGGATTGTATCTAGCAACAGAGTATGAATGCAATGAATGCTTTCACTGTCTTTGTTTTTAGGGGTTCTCTCCCCAATTAAAATTGTAACTTTATGTCTTGTATTTATTTTTTATTTTACTAATGGACTGTAAAGCACTTTGTTGTCACTGACGAAGGGCGGTATAGCAAATACAAGTAAACATAAACATTATTTAAATTGTTTCTTTCGGCATTTAGTAGCATTCAAATTGAAGTAACATGGTGGAGGTGTGGTGTATTTTGGACTGTTAGGTTAATACACACCTTGTTGTTGTTGTTAAGTGCCATCGAGTTGGTGTCGACTCATGGCGACCCTCTGGATAGTTGTCCTAAATTGTGTTTGGTCTTCATTCAGGCGGCTCATTGTTGTCAGACTGGCACTCGTAGCTTCTATCAATCCATCACATTGCTGGCCTTCCTCTTTTGTGTTGACCTTCTATCGTGCCAAGCATGATGTCTTTTTTTAATGATCTTTCTCTTCACATGATGTGTCCAAAGTGTGAAAGTCTTGTCATCTGAGCTTCTAAAGAAAGCTTAGGTTTAATCTTCTCTAGTACTGACTGGTTTGTTCTTCGGGCAGTCCATGGTAGTCACAGTAATTGTCTCCGACACCATAATTCAAAGGCATCAATTTTCTTCCAATCTTTTTCACTGTTCAACATTCACATTCATATGACGTTATTGAAAATTCCATGGCTTGAACAAGTCAAATTTTTGTATGGAGAGAGACATCTCTGCTCTTTAGAATCTTGTCTAGGTCCTTCATAGCCATTCTGCCAAGAGCAATCATCATAGGATTTCTTGACTGCTTGTTGCTTCTTTATTGATAGTTGATCCAAGTAGGTTAAAGTTGTCCACTATTTCAATTTCTTCTCCATCAACGATGAACTTAATTATTTTAACAGTTGTCATGATTTTTGCCTTCTTTACATTAAAGCACAGGCCCATTTTAAGACTATGTTCCTTGATCTTGAGAAGCAAATATTTCAGATTGTCTTCACTTTCAGACAGTAATGTGGTATCATCAGCATAGCAAAGGTTGTTGATGAGTTTTCCACCAATCTTCACACCTCTGTTGTCTTCATACAATCCTGCTTCTCTGATGATTTGTTCTGCATATAAATTAAAGAGGTAGGGGGAAAGTATGCAGCCTTGTCATACACCTTTGCTGATTTTAAACCATTCTGTTTCTCCTTGTTCCATTCGAACTGTTGCTTCTTGATCAATGTAAATATTGTGCAAGAGAATGATTAGGTGTTCTGGTATACCTATGCTTCTTAATGTGACCCAGAGTTTCTCATGGTTTACACAGTCAAAAGTCTTGCTGTAGTCAATAAAGCACAAATAGATATCCATTTTGTATTCTTTAGTATTTTTAAGGATCCATCTCACATCCACAATGATGTCTCTCGTTCGTCGCCCTTTCCTGAACTCTGCTTGCACTTCAGGAAGTTCTTGTTCCAGGTATGGTTGTAATCTCTGTTGACTAATCTTCCGTAGAATCTTACTGGCTGTAGGATCAGAGCGATTGTGTGATAATTTCCACAGTCAGTTGGATCACCTTTCTTTAGTATTGGTATAAACACAGATCTTTTCCAGTCAGTTGGCCACAATGCCGTCTTTCAAATTTCCTGGCAGAGCCTTGTAAGTATGGTAAGAACTGCATTAGATTGCTGTAATACTTCTATGAGAATGCCATCAATGTCTGGTGCTTTCTTCTTTGATAAAGCTTTCAATGCTGCCTCGACTTCTTCTTTCATCACAAATGGCTCCAGATCATAAGATACAGGTTGAAACGGCTGTTGGTACACTTGATATTTATCATATAAAAACTCTGTATATTCTTTCCAACTTTTCTTGATCTTCTCAGCATCATTAAACATAGATCCTTGAGCATCTTGTAACATTCCAATTCGAGGCTGGAACTTTTTCTTTAACTCTTGTAGCTTTAGGAAAGCCGATCTTGTTCTTCCTCTAATAGTTTCTGCTTCTATTTCCTTGCATGCATCATTGTAGTACTTCTCCTTGTCTTGTCTTGATGTACATTGGAAATCTCTGTTGAGTTCTGTGATTGCCTCTCTTTCTCTTCTGGCTTTAACTTCTCTGTGTTTCTGGGCAATTTTCAGTGTTTCTTCGGTCATCCATTTTGGCTGTTTTAACTTTTTCACCTTTTGTAGAGACTTCTTGCTTTCTTCCAACACAACCTTCTTGATGTCATCCCATAACTCTTCTGGAGCTCTGTCATTTGTATCTAAAGCAGCAAATCAATTTTGCAGATGGTCTTTAAATTCCAGTGGTATATTCTCAAGGTCATATTTTGCTACATTTATGAGTGGCTTGCTCTTTTTCAACTTTAGCTTGCGTTTGCATACTAGTAGTTGGTGATCTGTACCACAGTCAGCTTCAGGTTTTATCTTTGTTGATGTTATATACAGTAGCTTTTTCATCATTGTCTTCCACAGATGTAGTCAATTTGATTTTTGTACAATCCATTGGGTGAAGTCCATGTGTAGAGTCGCCACTTGTATTGCTGGAAGAAGGTGTTTGAGATGAATAGATCATTGGCGTTGCAGAATTCTATCAGTCTTTCTCCAGCTTCATTTCTGTTGCCAAGTCTGTATTGGGCCTATTCCTTGTTGGTCACTTCAGGCCAGGGAAGACCCGAACACTCATCTGCGGTATGCTGCTCCGGCTGGCTGGAATCCAGGGGAATAAAACTCACAACCCACACAGAAGGAAAAGTGTGCAAGTTTATTCCGTACGTTAGAAGTGCAGTCTATCTTTTATACAGTAACAAAAACATATATACATCATAAACCCATCCCAGCAGCCTAGCACTGCTCCTAGCACTGCTTATCAGCAACCATACAAACTGATACCTGTCTCTGTGAGGATCACTCAATTTTGTCTTAGCACAACACATTCCTTTCTATTTAGGTATTCACAAAATATCCATTTTCCCTTGTGGCCCCTCTGTACAAGAAACTTATTTTCCCCTTACAATACTTATTTTCCCCTTACAAAGTCCATATTTTCCAACCACTTTGCCGCCTTCTTTGTTGCCAACCTTTGCGTTCCAGTCACTCATGACTATCAGGATATCCCGTTTGCATGTTCTGTCCATTTCAGCTTGTACTTGTTCATAGAACTCATCAGTCTTATCCTCTTCTGCAGCTGTTGTTGGGGCATATACTTGAATTAATGTTGTGCTGATAGGCATTCCTTGTAGACAAATATAAATTAAGCGTTCACTGATTGCATTGTATTTCATTACAGTTCTTGCAAGTTTCTTATTAATTACACAGGTACACTAAAAAAAAATTTTTTTAAACTGCCTCTAATGTTTCGATTGATTTTTACGTTTTTTGGTGCGCTGAATCCAAATCTGGTAACCAATTTGCTCCATCACGTACAGATTTTTTGCTACATTGGGTTAGCAGTTTGAGGTGAACGTTTCAGATTGAGTGCGATCGAGATAAAGGTTTCTTGGATGAATTCTTTATACTAATTGTTTAGTAGTTATTCAAATAAGAATAAAGAAAATTGTAACAAGGCAGCACATAAGAATAGAGTAATGTCAACAAAATACACTGTGATGGTAGCAAAATTGTCTGCACTTAAAACAGCCACATACATGTGCACAAACATTGAGCATATAAGAGCGAGGTTAGACACGAAGCAAAGCAAAGAAATGTGCAAAAAATGTTGTACAGGTATGTATGTAAGAATAGAAAACGCAAACCGCACCATTGCAATACATGAAGACAAACACCCGATGGTGTGAAAATAAAATTCTAATAAATGAGATCCGACACTGTGGTAATAACTAGCAAATTTTTATTTCAAAGTTTAGTAAAAACACGATATTTGTCAACACAGTTTAGATTTTAAAGTCATTCTTGGGTCAATCAATCTCCTGGTGGGCCCGTTTCTTCTTCCCCCGAATGCTTCTCTTGGTGCGCTGCTTGGCGTATTTTTCATCTGGGGTTTCCCGCAGCAGCAACCAGCAGAAATCAGCCATCATAGTGGTGTTCCATCTTCCTTGGTACCTTCTCTCTGCGTCCTTGATGTCCTGGTGAAACCTTTCACCTTGTTCTTCACTGTACGCCCCCAAGTTTTCGGGAAAGTAGTTCACATGGGAGTGCAAGAAATGGACTTTCAGGCTCATGTTACAGCCTTGTTCTTTGAAGGCATTGAGCATCCTGGCAACAATATCCTTATAGTTCTCATCCCGCCTGTTCCCCATGAATTTGAGAACAACATCCTTGAAGGAATCCCAGGCTTCTTTTTCCTTCTCAGACATCGTTTCAGCGAATGCTCCATCTGAAATGAATTTCCTTATATCAGGGCCAACAAACACTCCTTCCTTTAGCTTTGCTTCAGAAAGTCGGGGGAACTTTGAGCAAAGGTACCGAAAGCACTCACCATCTTTTGGAAGGGACTTGATGAATTGCTTAATGAGACCCAACTTAATGTGGAGAGGTGGTAATAGAATTTTATCACGAGGTACCAAGCTCTCATGAAGAATATTTTTCTCACCGGGTCTCAAATACTCCCGAATTGGCCAGTCTTTTTTCCCCCAGTGTAGGTCGCAGGCCCGGCTATCCCACAAGCAAAGGAAGCAGGGATATTTGGTGAAACCGGATTGCTGCCCTAATAGCATGGATAGAATTTTAAAGTCTCCACAAATCATCCACTTATGCTCATCATAACGAATCTTCTGAAGAATCAGGGCCAAATTCTCGTATTTTTCTTGGAGAATAACAGAGTGAGCAATAGGAACTGAAGCGAATGTGTTGCCATTATGAAGAAGAACACCTTTTATGCTGTCTTTTGATGAATCAATGAACAGCCGCCATTCAGCAGGATCATACTTGAGTTTAAACTTTTCCATCACTCCGTATATATCGTTGCAAAATACCAAATCTTCCTCTTTGCTGAAATACTTCAAAAATTGTGTCTCGCGGTTGCGGTACCAATAAAAAGTTGTTCCTGGTGACAATAGATTTTTCTGTTTAAGCCGAGAACCTAGCAGTTGGGCAGCATCTTTAGGGAGTCCTAAATCCCGGACTAAATCATTCAATTCAGCTTGAGAGAAAAGTTCAGGTTTCGGATCTGGTTCAGTTTCAAACTCGGAAGTACTGGACTCATCGGGAAAAGCCATCTGATGAGTCTCATCATGATCAGAACCGTCCACACAAATATGATCTAAAGATTTTGGTGGTTCAGGCACAGGTACTTCGTTGCTATGAGGCATAGGCCTAATTGCTGAGGGAAGGTTGGGGTAACTTATTACGTTCTTATTTTTTAAGTTGTATCCCTTCACAATGCAAGAGCAAAAATAGCAGTCACTGCTGTGGTCTCTTTGTTCACGCCACATCATAGGTATTCCGAAACGAAATGCTTGTTTTTTACCTTTCATCCATAAGCGTAGATCTTCCTCACATGTCTTGCACACTTTGTGAGGAGCCCACGGTTTGTCTTGATCGCCTAACTTCAAACCGAAATAGGCGAAATATACTTTTTTAATAAATGCAGAAATGTTCCTCTGCCGCTTTTTCACGGTATATTCCCCACAAATAAAACAAAAACTGTCCGGAGAGTTGACGCAACCTCTGGCTCTGTGAGCCATCACAAATACACAGCACTGCAAACTACAACTGTAGTGAACCACTTCGGAATAAAGCTGGATTACGACTGAGCAAACAAAAGGTAATAATGAACTTGCAAGAAACTGAAATTTGACAGGAACGTTCATGTCGCAACCACCGTGTTTGAGCGAGCGAACGAGGCGAGGCGAACAGGAAAGAACATGCGCCAGCGAGAGTACTGGATTTAGCCCCCCGCCTCCCAATTGTCCTGTTAATGTATAAAATGAATACAAAATACTCTAAAATATCATGAGGGAGTGTTTCTAGTTAGTTAACCATTACAACCTCTATTTTGGGCCAAGAAAATAAACTGCAGTCGGCTAAAAAGAAATTACAGTCAAACCTCGGTTTTCATGATTAATCCGTTCGAAAAAGTCTGACTAAAACCGAAACGTATGAAAACTGAAGCAATATTTACCATAAGAAATAATGTAAATCCAATTAATCCGTTCCAGACACCCAAAAATATTCACAAAAAATACATTTTATAGAGAATAACTATATTTTTACATACAGAAAACAATGAGAAATAAATATAAATGACTAATGAAATGGATAAATGAACATTTAATATCACTGAAAGCAAGCTAAGTACAGTACTGTACAGTACAGTATGTTAGAATCTGGCCTTAGCCACCCCTGACAAGCTACTGTGCCCAGCTCTCTTCAGAATCACATTGGATTCAGCCCATTAAAATACCTTTACTTTATCTGCTCAATGCTTCAGAATGGCAGAAAATCTTAATGATATAGCTTCAGACGTACCCTGCAAGAGAAAGAACTGCCTCCCACATTCATTCAACATCTCCTGCTTACGTTGACAGCTTTTCTTCCCTGCTACCTCTGAGCCTGAGGGGGCGCTCCAGAGAACGGGCAGGCAGTGGACGAGATCGGGGCCTTCCTTTCTGCGCAATCCTTGCCTCCCTAACTCTGACCAGGCTCGAGGATGTGTTTCATTTACGTGCTCAGCTGGCTTTCGCTTCTCATCACGCTGGCGATCGGTGAGTCCAGGGGGCAGTGCTGCCGGGACCGGGCGGGCCTTCTGGCAGTGTATACAGACCGGTGTGCAGCGCGAGGGTGTATGTATTTACAGTACTGTACTTTACGAAAACAGAGGCGATGTACGAGAACCGGGACAAAATCTCAGTCAAAAAAGACGTTGAAAACCGAAGCGATGTATGAGAACCGGGACAAAATCTCAGTCAAAAAAGACGTTGAAAACCGAAGCGTATGAAAACCGGGGCAAATGAAAACCGAGGTTTGACTGTATGTGAACATTCCTTATATTTGGTAAGAAATCTAATTTTGCAAGAAAACGTGACGTGATGGAACATTTTGGCTATTTTTCCTGGATTCAGCACCCCAAAATCTATAGGAATCAGTTGCAAAACTGGAGGCAGTTTTTTGGTAGTGTACCTGTGTTATAAATGGAACACCATTTCTTCTTTGTCTTTCATTTCCAGCATAGTAGACCATGTGATCACTGATGCAAAGTGCCCAATGCCAGTCTATTTCAGTTCTCTGACACCCAACAGATGAAGTTGTACACATTCCATTTCATTCTTGACCATCTCCAACTTCCCTTAATTCATGCTTCGTATATTCCATGTCCCAATATGTAAGACATCTTTGCAGCTTCTGACTCTCATTTCATGCACAGCTGTATCAGCAGTGAGATTTCCCGAGGGCTTTGATCCAACCACATCATAAATGCTGGCTTTACTCTGAAAAGTCTTTAGCTCATCCCCAGTAGCCAGTTGAGTACCTTCCAACCTGGGGGTCTCATCTTCCAGTACTATAGTGCAATTTGTTTTGTTGTGACTATCCATGGGTTTTTTGTGACAAGATACAGAAATAGATTGCCAGGCCTTTCTTCCACACAGGTAATGCTAGTGCTGTTGCCGTTGTCACAGAAATGTGATCCTCCGCTGCCAACATTGTCTCATTCTGCTGCTGCCCAGATGGATGGTTTGTCTTGGTCTGGCACCTCAGTTGAGTCCTGTCCATCTTGGAAGACCCTGCTAGTAGTTAAACTACTGATAGCTTAGCCCTCAGCATCAGTGATGCACACAAGCCTCACAGCATGACAGGGTGCAATCCAAGTGAGGGTTACATACCTTACTGAGGAGCCTTTGTCTTGCTTAAGGGATTACATACAGCATTATTTGTGTGATCATTGTTCTATAAGCCTGGGGTGCTCCATCAGCAGCACCGTCAGCTTCAACTACACATAGTTAGTACAGACATGGCTATAGTGGCTCATGCACTGGTTCAGTTCAAACTAGACTACTATAATGTGCCATATGCAGGATTGCCTCACACAATAAGACAGTTGCAGCTGGTTCAAGTAACCGAGGTATCCGGATGCCCAACCCCAGCCTGAGCCCCGCCCCCCCCCACCACCACACCAACCCAACAGAACCCTCCCCACACTGACAAAGCACAACGACATCAGGTATTGGTGCAAAATCGCTTGGTCGCAGCTTTTATTAACGGTAAAGAACACTGGCCCAACATGGGCCAACTCAGCAATTAGAACAATAACAGAACACCCCCCCCCACCCGTCATCCGGATGATGCCCCCCACCAGCCATTTGTAGCAAAGTGGAGCACCATCCAACCCTCCCCCCATTACCCCCTACCACCCGCCTCGCCATGTTATAGCAAAGGCCGGCTGAAGGGGTTGCCAATTTTCCGGGCAGAGACCCCAGCCGGGACGTCTCCCCAACCTAAAGAGCCGTGCCGCTCACGTGGAAAGCAGCATCAACCTGAAATGACCCGCCGGGTCAACGAGCACCAGCTCGCCACCCCGCCCACCCGGCACAGACAATGCCGCCCCCCCCACCAGCTGCAACGCACTCCCACCTCCCCCCCCAGCCAAAACAAGGGAGGGAGGGAGGGAAACCTTCTTGCAGCGCGAGCAAGCAGGAAGAGAGAGATCACCGGCCGGCGATCCCTCCTTGCTCGTGCTGCCCCGCCCCCATGACCGCCTACGCGGTCCAATCGCCGGGCTCCACGAGAACAGCGTGGAGCCCCAGCACGAATGCCCCACCTGCCACCCAGCCACAACCCCCCCCCTCCCCCCCCCCCCCCCACAGGAAAGAGGCCTACTGCGTGGTCGGGCCCCGGGAACCCGGTTACTAGGCCAGCCACGGGACTGGGGCCCGGCGGCTCAGCTGGGACTAACCGAGGTATCCGGATGCCCAACCCCAGCCTGAGCCCCGCCCCCCCCCCCACCACCACACCAACCAAACAGAACCCTCCCCACACTGACAAAGCACAACGACATCAGGTATTGGTGCAAAATCGCTTGGTCACAGCTTTTATTAACGGTAAAGAACACCGGCCCAACATGGGCCAACTCAGCAATTAGAACAATAACAGAACACCCCCCCCACCCGTCATCCGGATGATGCCCCCCACCAGCCATTTGTAGCAAAGTGGAGCACCATCCAACCCCCCCCCATTACCCCCTACCGCCCGCCTCGCCATGTTATAGCAAAGGCCGGCTGAAGGGGTTGCCAATTTTCCGGGCAGAGACCCCAGCTGGGACGTCTCCCCCAACCTAAAGAGCCGTGCTGCTCACGTGGAAAGCGGCATCAACCTGAAATGACCCGCCGGGTCAACGAGCACCAGCTCACCACCCCGCCACCGGCGCAAGGTAGACCACTATCCTTGCGCCGCCCCCACCACCGAAAGCTGCGACCAGCACCAAGACTCCAATGCCTCCTGCCAGTCATTCAAGAGTAAGTCCTGCCCCACCGGGGCAAGGTGAACCCCATCAAGCCGGTACAGACCGGCGCAAGCGATGTCTGCCCAAGGGTGCCGAACCTGAAGCCCACCCGTCTGCTGGACCCAACGCCCAATCTGGTGGTTGATCTTGCACAAACCCCTCGACCAACGCCGCTGGGCCCAGCAAGCAGGACGGGGAATAATGTCCGACCAGATAATGGCCACCCCCGGGAGGACCTCCCACAACAGAGCAATGTCGCTCTGAACAGTCCTGATGAGTTGCCGGCAGGCCCAACCGGCCACGTCATTGCTGCCCAGGTGGAGCAGCAGCCTAACTGGCTGCCGCCGCAGTCCAATCTCTGCTTGAACACGGTCCAGGAGCTGTCCCCAATGCATGCCACGGTGGCCCATCCAGCACAGCCGCACTCCAGACATGGCGAGACCAAGGTGAGCACCCAACGGCCGAACCGCCGCACGACGCTCTGCCCAGTAGACAAAGGAGTGCCCGATGATCCACCAGTCCCCGGAGGACACACCATCTGAAAGCAGAAAAGAGCGGACTGCCACCAGCAAGCAACTCTGCAATAGGAAGAAAATACATTAGTACCCCCCAGGCCCCCCCGCCACTGCCGTAGGCAGACTGCTGCCCAGGCACCACACGGCACTATGCCGCACCGCCGGAAGCCGATGGGCGAACATACCCAGCATAGGCTCCCGAACGCCACCTGCCAATGCGCTGAATAACCCGCGTGTCGAGGCCCGCAGCCGCCGCACTAGTGGCCGCCCCAATCCGGAACGAGTGCGAAGCGTAACTCCGCTCAGCACAACCCAAGGCACGCAAAACCAGGCGTAGCACAGCCGTAAACTGGAACTGAGTCACCGGCTTGCCGTCCGCATGAATGAAAAATTGACCACGTGCCCCTGGCCGCTGCTGCACATACATGCACAGAGCACGAACGGGACAGGACAACAAGGGGGCGATGGCGCTTAGCAGGACCCAGCCCCCTTTTCCGGACTGATCCGTCTTCAACCGCGGTAAGAAGATCCGGACATGCGCCGGATCTACCCGGACGTGCCCAACATCGAGCCCACCAAAAGCCCCCGGTCTCGTGGATCTAGGAACGAGCTCGGACACCCGGAAGGCGCCGAAAAAAGCCGTAGTAAACAGCGCATGAAACAGCACTGCCTTTAACTCCGAGGCCGCCACACGCGGTAAAACCTCGCAAATTTGCAACAAAAGCTCATGAGATACCGGGAGCCGCCAGTCCCACGACCCCTGTTGCACGCGAGCCCAGCCGGCGAGCAACCGCCCAGCTAAAAAGGAGACGCGCGGGTTACCCCAACCGGCAGCCTTACAAAAGAAAGAGAATCCCGCTAACGCTCCAGTGACCGCCGAACGAGCCCAGCCCTCCTTCTTTGCCCACAAGACGAACCGGCCGACCAGTCTGTCGGGCACCGCCCCCCCAGACCAACCCTGCGCGCTCAAAAACGCACTCACCTGAGAGTAGCCATGCCGATACGTCGCCCAGGTACTGCGTGCCACCGATGCCAGCAAAGCCATTAGGTCAGGGTCCCAATCTTCCAGAGATGCTCCGGAACCCGTGAGGCCAGCTCGTCCGCCCCTGGAGCCAACCGCCGGAACTGCGCCCACTGAAAACAGGATAAAGCGTCAGCAATGGAATTCTGGGAGCCCGGCACATGCCGCGCCCGGGCGGTGACGTTCAGGCGCAAGCAGGTCAGCACAAACACCCTCATCAGTGAAGATACCATCGGGCACCGGGGCGCATGGCGGTTAATGACCTTGACAACCATAGCATTATCGCACCAGAAGACAACCCGCCGATCACGCAACCGGTCCGGCCATACCCAAAGAGCAACCACGATTGGGAAAAGCTCCAAGAAGGTGATATTCCGGGTCAAGCCGGATCATACCCAATCTGCAGGCCAAGGCTCCGCACACCAGGCACCGTGACAAAAGGCACCAAAACCAGAACTGACAGCCGCGTCTGTAAACAACTGCAGGTCGAGATTCGAGAGCTCAGGCAACTGAAGCACGGAGCAACCGTCGAAGCCAGCCAGGAACGCGTCCCATACCCGCAAGTCCTCCCGCATCCCCGCAGACACCCTGATCCGATGGTGAGGCAGACGCAGACCCGCCATGGCCAAGGATAAACACCGGGTAAAGGGGCGCCCCATGGGAAGGACGCGGCAAGCGAAGTTGAGATGCCCTACCAACGACTGAAGTACACGGAGGGAAGTCTTGGAGGCGGAGCCGACAGAGGCCACCAGCTCTCGGAGCCGCTGGATCTTCGGTGCCGGCAAGCGCACGACCATAGCAACCGTATCAATCTCAATGCCGAGGAAGGTGAGGCAAGTAACCGGCCCAACTGTTTTATAGGCCGCAATGGGAATGCCGAAGGCAGCGGCCACGTGCAGAAAAGTGCGCAAGAGAGTGGGACAGGTGGAGGTCCGCTCCGGCCCGACAAACAGAAAATCATCGAGGTAATGCACAATGCATGAGACCCCCGACTGCTGTTCCACAACCCAATGCAAGAAGGTACTGAAAGCCTCAAAATAAGCGCAAGAGATTGCACAGCCCATAGGCATGCACATATCGAAGTAGTACCGCGCCTCGAAGCAGAAACCGAGCAAAGGGAAAGCCGAGGGATGTACCGGCAACAGACGAAACGCTGATTCGATGTCCACTTTGGCGAGTAGAGCACCGGGCCCGCATTGGCGCACAAGGGAAACGGCTGCGTCGAAAGAGGCATAATGCACCGTACAGAGCTCACGAGGTATGCGGTCATTGACCGAATCGCCCGGAGGGCAAGAGAGGTTGTGTATCAACCTGAACTTGCCCGGCTCCTTCTTGGGAACCACCCCCAATGGCGAGACCGTGAACGGGGAAAAGGGGGGTGCCAAGAAGGGGCCCGCCACTCTACCCAGTGCACACTCCTCAGAGATCTTCTGCCGCATGAAATCCCCGTGGAGCCGCACGGAAGCAGCGTTGCGGAGCCCACCCCGTGCGGACGCACCCAGGATGGGGATGCGAAAACCCCGTGAAAACCCCCGTAAAATCAAACTGGCCGCCCTTCCACGACGGGACCGCCCATACTCTAGCAACCACGGGCGCATCACCTCGACCCTCACGGGGGTATGGGCCAAGACCCCACCCACTGCCTCACTTACCCCCCGCAGGGGCCCCCGCGACCCCCTTCCTACTGCACTTCGCGGCCACGTGCGCGCCCCCACACAAGGAGCACGCATGTTTAAATTTGCAGTCAGGAAAGGGACAGGACGCCTTGTTGAAGCGCCAGCAGACGTCCCCCCCGACGACACCCCCCCTGGGCTGAGGCAAAGCAGGAACGGAGGCGCAAAAGAAACACCCCACGATGGCAGTGGAGACGGCCCCGCCTTGGCAACCGCAGCGCCGGATCCCCCAACCCGACCCCTCGCAGACATCTGGGTCAACCACAGATTGATGTCCTTCGTCCCCCACAGCAAGTAACTGTTCTCCTCCATCTGGTCCCGAAACTCCTCATCATAATTCAACCAGGCCCACCCCTCGTGGGCCTGGGACGCCGCCAAGATGTTATCGGCATAGGCCAGCAAAGCCCCGTACTGGTCCGGGAAGTAATGCCCCCACACGCTCGCCAAGCGCAAGAAGGCGCGGGTCCAGTTGAGGGTATTGCGAGAGACCTTACGCACCCTGCCCGCTTTTTTGTCTTCCTTGCGCTTTTTCCTGCTCTCACCGGAACGCTTCCGACCATCGAGCAGACGGAAGATATCAATATATTTACGACGCTTAATCCGCCGGCGCAACTTCCGCGGAACGGACTCCCACAACTCTGAGCAACGTATGACGGATGTCCCTCCACTCACACTGCCGTCAGCCGACGCCGGAGTGGAGCCGTGCTAGGAGGCCGAGGACGACGTTGAGGAAGAAGAAGACGCTCGCCTGCAGCGACGACCCCGCCTACGCTTACCTTTACCTTTTCCCGCCCCAACAGAACCCGGAACGGAATCGAGGGCCCCTTCCGCCGCCCCACCAGAGGGCCCCGAGTACTCACCAATCCCACCGGAAGAGTCGACTGGAGCACTCCCAGGGGACATACCAGGCGCTGGAGCAACCAGCTCATTCGTGGAACCCGAAGGACCCGCACCAGCCGGCCTGTCGGAAGAAGCCATGGACGTCGAAGGCGTCGAATTCCTCGGGACCTGCGAAGAGAAAGAAGAAAAACAAGCAGCCGGAGCCCCAGGAGTACTGGGCGCTGCAGGCGGCCCGGCCCCCCAACCACGTGCCGAAGGCCCCAGGCCACCGGCATCCCACGCAGCGGCACCCCCGGCCACCCCACGCCCATCGCCGAACCAGCCACCCCCCCCCAATGCCCTAAACCCCCCCACGGGACCGCCCCATACGCCCACGGGCCCGAGGGACCGAAGAAGCCGGGAGGAGGAGGGGAAACCAGAGAGGAGGGGGAAGGGCACCCATCTACCAGGGGAGGGGACGAGACCGAGGGCCAGCCTTTCCCAGTCTCTGGCAGCGGGCAAGTGACTGGAGCCCGCGGGGACCCAGGCCTGCCAAAGACCGGGCAGCCAAGATCATCCCCGCTCCCGAGCGCCGCCGGCGCGCTAACCCCACCCAACACCCCCGATGGAGGGGCCAGCTCTCCCCGTGGAGCGCTCTCAGCCGCATTCACGGGCACGGGAAGCACATCAGCGGTCCCCCAGCCCCAGGCCCCTCTAACCCTGCTGCGCCCGTGCCCCTGCCTGACCCCAGGAAGGACACTGGGAGCCGGGGATGCATTGCGCACCGCCCTACCACGGCCCAGGTGCGTGGCCCCACGCCACGCAAATCCCCGCCCACGAGCAGCGCCCCACGGCCCCTTGGCCGTACCGCGCGCCATGACATGCCGGGCCATAAGGGGAGGAGAGCAACGGCCAATGCCACACGAAGTTGCACTGCAAGAGGTAAAATACTGCTCTTTCCCTGTTGTTTTTTTTTTTTTTTGAATGGAAGTGGTCGGACGGTTAAAGGGTGATTGAAAGAGCACCCAGGCCTCCGGTCCGCAAGAAGTGGCCCCCCCGCACACCCCCCACCAAACACCAGCACCCAGGCCGGCCCCCACGAGAAAGGGCCCAGACAAAACCCCCACGTGCCCAGCCGCGAGCGCGCACGCGGCACGGTGCTTTTTTTTTTTTTTTTTTTTAAATTATGCCCTGTCTGCGCTGAAGGGACTCGCGACCGCCCGGAGGCCGAAGAAACCGGGGCCCGCAGCCCGCCGAAGCAAGGCCTACCCACCTGCACACCCCGAGAAGAGAGCCTCCCACACAAACCTTCTTGCAGCGCGAGCAAGCAGGAAGAGAGAGATCACCGGCCGGCGATCCCTCCTTGCTTGCGCTGCCCCGCCCCCATGACCGCCTACGCGGTCCAATCGCCGGGCTCCACGAGAACAGCGTGGAGCCCCGGCGCGAATGCCCCACCTGACACCCAGCCGCAACCCCCCCCCTCGCCCTCCCCCACAGGAAAGAGGCCTACCGCGTGGTCGGGCCCCGGGAACCCGGTTACTAGGCCAGCCGCGGGACCGGGGCCCGGCGGCTCAGCTGGGACATATGGCTGCAAGGATTATAATAGGATTATGGATTTAGGACTATGTCTTGCATATTATGAGAACTTTTCACTGGCTGCCTCTCTCATACTGAATTCAATTCAAGGTAATCATGCTCATCTTTAAAGCAGTAAATGAACCATATAGCTAGTAATTCCGGCATAGGAGAGGCCTGTTTAAAATGGACAAAAGCTAAAGCCTTCTCCATCATGGCACCCCTATTTTAAAGTGCATTATCAGATAAAGTTAGATTTAGTGAGATTTTGGAAACCAGTGAAGTCTTGATTTTTTGTGCAAGCAATCCCAGAAAGCTACTTAAAGGAGTGTCTTAATGTATTTGAGAAGAGGGAAGGCAGGATAATTGGGGGTTATTTTATAAGCATTCCTACATGTACTGTAAATAACAGCATTTACTGTACACATAAAGATTGGTTTGCATATATAAATGGAAATTTAAAACAGGGACTATTTACACATAGAATATAAGAACATAAGATAACCATACTGGGTCAGACCAAGGTCCATCAAGCCCAGTATCCTGTTTCCAACAGTGGCCAATCTAGGTCATAAGTACCTAGCAGTTTCCCCAAAAGACACAGGTTCCACAATGCTTGTATTGGGTCAAGCAATGATATCATGGGTCCCTTTTAATAATGGTTTATGGACATTTCCTCCAGGAACTTTCCAAACCTTTTTTTTATTTCTTTATTTATATTTTCCAACAAAATACAAACAAAAGAGCAGAACATAAAAGAAAATAACCAGGTTGCAATAAAATTAAAATACCAAGAAAAGAAGAGGTGCAACAACCTTCTGCAGAAATCACAGAAGTCACTAGAACAGTGCAGGGAGGACATGGCCACGCCTCTTAACACAAAGAAACCTTTTATTTCGTAAAACCTTCAAAGGTACAGACCCAAATTTTTTTCCTCCACTGTTGTACTGCTGTGTTCCTGCTGGTGTTTGACATCACCAAGTCAGCTTTTTATGAGTATTATGTTTTATGTTTTTTTCCTTTGCTGTCACACAGGCATACCTGAGAAGCGTTTTTTGAGCTTTCAACTACTGGTAGGACTGCAATAGTTTTTTTCCCTGTTTTTTCCCCTCCTCCTCCTTCTCTTTGTATAAGGTTTAGCACAGTTACTAGGTGTGGTTTATTTGTTTTGTCTAATATGTATTAGCTATTAATATTCTTTTCTTGTGTTTTTTATGTTTATGTAAAAGATCAAGTTACAAGTTAGCTGCAGAATTTTATGGTATTGTCTGTAGCAATTGTACTGCCTCCTATACACTTTTTAGGTCACATATGTATGTTTTATTATAGGCTCTTGTTACAATGTCCTGACTGCCATTGGAATATATATGCAATTGCATCTTAATTGGTATTGTATGGTGTTTCTGGTTTGTTTGTTTTTTTTTACTGTACATTTTAGAGAATATTATTGTATTTTTAATGTATTTTTAAAATTCATGTGTTTTGTTTTTTGACCCCTGATGCAGGCTGACTGCCAAAACTTGGCCATGTCAGGTCTGTACCTTTGAAGGTTTTATGAAATAAAAGTTTTTTTTTGTTTTAAGAGGTGTGGCCGTGTCCTCCCTGCGCTGTTCTAGTGACTTTTATAAAATTAAAATACACAAATCTTCTCTGTGACATAAGATATTTAAAGACAATACACAGCCCACCCCATCCTGTCTCTCACATTATCTTATGATCATCAGGAGCCAAATGAAACTACAAATCTATAAGACTAACAAGGGCTATAAAGGAGCCAGAACTCCATTACGGAAAATCATAGACATAACTGCGTCATCATGAATATCTACCAAACTCAGTAGTATGTTTCCAATTAGAAATAACAGGAAAGGGCCATTCCCCAATATGGAGCCACTTCAAACTGGCAGTTCCTTTATAAATATGAAATGCTGATTTGCTGATTGAAAAACGACTCCAGATCAGGAAAAAGTGGCCCCGAATCCCAGCACCACCCAATACGATTCTATGCTTAAGCGCAGTTCAACTGAATGTTAAATCAATCCTATGCCAATTTTCCCAATTTGTTGACATCTCCTTGATGAGAGCAACATTAATTCCCATTTACATATTGAACGTGTACCTATGGACCCCTCCACCCATCGTGAACCTTATATTGACAAAACCATAATATAGGCCATTCAGTGAAACTCCTTCTCCCACTGTCTTTTTTTTCTATTTATAAATTTTTCAATAAACCAAACAACACTGCTTGTACAGAAAAGATATCACTTGCACAATAATACATAAGGAAAATATCATAAATCAAATTAAAGCAAGGAATATCATTAGCCCTCAAAACATAGGGGAGCAGCTAAGTAGAAAACACAATTGAGGGTAGGAAACCCCCCATTGTTATACAAAAGAAATATTATCCACAAAAATCAAGTGGGGGCAGAGGCCCGAGACTATACATATAAATGAATGAGTACAACTCAAGAGGGTGAAGATGTAACAACATGCATGCTAATAAAAGTGGAAAGATCCTCAGTTTGAAAGAAAACATATTTCTGCAATTGATAAATCACTATACATTTACACGGAAAACGTAACATAAAGGAGGCTCCCTAGCTACATCTGGGAAGATCAAAACTGTTTTACCCATAAACAAATTAGCTCTATTTTTATAAAATAATTTAAGGAGCCATTCTCTGTCAGAAGACAAAGCTAAAGTTACTAACAGGGTGGAGACAGGCAATTCATCATCCTTGGGAGTTTGAAGTAAAGCAGAGACATTCAAAAAATCAATTTCTAAAGTCCCCACAGACACTTTGCTTTCTTTCTTACCCGACGGCACATAAAAAACCGGGGTAACAAATCCGCAGGCACCGATAATGTCTCTTGAAAATACTTCCTAAAAAGATCTAAAGAGATGAATATTCGAGGAACGTGCAGCATTTTCCAGTGTCTCCAACTTAGCTCTTAAGGAGATATTATCTTTGACAAAGGAATCAGTCAGATCAGAAACCTGAGATAGTTTAAGGTCAGAAAGTACCAATTTATTTTTTGTTTCCACCATGTCTTTATCCAATTTTGAAACAGACTCCTCAACTTGAAAAATTTTTAAAGAAGAAAGATCTAACTGTTGACCCACAACTTACTACTACTACTACTACTATTTAGCACTTATAAAGCGCCACGCATGCAGCGCTGCACAGCTAGCCTACAAGAGGTGGCTAACATAAAGAGACAGTCCCTGCCCATCAGAGTCATGCTGATCGGAGCTTACAATCTAGTTAGAACAGTATAGAGCATTAGTCAGTTCAGCAGAAGGTACGGTGTGGTACAGTTAGGTACAGCTTGGTCTATAGTTTGATCTATAGTTTGCTCATAAACGATAATGGGGGTTAGGGTAGGTTGAGGATGGAAGTCAGGATCTGAATGCAACGGTGAAGAGGTGGGTCTTCAATCTGGATTTGAAGAGGGCCAGGGAGGGCACCTGGCGCACAGATGCAGGAAGGCTATTCCAGGCGTGTGGCGCAGCAAGGTGAAAGGAGCGCAATCGGGAGTTTGCGGTGCGGGTGAAAGGCATTGAAAGAAGCGATTTGTTACCGGAGTGCAAGTTTCGTGAGGGGACAGGGAGAGATAAGAGATATGAGGTATTGAGGGGCCATAGAGTGAATGCACTTATAGGTCAGCAAGAGAAGCTTGAATTAGATGCGGAATTGGACAGGAAGCCAGTGAAGTGACTTGAGGAGAGGAGTAATGTGGGCATGGCGAGGCTGGCAGAAGATTAGTCGAGCAGCGTGATTTTGTATAGATTGGAGGGGAAGGAGGTGGTTCACGGGGAGACCAGCGAGGAATAGGTTGCAGTAATCGAGGCGAGAGGAGATTAAGGAGTGGATAAGCATTTTGGTAGTATGTTAAGAGAGGAAGGGGCGGATCTTGCTGTTGTTGTAGAGGAAAAAGCGGCAGGTCTTAGCTACAAGCTGGATATGGGCAGAGAAGGAGAGAGAGGCATCAAAGATGACCCCCAGATTGCGGGCTGAGGGAACAGGAAGGATAGTAGATCCATCTATATGGACTGAGAGAGGGGGAAGTGGGGGGGGAGTTGGGTGGAAAGACAAGGAGTTCAGTCTTGGCCATGTCCAGTTTCAGTCGGCGATGAGATATCCAGGCAGCGATGTCCGAAAGACAACAGAGATCTTGGACTGGGTTGCCGGAGAAATATTAAGTAAAGAGAGGTAGATTTGGGAGTCATCGGCATAGAGTTGGTACTGAAAGCCATGGGAAGAGACAAGCACGCCAAGGCCTTGGGTATAGACAGAGAAAAGGAGGGGGCCCAAGACAGATCCCTGGGGTACACCTACATGGAGCGGGGTAGGTGAGGAGGAGAAGCCGCCAGAGCGTACACTGAATGAGCGATGGGAGAGGTAGGAGGAGAACCAGGATAGTACAGAGTCCCTGAAGCCAAGCGAGGAGAGGGTGGTGAGGAGAAGGTCGTGGTCAATGGTGTCAAAGGCAGCAGAAAGGTCAAGAAGGATGAGGATAGAATAGAGGCCCTTTGATTTAGCCAGGAAAAGGTCATTGGTGACTTTTGTGAGTGCCGTTTCAGTGGAATGTAGGGGACGTAAGCCTGATTGTAGTAGGTCCAGGAGGGCCTGGGAGGTGAAGAAGTCAAGGGAACGACGGTGGACTGCTTGTTCTAATAATTTGGATATGAAGGGAAGGAGGGAGATGGGCCGATAGTTAGAAGGGCAAGTGGGATCAAGTGAGGGTTTCTTGAGGAGGGGTGTGACAACATCATGTTTGAAGTCAGCGGGGACAGTTGCAGTGGAGAGTGAGAGGTTGAGGATATGAGTGATGGAGGGGACGATGGTGAGGGAGATGGAATGTAGGAGATGGGTGGGGATAGGGTCTGATGAACAGGTGGTGGGTTTGGAGGAGGAAAGAAGAAGTACAGTTTCCTCTTCAGAGATCGGGGGAAGGAGGAGAGGGTAGCAGGGGGAGTATGGGTGGGGGAGGGGAAATGGGGGGAAGGGGAGGTGGATGAGGGGATAGGGAATTGGAGGGTAATTTTGAGAATTTTGTCATGGAAGTAGTCGGCTAGGGTTTGGGCAGAGAGGGAGGGCAGGATCTGGGGTGGGGGGACCTTGAGGAGAGAATTGAGGGTGTTAAAGAGACGTCGTGGATCAGAGACAAGGGAATTGGTCAGATGGATGTAGTAGTCTTGTTTGGCAAGTGCTAGGGCTGACTGGAAGGAACCAAGCATAAATTTGAAGTGTAGAAGGTCTTCCAGGGAGCGGGATTTGGACCAGGCTCTTTCGGCAGAACGGGCACAGATGCATAGGTAACGGGTTGTGGGTGAAAGCCAGGGTTGGGGAGTAGATCGTTTTACAGGACGTGAGGTGTGAGGGGCAAGAGTGTCAAGGGCTGAGGATAGTGTAGCATTGTATAAGGATAATGCTTCGTCGACAGACTCGGAGTATAAAATGGAGGAAAGAGATGGAGAAATGGTGGAGGAGAGAGTCGAGATTAATACTATGAAGGTTTCTAAATAGGTCGGAGGAGACAGGACGAGGTTGGGATGGTGGGAACTGAAGAGTAAATGTTAGTAGGTGATGGTCAGATGAGGGAAGGATTGATTTCTGGAAGTTTGAGGGAGAGGAATTGGAGAAGAATATTAGATCAAGGCAGTGGCCGTGTAGGTGTGTGGGGGCAGTGGAGCAGAGTTGGAGGTCGAACAAGGAGGAAAGAGTGAGGAACTTTGAGGCATGGGGGTCGGAGGGGTTGCCGACGTGAATGTTGAAATCACGAAGAATAAGAGTGGGGGAGGAAGGATCCATAAATACAGAAAGCCAGGAGTCGAAGTCGGTGAGGAAGGTTGATTTGGAGTTGTTGGGTGGGCGATAGATAACAGCTACACGGAGGGGAAGTGGTGTGAGGAGGAGAATGGAGTGGACTTCAAAGGAAAGGAGGGAGTGTGATTGGGGTGGCGGGAGAAAGCTGTACAATCGCCTCCCAAATGCTATCCAGTGTCACTGCAGTAGGACGGGAAATAGCCAAGGAAAAAGAAGGTTCAGAGGTTGCCACCAACACAGGCTTTACAGAGACATCAGCACAGCTCACCCCTTGAGGTAAAACACCAACTGCAGCACTTGGAACCTCTTCCGGGTATGCAGCCAAGGTCTCCAATAGCTGATCTCCAGAGCCTCCCGCCGACGAACCCCGCTCCAGATTCGCTATCGCCTCAACCTTCAGCAAAAATGCAAATCCACTCCTCGGGGGGGGGGGGGGGGGGCCCTGAGCGACCCAGAAGAACAGGAGGTGAACGCTCATTCAGGGAGAGAGTCACTGAAGATGCTGAAATCTCCTCTGCCGGCGGTTCAAAGCCCATTCGTATCTCTCCATTCCCCCACTGTCTTATTCACACCCAAGTTTCCCACGAGCAAATCTAAGCGGTTATTTCTCCCTGAGAACTGAACCAAAGTTCTATCCACATTAACAACTTGTTTTTCTTAAAGGAACACTGCTAGTATTCCTATTATATAATTCACTTTATGAATGATAGACATATTTATATCTTCAAAACGACCCCACCAAGAATCAGACCGACGACAACATTACAGTGTATAATTAGAGCTCGTTAAATCAAAGAGGGTGAATGAGTTTGTAACATGGGCAGCAGAAATTCCTTTGAAATAAGGCTGGCGTGCCGGATTTTAAAAACTACATTACATTTGATTTGTCTTTTGCAGTAATGAGATGTCAACAGTTTCTATCCTATCATATAGAAGAGAAGAACTCCTCTTAGTAGTGAATGTTAATGCCCTTAACGATTAGGTACCCAATGCCAGAAAGGAACATACTAAATATATCTCTGAAGAAGCACTCATTATTTACAGAAATAATTCAATGTTGTAGCCTTTCATTTAATATTATAGGATGGCTTCTCAAGCGCTTTTAAAGTATGGCTGCATCTATAGCCCAAAAAATGAGTAAAGGCCCCGTCATATGATCAAACGCAATGAAAACACCAACTTTAGTAAGAAAAGAAAATAAATTTTAAAAAGACAGAAAACATTCCAGGGGGGCTATATAAAACACAAAACTTAGTGGATGAGCCCACTAGGACAAGATGGACATAGAGGGCTCAATGACTCAACACTCCCACTCTCCTATAATACTCTGAATATCCCATCTTGCCCACCTCCCATCTTAAAAGGAGAAATAATCTCTTATAGACAAAACAGCACAAATGTCTCCGGAGATATTAGTGTAACATGTTTAAGTGTCGCTTCAGCGTGGATACTTCACCTTCCCACGATCTCAGGCCAGTCGACCGCTCAGAAGACAAGCGCCGTAAAACCATGGCAAACAGAAGATACAATATGTCCTTCACGGCATCACCACCGACTCCATTTCTTCCAGAAATGCAGATAAATCTCTAGGATCATCAAAAGTCTTGGTCTGGTTGTGCAGCGTGACTTTCATGCGAGCAGGATATACAGTAGCAATCCAAAGTGGGCCTTCAGTTGTATCAAGTGTGGACACAGCACCAAAAAACTCCTTCGATCCACCGTTGCCATCACAAAGTCCGGAAAGTACAAGAGTTTATGCCCCTGATATTCCAAAGCTGAGAGTGCTCTGGCAGCTCCCATTATCTGCAACACTTGTTGAAAGCGTAAAACTTTCATGATAATTGGGTGTGGATGCTTGTTTATGGCCTTGAATTGCATAGTCACTCTATGGGCACGTTCAATCTCAAATGGCATAGTGAAGTGCAACTTCAACACATCTGGAATCATAGCCTGCAGAAAGGATACCAGATCATGCCTCTCTGCTCCTTCAGGCACTCCCAGCACCCTTATGTTGTTTCGCCGCGAGTGATTATTGCCATCTTCCACCTCTCTTTGCAGTGAACGAATCAACTTGGCCTACTTCCCAACGGCCTCAAGCCTCTACTCATGTGACGTCAACACCTTCTCTAGCTTCTTCAATCGGACTGTCATTGCCTCTAATGAAGATCTCAAAGCGTTGATATCTTCCTGCATTGCCCTTAGCGATTTTCCATTAGCTTTGACCATTTCTTTGACTGCCCGAATCTCAGCCAAGATCTCCTGCAAGGTCTCAGGGCCATCTCTGATTACAGCCATCTTGTGAGGTGAGAGAGGTTCCATCTTGGATCTCTTTGTACTAGCATTTTGAGAAAGTTGGAAATCCAACCACGTCTGCTTAGGACCTGACATATCCGTGATCGAATGACAACCACGTAGGTAGGAACTACATGATCAAATATTGCAGAAAAACAGGATTCTTGTCTTTGCCCTCCGGAGCACCGTTCTTACACATCCATCTTGACCAGATATCATGCTCCACCCCTCCAAACCTTTTCTAAACCCAGCTACACTAACAGCTTTTACTACATCCTCTGGTAATGAATTCCAGAGTTTGATTACACGTTGAGTGAAAAAATATTTTCTCTTATTAGTCTTACTTAGAACAGTTAGATTTTCAGGAGGCATGGAGAGAGAGTGGAGAGAAAGTCTTTAGGGCAGGTCTGCAGTGCATTATAGATGTGGATTCCCCATCTTACAATAGAAAATGCAGATGCCAGCATTTACAGCTGTCCCAATGTATCAGTAAGTGCCTGTTTAAAGAGGCAGCAGGAAGGATCAAGATCTGCCCCCACTCCATCAGCCCTCAGACCTCTATTTTGCTCAGTTAATCCCCCATCTCAATCTCTCCTAATCATCCTCAACACATCTGATCCCTTCACTGACATCCTTAACACATCTGATTCCCAACCCCCTCAAAGCATCCACCCCCTGCGTAGAAATCCCCTCAGCACAAGGAACCCCCAACCCAACCCCTGGTAGCAAGGAACCCCCTAAGGACCCTCATGGAAGACCATCCAACCCCCCACCTTCTTATCCCCTTCCTCAGGGTCTCTGTCATCTAGTAGGAGCAGGTGGGATGCTTACTCACTTCTGCTCCTTCAGCTCTGGGATTCAAAATGGTGTTAATGCCTCCTAGCAGTAATGTCACAGTGCTTCAGCTTTTACTGCTGGGGTCCTGGACACCACTTTGAAACATGGAACTGAAGAAGCAAGTGGCCATCACTCCTGCTCCCATTAGACTTCAAGGATACAGGTAAGTCTGGAGATTGAGGATGGGGGGTCCTTGTTGCTGACAGTGGGTGGTATGGGGTCTACATGCAAGGGGGCTTGGATATCTTGGAGGGGGTTGGGGGATCAGATGTCATGAAGGGATCGGATGTGTTGAGGGTGATCAAGGAGGAGACTGAATGTTAGGGAGCTCTCCAGTGGGGAGACGAAGGTCAAGGACGTGATTGGGGGAGAACTGGTGCTGTTGCAACAGGTGTGGGTGCATATTGGGAGCATCAATTTTAAAAGCAGCTCCCATACATCTGGGAGGTACTTGAAGCATATGGACATGTTTGTTTGTTTTTTTAAACTGCTGTTCCCACTGGAAGTAGCGAGATATACATGGACAGCCCTGTACCTATTTTACCAGAGTCTCTATATTTGGGAATTCTCTACTTCCTGACTGAGATGTGTAAATTCTATTCTCCAGGCTTTATTTTCAGGGGATACTTGATGGAACTGCATACTAGCACCTTTTTCATTACCTGTTCAAACTGGCCTATGTTCCCCAAGTATTAATGGAAAAGCCATGCTCTGCATATCCCCATCTTTGTATTTATGTAATTATATTTTGTTTGTAAGATGCAACTTATCTAATAATATTCTGATTGGTGGGAGATAAATATAATAAATAAAACACATGAGTAGATAGTGCCCCTCAACCAGGAGAAACTGTGTCTTCATCCAGTCCCCTCAGGCTGATGGGATAATGTGGAGGTGCATGCTATAGCCAGCACATATTTCAGTCCAATGATCAGAGCCGTGGGCAAAAGGCAAGGCTCCAATCCTACCACTGCTCCTTGTGATTTTGGGAAAATCAGTTAATCCTCCTTTGCCTCAAATGCAAACTTAGATTGTAAGCCCTCCAGTGTACCTTAACGTATCTCACCTTTTATTTATTTACATTCTCTTATATACCGCGCTATTCTGCATCAGTGCGGTTTACATTGAACAAACTGAAATTGCATTGAACAGGACATTATAACTTGGAGATAACTATTTTACAGGGAACATGGGCTATGGAGGGTTAAGTGGCTTGCCCAAGACCACAAGGAGCAGCTACCACTGAAAAAGGTGCGAGCTAAATCCAAAACCCTTCCCTACAAATTATGGAATACATGGGCTACAGAGGCTGAGCTGTTCAGACAACATATAGAAACAAATATTAGTTTTGGTTTAGTGATCTGAATATGGCAGCTTTGCGAATCTGCATGTGCAGTGCCTCTGATATCTTTCAAATATTATTCTGGGACATGTATTTCTGGGGCATTCCTTTGAATATTGGGCCTTTAATTATTAAGGCTTTTGTACTATTCTATGTCTATTGGTGGAGGAGGAGAATAACAAATCAGACCTATATCTTATGTGCAGCAATTTTGGAATACAGTCAGTCATTCAAGTGTATTTGTATGGAAGATTTGTCAAGCATATAAATGGTAATAAAGCTCAGGAGTCACTCTTTCCCAGACTTCTGAGTTCTATTAAGCATTGTAATAACAGTGATGTCAGAGCTGGGCCACACTCAGTTGTATATTAAATCCCAGTACTCTGCAGTTCCTTCCCAACTCAGTTCCAGTGAAGCTTACATATATCTGCAGCAGCTTGCCCTTCTTTGTTGTTCCTATATACTAGTATGTAAAAATCTTGAGTTTGAATTACCTGCTCAAAACATGGGATCATTTGATGAAAGCAATTTTTTTGCCCAATGCACATAGAGAATTTTATCAAAGCATACTTTTTTTATATGCGATGGAAGTTATGAACAGATAACGACAATCATCAGAAAGAGCAGAGATCTTTTCACAGATCAAAAATATTTGTTGTTCCTTTTGACAGACTTCTGAAAGGTCTGCCTATTCAGCAGTGAAGTCATCTACCGTACTGCTAAGCTTATATATCTTTCATATCTCTGTTGGAGAACATGCATAATTCTTCAGTGCATCAAAGGCCAGGTATTCCTGACTGGGTTGAATTTATTGAATTTGGGGAAGACAATGAGATGGCTGTGCAATGATTGCTTATTTAAACTCTCATCTTTCTAAGGACCTTATCTACAATGACAGTATCCCATCCTGTGACTAGAGAAAAGAAATATTGATTCCATGGAGGGTAATAATGAAACTCCTTTCTGCAATAAAGTAGTATTTTACCCGTGATTCAAGGAGCTCTGATTATTCCCCAGCTTCTCTGAAAAAAGTTTATAGGTTTTACTACAATGGTCAAACGTTTAGCCATGCAAAGAAGAGGTGGTGTGGCGGAGAGTGAAAAGGCATATACATACAAAGAAAACATAGCAATAGCAAAGTAATATATGTCATGAAGCTCACAAACAAGATGGGAGTGATAGGGATGGTGATTTGTTGCCACAACCTTTGAGTGAATCAAAATACTCCTACTACTTATCATTTGTATAGCGCTACAAGGCGTATACAGCATGTACAGACACATGTAAGAGACGGTCCCTGCTCATCAGAGCTTACAATCTAGTCAAGACAGACACCAACAGCTGAGGACAAGGATATATCTGAGCGAATGGTAAGGAAACATACAGAAGACTAACCAAAACCGGCCTCAAAGAGGTACGTTTTCAACCTGGATTTGAAAAGGGCCAGAGATGAAGCCTGATACACAGACTCAGGTAGTTTGTTCCAGGCATAAGAACATAAGAACATAAGATATGCCATACTGGGTCAGACCAAGGTCCATCAAGCCCAGTATTCTGTTTCCAACAGTGGCCAATCTAGGTCATACGTACCTAGCAGTTTCCCCAAGGGACACAGGTTCCACAATGCTTGTATTGGTTCAAGCATTGATATCCTGTGTCCCTTCTTAATAATGGTTTATGGACCTTTCCTCCAGGAACTTGTCCAAACGTTTTTTAAACCCAGCTACACTAACAGCCTTTACTACATCCTCCGGTAACAAATTCCAGAGTTTGATTACACTTTGAGTGAAAAAATATTTTCTTTTATTAGTCTTAAATAGTTTACCCTGTAGTTTTATTGCATTTCCCCTAGTCTTTCTATATTCTGTTAAGGTAAACAATCGATCTACATTTATCCGTTCCACTCCGTTCATTAATTTATAGACTTCTATCATATCTCCCCTCAGCCGTCTCTTTTCCAGGTTAAAGAGCCCTAACCTTTTTAGCCTTTCTTCATAGGAGTATCCTTCCATCCCCTTTACCATTTTCGTGGCTCTTCTCTGAACCTTTTCTAAAATCGCTATATCCTTTTTAAGATACGGCGACCAGAATTGCACACAATATTCAAGGTGCGGTCTCACCATGGAACGATATAGAGGCATTATAATATCTTTTGTTTTATTTTCCATTCCTTTCCTTATCATACCTAGCATTCTATTTGCTCTCTTGGCTGCTGCTGCACACTGGGCCGAGGGTTTTAACATGTTATCCACAATGACGCCTAAATCTTTTTCCTGGGTGGTGGTTCCTAATGTGGAACTTTGCATCGTGTAACCATAGTTTGGGTAGTTCTTCCCTAGGTGCATAACCTTGCACTTGTCCACATTAAATTTCATCTGCCATTTTGATGCCCAGTCTTCCAATTTATCGAGATCCTCTTGCAATTTTCCACAATCCTCTTTGGTTTTAACAACTTTAAATAGTTTTGTGTCATCTGCAAATTTGATAACCTCACTCGTTATTCCACTTTCCAGGTCATTTATGAATATGTCAAAAAGCAGCGGACCCAGCACAGATCCCTGGGGTACACCACTATTCACCTTTCTCCATTGGGAAAATTGGCCATTCAGCCCTACCCTCTGCTTTCTATCTTTTAACCAGTTCCTGATCCACAATAGTATACTGCCTCCTATCCCATGACTCTTTAGTTTTTCCAAAAGTCTCTGATGAAGGACCTTGTCAAAGGCTTTCTGAAAGTCCAGATACACAATATCAACCGACTCACCTGATTATTCACTCCTTCAAAAAAACAGGCATAAGGAGCAACAAGATAGAAGGATAAAAGTCTGGAGTTGGCAGTGGCAGACATGATCTGACAGAAGAGCAGAGTTCCCAAGGGGGGGGGGGGGAGGCGGTGTAGGGAGAGATAAGAGAGGAAAGGTAGGAGGAGCTGCAGAGTGAATACACTTATAGGTCAGTAGGAGAGGTTTGAAGTGGATATGGAAATAGATAGGGGGCCAATAATGTGACTTGAGAAGAGGGGTTATATGAGCATGATGAGGCTGGCAGAAGATTAGCCACACAGCTGAGTTTTGAACAGATTGAAGGGGACAGAGATGATTCAGAGAGAAACCAGCAAGGAAGAGGTTGCAATAGTCTAGACGAGATGTGACTAAAGAGTGGATAAGTGTCTTAGTAATGTGTGTAGAAAGGAAGGGAAATAGACACAGGAGAAGGGGTATAAGGCAGCTGCTCTACCCAGGGTGTCCAACCCTTCTGTAACAACTATGGGGGCTCTGCCATGAACACATGTACAGCCTGTAAAATAACAGCACTCACCCCCCCCCCCCCCACTACACAGCCCCACACATACACACACACACACACACACACACACACACACACACCACACACACACACACACAATGTCATAGTAGGATCAGCCAATTAGTAAGGACCCTTCTCTCAGTACCAGCCTCATTCGCTCGCTCCAGCATCTCCACCTCCAGCATCTCCACCTTCTCCCTCTATGCACCCACCATATGGAACACCCTCACCACAGAGATACGATCACTTACAGACCTTGGAGAATTTTGTTGCAAGCTAAAAATCTTCTTCCTGGAACATTTTGGATCTGAAATGTGGAGCCTGATTCTGGGAACAGGATGTCTGGGCCATTAGGACGTGCCCGCTGAAGATGAGGCTGTTAGGACCTGATTTTGGTCTATGGGAATAAAATATTGCTGTGGGAGCCAGAATCGTGGCCCAAATCAGCCATGTACGTCCTGCTGGTCTGGCCCACCCCCACTGTGCCCTGATCCTGCCCCCACTGTATCTCCCTGCCCTGAAGCTCAGAACGTACAGGGAGAGCCGGTGGGGGAATAGGCTCAGGGTGGATTCCACAACCCACATTTCAGAATGAGGGCCTTAGTCACCTACCCATTTTAAACATCCCCCCTAGCTCCTACAACCTTTTCCCCTGCCTCATCAGCAGCTCACCCATTAGCCTGAACAGTGTATCAAAGGTCATCAGCTCATTCCCCTAATATTCATACCCCCATTCACACCTCATCCGTTGTAGGCAGGGCTGGGAATCCTTATGAGCCCCATAGCTCTAGGCCAGTAGTTCTCAACCTATGCCTTGGGTTTTCAGCTAATGAATATTTGGAATAGATAGTGCTGGTTATCTTGAAACTAGTCCGGGTGTGTCCCCAGAACTGAATTGAGAACACCTACTTTAGCCACTGCCCCATTGATTCAGCAGCTTTTCTTAGGCTGTCTGCCAATTGTCTCCCCACTAGAATTTATATAGAGAATTTGTTTACCAACCTACCTCTATTCCCCAGGACATGTCAGCTATTGACATAACGATAGGTAAATGAACCATTCCAAAATATGTAGATGGGTTTTTCCATAAAATGCACTGATAGCTTGTTTCAGTCTTGGTCTGAACTTTCCTATACGTGCATTATTCAAAGCTAGGAACATTTGAACAGCATGGTTCAAATGAGTCTACTTGACTAGTTTTATATATTTCATCTTGAATATTTCAAATACTTTTTGGAAAGAATGAAGATCTTAAAGGGAGAAAGAAATATGCTAAGAGACATAATGTGTTGTAAAATATACAGAGGATAAAAGAAAGCACATTATTTCAAGCTGGGAGAATAGGTTTTATTCTTCTAAATTACAGTTAGCTTTGAAAGCACTACTTTTATTGAACAGATAGATGAGCATGATTATATTTTAGCACTGAAGTATTATTTTTTGCAGTCCTTAATGGTTTGCATTACTGAGCATTTGTGTTCTTACCAGGCACTAAATACAATATCATACGCTTGCATGTTTACCAGTTCTGTAGAGTGTTTTACGGTCTGCAGAAAGCCTACAGGTCTATTTGCCATTATGTAATAATAGACCTGACATTTAGAGAAACATATGTGGTTGGGGGTGATGTCAATTGCATACTTTTTAAAAAATTAAAATATAGGCCTGTTTTACAGGTAATTTTACATGTAGAATGTGCGTCCACTGGTCCTGCACACAAAAATTATGCATAGACTAGAAGGCGGGGCTGTAGGTGGGCCAGGAACAGGTGATAAAGTTATCCATGCAGCAAAGAAATTCATCCAATCTCTTTTTATAACATCTAACCGGGTAGACGTACCCGGCACTCCCCCATCCTGCCCCTCAAACCCCCTTTTGATCTATCTCCATCTCCCCCCCCCCTTTCACAACATGCACACACAGCCATTCATGGGTAACAAACCGGTCGCAGCTTTATTTGCCAAGTTAACATCTCAAATATGGAAAACCAACATGATCAACAACAACCACCACCTCCCCCCAAAACACAGAGCGATGGGTCACCAGCCATGCTATTAGCAAAGTAACCTCGCCTCCGCATTCACTTCCACCAGCCAAATTCCTAAAACCCCTGTCCGACTTCGCCATATTACTAGCAAAAGTCTACCCGGGGTTGTCCGGGCCATGGGCACTACACCCACGCCCCAATTGGCCTAAGTATCTGGACCCCGGACACCTCCGGGATCCCGCTGAGCCCCCCCCCCCACCAAGCTGCAACAACCCTAAATCTCCAACCCTCCCCGTCTTCCATAAGGGTGGGCGTGTGGGCCGCCGCGCTCCCTGCTCACTTGCATGTGCTCAGCTCCAACCACCGCCGGCTGAGCACATGCCCAGCCTTGTCCGCTGATTGGCTCAGGCCGCACGATCGCACGCGTGGCCAATCATTACAAAGGACACACTGCGTTCTCACCGCCACTACTCTCCTCCCCCCTCGGCTCATTTCTTTTTGCAGCATGCAGAGTCCCGCGCCGGGCCGAGCATCCGGTTAACTCCGGTCGCTGGGACCCTGCCCGCTCCCTTTTTCCTAACCGGGTAGTCGTACCCGGCGCTCCCCCATCCTGCCCCTCAAACCCCCTTTTGATCTATCTCCCTCTCCCCCACCCCCCCCCCTTTTCACAAAATGCACACACAGCCATTCATGGGTAACAAACCGGTCGCAGCTTTATTTGCCAATTTAACATCTCAAACATGGAAAACCAACATGATCAACAACAACCACCACCCCTCCCCCCCCAATACGGAGCGATGGGTCACCAGCCATGCTATTAGCAAAGTAACCTCGCCTCCGCACCGGCCGCATTCACATCCACCGGCCAAATTCCTAAAACCCCTGTCCGACTTCGCCATATTACTAGCAAAAGTCTACCCGGGGTTGTCCGGGCCGTGGGCACCCCGCCCACGCACCAATTGGCCTAAGTATCCAGACCCGGACACCTCTGGGATCCCGCCACCGGCTCGGGGCATCTCGACTGCCCGAGCCGCCCCTCCCCCAACCCAAGCTGCGACCGATTCCTGCCACACTGGACCACATGCTCCAACACCTCCTGCCAATCATTCAATAGGAGGTCCACCCCCACCGGAGACAGATGCACTCCATCACTCCGGTACAATCCTCCACACTCCACCTCCACCTCCACCCATGTATGCATCACTTGATATCCCCCTTGCTCGCATATCCACCTCCCAATCTGTCTGTTGATTTTTGTTAACCCCCGCGACCACCTACGCTGCCCCCAACACGCTGGCCGTGGCACAATATCGGACCAAATGAGCACCACCCCCCCAATCATTTGCAACACCAAAGCCAAATCCCTCTTCGCAGCTCTGATCAGCTGTTTGCAAGTCCAGGCTGACAAGTCATTCCCCCCTAGATGCAGCAGGATGATCCCTGGCTGTCCTCTTATGCGCTGATGGTGCCGAAGAAAAGGCAGCAGCTGAGTCCATCGCAGCCCACGCTCACCCAGCCATGAGATCGACACCAACGCCCCACCGCACCCGATGATTCCTGAACCGATCAGGCCACAACTCAAGCGCTACTAACATGGGAAACAGCTCCAAAAAAGTAATACTACGCAACAATCCAGCCACATACCACTCCTGAGGCCATCTGTCCGCACACCAGGCTCCCGCAAAGTAAATGCCCAAGCCTACCCCCCCCCCCCGCAGCGTCTGAATAGAGCTGCATATCTTCGCTGGACATCTCCGCCTCCATCCAAACCGCAATGCCGTTGAAACCCTGCAAAAACCTATCCCACACCCGCAAATCCTCACGCATCTCCCTATTAACTCGAATGCGATGATGGGGCTTGCACACTCCCGCTGTCGACGCCGCCAATCATCTAAGAAATACCCGCCCCATTGGGAGCACCCTACACACAAAGTTCAGCGACCCTAATGACGCCTGCATTTCCTTCAAAGTCAATTTGGACGAGGCCACAGCATTGGCCACCAAAACCCGTAACTTCCCCACCTTCTCTCCAGGAGTCGCGCTATCATTTCCTCAGAATCCAACTCGATCCCGAGAAACGTAATCCTGGTCACCGGTCCCACCGTCTTGTTATCCGCCAATGGGACTCCTAGCTCCTGCGCGATCTCCATAAACCCTGCCAGAAGCTCACTGCAGCCAGTCGACTGCGCAGTCCCCACAAACAGAAAATCGTCCAAGTAATGCACAACCTCTGTCCGCCCAACTTTCTGGACCATTACCCAATGCAAGAATGAGTTAAACTTCTCAAAATATGCACACACCACTGCACAGCCCATGGGCATGCACTTATCGAAATAGAACCCACCTTCGAATTGGAAGCCGAGCAAATGAAAAGACGAAGGATGCACCGGGAGCAAACGAAATGCTGACTCAATATCAACCTTCACCATCCAGGCCCCCCGCCCGGCCTTCCTAAGTAACTCCACCGCCGAATCAAAGGAGGCATACTTGACAGTACACCAATCGCGCGGTATGCTCTCATTCACCGACGCCCCGGGAGGACTAGACAGATTATGAATTAAACAAAATTTACCAGGTTCTTTCTTGGGTATAATCCCCAATGGAGATAACACAAAGTGTGGAAAAGGCGGCTGCCGAAAAGGGCCCGCCATTCTACCTAACCTTAACTCACCGGCCAACTTTGCTCGTGCTATTGTCGCCCACCGCCGCACGGACGCGGAGTTCCGCGCCGCCGCCCCTAAAACTATGCCCCTAATCGGGATAACGAAACCAAACTGAAAACCAAACTGCAAAACCACTCTATCTTTTCTTTTGGGGTATTGCCTAAGCCACTCCCTTAACACCTCCACCCTTATCGGGGAAGGGGCCAAATCCACATCCCTTCTCACAACTTGGCTGCCGCACCAGGAGCGGTCCCCGCTCCTTTCTTAACACATTTCGCTGCCGCATGCAACCCCCCACAATTCGAGAACGCATGCCGGAACTTACAGTCCGGGAAGGGGTAAACGGACTTATTATACCGCCAGCAAACGTCCCCACTGCCAATTCCTGCGGGCTTCGTCTGCAAGATGGGACCTCTGCTCCGAAAGGAATGACTCGCCCCAGCGATGGTGCCCAACGCACCCTTTCCCCACTCCCATTACCAGCCCCCGTTCTGGCTGACATCTGCGTCAACCACAGATTGATATCCTGCATACCCCACGTTAATCCCTTAGTCCCCTCCATCTTGTCTCAAAACGTTTCATCATAGTTAAGCCACGCCCAACCCTCGTGGGTTTGCGAAGCTTCAAGAATAGAATCTGCGTAGGCCAGCAATATACCGTACTGGTCCGGGCGATGATGACCCCACATACTCGCCAACCTCAAAAAAGCCTTCACCCAATTCACCACGGACCGAGAAACCTTTCTGATCCATCCAGCCTTTTCATCTTCTTTCTGCTTCTTCCGACTCTCTCCCGACTTCTTCCGCCCCTCGAGTAAACGGAAGATATCTATATATTTCCTCTTATGAATTCTGCACCGTAACTTCCTCGGGACACCCTCCCATAACTCTGACAAAATAGCCGAGGTAGCATTGCCACCCCCAGATATACCCACTACCCCTTCACGCCCCTGTACCCCTAACGACGCATCCCGTCCGCTCGGCGACTCGTCCGACGAGTCCGCAGACGATGAGGAAGAGGATTCCGAAGTATGCCGTCGACGACAGACGTGTTTCCTCTTCTTGCGCGCCTTACCCGAACGCTATCCCTGTGTGCCACCCCCTTCTGGTCCTGCCCCCTCTTCCACCCTGGACTCACCCGTCTCCAGTCCCCGATCCTCTTGCACCGCACTGGGCGTCATGTCCCTCGCTGACATCTGTAACATCTCAACCGTCCCGGGCATGAATCCAGGCAAAGCCATCAAGGGTACCTGCGAAGAGAGAAAAGGAAAACCAGGAGCGAGAAAACCCAGGGCCCATGCCGGTTGCCAGTCTCCCATCCACGCTGTCCTTGAGGACCCTTGCCCTCCACTCGCCCAGAGCTCAGCTGGGGTCAGATATCCGGCTAACCCATACATTCTTGTTACTGTCGCCCCACCTCCCGGGGTCACCGAGCCACTCCCTTCCCTACCGCAGGGACCGTACCCCGTCATGTCGCCACCCCCCCTCCAGAAATTGGTACTAGCCCCCATCCCCCACCCGGGCTCCACCACCGCCCCCCTACCCAGCTCCGTTGTTAACCCTACGGAGTTCCCATCCTGACTACCCCCTCCTCTGCCTGCTGCCCATTCCCCAGCCCCTCCTCTCACCACCTGTGGCAGAGACCCCCAACCACCTCCCCTGGAGCCCCTCCTAACCCCTCTTGGGGCATCATGTCGTCCCCGAAGTGCCCGCCTAGCCTCTCCTCTGCCCTGATGGACATGTGGGGCTTCTCCTGTACTCTGCATACCCCCCGCTCACCCTCGATCCTTCCCACGACCCCTTTTGTCCACTCCACTCCTGACCACTCCCCCTCCCCTGCTCCCACGCCCACTACCCGTCTGGAGCCTCTTGGGTGCCATGTCACTGCCTTCGCTGTATGCCAGCTCCTGCCCTTAAACAGTTGACTTTATTTATTTCATTATTTATTGTTCCCTCTTATCCTCCGTTTTTGTTTTGTTTTGTTTTTTTTGTATATTTGCTGGTCCTGCCCTGCTACCTTTCAGGCCCCCATGACCCGGCTAAACTAAGTTTATTAAAAAAACCCAGCACCCCCATGTGCCGGCACTCAAAGAGCCTGTCACCACCTGATTTTCCTGCCATCCTGCCTCCCGGTCCTGCCGCCGCCGCTCCCAAAGCCACCGACCCTGCTCTCCGACTCCGCCGCCGTGCTCCGACACTCCGCCGATCATCCTCAGGCCTCAGCCACGCTTCGCCGCCACCCGCCGCGCTCCCTGCTCACTTGCAGGTGCTCAGCTCCAACCACTGCCGGCTGAGCACATGCCCAGCCTTGTCCGCTGATTGGCTCAGGCCGCGCGATCGCGCGCGTGGCCAATCATGACAAAGGACGCACTGCGTCCTCGCCGCCACTACTCTCCCCCCCCGGCTCATTTCTTTTTGCAGCACGCAGGGTCCTGCACCGGGCCGAGCACCCGGTTAACTCTGGTTTCCAGGACCCTGCCCGCTCCCTTTTTCCTTTGTATAAGTTCGGCCAGAAGAATAGGAGTGACAATGCCATTACCGCTGAATATGCAAATAAGGGTAATTTCGGAAAAGATTTTTCATGCAAAAGCCTTTTTCTGGCCTTTTACAAAATGATTCCATGTTTAAAATTATGCATGGTGACAAGTATTTGGTATGTACTTTTTGGCAGCTCGTATGTGGGCATGTTCAGCGGCACAGTTTGGTGGAGCGCAGGCAGAGTAAAGAATCATGTGCATAGTTATAAAATAGGCCAGTTTCTAGATGTGCATGACTACATTTTAGCTGTGATTGTGCCCATTTTGTAAAGATATATAGATACTTACAGAATATGCAGGGCCAGCCCAACTATTAGGTAAACTAGGAAGTCACATGGGCTGGCAACTTCTGGAGGGGAGATAAACATGGGGCGGGGGGTGGGGGGTTTGTTGTAAAGCTTAAGATCTGCCTAGGATGTCAACACCTTGAATCAACTCTGGGGCCGGCCCTGTTTATATGACTATAAAATAGCCTCAAAACAGATGCCTACTTGTTCTTCCCACTTAGATGACCTTTAATAAAATTACCCTTATAAAGGGCCAGCTCTTTACTTCATTGGCTGGTTGTAGGTGCTGAAATTCTGGGCCAAAGTGTTCACGCACGTATTTGGTAAACAGACTTCATCAATCCCAGTGAGACATTTGCCCCTACCCACATTACCATGTTAGAACACAATGGTAAATAGGCCCATTAATGTGTAAATCATATGAAAAAAAAAGTGCATGTTCTAAATTCAGTTGAAGAAAAAAATAATCTCACTTAATCTCTTTCAGATATAACTCATTCACATTTATCTGACAATATACTTCTTCTATGTAATATTCTTTTGGGGGGCAGGTCCTGCTAACCAGGGCCGGCCCGTCCATTCAGCAAGAATGTTTTTTGCACAGGGCCCCACGTTTCAGGGGGCCCCGCGCAAAGAACATTCTGCTGTTTTTAAAAATTAAATTAAAAAAAAAAAAAGCTGGCTGCTGCCGCTGCTGCCACAGCAGCAGCAGAATGGAGTGTCCCGCGGGGCCCCCTCTGCCCGGCTGAGCTCTCCCTACCCGGCTGAGCCCCTCTGCGACGGTTTTCAGATACGCGAAGGGAGAGTGTCTCCCTCGCGTCTCTGTTAAGCCCGCAGGGGCTGATGGGAAGCAGGGGCTGATGGGAAATTTCACATCTGCCCCTGCGGGCTTAACAGAGACGCGAGGGAGACACTCTCCCTTCGCGTATCTGAAAGCCGGCGCAGAGGGGCTCAGCCGGGCCGGGAGAGCTCAGCTGGGCAGAGGGGGCCCCGCGGGACACTCCATTCTGCTGCTGCTGCGGCGGCAGCGGCAGCAGCCAGCTTTTTTTAAATTTTCCATGAGCCGATGGGGGGGGGGGGGTTAGGAATGGTAATGGGCTATGTAGGGGGTTAGGACTTGACTTGAGGTGGGCTGTGGGCTGTTGGGGGGGGGGTTAGGACTGGTAATGGGCTTTGGGGGGGTTAAGACTGGTAATGGGCTGTGGGCTGATGGGGGCTGTCTGGAAATGGGGTGATGGGGGTTAGGACTGGTAATGGGCTATGGTGGGGTTAGGACTGATAATGGGCTATAGGGGGGCTAGGACAGGAAATGGGCTGTTGGGGGGGGGTAGGACTGGTAATGGGTTATGGGGGGGTTAAGACTTGTAATGGGCTGTGGGCTGATGGGGGCTGTCTGGAAATGGGGTGATGGGGGTTAGGACTGGTAATGGGCTATGGTGGGGTTAGGACTGATAATGGGCTACAGGGGGGCTAGGACAGGAAATGGGTTGATGGGGAGGGTTTAGGACTTGAGGTGGGCTGATGGGGTTAGGACTGGTAATGGGCTGTGGGCTGTTGGGGGTAGGACTGGTAATGGGCTATGGGGGGGCTAAGACTGATAATGGGCGATGGGGAGGGCTAGGACAGGAAATGGGCTGATGGGGAGGGGTTAGGACTTGAGGTGGGCTGATGTTGTAAGGACTGGTAATGGGCTGTGGGCTGATTGGTGGGGGGTTAGGACTGGCAATGGGCTATGGGGGGCTTACTGGAAGGGCTGATGGGGTTAGGACTGGAAGTGGGCTGATGGGGGGTTAGGACTGGTAATGGGTTATAGGGGGGGCTTCAATTGAAAATGGGGTGATGGGGGTTAGGACTGGAAATGGGTTGATGGGGGGCTAGGACTGGTAAGGGGTTGGGGGGTTGCTAGGACTGGAAATGGGCTGAGTGGAAGGGGAGGCTTGAACTGCAAATAGCTGATGGGGAGGGGGCTTGGAATGGAAATGGGCTGTGAGGGAAGGGAGCTAGGACTGAAAATGGGCTGATGGAGCAGCTAGGATAGGACTGGAAATGGGCTGTTGGGGGGAGCTAAGATTGGAAATGGGATGTGGTGGGGGCTTGAATTGAAATGGACTCATGGATGGGCTAGAACTGGAAGTAGGCTAATGGGGGGGGGGCGTGGATTGGAATTGGGCTGAGTGGAGGGGAGCTAGGATTTGACATGGACTGATGGTGGGGCTAGGAAATGACTAGACATGGGCTGATGGGGGGGCTAGGATTGGAAATGAGCTGATGAAGGGACTCGGACTGGAAATGGATGGGGGAGCTACGACTGGAAATGGGCTGATGGGGGGCTAGGACTGGAAATGGGCTGATGCAGGGACTAGAAGGGAATGGATGCTGGGTGAGACTGGAGCTAGAAGGGAGCTGATGTTGGAGGAGGATTAGAATGGGATGGGGCTGGGAGAGTAAAATGGAGAGGGGAAAAATATTTTGTGTGGGAGGGATGAAAAATCTACAATTGGCCGGGTATTGGGAGAGTAAGTGGGGATTGAGGATGGAGGGGTAAAATTTGGGTGGATGAAATAGGAATGAGGAAAGAGCAAAAGGAGAAAGATTAGTATGTTAAAGCAGATGTAGAGAGAGAGAATGGAAAAAAATCTAGAAGAGAGAAGAAAGGACAAAGGGACAGCAGACATAAGAACATAAGATATGCCATACTGGGTCAGACCAAGGTCCATCAAGCCCAGTATTCTGTTTTCAACAGTGGCCAATCTAGGTCATATGTACCTAGCAGTTTCCCCAAGAGACACAAGTTCCACAATGCTTGTACTGGGTCAAGCATTGATATCTTCGGTCACTTCTTAATAATGGTTTATGGACCTTTCCTCCAGGAACTTGTCCAAAACGTTTTTAAACCCAGCTACACTAACAGCCTTTACTACATCCTCCGGTAACAAATTCCAGAGTTTGATTACACGTTGAGTGAAAAAATATTTTCTTTTAATAGTCTTAAATAGTTTACCCTGTAGCTTCATTGCATGTCCCCTAGTCTTTCTATATTCTGATAACGTAAACAATCGATCTATGTTTACCCGTTCCACCCCGTTCATTAATTTATAGACTTCTATCATATCTCCCCTCAGCCATCTCTTTTCCAGGTTAAAGAGCCCTAACCTTTTTAGCCTTTCTTCATAGGAGTATCCTTCCATCCCCTTTACCATTTTGGTGGCTCTTCTCTGAACCTTTTCTAAAATCGCTATATCCTTTTTAAGATACAGCGACCAGAATTGCACACAATATTCAATGTGCGGTCTCACCATGGAACGATATAGAGGCATTATAATATCTTTTGTTTTATTTTCCATTCCTTTCCTTATCATACCTAGCATTCCATTTGCTCTCTTGGCCGCCGCTGCACACTGGGCCGAGGGTTTTAACATGGTATCCACAATGACACCTAAATCTTTTCCTGGGTGGTGGTTCCTAATGTGGAACTTTGCATCGTGTAACCATAGTTTGGGTTGTTCTTCCCTAGGTGCATAACCTTGCACTTGTCCACATTAAATTTCATCTGCCATTTTGATGCCCAGTCTTCCTATTTATCAAGATCCTCTTGCAATTTTTCACAATCCTCTTGGGTTTTAACAACTTTAAATAGTTTTGTGTCATCTGCAAATTTGATAACCTCACTCGTTATTCCACTTTCCAGGTCATTTATGAATATGTCAAAAAGCAGCGGACCCAGCACAGATCCCTGGGGTACACCACTATTCACCTTTCTCCATTGGGAAAATTGGCCATTTAGCCCTACCCTCTGCTTTCTATCTTTTAACCAGTTCCTGATCCACAATAGTACACTACCTCCTATCCCATGACTCTTTAGTTTTGCCAAAAGTCTCTGATGAGGGACCTTGTCAAAGGCTTTCTGAAAGTCCAGATACACAATATCAACCGACTCACCTTTCTCCACCTGTTTATTCACTCCTTCAAAAAAACATAACAGATTAGTAAGACAAGATCTTCCTTGTCTAAAGCCATGTTGACTGTCTCCCATTAGGTTGTGACTATCTACATGCTGAGTAATTTTATTCTTTATGATGGTTTCTACCATTTTTCCTGGTACTGACGTCAGGCTCACCGGTCTGTAGTTTCACGGATCACCCCTGGAACCCTTTTTAAAAATTTAAAAATGGAGAGTTAGCAGAAAACATGAAGAAACCAGAAGAAAGTGGCTGGAGCAATTGCAACTGAAAAAAAATGCACAAAAGGTAGAAAGACATCTCTTTATTTTTAATTTATTAACTGGAATATGAAAGCTCTGGGAAATGTGCATCATTAACGTCTGTGCTTTGTTTGGTACAAGAGGAAATTAATTTATAGTTTTATTTCTACAGTGTTGTTGTACATTCCAAGTTTGGCTTTTGGGGTTCCCAGTTTAATTATTGCCTTCCTGTTTCTAAATTGTGATTCCTTGTTTGGTGATGGTCTATGTTCTGCATGTGTAACTGAGCTGAAGTATTCTGTTTATGTAATTCCTATTTGACATTATCACTTGTTCTCTTTCCCCAGTATTCTCTGAAATGTATTGGTTTAATATTTGCAGTGTTGCCTTTTGATAGGTAGGGTATGGTGCTTTGTGAGTCCAGGTAATGCTGTCAGGATACGGCGGTTTTGCTAAATGGGCAGCGTTTGTAGTAGTTCCTAATGTGCCTGGCGGTTGGCACTGGATTATAGTAATGTAGAAATCTTTTAGTCTTTCTTTATCCATACACTCATTAAGAGACATGTTTACTTAAAGTTAGTGTATGGTAACATTATGCAAATATTTATGCAAATAATGCCACTTATGCAAATGAGGCCCCGCACCGAGTCTCCGCACATGGCCCCGCACCCCCCTTGGGCCGCCCCTGCTGCTAACTGGCTAAACCCTTTTGAATATGTCCCCATCAATGGCTGTCCTAATTTTATGCAGATTTTGCTGTCCAGTTAGCAAACAAATATCACCACAAACTGGATAGCTGTCTAGTGAAACCAAATATTCAGTGTCAGAAGCTGCATAAGTTCTGGTGCTGAATGCATTGTGTGCCTGAGTCAATGCTGACTCCTGGTGGTCCAGACGTTCCTGGGTTTTCTTGGCAGTGTGACCAGAAGTAGATTGCCAGGCCTTTCTTCCAAGGCAATGGAGGGTTACGTGACTTGCCCAAGGCCACAAGGAGTACTAGTGGGACTTGAACCCTGGTTACCAAGCCAGTGTTCTACCCATTAGGCTACTCCTCCACTCCTGGTGCTGAATGTCCAGTTTTAAATGAAGGCAGCAACGGCCAAGAGCTTTAAAAGTGCCGATCGCTGCCCCTGAATATAAGCTCCTCTTTTACTTTCTCATGCACAGCAATATGATTTCCATTTGCAGATTACCCTACACTTAGATGGTTTAATGGATATATACAGTAAAATTAAGTAGAGCAAAAACCCCATTATCTGCCATGTAGTTATCCCAAATAGTCGAGTAACCAGCATCATTCCCAGGCAGCATCCTTCAAGAAGGGAAATGAATTGAGAGGAGAGTTTGGGGGAGGGATCTTTTGTCTGCTCTTTTCTGTCCACTTTAGTGACATCCCTCCCTCCTCTTCCCTAAAAAAAGACAGAAAGGGACATAAGAGAAATAATAAAAAGGGAGAGACTGGATTATGGAATAGAGAGCCGTTCTCTGCTTTGTTGTGCCACTTCAGCCTTATCCCCTACCCTCCTGTTCCCTACATACTGGAGCAGGAAGCAGAAATCAATCAACAGGGCCAGCTCTAGGCTAGTAGGCACCCCCTAAATAAAGTGATATGGACACTTTCACCTTCAGTCATGGCAAATACAGCACAGTGCTCCCTTGCCCCCCCCCCCTTTGATAATAACTATGGGTCCAGCATAACTTCTCCATATTTCTCATCTAATACCAAGCATCTTCTGTCTTTCTCAAAATTATTCCATTAAACCTTTCTCTCTTTCCTCTTGCCCACATGATTAAAAAGGATATGGGGAGGATCCAGCATGGAAGCACACCTTTATACATATCACCCTGGGTGGCCGTAATCCCGAAGCTGCTCCTGGTTCTCAGACAACAGCATATCTGATTACTTAGCATGACCTATTCCCCTTGCATATTGAATAATTTTCTTTTGCTGTATTACTAAGGAGAATCTTCAAAGAGAGGAAGTACATTGAAGAGCAAGAATTACAACATCCATTTCTTTTCTTACATGGATATCATCTTGTGAGATGACAGACTGGTGTTATCCCCTTCTCTTGAAAGTCATTCAACCCACAAACTACCAGGGATGCTAAGTGTAGAAAGGGACCTGAAGATGGGCTAGGGTCTAACGAGGAAAATTTAGAGTTTGAGAACTGCTCTGAATATACTGTCAGTATTACAAGGGATGTTTATGAATAAGTGAGACAGTCAAGGTTACATTTTGCAAGACAGGCAGCTTCTGTTGCAGGAAGTTTATCCTTATAAAGCATGAGCAATATTATTGTGCTTGGCTTGACTTTTAACATGTAGAAATAGATAAACAAAAAGCAAAGCAAAAAGCATGATGCAAAATGATACTGTAAGGCAGTAGAATGTATAATGTGGCATTTTTTTCTTAATAAAAAAAATGCTGTGGATAAGCAGATTAAGGGAGTTATGGGAGACTGCTCAGGTTAGCAGCCCATGACTGACTTCCTAAAGCTTTAGAAGAGCTTTGTTATGTTAATGAATAACTGCGGGGTATGTTCTTATTATTTCTCACTTGCACCGGGATCAGAGTAATTGAGACAAGTACTGAGGAAGGATTCCGTGTTGTTTCCTCTAGGTCCAGAACATACAGCATAGTTGGTATCATGCCGCGGAATTTTCTCTGGCTCTAAAACAAGTCAGATGTTTAGCAGGAGAAATATGAGTATGATGGGTAATTTGTTCAGTCGCTGGCAGAAAAGAAATAAGTAGCATGAGTGCCAAGAAAAGGCATGGGCTTTAGCATTTAAGAAGGGCAGCCCATCTTATTGTATGCACGCTAAACATGGTGGGAGACCTTGCTATAGACATAAGAACATAAGAAATGACAAACTGGATCAGACCAAGGTCCATCAAACCCAGTATACTGTTTCCAACAGAGGCCAAAGGTCACAAATACCTGGCAGGTTAAAAAAAAGGCACACATGTTCCACAATGACCGTCTTGGGGTAAGCAGTGGATTTCCTAGGTCCTCTTTAACACTAGAAGCTCCAAAAGGCATTTTACCTAGAATCCTCAAAGTGTGTCAATTGACGCATTATCACGAAGACTGCGTTTAGCATGAAATGCAGATGTGAATTAATGTGAAGTTACTTATTTGTTAAATACGTGCAGTATGTGATGTCATTACATGACATCATCATGTGTTTATTGTTTGTAATGTCGGAGTAAAACTGTAAACAGTGATTGAGATGCGCCACCTAGTGGGAACATGAATTTATACCTAGAAGCCTCAATTGACGTACTTTGGGGCTTCTAGGTATAAATTCATTTTCCCGCTAGGTGGTGCATCTATCATTAATTTTCGATGCACATATTTGAACATCTTGATCTTGCTAACAAAGTCATGGAACATGACTGACATGGTTCTAGCAGTGGCGCTGGTATACAACTTCGAAGATGCATTTGCGACAATTGACACACTTTGGGACTTCTAGTGTTAATAATGTTTTATGGAACTTTCCTCCAGGAACTTTCCAAACCTTTTTTAAACCCAGCTACACTAACAGCTTTTACTACAACCTTCCATTTTTGACACTCTTCTCTATACCTTTTCTAACTCTGCTACATCCTTTTTAAGATATGGTGTCCAGAATTGTACACAATATTAAAGGTGCAGTCACAACATGGAACAGTACAGAGGCATTATAATATTCTTGACTTTATTCTGCATTCCTTTCCTTATGATTCCTAGCATTCTATTTGCTTTCCTAGCTGCTGCTTCACACTGGGTGGAGGGTTTCAATGTATCATCCACGATGACACCTAAATCTTTTTCCTGGGTGGTGGTTTCTAAGGTGGTACTTTGCATAATGTAACCATAGTTTGGGTTGTTCTTTCCTAGGTAAATAACTTTGCACTTTTCCACATTAAATTTCATCTGCCGTTTGGATATCCAGTCTTCCAATTTATCAAGGTCCTCTTGCAATTTTTCACAATCCTCTTGTGTTTTAACAACTTTGAATAATTTTGTGTCATCCGCAAATTTTATCTCTTCACTCATTATTCCTATTTTCAGGTCATTTATGAATATGTTAAAAATCAGCAGGCCCAGCACAGATCCCTGGGGTACTCCACTATTTACTTATCCTCACAGAGAAAATTGGCCATTTAAACAATCTCTCTGCTTTCTATCTTTTAACAAGTTACTGATCCATAATACTACACTGCCTCCAATCCCATCACTTTTTAATTAAGAGTCTCTCATGAGGGACCTTGTCAAAGGCTTTCTGAAAATCCAGATACATAATATCAACTGGCTCACCTTTGTCTACTGGTTTATTCATAGCTTCAAAAAAATATAACAGTTTAGTAAGATAAGACTTTCTTTGGTTAAATCCATATTGGCTTTCTCCCCTTAAACAATGACTAGTTACATGCTCAGTAATTTTATTCTTTATAATAGTTTATACCATTTTGCATGGTACTGATGTCAGGCTCCCTGGCCTGTAGTTTCCTAGATCATCCTTGGAATACTTCTTAAAAATTGACTTTACATTGGCTATTCTCCAATCTTCAAGTACTATAGACAATTTTCATGAAAGTTTACAAATTAGTAATGGTAGGTCTGCAATCTCATATTTCAGTTCTTTCAACACCCTTGGATGTATACCATCTGGTCCGGGTGATTTGCTGCTCTTCAGTTTATCAAATAGTTGACATACAACTTCCCAGTTTATCAATATTTCTTTCAATTTTTCCCATACATCACCTTTATATACCATTTCAGGCATGGATAACTTCCCTACATCTTCTTCAGTAAAGACCAAAATAAAGTATTCATTCAGTCTCTGCACTATGGCTTTATCCTCACTTAGCGCCCCTTTTACCCCTCTATCATCCAATGGTGTAACTGACTCTCTCACAGGTTTTTTGCTACAAATGTACTTGAAAAATATTTTATTATGCATTTTAGTTTCTACAGCAAGCTTCTTTTCAAATTTTCTGTTTGCCTGACTTATCAATGCCTTGCATCTAACTTACTAATGCTTATGTTGTTTCCCGTGTTCGTCATTTGGTTCCTTTTTCCATTTCCTGAAAGATGCTTTTTTGGCAACAGCCTCTCTGACCTCGCCTTTAAATCATGCTGGCAGTTTTTTGGCCTTCCTTCCACTTTTCTTAAAGCATCAGATACATCTGGTCTGGGCTTCCAAGATAGTTCTTTTAAACATTGTCCATGTTTGATGTAAATCTTTAACATTTTTAGCTGATCCTTTTAGTTTTTTCTTAACTATTTTCCTCATTTTTTCATAGTTTCCCTTTTGAAAGTTAAATGGTAGCACTGTGGATTTCCTTGCCATGCCTTCTTCCATTTATTAAATCAATTGCCAAGTGGCCTCAAAACCCATATCTCTTGGACCAGATACTGTGTTCCACTAAGGACTAGGTCCAAGATGGCTCTACCTCTTGTTGGTTCATGAACCAGATGATCCAAGAAGTAGTCATTTATTTTGTATAGTGTGATGCAGCAGACACCAGTAAACCCATGGAGGTAGAAGAAAACACTGATCTCTTTAAAGGAAATGATATACATAAAGTGCAGTTAGTGAGAAGTGCAGCTAGAGGGAGCATGCACAGAGATTCAGAAGGTAGGTTGACACGCCCAGGTTGGGATGATGCAAGAACTATTTCAAAGCATAATCAGATACACCTGGTCAGAGGGACAGAATCCTTACCTAAGAAACAGCTTTATAAGCAAAGCATAGACAAGCCAGAGGAAAGAGGAGTGGCATGAGCCGCAGCAGCTGCTGATAGAGAAGAAATAGAAAGGAGACGGCTCCAAAGAGAGGAGAAAAGGCAGTTGAACTTGCATCCCTTACAGGAAAGGAGCAAGTTCCAGGAGAGCCAGTTTCAGGCTGGGAAGCTCCAGAAGGAAGTCTTCAGGAAGGACAGAAGGAGAACCGGGAGAGTGCCTGATAGGGAGAATACCAGGGACACAGACCCAAGAGTTCAGAGGTACCTTCATGCTTCTTCCCCTGTATGTGAGCCTCAAGGAGTTCAGAGGTGAGTGAACCAGACTCAGCCCAGGAGTCTAAGAGACACAGATCTGAACCAGGAACTGAGGCCGGGTCACAGAAAGGCCTGGAAGCCAGGGAGCTGTAAGAGCAGCCAAGGCAGCTGGAGAAAGGTTTGGGAACCTATAGAAAGAGTGCTTACCAAAACTCCTGTTGCATGTTTGCCAGACCGGGTACAGCCAGGCTGGAGAGCCTTAGGAAGAAGTTCTGAAATAAAACCAGGAATATATGGGGAAAGCTCAGGGGTCACAGATATCTCAGCAGAACAAGAGGCTATGCAGATAGACCCTGCTGAACCTGACCCTTTGTTAACTGAATGCCCTATGGACTATACGTTTTGTTGTACTGGGAGTTTAGAATCCTTGAGAGAAATATAGCATGCAGGATAAACTTTGGAAACACAGTTTTGTTTGACAAGCTGAAAGAAGAAGCATTGCTTTTGTTTGTATAACCTGTTTTGTTTGAACCCTGCTTAACTAACAAAGACTGTGAAGCATATCCAAGTTTTTGACCTATGTAAATACCTTATGTGAAAATCCTGAACAAGGTGAAAATCCTGTTGTCTTCGTTTGAACCTTTTGTGCATTAAGGGAATAAAACCCTATACTTTATCATTCACATGGCTTACCCAACTATTCATTATGAAGAAAGGGACTACTAGTACTAGAAGGCTTCTGGGCTAACAAAAGTTTCTACCTTCAATACAACAATAATGTCCACCCTGACCTTTAAGCATGTGGCTAAAGGGAGGGGGTTGTGACAATAGAAACTATCTCTATAGCATGTCCTGCTGTGACATTGACCCTGTCAATATCGGAGTAATTGTAATCACCCATTACTGTGTTGCAACTTCTGTTAGCTTCCCTGATTCCTTTCAGCATTTCATCATCCATTCTAGCCAGGCAATCTGCAGTTCACTGACTGCCTGCCTTCCCCTTTTTATATGGAATTTCTATCCATAGAGATTCTACAGTGTATTTTGTTTCCTGCAAACTTTTAATCCTATGTGACTCAATGCCCTCTCTAACATAGAGCGCAATCCCTCCACCAATTTGATCTACCCTATCATTGCGATATAGTTTGTACCCAGTGTCCCATTGGTTGTTCTCTTCCACCAGGTCTTTGAGATGCTAATTATATCTAACCTTTCATTTAGTGCTATATATTCTAGTTCTCCCATCTTATTTTTTAGACTTCTAGCACTTGAATACAGGCATTTTAGAGGTTATATTTTATTCATATTAATCTGGTTATCAGTTGATAGGGGTAATTTGGATTCTTTCAGCTCTGTACTTAAGGGCATCTGGGTTACTTTTATTTTTAAAGGAACCTCTCTGTCAAGATACCATAACATCCTTCTGAACCATGTGCTCCTGGGTGACTGTCTGCTTTCCCCTATTATCTAGTTCAAAACCTGCTCTCTCTCCTTTTTAAAGGTTAATGCCAGCAGCCTGGTTCCATCCTGGTTAAGGTGGAGCCCATCCTTTCAGAAAAGTCCCTCCCTTCCCCAGAATGTTGCCTAGTTCCTAGAAAATCCAAGACCCTCTTCTTTGCACCATCATCTCATCCATGCATTGAGACTCTGGAGCTCTGCCTGCCTTTTCATACCTGCACATGCAATGGGAAACATTTCAGAGAATGCTACCCTGGAAGTTCTTGATTTCAACTTCCTATCTAAAAGCCTAAATTTGGCCTCCAGAACCTCCCTCCCACGATTTCCTATGTCATTGGTGCCAACATGTACCAAGACAGCAGATTCCTCCCCAGCACTCTCTAAAACCTTGTCTAGATGATCCATGAGGTCTGTAACCAGGCAATCCTCACATCCACCAGCCACCCAGTTATCCACATGTCTAATGATTGAATTGCCAACTATGATGGCTGTCCTAACCCTTCCCTCATGGGTATATGGCCCTGTAGAAACCTCCTCATTGTGAGAGGGTTTTACAACCTGGCGGACAGGTCCTAGCTACAGGACAATGACACTGTAGTATGATGTCACTCAATGACTAGTAGTAATGAAGTACTACAGTTTCCTTTGGGGGAAATTCTCAGAGGATAAGCTGCAGTACTTGAAATATGAAATGGCAGTTGATGATTTAGGAAGTCTGCACACTAGTCCTGAGTGGATTGTCTTTACATAATGGGAGACAATAGCACATGAAAAGTCTCAAGAAAAACAAAAAGATGAGGCCCAAGACATTAAACATAAGTTGTTTGTATTAGAAGAAAAAATTGAATGATGATTCATTTGTTTGATTTCCTGTGCTTTTAAAAGAATAACATTTTTCGGTTGTAAAAGATTTAAACAGCCTAGCTTTAACTTGGTAATTCATTGTTAGAGGGGGGAGGGGAGTCATATGCTGATTTTCTTCTTATTTCGCCAGACTTGTAAGTTTATAGTAAAACTTTTGAAAGGCAAGTATTTAAGCACAAAATGCTACATTTAGGAATTTAGGGTCAAGAAGAAAATGTAATTTGCTTTACCTCTACCTTCCTCCCTATGCTTCATTTTTTAGATCATTTAAATCCGATAAAGTACTGGCATTTGCTGACAGCAGATAAAGACCAGCATGGTCCATCTAGTCTGCCCAATAAGGTGGCATTTAGAAGTTATTTACATTTGTTTTTATTACACCCTCTTGCTATTTAGTGTTTCTCTGTGTCTGTCCTATCACTGTTTTTGCCTCCACCACTTCTTTTAGGAGGACATTCCAGGCATTCATCACCCTTTCCAAAAGTATTTCCTTATATTGCTTTGAAAAACATTCACTTCCTTGCAGCTTCATTCCATGTCTTCTAGTCCCATCTTTGATAAAGGTTTGCTTGTTCATTAATACCCTAAAGTATATAAACATCTGTTTTCTTATCACTACTGGTTGATAATGTGTAAATAAGCAGGTTGCACACATATGGTCCGATATTGCATGAAGCGCCAAAACAGACGATAAGCAGCTAAGAAAAGCTGCTTAGGAAAAGGGCACGTAAGGCGGCGTACATTCAGGCAAGATAATAATATTGCCACATATTGGAAGAAGTGCAGCTGGTGGCGAAATCCACAAACCTGGGTAGTGAGGAGCAGGGCATATTTGCTGTACATGTGAAGACACAACCACAACAATATCAGCCCAGAAATTGTAAAAGGTGCAGAAGATTGAGACAAACCACATAACAGTGAAACATGGGCAAAATGGAATATAAAGCCATGAACGGGTATGGCGGCCTGCCCATGCCAAACCCAGGTAACCCAGACTACCATTCCATATGACTCTGCTAGTGCAGGAACCCCCTCTGGCTAGGATGATACACAGCAGTAGCATGGCCACCAGGCAGAGACTCTAGCCAAGAAGGTCTTGCGGTATGAGGGGGTGCTCTATCCCCAAGGGAACTGCAGGGCAAACCTGCACCTCTCAACAGACACAGTTGAGCAAGCAGTGGGATATGTAGGGCCTGGGAGGACACTGGGGGGTTGGGCTGAGCAGCAGCCCATTGTGAACTCACTGCTAAAGTTCCAGTTGTGGGATAGTTCAGACCAGTGAGGATGGGTCATGACACATGCAGTCCCCAGAGCCATGTTCCCGGGTCCAGTACCTGCCAGCAACCGCAGTGCACAGTGGAGATCTCTGCCAAGCTAGGATGCATTAAAGTCTGTGACTGAAGTAAGTACATGGAAGGATGTTAGAGGCCAGCATACATCCAGCGCCTCAAGGAGGAGATTGCCACAGCTGCATGTAAGTGGGGAACAGGGCAGTCACCATGGTACCAGGAACAACACCAATGACGGAATGTAACGCTTACACCTGTAAGTAGAAAGAGCAACCAACCAGTTTGCACATGATTAAGACAAACAAAACAAAAGCACAAATTGGAGCAAGCTTTGGCCCCCTCTTTCCAGGTCTGGCTGGAACGCATGTGGGATACATACTCTATGGAACGAGGGGTAGCGGTTGGCAGAATGCGCCTGGCTCGTTTTGAATTGGTGTGGGCGCCCTTTGTGTCGCGTTATGGTGCGTGATAGTCCAGGATAAACGGGGATACTACACCGACCTCTTCGGCGGTTGGCCCCTTCTCTGTGTTCTCACGCTCACCTCTGTCCCGAGCTCTGACCTCCACAAGTCATAGATGGGGGGTTGGGAGGTGGGGGTGGGGGGTCCCGGGTTCGGGATGACATGGGGGGGGGTAGGGAGGTTGTGGGGGGTGGGGGTCCAGGTTTCTTCATTATAAACGTATAAAAATGAAGACATATTGTAGGTTGCTGTTGTGACCTGATGTTGTAATGTTACTGTTGCATCCTTCTTTTTTGAGGATCCTGGCGGTTACTGTATTTTTGTATTCTTTGGAAGTCTTTCAATAAAAAAAAAAAAAAAAAAAAAGCACAAATTGGTACACCAATAAAGTGTAGCTGAAAGCCATACCTGGAGGAAAAATGACCCCAGCTGATATGCCTCAGCCAACACAATGCCATCAAACTATATCGTAATGATAGAGCTGATCAATTGGTGGAGGGGATGCACTCTATGTTAGAGAGGGCATTGAGTCACAAAGAATTAAACTTTTGCAGGAAACAAAATTTGCTGTAGAATCTCTATGGATTGAAATTCCATGTAAAAAGGGGGAGACGATGGCATTGGGGGTGTACTATCGACCGCCTGGCCAGAATGAACAAATGGATGATGAAATGCTCAAAGAAATCAGGGAAGCTAATAAAAGTTACAGCACATTAATAATAATGGGTGATTTCAATTACCCTGGTATTGACTGGGTCAGTGTCATGGCAGGACATGCTAGGGAGATAAAGTTTCTAGATGAAATAAATGACTGCTTCTTGGAGCAGCTGGTTTATGAACCAACCAGAGGGGAAGCCATTTTGGACCTAGTCCTTAGTGGAACACCAGATCTGGTCACCATTTCTTAAAAAGGATATAGTGCTATTAGAAAAGGTACAGAGAAGAGCCACCAAAATGGTAAAGGGGATGGAAGGATACTCCTATGAAGAGAAGCTAAAACGTTTAGAGCTCTTCAACCTGGAAAAGAGACGGCTGAGGGGAAATATGATAGAGGTCTATAAATTAATGAATGGAGTGGAATGGGTAAACATAATTAGAATGTTTATGTTATCAGAATATAGAAAGACTAGGGGACAGGCAATGAAGCTACAGGGTAACCTATTTAAGACTAATAAGAGAAAATATTTTTTCACTCAATGTGTAATCAAACTCTGGAATTTGCTACCGGAGGATGTAGTTAAAGCTGTTAGTGTAGCTTGGTTTAAAAAAGGTTTGGACAAGTTCCTGGAGGAAAGGTCCATAAACCATTATTAAAAGGGACCCGGGATATCACTGCTTGACCCAATACAAGCATTGTGGAACCTGTGTCTTTTGGGGAAACTGCTAGGTACTTATGACCTACATTGGCCACTGTTGGAAACAGGATACTGGGCTTGATGGACCTTGGTCTGACCCAGTATGGCATATCTTATGTTCTTATGTTCTTCACTACTAATTTGCATGGGCTGTCACTAGCTCACAATGTGCTTCCTCAGCAAGAAAGCACAGGTCTATTAAGAAACCTCCAGTAAGATTATCCCTGGCTGACTGTACATGACCTACATGGTGAAATACAACACTATAATAGCAATAGGGGGCTTGACTATCAAACAACTTAATACATTGCATTAGCATGGGTGAGCAAACAACACTCCTATGCCAGGTACATTGCCAAAGCTGCATAAGGGGACCTGACCTGACCCAGTGGCAAACAACAAGGAACAGTCAAACCAAAGCTGAAACCTAACATACTGTGAGCACAAAACATACACAGAATCCAAACAGTCAAAATAAACCTCATGTAGCCAAAATAAGGAATAAACAAAGAAAAATCTCCCAAAACGTTAATCAAATTCCATAGAGATATATCAAAAGGATACCGTAACACCCTCCGTTATTTTTATCTATGTTTTTTGTCGGACATAGATCGTGAAGGGAAGGAAAAACAAGCCTCCCCCAAAACACAATACATGTCCCTTTTATTCAGTTAGTGACTCTAAAAAACAGATTGTAGAAATCCACCCAAAAGTGTGCAATCTGTAAACTATATATAACACTTATCTGGTCGTATGCGCGACGTGCACGTTTCGGAGAAGAACGCCTGTTTCAAGCGCTGCCAACACCGTGCTAATAGAACCAAGTCCTTTATTCAACTAGCAAAAAAACGCCAACACTTGGCTATTCAAAGAGGATACCTATCTTTACACACATGTTTTAACAAGCCATTGAGAATAGCTTATTCTCGGGGCGCAAATCTACGAGACAAACTGGTCCGTTCTGCTGTGTTGCAAGACTGACCTGTTCAACCCCCGCGAAACACCGGGATTCATAAGCCTTGTGATAAATGCATCTTTTGTGCCACTACTATGTTGGGATCGTCATGGACTGATTTAAATACAAATCGGGTTTTTCTTCGGAGGTGGCATACCACATGCAATTCCACTCATGCGGTTTATTTTATGGAATGTGGTTGCCCATTGAGATATGTGGGTAGTACTACAAGAAAAATCAAGATTTGGTTAAGTGAACATGCTTCACGCTTCCAACAGTCCATTATGACGGCTCCGATGGTTCAACACTGCTTAGAATTGCAACATGATTTCATGCAATTAAAGTGGACTATTATTGACCATATCCCAGAGGACCCAAGGGGAGGTAACCGCCTGTTTAATCTACGTAGATCTGAACAACATTGGATCTTTTTGTTGCATACTGTTTCACCCACAGGACTGAATCGCGAGATTGATTGGTTGGGAGTAGGCTGACACACACACCTTTTATGGCAAGGGATTCCCTGACTTGTGGGTATTTCCTTCCTATGATTGGTAGTTTAGGTTGATGGGCAGTTTACGGTTAGCCAATCTTGAATAGGTATCCTCTTTGAATAGCCAAGTGTTCGGCGTTTTTTTGCTAGTTCAATAAAGGACTTGGTTCTATTAGCACGGTGTTGGCAGCGCTTGAAACAGGGGTTCTTCCCCGAAACGTGCACGTCGCGCATACGACTAGATAAGTGTTATATATAGTTTACAGATTGCAAACTTTTGGGTGGATTTCTACAATCTGTTTTTTAGAGTCACTAACTGAATAAAAGGGACATGTATTGTGTTTTGGGGGAGGCTTGTTTTTCCTTCCCTTCACGATCTATGTCCGACAAAAAACATAGATAAAAATAACGGAGGGTGTTACGGTATCCTTAAAATAAGGAATAAAGGCATACAAGAACCACATAAGGACCATGAATCACAAATACTAATTCACCTCACCACTCTTTCCCAAGGACAGATCAACAACCAAAGGGCACACTCAGCAGGAATCCAAAACACAGAGCATGTGCTATTCGCATATCTGATTTGTGTGGTTTTCATAGATAGCTGCTTACCGTTCACAATATCCCTATGTTATGTGCTGCCCAGTTAACGATGACACCAGCGGTCTGGCTTGGCTCCCATATTCGTTTTTCTGACAGCTGATTCTTACATGGGTTAGTCTTGTAGGTTTGCATGGGGTGTGGCCCTGCTAGGACATCATATCCATGCATTTTGTAAATCTTACGCAGGTAGCATCTTGTCCCATTCCCCTTAGCCTGAAGCCATGGCACAGCTGATGAAGAGGACCCGCAAGGCAATCTTCTCTCCCTCGGAGATCTTCATGGCCCTGGGCCTCATTATGTGCAACCAAGCCACCCTTTTCACCTCTGAGGATGAAAGTACCCAGCAGCAGGGCTAGCAGGATATTGCCCGCAGGGTTAATGCAGTCCACCACCATAATCATGATGTAGAGGATATTAAGAAGAAGTGGCAGATGGTCAGGCAGGAGTGCCAAGGAGAAGAAGGTGAAGAACAGTAGGCTGCCACCTGAGCATCATCAGCCCCTGAGCACTCTGGAGGAGCAAGTCCTTCACTTCAGGGAGGACGTGGTGGTCTCTGCTGTCACTGGCTATGATAGCAGCACTGCAGCTGCACAGGGTGGTAAGTGGATCATGCTCCATTGCTGCTACTTGATAGGGTTTCTTAAATGAGCTGTGTGTGTGACTGAGATCTGGACACCCAGTGGCACATCATGGAATTCACTCATGTCTCCATACCGGCAGAGTGGGTTGTTAACACCCCCACACTTGATGTAATGCCATGTTCATGTTTGCGGAGGTGTGAGAACCTGCAGGCCTAGCAACAGTGTGTGCCCACCATGCCCTGGGCACCAGCCCTATAAGTGGAGATACACAAACAGTGTTCTGTATCTTCACTCACATGTGTCATGCTCCTTGGGGTATACCGGGATGTTGACTGCTGGCTACTGTGACCACACGAATGGTGGACTGTGGAACAGACAGGAACAGTGGTGGCAGGTGTGCACATATGTTTATTGTTTTTGCTGTTCTTGTATGTATTTGGAGACATAGATACCTATGTTGCCTACACCCTGGGACTGCACTTGGGGCTCACCTCTGGTGACAGGAACTGTGTCATGTGACAGCACAGGTCAGTGGGTGCACCTACATCTTTTCCATCAGGGCTTCTGGTCAAGCACTGTGGGACCTCCTGATCTCAGTGACAATTGCTGGGGCATTACCTGTCACTCTCCCACAGATAAGCCATTGACTGGGACATCAAAGGCAGTTGATATCCATGTAGGTGCCACAGCAGTCACACAACCAGAATGCAGCAGTGGCCAGCAGCCCATTGTGGATGACACCGCAGCCCAGCAGGCACCAGCTAATCCAGATTTGGAGTTCCCAGTCCCTAAGGAGACAGCTGGCAGTGGTCCAGATGACATTGATCAGGAGCTTCTGTGGGACGAGGAACAGATCCTGAGGTTCACAGAGACCATACATAGAAACATAGAAAAATGATGACAGAAAAAGACCACATGGCCTATCTAGTCTGTCCTTCCATATCGTCCTCCCAAGTCGATCCACCATCCGCTACCTAGGACTCACGCTGAACCAACACCTCGACTTGAAAGCGCACATAGGCAACACCATTAAGAAAATCTACCATAAGATGAGGGCAAATTTGACTTCTTCGACCCTTGCTGCAACCAGACGACTTCCAAACAGTTTCCCAGGCACTAGTAACCCCCCACTTTGACTACGCCAATGTGATCCTTCATGGACTTCCTAAGAACACACTAAACCCACTACACGGGGCCTCTAGAAGGGACTGCATTACTCCAATCCTAAAAGACCTGCACTGGCTACCAACCTACTGCCGGCTTACCTACAAAGTAGTACTATTAACATTCAAGGCCATCAACAAAACAACCTCTAGCTCCTTGATGAACCTTATCCACCCCACACCTGCAACCAGAGCAAGAAGGTCCTTTGCCACCAACAAACTAACAACCCCCAGCGAAGTAACAAAATGCACGCAGGCAACAAAAAACAGAGCCTTCATGTTCTACGCACCTACCTGCTGGAATGAGCTCCCAGTGACCATCTGCGCAATCACTGACCTTGTCCAATTCAGAAAGGCACTAAAGCACCACCTTTTTCTCCTACGCTATGCCCAGGCCAGCAACACGTCCTCACCTGACACAACCGTACAACCTAACCATAAAAAACAGACAACCCAGTAAATAAATTACATCCCTGTACATAGCTCCCAGTGCAAGCCATGTCGCTACAACTGCATAGCGACTTCCTGCTTAGACTGTATATAGTCTGTATATAGTTACCCCTGTTCTAAATCCAAGTTGTATTAGCTGTTCGATGTAAGTGCAGAGCAGGCTCTTCCTGCTCTGTACAAAATGTTATCTGTAAACTGCACTGATTTTAAAGAGCGTGGCATATAAAAGCATTAAATAAATAAATAAATAAATAAATAAATAAATATCAACAACTCCAACAGTCCCGTTTTTTCCTTTAGAGATCCTCTGTGTTTGTTCCATGCTTTTCTGAATTCAGATACTGTCCTCATTTCTACCACCTCCACTGGGAGACTATTCCATGGATCCACCACTCTTTCCGTAAAGAAATATTTCCACGTATCACTCCTGAATCTATCCTCTTTCACCCTCTTCCCATGTCCCCTCATAGCAAAACTTGCTTTCAATCAAAAGAGGCTCTCTCCCTGTGCATTTATGCTATGGAGGTATTTAAACTTCTCAGTCATATCACCTCTATCCCGCCTTTCCTCTAAGGTGTACATATTAAGATCCTTAAGTCTGTCCTCATATGCTTTGTAATGAAGACCACTAACCATTTTAGTAGCCACCCTCTGTACTGACTCTATCCTGCTTATATCCTTTTGAAGGTGAGGTCTCCAGAATTGCACACAATACTCCAAATGAGGAGTTGCAAGGCCTTTTCTAGGATCTTCAGGTCACAAATGAACTCCTGCAGGAGCAGAACAGCGGTGTTACTGGCAAGCACAGTAGTGACTTAGGCATGAGATGGCAGCCTACAAGGCTACTATCGCCGGTGCTTGTTGGCAGCTGGTGGCAGCTCAGCAGGGAAAAGGCACTGGCTAAGGGGCTGAAACGGCCACACCTCCACGTGGGACTGCATCTGCAGAGATTGGTTACCATTCTGTGGAGGATGCTGCAAGCACGACATCAGATACGGTTCCTCTGAGATGCAGTGCATGTGTCGTTAAGCAGCTAGGGCTGGCACTGATGACGTGCTGAAAACTTCCTGTGGTCAGGAAGCCAAGAGCAGTGGTGACCCTTACTGCCACTGGCAGTGCCTGGCTTTGGACAGTGACTGGCTCCAGATCCTGGCTCAGGATGGCGTACAGCTCTGTGATGGTGGCACTGTTCATGCGGTACCATTGGTATACCTCCTCTGCTGTCAGTTGGAGGTAGCTTATCCTTGGCCTGAACACCCTAGCCACTGCCTGCTGCTATTGAAGAACACATTATGACTTTCTCTGCTGTGCTTGGGCCCATCGGTGGCATCTCTGCCTATAGACCATCATGAGGAATCCCCACATTGCACGAGGCTTTCCTAGTACACGAGTGTAACTCTTACATGGGTTATCCGCTGTCCTTCCTGCTGTCCTAGGTGTCCAAAAACCTTAACTTGACTTCCACGGTTTATGGGGTTTTGGGCCGTCACCCAATGCCGTAGATGGGTATGTTGCAACCATGCCCCCATTATGCTGTGTTACGCCCTCTCAGATATCCAGTTACTGTTACCCATGTCTGTGGGATTTCTGTAGCTACCGAGCAATATGAACATCCGCATTGCCTGGTTATGGTGCACATCCATGGATAAGTCACGGTTTACAGCACCTTGGCAGTGCCTATGGCTTCCAATTTTGGGCCCATAGTCTTTGAGCTATAAGGCTTTAATTTCCTGAGTATATAGTAATTCCTTTGCATTGCTTGTTAGGCTCAGTACAGAAAAAAAAGTATTTGCATCCCATTTCCTTTCCTGACTGTGTGGATACTATCTTTCCTGACTGTGTGGATACTATCTTTTTGTGACTGAAAAACAGGACAACCACAACATAAGAGTTGACTACATAAATGTGTCTTGTTTTATTTGTTTCACTGTTGGGTCTTAAGATAATTTTCAGTTATTTTTTGTATTTGAGTTATACGTTTTGGTTTCCACATAAGAAAAGCACTTTGTTTTCAAAGCTTTCCTGATCTCAGTTTCAGGAGAAAAACTAAGTGAGAAAAACAGATATGCGTTGTAGCACTGTGAGATATTAATATTATTTAGTTTATGTCACTGAATGTGCTATTTGCATTACTGGATTAAGCAGAGATCTATTATAAAGACAGCAGTGTACGAGATGTGACAAAAAAGAAACGAGACTGTGGCAGCCACGCCCATGACTCAATGCCAATTGGCTAACCGCTTATGTCACTGTGTTGTGCAACATTTCACCACTATTCTGCTATAATATTTTTCATCTTTCTCGCTCTGTTTTTCTTTTTCAGGTATTTTTGTAGCACACTGCTCCATCACTTTGTCACGTAACTGGAGCTGGCAGAAATATGGTGCAAAGAATCAACTTGAAATTTCTGGTTAAGTTGGGGAAGGGACCAACTGAATGTCTCCAACTTCTCCAAAAGGCATATAGAGAAGATGCAATTTATTTATTTAGACAGTTTTGTATACCGCCTTATCCTTCAATCAAAGCGGTCACAACACAATTGGGGGATACATTTAACACACGGGGATATGAGACACATACACTAATATTTACAGGGAACATGGGCAATGGAGGGTTAAGTGGCTTGCCCAAGACCACAAGGAGCATCTGTGGGACTAGAAACCCCAGTCCTTCCGGCCCAAGGTTGCTGTCCTCTAGTGGGATTTGAACCCCCGACCTTCCGGCCTGAAGTACCTTGCCCCAACCACTAGGCTACTCCTCCCTCCCTCCTCCCCAATGTCAAGGCAGTGAGTCTTCGAGTGGCACAAATGCTTCAAGACTGGCTGCGAGGAGGTGGAGGATGACCCCAAGTCAGGGTGGCCTTCCACGAAAAAGACGGCTGAGAACATTGACAGAATGAACCAGCTGGTACAGAGTGATCACAGATTGACGGTGCGGATGATAGCTGAGGGGCTCAGCCTGAACAGGGAGTCAGTGCGGAGCATCTTGGTGCAGAAGCTGGGGATCCGGAAGGTATGTGCCAAGTTGGTGCCCAAGCTTTTATTGGACAACCAGAAGGAACACTGGGTCAATGTTTGTTGGGACTTGCTAGAGAAGATTGGAGAAGATCCAGAGTTCATTGGCCGAGTCAACACAGGAAATAAGACTTGGGTCTTCCAGTACAACCCTGAAGGCATGAGACTGAACCTGCAGTGGAAGACTCGACTGTCACCCAGACCCAAGAAGGTTCACATGTCCAAATCAAGGATCAAGGTCATCCTGATTGCATTCTTCAACCAGAAGGGAGTGGTCCTTCATGAGTTTGTGCCTGAGGGTCAGATAGTCAACCAGCACTTCTACCAGCAGGTCCTCAATCGCCTCCATGACCGGGTTCGGCACAGCAGGTGGGCTCTGTGGAGAGACAAGTTGTATCTGCTTCACCATAACAACGCGCCCGCATACACCACACTCAGTGTGAGACAGTTCTTGGCCAACAAACAGATCACAGCTCTCGACTACACTCCTTATTCCCCATATCTCGCACTGTGTGACTTCTGGCTGTTCCCCAGGCTGAAGACTGTGCTCAAAGGAGCTCATTCCACCTCTGTAGAAGAGATCAAGGCCACTGTGATGAGGGAGCTGAGGGACCTCAAGGAGGAGGACTTTACCAAGTGCTTCTGTATGTGGCAGAAGAGAATGCAGAAGTGCATTGACTCTGGGGGGGATTACTTTGAAGGGGACAATGAGTAATTACTCTGTAAATTTTGTAATAAAACATTTATGGGACAGTCTTCTTTCTTTTTTGTCACACCTCATATGCTGATTTTTGATTTGGTTTTAAATACTAAGGGACCAATATTCAAAAGGCATTTGCATGGTTTACAGCCCAGTAAAATGTCTAAATGCTTTAAATCAGGAGACATTTCTTCTTTTGAGACTCTTGTCTAAGTCCTTCATAGTCATTCTGCCAAGAGCAATGTGTCATAGGATTTCTTGACTGCTTGTCCTTTCTTTATTGATTGGTGATCCAAGTAGGTTAAAGTTGTCAATTATTTCAATTTCTTCTCTGTCAATGATGAACTTATTGATTTTGCCAGTTATCAGGATCTTTGTCTTCTTTACATTAAGGTGCAGGCCCATTTTAAGACTATATTCCTTGATCTTGAGAAGCAAATGTAACATAGTAACATAGTAAATGACGGCAGATAAGGATTAGTATGGTCCATCTAGTCTGCCCAGCAATATAAAAAAATTACAAAAACCTATGTTAAGGGTAAAAGTACAAAACAAAATGAAACCACAACGTACAAAAGCAAACCCCTAATCTTTATCTTTTTGTCAGAGCAGTCATTCAAAAGAACATACGAACATAAGAACATAAGGTATGCCATACTAGGTCAGACCAAGGTCCATCAAGCCCAGTATCCTGTTTCCAACAGTGGCCAATCTAGGTCATACGTACCTAGCAGTTTCCCCAAAAGACACAGGTTCCACAATGCTTGTACTGGGTCAAGCATTGATATCCTGGGTCCCTTCTTAATAATGGTTTATGGACCTTTCCTCCAGCAACTTGTCCAAACCTTTTTTAAACCCAGCTACACTAACAGCCTTTACTACATCCTCCGGTAACAAATTCCAGAGTTTGATTACATGTTGAGTGAAAAAATATTTCCTTTTATTAGTCTTAAATAGTTTACCCTGTAGCTTCATTGCATGTCCCCTAGTCTTTCTATAGTCTTATGGCATAAACAATCTATCTACATTTACCCGTTCCACCCTGTTCATTAATTTATAGACTTCTTTCATATCTCCCCTCAGCCGTCTCTTTTCCAGGTTAAAGAGCCCTAACCTTTTTAGCCTTTCTTCATAGGAGTATCCTTTCATCCCCTTTACCATTTTGGTGGCTCTTCTCTGAACCTTTTCTAATAACGCTATATCCTTTTTAAGATACAGCGACCAGAATTGCACACAATATTCAAGGTGTGGTCTCACCATGGAACGATATAGAAGCATTATAATATCTTTTGTTTTATTTTCCATTCCTTTCCTTATGATACCTAGCATTCTATTTGCTCTCTTGGCCGCCGCTGCACACTGGGCCGAGGGTTTTAACATGTTATCCACAATGACGCCTAAATCTTTTTCCTGGGTGGTGGTTCCTAATGTGGAACCTTGCATCTTGTAACGATAGTTTGGGTTGTTCTTCCCTAGGCGCATAACTTTGCACTTGTCCACATTAAATTTCATCTGCCATTTTGATGCCCAGTCTTCCAATTTATCAAGATCCTCTTGCAATTTTCCACAATCCTCTTGGGTTTTAACAACTAAAAATAGTTTTGTGTCATCTGCAAATTTGATAACCTCACTCATTATTCCCTTTTCCAGGTCATTTATGAATATGTCAAAAAGCAGCGGACCCAGCACAGATCCCTGGAGTACACCACTATTCTCCTTTTTCCATTGGGAAAATTGGCCATTTAGCCCTACCCTCTGCTTTCTATCTTTTAACCAGTTCCTGATCCACAATAGTACACTGCCTACTATCCTATGACTCCTTAGTTTTGCCAAAAGTCTCTGATGAGGGACCTTGTCAAAGGCTTTCTGAAAGTCCAGATACACTATATCAACCAACTCACCTTTGTCTACCTGTTCATTCACACCTTCAAAAAAACATTACAGATTAGTAAGACAAGATCTTCCTTGTCTAAAGCCATGTTGGCTGTTTCCCATTAGGCCATGACTATCTACATGCTGAGTAATTTTGTTCTTTATGATAGTTTCTATCATTTTCCCAGTACTGCCGTGAGGCTCACCGGTCTGTAGTTTCCTGGATCACCCCTGGAACCCTTTTTAAAAATTGGCGTTACATTGGCGATCCTCCAATCTTCAGGTATTGTGGATGATTTTAATGAAAATTCACAGATTACTAATAGAAGGTCTGACATCTCATATTTCAGTTCCTTCAACACCCTTGGATGTATACCATCTGGCCCAGGTGATTTGCTACTCTTCAGTTTATCTAATAGTTGTAATACATCTTCCCGATGTATTGATATTTCCTTCAAGTCTTCCGCACATTTAAATACCACTTCAGTCATGGGTAACATCCCTACATCTTCCTCAGTAAAGACCGTGGCAAAGAATTCATTCAGCCTCTCTGCTATCGCCTTGTCGCCTCTTAGTGCCCCTTTAACCCCTCTATCATCTAATGGACCAACTGACTCTCTCACAGGTTTTGTTCAACGAATGTACTTGAAAAAGTCTTTATTTCACATTTTTGCTTACGCAGGAAGCTTCATCTCAAATTCTCCCTTTGCCTGCCTTATCAATGCCTTGCATTTGACTTTCCAGTGCTTGTGCTGTTTCCAGGTTTCGTCATTTGGCTCTTTTTTTCCATTTCCTGAAAGATGCTTTTTTGGAAACAACAGCCTCTCTGACCTCACCTTTAAACCATGCTGGCAGTTTTTTGGACTTCCTTCCACTTTTCTTAAAGCGTGGAATACAGCTGGTCTGGGCTTCCAAGGTAGTAGTTTTCAACAACACCCAAGCTTGATGTAAGTCTTTAACCTTTGCAACTGCTCCTTTTAGTTTTTTCTTAACTATTTTCCTCATTTTAAATCCTACCCCTCGCCATGGATGCTCCTTTTTATTCGTTTCAAAAGCAGTATAGCAAGTTTAAACCACTTAGCTGCAAAATGAGCTTTTCCATGAGCTTGAAGATACCACAGAGTCTAAGATGAATGATGTGGCACTTTTCGGGTCATAAATGCCATGACCCTGCATCAGGGTGAACATGGTACTGTAGTAATTAAAGCTTCAATGCCTAAAAAGCCAGGGTTGTTCAGCTTATAAATGAACCGGAGTGTGACGTAAGGTACTGACGAAATGGCATCCTCTACACAGAAGGAAATTACAGTCAAGGAATGATGGCGTTATTTGCTGCCAGGAAATAATGACACTTACTGCAGCCATTTGAATGTGGAAAACCCTATGAAAAAGGGAATCCCACATCCCTATTGGTTGAATTGAATTTGACTCAAAACGAGCTGACCCATTATGTCAAATGAATCAAATAATACTGTGCCATTCCAGATAGGTGTTTAAGCCAGAAGGGGAAACTGTCCCCAACTTAAAAATCCATTTTTGTTCCAACTTCTGCAATTGGGAAAAGTGCTCACCACCCCTAGGATCCCACGGGATACTATCCAAAATTCGCCACCGAAGTTGATCAAAAGTATGTGTTTTTTGCAAACAATGTTCTACTATAGGTGCTGTAAGAGTCTTCATTCGAAGGCGGGAGGCATGCTCACCTAGACGAACCTTTATGCACCGTGTAGTGTGTCCAACATAATACAAGGAACAGGGGCATTGAATCAAATATACCACAAATGTGGAATCACAGGTGGTCCGCCGTCTAGATTTATAAACTGCTGAAGTGTGAACATGTATCTAGACTGGCCCTAATATAGCCGATGAACTATAACGGCATGAACCGCATTCAAAATGGCCCAGATCCAAATGAGAGGACAAAGGCCGATCCAGCGGGGACGTTGTCTTGACTACCAAGTAACGTAAATTAAGTCCTCTAGAGTAGGCAATCATATGCCCAGCAATATGGCAGGAGTAGGTGCACCCCTTCCCATGTCTTTTAGGGAGTAGGTGCACCCCTACCCATGTCTTTGTTTAGGGGTGCACCCACCAGGAGCAGGTGAACCCCTCCCTATGTCTTCACCCCTCTCCATATCTTTGTTTAGGAGTGAACCCACCACTCCTCCCCCCATCGCTCTATGTAGGACACCCCTATTTGTTGAGAAATGAGATGGTTCAGTTTATTTTGATTTAATCTTGTTGCTGTAAAGTGACCACTGTGTCTGTCCCAGGCCACTTTGAATTCCGTCACTGTGTTTGCCCCCACCACCTCCATTGGGAAGGCATTACAAGCATCCACCACCCTTTCAGTGAAAAAGTATTTCCTGACATTGCCTTTCAATTTACCACCTTGCAGCTTCATGTCATGCCATCTAGTTTTACAACTTCCCCGTCTCTGGAAGAGATTTGTTTGTTCATTATTTCTCTTTAAATATTTAAAGGTCTGAATCATATCTCCCCTATCTCTCCTCTCCTCCAATGTGTACATATTTAGGTCTTCAAGTCTCTTCTCATAAGGCTTCTGACGCAGGCTCCAAATCATTTTGGTCGCCTTCCTCTGAACAGCTTCCATTCTTTTTACATCCTTTGCAAGATACGGTCTCCAAAACTGAACACAGTATTCCAAGTGAGGCCTCACCAGAGACTTATACAGTGGCACTAGTACACCTTCCTTTCTGCTGGTAATTCCTCTTTGAATGGAGCCCAACATCCTCCTGGCTTTTGCTACCGCCTTGTTGCACTGTTTTGCCATCTTGAGATCTACAGAAATAATCACACTGAGGTTTTTCTTCTACTCCGTGCACACCAACCTCTCACGCCCTATCGTATACATTTCCCTTGGATTTCTGCTACCCAAGTGCATGACCCTGCACTTCTTCGCATTAAATCTTAATTGCCAAGCATTAGACCATTCTTCTAGCTTTTGTAGATCTTTCATCATGTTAAGCACTCCCACAGGGGAGTCCACGCTGTTGCAAATTTTCATGTCATCTGCAAAAAGACAGACCTTTCCATTCAGTCTTTCAGCAATATCACTCACAAATACATTGAACAGTGCCGGGCCTAGGACTGAACCCTGAGGCACCCCGCTAATCACCTTCCTTTCATCCGAGTGAGCTCCATTTACCATCATCTTCTGTTGTCTGTCAGTTAACCAATTTCTGATCCAGTTTACCACCTTGGGACCCATCCCCAAACTACTGAGTTTATTGATAAGCCTCCTATGAGGGACAGTATCAAAGGCTTTGCTGAAATCCAGGTAGATGACATCCATCTCATGTCCTTGATCCAGTTCTCTGGTAACCCAGTCAAAGAACTCAATCAAATTTGTCTGGCAAGATCGTCTCTCGGTAAAACCATGTTGCCTCGGATCCTGTAACCCGCTGGTTTTGAGAAAGTTCACTATTTGCCTTTTCAGGAGCACCTCCATTACTTTTCCCGGCACTGAGGTAAGGCTCATGGGCCTGTAGTTTGACACTTCTTCCCTGTCACCACTTTTGTGTAGAGGTACGACGTCAGCCATTCTCCAGTCCTGAGGAACCTCTCCTGTTTCCAAGGATCTGTTGAAAACATCCTTTAACAGCCCTGTAAGAACCTCTCTGAGCTCTTTCAGTATCCTGGGATGTATCCCATCTGGTCCCATGGCCTTGTCCACTTTCAGTTTTGCAAGTTGTTCTAACACCTTATCTTCTCTGTATGGTGTGGTATCTACTTCATTCCCATTTTTATATTTGGGAGCCACAGGTGGTCCTTCTCCAGGATTTTCTCAAGTAAAAACAGAGCAGAAGTATATGTTTAGCAATTTTGCTTTATCAATGTCATTTTCCATGAGTCCGTTCCCAGCACTTCTGAGTCCTGCAATTCCATCTCTGATCTTTTTCCTTTCCCGAATATACCTGAAGAAAGTTTTGTCGCTGCACTTAAAATCTTTAGCCATCTTTTCTTCTGCCTTTGACTTTGCTATCCTTATTTCTCTTTTTGTCTCCTTGAGTTTGATCCTGTATTCATTTCTGTGTTCCTCTGTTTGCAAGCTTTTGAATTTTGCGAAAGCTGTGGTTTTTGCCCTTATTTGAGCAGACACTTCTTTGGAAAACCAAATAGGTTTCCTTCTCCTCTTATCTTTATTTACTTTTCATACATATTTATCCGTTGCCCCTTTTATTGCCCCTTTTAGTTTAGCCCATTGCAATTCCACTTCCCTTATCCCCTTCCACCCTGTCAGCTTCTCCTTTAGGTACTTGGCCATTTCATTGAAGTCAGTGTTTTTGAAGTTTAGGACTTTGAGCTTGCTATGATTGGACTGCACCTTGGCTTTTATCTTAAACCACACCATGTGATGATCACTGTTGCTCACAGGGGCACTCACCCAGACATTTGACAAGCTATCACTGTTGGTGAGCACCAAATCCAGTGTTGAGCTTTCCCTGGTTGGTTCCATCACCATTTGTCTAAGTAATGCATCTTGGATAGCGTCCACATTTTTTTTGCTTCTTTCCAGATTTGCAGAAGGAGTAATCCAATCCACATCGGGTAGATTAAAATCACCCAATATGATCGCTTCCCCCTTTGTTGCTATCTTGGCAATATCTATAATCAATTTGTTATCTATCTCTTCAATTTCAGTCGGAGGTCTGTAGATTACAGCAGTATGGATGGCAGTGCCATCTCCTCTTTCCAACAGGATCCAGAGCGCTTCTTCTTTTCCCCATGCACCCTGTATTTCAGTAGCTTTAATATTGCTTTTGACATACAAGGCTACTCCTCCCCCTTTTCCATTTTCTCTGTCTATTCTAAATAGATTATAGCCAGGTATGGCTATATCCCAATCATGTGATTCATTAAACCATGTTTCTGTAATGGCCACAATGTCCAAGTCCTTTTCCACCATTAGGGCTTCCAGGTCCGGAAGTTTGTTGGCTAAGCTTCGAACATTTGTGCTCATTGCTTTCCAGCATTTAACTGGCTTGTGTGTATTTTACATTGATTGTATTCTACCCACTTCTTCCCAGTTGCTTTTGATGTGTGGTTTAAAAGTGTGGTTGTTTCTGTTATTCTGCTTTTGCAGGGGATAACGTCCAGAACTTGACCTTCCCCATCCATCACCCCTTCTTCTAGTTTAAATGCAAATCGACATACTGCCTGAATTTTTCACGTAGGATTCTTTTCAGATCATCTTCACTTTCAGCCAGCATAGCGAAGGTTGTTGATGAGTCTCCCACCAATCTTCACACTTCGGTTCTCTTCATACAATTCTGCTTCTCTGATAATTTGTTCTGCATATAAATTAAACAGGTAAGAGGAAAGTATGCAGCCTTGTCGTACACCTTTGCTGATTTTAAACCATTCTGTTTCTCCTAGTTCTATTTGAATTGTTGTTTCTTGATCAGTATAAAGGTTGTGCAAGAGAACTATCAGATGTTCTGGTATACCCATGTTTCTTAATGTGGCTCAGAGTTTCTCATGGTTTACACAGTCAAAAGCCTTGCTGTAGTCAATAAAACATATATGGATATTCTTTTGGTATTCGTTTGTCTTTTCAAGGATCCATCTCGTTCCTCACCCTTTTCTGAACCCTGCTTGCACTTCGGGTAGTTCTCGTTCCAGGTTTGACTGTAGTCTCTGCTGAATGATCTTGAGTAGAATGTTGCTGGCATGTGGGATCAGAGCGATTGTGCGATAATTTCCACAGTCAGTTGTGTCATCTTTCTTCAGTTCTACAGTTCACATAAAAACAGCACTGAGTTTTAATAGTTGTTTGATGTTTCCAGAAGCTTTAGTCTATAAGAATATATTAGTATGGTATGAAGAAAGGTTTGTGTATGCAGTTGGTAGTTTTGATACAAGTGATGAGAAGGGTTATGAAAAAGTGAGTTAGGATATTAATAGTGAAAAGACAGTAAACTGGTAAAGGTAATCTAAAGATGTGAAGTGATATGTTGGTCTAATGAATACGTAAAGGAAAAAATGAACACTGTACCCTGCAACTCCAATATTTAGTAATGCCATCTCTGTTCTCTTCATCTAAGCCAGTGCCATGCTCAACAATTGGAAACAGATACTTGGAGATAGGCTGGATTCACTTTGCATTCTGATGGGCTCTGGAAAATCCACAGTGCCCATGTGGCACTTCCAGATATTATTCTACCTCATTTTGCCTCCATGTATTATGGCCAGACACATGAAGGCAAAGCGGGGATGATTCACAAATTCTCACAAAATTGGTACAATCCTGAATTTGCCAAAACTGCAGGAGTGTGTGCAACTTGTCTGATCTGTAAACAGCACAATTGTGCTAAACCTGTAAAGGCCAATCAAGGGCACAAGTCACAGCTACTGGAACCCTTTCTGGATTTATGACTGGATGATATCCAATTACTCAAATGTCAAGGATTTGAATACTGTTAGCTGATTTGTTTGTTTCCTGAATGGGTAGAAACTTATCCTTAGTAAAATTAAATGGAGCTTTGTCTTATTGCAAAATCTAATCCAGGGTGTTTAGTCTTTTCACTAAAAGGTGGTTGTTGTTCTACCAGATGAAGCCTGGATCTGTATCATTTATTTATTTTAATTCTCTTATATACTGTGCTATTCTGCATCAGTGTGGTTTACATTGAACAAACTGAAATTACATTGAACAGGGCATTATAACTTGGAGATAACTATTTTACAGGGAATATGGGCTATGGAGGGTTACGTGGCTTGCTCCAAGACCACAAGGAGCACCTGTGGGACTAGAAACCCCAGTCCTTCCGGCCCAAGGTTGCTGTCTTTTAGTGGGATTTGAACCCCTGACCTTCTGGCCTGAAGTACTTTGCCCCAACCACTAGGCCACTCCTCTACTCCACTCATCATTTGCAGCCCCAGAGATCCCAATGAAAGAACTGTCAAGAATCCAGATGGAAAGGACCATACCTAGTGCTCCTGATTACCTGCTGCACTGAAGTGTGAAACCTGCCTACCTGGATCCACGTCACATTGCCAAAAAAGGGCCAAGATACCAGCTACTAAGAGTGGAAGGTCCAACCTTTGGAAGAAACCAAACTTAAAGTTCAGTGAAAGGTGAAGTATGCTACAAAGTCTAAAAGAACTGCTGAGAAGCAGGAACAAATTATCTGAAGAATGAGAGACTCAGGTGGAAAGTGGTGTCTGTTTGAGACATTTATAACTATTTTCCTTCTTATTATTTTCTTTTGTTAATGCTACCTTACCAAGTAGTAGTAATTCTAAAGCATGTATATTGTCTGTTTGCTGTAAGAAGTCTATCATGTCTTTTAACCTAAGACTAATGTTACAAGTTAACCGTGGTTCTGGTTGCACCCTTTCATTAGTGTTTATGTCTTTTGTAGTGATTATTTACAGAATTATAGGGGGGCTAGGGTCTAACGAGGACAATTTAGAGTGTGAAAACAGTTCTGAATATGCTGTCAGCATTACAAGGGATGTTTATGAATAAGTGACATAGTCAAGGTTATATCTTGCAAGATAGGGAGTTTCTGTTTGCAATATTAAGTGTGGGCAATATTATTGTGCTTGGCTTGACCTGTAACATATAGATATAGATAAACAAAAAGCAAAGCAAAAAACATGATGTAAAGTGATACTCTAAAGCCCAAGAATGTACATTACCAAGTTTAAGTTACAATGTAAACCTCTTTGATTGAAATGATAAAGCGTATAAAAAAACTGTTAAATAAATAAATAAATAAATGTGGCAGGTTTTTCCTAATGAAAGACAGTGCCATAGACAACCATACAGAGAAAGTTACAAGACACTGCTCAGGTTTGCAGGCCCGTGACTGTTGAATAACTATGTGGTATGTTCTTATTATTTCTTATTTATACCGGGACCAGAGTAAAGGAGACAAGTGGAGAGGAAGGATTCCATGTTGTTTCACCTGGTCCAGAACAGAAAACACAAACACTAAGGATAGAACTGCCCCTGCCTGATTCAAACTAGGGATGTATAATATTTAGCATGGATTTGGGTAGTTAGTTTGCCTTAAAAATTTTAGTGCAAGTAAAATCAATTTAGCGCACCTTAACCTATGAATCAATGCTCATAAAGTTGATTTGAATGTTTTCAGAAGTTATAACATACAATGAAAATATTTATCAACACAAAAGGATGAATGAATGAATGAAAAATGTCCAAAATTTGGAAGAAGGGCAAACATCCAAAAAGGATTTAAGGATGTTTTACTTGTGCCCATCACTAATTCAAACTCTTTAGCCCATCTCTGAGATCAGAAAAAAGAAAAAAAACATCCAGCATTTAGATGTTATACCCATATAAAAGTAGTAAAACTGAGAAATGTGAGATGGATTTACTAAACCTTTTTCATCATGGAAAATACAAGAGATCACAGAGATAGGAAGACAAGCATCAGTATTTGGAAAAACTTAGAGAAGCTAAGAAAGCAGTCAGGAAAGCAAACATACAAAAGAAGAAATAGCCAATGCAATAAAATGGTGTGTGGGGGGAAGACATTTTTCAGATATGTTAGTAGGTGAAGGGGAGGAATATGTAGAAGTTGATGAGGATAAAGCAGAATTGCTTAACAAATATTTTTGTTTTGTGTTCACAGATAAAGGGCCAGAATCAGGACCTCAGAAAACACTCATAAACAGGAACAGGAGTGAAGTGAATCTAGAACTATTATCGTAAGACTGTGTTCATGAGGAACTAGTTAAATAAAAAGTAGACAAAGTGATGGAGCTGGATGGGATATATCCAAGAATACTGAAGGAACTTGGAGACATTCTGGCAGCTCTACTGACTGACCTTTCAATGCTTCTTTAGAGTCGTAAGTGGTCCTAGAGGACTGGAGAAAGTCACATATGGTCCCTTTACACAAAAGCGGAAGTAAGGATGAGGCTGAGAACTGCAGGTCGGTTAGTCTGACCTCTGTGGTGAGTAAATTAATGGAAACACTGCTAAAACAGAGGACAGTGAGGTATTTGGAGTTCGGTAGATTGCAGGATCCGAGGCAGCATGGGTTTACAAGAGGCATGTCTTGTCAGACAAATCTGATTGATTTGTTTGACTAGGTGACCAGAAAGCTGGACCAAGGGAGAGCCCTAGATGTGGTGTACTTAGATTTTAGGAAAGCCTTTGACACTGTTCCACACAGGTGACTTATAAATAAATTGCATGGACCCTAAAGTGAATGACTGGGTTAGAAATTGGTTTAGTGGGAGGCGACAAAGTGTACAGGTAAATGGAGCTCACTCTGAGGAGAAGAATGTTACCAGTGGTGTGCCGCAGGGATCTGTCCTTGGTCCGATTCTTTTTAACATCTTTGTTAATGATATTGCAGAAGAGCTATTGGGTAAGGTTTGGCTCTTTGCAGATGATACCAAAAACTGAAGGAGTACATAACATGAGGAGGAATCTAGCTAAGCTTGAAGAATGATCAAGAATTTGGCAGCTGAGACTTAATACTGCAAAATGCAGGGTCATGATTTGGGCCGCAAAAATGCAAGGGAACGGTACAGTGTAGGGAGTGAATTACTTCTTGTCCATGAAAGAAGAGTGGAATCTGGGCTTAATTGTGTCTGATGATCTTAAAGTACCTAAACAGGTAGAAAAGATGACTGCAAAAGCCAGAGGGATGCTTGGGTGCATAGGGAGAGGAATGTCTAGCAGAAGAAAGGAGCTGATAATGCCTCTGTATAAGTCTCTGGTGCAACCTCATTAGGAGTATTGTGTGTATTACTGGAGACCACACCTTCAAAAGGATATAAACAGGATGGAGTCAGTGCAGAGGGTGGCTACCAAAATGGTCAGTGGGCTTCATCAGAAGGCATATGGGGAAAGACTTAAAAGTCTTAATATATATGCATTAGAAGAAAGGTGGGATAGAGGAGATATGACAGAGACGTTGAAATACTTATGTGGTGTAAATGAACAGGAGGAGAGCCTCTTTCAATGGAAAGTAAGCTCTGCAATGAGGGGGCATAGGATGAGAGTGAAAGGGGATAGACTCGGAGTAATATGCGGAAATATTTCTTTATGGAAAGATGTGTGGAATAGTCTCCCAGTGGAGGTAGTAGAGACGAGGACAGTATCTGAATTCAATAAAGTATGGGACAAACACACAGAAGATCTCTAAAGGAAAAAAAGGGACTATAGTAGTTGATATGGAAGGACAGACTAGATAGATAATGTGGTCCTTTTCTGTTGTCATGTTTCTACAGTATGTACTGTACCTATGGACAGAGAATAGGAAAAAATAAATAAATAGGGCATACTGAAACTCATTTTCAATTACAAAACCTTTCTTATCAATGCAATATTAAAAATTATAAGTGATTCTTCCTATGTCACAGATGATATATTTATAACAGAGCACAATTACATTGTTTATAGTATAAATGCAGATAGTAGAACTTCTGGAGTACAGTATATACATTTATATGCATTGTGCACTGTCAGATAAGTTTGAGAGATGAGGTGGTTAATCAGAGGTAAATGATTTCTGAAATCAAAGCACCATGCTGTGCTAAATCTTTCTCAGCCTGCCACTTAATGAATTTTAAATCAATAGTTCTAGATTGAACTTTTCTATACAGTTTCCAGCACAGCTATTTTCCCGTTTAACATCATCAGTAAAGCCAGTATAGCAGAAAACTGCAAATCATTCTGAAATGGAAAATCACAGATGACAAGTTTTGCATAACCACATGCGATGAAAGTCTTTTCTCAGAAGAAAAGTTAGACAAAAAAAAAGCAAACTGACCTTTAAACATTCAGCAGTGTTATCCATTGCAGTTTTATTCTTTGCTCATTCTTTAATTTGCTGGGTCTGTTCGCTGTTCTGCTGTGTGTTGTTGCCCTCTCTGTCATTAGCTGGGGAGTATGAGAAAAAAACTTGTCTTCCTGCGGAGCTGTAACAAGTTATCAGCACAGTCCCTCAGTGTTGAACAACTGACATCTGCCTGTTTTACAAGGGCAAAAGACAACCTTGTGTTACATCAAATTAGCACAAATAACATTAAATGGAGTTTACTGAAACAAAGCGTTCCAGTAAGAACATTGTTAAGCATTTTAAAAGTTGACCGCTTCGCATGATCTTCAGGCAATTAACATAATGAAATGGATCCAAGCCAGCAAATTGTGAATTGTAAAGAGACTCTGAAACCGCCTATACCTCTGAGACAGAGAACTGTGAATACAATGAAAAGACTAATAATATTAAATCTACATGAATGCAGGGAGGTAAACCATGATGTTCCTCTTTCTACGAGTGTTTAAACTTCTTTTTGCATGTGTGTGGTGGAGGTGGTGGGGGCAAATACAATGGCAGAATTCAAAATGGCACGGGACAGACACAATGGATCCATTTACAGCAACAGAATAAAATCAAAATAAACTGAACCATCTAACTTCTCAACAAATAGGGGTGTCCTGCATGGAGCGGTGGGTTCACCCCTAAACAAAGACATGGGGAGGGGTGGCCTGCACAGAGTGGCACCTACTCCTGCCATCTTACTCCGGCCATCTTACTCCTGCCATCTTACTCCGGCCATCTTGCTGGGCAGACTAGATGGACCATACTGGTCTTTATCTGCCATCATTTACTATGTTACTATATGTGTGTGTTTCGGTGGAATAAACCTCACATTCATTTTTTTCTACCTATATTATGCACACATTTCAGCTGTCTACACACTTGATTGTTACACACAGCAGGCTTTGCATTCAGGTTTAAAATGTCTAACAACCTCCATCCCATTTTCTTTTGCAAAAACTCTCAGGAAAAGGCTGTGCATTGAAAAAAGTACTTCACAATGTTTGCCTGCTTTTTAATTTTAAAAGACAATTTCAAAAGTCATTTATGTGGCTAATTTTATAACGGCACCATGGATATGCACTTACTTGGATGCTATGTTATGAAGGCAAATAGGTGCCTACTTGTCTTTATAAAATACTAGCATATCTGGCAGCGAATGTACTTTGAATGTAGGTGCAGTCACTTAGCATTTGCTCATCGGCAGGTGTAAATGTTGATGAATAACTTACACACATACATGTGAAGATTAAGGACTGGAGAAAGGTGTATGCGGTCCCTTTACACAAAAGCAAAAGTAAGGATGAGGTTGAGATCAACAGGCCAGTTAGCATGACCTCTGTAGTGACTAAATTAATGGAAACACTATTAAAATAGAGGATAGTGAGGTTTCTGGAGTCCAATGGATTGAATGATCCAAGGCAGCACAGGTTTACTAGAAGCAGGTCTTATCAGACAAATCTAATTGATTTATTTGACTGTGTGACCAGAGAGTTGGACTGAGGGAGAGCCCTAGAAGTGGTGTATTTTGATTTCAGTAAAGCCTTTGACACCATCCCGCAGAGATGACTTATTGAGCACTCTTTGCAAATGATACCAAAATTATCAACAAAGTAGACAACCAGGAAGGAGAAGATAACATGAGGAGGGATCTCGCCAAGCTTGAAGAATGGTCAAGAATTTGGAAGCTGAGATTTAACACTAAAAAATGCAGGGCCATGCATTTAAGCCGCAAAACTCCAGGGCATGGTAAAGTATAGGGGATGAAGTATCACCTCACTTTGAACTTGTGTATAGAGAGAGGAATGGCCAGCAGGAGAAAGGATGTGATAGTGCCTTTATATAACTCATTTGGAGTACTGAGTGCAATTCTGGAGACCACACCTTCAAAAAGATGTAAAGAGGATGGAGTTAGTGCAGAGGGTGGCTACCAGAAAGGTCAGTGGTCTTCATTATAAAACATGGGGACAGAAGTAAAGATCTCAATATGTTTACTTTAGAGGAGAGGTGGGAGAAAGGAGATATGATAGATACATTTAAATACCTCCATGGCATAAATGCACAGGAAGAGAGCCTATGTCAATTGAAAGAAAGCTCTGCAATGAGGGGACATAAGATGAAGGTGAAAGGGGATAGACTCTGGAGTAATATGCAAATATATTTCTTTATGGAAAGAGTGGTAGATGCATGAAATAGTCTCCCAGTGGAGTTAGTAGAGACAAGGACAGTATCTGAATTCAAGCAAGCATGGGACAAATACAGAAAATCTTTAATGGAAAATAAGGGACTATAGTAGTTGATAAGAAAGGCAGATTGGATAGGTCATACATTTTTTTTTCTACTCTCATGTTTCTATGTAACGCATGCCCTTACAACTCCACTCATGGGCTACCCAGACCACACACCCTAGCAATGACTATTGGCTAAGTAAGTGCATTCATGCCAAATCACATATTTTTATGTCCGTCAGTATTTTATAAAAGGCCATTTAAGCATGGGAATGATGTTACAAATTACCATCATGTTGACTATCTGAAAACTATGGGCCCAATATTTAGCGACAGTGGCTAACTGAACTTTAGATCAGGATATTCTATGCTGGGGCCATATCTGGCTACCAGCACTGAATATCCGGGTCAGCTGGATAACGATAAAGTTAAGTGGGCAGTGGTAATAGTCACCCACTACTCCACACCAAATTAGCTTTGGTCCTGATATCTTATTCACCAAATTTGAGAATATCTTTAAAATAACTTAATAAAATGTCCAATCTGATATCAGAAAGATCGATCTCAACAAGTCAATAAAGACCTGGACAATCAACTGTTAATAACTTATGATTCAAGACCAAGCCACCCAGCAGCCTGACTAATCTGGCTATCTCTGAATTTACCCTTCAACAAAGAATATCAATTGCCTTTACCATAACAGTGCCATGCCAAATTAACCTCACACGAGAAAAATGGCTATAAACGGACAACAAATTCCTCTTCATCTGCCTGATGAGGTCCACACCTTTTACTTTACATAAATCATTGTTCCCAGAATGAATTAATAACAACTGAGGAGGCATAAGCCACCTCCCTGCTTGCAATAAATAAGGCCTCAACTGATTCCATAATATCCTCAGAATCCCCAACCAATAAATCCAAATATCCAAAGCCGCCAGACCCAAGTGAGTCCCCAAATTCTACTTCTTAGCCTTCTTCTGAGCTCAAAAGATAAATGAAGGTCCACAGATGCAAACACTAATCTCAACCCCTCATTGCTAGCACCTATATAACCAGCAGAATGCCACATGCCAAAATACTGAATACACTGAACCAACAAACCTTGAGCAGCTGCATAAGAAGCAATGCCAATTTTGAAAGAATGCATCTCTAACAATAAAGGATCCCAATTGGCCTCAGCCAATACAACTTTGAGGACAGCAGTCAACTGATACCGAGTTAAAGGAAATAAATCAGACTATATCAATCACTACAAAATGTTCAAAGCTCTACTTTCCAGAAAATCATTAGCCGCTTGCACTGGACAAGTAGACAAGCCAGTTATCCTCCTCAAAGCAACCATACAACCTTTCCCCAGCGGATCTGTATTTCAGCATCTAATTAGAAGTTTGACTTTCACATTAGACACCATTACATCCCTCACCAACAAAACAATCTCCCCCCAAAGCTGCCTTAGACGCCGCAACCAATTTTTCAATACCTAAAACCCCCAAAAAGGCAAAAGAAAATGTGACTAAAACGAGATACTTCATAAGTAGAAGTATAAACCCTAGGTAGCACTAAAAATAGACTACAAGACATTGTGACAGATAGGCTGACATAAGAAAGACAAAGCTACCACCCTCTAGAGTGGAAAAGAACATGTAACAATTTCCACACAAAAAAAGACCTTTGTAGCCATATAGTTCAGAATGGAAAGCTACACGTGCCAAAACCAGAACCACCACCAACTTTGACAAATTCTCCCAAAAGCAATCAAAATACATTTTAAAACCTTCCTAAAGAAACTAGGTCCTCAAACACACCCTGAGGAAACCCACTACAATCCCAAATCTTCTCCATCCACTGTCATAGGACTACTGGGTATTGCACAGTAATGAAAAAGATAGCAAGTGCTGCTTTAGAGTTGTATAATATTCAAAACCTCTCCGACATCTTCGTAAGATGGCTTTCTGCTTCTAGAGCAAACAATCAAAAATAGGAGGACTGAAAAGAAGTCAAAGCATCGGTATATCATTTTGCCTGCCTGCAATATGATGAGTCCTTAACATCACATTTAAATGCAAATAAGGCAAAACAAGTATTTCTACTGACAATGAACGGCATATTGCATGTTGATTATTCAAAACTTAAAAATTAACTGGAGTTTTCCAAAGATGCAAACAACTAAATCACAAGGAATCCTTTGGAACCTCTGGTTTAAGGAGAAAAAAGTATCTCAGTGTCTGCCAAATAATGTTGATGATATTCCTTGGCTCTTCTCAGACCACCATTATCGATCCACTTTCAAACACTTGGTCATACAACAAGTTCAGGAACTGGAACAGCATAGATGTCTACAACAATATAATTTACATAAAGCTGAAAAACAAGCTTTGGGTGAGCTTTGGTCTGCCACTTCACTGGTGATCAAACGAGCAGACAAAGGAGAGGCCCTCATTCTGCAAGACCACAAACATTATATCACTGAACTTCAGTGACAATTATCTGATGGCAGCTGCTATCAGCCTCTGCAGGAAGATCCTACCCATGAATTGTTATGCCAAATTGATTACATTATGACCAAAGTCGTCCAAGCAGGCTTTTTGTCAAAATGGATCAATAAGTTCTTAACACCACCTCATCCCAAGGTTCCAGTTTTATATACTTTCCCTAAGATTCACAAAAATCTTGAATCTCCACTGGGATGCCCTATTGTGTCCAGCAATGACTCTTTATTGGAACATATAGTAATTTATTTAGATACCTTTTTGCAACATCTTGTGAAATTAAATCAGTCTTTTCTCTGAGATACCACTCAGTTTTTACAAATTTTGGATAACTTTCAAGGGAGGTTACAGGATTGTTTTTTTGGTAACAATTGATGCCTGTTCTCTTTACGCATCTATTCCACATAAAGCTGCAATATTAATAGCAGAATGAGCTTTAGACCTTAGACCAAGACCTCATGAGGTACCCATTTCTTTCTGGAGAGCAGTACTATTGATTGTATTAAAGAATTTTTTTTCTTTTGAAGATCATTTTTATTTACAAATTTCAGGTACTGCAATGGGTGCCACATTTGCACCGTCTTTGGCCAACTTGTATATGAATGCATATGAGAATACATGGCTTTATCCTTCTAAGAATATGGAGAAAATTGCTTTGCGGAAAAGATTTATTGAAGACATATTTATAATTTGGTGTGGATCAGAAGATGAGCTTCAAGATTTTTTGGTTTGGTTAAACAGCTGCAATCCAGCTATAAAATTTGAGATGCTCTATAGTTGATGGTAGATTTGTTTTCAATCTTGAAGGTACATTTGACCTTTCAGAAAAAACAAGTACTAATTTCTTATAGTAGACAATGGAATCTTAAAGATTTTCTATGTCCTGCAGTATTATCAAAAGAAGTTCCTTCCACATGTGAAAAATCTGGTCATTTTGCTTGTCTAAAATGTCAAATCTGTTCCATCACCTAGAAAAGCCTAAATTTGTTAATCCAGTGGATAATAGAACTTAAGCATTTTTTACTTAACTTTCTATAGTCAGCAGACTTAACTTTACGTTATGGCGATGATACCTTACAGGGGTTAAATTCAACTGACATTTTGATCATTTGCATAATTTGATGACGTTTTGTATGCTGATTAGTCAGTTGGCATTTTAAATCTTTCTGTGTTCTGCTGAGGTTGAACAAGTGGAAGAGTGATGCTGCCATTGATTGAAGCTGTTAATGTTCCAGAAGTGAGAAAGATGGATTGAATGAAAAAAAACCTGAAGCAGCTTTTGCGAAATGGAGACCTTTGTCGGGTTCGAGTCTAGTGGCCTTTCAGCTCTGTTCATCATTAAGATAAGTAACTTCTTAATTATCTGCACTTTACTGAAGAAAAAAGAAAAGAAAAAGTGATGTTTCAATCGTCTGTATTTCATTGAAGAAGAAAAAGTGATTTTTCAATTGTTTGCACTTTATTGAACAAAAGACAGAATATACAATTTCATTTCATGGATCGTGATATAATTGTTGGTGCTGTTGTGAAAATTATTTATAGATATATATTTCTTATTGCAATCCTCTTAAGGAGTTTTTTTTACTAGGTCGATGAAGGTGGTCTGAGAAGAGCCAAGTAGTATCATGAGCATTATATGACAGGCACTGGGATCCTTTTTTCTCCTTAAACCAGTAGTGTGGTACCGAAAGCATTCCTGAGCAGACAGAAGGGGAAAATAGCGAGCACTGCACCTTTAAAAGCCAGAGCAAGCCAGGTTTCCATGACAGCAGGAAGCTTTCAGAGAGAATGCAGCTCAGTCAGATTCATGACGTAAGAGCTGGAAGCAGCCCTAACGAGGTGCACCTGGATAGTCAGAAGGGTGTGCCTGAACAAGGAAGCCGTTTTAAACCAGCTTCAGGGCTAGTCTTTCAGAGCAGCACTGAGAATCAGGACGTACAAGAAGGCAGGGAAAAGCCTTTACAAGTGTCTATTCCACTTCAGCAAGGAAGGCAGCAACTGAGGGAGTCTTGGAACCCAGCCCCAGGCAAGAAGGATTCTGGTGGGTCCATTACTGGTTACCTTGAAGCTAAACCTAGGCCATTGTGGGAGCTTCCTGAAGACAGGGCAAAGCCATTTCCCTGTAGAGAGGAAGAGAGCTCCGAGCACAGACAAAGCAAGGTCAGCAGAAAAGGTACGTCAGGGTTACTGCCAAGACAGAGTTTTGTGGAAGACGTTGTGAAACAGTTAAGAGCAAGTGCTAATAGGTGCCAGGGTAGCACGGCTGTGAAAGCACCTAGCAGATACTCTTTTGACAAATGGTTTAAAGCTAATGTGACAACCATAAGGAAGAGCTTACATTCTAACCCATTTCCTGAACTAGAAGAAGTCACGGTCAGTGAGAGTAGAGTCTTCTTAGAACAGCTGCAAATAGCTATCCCAGGATTGCAGCCATGAAGTTCTCCTAAACAGAGCCGTGAGAATGCAAGCAAGGAGATGTTTAATGACGTAGCTGATATTCCTGACTCACCTGATTACTATAAGAGAGACTGTTCCATGTATAATGTAGAAAGACTGCTCCTAAGATAAACAAGCTTTGGTAAGAAGAATTACAAAGTTGTTTGGAAGTTTTGTGCTGCTGTGAAGAAACAGTTTTTCCACTTTTATTTGATGCTTTTCATTTGCTCCTGTTTTTCTATTTATTCTGGAAAGGAATTATATTGCTTTGCTTATTTGCCTGAGAACCTCTGTGAGGGGAAAACCCCAACAATAATAATAAATTTATCTGTTCCAATAGACCCTTGTGCCACAACACATTTTTGTGAGAGTGAACCAAAAACTACATATCCCAGCAACCCTTGCTGCTGGATAGTATAAAGGACACTCAGAAGAAAAACAGCGGTCACCCCTACTATAAAGCCTTTGGCCAGTAGCAGGGGAGCGTGACAGATTGGCGTAGTTGGCAGGATTACATGCTGTGATGACGTTGTTTACCCAGCCTGTAATATCTTAAGTGGGGGAATATGTGGTACTGAAAGCATTCCTGAGCAGACAGAAGGGGAAAATAGCGAGCACTGCACCTTTAAAAGCCAGAGCAAGCCAGGTTTCCATGACAGCAGGAAGCTTTCGGTACCACATATTCCCCCCCTTAAGATATTACAGGCTGGGTAAACAACGTCATCACAGCATGTAATCCTGCATAGGCTCTTGATGTCTCCCTTGTTCTCCTGGTATCCCTGGGAAGATGTGGCTAGCTGGGAGAGTGCTACTCTTTCATGCCATGGGCTCAACAAATTCACGTGGTAAACCTGCCTACGGCCTCTCCTATTCTGAATTGCATAGGACACTGGGCCCACCTGTTCTACCACACGAAAGGGTCCTTTCCATTGTCTTTCGAACTTAGGGACCAGTCTGGGCACCCTAACAATGACTTTCTCGCCTATTGCCAATTGGCGAGGCTTGGTGTTACGGTCGTAATATTCCTTTTATTTCAACTGACTGGCAGGTGCAGTGCTCGCTATTTTCCCCTACTGTCTGCTCAGGAATGCTTTCGGTACCACAGTAGTTCCAAAGTGTTGCTTGTGATTTAGTTGCATGTCGATTTATCACCAGCACAATTAGCATATTATCAGACCTAATACCCACCGTATAATTCCTCAATCTGTCTCCCCATAACTTGAAATCCACAAAAATTAGGAAATAGTTCTTGTGACACCAAATTCTTGGTCTATCCCCTTCACAAACCAGTCATAGGTCATGCCTCAGCACACCAAGACCCAACAAAGTAAAGCCCCAAAGCGCACACCCCCAACGACTTTGGAAAACAATTGCAAATTAAAATCAGAGGTGGTGCAAGGGGGGGTGTGGGGCCATGTGCGTAAACTCATTGCAGAGCCTCATTTGCATAAATATTGCCATAATGTTTACATAAGTAACTTTTGGTAAACATGCCTCTTAATTAGTGTATGGATAAAGAAAGACTACCAGATTTCTTCATTACTATAAACCAGTGCCAACCGCCAGGCACATTAAGAAGTACTACAAACACTGCCCATTTAGAACCCATAGAAAACCCGCCATATCATAACAGTGCTACCAGGACTCACAAAGCACCAAACCCTACCTATCAAAAGGCAACACTGCAAATATTAAATCAGTACATCTCAGAGATACCAATACATCTCCTACTGGGGAAAGAGAACAAGTGGCACTGTCAAATAGAAACTACATAAACAGAATACCTCAGCTCAGTTACACATGCAGAACATAGACTGTCACCAAACAAAGAATAAGGGATCACAATATAGAAATAGGAAGACAATAATTAAACTGGGAACCCCAAAAGCCAAACTTAGAATGTACAACAACACTGCAGAAATAAAACTATAAATTAATTTCCTCTTGTACTAAACAAAATGCAGACATTAATAATGCACATTTCCCAGATCTGACATATTCCAGTTAATAAATTCAAATTTAAAAAGTATTTTTCTACCTTTTGTTGTTTGTGCATTTTATTTTTCAGTTGCAATTGCTCCAGTCACTTTTTTCTGGTTTCTTTCTGTCTTCTGCTAACTCTCCATTGTCTGCTGTCCATTTATCCTTTCTTCTCTCTTCTAGTTTTTTACCATTCTCTCTCTACATCTGCTTTAACATACTGATCTTTCTCCTTTTGCTCTTTCCTCCATTTCTTTCTTTATTCCTTTTTCATCCACTCAAATTTTACCCCTCCATCCTCATTCCCCATTTGCTCTCCCAGTACGCGGCCAATCATAGATTTTTATTCCCTCCCACACAAAATATGTCTTCCTCTCTCCATCCTCACTCCCCCAGACCCATCCCATTCTAGTCCTCTCCCAACATCAGCTCCCTTCTAGTTCCAGCCCCACCCAGCATCCACTCCCTTCTAGTCCCATTCTCCCATCCCTCTGAATCAGCCCATTTCTAGACCTAGATGCCATCAGCCCATTTCCAATCCTAGCCTCCCCATCATCCCGTTTCCAATCCTAGCCCCCCCATCAGCCCTTTCCAGTCCTATCCTAGCCTCCCCATCATCCCATTTCCAATCCTAGATACCCCATCAGACCTTTCTAATCCTATCTTAGCCCCTCCATCAGTCCATTTCCAATCCACCCCCCATCAGCCCATTTACAGTCCTATCCTAGCCCCTCCACCAGCCCATTTCCAATCCAAGCCTCCCCATGAGCCCATTTCCAGTCCTAGCTCCCCTATCAATTTCCAGTCCTATCCTAGCCCCTCCATCAGCCCATTTCCAGTCCAAGCTCCCCCTCACTCAGCCCATTTACAGTCTTAGCTCCCCCAGTCAGCCAATTTCCAGTCTAAGCTCCCCCCACTCAGCCCATTTCCAGTCCAAACCCCCCTCCCCATCAGCCTTTTCCTGTCCTAGCTCCCCCTTCACTGAACAACTTCTAGTCCAAGCCCTCCCCATTCAGCCAATTTCCAGTCCTAGCTACCCCCACTCAGCCAATTGTCAGTCTTAGCCCCCCCCCACTCAGCCCATTTCCATTCCAAGCCCCCCATTGGCTGAGTGGGGGAGGGAACTAGGACTGGGAATAGCTGATGGAGATGGGAGCAGAGACCCCACAACTGAAGGGGCCAAATGATATAGATGGCCTGGTTTTGGAGGTATTGTTGATGACAGGAGGGGCTGGAGGAATAACTGCCCCCAGAATAGCACAGTGAGATGAGGAAAGACCAACTATGACCTTGGAAAGAACTGTGAGTGAGAGGTTTGTTTGGGTACTGATACAACAGAATAAAAATCAATCCTAGGAGGATTTAAAAATTGCTGAAAGCTCTCAGTTGGATGAAAGCTTAGCTGGGTGAGTCAGAGAATGTTTTGGATACTTTGATTGTGTTTTCTACATGACAAAAGCCAAAGATTATTAATTTAAAAACAATATGGGAAATCTGAGATTGTGTTGCTATCAAAACAAAGTCAATCCCATTCAGAATATAAAAAGATTTTAATATTTTTGTTAGTGATATTGCAGAAGGGCTGTCAGGTATGGTTTGCCTTTTTGTGGATGATATCAAAATTTGCAATAGAGTAGATACCCAGGAAGGAGTAGATAGCATGAGGAGGGATCTAGCTAAGACTGAAGAATGATCAAGAATTTGGCAGCTGAGATTTAATGCTAAAAAATGCAGGGTCTTGCATTTGGGCCGCAAAAACCCAAGGAAGCAGTACAATATAGGGTGTGGAGTACTTCTATCTATGAAAGAAGAGCGGGACCTAGGTGTGATTGTTTCTGATGATCTCAAAGTAGCTAAACAGGTAAAAAAAAGCAACTGCAAAAGCCAGAAGGATGCTTGGGTGCATAGGAATAGTCAAAAGAAAAAAGGATGTGATAGTGCCTCTATATAAGTCTTTGGTGAGACCTCATTTGGAGTATTGTGTGCAATTCTGGAGACCGCACTTTCAAAAGGATATAAACAGGGTGAAGTTGGTGCACAGGATGGCTACCAAAATGGCCTGTGGTCTTTGTATACTTTAGAGGAAAGGCAGGAGAGAGGTGATATAATAGAGATGTTTAGAAACCTCTGAGGCATAAATGCACAGGAGGAGAGTCTCTTTTGATTGAAAGCAAGCTCTGCTATGAGGGACATAGGATGAGGATGAAAGGGGATAGACTCGGAAGTAATATGCAGAAATATTTCTTTACAGAAAGAGTGGTAGATGCATGGAATAGTTTCCCAATGGAGGTAGTAGAGATGAGGTCAGTATCTCAATTAAAGAAAACATGGGACAAACACAGGGAATCTCTAAAGAAAAAGAAGGGACTATAGTAGTTGATTTGGAAGGGCAGACTAGATGAGCCATACCATATTTTTATGCTTTCATGTTTCTCTGCTTCTGTTTCTATGTTTCTAAGATATAAGAGGAAGAATTTAAAAAAGTTCATCAAAGGGTTACAGTGACTGAACAGCAGAAGGAAAGGGACTATGAAGAATTAATTTATTTTGTCAAGAGAAATTTAACTCAGCAAAATATAAAATTGAGACCTTGGAAATATGGCCCAACGGAGGAACCTTCATTTGATTAATTTTTCAAGGTCTATGCTACAGTAATATTGTCTATGGAAAAGTTTAAAAATATATCATTTTGAAATTTTAAAGATCCCAGAAACAGCTTGCCCTTTGATTTCCAAGGTGTATTACTTAAAGGCAATGGGAGTATTGTGAAAGATAATAAAGGAGCTTTAATTTTGGATACATTAGAGTTGACAGCCTTATTAAAGGCATCAGCTGAGGAAAAGTATGAACTGGCTCTCTTGACTGTGATTTTGGTTCTAGATTTGAACAGGGACATTTTCTTCTGACATAAAGAGGAGTCAATTTTTCGTTTGAAAATGTGTATTTTGCCTGATGTTACCACAGTGACTCAGTTGAGAAAGACAAGGACTCCTTCGTATACTACCCAGATTGTAGCAATTTGGGGCATTGTTCTGGCTTAATTTTACTTACAAATGTGTAATATAATACTATGAAGTATGTATTTTATTACCCTGCTCAGCTGACCGAGTTTCTTTCAGGAGCTGTGAGCCCTTGTATGTAGAACTTTTTTACACTTTTTCGGGCCAGAATACCTGACTGAACTTGCATCAAGATTGGCCTTTTCACCACCTGTTAGGTTTTCTTCATCTTGGAGATGTGATTCTTCTTTTCCTCAATTTGAGTTTGTCTCCCCACTCCCCCCAAAAAATAGGGGACTGGATAATGTCAAATGTCAACTGTGACATTTCTGTAACAAGAGGATTCTTGGAATAATTCTTTACATTTTAATAAAGATAACATTTTTTAAAAATCCTGACTATTTTGCTGAGCAGACTGGATGGATCATACTGGTCTTTTCATGCCATCCTTTACAATGTTAGTTTTAGAAAGCCTTTGACAAGGTCCTTCATGAGAGACTTGGTGAAATTAAAAAGTAATGGGATAGGAGGCAGTGGATTATTGTGGATTAGGGACTGGTTAAAAGATAGAAAGCAGAAGGTAGGGCTAAATGGCCAATTTTCCCAATGGAGAAAGGTGAATAGTGGTGTACCCCAGGGATCTGTGCTGGGTCCGCTGCTTTTAACATATTCATAAATGACCTGGAAATGGGAATAACGAGTGAGGTTATCAAATTTGCAGATGACACAAAACTATTCAAAGTTGTTAAAACCCTTGTGGATTGTGGAAAATTGCAAGAGGATCTTGATAAATTGGAAGACTGGGCATCTAAATGGCAGATGAAATTTAATGTGGACAAGTGCAAAGTTGTGTACCTAGGAAAGAACACCACAAACTATGCTTACACGATGCAGGGTTCCACATTAGGAACCACTACCCAGGAAACAGATTTAGGTGTCATTGTGGATAACATGTTAAAATGCTCCACCCAGTGTGCAGCGGTGGCCAAGAAAGCAAATAGAATGCTAGGTATCATAAGGAAAGGAATAGAGAATAAAACAATGGATGTTGTAATGCCTCTGTATCATTCCATAGTGCAACTGCATCTTGAATATTGTGTGAAATTCTGGTCGCCGTATCTTAAAAAGGATATAGCGTTATTAGAAAAGGTACAGAGAAGGGCTACCAACATGGTAAAGGGGATGGGAGGATATCCCTATGAAGAAAGGCTAAAAAGGTTAGGGCTCTTCAACCTGTAAAAAAGAGAGCTGATGGGAGATATGATAGAGGTCTATAAATTAATCAATGGAGTGGAACAGGTAAAAGTATATCGATTGTTTGTACCATCAAAATATAGAAAGACTAGGGGGCATGCAATGAAATACATTGTAACTGTTTAAGACTAATCAGAGAAAATATTTTTTTCACTCAACATGTAATCAAACTCTGGAATTTGCTACCGGAGGATGTAGTAAAAGTTGTTAGTGTAGCCGGGTTTAAAAAAGGTCAGGACAAGTTCCTGGAGAAAAGGTCCTCAAACCATTGTTAAAGTGGATCCAGAATATCCACTGCTTGCCCAAATACAAGCATTGCGGAACCTGTGCCTTTTGGGGAAACTGCTAGGTACTTGTGATCTAGATTGGCCACTGTTGGAAACAGGATACTGGGCTTGATGAACCTTGGTCTGACCCAGTATGACATATCTTATGTTCTTATGAGTTACATAGGTAAAGTTTTGATGGGGGGTTGAAATTTTGATTCTGGGTAACATATAACACCTCTGTTTTCTTTATGTTAATTTTTAAGTTGTGTATGTTAAACCAGTCAGTTATGTCAGTGAATCAAAAACAATAATAGAGCAGAAGTGACTGAGCACTATAATCTATTTATATGTTGGAAGATTAGTCTTGAGGACTAATTCCCTCTCGCAACCTCTCTTCCGTTTTACTCAGTGAAAGTTTTTTTTAAAAATGTAAACCCTTGTTATATTTATGTGAAAAAAGCACACAACAATGCACCTCACACAATTAGGGTACACAAAGAGCAAGATTCGAGGTTGGATGTTCAGAATCCTTTATTTGAAGAAACCCCAACGCGTTTCGGCGTTGCCGCCTTCATCAGGGGGGATGTAAACTTTAAAACAAACAAACAATAATATACTCTGATAAAATACATATAAATCAATTGTTAAATAAAATGCCAGACACAAATGTAATGTTGATAGCTTAAAATAATAAATATACAATTATAACAATTAAATAACTGTCTATACGTTAATATAAGAATTGTTGTAAAAATAATAGATAAAAGTGATTATTACATGTATAAAACTACAAACGCAGGACTGAGTGAAACCATGGTGGACGAACAGGTTAAAATGAAATAAATAAATAAATAAGTAAATAAATGATGACTATACTTAACAGATAAAAAATGTAGAAGGTTAATCCTTTAGTAAAAACCAAAATCTTAAAATTAAACCCGAACGTCGCATTGAAAAACTCCATACTAAAGATTCATTATAAATTTTATATTTATTTGATATAAATTCAAGTGTTAGAATTTTCCACCTTGATATAATCAAGTGGCTATATTGATCATCAGACTATACTATGTACCTACTTCAGGCATTGTGTCGCTAAATGTGTTGTAGAGCATTTAAAAGAAGGGAGAGGACATGCACGAGATCTTCCGGCCAAAAGACAGCTGGATTGGGACTTGTGAGTAGTGTAGTCAACTTGTCTAGCTATCAACTCTCGGATAATGAAACACAAGTGTTAGAAAAGGGTCTCTCCTTTGTTCCAACCAGACAACATGATAAGTTCACCACATACGTAGAATTATATAAATTCTTTAGAAAGTTAAAAATAATAGATTTCTTTAGCGGATCCACAAAAGACTCTTTCGATCCCTCAGTAGTTAGAAATCATTCCACATGGGTTCCTCCAAACCATAATGCTATCATTAGTACATATCAACAAATAGTCCTATCTAAGGTGGACAAATTATACAATCTCACAGGTCCTCAAAAAAAGGCCCTTAAAGATTTACGGACTAATAATAATATCGTCATAAAACCGGCTGATAAGGGCGGCGCCCTAGTGATACAAGACAGAGAAAACTATATTAAGGAAACAATGCGACAATTGAATAATGAGGCTTTCTATGAGAAAATTTATGATGACCCAACAACCAGCCTACAACAGAAAATTGACACCTTGCTTTATATTGGCAAAGAAGCTGGTTACCTCACATCCCATGAAATTTCCTTTCTTAAGGTGACCCATCCGGTTATTCCCACGATCTATATGGTGCCCAAAATTCATAAATCGTTTGAAAATCCACCAGGACGTCCAATTGTATCCGCCATAGGATCCTTACTTGAACCCCTCTCGAAATTCTTAGATATATTTTTAAGACCATTTGTACCAATCATACCATCATACGTGCAGGATTCCACACATATCATCAATATTTTACAGAAGTTTGAAGGATATCATAATGACCTTTCATTAGTTACATTAGACATTAATTCACTTTATACTAACATACCTCAAAAAGCAGCTATTGAAGTACTCACTAACACCCTCATATTGAGACCCAAGCCAGTTCGTATTCCCACCTTTTTCTTGATTCTATTGGCCACCCTGGCCATGACAGAAAACTATTTCAACTTCAGGGGCATATACTATAAGCAAATCAAAGGGGTGGCCATGGGCTCCTCCATGGCGCCTGATGTCGCAAATCTGTATGTTGCCCAATTTGAGAAACAATATTTAACATACCATCCATATCAATCCAATATTCGATTATGGAAATGATACATTGATGATATTTTCATAATTTGGGAAGGAACTGAACAGGTATTACAACAATTCTTTGTATGGCTCAATAATTTGGATCCCAACCTTCAATTCAAAGGCACTTTCAGTACAGACAGCATTCCATACTTAGATATAAGGATTAAGAAAGATGAAACTGGTTTCATTACTGGACTATATCAAAAACCAACAGACCGCAATACTTTATTAAAATTTGATAGTCATCACAATCCGTCTCTTAAAAACAACTTACCGATCAGTCAATTTTTAAGGATCAAAAGGCTGTGTACTACAGATGCGGAATTTGAACATCAGGCAGTTAAAATGCATAAAAGATTTAAAGAACGAGGTTATTCTCAAAACTGTATTAAAAATGCCTACACCAGAGCATGCAAAACAGAACGTCCATCCCTTTTAAAAAAGCAAGAACGACATAAAGATATTGATAAGATTGTGTGTGCTCTTACATATACACATCTCTCCAAATCATAGGTGTCAAACTCTGGCCCGCGGGCCAAATTTGGCCCGTAGTGTAATTATATTTGGCCCGCGAGGCTATACCAAATGACTACTAGAGCTAGCCCGCCGGTATTATACAGCGCATTCATTCATCGCTAATACTACAAATCCCATAATGCCTTGCTGTTGTTTTGGCGCGTCAATCAGGACAGGTCCCAGAAACGCCCTCTCCTGTGTGACAGAAGTCATAGCGATCTCAAGCTACAACTGTCACTGTGGAACCCCTTCCCAAAAATGGCAAAAAGAAAGGCAGACAACAGGAACTTTCTGGACAGGTGGGAGACAGAATATTTGTTTACATATGTAAAAGACAGACCTGTTTGTCTGATTTGTGGAGTCAACGTGGCTATAACTAAGGAGTATAACATTCGACGACACTATGAAACAAAACACCATGATAAGTACAAGGACCTGGACATGACTCAAAGGAGCCAGAAAGTGGAGGAGATGAAAAGAAGTTTGGTTTCACAACAGAATATGTTCAAAAAAGCCACATCACAAAGTGAGGCTGCTGTAAAGGCTAGTTATATTGTGGCAGCAGAGATCGCAAAATCAGCCCGGCCCTTTAATGAGGGAGAGTTTGTGAAAAAGTGCATGTTGAAAGTTTGTGACATTGTGTGCCCAGAGAAAAAGCAAGCCTTTTCAAACGTGAGCCTGAGCAGAAACACAGTAGCTGATCGCACATGTGATCTTGCCACCAATCTGTATGACCAGCTTTTGGAAAAGGGAAAATATTTCGTTGCATTCTCCCTTGCTGTGGATGAGAGCAGCGACGCATCTGATACTGCTCAGCTGTCAGTCTTCATCCGTGGAGTGGACTCAAATATGTGTGTAACGGAGGAGCTATTGGGATTCAAATCAATGCATGGCACAACCACAGGAAAGGAAATTTTTGAGGAGGTTTCCAAATGCGTAACTGAAATAAAGCTGCCGTGGGATAAACTCGTGGGATTAACGACAGATGGTGCGCCAGCGATGTGCGGTAAAACAAGTGGACTGGTGGGCAGGGTCCGGGAGAAGATGCAGGAAGAGAACTGTGCAGGTGAACTAACTGTTTATCACTGCATCATACATCAGGAATCATTGTGTGGCAAAGCCCTAAAGATGGAACATGTTATGACCACAGTAACACAAGTAGTTAACTTTATAAGAGCCAAAGGTCTGAATCACCGCCAGTTTAAGTCTTTTCTGGAGGAGTGTGGTTCGGAATACGCAGACGTGCCGTATCACACAGACGTGAGATGGTTAAGCCAAGGAAAAGTACTGAATAGATGTTTTGAGCTACATGAGGAAATATGTCAGTTTCTGGAAAGCAAAGGGAAGGACACAGCAGAGCTTCGGGAGAAAAGGTTTCTGTGTGAGCTAGCCTTTCTGTGTGACATCTCGAGCCATCTTGATGCGCTGAACCTGCAGCTTCAGGGGCGGGGGCGCATCATCACAGACATGTACACTGCAGTGAGGGCTTTTAAAACTAAACTGTGCCTGTGGGAGAATCAGATGCTGCAAGGAAACCTTGGCCATTTTCCCTGCTGCCAAACCATGAAAACGCAGTTCTTTACCAACTTGTTCCCATGCGCACAGTTTGCTGAAAAACTCAGTGTACTCGGCGCTGAGTTTAGCCGGCGATTTACCGACTTTGATGTCCAGAAATGTAGGTTTGAACTGCTCAGTAATCCCTTTGCAGTTAATGTGGAAAACGCACCAACCAACCTCCAAATGGAGCTAATTGAACTCCAGTGTAATGACACGCTGAAGTCAAAGTATGATGCTGTGGGCGCCGCCCAGTTTCCACAGTTCATCCCTGACACAATGCCTCAGCTCCGCACCCAAGCTGCTCAGATGCTCTCCATGTTCGGCAGCACTTATCTATGTGAGCAACTTTTCTCCTCGATGAAGATGACCAAAACATCTCACAGGAGACGTCTGACTGATGAACACCTTCGCTCGATACTGAGGATTTCCTCAGCTCAAAGCCTGAGCCCAGACATTGATGAACTATCATCCAAGAAGAGATGCCAGGTATCTGGCTTGGGCACATCAGATTAATCAGTGTGCAGCAAACTGAGCAATAATTAACGTTTTCTTTATGCACTTTTTCTTGCTACTCCAAGACATGGGCTTGAATGGTTGATTAATTTTATTATTGTTATTTTATTTTAAAAATTATTATTTATTATTTAAATCTTATTTAATAAATGAATGTCATTGATGTTTTTTTTATTTGAAATTGGTTTTTGCATATCTGAACTATTAAGTTATAAATTGTATAGTAATAAGTGTTGCTTCATATTCAATGTTAAAGCAAATCTTGTTTGGGTCCATATTAAAAGGTTCATTTGTTCAATGCTGGCCCGCGACTTTGTTCAAGTTTTACATTTTGGCCCACTGTGTATTTGAGTTTGACACCCCTGCTCCAAATCAATAGTGAAGATTCTGAGAGAAGAGTGGCATTTGCTGGATTTTTTACCTCAGTTTTCTGCCAAACAGTTAATGATAGCATACAAAAGGAATCCTAACTTATCTAATATTTTAGTATCATCAGCACTTATTAAAAATAACCCTCCGCCTAAAATTAAGGGCCACTATAGCTGTGGTAAATGTTCTGTGTGTCCTCATACCATCACAGTTAAAAACACCTTCATCCATCCCACTTCTCAACATAAAGTTTACTTACATGATTACACCAATTGTAGAACATCTAATGTAATATATTTGATTTTATGTCCCTGCAATATGGTATATATAGGTAAAACCACAAGAGAAGTACGAATGCGCATCATCGAACATAGGAGTTGTATCCAGAGAAAGGCAACAGATAAACCTTTAGTTATGCATTGGATTTCAGCAGATCACAAAATTAATGAGTTGAGGTATATGGTTTTGAAAAAAGTTACACCTCATTGGAGGGGAGGAGATACCAACAAGGCTCTTTTAAAACTTGAGCAAAGGTATATATTTGAATTTAATAGTTTAGAACCGAGTGGCTTGAATCAAGAAGCAGATCTTTCTGTCTTCTTATAGTTCGATTGGCCTTTTTGTAGCTTTTTAAGGGATCATGATTTTAATTTCTGTGATTTATTTTGGCTTAAATTTATATGCACAAAATAATGTTAAGAAGGTCAGATAGAGCATTTTGCACTCTCACCAGCTCATCATTTAACATAATTGCAATGCATATAACTCTATATTACTGCAATATATATAATCTTACAATTGCAAGGTAAGAATACAGCACAGTTAGTCTGCATACTACACACCATGGCTCTCCCTTTTTCAAAGATAACTATTAGAATTAGGACATCATCATTAATACAGAAAGGTTTATTTTGTTTTTCTACTAGGGGCGACAGTCATTGATGAGACAGACAGAGTAGGTAGTATTTCCAATGACGTAGGCCATTCGTGTCAGCTAGGCTCCTCCCTCCCTTCACACAGCTCCTCCTTTTTTGGCGCGAACATTAAAGATTTATAGTCGAGCCTGCACCAAACTGACCTCCGGTTTTTCCAGGCATATTTATGTAAGGGCTCCCAGCTTTACAGGTATGTTTCCGACATTATTTTAACCACATCGTAATAATAAGATGAACATATTGCATCCTTTCAATGCACCCTCTTTCTATAATACATGATGACTTTTCCTTTTAGAACAGTGCCTCGTAAGGAGTTGTGCAAGTGACGGCACCACATTCACAAGGTCTTCACTTTGGTCAGTGTACTTCGATTTATACTTTAACAAACAAATCTGTATTCATATTAGAAGACTGGGGTTACAAGTACAATTTTCATGTAGTTGTAGTTGGTTGGCCATATTTTAATTTTGGCATGAGATTTTTACAGACAAGAGAGAAAACATTATTTAACAAACATGAGCAACACACGCTTTCCACGAAGTTATAGTGCTCTCTAACATTTTTAGCATAACACTGATGACAGAAGACGAACACCGCTTTAGTTTGGGTTCAGTAGCTGTATTCATATAACTGAATTTCACAGTCGCGATTTCTAAGAAGACTCAGAATTATTTTTAAATACGAACGAATTATCCTTTGGCTTAAGCATGACGAACAACGTTTCAAGTTAGGGTCAGTAGCTGCACTCATATAATTGAATTTCACAATCGCGATTTCTAACAAAACTCAGGATTATTTTTTTTTTAATACTTTATTTAAAGTTTATATAATAACAAAGCAAACAATGTACAAATAATCGAACAAACATAACTAAACAGGATAAAATACAATAAAATAAAATAAAATAAACCCAACCCCCCCCTACCCCCCCCCCCCCACCCCCAGCTCCTTGTCAGTGGGTAAAATGAAAACATGGATAATACTTTGGGCTACAGGACTTTAGTGCGACAATCTGGCCACATATTCATCAAGCGGTGCCCATTTTTCCATATTTAGCAGCAAAGACCCCTTATGATGTACCAGGCTATAAGTTTTCTCATAACTAGCGTATAGGCATACAGAGTTCCACCACGCATTCCAGTCCACATTACGCAAGTTTTTCCAATTACCAAAAATAACTTTTAAAGCAATTGCTATCATAAAATTTAACAAAAAGTGATGCCTTCTAGGGAGTAGTAGGGAGTTTGCTGCTGACCGCAGGCATACAATATTCCATGACAGCGGGGCAGAGAATTTTAGAACTGCCTGGATTCTGTTCCAGGTCAGAGTCCAAAATCTTTGAATACCGGGGCATTCTAATATCATGTGGGACAACGTGCCAGGCCGCTCATCGCATGTCCAGCACCGCCCATCACTTTGCTTATCCCACTTAGATAATTTTATAGGTGTAATGTGGGCACGATGCATGAAGAAAAACAGTGACTGAGTGAGTGCGGCTGATCTAGCAACTCTGGTTACAGGCCCCCAAACATGCCTCCACATGTCCGGGGTAATCTCAGAGCCCAGATCAGTCTCCCACACTTTGGTGAGGCCTATCAGTGACCCGGGGGAACAATCTCCTATAAGCTTATATAAGAGAGAAATTGCCTTCGGCTGGTCTGCAGTTTCACTGATCTTCCCCACCAGAGAACAAGATTCTGGCAGAGTGGCAATATCCCCAACAATGGACTTTATACAATGTTTCAGCTGAAGCCATTGAAAGAAACAAACTTTTGGTAGTGAGAATTCTTTCCACACCACTGCGAAAGCTTTCCACTGGTCCTTTAAAAGCAACTGCCCAACCGTCCAAATCCCACAGTTATGCCAGACCCTCCAAGCGAAGGTATTTCTCTTTATTAGAAATAATGGATTCCACCAAAGTGGCGAGGCTCTAGAAGGGAAGTTAGTCAGTGTCGCCCGAGAGGCCACTGCTATATAGGCCTCTTGAGTATTTATCACTACCCCCAGAGCCCTTGTAGCATCAACAAGTCTGGATCCGAGGAGCACCTGTAGTGGATAAGGGGAGGCTAACCGAGCCTCAACTTCCAGCCATATGGGAGTGACTGGTGCGCCCACGGGCCTGCACCATAGCGCCCCTTGCTTTAAAATAGACGCAATATGATAGCGATAGAAGTCTGGAAAAAGTACGCCTCCTTTGTCTCTGGGCATTTTTAATTTACGCAAAGCAATTCTAGCAGGCTTCCCTTTCCATAGAAAACTGAGCAAAAGGCGTTCAAGGGATCTATATATTGTCTGAGGTAGCAACAGAGGGAGCATACCCAGTGCGTAATTCACTTTGGGCGCAACTGTCATTTTTATCGTTTCTAGCCTACCCCACCACGACAAATGAAGGGGGGGCCACTTCAATACTAAACCCTTTACCATATCCTGCAATATCTTACCGTTAGTCTGGATGGTCTGCTCTATTGAGGCACAATACCGAACCCCTAGGTACTTAATTGGGCCAGCCTCCCACTGGAAGGGGAAAGCAACCATGGAAGACGCGGTAGCAAAACTATTTAAGGGGAAAGCGACAGACTTATTCCAATTGATCTTATAGCCTGAGACCGATGAATAAAGTTCGATCACCTTTAAGATTTCTGTGACCGAGCTAGGTTGGGTGAAAAGCAAGAGATCGTCTGCATAGGCTGAGAGTTTTACTTGCATATCTCCTATTTCTATCCCTTTAATAAGATTGGATTGTCTTATGGCTAAATTGAGTGGCTCCAAAGCTAAATTAAAAAGTAGAGGGGATAATGGACAACCTTGTCGGGTACCTCTAAATAAAGCAAACGATTGTGACAACAAGCCATTTGCAAATATACGCGCTGTCGGCTTAGCATATAATACTTTCAACATATGGCGAAAAGTCGGGCCAAAACCAAACCACCTCAGGACTTCAAATAGGAAAGGCCATTCCAATCTGTCAAATGCTTTTTCAGCATCCAGAGCTAAGCCTACTAACGGGAAGTCCAGGGTGTTAGCTTTAAAAATCAGGTTACACAATAGTCTGGCATTGTCTGCAGTTGAGCGAGCCGGGATAAAACTGCATTGATCCGGGTGCACTAGACCAGGGAGCACTCGCGTCAGCCTCCTTGCCAAGACTGTAGCATAAATTTTGTTATCCGTGTTCAGTAAAGATATAGGACGGTAGTTGCCGACCCTGGTGGGGTCCCTACCCAGTTTCTCAAGAAGTACAACAGTTGCCTCGGACAAACGTCCGGTCTCTACCTGAACCTCTTGCAATGATTGAAAATATTGCAGTATCCAAGGTGTTAGTTCCTTTGCAAATGTTTTATAAAACTCATTCGGGATGCCATCCGGGCCAGCTGCCTTCCCTTGAGCAAGAGAGCCTATAGCCTCATAAATTTCGTCCTCCCCCAAAGGAGTATCAAGTTCCTTAACCTGCTCTTCACTTAAAGCTGGATGTATAATTTGGCTCAAAAGTCCCTGAATCTGTTCTCGGGAGACATCTGTTTCGGAGTCATATAATTTGGCATAGAACTTAGAGAAAGCATCCAGGATTTGTTCATTATTATTTAACTGATGCTGTTCGTCATCCACTAAAGTGGTTATATGTGTTCTGTTGCGTTTGCCCTTTAACATTGCTGCCAACGATCTACCCGCTTTGTTCTGTTCCACGTAATATCGCGATTGTTGGTGGAGCATAACCTGCTCAACTTCTGAGCTCAGCAGGGAGTTATACTGACATTGCAACTTTTGCAATCTTGCTAAGATACAACCGGCTGGGTTGTTGAGCCACAGTCGTTCCCCCGCTTTGATTTGATCATCTAAGACCTTAAGATGCGCTTTCCTTTGCTTGGCCACTTTGATGGAATAACTAGTGATTACAGCTCGCAATGTTGCTTTGAAGGCCTCCCACCAGGCCCAACCCGCTGTGTCTGAGGGGGCGTTTATTTTGAAATAATCAGCCAGTGCCGTTTTAAGGGTATTGCAAAAGTCCTCCTCAGAAAGGAGGGACCTTCGGAATGACCACTGCTCTGGGCCTTTTACCCCACCTGATAGTTGGAGCCTTAATGTAATGGCTGAGTGGTCTGATATATGTCGGGCTTCTATACCCACAGAGTCTACTCTCGACACCAAAGGTTTGGAAATTAAAAAGTAATCGATACGGGACAGGGAGTTATGTGGGGTTGAAAAAAAAGTGAAGTCTTTGTCTGTAGGGTGAAACACTCTCCAGACATCTACTAGCCCAACCGAATCCACCTTTAAGAACCAAACTGGCTCTAGGGTGACTCTCCCGTTTGCAAGGGCAGCGATCCAGCAAGGGATCCAATGTCATATTAAAATCACCACCCACCACCAAAGGTATCTGTGCCTCTTCTTGTAAGCTTGTGGTTAATGTCTGGAAAAAACCCGGATCGTCCGTGTTCGGGGCATAGATATTGAAGACCGCTAATTTCAAACCGTTAATTAACAACCTTGCCATGGCCCATCTCCCTTCCAACCCACTTCTGGAAACCTCAGTTTTCGCCCCAAGTGAACCACGCACCAGGAAAGCAACACTATTTTTTTTCCGCACTGCCAGCGCATGCCCGACTAACACGTAATATCCTCCCGCTAGCTTCCTAGATTCTTCGGTGCTTAAATGCGTTTCTTGCAGCAAGAGAATATCAACATGATGCTTTTTTGCTATAACATAAGATCTTTTTTCTCTTAATTGGGTTCTGAATGCCCTTTACATTTAAAGACATTAAAGTGAGCCCACTAGAACCTGTCGCCATCTTTGCACATACAATAGTAAATTATATCTGCCAGATTCTCATTATACATAATAAAAAACCCACCCTTCGTCAAACCAATAAGCAAGGAGCTGACCCCATCCCGAAAGGGACCATAACCCACCCTCAGGTGAGACAGTGCAAGACTGGTGGTCCCCGCATATCCCATACTTCTACATGATGGATATACCACCAAACTTAAGTAACAGCGACACCCCTTAGTGATGGGGGAAAGTGTGCCCAATCGCAACCTCCGATACTCATACCAGATTTATCAGGTTAACGTTAGCGATCGGCACCCTCCTTCCCCCCCACTATCAACTGGGAGGACCTGCTGGGCTGCCAGTGTGTGTAAAAACAAGAATGTACACGAGAACGGTACATCAGAAAAGAGAAAAACACAAACAATTATGCAAAAGCAGACATGCCCTAGACAGGCCTCCTGAAACTTGCCACAGGATCGTTGCCAACATCAATCTTCTCACAGCTCGATGTATTTTTGTAGAGCAGCTCCTTGTTGTCAGCACATTTGAAGCGCCTCCTGATCTTCTATAAACGCTGCTAGAGACTTAGGGTCCTCAAAAGTTTTCGTGGAGTTGTTTAGAGTCACCTTGAAACGTGCGGGGTAGAAGAGCCCATAATGGGCTTGCAGCTTTTGCAGCCTGGGACGAAGTGCGAGAAATTGCATCCGCCTCTCAACCGTGGTTTTGCTGCAATCTGGATAGAAAGAAAGCCTCCGACCCTTGAATTGCAACTGTGTCGCGGCTCTCGCGGCCGCCATAATTTGAGATACATGTTGAAAGCATAACACACATAATATCATGGGCCTTGGCTTGCCATCACGTACTTCCCCCGAGGGGGAATTCTGTGAGCTCTTTCAATCTCAAAGGGTTTCTGAAATTCAATCTTCAACAGATTAGGTAGCCACGATTGCAGGAATGAAACAGGGTCTTTCCCCTCTGCCCCTTCAGGGATACCGGTTATTCGGATATTGTTGCGGCGTGATCTATTGTTCATGTCCTCCACCACACGCTCCAGTTTCTCCACACGGTGTATGGCCTGTCTAACTTCCTTGACACTTCCCTCTTGTGCCGCTACTTTCTTTTCAATTTTCTCAATCCGAGAGGTTAAAATCTCTAATGAGCAACGCACCTCTTTAAGATCAGCTTGCACAGAGGTTAGAGTGTCACCGCTGGACTCCACCGACTCAGGATTATTTTTAAACATGAACGAATTATCCTTTGGCTTAAGTATGAACGCCATGGACCTGTCCTTCTATAGAGTACTTTGAAGCAAGGTTAATCTACTGAGCTAATAGATTTGAAGATCTTGCTTACAAGTAGAGACAAGAAGATCATAATTTTACTATAATCATTGCTTTACATTACAATAATGGGAAGTCCACGGGCCAGGTCCCAGTGGATGCCGGTAACCTGGCGATCGGCCCGGGTCCGGCGTCCTGCTCAGGGGCTACGGGGGGGGGGGGGGGGCTGGACAGGCATGGGTGACGTTGCGGATGCGTTCCGCATTATTTAAAATCATTGGCTCCGCAAGTACAGGGAGCGGAGCCAATGATATGCCCCTGCACGCCCGAGGCTTTAAAGGGAGGGAGTGTGGCGGCCCCCTCCTTTCCTGCGTCGGGCGTGCAGCGGGATGGCTTCCCTCCCTCCCTCCCCTGGTTTAGCTATGGGAGGTGAGGGTGGTTTGGGGTGTCGCAGTTGGGGGGCAAGGCGGGATCCCGGAGGTCTCCGGGGTCCGGAGCCTTTAGGACATACTTGGGTGGGGGGGTGCCCCCGACCCGGATAAGCCCTGCTGGCCTTTGCTAGTCACATGGCGAGGTCGGGGAAAGGGCGGTAGCAAGTTGGCCGGTGCCAGGACACGGCCGAAGCGGAGGCAAGGTCACTTTGCTAGTTATATGGCTGGTGAGGCATTGCTCCGCTCTGGGGGATTGTTGTTTTGTTATGATTGGAATGTTAATTGTTTATAAATATAATAAAGCTGCGACCAGTTGGTTCTTCCACATTAAGAAGTCTATGTGTGATTTGTAAACGAGTTGGGAAAGAAGTGAGAAGGAAGTTGGGAGGGGGGGGGTCTGTAAAAGGGGGTTGCGCAGGAGGGATAGGATGCCGGGTCCGATCTACCACGTTTACTAGGTTGTCTGTTTACTAGTCATACTGAAATATAGCACAATTTTTATCTAGTTGATTTTAATCATAGTCCGGCACAAATATAATGAGCCCAGATTTAATGACATAGACCTGTCCTTACATATAGTACTTTGAAGCAAGGTTAATCTACTGAGCTAATAGATTTAGAGGTCTTGCTTACAAGTAGAGACAAGAAGACAATAGTTTCACTATAATCATTGCTTTACATTACAATAACTAGGTTGTTTATTCTTTAGCCATATTGAAATACAGCACAATTTTTATCTAGTTGATGTTCATCACAATCGGGCACAAACATAATGAGCCCAGATTTAATTATTTCTTCACATGATAACGGGTATTTTAATAGAAACATTTTTTTGGTATATGATATTTATTCATTACCTTTTTATATTTTATTTTTAATGCTTTATAAAGATTAGGACATATTCATGGTTTTTATTATTATTATTATTATTATTTTTCTTTCTATTTTAGAGGCTAACAGACATTATACAATCAATATATAGAACTAAAGCAAATTGGGTACAATAAAGCAGGTCAGTTGCTTAGCAAGGCTCTACATTCTTTTAAATGCTCTACAACACATTTAGCGACACAATGCCTGAAGTAGGTACATAGTATAGTCTGATGATCAATATAGCCACTTGATTATATCAAGGTGAAAATTATATCAAGGTGGAAAATTCTAACACTTGATTTTATATCAAATAAATATAAAATTTATAATGAATCTTTAGTATGGAGTTTTTCAATGCGACGTTCGGGTTTAATTTTAAGATTTTGGTTTTTACTAAAGGATTAACCTTCTACATTTTTATCTGTTAAGTATAGTCATCATTTATTTACTTATTTATTTATTTATTTCATTTTAACCTGTTCGTCCACCATGGTTTCACTCAGTCCTGCGTTTGTAGTTTTATACATGTAATAATCACTTTTATCTATTATTTTTACAACAATTCTTATATTAACATATAGACAGTTAGTTATTTAATTGTTATAATTGTATATTTATTATTTTAAGCTATCAACATTACATTTGTGTCTGGCATTTTATTTAACAATTGATTTATATGTATTTTATCAGAGTATATTATTGTTTGTTTGTTTTTAAGTTTACATCCCCCCTGATGAAGGCGGCAACGCCGAAACGCGTTGGGGTTTCTTCAAATAAAGGATTCTGAACATCCAACCTCGAATCTTGCTCTTTGTGTATCCTGCGTTGTGTGCAAGACTCGCTGCTCCTTGCTGTGTTTTTCCTCACACAATTACAACATGAAAATTATGTGAAAACTGTTCATATTATCCTATCTGAGGAAATCACTCTGTGAACAGCAGTGTTTCACCAAAACCACAGTTACAATAGCGCAAAAACATTTGTACTCCTATCTGGAAAAATGACCTCCACAAACAATCTTCGCTGCAGAGAATTTGCAGTATCAGCAGCGGACAGAGCACTGCGTTTAGGATGCTGTCAGCAATAGACGCCCTGTTTCAATGCTACAAAGGCCGCAATAGTAAATGGCAACCTTTAGATGCCATGTAGAAATTTAAACCACATGACTAATAAGGCCAATGAAAAGAGGCCAAAAAGAGACCAATCATCCAACGCCATGTCATAGAAGGCTTGCCCAATCTAGTACTTGATTCAAACCTCCAGGGTAAACGACAATTTAAAAATCCAAGACTGCTCCAGATATTGAAGTTTTTGTTCCCGATTCCCACTTCGAAAGTTTGATGGAACAAAATCTGGCACTCTCCATTTCAGATCACAGAACGAATGACAATAGTCCAAACAATGCTGGACTATGGGAGCACTAAGGTTTCATAAATGGGACGCATGTTCCCATAGATGCACACGAACTGGACGTATGGTGCATCCATATAGATCAGTAAGCACGGACACAGCAGCAAGTAGACTACAAAAGCTATAGAACAAGTAGTGTGCCATTTTGCTTCATGTATCAACATTAAATTTGGAAACTGCCATTCATATCCAGTTATTGATTGTATGCAACAATCACACTCACCACAGGCAAAATGCCCCAAAGGTTCTGAATCCGAATTCATAACACAGGTACACTAAAAAAAATTTTTTTTAAACTGCCTCTAATGTTTCGATTGATTTTTACGTTTTTTGGTGCGCTGAATCCAAATCTGGTAACCAATTTTCTCCATCACGTACAGATTTTTTGCTACATTGGGTTAGCAGTTTGAGGTGAACGTTTCAGATTGAGTGCGATCGAGATAAAAGTTTCTTGGATGAATTCTTTATACTAATTGTTTAGTAGTTATTCAAATAAGAATAAAGAAAATTGTAACAAGGCAGCACATAAGAATAGAGTAATGTCAACAAAACACACTGTGATGGTAGCAAAATTGTCTGCACTTAAAACAGCCACATACATGTGCACAAACATTGAGCATATAAGAGCGAGGTTAGACACAAAGCAAAGCAAAGAAATGTGCAAAAAATGTTGTACAGGTATGTATGTAAGAATAGAAAATGCAAACCGCACCATTGCAATACATGAAGACAAACACCCGATGGTGTGAAAATAAAATTCTAATAAATGAGATCCGACACTGTGGTAATAACTAGCAAATTTTTATTTCAAAGTTTAGTAAAAACACGATATTTGTCAACACAGTTTAGATTTTAAAGTCATTCTTGGGTCAATCAATCTCCTGGTGGGCCCGTTTCTTCTTCCCCGAATGCTTCTCTTGGTGCGCTGCTTGGCGTATTTTTCATCTGGGGTTTCCCGCAGCAGCAACCAGCAGAAATCAGCCATCATAGTGGTGTTCCATCTTCCTTGGTACCTTCTCTCTGCGTCCTTGATGTCCTGGTGAAACCTTTCACCTTGTTCTTCACTGTACGCCCCCAAGTTTTCGGGAAAGTAGTTCACATGGGAGTGCAAGAAATGGACTTTCAGGCTCATGTTACAGCCTTGTTCTTTGAAGGCATTGAGCATCCTGGCAACAATATCCTTATAGTTCTCATCCCGCCTGTTCCCCAAGAATTTGAGAACAACATCCTTGAAGGAATCCCAGGCTTCTTTTTCCTTCTCAGACATCGTTTCAGCGAATGCTCCATCTGAAATGAGTTTCCTTATATCAAGGCCAACAAACACTCCTTCCTTTAGCTTTGCTTCAGAAAGTCGGGGGAACTTTGAGCAAAGGTACCGAAAGCACTCACCATCTTTTGGAAGGGACTTGATGAATTGCTTAATGAGACCCAACTTAATGTGGAGAGGTGGTAATAAAATTTTATCACGAGGTACCAAGCTCTCATGAAGAACATTTTTCTCACCGGGTCTCAAATACTCCCGAATTGGCCAGTCTTTTTTCCCCCAGTGTAGGTCGCGGGCCCGGCTATCCCACAAGCAAAGGAAGCAGGGATATTTGGTGAAACCGGATTGCTGCCCTAATAGCATGGATAGAATTTTAAAGTCTCCACAAATCATCCACTTATGCTCATCATAACGAATCTTCTGAAGAATTAGGGCCAAATTCTCGTATTTTTCTTGGAGAATAACAGAGTGAGCAATAGGAACTGAAGCGAATGTGTTGCCATTATGAAGAAGAACACCTTTTATGCTGTCTTTTGACGAATCAATGAACAGCCGCCATTCAGCAGGATCATACTTGAGTTTAAACTTTTCCATCACTCCTTATATATCGTTGCAAAATACCAAATCTTCCTCTTTGCTGAAATACTTCAAAAATTGTGTCTCGCGGTTGCGGTACCAATAAAAAGTTGTTCCTGGTGACAATAGATTTTTCTGTTTAAGCCGAGAACCTAGCAGTTGGGCAGCATCTTTTGGGAGTCCTAAATCCCGGACTAAATCATTCAATTCAGCTTGAGAGAAAAGTTCAGGTTTCGGATCTGGTTCAGTTTCAAACTCGGAAGTACTGGACTCATCGGGAAAAGCCATCTGATGATTCTCATCATGATCAGAACCGTCCACACAAATATGATCCAAAGATTTTGGTGGTTCAGGCACAGGTACTTTGTTGCTATGAGGCATAGGCCTAATTGCTGAGGGAAGGTTGGGGTAACTTATTACGTTCTTATTTTTTAAGTTGTATCCCTACACAATGCAAGAGCAAAAATAGCAGTCACTGCTGTGGTCTCTTTGTTCACGCCACATCATAGGTATTCCGAAACGAAATGCTTGTTTTTTACCTTTCATCCATAAGCGTAGATCTTCCTCACATGTCTTGCACACTTTGTGAGGAGCCCACGGTTTGTCTTGATCGCCTAACTTCAAACCGAAATAGGCGAAATATACTTTTTTAATAAATGCAGAAATGTTCCTCTGCCGCTTTTTCACGGTATATTCCCCACAAATAAAACAAAAACTGTCCGGAGAGTTGACGCAACCTCTGGCTCTGTGAGCCATCACAAATGCACAGCACTGCAAACTACAACTGTAGTGAACCACTTCGGAATAAAGCTGGATTACGACTGAGCAAACAAAAGGTAATAATGAACTTGCAAGAAACTGAAATTTGACAGGAACGTTCATGTCGCAACCACCGTGTTTGAGCGAGCGAACGAGGCGAGGCGAACAGGAAAGAACATGCGCCAGCGCGAGTACTGTATTTAGCCCCCCGCCTCCCAATTGTCCTGTTAATGTATAAAATGAATACAAAACACTCTAAAATATCATGAGGGAGTGTTTCTAGTTAGTTAACCATTACAACTTCTATTTTGGGCCAAGAAAATAAACTGCAGTCGGCTAAAAAGAAATAACCAAGGCAGGTCGGACCCGGTGGCCCCCGCTCCCCCGCCCCCTTTCACATTTTTGCCATGCCCGTACCCATAAGAAATACATAAACACTGATCTTTTGGCTCAAATGGTCGCAGCTTTATTAAGTTAACACAATCCAAACATTGTTTTCAACATCCAACTTCTTACTGTCATACTAACTCCCGAGCGGAATGAGCCCTCAACCGCCATACCACTAGCAAGGTGAGCTCATTCCACTCCCGCCGCGGCCGAGCCAGCGGCAAATCCACCCCCCTTTTCCCCGGCCTTGCCATACTACTAGCAAAGACCGGCCAGGGGTCACCCGGGTTGGGGGCACCCGCCCCCACCCCCATTACAGCTTAAGGCTCCGGACCCCGGAAACCTCCGGGATCCCGCCTCCCCCCCCCCAACCAGCTGCGACAACCCAACCCCCATATCCTGAATGCAGGGTGGGCGGGCGGGAAGATGCCGTCCTCTTCACCGGTCTCGTCAAGGGACCGCCGCCGCCGCGCGCTCTTCTTAAAAACCCCCCCGGTACCCTTCTCCTCATTGGCTCGCGCCCACCTCCATCAACGGGGCGAGCCAATGAGTTCAAATAATGCCACCCCAGCCCCCGCCCCCTTTTTCACGCCGAGGGCAGGGTCCCACCGGGCCGCGCGCCTGGTTACCTACGGCCGCTAGGGACCCTGCCCTGCGGCCTCGCCATAACCAAGGCAGGTCGGACCCGGTGGCTCCCGCTCCCCCGCCCCCTTTCACATTTTTGCCATGCCCGTACCCATAAGAAATACATAAACACTGATCTTTTGGCTCAAATGGTCGCAGCTTTATTAAGTTAACACAATCCAAACATTGTTTTCAACATCCAACTTCTTACTGTCATACTAACTCCCGAGCGGAATGAGCCCTCAACCGCCATACCACTAGCAAGGTGAGCTCATTCCACTCCCGCCGCGGCCGAGCCAGCGGCAAATCCACCCCCCTTTTCCCCGGCCTCGCCATACTACTAGCAAAGACCGGCCAGGGGTCACCCGGGTTGGGGGCACCCGCCCCCACCCCCATTACAGCTTAAGGCTCCGGACCCCGGAAACCTCCGGGATCCCGCCACCAGGCGTAGGGCCACTTACGCCCGTGCGCCGCCCCCCCCCTTAAAGCTGCGACCATTGAGGTTCCCACTGCACCACACATTCCAAGGCCTCCTGCCAGTCATTTAATAGCAGGTCCACACCCACCTGCGATAAATGCACACCGTCAGGGCGATAGAGTCCCTGACAATCTACATCTACCCAGGAGTGCATAATCTGATACCCCCCGTGCTGACATGCCCATCGCCCAATCTGTCGATTGACCTTTGCTAGCCCCCTGGACCATCGCCTCTGCCCCCCGCCAACCGGCCTTGGAATGATGTCAGACCACAGTATGATAACCTGAGGGAACATCCTCAGCACTTCTGCCAAATCCCTTTTTGCTGCCCGAATGAGCTGCTTGCAAGTCCAATTATTTACCTCGTTCCCTCCCACATGCAGCAGTATAACGGCCGGCTCCGCTCTCACCCGTCGATGGTGCCGAAGCAATGGTAAAAGTTGCTGCCAACGCAACCCCCTTTCACCAAGCCATAGTAGAGACACCATTGTCGGGTCAAGTCCCAAATTAGGACCCAACGGTCGTTCAGCTGCCTGCAGTCCCGCCCAATGTATAAATGAGTGCCCGATCATCCAGCACCATTGCGGGAACCGCACAGCATCTGAAAAAGAAAGCAAACATTATTCTCCTGCCCTCCCGCCGTCTCACAAGCGCACATAACCTTTGAAGGCCTGTGATCTCCACCTGCCAATGTTCTGAATAGCCACTGCTGACATCCCAGCCGCTGCCGCACTTGTCGCTGCACCTATGCGGAAAGAGTGCGGCGCAAAGCGCTTAGGATCCATGCCCAGATACCGTAAGGTCAGTCGTAGCACTGCCGTAACCTGAAAACGCGTCACAACGCTTGCATTCTTGTGCACGAAAAACATGGAACCCGCCGCCGGGCGCACCGCAAAATAAGCCCGTACTGCCTCCACTGGGCACGTCGGAAGGGAGTCTACCTCCTGCAAGACTACCCAAAGTCCTTTGCCCAACTGGTCGGTCTTTGATTTAGCCAACCTGATCCTCAGCTGGCCACCTCCAATTTGCACGTGACCCAATAATAAGCCCGAGGCCGGCCCCTGCCTGCCCGAGCTAGCCACCAGCTCGCCGACCCGAAAAGCCCCGAAAAAGGCCAGGCAGAACAATGCCTTAAACAGCACCGCCTCATAAGCCGATGACGCCACATACGGCAGTGCTGAACTGAGCCGCACCAAAATATCATGCGTCACAGGTAACCGCGCATCCGGAGGTGCAGGACACGCTCTATCCCAACCCCTCAACAACTTCTGTACCAAAAACCCAGGTCTCGCAAACCCCCAACCTGCTGCCCTGGCGAAGAACGCAAATCCAGCCAACTTCGTCCGAACCGAAGCCCTGGACAGCCCCGCACCTTTTGACTCCACTATAAATTGTCCTAACCAGCTGTCCACTTCCGCTCCAGGCTTCCATCCTTTTCCTTCCAAGTACCCCCATACCTCGTCGAAGCCTTTCGAGTATGCTGCCCAGGACTTCGGGGCCAGAGAGTTCTTCAACAAGCATACCATTTCTGCAGGCCACTCGTCCATAAATGCTCGGGCACTTCCCTGCCTTCCTTGCTCGCCTCCGGCACCAGCCTCCGGAACAGGTCCCACTTGAAACGAGAAAGAGCATCCGCAATTCGGTTAGTGCAACCCGGGATGTGCTGAGCTTTCACTGCGACATTTAAACGCAAACAAGCAAAAACGATAGCTCTCATTAAGCCCGCTACTACCGTGCATCGCGGCGTATACCTGTTGACTACCGCAACCACAGCTTCATTGTCACACCACCATATTAATCTGCGGTTCCTCAACCGGTCGGGCCATATATGCAACACCACTAAGAGCGGAAACAATTCCAGGAACGTAATGTTCTTTGTCAGGCCCTCCGCCTGCCATGCATGCGGCCAGCGGGCCGCACACCAATCCCCTCCAAAATAAATCCCCAAACCCCCACTACCTGCTGCATCCGTAAACAGCTGTAAATCCACACTGGACACCTCCGCCTCCATCAGCACCGACACCCCGTTAAAATCTTCCAGAAAAACCTCCCACACTCTCAGATCGGCTTTCATGACCCGGGATATTCTAATTCGATGATGCGGCTTCCTAACCCCGACAGTGGCGGCTGACAAGCTACGCATGAAAACGCGGCCCATTGGAATAACTCTGCACGCGAAATTCAGTGATCCAATGAGTATTTGCACCTCCTTCAAGGATAACTTTTCAGAGGCTAGCCCGTTCGCAACCAACACGCGCAATTTCACCACCTTCTCCATAGGGAGGCGCGCCACCATTTCGACCGAGTCGATTTCCACCCCCAAAAACGTAATACAAGTTGCCGGGCCCTCCGTCTTGGCAGCCGCCAGCGGAAGCCCACACTCACTAGCCATGCCTTGAAAACCATCCATCAACTGCTGACACACCTCAGAATGCGCCGCCCCCACGAAAAGGAAATCGTCGAGATAATGCACGATATTCCTGTTACCAACCCGTTGCTCCAACTTCCAGTGCAAAAATGTACTAAAGGTCTCAAAATAGGCACACGACACGGAACAACCCATGGGCATGCACTTGTCCACATAAAATTCCCCGTCAAACGCAAATCCCAACAAATAAAAGGAAGAGGGGTGGACGGGTAGCAAACGAAAGGCCGATTCGATATCCACCTTCGCTAACTGGGCCCCAGGGCCACAATTTTTCACCAAACCGACCGCCTCGTCAAAGGACGCGTACCGAACCGCGCATAACGCTTTAGGAATATGCGCATTCACCGACTCACCCAGCGGAAAGGAGAGGTTATGTATCAGCCGAAACTTTCCTTTCTCCTTCTTAGGGATTACCCCCAAAGGAGACAGTACCAACTCCGCCAAGGGCGGTTCCGCAAATGGGCCGGCAATTCTACCCAAAGCCAACTCCCCCGCTAACTTCTCGCGAACAACCGACGCCAAGCGCCGCACCGACGGGGAATTACGTGCCACCCTACCTACTATCGTACCTTGCACTGGAATAATAAACCCCTCAAAAAACCCCTGCTCCAACAGCTCCCGGTCCTTCTTCCGCGGATAAGCCCCCAACCAATCCCTAATCACCTCCCGATCGATTGGGGTGGGAGCCAACTCCATCCATGCAAGCCTATTTGGGGACCGCCGCAGGGGGGGGCCCGCCGCTTTTCTTGAAGCATTTAAGTGCGGAATGCCCCCCCCCCCGCAGGCCGAGCACGCATGCCGGAACTTGCAATCGGGGAACGGGCACGAGGATCTATTGAAACGCCAACAGATGTCTCCCATAGCCCCAGCTCCTGCTCTCTGCGGCAGAGAACCCCCGTTCGCCCGAAAGGACCGCCCCGTACCTGCCAAACCACCCCCCCCCAGCTCGCACCGTAGTTCCACCGCTCACACCCGCACCACCGGACATCTGGGTTAACCACAAATTAATGTCCTGAGTGCCTCAGGACAACCCTTTACTCTCCTCCATTTTATCTCTAAATTTCTCATCATAATTCAGCCACGCAAAACCGCCATGCGTCTGTGCCGCTTCCAAGATGGAGTCCGCATATGCTAAGAGCATGCCATAATCCTCTGGCGCCTGCCGACCCCAAAACACTAGCTAACCTCAAAAAGGCTCGCACCCAATTAATAACATTCCGGGACACCTTCCGTACGCGACCCGCCTTCTCATCCTCCTTCCGCTTCTTCTTACTCTCCCCCGAACGCCTCCTGCCCTCCAACAATCGGAATATATCGACATAGCGCCGCTTCCATATCTTACGCCGTAGGTGCCGTGGGACTCCTTCCCACAATTCCGCGAACGCCACCACATTGGGAACTCCCTTTGCGCTGACTGTCCCACCCAGTCCTGACTCCAGCCCGGGTCCCGAACGAGAAGGCGCTATCGAGGATGATGATGATGACGCCGAAGACGCAGAGGAAGAATCCGAACTGTGCCGGCTCCGCCGCCCGTGCCGACATTTGCGCTTCACCTTACGCCCTCCCTTGTCCTTCCCACCCACCTGTTCCCCCCCACCCCCTCCTGCCACGTTGCACCCAGACAACTCACCCATGTCACTTCCGCCACCCGCCGACAGCTCCTGTGGCAGTACTGCGGGATCTCGCACCGCCTGCGCTCCGCTCGCGCTCCCAGCGCTGGCCTCACTCCGCCGAGGTCCCTCGGATACGACCCCAGCCACATCCTCCATCGCCGCACTCTGTCCTTCGGGTATCTGCGCCGCCTCGCGTGCGTCTCTGTCCACCTGGAAAGACAAAGCAGAAACAGCGGGGGGAGAGGGGACAAACGAGGGGCCACAAGGCGGCCAAGCAGACATCCACTCTGCACGGGAACAGCCCTGGCCTCCGCTCCTCCAATGCTCCCATGGCGACCCTCCCGCTGGAGATCCCCCACCGCCCACTGCCCCTCCTTGCCCCCATGAGCCCTGCCCATATGGGTGAGCCCCAAACCATGGCGTGGACCAACCTGTCCAGCTGGCCCCCCTCCCCCCCACCCCCCATCCCTTGTCCTCCCCCCCACCCCTGATCCCTTGTCCTCCCCAACTGCACCCACTCGCCTCTGCAACCCCACACTCAGCGCTCCTTTGCACCATCCCCCGCCCTGCCTCTCCATACCCCATCTCCCTGCTGCCTGCCCCATCAGCTGTCCTGCCACCCCCAGCTCCCCCTGTGGCTACTACCCCCAGACCAGGCTCCAGCGCCAGGCCGCCAACCCCCTGCCCCCCTGGCCAAAGATCTCCCTAGATCTCTTCCCCCAACGCAGACCTCATTACCCCTACCACCCCTGGCCCTTCCCCCGCCGCCAGCTCGTTTTCCTCTGGCCCCAATCACCCCCCTCTGTCCGCCCTCCCCTGCAGCCGCCCCTCCTGACGTCCACTCCTTCCGCCCCGTGGAAGGCCCCGCCTTGCCGCCTCTCCGGGCCTCCGTAGTGCGATCACCTCCCCCCGATGTCCCCTTCCTTCCTTCCTTTCTTCTCCGTGGCGGCATTTCCCCACCCGCGACCAGTGCCTAAAGCAGCCTCCGAACTCCACCACCCTCCTTTCACCGGGCCTTCGCCCACCACCTCACCCGCTGCTGGAAGGAAATTTTTTGGCTCCCGCTGTCCTGCGCACTCCTACCCTCTGCACCGGAGCACCGGACCTCCTCGACGCGCCTCGCTGCAGGCCTTGCACAGCACGAACTTGCCGCGAAGAAGAGAAGATGCCGTCCTCTTCACCGGTCTCGTCAAGGGACCGCCGCCGCCGCGCGCTCTTCTTAAAAACCCCCCCTTTACCCTTCTCCTCATTGGCTCGCGCCCACCTCCATCAACGGGGCGAGCCAATGAGTTCAAATAATGCCACCCCAGCCCCCGCCCCCTTTTTCACGCCGAGGGCAGGGTCCCACCGGGCCGCGCGCCTGGTTACCTACGGCCGCTAGGGACCCTGCCCTGCGGCCTCGCCATTATGTGAACATTCCTTATATGGGTAAGAAATCTAATTTTGCAAGAAAACGTGACGTGATGGAACATTTTGGCTATTTTTCCTGGATTCAGCACCCCAAAATCTATAGGAATCAGTTGCAAAACTGGAGGCAGTTTTTTGGTAGTGTACCTGTGTAATTGGTCTATCTAAAAAAGATGTTGTAGAATCAATAAGATCATGAAGGTTTGAACCTCTAGTATAAGCTATTTGTAATGGGTTTTGAAAGCAAAAATGAAAAGATAAAACTTCCCAATGTTTGCTTAAAATGTGTCTAATTTGATTAGAATGGGTCAGCTAAATAAACATAAACATGTATGGAAGTATGCCTATAAATTTTTCAGATGAATCTGAAGAAGAGGAAGCCAAATCAGATGAAGTGGAATTTGCTGTGGGCATAGATGACAATAGCCATTCGCAATGTGTATATCGCACTCTTTTATAGGCCAACTTTAATAAATCATTTGGGTAACCCCGTTGTTGAAGACACTTAAATAGATCTTTAGCATGACATATTTAATCCTCCATAGTTAAACAAATCCTCTGAAAACAGATAAATTGTCCATATAGAAGGCCTTTTTTAAGAGCCAAAGGATGAAAACTTTGGTTGCCATTTACTATTGTGGTCTTTGGTGCATTGAAACAGGGCGTGTATTGCTGACAGCATCCTAAATGCAGTGATGTGTAATTGCTGATAACGCTGATTCTCTGCAATGAATATTGTGGAGGTCATTTTTCCAGATACGTGCACAAATGTTTTTGCGCTATTGTAACTGTGGTTTTGGTGAGATACTGCTGTTCAAAGAGTGATTTCCTCAGATAGGATAATATGAACAGTTTACACATAATTTTCATGTTCTAGTTGTGTGAGGCGCATTGTTGTGTGCTTTTTTTCACATAATTATAACAAGGGTTTACATAAAAAAAACCCCTTTCACTGAGTAAAGCGGAAGAGAGGTCGCGAGAGGGAATTGGTCCTCAAGACTAATCTTCCAACATATAAATAGATTATAATGCTCAGCCACTTCTGCTCTATTTTTGTTTTTGATGCATGTTTTTAGAGCAGTGTTATTTTGCTTTTTTGGTAGTTATGTCAGTGAGGTAAGCTTGGATTTGAGGGCAGATGGGGTTATTGATGTCTACTGGATGATATAACATAACATCGTCTAAGAAGAGGTGATAGTACACTTTGGGGTATGTTTACTAAACCGTCTTAATGTGTGCTCTGTGATGTTATCACGTGATAAGGTACCCTATCGCGCGATAATGGCGCTTTTTCAGGCGCACAGCTACTTTATCGTGTGATAAGGCGTGCAGCGGCGCAAACGAGCGCTGAAGGCAGGGAAAGGCTCCCGGAGGGCGGAGGAAGGCTCCCCAGGGTCGGAGAGAAGGGGTCAATGGGCGGAGAGTGGGAGGGGAGAGGCTCTCTGCATACTAACGCTGTGAAATCCGAGGCTGAAAACTAACGCCAGTGAAACCCTGGCATTAGAGCTGATTTAAAGGGAAGAGAAACCATTTCTGTCAGCAATGTACAGCTAAATCTGGAAAACCTACAGAAAAAGTGATAAGTGTGATACATGTGCATGGAACAAAAGTGCAAATAAACATTAAAAATGACCCCAACAAAATATAAAAAAACATAACCAAGCTGGGCAATAGTGATATTAATGGGAAACGTCGAAAAACACTCCCAAGAAAGCTCCAAAAAAAGGATATGAATTTTGGAAGCGTCTACGCTCCGTCCCCATACAAGGTGAATGATCCCACAGTGAAATAGCGCTGATCAGGGTTTCCCTCTCCATTGGACAGGTTTCCTATGGCATGCACATGTTCCAAAACAGCAGGGCGGGCATGTCGGAATGGGCAACTGGACAGATGCTGGGAAAGGGGACACAGAGGGCTGCAGACGGCACATGCTGTGCTGCAGCTGGGCCACAGTACGGACTAGGGTGATGCCTAGGTGACCCATAGGAATGCTGAAACAGTAGAGCAGCCAGACAGCAACTGATGAGGGCCCAGCATGGGCATGAGTGTGCTTCCCACAGTGTCACAGGGGATATTACCCAGCAGCTACCCCCAAAGGCACAGAACATTGGCAGGCAGTGCTGGGGGGAAGCGTCAACATCCATGCAGGCACCCCTACCCCAGAACCTGCACCATAGGCAGCCACCTACCCGCACAATAGATGGCCTGAGACTGTGCTCCACCAGCACCACCAGCAGACGGGCATGTCAGCAGGGTGGCAGAGGGGTACTGGTGGTGGAGGGGGCAGTGTCAGCTGCCCAGAGCAGACCGTGGCCTAGCCCTGTGTAGGTGGGTGCCATGCACTGCAACAGACAGGCCCTGTCTGACGAACCGTCATGGTATCCCCAGGGAATGCACTGTCTCTGTGGCAACACAGTGGTGCAGTGCACACAGCCAGTGTGTTCAGGAGCAGGAGATCACAGGTTTAAGTCCCAGCTGTGGTTCCTGCCAACCCAGGCCCCATATTTTACCCACTACTACAACATGCTAATACAGACAGAATCTGTAGTGCAGATGACGTAGACATGCCCAAAACACCTACATTTTACCCTACAGAGCACAGATACCATAAACATGCGCATTACCTAGAGCAGAGTCTCCCAAATGCAGTCCTGGAGGGCCAAACACCATTCAGGTTCCATGCTGCCTCTAATAAATGTGGCTGTGCTGCATTGCTATGCACCGCCCCCATGGTATGCAGATGTATCTCATGCATATTCATTAGGGACAGCATGAAAACCCGAACAGTGTTTGGTCCTCCAGGACTGGAGTTGGGAACCTTTGCCCTAGAGCAGCGGCCAACAGGGGCAGACACACCCGCACCCACAGGCTTCATTATCCCAAGCCTCCTGCAGAGGCAGGATGTTGGGCCCTGCGTGCTTCTCCCCATACTAGCACTTGCATACCTTAGCAATGCCACCCTAAACATGGGAAAACTGTACACAGCTATCAAAAATGTTGCTATGATAACTGGCAGATAGCAATTCCTATGTTAAGCACAATTGGCTGATTGAGCTGCATCATAGCAACCTTTCTGATGTCTGTGGAGTGTGCCTCAGGTCTGGTGTCTGACAGAGTGACCCCAACAGTATTGCGTACCCTAGCCATGACTGCACTGTGCCCAGAACTGGTGTGGTGGCCAGGGTGCCAAACACCTCTATAGTTGCAGAATAGGTGTGTGGAGTGTGTGTCTGTCTATCCAGTGTGTGGTGACTGCCAACACCCTCCACAGCCCACACTGCTAGCACTGTTGCCAGTATTGGCCTGCCAATGTGCATAATGAGTAGCAAGGTACTGTGGGAATAGCCTGGTTAGGGTGGCCTGGCCTGGCCGCATCTGCACAGGGCATAGGGCAATGGCTCGGACATTGTAGTGCCCGGCCACCACCTGCACAGACAGCGTGGCCACAGCATGTCCTGCTGGGAGGTCACTCTCACCCTTTATCTTTATCTTTATCTTTATTGTTACATTTGATAGACCGCTTTTGTCGAAACATTAAAGCGGTGTACAATAAAAAAGGTCAGCAATACAAAGTATAGGAAAGGAACGCCATAGTAAGATAGGAAAGCAAAGAGTAAGACAGGGCACAGACAATTAAAACCAAACAACTAACCAAGACTTCCATGACACAAGCAACAAAAACAAGGTAGAAGGACCAGACAAGGGAAAGACAGGACAAAACATATAAGCAACAGAACAAACAGGACTGACTGAGCAGTGACCACGGCATGGCTAGGTTCCCCCATAGTGCTATATAGTATTTCTCTCATGTGATATTTATGGGTCCCTTTTGTGACCCAATCACTGACTTATATGCTTGGTGTGCATGCTGACATCCCAGTTCTGGGTACACGCATCTCCTCCAGGACCATGCACTATGGACTAGCTAGCAGACTGTCTGCAGCTAGTATGTGTCTTGCTGGAACACCTTGCAGGGTGCAGCGGCTGGAGGCTTGCTGCTGGAGAATGTCAGATAGTGGTGGGGGGCAGCTGAGCATTTCCAGGCCTACTGTCTGTCTGCTATTGCTTTATGGATGTGTACAGCTCTGCATTGCCTGCCCTGTAGGGTGTATGTTCCCCAGCAGGACTGGGGTTGATGGTCCCCTCTACTGCTACCATTGCAGAGAGATAGAATGTGGATCTATTGGTGGGTGATTCTGTTTCCCACCCTGAGCCCCAGTGGGTGGGTTGTGTGGTGGTACATAATCTGCCTATGGGTCCAAGCACCTCCCCCCCACCCCACCCCACCCCACCCCACCCCACCTAACCTCACCTCACCCCACCTCACCTACATTATGTAACCATGGCACCAACACAGGATATACACTGTTCTGGGTGCATCATAGCCCATAAGGGCTAGACATGACTGAGAAATACAAAGGGACACAGATGTAACCTAGGCGTGTCTGCAGAAACTACCTATCACACACAGTAACACTGATGGGGACCTGCAGCATGGTGTATTTCAGCCATGAAAGGTGCTGTGGACCTGGTACTGGGCGCCCCACCTCACCCTCAGGGTGATCACAGTACCCGCACAATGTGATGGTCTGTGGCTACTCTGCGCCAGTACCACACACTGTCAGTTCCCCCTACCAGGCCGAGGTGCTGTGGGGGTGCATACCCCATCTTGTGCCCATCTGTCGACTGCTGATTTGTATGTGCAGTGCATCATGGGTATGGGTGGGTTAACCCTATCCTGGTAACCACAGCAGACAGTTTGTGTGGTGACGTGCAGTCCTTCTGCAGCCAGCCAGGGGTTTGTTAGCAGCTGTAGCCCACGAGTTACTTCACTGCCTGTGAAGCCAGAGGTTATGGGTTCAAACCCATGGTGGGGTTATTTGATAGGGCTGTCTGAGGCATTGTCTATTTTTAATATACATTAGGGCTGCCAGCAAAAACACCCTCAGATTACTGTAACCTTAAGGTGCCTCATAAGGCACCCCATAAGACACCTTCTAGGGCGCCTTATAAGCCTATCAAGCGCTTGATGATACCACATTACTGGCTGAAAGTGAAGATGATCTGAAACATTTGCTTCTCACAATCAAAGAACATAGTCTCAAAATGGGCCTGCACCTTAATGTAAAGAAGACAAAGATCATGACAACTGGCATAATCAGCAGGTTCATCGTTGAAGGAGAAGAAATTGAAATTGTGAACAACTTTAACCTACTTGGATCAACTATCAATAAAGAAGCAACAAGCAGTCAAGAAATCAGACGACGCATTGCTCTTGGCAGAATGGCTATGAAAGACCTAGATAAGATTCTCAAGAGCAGATATGTCTCTCTCCATACAAAGATTCAACTTGTTCAAGCCATGGTATTTTCAATAACATCATATGGATGTGAAAGCTGGACAGTGAAAAAGATAGACAGGAAGAAAATTGATGCCCTTGAATTATGGTGCTGGCGGCGAATACTGTGTATACCATGGACTACCCGAAGAACAAACCAGTCGGTACTAGAGGAGATCAAACCTAAGCTTTCTTTAGAAGCTCAGATGACAAGACTTTGACTTTCATACTTTGGACACATCATGCGAAGGGAGAGAAAGACATTATGCTTGGCAAGATAGAAGGTCAACGCAAAAGAGGAAGGCCAGTAATGAGATGTATCGATACAATAACAGCAGCTACGGGTACCAGTCTGTCAACAATGAGTCGCCTGACTGAGGACCGAACACAATTTAGGATAGCTATCCAGAGGGTCGCCATGAATCGACTCCGACTCAATGGCACTTAACAACAACAAGCGCTTTATAAGGTGCCTTATAAGGTGTCCTATAGGGGACATTATAGGGTGCCTTGGCAGACAGTGCACTTTATAATGTGCCCTATGGAGTGCGTTATGGGGTGCCTTATGCAGCACCTTAGGTTACGCCACTGTGAGAGTGTGTTTGCTGGCAGTACTAATTAAAATAAAAGTAAAATGCCTCAAAAATCACTACCTAAAGGTAAAGGGTGATGCCTCAGCCAGCCTTATGCATACTGGGGATCAAACTCATGAATGCTGTACCATCAGTCAGTGTATTAACCATTGCGCTACACCTCTGCTTCTATGTTTGCATGTCTGCGCGCCTACTTAAGATTATCATGCATTAACGTGCTTAGCGGCGTTTCGCCCGATAATGTGCGCAGCACGCGTTATCGCGCGATAATTCCATTTTGCTACGTTAATACCGAAACGCCCACTCCTTTTATGGCATCCTGCACACTATCACCGGGCGCACATTAAGACTGCTTAGTAAACATACCCCTTTGTGTTTCTTGAAGATGTCACATAATGGTTGCATGTAGAGATTAAATAGTAGTGAGGATAAGGAGGAGCCTTGGGGAACTCCTTGTACCTGTTTGAAGGTTGAGGAGGATGCTGTCTGAATTTGGACTGATAGGGTACAGTCGGTGAGATATGTTTTAAACCATTCTAGTATTGTGCCTTGGAGGGCTAGTTGTTGTAGTCTTGAGATCAATATGTGATGGCTGATGTTGTCAAAGGTGGCAGCAATATCGAGAAAGATGAGTAAGAATGCTTCTTTGTTATTATTTAGTCCATGGTGGAGTCTGTCCATAAAGGTAAGCATCAAGGTTTCCACACTGTGAAAAAGTCTAAAGCCATGCTGTTGATCATCTAGAGGAGCGTTTAAATCAATGATGACTTGCAATTGGATTTGAACTATTTTTTCAATGATTTTTGCCAGAAATGGTAGGCTGGCGATAGGCCTGTATGAGTTAGGGAGGGATTTCTCTGTTACATTAGATTTTAAGATAGAGTGTATGATTGCCTATTTTAGGGCAGACGGCATTTGCCCTCTTTGTAATGACTAGTTGACTATTTCAAGGAGAATGGGTGAAAACTCTTCTTTTTTTACCTTGAGCCAGCTGTCTGGGCAGGGGTCTGATGGGGAAGTGGTTGTGTTGATGTTTGTAATAGTGCTTTTTAGTTGTTTGAGATTTATGTGATGGTTTGGTTGTGAGGTTTAGTCTTGTTGAGATTAATCAATTGGGTGTTGGGATGAGTAACACTATTATTCAGGGGGACAAATTTCTCCATAAGATAATTGGCTAGGGTTTGGGGATCTATTTGGGGTAGTTCAGTGTCATGATTGGGGGATTTAGTTAGAGATTTGGCTATCGAGAAAAGCTCTCTCAGTCTGTTGAGGGATTTTGTAAGGAGCTTGGTGTGATATTCTTTTTTTCTTTTGTTATGACTTCTTTATGGGATTTGAGAGTGGACATGTAGAGCATATTGTCAGCTTCTGATCTTGTGATTCTCCATTTGGTTTCCAGTTTTCTGAGCTTTTGCTTTAGCTTTCTTAGTTCAGAAGTATACCAAGGTTTGGATTCTTTCTGCCTTGTTGGGTGGTGAGATACGGTGGTCTGTGCGGCTTTGGCGATGGTCATGTTTCAGCTATTTATGAGGTCATTGAGTTCCATTGTAGTGGAGTTTATGTTTGGTATAGTGTCATTTGAGAATGATTCTTTATTAAACACTTTAAATTTGTTTTTAAAGCGGTTAGATTCCTTGGTTTTGGGGGGAAATGTGGTAGACGGGATAGTAAACTCTAAGAGGAAATGATCTGTCAATTGGAGGGGGAGTGCTTTAGGAGGAGAGAAGTGTATGGTTGTGTAGGAGAAAGATGAGATCAAGTGTGTTGCCCTTTTTGTGGGTGGGGGATTGCACTATTTGCTGATATCCTAAGTCATGCAGGGCATTTATTAAGTGAGTGGAGTGTGTGGGAGGAAGTGATAGCAAGTTGAAATTGTCAAGAATAATGTGGTGCTTCCTTGGGGTTGAAGTGCATGCAGTTTCTAAGATGGAGGACAGGTTATTTGGGTTGGGGGAGGAGGGTCTGTAGATCAGACTGATCATGATGGATTTGTTGTTAATGGTTAGTACGTCCATACCTTCTATAGTGTTGTTGAATCAGAGATAGAATTTGAGGTCTTTTTTGCTAAGATTAGCACGCCACCTCCACGCTTGTTTGGGTATTGGAATAGGTCAGAGTTGGGGAGGGCTAATTGGTTGGTTAGGATGTTGTCTGAATTGGATAGCCAGGTTTCAGTTAAGCAAAGTATGCTTGGGTTGTTATCTCTGAGGAGATCAATTATTGCAGGGATTTTGTTTCTGATGGATCTAGCTTAATGAGAGTAATTTTTATTGGGCATTCAGTGTTGTTGGTGGGGGATAGGGGAGGGTGCAGTTGGGGGTTAAGTGAATTAGTCTTTGAGGGAGTGTTTTTGGTGGACAGCAAATGGGGTGTGGAAGGGGAACAATTGAGAGTTTCTTTGGTGGTGTGGTAAAATGGGTATATGGAAGTAGTGGTCTTGATGTTGTAAGGGAGCAGTTATTGGTGATAGCAGGAAAAGAATGCTGAGGAAGAGAATGTGCCATTGTACGCAGAAGTAATTGAATGTGAATGAATGCTGGAAGAGAATGTTATATGCTAATGAGTTGAGCAGAGATGGAGTAGTAAAATAAGTAAGTGAGATATCCACCGATAAGAGTACTTCTAGAGTAGAAGGCAATTTGCAAACAATTGAATTGTACATAAGAATGACGGTTCAGAATACAAATGGCAAAATTAGGAAACAAATGAGTTAAACATGCAAGCTTGTAAGAGTATAAATGGCAATCAGTAAGCAAATGAAATGTGCATGTGTATGATTATACAGAACGTGAGTGGTAAATTAGCAATTAAGTGATAAATATTTATGTAGAATTACATAGAACAATAATGGTCAATTAAACAATCATGTGGTAGATGCATTTGTCTGAATATTCAAAGTATGCGTGGCACACTTAAGGTTGCGTGTATAAAGCTGGTTAAGGTGGATATCCGTAGAAGAATGATCCTTTATTCGCAATTAGCTAGACATAAAATTAAGCCAAGAAGTAGGAAAACTACAATTGTTGTGAGTATGTTTTGATGAGCCTATGAAATAACAATGCTTAGTTGTTTTGCAAGATTCTATAGTGTAAAGCAATATCATTAGAGGGAGATATGCGGAGTAACAGATATGCATTAACTGGCATGAACTTAAGCCTATGAGTATTAGTTCTGGAGGAGCTGATAGTGTGAGATGTTATTGAAGGTGTGCATTCAGCCTTAAATTAATTTCGATATGGGTAAAATGTGAGAGATCAAGCATTACATCATTAATCAGAGCAACTTGGTAAGTTTTCTTGCACCTGGGTTATCTGTGGTAGGCAGTCCGTATTCCTGAGGAGTAGCGATTTTAAGGATTGTTGTCTCCTAAGCGCCTCGCCTAAAGGCCACGCCAAAGGCCCTCTGGCAAGGCCCACAGGAATGGGCCTGCCAGGCGTGGATGCGCTGTGAGTTTATGGTCTGGTGGGCGGGCCCAATTGGCCTTGTTGGAGGGGAGCGGGGAGGAGCTTACCTTCCCGCTCTCCCTCGATGATGCCAATTGGGTTGCGGAGGAGCAGGGTGAGAGCCAGATGTTGAGACTTTAATGGACGAAGCTGACTTGGATTTAGTGGCGGTTACAGAGACATGGTTCACAGACAACCATGTCTGGGATGTAATTATACCAGGTTATACTTTATTCAGGAAAGACAGGGTAGGAAGAAGGGAAGAAGGACTGGCACTATATGTAAAAAATACTATTAAAGCTATAGAATTTCAGGGCTTAAAAGGAGGCACTGTAGGTTTAATTAGAAAGAGGAAAAGGGAAATCCAGTTGCACTGGTGTGATATACAGATCTCCTTCACAGGAAGAAGAAGTGAATGGGGATTTAATAGGAGATATATGCAGTATTGCTATGAAAGGAAAAGTACTACTGATAGGTGATTTCAATATGCCGATGTTGATTGGTACATCCCTGCTGTGGTGTCATCTAGAAGTAAGGATATTATAATGCCTCTGTATCGTTCGATGGTGCGACCAAACCTTGAATATTATATGCAATTCTGCTCACCATATCTTAAAAAGGATATAGCAAAATTAGAAAAGGTACGGAGAAGAGACACAAAATGGTAAATGGGATAGAAATGTACCCCTATGAGGAAAGGCTTAATAGGTTAGGGCTCTTCAACTTGGAGAAAAATGGCTGAGGGGAAATATGATAGAGGTATATAAAATAATGAATGGAGTGGAATAGGTAAACATAGATTGGTTGTTTATGCCATCATAAAGTAGAAAGTCTAGGGGACATACAATGAGGTTACAATGTAACCCATTTAAGACTAATAAGAGAAAATATTTTTTCACTCAATGCATAATCAAGCTCTGGAATTCAGAGCTTGATTATGCGGAGTGGAGGAGTGGCCTAGTGGTTGGGGCAAAGTACTTCAGGCCAGAAAGTCAGGGGTTCAAATCCCACTAGAGGACAGCAACCTTGGACCAGATGGACTGGGGTTTCTAGTCCCACAGGTGCTCCTTGTGGTCTTGGGCAAGCCACTTAACTCTCCATTGCCCATGTTCCCTGTAAAATAGTTATCTCCAAGTTATAATGCCCTGTTCAATGTAATTTCAGTTTGTTGAATGTAAACCGCACTGATGCAGAATAGCACAGTATATAAGAGAATGTAAATAAATTACTGGAGGATGTGGTAAAAGCTGTTAGTGTAACAGGGTTTAGAAAGGTTTGGACAAGTTTCTTTATTAAAGAGGACCCAGAAAATCCACTGTTTATCCCAGGACAAGCATTGTGGAACCTGTGTACCTTTTTGGAAACCTACCAGGTACTTGTGGCCTAGATTGACCACTGCTGGATACAAGATACTGGACTTGATGTGCCTTATGGAATGCTCATTCCATCTATAATAAATCCCCTTTACTCATGATCTCTGTATCTCTCACACTTTCCATCTTCTTGTTCTTATTGAGATCTGGCTCCTCCCTGATGACACTGTTTTGGTTGCTGCCCTCTGTCATGCTGGCTGCCAATTCTCTTAGTGGCTGCCAATTCTCTTATGCCCCTCATGCCACTGGTCATGTTGGTGGTGTTAGATTTCTGCTTTTTCCCTCCTTCCTGTTTCAAACCCTCCTTTTACTTCATTCTCAGTCATTTTCCTCTTTTGAAATCCACTGCATCTGCCTTTTTAATTCTCTGGATTGCTGCTATTTATAGACCACCTGACAAGTTCACCTCTACCTTTCTCACTGACCTTAACTCATGGTTTTCCTTATTTCTGGATTCTTCTTACCCTTCCCTTATTCTTGGTGATTTTAACATTCATGTTGATAATCCTTCTGACCCCTTTGCTTCTAAGCTCCATTCTCTTACCTTCTCATTTAACATCCAGCTTTGCTCTTCTGCCCCTGTTCATCGACATGGTCACTGCCTTGACCTTGTTTTCTTCTCTGATTGTTTACCCTCTAATTTTTGTACCTCAGTTCTTCCTTTATCTGACCATCACCTGCTAAGCTTCACTCTTCATCACTCCATGCCTCAGTCTCACCTATTCTCTTCGTACCTTTTTAGGAATCTTCATGCTATTGATCCATTGACTTTCTTCTCTATTGTCTCATCACCTCTTGCCTCCACTTTGTCTTCTAAGTCTGTTGATGAGGCTATAGTTTCCTATAATACTGCTCTCTTCTCTGCTCTGGATATTCTTGCTCCACCCATGCCACGTCCTGTGAGGCGCACTATTCATCAACCCTCACTGTCTTCAACTACCTGCTACCTACGCTCCTGTGCCCCCTCAACTGAGCGCATTTGGCTCAAATCCTGCTCCTTTTCTGACTTTCTTCAAATTCATGCTTGCTTCTCTCCAGTCAGCAATAGCCCTCACCAAACAAAACTACTATGTCCATCTCTTGCCTCTACCCCACCATCTCTTTTCCTCTCAACTCTCTTCAAGGCACCTCCCCCGACCCCTCTTTCTCTTTCTGCCCAAACCCTTGCTGACTATTTTCATGACAAAGTTCACAAGATTACTCTCCAATTCCTCACAAGTTCAGCTTCATCCCCTCTTCTCTCTCTTCAATACCAACTTCCCCCTCAATCTCTTTTAGTCTTTCACCCTAAGATTTCTGAAGAGGAATCCTCATTTTCTTTCCTCCTCTAAACTTACTACCTGTTACTCTGATGCTATTACCACCTATCTCCTTAATTCCATTTCCTCCTATCATTCCTTTCATCTCACATATTCTTAATCTATTGTTTTCCACTGCAATTTTTTCTACAGCCTTCAACCATGCTGTGATCACACCTCCCCTCAAGAAACCTTCACTTGATCCTACTTGTCCTTCTAATTATTGACCCATCTCCCTTCTTCATTTCATTTTCAAACTTCTTGAATGTGCAGTTTTTTGCCGTTGCCTTGAATTTCTCTCCTCTCAAGACTTCCTTGATCCACTTCAATCTGGCTTTTGTCCCTTATATTCTACTGAGACAGCTCTTTCCAAAGTCTCCAGTGACTTGTTCCTGGCTGAATCAAAAGGCCTTTACTCAGTCCTCATTCTCCTTGACTTTTCTGCTGCTTTTGACAATGTTGACCACCACCTTCTCCTCGACACATTGTCCTAATTTGGTTTTAGGGACTCTGTGCTGTCCTGGTTCTCTTCTAATCTCTCCCATGGCTCTTTTAATATTTGTTCTGGTAGTTCCTCCTCTACTGCTATCCCACTCTCAGTTAGTGTACCACAGAGGTATGTTCTTGGCCTTCTCTTTTACTCTCTCTATACCTAGTCCCTTGGTGCACTCATCTCCTTCGATGGCTTTCAGTATCATTTGTATGCTGATAAATCTATCTATCTACACTTAATATTTCTCTATCACTCCAAGCCCATTTCTCTGCCTGCCTATCTAACATCGCTGCTTGGATGTCTCACCGCCATCTGAAATTGAACATGGCTAAAACAGAACTTCTTATTTTCCCCCTAAACCAGTGGTTCCCAGCCCAGTCCCCGGACCCCCCAGGCCAGTCAAGTTTTCAAGATATCCACAATGAATATGCATAAGATAGATCTGCATGCACTGCTTCCATTGTATGCAGTTCTATCTCATGCATATTCATTGTGAATACAGTGACAACCTAACTGGCCTGGGGGTACCCAAGGACTGGGTTGGGAACCACTGCCCTAAACCCTCCTCCTCCCTTCCTCCTTTCTTCATCTCTGTTGATAATTCTCAGCCTGTAACTTTGGGGGTCATCTTTGACTCCTCCCTATCCTTCTCCACACATATCCAACAGCTAAAACCTGTCATTTCTTTCTCTTTAACATTAACAAAATTCACCCCTTCCTTTCTGAACACACTGCTAAAGCACTTATCCACTCTTTAGTCACTTCCTTTCTCAACTATCGCAACCTCCTTCTTTCTGGTCTCCATCTGAGTCATCTTTCTCCTTTTCAATCTATCCAGAACTCTGCTGTACAGCTAATCTTCCTCCAGCCCCAATATACTCATATAACCCTTATTCTCAAATCACTTCACTGGCTTCCCTTCCATTTTTGTATCCAATTCAAATATCCCCTTCGAAACCTATAAATGCATTTATTTTATTGCTCCTCACTACCTTCCTTCTCTCTTCTCTCCCTATACCCTTCCTGTATCTATATGTCAGGTTTCCTCTCTCCCTCTTTTTAAATCCATGTTAAAGGTTAGACTGCCATATAAATCATATTCTATTTTATATGGAATTCTGACCTCTCCCAGTGCATCCCAGGATGCACCACGCGGAGCTGGGTGCCACCATTTTTCAAGATGGGAGACCCAGAGCGAAAGCACATAGGCAGCACTCTCACTTATTTTAAGGTACCAGGTGGGTATGGTGGATTCAGGGGCCGCTAGACCACCAGGTTCTTTTATTTTTATTTTGGGTAGGGGTGGGGAAATCAGGGGGTCGCTAGCCCAACTAGCGGTGGGTGGGGGTTCAAGGCTGCTAGACCGCCAGGTTATTTCATTTTTATTTTGGGTGGAGGTGGTGGATTCAGTGGCCTCTAGATCACTGGGTTCTTTTGTTTTTATTTCAGGAGGGGGGTTCAGGGGCTGCTAGACCACAAGGTTTTTTTTTTTTTAATTTTGGGTGGTGGGTGGGGAGAGGTTCAAGGGCTGCTAGACCTCCAGGTTATTTTATTTTTATTTCAGGTGGGGGTGGGGGGTTCAGGGGCCGCTAGATCACCAGTAATTCTCTTTCTTTTGGGGCACCGGCCCCCAATAGTATTTTGATGTCATCGGGGTTTTTTTTCTGATGCCGTGATTGTCCCCAATGCCATCAAAATACTGTCAGGTGGGGGGAATTGTGGCCACTGGGCCACCAGGGATTCTCTTTCTGTTGGGGCACTGGCCCCTGACATTATTATGATGGCATCAGGGGCTTTTCCCAATGCCACGATTGTCCTTGATGCCATATAGCGCGGTATATAAGAAAATAAAATAAATAAATAAATAATACTGTCAGGTGGGGGGATAGGGTCTGCTGGGCCACCAGGGATTTGATTTCTCTATTTTGATGGCATCAGGGGCTTTTCTTAATGCCTGGGACATCTGAAGAGAATGATCCAGGCATCAGGGAAGCCATCAAAATACTGTGGGAGGCATGTGTTAGAGGTTTAAGTTACCTCATACCCCGCAGTAAAAATATTGACGCTATAGCTGGTTGCAAAATCCTTTATGCCTGTCTCTACATCGGGCACAGCCATCAATTGCATGTGAAGCTCATTTTCCTTCAATTTAAAAATGTTTAAATACTCGTGGTGTCAATTGGCACTAGCTTTTCCGACATTGATTATGCATGCGTACTATCTGTTTTCTACATTTGACGTTAGCTAAAAGTGGTTAAAGTGTGCTTAAATGTGATATTATCTGTGCTTAAAGGCAGTGCTAGCTTTCTGCATTGGTCTGTGACAGATTGCAAGTTTTCTACAGATAGGAAGATGCCTCAATATAACTTACAGTGAACCCCTGAACAAGCGGTGAACTAAATCCAGTTCCATTTCCTTTCTAGGCTGGAAAAGATTGTTTATAAAAGCTATTTGCATAAATTGCATTCTGATTGTATAAACATTTACACATAAAGGCAGATCAGTTAAGACCACCCTGTTTAGTGTCTAATATGAATTCAGTCTCACATCTTCCAGAAAGGAGTGTCTTTTCAGTGTCACCTGAGATACATTACAACATCTGATGACCTTTTAATTACATAAAGAACCCGATCACCAGGGAAGAAACATACTCCCCACACATCAGCTACAGAAGCTTTAATCTCTGTCTTTATTTCATTTGGTTTTCAATCAATCTTTTATTCAGGATATGTAATGGTATCTATGGTATACTGTAATTATCTAGGTGTCATAGAATACATTTTAGATTTAATTGTGTTTTAGGCAACCCACAAAACTATAATCAATACTTTTCTTGCTCTTCAAGCACCGCAATATCGAGATTTCCCAGTCTAATATCCTTCTAGCTCTTGTATCTCTTTTCCCTAACAATGTTATGCTATTCCTATCTACCATCTGCCATGCTTTATGCCTGCTTAAATGGTAATGCTGAATTCAATAATAGTTCTATCATGCTAAACTTAAAGTTTTATTCAGTCAGAAGGTTTATGGGTTATTTTTCCCATAAATCACAGTGAACTTGATTCATCCAAAATAAATTTAGCCTTTAGGATAGTAAATACCTTAAGAACAGATGTTTGTGAAATAGCAAAATATGATGCTCGGCAGAGATCAAAGAGTTATTCAGAGTATGCCAGAGGAGGTATAAATGTTCCATTAATTTATTTATTTATTTATTTATTTTATTTAACAGTTCTTCTATACCGCTCTATTCTAGATCAGAGCGGTTTACATCCAACATCAACCATACAACACAGGAACCCTGAGTTGCATTTACAATAAACAGGAGATCAACTTGGAAGTAACTGGGGGGAACTATGTACATTGTATAACATATCTACATCTTATTTACACTGGGGGTCCTGATTCCATTTCAGTGGGTATCTTCTGATCGATCAGTTGATTATCCTTTTTCATGCTTATTAATCCTTATTCATTAATATGGGACATGGGAAACTGGGGAAGATTACAAAAGAGCAAGGGCAGAGAAAGCTGGTCTGAGAGATGCTGGGAATAAGTACTGTGAGGTCAATATGCAGCGGTGGCGGTCAGTGCTTTTAAATCACCTGGCCACCGCCACTGAAAGTACAAGTGGATCTTTAGTCCCAGAGTCTATCCGGCATCTGGTGCTGAATATCCAGTTTCATTGGCAATCGGAGCAGCTATCTGGTCATCGGTGATATTTAGCAGCTAATCAGATAGCTAAACTGCATATAATTAGGACATCCATTGACCTATCCTAACTCTATGTGGTTTAGCTGTCTGATTTGCAGCTGAATATAGCTGCTGACTGGAAAGCTGACGCAACCTGACTCCACCCACAGGCTGCCCAGGATTTAATCGGGGGTCTCCTGCAGTCTGTGGGGATATTCAGCAGCACTATTTGGATAGTGCTGCTGAATATTGGGATCACCGTGGTTTAGTTGGTAAGCAGATCCTGCATCCCAGCTAAACCCCTTTGAATATTAATTCATGTGATTTTTGCTGAGTATTGCTATAGAATGTCAAATAAAATGGAGGCAAGTTTTGACATTGTATTTGGAGTTCTTAGTTTTATTTGTTGTTTAATATGCGAGGAAGGTGTGTGAGTGTGTTTAGACAGGCCTCATGGATAGGCTGAGACCCCTATAACATGGATAAGCCTTCCATCTCATTGGCCAGTGCTGGGGAGGGGTGTGGAGACCTGCCCAATTGGTAGATAAGAGTAAGGAGGAAGGAGGAAGGAGTAAGAAGGAGAAATTTGGATGCGGGGGAGAGAGGTGAAATTTAGTGGGGAATTGGTTAGATAGTGGTGCAAGTGTAAGGAGGGAGTGGAAAAAGATAGCAGTGGAAATTTTCCCTTCTTCTCACCCCTCCCCTGTACGGGATTTGAGAAAGTATGGGGGAGGGTCTCAGAGGAAGATAACAAGAGGAGAAGTGAGGGGGGGGGTTAGAAGGCAGATTTGAGATGGGTAGGGACTAAATATTGTTTTTCTTGTTGAGTGTTTCTATGGAATGTCGAATACAGCTGCAGCCATGTTTTGCCATTAATAGTTGAAGTTCTTAGTTTTATTTTTCATTGAGTATGTGAGGACTGTGTGTGAGTATCTATGTTAATTTTTTATGCCTTCTCACCTAACTCTTGGAGGTGGTCAAGAATGAAATGGAGCGTGTACAACTTGATCTGTTGGGTGTCAGGGAACTGAAATGGACTGGCATCGGGCACTTTGCATCAGATGATCACATGGTCTATTATGCTGTAAATGAAAGACAAAGAAGAAATGGTGTTGCATTTATAATAAAGAAGAAACTTGCAAGAACTGTAATGAAATACAATGCAGTCAGTGAACGCTTAATCTCTATTCGTCTACGAGGAATGCCTATCAACACAACTATAATTCAAGTATATGCCCCAACAACAGCTGCAGAAGAGGATGAAATTGAAGAGTTCTATGAACAAGTTCAAGCTGAAATTGACAGAACATGCAAACAGGATATCCTGATAGTCATGGGTAACTGGAACGCAAAAGTTGGCAACAAAGAAGAAGGCAAAGTAGTTGGAAAATATGGACTTGGCAACATAAACAATGATCTATTCATCTCAAATACCTTCTTCCAGCAACACAAGCGGCGACTGTACACATGGACTTCACCCAATGGATTGTACAAAAATCAAATTGACTATATCTGTGGAAGTCAATGATGGAAAAGCTCTATAATATCAACAAAGACAAAACCTGGAGCTGACTGTGGTATAGATCATCAACTACTAGTATGCAAACTCAAGCTAAAGTTGAAAAAGAGCAAACCACTCATAAATGCAGCAAAATATGACCTTGAGAATATATCACTGGAATTTAAAGACTGCCTGCAAAACTGATTTGCTGCTTTAGATACAAATGAAAAAGCACCAGAAGAGTCATGGAATGACATCAAGAAGGTTGTGTTGGAAGAAAGCGAGAAGTCTTTAGAAAAGGTGAAAAAACAAAAACAGCCAAAATGGATGATGGAAGACAAACTGAAAATTGCCCAGAAATGCAGAGAAGCTAAAGCTAGAGGAGAAAGAAAGACAATCACAGTACTCAACAGAGATTTCCAATGTGCAGCAAGACAGGACAAGGAAAAGTACTACAATGACACTTGCAAGGAAATAAAAGCAGAAACTATTAGAGGAAGAACAAGATCAGCTTTCCTAAAGCTACAAAAGTTAAAGAAAAAAATCCAGCCTTGAATTGGAATGTTACAAGATGCTCAAGGTTCTAAGTTGAATGATGCTCAGAAGATGAAGAAAAGGTGGAAAGAATATACAGAGTTTTTATATGAAAAAAATCAAGTGGACGAACAGCCATTTCAACATGTACCTTATGATCCGGAATCATTGGTGATGAAAGAAGAAGTTGAAGTAGCATTGAAAGCCTTATCAAAGAACAAAGCACCAGGTATTGATGGCATTCCCATAGAATTATTACAGCAATATGATGCAGCTGTTACTGTACTTACAAGGCTCTGCCAAGAAATATGGAAGACAACATCATGGCCAACTGACTGGAAAAGATCTGTGTTTATACCAATATTAAAGAAAGGTGATCCAACTGACTTTGGAAATTATCACACAATCGCTCTGATCCCACATGCTAGCAAGATTCTACTGAGGATTATTCAAAAGAGACTACAACCATACCTGGGACAAGAACTATCTGTAATGCAAGCAGGGTTCAAGAAAGGACAAGGAACGAGAGACATAATCGCGGATGTGAGATGGATCCTTGAAAAGACTAAAGAATACCAAAAGGATATGTATTTGTGCTTTATCCACTATAGCAAGGCTTTTGACTGTATAAACCATGAGAAACTATGGGCCACATTAAGAAGCATGGTTATACCAGAACACCTGATCGTTCTCTTGCACAATCTGTATATTGATCCAGAAGCAACAGTTCAAACAGAACAAGGAGAAACAGATGGCTTAAAATAAGCAAAGGTGTAAGACAAGGCTGCATACTTTCCCCCTACCTCTTTAATTTATATGCAGAACAAATCATCAGAGAAGCAGGAATATATGAAGACAACAGAGGTGTGAGAATTGGTGGAAGACTTATCAACAACCTTCACTATGCTGATGATACCACATTACTGGCTGAAAGTGAAGATGATCTGAAACATTTGCTTCTCACAATCAAAGAACATAGCCTCAAAATGGGCCTGCATCTTAATGTAAAGAAGACAAAGATCATGACAACTGGCAAAATCAACAAGTTCATCGTTGAAGGAGAAGAAATTGAAATTATGGACAACTTTAACCTCCTTGGATCAACTATCAATAAAGAAGCAACAAGCAGCAAGAAATCCGACAATGCATTGCTCTTGGTAGTATGGCTATGAAAGACCTAGACAAGATTCTCAAGAGCAGAGATGTCTCTCTCCATACAAAGATTCAACTTATTCAAGCCATGATATTTTCAATAACACCATATGGATTTGAAAGCTGGACAGTGAAAAAGATAGACAGGAAGAAAATTGATGCCTTTGAATTATGGTGCTGGTGGTGAATACTGCGTATACCATGGACTGCCCAAAGAACAAACCAGTCGGTACTAGAGGAGATCAAACCTAAGCTTTCTTTAGAAGCTCAGATGACAAGATTTTGACTTTCATACTTTGGACACATCATGCGAAGAGAGAGATCATTAGAGAAAGACATCATGCTTGGCAAGATAGAAGGTCAACGCAAACGAGGAAGGCTGGCAATGAGATGGATCGATACAATAACAGCAGTTATGGGTACCAGTCTGTCAACAATGAGCCGCCTGATTTAAGACTGAACACAATTTAGGACAACTATCCAGAGAGTCGCCATGAGTCGACATCGACTCGATGGCACTTAACAACAACAACCTAACTCTTTTTCTTAGTAAGAGGAAATGCTAAATAGATTAAGAACCTGATTCTGATCAGCGAATAGCGGGGATATATGTCCGGGTTGGATGTCCAGCCCCGCTATTAGCCAAGACCATATGCTGCCTCAAGTGCTTCCTACACCCAGAGAGCCGCTGTGTGGGGAGCGCTGGACGGGGACAGGAAGGGGTTGGACGGAGGCGGAAAGTGGGTGGAGCAGGGGTGGACTGAGGCACCTGGACATACAAGACTGATTCATGTCATCAAACACAGCTCCACCAAACTGCCAGACGGGATGCAGGTGAGTCCCCACCACCCGATCTTGGCCCTGGCTGCCCCTGCCGAGGGTCAGGTGTCGGAGAAAGGTAGGCTTGGGGAAATCCACTGATTATCACTGGGGGGTAAACTATATGGAATCTAGCTACTTTTTGGGATCTTGCCAATGGCCAACAGATACTTGAGATCTGTTGGCTACTGCTGGAAACAGAACACTGGGCTTGAAAGACCTTTGGTTTGACCCAGCATGACAGTTCTTATGTTCTTAAGTTCTTTCCCAGCATCTCTTCATGAGATGGGAGGGTCAGACTATTGTTGCTACTGTATATATTTTTTTCTGCAAGACAATTGTCTCTTTATTGTTGTCTTAAATTCTCTTTTGATTTGTATATTTGCTCCTCTATATAGTGGTGTGCTCATTAAACTGTCAAGTTTGTTTTCCTTATTATATATATATATTTCTTGAATGATTAATTCTCTTGGTTTTCTTTTTTTTCTGTAACAAGTAATATTCTTGTAGCTTCTTCAAAAGTTCTGGTTTTTTTCTTCAAAAGTAAAATATGGAATGATTTTGCCAAATTTCAGTTGGTGTCTTGCATAGGTGTACTTAACTTTTATCCATAGGAGGCAATAATCTACATTTATGGGTCACTTCAATCTTATGGGTAATTTAACCTATGAACTTTGCAGCAATAATGAAAGGAAAACCACACAAGAAGTTCTTATTTATTAACCATCCAATGAAAAATTGGCTGAAGAAATTTGTGCCTGCTTTCTTGGAAGGTAGTTTTTTTTTAATCAGGGGTTCTCAAACTAGGCATCAGGATAAAACCAGATAGTCACATTTTTAAGATATCCATCATGAGCATGCAGAAGATAGATTTTCCTAAAATATAAACATAGAAACATGACAGCAGAAAAAGACCATATGGCCTATTTAGTCTGCGCTTCATATCAACTATCATAGTCCTTTTTTTTTCCTTTAGAGATCTTCAGTGTTTTTCCCATGCTGTCTTGAATTCAGATACTATCTTCATCTCTACTACCTCCACTGGGAGACTGTTCCATGCATCTACCACTCTTTCTGTGAAGAAATATTTCCGCTTATTACTCCTGAGTCTATCCCATTTCACCCTCATCCTATGTCCTCTCGTAGCAGAGCTTGCTTTCAATTGAAAGTGGCTCTCCTCCTGTTCATTTATGCCATGGAGGTATTTAAACTTCTTTATCATATCTCCTCTTTATCTTTATCTTTATTTGGTGCTTAATATACCACCCAGGCAGCAGCATCAAGGCAGTTTACAATAGAAATAAAACACTACGAAAAGTCAGAACATGAAAGGAACGCCATAGGTCGATAGGACAGGACAAAAATTGACAGGTAGGAGAGGAGGAAGAGAGTGAGTAAAGGCAGCTGGACAGAGAGAGAATAAGTCTTGAGGAAGGGGAAGGTCGAAAGCCAGTTGGAAGAGTTGAGTCTTCAGTGCTGCCTTGAACCTTTGAAGTGATGGTTCAAGACAGAGTGTGCGGGGGAGGGAGTTCTAAAGTGAAGGGCCAGGGAAATAAAAAGCAGAGTTGCAGGTGCATTCATGGTGAGCCTGAGAAGCAGGGGGGAGGAATAGCCAGTACTCAGAAACAATCAAGCCCAGGTCCCGCTCCTCTTTTGTGGACAGAAGTACTTCACCTATACTGTACCGCTCTCTTGGATTTATAGGGGGTGGAGTATTGCTGTCCACAAAAGAGGATCGGGACCTGGGCATGATTGTTCTGATGATCTTAAAATGGCTAATCAGGCAGATAAGGTGATTGCAAAAGCCAGAAGGATGTTTGGGTGTACAGGGAGAGGAATGGCCAGCAATGTTTGGTGAAACTTCATTTGGAATATTGTGTGCAATTCTGGAGACCACACTTACAAAAGGATATAAACAGGATAAGGCTGGTGCAGAAAGTGGCTACCAAAATGGTCAGTGGTCTTCTTTATAACCATATGGGGTCAGACTTAAAGATCTTAATATGTATACTTTAGGGGAAAGGCGGGAGAGAGGAGATATGATAGAAATATTGAACACGAAATAAAGAAAGATGATGATAATGATCATCAGGTCTGTACCAAGCCATAACTGCACCCTGTGCAACTTGCAAACCTGGAGCGCCCCATGACATCACACTTTTGTCATTTACCACTATCCCCCCATGCCCGGCATAGCCCTTCTGCCCCATCCCCCCATGTCCAGCATCTCCCCATCTTACCCCACCTCCTCATGTCCAGCCGGCTGCCCCTCACGCTGCCTGTTCTGTCTGCCTTTGCCCCACTGCCACTTTTCCTGTTCCCTTGCTGGTGGTGGTGGCAACCATGGTGGACCTCCATGCATGGCTGGTCTGATGCCTTCCTCCTTTGACATATACTCACATCAGAGGAGGGAAGGACCAGACCAGCACTGAAAGCGTAGAGTTGCGAAGAGCCACTTTTTTAAAAATTGGAAGTCTGCTGTCCCCACCACCATCAAGAGAACAGGAAAAGCAGTGGTGAAACAAGGGCAGGCCGGGCAGGCAGCACGAGAGGGAACTGAGGCAGAAAATCAGCCCAAATTGCATCTCTATTTATTTGCGCCCTGTATGGCTGCACTGCTGGCACAGGCCTAGGTGTGGCACTGATGAGCATGATAGAAGAAGATGCTAAAGGACGACATGCTCAGTCAGTGGAAGGGTCAGAGGCCAGGAATTTATCACATTCTGGGTATGCTTGAGACTATTACAGTGGTAGGAAAGAGGTTGAAAGTTCAGGTAAAAGACATGGGGATGAAGGGTCGTGTTGCATACGTTCATCAGCCTAAGTTCATACAAACACTGCTGGGCATACTGAATAGGCCGATTTGACAAGTTTGCTGTCATTTCATTTAATGTAAAATGCTATTTCTAGCCTGTTTTCTCTACTACATAGCTTCAGGGCAGGTTGCAATTAAAAATCGGAACCTTAATCAGAAAATACTTTCAACTGTCCATTAGTATCTAATTTCTTGCTATCTCTAAGGCGCCAGAGAAAACAGTTCATGACCAACTAAGTAAGTTTATTGACAATACTAATACAATCCACCCTAGGCAGTCTGGCTTTCAGGCTGATCATAGCACCATCCCATTTGGTAAGAATGCTTAATGAGATTAGGTGCAACATTGATACTGGAAAGCTTGTGATTCTTGTTTTACATGATTTAAGTGTTGCCCTTGACTTGGTCAACTGGCCAGTTTGGATATTGAGGGGATGGCATGGAATTGCTTCAACTCAAATTTTAGCAATTGTGCTTTTATGTAGTCAATGGCTCTAAATCTTCATTCGTTTCACTTATGTGGGGTACTGCAAGGTTCAGTATTGCAACCTATTTAATCTTTTTTATAGCACCTTTGCGTACCATGAGCCAGGGATTGGGTCTTACTGGGTATTTATATGGTGGTTTATGCTGATCCCATGTCTATGGATCTTCATCACCTTTATTCGTGTTTGAAAAAGGTTGCCACTTTTTAATTTTGAACAAGTTAAATCTGTTGAGATCCAAAGTTGTTTGCTGTTCAAAGAATATGTCACTCCGTTTGGCGTCCCCTACTGTTCATTAGGGATATTTAGGGGTATGTTTACTAAACCTTCTTAATGTGCGCCGAGCGTTAGTGTGCAGGATGCCATATAAGGAGTGGGCATTTCAGTTTAAAGTAGCAAAATGGGATTAGCGCGCGATAACGTGCGCTACTGCGCACATTATCGGGCAAAGCACCGCTAAGCGTGTTACCGCGCGGTAATCTTAAGTAGGCGCACAGACATCCAAACACAAAAACAGAAGTGTAGCACAATGGTTAATACACTGACTGATGATACAGGGGTCATGAGTTTGATCCCACAGTGTGCCTAATGCATAAGGTTGGCTGAGGCATCAGCTGTAACATAGAAGTATTGTTTCCTGAAGCATTTTATTTATTGCTGCCAGCAAACACACCCTCACATGCCGTAACATAAGGTGCCGCATAAGGCACCCCATAGGGCACATTATAAAGTGCACTGTCCACCACGGCACCCTATAATGTCCCCTATAGGGCACCCTATAAGGCGCTCCATAGGGCACCTTATAAGGCACCTTATACGGACTGTAACCATAAGGTGCCTCAGAAGGCGCTTTATAGGGTGCCTTATAAGGCGCCTTCTGAGGCACCTTATGGTTACAGTACCCTGAGGGTTTTTTGCTGGCAGCACTAATGTACATTAAAAAAAGACAATGCTTTGGACAGCACTATCAAACAACCCCTATTGTGGGTTTAGAACCCATGACCTCCAGGCTCTACAAGTAGTGAAGTAACCAGTGGGCTACAGCTCCATAACTGCTAGCAAACCCCAGGCTGGCTGCAGAAGGACTGCACATCACCCCACAGCCTGCTGTGGTCACCAGGATAGGGTTAACCCACCCATACCCATGATGCACTGCACATGCAAATCAGCAGTCTACAGATGATCACAAGATGGGGTATGCACCCCCACAGCACCTCGGCCTGGTAGGGGGAACTGACCGTGTGTGGTACTGGCACAGAGTAGCTACACACCGTCACATTGTGCAGGTACTGCACTCACCCAGAGGGTGAGGTGGGGCGCCCAGCACCAGGTCCACAGCAGAGATAGGCCATGCTGCAGGTCTCCAGCAGTGCTAATCTGTGAGGTAGGTAGTTTCTGCAGACACACCTTGGATATATCAGTATGTCTCAGTCAAGTTTAGCCCCTATGGACCCCTAGGAGGATTATGTACCACCACCCTCCCCCTCCTCCAGGGCTGAGGGTGGTAAACAGGGTCTCCCACCAACAGATCCACCTTATACCTCCCTGCAATGGTGGCAGTAGAGGGGACCATCAACCCCAGTCCTGCTTGGGAACAGACACCCTACAGGGCAGTCAATGCAGCTCTGTACACATCCATAACACAATAGCAGAAAGACATTAGGCCTGGATATGCTAAGCTGCAACCCACCACTATCTGATATTCTCCTGCAACAAGCCTTCAGCCACTTCACCCTGCAAGGCGTTCCATCAAGACACATACCAGCTGCAGACAGTCTGCTAGCTAGTCCATAGTGCATGTTCCTGGTGGAAATGAGTGCACCCAGAACTGGGATGTCAGCATACACACCAAGCAGATAAGTCAGTGACTGGGCCCCAAAAAGGAACCCATAAATATCACATGAAAAAAATACTTTATAGCACTATGGGGGAGCCTAGCCATGCCGTGGTCACTGCTCAGTCAGGGTGAGAGTGATTTCCCAGCAGAACATGCTGTGGCCACCCTGTCTTTGCAGGTGGCGGCCGGGCACTACAATGTCCCAGCCAGTGCCCTATGCCCTGTGCAGATGCATCCTGGCCAGGCCACCCTGTTCGGGCTATATCCATGGTACCTTGCTCCTCATTATGCACATTGGCAGGCCAATACTGGCAACAGTGCTGGCAGTGTGGGCTGTGGAGGGTGTTTGCAGCAACCACACACTGGATAGACAGACACACACTCCCACACCTATGCCAGCATTGTGCTACTATAGAGGTGTTTAGCAGCCCTGGCCACCACACCAGTCCTGGGCACAGTGCAGGCATGGATATGGTAGGCAATACTGTTGGGGGTCACTCCTCAGGGTGGTAAATACTGTCAGAGACCAGACCTGAAGCACACTCCACAGACATCAGAAAGGTTGCTATGATGGAGCTCAATCAGCAAACTGTGCTTAACGTAGGAATTGCTATCTGCCAGTAATCATAGCAAACTTTTGATAGCTGTGTACCGTATTCCCAGGTGTAGAGTGGCATTGCTAAGGTATGCAAGTGCTAGTATTGGGAGATGCACGCAGGGCCCAATGTCCTGCCTCTCCAGGAGGCATTGGCTAATGGAGCCTGTGGGTGTGGGTGTGTCTGCCCCTGTTGGCTGCTGCTTTACGGCAGAGGTTCCCAACTCCAGTCCTGGTGTGCCAAACACTGTTCGGGTTTTCATGCTGTCCCTCATGAATATGCATGAGATACATCTGCATACCATGGGGGTGGTGCATAGATATGCAGCACAGGCATCTTTATTAGAGGCAGCATGGAACCTGAATGGTGTTTGGCCCTCCAGGACTGCATTTGGGAGACTCTGCTCTAGGTAATGTGCCTGTTTATGGTGTCTTTGCTCTGTAGGGTAAAATGTAGGTGTTTTGGGCATGTTTACGTCATCTGCAAGAAAGGTTCTGTCTGTATTAGCATGTTGTAGTAGTGGGTAAAATATGGGGACTGGGTTGGCAGGCACTATAGCTGGGACTTGAACCTGTGACCTTCTGCCTCCAAACACACTGGATGTGTGCACTGCACCACCGTGTTGCCACAGAGACAGTGCATTCCCTGGTGATACCATGACTGTTTGTCCGGCAGGGCCTGTCTGTTGCAGTGCATGGCACCCACCTACACAGGGCTAGGCCATGGTCTGCTTTGGGCAGCTGCCACTGCCCCCCTCCACCACCAGTACCCCTCTGCCACCATGCTGACATACCCTTCTGCTGGTGGTGCTGGTGGTGTGCAGTCTCAAGCCATCCAGTGTGCAGGTAGGCGGCTGCCTATGGTGCGTGTTCTGGGTTAGGGGTGCCTGCATAGATGTCCACGCGTCCCCCAACACCGCCTGCCAATGTTCTGTGACCGTGGAGGTACCTGCTGGGTACTATCCCCTGTGACACTGTGATAAACACTCTCGTGCCCATGTTGGGCCCTCATCAGTTGCTGTCTGGCTGCTGTACAGTTTCAGCATTCCTAAGTGCCACCTAGGCATCTGCCTAGTCCGCACTGTGCCCCAGCTGCACCACAGCATGTGCCGCCTGCAGCCCTCTGTATCCCCTTTCCCAGCATCTGTCCAGTTGCCCATTCCGACATGCTCGCCCTGCTGTTGTGGAACATGTGCATGCCATAGGAAATCTGTCCAATGGAAAGGGAAACTCTGATCAGTGCTATTTCACTGTGGGATCATTCACCTTGTATGGGGACGGAGCGTAGACCCTTCCAAAATTCATATCTTTTTTGGGGGCTTTCTTGGGAGTGTTTTTTTGATGTTTCCCATTACTATCACTATTGCCCAGCTTGGTTATGTTTTTTGTATATTTTGTTGGGGTCCTTTTCAATGTTTATTTGTACTTTTGTGTCGTGCACATGTATCACACTTATCACTTTTTTGTAGGTTTCCCTGGTTTTGCTGTACATTGCTGACGGAAATGGGTTTTTTTTCCCTTTAAATCAGCTCTAACGCGAGGTTTTCACTTGCGTTAGTTTTGGCCTCGGATTTCACATCGTTAGTGTGCGGGGAGCCTCTCCCCTCCCACTCTCCACCCATTGACCCCTTCTCTCTGCTCCTGGGGAGCCTTCCTCCACCCTCCGGGAGCCTTTCCCCGCCTTCAGCGCTTGTTTGCGCCGCTGTGCGCGTTAGCGCGTGCTAAGGCACATTTGTGCCCCATAAAGCGTCATTATCGCGCGCTAAGGTACTTTAGCGTGCGATAATTGCACAGTGTGCACGTTAAGAAGGTTTAGTAAACATACCCCTTAGTCATTTGAAACAACATAGGAAATGTTGTTTCATTTTGTTTTTAAATTAAAATGGAACCCCCCCCCCCAAAAAAAAATTAATCACTTCCCATCTGTAATTAAAGGGTATGTTTAGTAAGCTGTGCTAACGGTTAATGCATGCTATTAGGACCAAGCTACAAACAGTGCATGTTAAGCATTAGCCCAGCTTAGTAAACATGTCCCTAATAGTGTGCACTATCACTTGATAGTGTGTGCTATCGTGCAACAGTGCTCACTAATGAGCGATAGTGCTCACTATTTGTCCATGCACAAAAAATGAACAGTATTGTGCAATGGTACATGCTATCACTCAGTAGAACACATTATTTCTCAGTAGCACATACTATTTGCCTATAGTATGATTATGGAGTGATAGTGCACATATTAATGACATTTTCCCCAAAATTAAATTTAAAAACAAAACAAAACAAACAAAATGAAAATTCCTGCAAATGACAAGGGAGATTAAACAAAATGAAAAATTTTGGCCTGCACACCCTTACTTTTCATTGGATAGCTATGTTCTTTAGGTGTTTGCTTGATGGTTCTAGGTGTACATTCAGATTCACACCTGAAGTTTTACTATCAGATTTCTGCAAGGTTAAATCATGTTCTCTCACCTTGTGACAGATTTGTTCATTTAGAGTGTTTTTGGAGCCTAATGATTTTTGTAACCTTGTTTTCTACTCTTTCACTTAACAAGACTGATAATCATAATGTTATATGCTGAAGTAACTGCTGAAGCTACTGTATAGAGTGATTGCCGTTATTACAAAATACAGCTGTTCAATTACTCTCCAATGCTTACAGATTTAGAATATAAGAACATAATATATGCCATATGGATCAGATCAAGGTCCATCAGACTCAGTATCCCGTTTCCAACATTGGCCAATCTAGGTCACAAGTACCTGGCAGGTTCCCAGAAAGGCATACAGGTTCCACAAGGCTTGTCCTGGGGTAAGCAATGGATTTCTCAGGTCCTCTTTAATAATGGTTTATGGAACTTTCCTCCTTTTTTAAACCCAATAACACAAACAGATTTTACTACATCCTCTGATAACGAATTCCAGAGTTTGATTACGTGTTGAGTAAAAAACGTAGATTTTCTCTTATTACTCAATGAGTTACATTTTAGCTTCATTGTATGTCCTCTAGTATTTCTGCTTTTTGATGATGTAGAAAAATGATCTATATTTTCCTGTTCTACTCCATTCATTAATTTATAGACCTCTATATCTCCCCTCAGCTGTCTCTTTTCCAAATTTAAGAGCCACAACTTTTTAAGTCTCTCCTCTTAGGAGTATCTTTCTATCCCCTTTACCATTTTTTTCACTCTTCTCTATACCTTTTCTAATTCTGCTATATCCTTTTTAAGATATGATGACCAGAACTGCACACAATATTCAAGGCATGGTCACACCATGGAATGATATGGAGGTATTATAATATCCTTGGTTTTATACTCTATTCCTTTCTTTATGATTCCTAGCATTCTATTTGTTTTCTTGGCTGCCGCTGCACACTGGGCAGAGGGTGTCAATCCACAATGATGCCTAAATATTTTTTCTGAGTGGTGGTTTCTAAGGCATGTCAGCATGGTGGCGGAGGGGTGCTTGTGGCGGAGGGGGCAGTGGCATCTGCCCACAGCAGACCATGGCCAAGCCCCATTTAGGTGGGTGCCGTGCACTGCAACAGACAGGGTCTGTCCGACAAACAGTCATGGTATCCCCAGGGAATGATCTGTCCCTGTGGCAACTGTGTGCTGCATTACACACAGCCAGTGTGTTCAGGAGTAGAAGGTCACCAGTTCAAGTCCCAGCTGTGGCTCCTGCCTACCCTGTACCCATATTTTACCCAGTACTAAACCGTTGTAATAAAGACAGACCTTTATTGTAGATAAAATAAACATGCCTGAAACACCTATACTTTACCCTATAGAGCACAGAGACCATAAACATGTGCAATCCCTAGAGAAGAGTTTCCCAAATGCAGTCCTGGAGGACCAAACACCATTCAGGTGTCATGCTGTCCCTAATAAATATGCCTGTGCTGCATTTGTATGCGCTGCCCACAGTGTATGCAAATGTATCCATGCATATTCATTAGGGACAGAATGAAAACCTGAACAGTGTTTGGCCCACCAGGACTGGAGTTGGGAACCTCTGCCCTAGAGCAGTGGCCAACAGGGGCATAAACACCCACACCCACACCCACAGACTCCACTATCCAAAGCCTCATGGAGAGTCAGGCTGTTGGGCCCTGCGCGCAGCAGCATCTTCCAATACTAGCACTTGCATACCTTAGCAATGCTGCCCTAAACTTGGGAACACGTTCCACATATATCAAAAGGTTGCTATGATTAATGGCAGATAACAATTCCTATGTTAATAACAATTTGCTGATAGAGCTGCATCATAGCAACCTTTCTGATATCTGTGGAGTGTGTTTCAGTTTTGGTTTCTGACAGTGTTTACCACCCCGGGGAGTGACCCCAACAGTATTGCATACCATAGCCATGCCTGCACTGTGCCCAGGACTGGTGTGGTGGCCAGGGCTTCCAAAATCCTCCATACTTGCACAATGCTGGCATAGGTGTGGGAGTGTGTGTCTGCCTACACCTTACTGAGCCCATACTGCTTGCACTGTTTCCAGTGTTAGTCTGCTAATGTGCATAATGAGGTGCAAAGTACTGTGGGTATGGCCCGGACAGGGTGGCCTGGGCAGGATGCATCTGCACAGGGCATAGGGCAATGGCTCGGACATTGTAGTGCCCGGTCACCACCTGCACGGACTGGGTGGCCACAGCATGTCCTGATGGGAGGTCACTCTCACCCTGACTGAGCAGTGACCATGGCATGGCTAGGTTCCCCCATAGTGCTGTATAGACTTTCTGTCCAGTGATATTTGTGGGTTTCTTTTTCTGGAGCCTAATCACTGACATACTTGCTTGGTGTGTCTGTACACATCCCATTTTTGGGTGCACAGAGTTCTTCCAGGAACATACACTATGTACTAGCAAGCAGACTGTCTGCAGTTAGTATGTTTATGGCTGAAACACCTTGCAGGGTGCAGCGGTTGGAGAATGTCAGATAGTGGTGGTGGACAGCTAAGCATTTCCAGGTCTTCTACCTGTCTGCCATTGCCTTCTGGATGTGTACATATCTGCACTGATTGTCCTGTAGGGTGCCCCTTCCCTAGCAGGACTGGGCTTGATGGTCCCCTCTACTGCCACCATTGCAGGGATGTAGAATGTAGATCTGTTGGGAGGAGATCCTGTCCCCCATCCTGAGCCCCAGAGGGCAGGTTGGGTGGTGCTACATACTATGCTTATGGGTCCAAACACCGCCCCCCCCCCCCTTTCACTTAAATCATGTAACCATCGCACCCACACAGGGGTGCATTATAGTCCACAAGGGCTAGACATGGCAGGGAAACATGGATGGACACAGACTACCTATCACACACTAGCACTGATGGCCACCTGCAGCATAGCCTATCTCTACTAAGCCAGGTGCTGCGGACCTGATGCTGGGCACCCCACCTCATTCTCAGGGTGAGCACAGTACCCCTAAAATGTGACACCCTGTAGCTACTCTGTGCCAGTAACACACACGGTCAGTTCCCCCTACCAGGCCAAGGTGCTGTGGGGTGCATACTCCATCTTGTGATCATCTGTAGACTGCTGATCTGCATGTGCAGTGCATCATGGGTAGAGGTGGGTTAACCTAGCCTGGTGACCACAGCAGACAGTTTGTGTGGTGACCTGCAGTCTTTCTGTAGCCAGCCAGGGGTTTGTTAGCAGCTATAGAGATGTAGCCCACTGGTTACTTCACTGACTGTGGAGTCAGAGGTCATGGGTTCTATCCCACGGTGGTATTATTTGATAGGGCTGCCTGAGGCATTTTCTTTTTTAATTTAAATTGGTGCTACCAGCAAAAACACCCTCACAGTGCTGTAACCTTAACGTGCCTCATAAGGTGCCCTATAAAGCGCCCTATAAGGCGCCCTATAAGGCACCCTATAGGGAACATTATAAGGTGCCTTGGCTGACAGTGCACTTTATAATGTGCCCTCTGGAGTGCCTTATAGGGCGCCTTATGCGGCACCTTAGGTTACGGCACTGTGAGGGTGTGTTTGCTGGCAGCACTAATTTAAATTAAACAGAAAATGCCTTAGACAGCACTGATTTAAAGTAAAGGGTAATGCCTCATTACATAACACCACTGTGGAATCAAACCCATGACCGCTGCCTCTACAGTCATTGCAGTAACCAGTGGACTACGTCTTTATTCATTCTAACAGTGGGCTGGAATGAATTTAGGATTAACACATGTTAGCGCACCACCGCACATGCGCAGCGTGTGCGCCGTGCATACCGTCAGCGGCATTGCGCATGTGCAGTGTGCGTGCGTGCGCCAGCAACCCAGTCACTTCCGTGAATATGGAGAGGCGATCACGTCAGCCAGCCTTCACCAGGCATGATTTAAAAGTTCTGGCAAACCTGATCTGCACAAAGCAGACCAAGTTTTTCCCTGGTTCATCCAGGAGGCAAGACCTCCACCGCGTCAGGGGGGCATGGCGCCGCATCACTAGGCGCTTTAATCGGATTTCTGACCACCCACGTGAGGTAAGTGCAGGCAGTGCTGAAAGTAGGTGTGGATGCTGCTGTGTGCAAGTATGCCTTATCCCCATGAGGCCATGACCTGCTCACAGAGGTCAGGCTTAAATCCTGCAGGTATGGAAGTTGCTGCTGTTCATGTGTTTTTATCCACCCTACCCCCAGGAGGCCTTGATCTGATTACAGAGGTCAGGCTTAAATCCTGCAGGTATGGAAGTTGCTGCTGTTCATGTGTTTATATTCACCCTACCCCCAGGAGGCCTTGTCTGTTTACTGTACAGATGTGACGCTCTGCATTGATTTACAAACCTAGCATTGCATGTCTGTACAGTCCTATTTATCCCCTGAATTAACAACACTCACATTTCCCCGTTATATTTGGAGTGTGTCAGTGTGAGTGTCCATTTTCTTCCTTCATTTGTGCATTCCATGTACAGTGATATATGTGTAAGGACACTGTATGCACACCAACCAGTGCAGGGGACCTTCTGCATAGTGTTATCTCTGCATGTTTCTGCGGATGGTTTCATTTGAATTCTCTGTGTTCATGTGCCTCTGCTACCTGTTAGCATATCCTCATTGTGCATTTGACGATTGTTTAGGGTTACATTTTTGCAGCTTTGATTCCTATATCAGGCATTATGTGACAGCTGTAACATATATTTCGATATGTGTGTTTACACTTTCTTACTTTTAACAACATATGCTGTTTCATTTGTGTGCCTCCTGTGTTGGCAGACAGATATGTTTTAAGGAACAGATCATGATTGATGTCTGTTGGGCCCTCATCATGCACCACCTACTGTCTACATGCACACATATGTAGCTAACACATTTGGGGCGTGCAGCAGCATGTGGGGGGCTAATGCATACTGCACACCATGCACCTGATGCACATTATCTCTCCTGCCCATCATCTGTGGACGGGCCAGTGACAATTCTGTAACATGTGGGTTGCTGCCCTGCAAAATGTGTTCTCAGATTTTCACCTGGGATCCACTCACCTTGATATTATGATAGGCGGTATCTACACTATCTCTGATGATTAACCAAAATAAAAATATGTGTTTGATGTACATTTGTCTCTGCTGCTGCTTGATCACACTGACACATGTATTTAGTGATTTCCTGGTCATGTACATGGCCCAACTGTGCTCACATCCTTGTTCGGTGCCAGCTGTCTATCTGCCAGCCGTTTGCCACATCACTGGGTGTTACAGGTTCCCATACACACCTTCCCTTTGAGGTAACATTTTTGCATTGCACTTGCTGTGGTTGTTTGGGATAGTGGTTACAGATGTTTGTTGTAACACCACAGGTTGCAGGTTTGATCCCCACATGGGGTTTCCTTTTTTTTTTTTTCTGTTGTGCTAACCTGACCATTAGGTACCTGCAGGTTCATCACCTATGCACACACCCTTCCATCTCTTCACTGTACACCAAAGTGTGCCCTCTGTGCTGCCTAGCCATCACATATTAGCTGTTACATATGTTTCTTTCTTTATAGTGCTTACATGGCAGTTCTTTATCTTTATCTTTTTATCTTTATCTTTATTTAGCACTTTATATACCGCCCTTGTCGAGACATGAGAGTGGTTTACAGTAAAAAAAATAATATATGCTGGCGCCAGAAGAAAGAAATGAACTCCAATAAAATAAAAGACTGACCAAAGGGGCCACTAGAGACAGACAGAAAAACAATAACTAAACAAGACTATTGGGAGGGAGGTCATAAGCCTTTTGGAACAAATGTGTTTTCAGTAGGTTTTTGAAATTATGGTAAGAGGGTTCCAACCGGAGAAAAGGTGGTAAAGAGTTCCAAAGTGAAGGTCCAAGGAAAAAGAATGCGGCGTGACGCGTCTGTTCTAAATGGACATGTGAAGGGGGAGGGAGAGACAACCGATTGGCATGCAATGTACGGAGCTGGCGATAGGGAGTGTGGAGGGAGATAAGGTTTGCTAGATACAGAGGATTTGATGTATGGATGGCTCTATTGACTAGGATGAGGAGCTTATATTTGAACCTAAAATGGAGTGGTAACCAATAAAACTGAAAAAGAAGAGGTGTTACATGGGCAGATTTTCAGGCAAAAGTGACAAGTCGAGCAGCTGTATTCTGTAAAAGTTGTAAACGCTGGAGTTGGTAGGAAGGGAGATTAGTAAAAACCACTTTACAATAGTCCAATCTGGACATAACCAGGGCCAGTAAAAGGGTAATAAGGGACTCGGAGGACAAAATAGAGAGGACTGATCTAAGCTGTTGCAATATGAAGACAGAACGGCGGGATAGGTTTGATACATGTTCATGGAAGGATAGCAAAGAATCCAGAGTTACCCCTAGATAACGAAAAGAGGAGGTGAGTGGAATAGAGACAGAATTTATTTGAGGCATGATGGTCGGACAGGACGTGCTCAAAGAGACCCACATAGCTGTGGATTTTCATGGATTCAAATGAAGAAAATTAGAGGAAAGCCAGGTAGCAACATGGGAGAGGCAGGTATTAAATTGAGTAATATCAATGTTAACCGGGGAAGTATGAAAGAGGAGAATAATATCGTCAGCATAGATATAAACTGAGACCGGTTACTGTTGAATCAAGAGGGGTAGGGGGGCAAGGAAAATATTAAAAAGTAAAGGGGATAGAACTGAGCCTTGAAGTACCCCACATGACAGGGAAGTGGGCGGGGAGGATTGATGATTAGAGCAGATGACAAAGGAACGGGCTGTGAGAAAAGAGCGAAACCAACGCAGCACTGTGCCCCGCATACCGACATCAAAAAGACGGGAGAGAAGGGTTCAATGATCGATCAGATCAAATGCTGCTGACAGATCTAATGAAACCAGGAGCATGATATCTCCACGATCATGAGCAACATGAATCTCATTCAAAAGGGCCAGGAGGATGGTTTCTGTACTATGCCTGGGCTTGAAACCTGCTTGTCGAGGATGGAGAGAATTGGTAGCTTCAGCATGTGATGATAACTGAAGGAAGACAAAACGTTCCAGTATTTTCGCTAGAAAAGGATGGTTAGATACCGGTCGCCAGTGGGATGACACAGCAGGATCAAGCGAAGGCTGTTTCAGTAAAGGATGGACTATAGCAGATTTCCACAAGGAGGGAAAGCGGCCTGAAGACAAGCTGGAATTAAGAATAGTTGCAATGAAAGGCACCAGCTGTAAAGACGGTTCCACCAACCAGCCTGAGGGAATGGGATCTAGTGGACAGGTGGTCTTCCTAGACTTAGATAGAGTTAGCAGCACTTCTGCTGAAGTGACAGGGTGGAAAGTGGATCACGTATGGGATGAGGCTCTATTTACTGGTGCGGAAGCTGAAACAACTGACTTACAATTAGCCAAATCCTCAAAGGGAGGTGACACGACTGAGACTGGAGGAGGAGAGCAAGGAGGAGAAAGGGGTAAGGGAGGGGCAATAGTAAAAGAAGCATGCAAATTCTGAACCTTTTCAAAGAAAAAAGTGGCTAGGGCTGCAGGGGCAGGGACAGCAGCCTGAGGAGCAGAGGCTGGGGTAGTAGAAGAGTGCTGGCGCAAGATTGAGTGGAGTTGTCTGGAGGAATTAGCGGCTCTCGAAATCTCCAGAGTGTAAAAGGAACGCTTAACAGCCTGGACTGAGGAGCGATAGTCTGAGTGAAGTAATTTAAATCGAGACATAGTATCTGGTGAGGGATGTCAAAGCCAGCGGCGTTCTGCTTGACGTAATTGTGTGCGCTGTAACCATAAACCTGGATGGAACCAGGGAGAGTGGATTGAGTGAGATGATCTGTTAGAAGGATGAAGTGGAGCCAGATCATCCAAAGTGTTTGTAAGAACTGAATTCCAAAGATGGACCTGAGAATCAGGAGATAGCACAGAAAAGTCTGATGGGAATAGAGAATGAGCAGGAGGAAAGGCAGTTAGGGTAGATGGGGAAATACGACGCCGTAGGCGTGGAGGGGACTGAATTGCTGAAGAACCATTACTGTCTAAGACTAGTAGAGATACTGAAAGAGAAACGCAGTAGAGATCAGACCAAGGGATACTATGAGAGGTAGGAGTAGATAACACAGAACACAAACTTGAAGAAGTGAGGACCAGATCTAAAGTATGGCCCAAACAATGAGTGGGCCCAGATACATGTTGATGGAGCGACAAATCATGCAGGAGATTCATGAAGACCAGGTCTTTAGGTCTGGATGGGGCATCTACATGGGTGTTAAAGTCGCCTAGGACCATAATATTAGGATAGTGAAGAACCGTCTCAGAGAGGGTTAGTAAAAATGCCTCCCATCGGTCAGTAGTGACAGAAGGAGAGAGGTAAAGTAAAAGGAAATAAAGTGGGGGAGTGGAATGAAAGCAGAGAAAGAGGAATTCTAAGAGATGGATGGTAAACGCTGCAACTTCAACAATAAGAAGTGAAGAGCGATAAAGAAGAGCCACACCACCCCCGTATCTGTCCAGCCGAGGTGTTGAAAAGGCTGAGTAGCCAGAGGGAAGGGAACTGAATAGACAAGGGAAGTTCGCTTGGGGGATTGGCATTGCTGGGGTTCAGCTGGTCTGTGGCACACCTGTTTGCAGGTTCAATTCTCTCATGTTCTGTTCCATATTTTGCCCTGCTCCACAGAGCATCCCCTGCCACCCTTTGAGTTTAGGTTCTTTCCTCTTTTGCATGCTGTATCCACTGCATAACATTTCATTGTGTGTGTGCATGTAGTTATATGTGGCTCTGGTCCCAATTACAGACTGTGATCTGATCTGTACACACCAGATCTGCATGTACATTTCATCATGGTTACTGTTGGAGGTTTGCCTATCCTGGCAGACAGCAGGCTTCTTGTGTGATGCCCTGCAGTATTCTTGTATGCAGCCTTTGCTAATGACCTCACGTTGGTGGTGTGGCGTACTGGTTTGTGCATCAACATTTGTGCTAATGGTCATAGGTTTGATTCCTCTCTGTTGTCTTTCGTTTGTATGCCTGTCCTGCACAGCTACTTTTCATTCCTGTGACAGTCATATCTGTGCAGATCTGTGCTGTTAGCACATTGTACCCTTATCACAGTTGCCAACCATCCTTCTGTCCATCTATGTGTGTCAGCCAGCTGTGTGCCGTCCTACCCTGATGTGCATGCTGCTACCCCACGTCCTGCACTGCTACACATTTATGCATTGCAGCTCTTCCTGGTTGCCTCTCCTGTGTGTGCTCTGCATGGCACTGCTACTCCTCTGTCCTCTTGTCATTACACCTATCCTGCCACCTGTACCTCCTCTGCTGGACACGTCTTCCCATCCTCTGCCACACACTGTCATTGTTGCATGGTACATTACCATCACCCTGTGCATCGCTACAGCTGCCCCCAATATGTTTGTCCATTTTTCCAGCTGCCACATGGGCTGGACGCAGATTTGTCTGATCCATCAGCTCAGATCTACTTCCTTCCATTACTTGTGCATTGTCTTTCCTTGTTGTTCTGTGCAGTGTTAGGGTTACATCTGTGTTTGGCCCATACCTTTCTTGCTTTTCAACTTGGGGGACCTTACTGCCCTTGGCCAACATTTTTTGAGTCACCTATACATCCTTGGGGCATCTTAAGCCATACCTTAGAATCAGCCAGCTTATGGGGTGCCTACTATGGTGCCTTGGGAGTTGACAACCTTTTGACATGGCCTCTGGGGCACATTATAACCCGCCTTGGCTGACGTGGTGGTTTAGGATGTGCCTTCTGGTGCGCCCTAAAAGGTGCATTAGTTTATGGCACTGGGGTGCGGGTATTTTTAGCTGGCAGCACAGATTGTTGGACTGTTTCAAGCAGGAAAAGGAATTGCCTCAGCCAACCTTATTCATTAAGCCCACTGGGGGATCAAACTCATGACCCCTGTTTCAGCAGTCATTGTATTAATCAGTGTGCTACACCTCTATTGTTGTGTCTGCAGGTCAGCACGTGAAGTGAAGGTTAACGCGCGGTAACGTGTACAGCTCCCTCTATCGCGCGATAATGGGCACGACACACTTTATCGCGCGAAAACCCGCGATTGCTACCTTAAGCCCGGAACGCCCACTCTTTATATGGCATCCTTCACATTATCGCTGCAACTAGGGCTGGGAACATTAAGATGGTTTAGTAAACATACCCCTTAGTTTTAAGGTTTTGTTTAGCTATTTAAGTTGTTTACTTAAAGTTGTTAGGGATATTTGTACTGATACAACTATACCAATTAAGTTTCAAGGACTTTTTCACTTCAAGATTAATTCAGGGCCTTAAGCTATTCCTGGTGAGGATAAACAGCTAAACCTGAAAGTGAATTTGACCACCTCTCCCCCTTTAATAGATTTAAGAGCCTATAAAGCTAAGATTATGCAGGGGTAGATAGGAGTTGGGGTGGGTATGAAGGAATTAACACTTTATAAAGGCTGGCTTGCTACAGAGATCCTGGGCCTGTGTTTCTAGGGTAATCTATTAACAATTTCCTAGGTGATACACACAGTCCTTGGTTTGATAGAGGGAGCCTTTCAAATTGTAGACTTTGCTTTAATACCCATTTAAAACAAATGCCCAGATCTCTTGCCTCCTAACTGGAAGGCCTCTTTTTAAATGTCTCTAGAAACAATTTATTTCTTTTAACTCAAAGAATACTTAGCTTATTCTTCCTTCTATGTTAAGCTATCCTCTCATTTGATTTAAATTATAAACTCTCTGCTGATTTTAGGCCCTGTCTGAGTTTTAAATGTAAACTAAATGCTCTCTGCTGAGTTTTAAATTTAAACTAAAGGCTCTCTACTAGGTTTTAAATTTAAATGAAAAGCTCTCTGCTGATACTAGGCCCTGACTGAATTAACAAATACACTGGATTCTAAAATACACAGATTTATCAGCTTTGACCCAAAGAATTCCCTTTTCCCCAAGATTTAAAGAATTTTCCAGAAGTAACAAGTACAGATTTCTCTCCAACAGCCGCAGTCTCTTTTGGTAGTCCTTCAAGACAATGCCTCACCTTTATCTACCACTCATCACTAACTCCCCATCCCTCTTACAATATTATTTAAGCTTTGTTTCTGACTTATAGAACTTTATACTCAGGTTCCATACTGTGCCTCATATTATCTTTATGTCAGATAATTTGCTTACTGTTCCTGCTCCATCTGTGATTAGGTTGGATTCCATATGTCGTTCTGTTTTTGCTTGTTTAACCCCAGTAGTCTGGTACTTTATACTACTTACTTTGTCTATTACTGAACTGGCCTGAAAATGTGCTTTTTTAGTCAGGCCTTTCCAGGTTTTGAATATATGAGCTGACTGGTGGGAGTTTAAGAGGATAACAGTTTGTTATGGTCATTTTGTTGTATGTAAACCGCGCTGACAATAGTGCGGTATATAAGAAATTGTAATAAATAAATAAATAATAATAAATAAATAATCTGTTTATAAGTTTGTTGTCTTTGATTTGGTTGCCACTTTCTCAGACTGGGTGTAATTTGTATGTTTAAGCTTGTGTCAGTTAATGTTTTGGATGTGGTCTGTTCAAAACTCAGCTGCACAATTAATCTTCAGCCAGTGTCACTATGCTCAAGTAACCTCTCTTCTCAACAGGTCCGGTGTTAGACAAGTAAGGGCCCAGGCCGAAAATTAGTGATGAGGCCCTAAAGCTCACCTGCAGGCTATGTCTCCTTCAGCTTGAGGCAGACTTGGGGTCCCCTGTGACATGGGAGCCCAGGGCAGTTGCACTGTTTGCCACACCCCAACGCCATTCCTGCTTCTCAAGCCACTTCATTGGCTGCCTATCCATTTCCACATACATTTCAAATTCCTCCTACTCACCCACAATTGCATTCATTCTGCAGCACTGCATCTCCCATGGAGATAATGCGTGTTGCCATCTATGCATGTGGGGCCTGTTCTATAAAGTGAAATCTATGTGAACTTTACTTTGTAGAATAGGGTGTACAAATGTGCCTTAACCTAGTCATGAACTGTCCTAGATAGTCATAGATCAGTCAGCAACGCTTATAAGTTATATTCTTCCATAAATTACGCATGTAATTATAAACGCCCACCTATGCTTTGAATAAGCTCCACCCCTAGGTGAACCCAAACTGAAAATACACACGATTGGACTTACATGTGCACTTACAGAATAATAACTGCCTGAAGCGCGCATACTGCATAAGTGCCTATTCATAAGTGTAGGCCCTTTAGGATAGGGGCTTAATGGATGTAAATATCATGTAACTTTACATGCGCCCTTTAATGATCTAGTTAGACAAGAATGGCTCATTGGTACTTCCTTAAATCTGTTCTCCAGGATTTGAGGCATACAGCAAGCACAGTTTCATTGAGGAGCAACGGGAGGTGGGGGGTAAGCTAGCAATTATTATATGAAAGTCATTGAACACAAATAAAATAAGTATTAGTAGTCAATCTCTGACCAGAGAATGTCTTCTTATAAAAAATCATTGGCATGAAAGGAGCCATCCTCCTAATTTATCTGGCCTCAAGATATTTTGTCCAACTAATGATGAACCTTGCTCTGTTAATGTTTAATGCCCAACCTGAATATTCTCACTTGATGGTTTAAGGCTATTTTAATATTCATTTTATATAGTTTTATCTGGATTTGCTTATAAATTTTTAACAAGTATATCTTCCTGGTTAAAGGTGCACTCCATGGTCACTCTCTAGATTTACTTTTCTTACATAAGATATGATGGAATTGGAATATTATGAGCTGTACATCTCTGATCATTGTCATTTGTGCTACATGATTGTGACTCATCTTCTTCAGAACAAACACATACATGGCATACTATAAATATAGGGTAAAAATGATTTGAGTCCTTCAAGACTTCTATATGTATATGATCAAAGTCATTCTTAATTGTTAATAAAGGAGGACATTGCTACAAATCAGGCTATAATTGCCTCAGAGAGAGAGAGAGATTCTTGTCTTAGTGCCGTTATGTTGCTCTCTTCTCTGAACATTCTGAAAAGAGGTATATAAACGAATACATATGGATCAATATTTAACCACTGCGGCCAGATATCCAGCACTAATACCTGGATAGTAGCCAGCATTGAATATCAGGATTCAACACAGGCTGCTAGCGCTCTACGCAGCATAATGGTGATATTCAGTCCACTATCCAGGTAACTAACTGGATAAAGTCAGGACACAGTCTTTTGGCTATCTTAACTTTATCTGGTTAGCTATCCAGATAGTGGGATGAACATCTCTGCTATTCAGATAACTTTTGTCTCAATCCCACCCCCACCCATGGACAGCCCTCGCACTATCCTATTCTCCATTTGCTTTTGTTCATGGTTGATTAACTCTCTTGTTTCTATAATGTGTTCTTTGCCTTCCGCACAATATTCTTATGAACACCAATAGATTTAAAAAGAAGATTTAAGAGGTACTTTACTTGTTTTATTGATATTGATTAACAAGGAAATGATTTGTTATATAAACCCATTGAAAGATATGTACTTGTGGTAATTATGGTGGGTTTTAGCACATTTTGCAGGAGGTAATGTGTGTTGACATGTTTGCCTTTATAGCACACTTGCGTCTGATCAACTTTCAATGAAGTAACTGGACACTGTCTTTTGAGGTATTTTTGAGTCTATGTGCTTCAGCATTGGTAAGTGCTTCAAATAATCAGGTTTAAAATATTAGGGACATGCATTCAGTTCATTAGTGTGCCTTTAAAAATGTAGTGCACACTAAGGGAGTTATTTTAGAAGACGAATCACGATTTACACAGCTAAATACAGTATGACCACATAAACTGTCAGGCTCATTCCATCCCAGATGTACAGCCCTTCTGTACATCCGGTTCGAACCGGACGTACAGAGGCGGTTGCGATTCTGATCCTGGGACGAGAATTGCGAACAGCCCTGTACATGCAGGCTGGAACTGCGATCCAGCCTGACATGCACGCACAGGAAAAGCCCGACTAACTCAGTCAGTGCTTTACAATGGAGCCACAGCACCATGGCATCCGGTTGCCATGGCACTGTGGCTCCATTGTGAAGCCGCGATCCCGGCCGCTGGGTCGGGCTGTGGGGAAAGTCCTCGGGTCCTCCTGCCCCATCCCCACCATGGGCCTGCCGAAAACAAATGTCCAGGGATGTTATTCCACCTCGGAGGTAGAATAACTTCCCTGCACAAGTTGCCGGCCCTGGATGTACAGGGCCAACATTAGAATCAGCCCTGTATGTCCAGGGCTGGCGACTGCCCATGCCCACCCTAACTCCACCCCCAATCCTCCCCTTCTCCGCCCCAGTCTAACTTCCCTGTTCAACTGGCATGGAAGTTAGATGCTGGATGTCCATCCCCACTATTCATGGGACAGAATCGGGCCCTGAGTGAATTGCATTCAGGAGTAAATGGCCATTTTAGAAAAGGCTCATTTTACATGTGACTGTCCATATCATGTTGAAATTGTACAGGAGTGCGTCAGGGATGTGGCCTGGGTAGGGCAAAGATTTACCCTTGTTTTCCTCATTTCATATAGGAAATGGACATATAAGCCCGAAAGTGTCCACACCCAGATTAACACCTACTTCCTAACACAATTATGTACTTTGAAAGTGCTCCTTTTGGCAATCCCTTTACAGAAGGGATAAAGGGGATATTACCCCTTAATCCCCCAAGGTTTATTTTTCCCTCTAAATTGAAATGAGGTAAAGACAGAGTTCTCAGTTGTTAATTAAGAGTATCTGCAGAACTAGATTTGCAAAATGGCTCAGCTGCACATTTCATTGCCAGCATTTACACTTGTTATGTTGTGGAGTGCCAACGCTTCCATATTTAAGTTGCCAGATTTCCTCTGTCAATTCTTCCCACGTGTATGCTTGTGAAATTGTCCCTCCTGCTGTACATGGATATAAATCCCTTACTTCCTTATTCGTATTTTAGAAACAGCTCCACCTTTAGCAGAGCCATTTCTGAAATACCAGCAAAACTGAGTATGTCCCGACTTCATCGTCTCAATTTTGATGTCCATTTACTATCCAGAATATGCCTTTAGATTGATTTAGGGAATTATTTTGAAAGCCTGATCATGCATTAGATGTCTAAAAATGGACATAGAGATGTCCAAAGCACAGAGACTTCCCTGCAGCTATTTTAGAAGCCAGCTCTATAGACGTCTCCAGCACAAGGGCATCCAAGACAGAATGGGGGCATGGTATAGGTATGTCCAAGGCATGTCCAAGAATTTGTGCATCCTCACCTGATTCCAGTAATGCCCTGGATGTCCCAAGCTCTGTCACAGCTTATAACTGCTTCAAGCATGAACAAACATGGGAAAAGTGCTTGTTTTGTCAGCCAAACATGCAGAGAATGTGGAGAAGGAGGTACAATTATCTCTACTATATTGTTCATGTTGACAAAGAACACTGCAGGAGAATATGGGCCCAAGTTTCTGTTTTGCTATGTTGATGCACATGTTGATAAAACTCCCCTATATGCAACCTTACCCTTAGATGGACGTCCCCTCCCCACACTTTCATAGTGGGGGTGTCTTTGCGAATGCCAGAGCGGGCGTCCATGTCAGGGGCATTTATGTTTCTAAAATCAGACTGAAACATAGACATCCCTAGCATTTTTCTGTATATTCTGCCCTGGACATGTCAGATTGCACTTGGACGCCCTTTCTAAAATCCCACTTTCTATATGCACTAATCAAGAGTGTGCCTTAATTCATCAGTTAGTCCAAGTTAAATCAATTTATAACACGTCAAACTAAAAAAACCAAACAAACAGAAACTGGAAAACATTTGTCAGAACAATAAAAGGAACTTAATATTTCTTGCTCGTGCATATCCCTATAAAATTAATAAAGTGGCACCCATGACACATGACAACCATTGCTGACTATTAGAAATCCATTGTTGGGAGCATGCAGAGGTATTATTTGTCAAATAGAGTACAACCACTATGACTCAATGCTCTTACTCAGGAGTGGAAGGACAAATTGGCAGGAACAGGAAGAAGGAGGGGGAGAGAGAAAAAGAGAGGGAATGCTGGAGGGTGTAGAAGGGGTGGGTGGGAAAGAGAGTACTCCAGAGGGAGAAGGTGAGAAATGGGAGAAAGGAAGAAGGATGGAGACATGGGGGGAGGGTTTTTGGGAGATGGAGGGAAAGAGATGTATGAAGAAGGGAAGGATGAAAGATGGGAAAAGATAAAAGGAGGGGAAGGTGAAGAAGAGGGGACAGGAGAGAGATAAGAGGGAAGAAGAAATGAGAGAAGGGTTAGAAGGAGAGATGAATGGGAAGAAATGAGAGAAGGGTTAGGAGGAAAGAATGGGAAGGGCAAAAATAAAGAGAGAGATGGAAGGAGGAAGTAGATGTTGGAAGGACAGAGAAACAAGGATATGGTGGGAAGAGCTGAAAAATGAGGAGGTGTGGAAAGGTGAGTTAGTGGAGAGAAAGAATGTATATGGAGAAGCAGGGAACAAGGGGTTTGTGCGAGAGAGCAGGAGGAGAGGGAGAGGAGAATGAAATAAATGTCTATTTCTTCAATGTAGGTGCTATTTTGGCAGTATTAGTGCTAGCATAGGGGCCCTTTTGCAAAAGTGTACTGTGCAGTCAGTGTGAGTTTTCGGGGGCATTATAGGTTGCGGGGCTGCATGTCCCAGCGGGATGTGCAAGTCGTTGGGGCCTGATTCTCCTACCGGCTCTCCCTGTACATGCTGTGCATCAGGATGGGGAGAGCCGGCGGGAAGTGTGAGGGGGCGGGTTTGGGGCAGAGCCAGGGTGGGCCAGTCAAGCAGCACATACAGGGCCAATTCAGGTCACAGCCCTGTACATGCTGCCGGGCACGTAGGGATGTGCTTCTTATTCCACCTCAAAGGTGGAATAAACAGCACTTTTGCAATGATCGGGGATGGGGATCCCCCTTCGAGGCCGGGACTGGGTGTGGGGGGTCCCTGTCGCCTGATCCAAGCCACAGCAGGCCAGCCTTGGGTCAGCAGCGGGGAAAAGGAGGGTTGGGAACGCTGGAGTCGGGGGCGCCTATGGGGAGGATGTGGGGCAAGCCGGGCCATCCTTACACCCGATTCTGGACCATGGGAATGTTTTGTTCCCACGGTCCAGAATCAGGTCCAAAAGGGGCCATATTGTTTGGGCCGTCCGGACGGCCCACATATGTCCCTACCGGAATTGGGCTCCATGCGGGTACTAAAGCCCACAGTGGCTAACAGTTCAGGACTAGGACAGTGAGCATGCACTGATTACAGTGTTAACAATGTGTCACATGTTGGGGCGATGAAGAAATGAGTTTGAGGCAGAGAAGGGGTATGTTGAGCACAACACAGTTAACGCAAGAGTAGCCAACACGTTATCTGTGCCTCATGCAATTAGCATGGGTGCACCAAACACTATCTCAATAGGTCACATTCAGTACACCCATGTAAAAGTGCACACTACTCCATGTGTTAGTGTACTGTTCTGTGTGGCAACTGCTGAGAATATTCTGGCCACACCCCAGGCAATTAGCACAAAGGATTTGCAACTGCTGCACATTATTTGGTGGTAAATGCACGCCAGTTGCTAAACCCTAGTGTTCTTTAGTAAAAGGGCTCCAGGTGCTTTCCTGTACAAGTAACCTAAGCAACCTGTCATAAAATTACCCTCAAGATGAGTAAAATAAGAAGAAAACAGAGAAATTAGGGTGGAGAGCAAATACTGGAAAAGGAAAAATGAATTAAAAAAAAAAGACTAGAGAAATGAAAACAACTCAAAATAAAAAAAATTAGAAAATAAGAAATGTAAGGGAAGACAATAAAAATAGATTGAGAAATATAAAGGTCTGAACATATCTTATTGTGTCACCCTGCTGCAGCTGCAAGAGAAAAGGTGGGAGGTTGAAGTGGTGGTGCAGGCCTGGGATTTGGGAGTGGGAGTGAGAGAGTGATAATGAGTATGACTATTTAGTGAGTGTCAGCAGTAGGGGGAGGGGCAACAAAGCTAATCAATATCAACCTGACGGGAGGGCCCTTACCCTTGCAAACAAAGTAGGCAAACTATGAGGTATGTCTACTAAGGAGTGTTAAGGTAGCAAACATGCCATTAACAGGCGTTATCAGCACCTATAAGCTGCTAACACTGTGGAAAGCATCAATAACACTGGAATAATGTACATTAGCTGGTCCCTTAGCTTTAAGATGAAGAGGAGTGGAAAGTGGGCATTAATGGGGCAGAGATTATGGTTATGGTTTAGGCATTTGATATACTGCCCTTTACTTACGCATCAGAGAAGTTTACATGTATATATTAACAGATACTTTTTATTCCCTTGTCCCTGCAGGGCTCACAATCTAAGTGTACCTGAGGCAATGGAGGGTTAAGTGGCTTGCCCAAGGCCACAAGGAGTGGCCATGGGACTAGAGACCCCAGTCCCTCTGGCCTGAGGTTACTTGTCCCCATGTGGGAATTGAACCCCTGGCCCTCTGGCCTGAGGTAACCTGTCCCAACCACTGAGCCACTCCTCCCTCTCCATTGGGTGGGGATAGGGTGTGCTCCGTTACCACTGATTGTTGTTACCGTACATTAGAGATGCAACCGGCAGGAACACCAACGCCAGCTGAGGGCTTGCATTAAGGGCTTCCTCTGAAAGGAGAGAGCCATTTATATTATGCAAGCAGCACACAAGGAGCCTACTTGACTGTATGCAATGTGCTACTCCCATTGTAGCCCTAGAATTAGTGATTAGTGTTCCATTGACAGTAACAGCATGGTGTCCTAGAAATTAAGTGGACTATGTTGTTGAATCCAGATTGCCACAGGAGGTGGCATGGGAGCGATGCACTTGGTCCAGCTGATCCTCTAGGTTGACCAGGCACCTGCCTAAGTTGTACATCTATAATGTCTGTTGTGACTCTGCTGTGACAGCTGTGGCTCACATACATGCTTCTCCTGTCTGAAATGAGTTGACCCACTGCCACTGCCACCACATAGCCATGTTAGCATTGTGTGCAGGTGGCTGTGGCAGTCACAGTCGCTTTAGCCTGCTGCTGAAGAAAGCCTAGTCTTGGCCCTGCATGTCAGGTGCAATGCTGCTATGTCTACTGCCATAGGCTTGCCAAGCATGTCACTGGCAGGTAAAGTGAAAGCCATGGTAAATCCTCCCGTCTTTGCAATGGTGAGGTTCAAGGCAGCAGTTTGTGTGTTCACAGCCCCTGCTGGAGAGGGGGCAAGAGAGGCATGCTGTGACTAGCTGCATGTGTGCCACTGCCACAAGGCCACCTGCAGCACTGAATTGTTGTCTGTGCCATGATTGTAGGGAGTGAGGGATTGAATAGCATGATACCCACAAAGATTGGTGGACCCAGGTACCTGCCTAGGTTGCCCACTGGATGACCAATCCCTGGGTACTGTGCCATCAGTAGATGAGTTAGGACTGACCATGCATTTCCTAAGGAGAGTCAACATTGAGTGACTCTTAACCTGCATTGTGACAGAATGCATGGCCAAGCCCAAGAAATGGTGCCAATTCGCTACCAAAAGCGATTGCTACACCTGTGAGTATTAAGCTTCTGAAATAAGCTCTAAATCTTGGTGATAAAGGGAATTCTTTGGATTAAAACTGATAGATCTGTGTATTTTAGAATTCAGTATTTTTTGCTGAGTCATTCAGGTCTTAGTACCACCAAAGAGCTTTGTATGTAAATTAAAGCAGATTACAGTTTAGCATAGAAAGTAAATTAAGAGTAAATAGATTCTGAAATTTGTTTCTAGAGTGCTTTTCATTTCAATCAAATCAGAGTATAGCTTAAACATAGAAAGTTAAATGGAGCACATAGTTACTGAAATAAAGTTGTTGAAATTCATAGTTATTAGAATAGGGTGCATCCGCATTGGAGGGGTGGCAATTTGGACAAGACTTTATTAAGGTCGGAGCGGCAGTACATCTTTGAGCTAACCACTATTACTCTCAGTGGCTTAAACCTTGATCAGGATTTCTCTGTTTTCTTGGGTGATTGAGTTCTTCCCCCTTCTCTCTTTCTCCTCCCCTTCCCCTCCCCCTTTCTTCTCCTTCCTCCCCTATCCCCTCCCCCTCATCTCCCCTCCCCTCTCCCCTTTCTTCCCCCTTTGTTCCAATCCCCCCTCCTCTCTCCCCTTCCCCCTTTCCCCTTTCTTCTCTCTTTCCCCTTCTTCACCCTTCCTTTCTCCCTCCCTTCTCTCCTCCCTCCCTTCCTCCTTTCCCTCCCTTCTTCCCCTCCCATTACCCTCCTCCCCACCTCACCCCTCCCCTCTCTCCCCCTTTGTTTCCCCTCCTTCCCCTTCCCTTTCCCTCCCTCACCTTTTTCTCCCGTTCCTCCTCCTCTCTTCCTCCCCCTCTCTTTCTTCCCCCTCCCCCCTTCCTTCTCCCTTCACCGATCCTCCATTGCTCCCCCCTTGCTCTCCCCTCATCCTCTTCCCCTTCTCCCTTCCTTCCCTTTTCTTTCCTTCCCCCTCCCCTTTTTCCTTTTCTTCCCCTTCCCCCCCTACTCCCCCTTATCCCCTCCCCCTTCCTTTCTCTTGTTTACTGGCTGATGTTTACTTTTATATTCATTCCAAAAGATTCATGTTTTTGTGACAAGGTTTTTAAGTGCTTTAGGTATGACTCATTAATACATGTTTCTCTTTAGTCGCTTTCCAAAATGTCACTGGCATACTTAGCAATTTTATATCATCCCTTTAAAGGTTTTGATTGATAGACTTGGATCCTGATAGACATTTTGTTATGCTGATAGGATACTGAGTTCCTTTTTGTGATTGGCACTTGTATTTTGCACCTTTTTTGTGATTTAGATAGTTCAGAGGTTACTGCTCACAATCTGTTTTGCAATCTGGTTTGTTGATGCAGTCTTCAGGCCTGTACTATTTTCTATCTGATCTTTATGTAGTTCTTTTGCTTGCTATATTGCTATGTTTTCATTTTTACAATAGACAGTAGCTCCACAATTTCATTTTGGGTATTCCCATCACGGAGAGTTTGTTTTCATACTTTGAAACACACTGACACTTTATTTTTTGGCTTTCATGCATGGTTGTTTTCCCTCTATTCACTTCACAAGCTTGATCGTATGCCTTTGCTTGTACTCTCAACATACTTTGTGGGTTTGCTGCCAGAAAGCCTACTATTACATCTTTGCTCATGATGTCAGAAGGCATTTATATGATCTACTCGTTGCTCATATAGTTCTCTATCACCCCCCCCCCCCCCATCACTTAATATTGCACCCCTTTTTTGAATTTCGGTTTGGGTTTAGTTGGCCGTTTCATGTAACTGGTTTTGGATATGTGTGTTTTTTTACACAATTCCTACCTACTCGATACAGTACAGTTCACTATCATGTGTTTATCTATGAGTCAGTTCAAAGCATAACAGTTCTGTCACCATGATATAGTTACTCATTCTATATAACCAATCAACTTTGCCACCAGTGTGGTTGTCCTTCAATTGTTAAGCAGTTTTCTGTTACACTACATATTTTTACATTACGTCGATGGATGTTACGGTGATGAGTTTTTTTATACTCTCACACTGTAGTAGAGATTTTATTTCTTTATTATTTTCCCCTCTTTTTTCCATTCTCTTCTTTCCCTTCCTCCTTTCCTTTCCTCCCCTTCCCCACTCCCACTCTCCTTCCTTCCTTTCCCCCCCTCCTTTTTTAAGATTTAGTTTTTACTACTTTTTTATTCTAATGCTTTATTTATTGTTTACCTTTTATGGCTCTAGTCATGATGTTTTATGATTGATTTATTTGTCTGTTTCACGAGTGGTCACATTTTTTGAAGGTCTCTTTTTATCCACCTTTTTATCCTTCTTTTATTCCTTTTCTTTTTTACTGTTTTTACTTTCTTACCATTTGAACATGAGCTAATTTTAGTCTTTTTCTTCTCACAAAGGCTTGTCATACCCTTGACTTTTGCATTATGTTTTATTAATAACAGACTGGATCCATTGTGTTAGAAATCAGTTCATTTTTTCGTTTGGATTTACAAGTTTGGTTTAATCAGTGTAAGTGAGTATATTTGTGCCCCTTCCTTTCTATTTGGATACACTCCTCTCTTTGAAAATTTCCATAATTTTTACCCTAGGTCTGCTTTAATGTTTACATTGTATGCTAAGGGGTATGTTTACTAAACTGCGTTAGTGTGATTCACGTTAAGATCCGCGTTAGAGGCAGAAACCCCAAATAAGGACATGGGCGGTACATTGTTACTGATAACGCACGTTATAAGGCGCCGCGCAGCAATGATCGTTACAGGGCGTGTTACTGCGCGTTAAGCTTAAGAAGGCGCGCAGACACCCAAATACAGAAACAGAACTGTAGCACAATGGTTACTACACAAACTGATGGTACAAGGGTCATGGGTTTGATTCCCCAGTGTGTCTAATGAATAAGGCTGGCTGAAGCGTCATGTGTAACCCTTTGAAGGCCTACTATAATATTTTAATCCACATTCTGCAGCCGGGTTAATGTTTGCATATTTCAGGAAAATTGTACCCGTCTTATTCAATATGTTCCAATAGTGACGTTCCCTCTGCCATGGTCATGTATTATATACCATTTGATAGGAATATTTAGGCAGAAGTTTGGATCCCGTAAGTTTTGGGCTTGGCCTGGAAAGGGTTAAGTATTGGGCTGTGAGGAAGTTTAGTTGTACTTTAATAGTGCTGCCAGCAAACACACCCTTACAGTGGCGTAACCTAAGGTGCCACATAAGGCACCCTAGAAGGCACTCTATAGGGCACATTATAAAGTGTGCTGTCTGCCAAGGCACCCTATAATGTCTCCTATAGGACACCATATAAGGCACCTTATAAGGCGCTTTATAGGGCGCCCTATAAGGCACCTTATAAGGGCTTTATAGGGTGCCGTATAAGGCGCCTTATGAGGCACCCTAAGGTGACAGTACTCTGAGGGTGTTTCTGCTGGCAGCACTAATATACAATAAAAATAGACAATGCCTAAGACAGCCCTATTGATGAACCCCACTGTGGGTTTTGAACCCATGATCTCTGGCTCCATAGGCAGTGAAGTAACCAGTGGGCTAGAACTGCTAACAAGCACCTGGCTGGCTACAGGAGGACTGCACGGCACCACACCCACATTCTGCTATGGTTATCAGGATAGGGTCAACCCATCCATACCCAGGATGCACAGCACATGTAAATAAGCAGTCTACAGATGATCACAAGATGGGGTATGCACCCCACAGCACCTCAGCCTGGTAGGGGGTGCCGACGGTGTGTGTTAGTGGCACAGAGTAGCTACAGACCGTCACAGTGTGCGGGTCCTGTGCTCACCCTGAGGAAGAGGTATGGTGCCCAGCCCATTCTCACAGCACCTGGCTTTGCTGAGATAGGCTATGCTGCAGGTCCCCATCAGTGTCAATGTGTGATAGGTAGTCCTTGCAAACACCCCTGGAATATGCCTCTGTTCATCTGTATGTCACATCTAGCCCTTGTGGACTATGATGCACCCAGAAAAGTGCATACCCTGTGTGGGTGCCATGGTCACATGATGTAAGTGAAGGGGGGGTGTTGGGACCCACAGGGAGATTACATACCACCACCCAACGCACCCTCTGGGGCTCAGGTTGGGGGACAGCATCTCCCACCAACAGATCCACTTTCTACCGCCCTGCAATGGTGGCAGTAGAGGGGACCATAACCCCAGTCCTGCTAGGGATCAAACACCCTACAGGGCAGGCAATGCAGAGCTGTACACATCCATAAAGCAATAGCAAACAGAAGGCCTGGAAATGCACTGCAGTGTAACCACCTTATTTTTTGTAAATAAATTTCAAATATCGTGTTCAATAACTGGTAATAAACAAAAAATTGCTTAGCTTTGAGCTTTGATGTTAAAGCGGGAGTGCTAAGTCAGGTCAACTGACGCTAGCCCGAAGGTACTGAGACCACATAGCTACCTGTAAAAAGCTTTCTTATCTGTTAGAACATTCAAATGGTAAAATTATTACCAGTCTAATGAAGAGCTAATATTACTTTCTAGTTGCTATACAGAGCTTATTTGATGATTTATTATATATACTCTGTGAGAGACGGACCGACAGAGTGATTTGTGATCCACATTAATGGAAGGTCAATTAAAAGAAGATACATTCAGTTTTTCAGAGGAGTTTATCTCCAAGTTGTGTAAAGATTCTACTCCTTTCTCATTGGGACAAGACGGGGCAGTTGTGCCTGACTCACCCAGTTGGGATGATTTATTGAAACTTCAGAAGAAAAAAGTCCGTATGGAGCTACATAAGTTATCACTTATTGAATATTTAAGACGGCGCCATATACCGCGAGGGTTAAGAGTTTACAAGGAGCCGAGAATGTTTGTGTCGGATGTGGGGTTCGTTACTAAATGGAATCTCATTCTTAACAAATGCTCAATGGATCTGATGGTGCATATAGTAGAAACTACTCAACAACATCTTATTACTCTGACTGCAGAAATAGACACATTGCTTGCTTCACTTAAATCAGAAGAGACAGCGGACATTTATGAGAATAAGATGTCCACAATGAAAACTCAGTTATCTGCGTTGCATGATGAAGTAAAACAAACTAAGGAGAAAAAATTACGGCGTGATTATATGGACTATACAAAGGGATATGTTTATCCCTGGATGAACATTAAACGGAAGTCACCAGGAAAGCAGAAACAAGTTACTTTTGAGAATACCTCCGAGGACACTGGTTCTACAGATTCGGAAGGAGCATTTAAACAGAAGGATTTTTCAGAGGATTCCAACAAAGAGAAAAAGAAAAAAAACAACGACACTCGGAGCAAGACGACGCGGGTCGATCACTCCCGACGCAAAGTTTAGATTCTTTGGTGATCAACATATCGGGATTGGAAGTCCCTGGAGAGATGTGTGCAGTTTTAGAGAAGGGTTTATCTTTTGTTCCTTCTTTGACATTTGATTTTTTTCGGTTTCGAGTTGATTTGGAGAATTTCATAAGGAAATTGCATTTGAAAATATTTTTTGCTGAACATGCATCATTACGAACAGATTCAGAGGTGGCAGCTGGTAGTTCATCATGTGGGAGAGTTGCATTACCTTTGAAATCTAAATGGACTCCTCCAGGCCCAATACACCCCTCCTTACTTCTTTATCGCGATTTAATTATACAAGATATGCAACGAGCGGCTCATTCTCAAAGAAGTTTTTATACATCTTTATCATCATTGGAAAGGAATGCGCTGCGGGACTTACAGTCCCGCTCAGATTTAGTCATCAAGAGAGCGGATAAGGGGGGTGCGATAATCATCTGGAACAGACAGCAGTATTGTGATGAAGCTTATCGTCAACTAGGGGATCAGCAAGTTTATAGTAGGCTTGCAGTGGACCCCACCTTATCACTTCAAGATCGTATTCAGAGATTAACTAAGATAGCTTTGGAAGAAAAGCTGATTTCTAAAAAGGAGTATCAATTTCTTAACCCTGTGGATCCGATGCCATCTAAATTTTATTTAGTTCCTAAGGTGCACAAAAATTTGAAACGTCCTCCGGGCCGTCCAATAGTACCCACCCGTGGTTCCCTGCTAGAGCCTTTGTCGATGTATCTGGACTCCTACTTGCGACCTTTGATGGCCTCTATTCCCTCCTACATTAAGGATTCGACCCATTTTTTAAATGTTTTACATGAGTATGAACATCTGACAGCGGCAGCTGGAGTGATTCTAGTTACTTTAGATGTGACTTCCCTATACACGGTGATTCCTCAAACACAAGCTCATGCAGTGATTATGGAAGCTCTTAATAGCTGGGGGGATTTGTCGGACTCTCTACTCACCTTTTTGTCCACAATCGCAGAATTGACCTTGTTTAACAATTTTTTCATATTTGAGCAGCAATTATACCATCAGATTTCTGGAGTGGCCATGGGCGCTACGTGCACCCCTTCAGTGGCCAACCTTTATATGCAGCAATTCGAATTAAAATGGATTCAAAATTCTCCTTACCAAGAGTCAGTAAAAGTATGGAAGTGCTACATTGATGCTATTTTTGTTATATGGCAAGGTATCAGATCCTCTCTACAGAGTTTCTTTGATTGGCTGAATGTTTGTGAGCCGAATATCAAGTTTACATTGACATGTCATGAGACTCAAGTTTCGTTTTTAGATATACTGGTAACTAAGACCACGATGGAATGGAACACCTCCGTATATCGAAAAATTACTGATAAAAACACTTTTTTACACTATTCAAGTGCCCATCCGATGCAGCTACGCAATAGTCTGCCATTCTCCCAGTTTATTCGGTATCGGCGCAACTGCAGTACCATGGATGAATTTAAACAACAGGCAGCTCAGTTACGACGTAGTTTTTACCAGCGAAGTTATCCGAGGAGGATTGTCATGAATGCCTATACTAGGGCACGTTTTGTCAATAGAGACTTGCTTTTACAGCCCTCGAATCAGGAGGCTCGTGAGATGGATTGTGTAAATTTGATAACGGCTTACTCCCCATTGAGTAAGCAGCTTCAGAATAGTCTGAATTGGCATAAGAGTATTTTATCTACTATACCAGGTTTACAACATTACCGCACACGCTGTGTATGGCAATGTCAGAAGAATTTTAAAGATCTCCTTAGCCCGACAGTTTTACGGCCACTTACTACAGACAGCCCAAAGTTGTGTGGTCATAAGCCTTGTGGCGAATGTATGATTTGCCCCATTACTCAAGAATGTAATAGTTTTTCCCACAATGGACGGGTCTATCAAATACATGCTAACACTTCTTGTGGATCCTTCAATGTAGTTTACTGCATACGATGTCCCTGTCCTTTGTTATACATTGGCAAAACCAACCGGCCATTTCGAATAAAAGTAAATTAAAATGTAAACGATTGGAGGCTCCGATAGTTGAGCACTGTTTATCTTCCCATCATGCCTTTGAGGATTTACGCTGTTTTTGCGTAACTCAAGTATTGCGACCACAGCAGGGTCGCACTAAAGAACAAACATTGCTCTATGTGGAGCAGCGATGGATCCATTTGCTTCAGACTGTCATACCTTTGGGTCTAAATGCCCGAATAGAATGGGAGTCCTGTGTGTGACGTCAGTATATTCATGCTCCATTCACAATTAACTTCCTCTATTTAGGATACGCATGCGTGGCGTTTTTTTACAACCGCTCAGCAGTTCAACAATTTTTGTGGATAGAACGCCAGCATGTATATGAGGTGCGAGTAGGATCTTTTTCACTGTGCGATGGTTTATATGTTTAACTGTTGAAGATTTGTATGATGAAAGTAAGGTCTGTAAGAACTGTTTTTCTGTTTTTAGAGCTCAGCAATTTCCCCTGAGGAACCCTTGACCGGTGAAACGCTTAGCGCCTGATAGCGTTGGGAAAGATATTTTCGGCTAAGCATTGGAATACTACTCAAGCTGCTCAAAGCTCAGCAATTTTTTGTTTGGAATACTACTCAAGCTGCTCAAAGCTAAGCAATTTTTTGTTTATTACCAGTTATTGAACACGATATTTGAAATTTATTTACAAAAAATAAGGTGGTTACACTGCAGTGGTCTTTGATGTTAAAGCGGGAGTGCTAAGTCAGGTCAACTGACGCTAGCCCGAAGGTACTGAGACCACGTAGCTACCTGTAAAAAGCTTTCTTATCTGTTAGAACATTCAAATGGTAAAATTATTACCAGTCTAATGAAGAGCTAATATTACTTTCTAGTTGCTATACAGAGCTTATTTGATGGTTTATTGGAAGACAGCCAACATGGTTTTAGCCAGGAAAGGTCTTATCTTACTAATCTGTCATAATCTTTGAAGGTGTAAATAAACAGATAGACAAAGGTATAAACAGATAGACAAAGGTTCAGTGTAGTGTATGTGGATTTTCAGAAAGCATTTGACAAGGTCCCTCATGAGGGACACTTGGCAAAATTAAAAAGTCATGGGATAGGAGGTAGTGTACTATTGTGTATCAGGAACTGGTTAAAAGATAGAAAGCAGAGGGTTGGGCTAAATGGTCCCATTGGAGAAAGGTGAATAGTGGAGTACCCCAGGGATTTGTGCTGGGTCCACTGCTTTTTAACATATTTGTAAATGACCTGGAAATGGGAATAACAAGTAGGGTAATCAAATTTGCAGATGACACAAAATTCTTCAAAGTTGTTAAAACCCAAGAGGATTGTGAAAATCTGAAAGAGAACCTTAATAAATTGGAAGACTGGATGTTCAAATGGCAGATGAAATTTAATGTGGACAAGTGCAAATTTATGCACCTAAGAAAGAACAACCCAAACTATGGTTCCACGAGGTAAGGTTCCACATTAGGAACCACCACCCAGGAAAAAGATGTAGGCGTCATCGTGTATAACACATTGAAACCCTCTGCCCAGTGTGCAGTGGGCTAGGAATTATAAGGAAAGGAATGGAGAATAAAACAAAGTATGTTATAATGCCTCTGTATCGTTCCATGGTGTGACCGCACTTTGAGTATCGTGTGCAATTCTGGTTTCTGTATCTTAAAAAGGATGAAAGAATTAGAGAAGGTACAGAGAAGAGCCACCAAAATGGTAAAGGGGATGGAAGAATACCCCTATGAAGAAAAGCTAAAAACGTTAGGGCTCTTCAACCTGGAAAATATACGGCTAAGGAGAGACATGATAGAAGTCTATGCATTAATGAATGGAGTGGAACAGGTAAACGTAGATTGATTGTTTACACCATCAATATGTAGAAAGACTACAGGACATGCAATGAAGCTACAGTATAACCCATATAAGACTAATAAGAGAAATTATTGTTTTCACTCAACACATAATCAAACTCTGGAATTCGTTACCAGAGGATGCAGTAAAAGCTGTTAGTGTAGCTGTGTTTTAAAAAAGTTTGGACAAGTTCCTGGAGGAAAGGTCCATAAACCATTATTAAAGGGGACCCGGGAAATACACTGCTTGTCCCAATACAAGTATTGTGGAACCTGTGTCTTCAGAGGAAACTGCTAAGTACTTGTGACCTAGATTGGTCACTGTTGGAAACAGGATACTGAGCTTGATGGACCTTGGTCTGACCCAGTATAGCATATCTTAGGTGCTTATGTCCCAGAGATGGGTGGCAGCAGCGGAAATGGTCACTACAGGGGGAGCGCAAGAGATGAGTTCTTCTAGGTATCTCATCTCCTTGCACCGGCCCTGTATGCCTGTATATGTGTAAGAAGCTTATTTTCATGTTCCCAATTATTATAAATCAAGAAAACTTCCTAAAAGTGCACTTTTTAAACTCTTTGGAAAATATATCTTTGTAAATAGACAGATTTGTTAAAATTCAGAGAAAAGCACACAGAAATGATTCAGTCGTGGTGCATACAACATCAGCTATTTTTATAAATGTAGATATAGCTGTAGCTATAAGCTATCACCCCAATTCTACATACTCTCCAATGGCTCCCCCCCCCCCCCGAATCAGTAACCCTTCTCTCAGCTACTATCCATCTACATTGGCTCATTTTCTCAGCAACTTTATATAAGCTGTGATCTTGTAAATAGCTGAATGTTTTAATCACCTCCAACAATGTCCATGTTAGATAAGTTACTCTCTAAATAGTTATTAAGTTACTATGAAAATAGTTAATGTACCTTGCCATAATGTTCTCTGTATCTGATTAGTTCAATGTAAACTGACCCTGATCGTTGGAAGGGGTGGTATAGAAAAAACGTTCAAATAAATAAAATACACTTTAGGGCTGATGTTCCAAAAGGCTGATATTCATATGCCACAATAGTCACCCATGGTGCCAAAATATCATTGAAATATTCAGTGGCAGTATTTAGATAAGGGCTGAGTGGGGTTATCCGGTTAGTGTGTTACTGAACCAGCACTTAACTGGGTTGCAGCTTAGGAGAGATTCATATACATTCCAAGTTGTTCTGATATGTACTGGCTCAATATCACACTAATCAGATTATACTGGAGCGTTCTGTGGAGATACTGCACAGCGTGATCAGATAGTATCATTAAATATTGCTGTCTGCCTTCTTAGCCAACTGGTCTCCTGTTGGCTGCCAACTAAGGTCTAGTAGAAGAGTAGTCTAGTGATTAGAGTGGCAGGTCAAAAAAAAACCACTGTTCAAATCTCGCTGGTGACTTTGGGCAAGTCATTTAATGCAACACTGCCTCAGGTGCAAACAATATCTATTTACTACAGATTTTTTTCTTAACCCTTTGAAGGCCTACTTTAAATTTTTAATCCACATTCTGCAGACGGGTTAATTTTTGCATATTTCAGGAAAATTGTACCTGTCTTATTCAATATGTTCTAATAGTGATTTTCCTTCTGCTATGGTCATGTATTATATACCATTTGATAGGAATATTTAGTCAGAATTTTGGATCCCGAGAGTTTTGGGCTCGGTTTGTGTCCATAAGAAAAGTGATTAGTAAATATTAGGCATGTGCATTTGTTTTTGTATGAATGGAAAAATAGAGATTTTTGGTTCATTATGAGGCCAACTAACCCACTGTGCATGCTCTGGAAATAATCCTAAATCACTATTTGTTAACTTTGTTTTCATCAACTGCACAGGTGCTACCAGACATGTGATAGGCCATGGCCTAGAATAGCCTGTAAATGTATGTTATATAGCAGAAGCAAGCCTGTAGGTTAGGCCTGAGTCCCCAACCCCCACTTCATAATATTATAGCTGCACAGAGCTGAAAGCCAGAGAAAATAGAAAACAGCTTTAAACTGCTTTTGCTGATAAGAATGTAAAACTTTTCCATTGAGTTTGTTATGTTATTCACAGATGTATTTTAGAATCCTGCTTTCCACACAGCTTTTGTACTGTAGAGTGACCTTGTAAGCAAAAAACAAGGCAGAATATGTTATGTCTAGATACTGAGCCATGGCTAGGAAGGCCTGAGAGCAGGGGGAGAGCGGTGTGGGCCTCCATTGGATGGGGGGAGGGGGGTGAGGGGGCCACCGGGACCAAGGAGGAGTTTGTCTGTATAGAGCTAATGAAGAAAGCCATAAATGCTGTTGTTTTTCTGAACGCCATGCTCAGACCATTTTGAAAGTGACAATTGACAGGTGTCTGAGCCTGTGCACAAAATAAACTGGTTTGAATTCTAGTAAATAGACTCCTGGTGTATTCGTTGCTTGCACTTCGCTACTACAGACACACTGGAGACAATCTGGAAGGGGGGAAATGTTAAGGAGGGTAGCCAGCACAAGTTACTTGAGCCAATCATGGTACAAATCCTTGCTATGCAGTCAAAGAAATGTATTCCTGCTTGAGTTCTTAAAATCTTATGGATGATGAGGTCACAGCAGGGCTACAAGACACAGCCCATTCCAAGTCTCAGAGAACCATTTTGTTTCTGACTTTCTGAGAGTAGGGAAAGGGTGTTGGAGCTTAGGATTCAAAAGGAGAAAAAAAAGGAATGAATAAAATTAGCACCTTCAAGTCTGTCTTTGAGGGAGCCCCCAAGGACCCCTTGAGGCTTAGGATTTCCAAGGAGAAGAAGTGTGACAGAATATGACAAAGTATCAGGCATGTAGGTTGTATGTGTGTGTGAGTGTCATAGGAGTGTCAGAGGGTGCACATGTGTGTGTATCATATGGGTGCTGTGGAGAGAGGATTGTGAAGGTATTGTGGTACATCTGTGTGTGTATGTATCATGGGACATTGCAGGGTGCATGTTAGTATATGTAATGGGGTGTGTGGAGGGATATATGCATGTGTACATGCATGGGAGTGTATGTCATGGGGTTATTGGGGTATGTGTATATGTGTGTGTATATATGTTTTATTTGGGTGTCAGGAACTGTGTATGTGTTTCATATGGATGTCAGGGGCTGTGTGGGTGTCATGTGGGTGTCAGATGCTGTGTGTGTATGTGTGTTTGTGTGTTTCATGCAGGTGCCAGGGGCTGTGTGTGTATGCATGTGTTTGTGTCTTTGTCTTCATTTCATAGGGGGTGACAGAGAGAGGTGTGTGTGTGTGTGTGTGTGTGTGTGCATGTCTGAGTCAATGGGGAGGGACCCAGTAAGAAACGTGGAATGCAACAAAAAGACGTGATGTAAAATACTTTAATTTCTTTATTCCAATCCAGCCACCGGCCCGACACTGGCTGTGTTTTGTAAAAACCTTCCTCAGGGGCAAATGATGGCTAAAATACATAAAACATACATGTAAAAACAAAAAATTATATATAAAAAATATATTAAGATAAAGAGAATAAAAAACAGAACGTGTAAATAAAAACGCCAAAGTCAACATGTAAAAAACAAGATAAAAACAAAGTACAGCCAATATTAGGAGCATAATCAATAGGAAAAATTAATAACTTGCAAAATGCCAACTTGAAATGTGGCAAAAAAACATAAATATCAATAAATATTTGAATAAAATAAATCACATTAATACAATTAAATATGAAACATTCCCAAATGATAAAATTGTGTGAAAATATTATGACTGAGCCATAAATAATACATATGAACAAATAAATATATAAAACAAATAAATGACTAAAATATTAAACTTACTACAATTTAATATAAAATGTTCTGAACTAATAGGTTTTGTCAGCAAATCTGTGACTGAGCCATAAATTATACATATAAACAAATAAATATGTGAAATATTAAAATGCCGGGGGTGCCACAAATTCAAATTCATTATTAGATACATAAACATAAACAATAAAAAAGAAATATAATAATAATAAAAAATGTATAATAATAAAAGTAAAATTAAAAACGAAAAATCAATGCTTCAAATGATGTGACCATTCATAAGAACAAAACGAATCATACCTGTATGTCGTATGTTTTATTATTATTTTCAACTATATGGCCTTTATTAATGGCTCTTCCAAGGTGAGATACTTAATAGATAGTGAATAGCAACGTTCTACTTAGGGGGATGTTTACTAAAAACCGGAAATGTGCGCGCCGCAAAATAGAGCACGGAAACGCGGCACTGAAACACTAATAAACGCTAATAAACGCCCCACACACGTGCGTGTCACCCCCGCAAAGGTGTGCGGCACACTAACGGGCCCCGTACAAGTGCTGGCCCGCAAATGTCCGATAGAGGAGTGGAACGGCTAAAGGAAGGCGGAGGAAGGCTCCTGAGGGGCGGAGGGACGGGGTCAATGGGTGGAGAGTGGGAGGGGAGAGGCTCCCCGCACAGTATCGGGCCCGAATTTGCATGTAAAAACTACTGCGAGTGAAACACTCGCGGTAGAAAGCATTTAAAGGGAAGAGAAACCATTTCCGTCAGCAATGTACAGGAAAACCGGGGAAACCAGCAAAACGTGAGCAGTGTGATACATGTGCAAAAGTGCAAATAAAAATAGAAAATGACCACAACAGAACTATTAAAAATAGTAATTCAGCTGGGGAACAGTTATAGTGATGGGCAAATACAGAAAACACACCCAGCAAAGCTCCAGAAAAAAGAAATGAATTTTGGAAGGGTTTACGGAGCGGAGACTCTTCCAAAAAACATTTCCTTTTGTGGAGCTTTCCTGGGAGTGTTTGCTATGGTTGCCCATTAATATCACTGTTGCCCAGCGTGGTGATATTTTGTCCCCCATTTCCCGTGGTCATTTCCGGGGTTTATGTGCATGTTTGTCACCAGACAGGGTGCATATGCCCACAGTAAATTTGCGTAGAGCAGGGTTTGTGACTCCATCCTGCCAGGCTTACTACCTCCAGGGGCTGCACTGTCCATGTGGCCATAGTGTGGTGCAGCGGACAGAGTCAGTACCTCTAGGGCCAGAGGTTCAAAGCCCAGCTGGGGCACTTTCCAGCCCAATCCCTATATTTTACCCACCACTAAACACAGATAGCGCAGACACCCCTGTATTGCAGGGGACATAAGCATGGGGAAAACACCCATATTTTACCCAACAATGCACACACACCACAACAATGGGCATTACCCACAGCCAAGTACCACAAATGCAGTCCCGTACTGCCACATTCCAATCAGGTCACCTGCTTTTTATGGGAGAAGCTCATGCCAGCATGTTGGCGGACGAGTACATGTGGTGCAGGGGGCAGTGGCTGCTAGCGACAGAAGACAGAGGTCTAGTCATGTGCAGGCTGGCACAGTCCACAGCAACAGACAGGCCCTGCTGGATCCACAGTCATGGACTATCCAGGGAATTCAGCCAATTTGTGGCTACACGGTGGTGCAGTGCACACAGACAGTGCATGCAAGAACAGAAAGTCACAGGTTCAAAGACCAGCTGGAGCTACCAGCAATCCTGCCCACATATTTTCCCCACAAATAAACAGTGACAGTAAGGACACACCTTTTGTGACGAGGACATATGCAATGGTAATACGTCTATCTTTTACCCCACTGAGCACAGACACCATGAACAGGGGCAGAACCTACAGCAGAATCCCCCAAATGCAGTCCTGGTGGGCCACACACCAGTCAGGTTCCATGCTGCCACTCATACATATGCCTGTGCTGTATATCTATGCACCACCCCCACGGCATGTAGATGTAGCTCATGCATATTCATGAGGGACAGCAGGAAGACCCGAACAGTGTGATGCAAAACTGGACTGGAGTGGGGAAGCGCTGCCGTAAAGCAGCAGCCAACAGGGGCAGACACACCCACACCCACACCCACAGGCCACATTGGCCAATGTCTCCTGTAGAGGCAGAACATTGGACCCTGCGTGCATCTCCCAATACCAGCACCTGCATACCTTAGCAATGTCACCCTACACCTGAGGTACACAGCTCTGAAACCTTTGCTAAGAGTACAGGCTGATAGATATCCCTACGTTACGCACATACTGCTAGTTAACCCCATCCGAACAATCTGTTTGGTGTCTGCGGTGCGTGCTCCAGGCCTGGCCTCTGACGGTGTTCACCACCCTGGGGAGTGACCCCCAGCAGTACTGCATACCATATCCATGCCTGTGCCGTGCCCAGGACAGGTGCCCTATAGGGGGCATTATAGGGTGCCGTGGCAGACAGTGCACTTTATAATGTGCCCTATGAAGTGCCTTATAGGGTGCCTTATGCGGCACCTTAGGTTATGGCATGTGAGGGTGTGTTTGCTGGCAGCAATAATTAAAATACAAATAAAATGCCTCAGGAAACAATACTTACATGTCAAAGCTGATGCCTCAGCCAGCCTTATGCATACCAGGGGATCAAACTCATGACCCCTGTATCATCAGTCAGTGTACCAACCATTGTGCTACACTTCTGTTTCTTTTTTTTTTAAACTTTTATTTTCATTTTGCAACAAACAAAAGAAACAACACACCAAAGGAGACAAAACAAGTATACAATAAAGAAAAGTAAACCCAATTACCCCCCACCCCCACGCTTCTTCTCTAGCTGATTATGTCAGCATGTGAGCGCTTCCAAACAACAGTGATTATACATCAAAACAATCAAAAGAGTATCTGCGATACAGAATAATCATGGGACAAAGATATATACAAATTTAGACAGTCAGATGAGAGCATTGAGCAGAATGTACATAGTCATTGAGCATCTTCCATTTAGACCGATGATGAGGAGTCTGAATGGGGGAAGCAAACAGACGAGGTATTTGTTCATATTTACTGTAGAGACAGACATGATTCCACCATTCATTGGGGCTCAGATGGGAGCTATTTTTCCAGTATTTCGTAATTAGGGAAATAGCAATGCCTAGCATAAAGTCCAAAAGGAAGTAAGCCGTTTTTGGAAGAGAGGGAATCCCCGCAGCTGAGCGAAGTCCCACTATCCTCCAAGAAAGGGGCTCTTGAAAGTGCAAAATAGACTGGATACGACCCCAGACCCGACGCCAGTAATACTGTAGTGCGGGACATTCATACATAACATGAGGTAGTGAACCAATGGCCGCATGACATGTCCAACAACTATTGCCCTGAGTAGTGTTCCATTTGGCTAATCTGTCAGGAGTGTAAAAACACCGGTGGGCTAGAAAGAAGAGTGTCTGAGTGAGTGAGGCGGATCGGGAGACCCGTGTCACTCTACTCCAGACAAGGCTCCATTGCTCCGGGGTCAAAGTCACATGCAATTCTCTCTCCCATGCTTTCTGCGCTATAGGGGTATCTCTCGTTATAGCATTACATAAGGTTTTGTAAAAATTGGATGCTACACCCGGTGAACTACCGATAGATCGGATAGTCTCCAACCAACCTTGTGTAGGGGAGGCCGATGGCGGGAGCACCTTAGCACTCCGAAGGCAATGCTGAAGTTGCACCAACTGAAAGTAGTGTTTCGCTGGGAGACCAAATTCAATTTGCAATTCACTAAAAGTTTTCCAGCGACCTTCATGGAACAACTGACTAGGAATCCAAATGCCCCTAGTGTACCAGGGGCTCCACGCCATCGGCTTATTTTGTATTCGAAATCGAGTATTGTGCCAAAGTGGGAGCTTGTCTAACGGACAGAGTCGGGAGTCTAAAGATTGCATAAGATTATTAAAGGCACCTAAGGTGTCTAAAAGCATTGGTGGAAAGTGGGAGTCTGATGGGAGAGTCATACCAGGAAGAAAAGTAAGAGGAATCGGTTTGCAAAGGTCCTCTTCTATGTCTAGCCACACAGGTCTACTCGGTACTGGATCTTCTAGCCAACGAGCGCCTTGTTTGAGAAGAAAAGATTGATGATACTTCAGGAAATCAGGGAATCTGACACCCCCATTTTCCTTATCTGCTTGCAGCTTATGTTTCGCTATCCTAGGTGTCTTGTTTTGCCACAAGTATCTAGTCAGAAGGCCCTCTATATCTTTATATATACGTCGAGGTAAAAGACAGGGCAACATTTCTAAGATATAATTCACTTTCGGAACAATCATCATTTTTATGGTTTCTAATCGACCCCACCAGGTAAGTGTTAAAGGAGTCCAGCGATGAGTAAGCGCCCGGACTTTAGAGGTTAAGTCTTTGGCATTGAAGGAGATAGTGTCTTCCAAAGGAGAACAATAGTGAACCCCAAGGTATTTGACCATGCGAGGTTGCCATAAAAAGGGGAAGGATTGCATATCTGCCTGATGAAGCAAAGGATTTAATGGAAAGGCTACCGACTTGGTCCAATTTATCTTATAACCGGACAGTTGTGAGTATTTACCAATTTGCTCTAGGACAGCCGGTACTGAGTCTAAAGAGACAAAAAGCATAAGGTCATCAGCATACGCTGAAATTTTGATTTCCCTATGGGTGAAGGGGACTCCATGAATCTCCTCCGATTGCCGGATTAGTAAAGCCAAGGGTTCGAGTGCAAGATCGAAGAGAAGTGGAGACAGTGGGCATCCCTGGCGAGTGCCGCGTTGAAGAGGAAAAGGCTGAGACTTTAAAGCATTGGCACATATACTGGCTGTAGGCTGTGCGTACATGGTGCGAAGACAACGGAGAAAACCTTCCCCGAATCCGTACCAGCGGAGGACTGCAAATAGGAAGGGCCACTCTAAGCGATCAAAGGCCTTCTCAGCATCAAGTGAGAGGCCAACAAATGGGCGATCAAGATTAACTGCGGTAGTCAGTACATGGCATAGAGTCCGAGCATTGTCAGCAGTTGATCTACCAGGAATGAAACCGCATTGATCTGGGTGTATTAAGGTAGGCATCCTATCAGAGAGCCGGGTAGAGAGAATGGTGGCAAATATTTTATAGTCCGCGTTTAGGAGGGAAATTGGACGATAATTAGCTGTTAGTTGCGGGTCTCTCCCCTCTTTCTCAAAAACTACTACATTTGCCATTGAAAAGGACCCAGAAGGAGAACCCTCCTCGGCCAGAGCAGAAAAATAAAGTTTCAAAACTGGAGCTAAGTCAGCGTGAAAGGTTTTGTAGAATTCAGCAGGGAGACCGTCTGGGCCTGCGGCTCGACCTGAGGCACATTTCTTGATAGCAGAATGAATTTCTGAGACAGTAAATGGTGTGTCCAAGGCCACTCTATCTTCGTCAGATAGGGTCGGTCTTTGTACCCCTGAAAGTAAGCGTTCAAATACATCTGGCTCAAAATCACATTCAGATTGATAAAGCCGAGTATAAAAATCACGAAAGAGTTCTAAGATTTCGGTATCTTTAGTGACCAAACCCCCCCCCGACGGATTACGGAGGGCGGTAACACGCTTGGCTTCTTTTTGACCTTTTAGGGCATTTGCTAATAATTTGCCAGCACGATTATTTTCCCGATAATATAGCCCTTGTTGTGATTCAATATTTTTAACAGCAGCAGTGCACAAAAGCTGATTGTATTGAAAACGCAAGCGTTGTAAACGGAGTAAAATACATGGGTCAGTACGGGACGTGAGGAGACGCTCCCCAGCTTGTATCTGCTGCTCTAGAATCAGTAAATGCTGCTTTCTTTGTTTCCCCTGCCGAATTTGATAGCTAGTTATAGTTGCGCGGATAGATGCTTTAAAACCCTCCCACCAAGCCCAGCTCGCTGTGTCATGGGGTGAGTTAAAATGAAAATAATCTTGGATAGCGGCCTTTATATCAACCTGAAAATCTTTTTGACCCAGTAGGGATCTATCAAAAAACCAAGCTCGGGGAGAATCGTCCCGCGCAGTGACATGTAATGATAAAGATATGGCAGCATGATCTGAAATATGGAGAGGATGAGTCCTAGTCGAGTCTACTTGAGAAATCAGTGCTTTGGAAATGAGAAAGAAATCTATTCTAGATTGGGAGTGATGGGGGGCAGAAAAGAAAGTGAACTCTAAGTCGGAGGGGTGAAGCAGCCTCCATATATCTACCAGCGCAAGATCTTGCATCAGAGCTGTAAGGGTAGCAAGACTCTTGGGTGGACTACTCATTCTAGGCGGCTGTCTATCTATCAGAGGGTCTAACACTTGATTAAAATCACCACCAAGTATTAATGGAGTATTGGCAGAGGCCTGTGCCAACTGCGCAATACTTGCATAGTAAGCAGGGTTGTCCACATTCGGGGCATAAATGCAAATACATGTAAATTCACTATCTCCAACCTTAAGATGTACTCGGGCCCATCTACCCTCCTTGTCAGCGCTAGTATCAATTACAGTAGCTTGCAAAGATTTCTTAACCAGAATGGCCACCCCGCACCGTTTGGAAACGGCGGGAGAATAGGCAGCCACCATGTAAGGCTTAACATTGAGTTTCAGTGTTTCAGCAGAGTTTAAGTGCGTTTCCTGAAGAAACGCTAAATCAGCATGCTCATGGCTAAGATAGCTAAGGATTTTCTTTCTTTTGATTGGACTATTGATGCCCTTTACGTTGAGTGATAAGATTTTACATAAGGCCATTCAGACAAGTTAAAAATTCTGAGCATGATAGCGCACATAATTTCACAATGTCCCTCATATTGACTGTATCTGGCTGTACATATGGCATAAAAGAAAATAAGCTTAGATAATACAATGAAGCGCCCCACATTAAAAAAGAAAAACCGCAGCGCGGTAGAGAAGAAGCAGAACCCCAAAAATTACTGGCGACCATGTGTCTGCGGGGAGAAGCCCCAGAGAAGGCCGAAATTGAAAAAACACATAACCTGTAGGACTGTGCGTGCTCCGAATCCGACCGAGGCACACATCATGGAGGGATAGGAGACCAAAAACAAAAGTCATAGAAAGAAAGAAAGAAAGTCCAGGTAGTCTCTGTGCTTGACTATGACCGCCGCATCGGGCCCTTCAAAATGGCGGACAGAGCCGGCAAATAACAGTCCAAGTCGTTGGATTAGCGCATCTGCTCTGCTTCTTTGGAGTCTAAAAATGTTGATAGTAGATCAGGATCTTCGAATGTCCTGGTTTGGTTGTGGAGAGTCACTCGGAGCTTCGCGGGATACAACAGGCCAAAGCGAGCCTGTAGCTGTTGAAGTCGAGGGCGAAAAGCAAGGAGTTTCTTCCGTCGGTCAACGGTAGGCTTTGCCAAATCAGGGAAGAAGGAGACTTTGTGACCTTCAAATTCCAAATGATGGTTCGCCCGGGCAGCATTTAAAATTTGTTCCACTTGTTGATATCGTAGCAAGCGAAAGATAATAGGCCGGGGGGTCGTTCGGTTGAGCGCCATGTGGGTAGGAACACGGTGTGCACGATCGATTTCCAGTTCTTTATGAAAGGTGATCTGCAGCAAGGAGGGAAGAGTTTTGAGCAGGAATTCTCTCATATCTCCCGCTTCCACCCCCTCCGGTATTCCAATGAGCCTCACATTGTTGCGACGGGCTCGATTATTGCTATCTTCTAACTCCTTTTGAAGATTCTGTATCTGGCGCTCAGCCTTGTCCAGTGTGCCCAAGCGCACCGCGTGCGAGTCGAGGACCCCCGCCATATTGTCCTGCCGTAATGAGAGACTTTCAAGTCGGTCCTGGAGTACTCCAAAGTCTTCTCGCATGGCTCTAAGCGCTTCTCCATTGGACTGCACCAATTCCTTCACGCCGCGTATTTCCTCTAAAATCTCCAGGTGCATTTCGGGGTTGTCCCGAAATGGAGCCATCTTCTGTGGGGAGGACACCTCTGTTTTGGAGCGTTTTCCGTGAGAAGAAGAAGGAGACCCGAAGTCCAAGCGCGCTGGTTTATGGGCCGCCATCCCCCCCGAGGTACCCCGGTCAGCCCGGAGCGAAATAGTAAGTTTGTATAGGTATTAAGTCAGGATTCTAAGTAGGCCTCTCGGGAGCTTCAGCGCGAAGCGTCTTACCCGCTGGACATCAGGCTCCGCCCCCCGCTACACTTCTGTTTCTATGTTTGGGTGTCTGTGCGCCTACTTAAGATTACCGTGCGGTAACGCGCTTAGCGGCGCTTTACCCGATAATGTGCGCAGCAGCGCGCGTTATTGCGCACTAATCCCATTTTGCTACTTTAGACTGAAATGTCCACTCCTTATATGGCATCCTGCACACTAACGCCAGGCGCACATTAAGAAGGTTTAGTAAACATACCCCATAATCCGCAGCAGTAAAATCAAATGAACTGCAGAGCGAGCATTCCACCATCATCTGAAACAAAATACAGTAGAACTCAGCAGGACTCACACTTTCAACAACAACCCAGCCTGCCCCTGTATACTTAGCTTTCCAGCTGAAGATCAAAATCAGAGCTGCAGGGTGTCTCCAAATGATGTATCAACCTGGAAGGCCTCTACTGAAGGCATATCACTCTACCTTCACCCTACGAAGATCTTTGTTTCGCGGGAACTCCGCTTCATTGGGGGTATTGCTTACTATGCGCACAACACATGGCTTACCTAGGCCGCCCCCAATACCAACCATCACACCAGTCCCCTGAGAGAACCCTGTGCTCACCCATGCCCCATGAAGTCTGATACTGTCCACAACAGCACCACTTCCAATGGGAAACTGCCCCATGCAGCCACCTCTGTGTCCACAAAGAAATAGCCCTTCATATGACACCTGAGTATAAACTCTACCACCCACATCCCATGACACTGTGCAGCACAGCAAGCACAAGCCCTAAAAGGTCACCTCTAGAATGTAAATCATGCGAATACTGCATTTGTCACACATCACATCAGGTAAACAGTGGATATGGAAGGAGAAAAGAGCCTCAGAATCCAAGGAAGTAGGGGCAATGGTAAAAGTTAACTGCAAACCATGCCCGATCCTCCTCAAATCAACAGCTCCACAATGCACCTATTAATTGCCTGTTTGATATTCCAGTTTTTTTAAATAGTGAGTCCACATCCACAGTATCAGAAATACCTGCCCCCTGCAAAAACTCAGAGCATAATACATGTGAGCAAACCAAAAATAAGGAATACCTATCTTCCAAAGCCACTGCCCTCTCCAGGCCTCCAATCACCGCTGAGGATCCTTGCTACTGAAAATACTATGGCTGATACTCCAGCAGCAGGAGTATCAGCAGTTACTGGGAGCCTGTAGATGGCCTGGGAAGATAGATGTACCTTTATTTGGCTGCTTTTTAACATATCTGTTAGTGATATAGCAGAAGGACTGTCGGGTAAAGTTTGCCTCTTTGTGGATGATACCAAAACCTGCAATAGAGTAGACACCCAGGAAGTTGTAGATAACATGAGGAGGGATCTAGCTAAGCTTGAAGAATGGTCTAGAATTTGGCAGCTGAGATTTAAAGTTAAAAAATGCAAGGTCATGCATTTGGGCTGCAGCAATCCAAGGGAGCAATATAGTATAGAGGGTGAAGTACTTTTGTCCACTAAAGAAGAGCGGGACCTAGGCGTGGTTGTGCCTGATGATCTTAAAGTAGCTAAACAGGTAGAAAAGGCAACAGCAAAAGCTAGAAGGATCCTTGGGTGCATAGTAAGAGGAATGGCCAGCAGAAAAAAGAAGGTAATAATGCCTCTGTATAAGTCTTTGGTGCGACCTCATTTGTAGTATAGTGTGCAATTCTGGAGACCGCACCCTCAAAAGGATATAAACAGGTTAAAGTCAGTGTAAAGGGTGGCTACTGAAATGGTTAGTGCCCTTCATTATAAAGCATATGAGGACAGACTTGAGGATCTTAATATGTACACCTTAGAGGAACGGCGGGATAGAGGTGATATGATTGAGACGTTTAAATACCTCCGTGGCATAAATGCACAGAGGAGAGCCTCTTTCAATTGAAAGCAAGCTCTACTATGAGGGGACATAGGATGAGGATGAAAGGGGATAGACTCTGGAGTGATATATGGAAATATTTCTTTATGGAAAGAGTGGTAGATGCCAGGCATAGTCTGCCAGTGGAGGTTGCAAAGATGAGGGCAGTATCTAAATTCAAAAAGCATTGGACAAACACAGAAGATCTCTAAAGGCAAAAAGGGGACTATTTAGTTGATATGGAGGGGCAGACCAGATAGGCCATGTGGTCTTTTTCTGCCATCATGTTTCTATGGGGTATGTTTACTAAACCGTCATAATGTTACCGGTGCTTGTTGCAGCGATAATGTGAAGAATGCCATATAAGGAGTGGGCGTTTCAGTCCTAAGGTAGCAAGAATCTGTATCGCGTGATAGTGGGCGCCGTGGCACGTTAATGTGCGTTAACCCTAAGTACATGCCAGCGCAGTGTTAGAAGCTATAATGATGTAGCCCACTGGTTACTGCAATGACTGTGGCGGCAGAGGTCATGGGTTTCATCCTGCAGTGGTGTAATCTAAAAAGGCTGTCTGAGGCATTTTTTTTTTTTAATTTAAATCAGTGTTGCCAGCAAAAACACCCTCACAGTGCCGTCACCTAAGGTGCCTCATAAAGCGCCCTATAAGGCGCCCCATAGGTCACATTATAAAGTGTCCTGTCTGTCAAGGCACCCTATAATGTGCCCTATAAGGCGCTGCATAGGGCGCCTATGAGGCACCTTAGGCTACAGCACTGTGAGGGTGTTTTTGCTGGCAGCACTAATTTAAATTAAAAGAAAACACCTCAGAGAGCCTTTTTAGATTACACCTCTGTGGGATAGAACCCATGACCTCTGCTTCTATAGTTATTGAAGCAACCGGTAGGCTACATCTCTATAGCTGTTACCACACTACTGGCTGGCTACAGAAAGATTGCAGGTCATCACACAAACTGTCTGCTGTGGTTACCAGGATAGGGTAAACCCACCCATACCCATGATGCACTGCACATGCAGATCAGCAGTCTACAGCTGATCACATAATGGTTTATGTACCCCCACAGCACCTAGGCCTGGTAGGGGGAACTGACCGTGTGTGTTACTGGCACAGAGTAGCTACAGACCGTGACATTGTGTGGGTCCTGTGCTCACCCTGAGGGTGAGGTGGGGCACCCAGCACCAGGTACGTAGCACCTGGGTTGGTTGAGATAGACTATGCTGCAGGTCCCCATCAGTGTCAGTGTGTGATAGGTAGTCTTTATAGATACACCTGTGTTCATCTGTATTTCCCAGTCATGTCTAGCCCTTCTGGACTATGATGGACCTAGAATAGTGCATGTCCTGTATGGGTGCCATGGTCACATGTTATAGGTGAAAGGGGGTGATTGGGCCCAAAAGCGGATTATGTAGCACCACCCAACCTGCCCTCCGTGACGTAGGGTAGGGTGAACAGGATCTCCCACCAACAGATCCACATTGTATATCTCTGCAATGGTGGCAGTAGAGAGGATCATCAACCCCAGTCCTTCTGGGGAACAGGCACCCTACAGCGCAGTTGATGCAGATCTGTACGCATCACATAAGGCAATGGAAGACAGGCAAAACACTGGAGAAGCTCAGCTGCCCCCACCACTATCTGACATTCACCAGCAGAGAGCACAGTCAGTCTCCACCTGCTGCACCCTGCAAGGTGTTCCAGCCATACACATGCTAACTGCAGACAGCCTGCTAGCTAGTACAAATGGCATGTTCCTGGAGGAACTGTGTGCACCCAAAAATGGGATGTGAGTACACACACCAAGCAAGTATGTCAGTGATTGGTCCCCAGAAAAGAGAACCCATAAATATTACTTGAGAAAAATGTTGTATAGCACTATGGGGGAACCTAGCCATGCTGTGGTCACTGCTCAATCAGGGTGAGAGTGACCTCCCAGCATGACATGCTGTGGCCACCCTGTAAGTGCAGGTGGTGGTTGGGCACTACAATGTCCCAGCCATTGCCCTATACCCTGTGCAGATGCATCCTGCCCAGGCCACCCTGTCCGGGCTATATCCACAGTACCTTGATCCTCATTATGCACATTGGCAGGCTAACACTGGACACAGTGCAAGCAGTGTGGGCTCAGTAAGGTGTAGGCAGCCACAACACACTGGATAGACATACACACACTCCCACACCTATGCCAGCATTGTGCAAATATGGAGGCTTGTGGCAGCCCTGGCCGCCTCATCAGTCCTGGGCACAGTGCGGGCATTGCTATGGTACGTAATACCGTTGGGGTCACTCCCTGGGGTGGTAAACATTGCCAGAAGCAATAACTGAAACACACTCCACAGATATCAGAAAGGTTGCTATGATGAATCTCTATCAACAAATCGTGTTTAACTTAGGATTTGTACATTTGCATACAATGGGGGCAATGCATACAAATGCAGCACAGGCATATTTATTAGGGACAGCATGAAACCTGAATGGTGTTTGGCCCTCCAGGACTGCAGTTGGGAAACTCTGCTCTAGGGATTGCACATATTTATGGTGTCTGTGCTCAGTAGCGTAAAGTATAGTCGTTTCAGGCATGTTTAATTTATCTGCAATAAAGGTTCCATCTTTATTACCATGGTTTAGTACTGGGTAAAATATGGAGACAAGGTTGGCAGGAGCCACAGCTGGGACTTGAACTTGTGACCTTCTGCCCTGGAACACACTGGCTGTGTGTACTACACCAAACAGTTGCCACAGGGGTAGATCATTCCCTGGGGATACCATGACTGTTCGTCAGACAGACCTTGTCTGTTGCAGTGCACAGCACCCACCTAAATGGGGCTTGGACGTTGTCTGCTGTGGACAGATGCCACTGCCCTCTCCACCACCAGCACCCCCCTCCACCATGCTGACATGCCCTTATGCTGGTGGTGCACAGTCTCAGGCCATCCAGCATGCTGGTAGGCAGCAGCCTATGGTGTGGGTTCTCAGGTAGGGGTGCCTACATGGACATGCGCACCTTCCCCCTGCACCGCCTGCCAATGTTATGTGCCTTGGGGGTACCTGCTGGGTAATATCACCTGTGACACTGTGGGACACACACTCATGCCCATGTTTGTCCTTCGTCAGTTGCTGTCTTGCTGCTTTACAGTTTCGGCATTCCTATGTGCCACCTAGGCATCTGCCTAGTCCGCACTGTGCCCCAGCTGGACCACAGCATGTGCTGCCCACAGCCCCCTGTATCCCATTTACAGCATCAGTACAGTTGCCCTTTCCTACATGCCCACTCTGCTGTTGCTGCACATGTGCACGCCCTAACAAACCTGCCGAATATAAACAACAAAAACCCTGATCAGCGCTATTTCAGTGTGGGATCATTCACTTTGTAGGGGGACAGAGCATAGAACCTTCCAAACATGATATCTTCCTTTTTACGCTTTGTCAGTAGTGTTGCTTTATGTTTATCATTCATATCACTATTGGCCAGCTTGGGTATTGGGATTTCAGATATGGTTCTGGTCATTTTATATGTTTATTTGCCTTTTTGGTTCCTGCACATGTATCACTATTATCATTTTTCTGAGTTTCCCTGCATTTGCTGTACATTGCTGACTGAAATGGTTTCTCTCTCCTGCAAATGTGCCTCTAACACTAGAGTTTCACTGGCGTTAGTGTTCAGACCCGGATTTCACAGCGTTGGTGTGCCTGGAGCCTCTCCCTGCCCACTGTCTGCCCATTGACCCCTTTCTCCACCCTCTGGGAGGCCTTACTCCACCCTTCATTGCCGGATTTCACAGCGTTAGTGTGCCTTAACGCCGCTGCCGACGTTATCGCGCGATACGTGATGTTACCATGCGATAATGTTACATTATTGCATGATAACGTTACGTATCACGCAATAACTTTGCCGCTGCTACGTTAAGATGGTTTAGTAAACATACCCCTATGTCTCTCTGGGCTGCGGGAAGAAGATCAGCAAAGGCAGAGAGAGGCTAGAGAAGCTGTTTGTGCAATTTGTCAATTGGGAATTGCTTATTGTCTTAAGCATTGCTGGAAAATGCATGCACTGTGCATAAATCCTTCCATAGTTGGCAGTGGAACTAGGGAAAGACAGGTTAGACAAATTAATGTATCTATCTATCTATTATGTTGCACAACAAGAAGATACTGTCACATTATTTTTTTGTAACCATCTTGTTCACCTGTTGTCTGTGTCTGTAACAGCAGCTGTAAAGATTGGGGGAAGGACATCTTATTACATTCATCTATTCAATCCCATGATAATAGAATACAACTAAATAAATAGCTGAGGCAGCATGCTTGGGGTGATGCCACTCCTGGTATCATTTAGGGTCTTTCAGGCAATCTGTGTGCTGTACTCTCCTTGGCATGTTTAAGGCGTTGCAGCTTACCTGGGTACTGTGCTGGTTTTCTTGCCACTTTTTTCCTCTCAGAGTTCCTTGGTGTTCTCCAACCAATTGAGGTGCTGCTTTATGGTTTATGCACTCGACATGGTTTGGCATATGTATTTGATGGTGATGTCTGGTACTCATCCTGCCACTGCATATCCTCTTTGCTTCTTCCGGTGTCCCTGGGGGGGGGGGGGGGGGGGGGGGGGGGGGGCTGTGACACACTTGATGGCTTGCAGTGCTTTAAGAGATACTGGGTAAGTTTCAGCAGGTTTAGTTGAACATAGCCTGATTATTCTATTGCAAAACAGCTTTTCCCATGGACTTTAAGAAGGATGAATGGAAGAAAAGCATGATGGCTTCGGCTACCAAAGATGAACCATTTAATAGATATATATTCTGACAAACAAAAACAAGCCTGAAAATCTTTGGCTCACCTCTAGAAAATATGGCCCTTGTATTCTAAAGCCTCTGGAAAATTCCTATTATGCTTCAGTGTAACTTGCCTTGAAATCTTACCAAAGAGGCAGGCGCTAAATGTTAAATCCAAAAATAGATATGCTCACTATAAAATATTATTGGTTCTGTTTCCCAGTGTTCCAGTTAGTGCAATAAGTTATTATTATGTTATCAAAGAACCACATTATTGAATGCATGTATCTTTAATAAGAATTGTTGCATGTCGGACGTTATCACGGGTTTTGTGAATCCAAAAAAATGTAGAGTTCAAAATTAAAGAATAAGCTGTGCACATTTCTTGAGACAGATTGTGAATTGCATTTTACATGGTTTAAAGGTTGCTGCCATTCATTTAAAGAAAATGAACAGTTTATGTGATTTACAGAGCCTGACAAGACAAAGTTCAAAAGTGCTTGTTTGGAAAATGAAAAGGGCAGAAGTAATTTGTGGAAATGGTGAAAAAGCCTATTTGTTTCCTGATTATGTCCTTGAATGGTATTAAATGTTATTTAATACATAATAGCATGCAGCAAATTCTTGAATGGCCACAGTGCTTCATGCAGGCAGACCATGAATACTAAAATATATAAAAGATTTTATTTTCAGAATCCTATTTGTTTATTTTTTCATAGTAAGGGGGTATTTAGGAAGGCACTTAAACATCACCTGTTCCTTCAGTACTACACCGACCAAGAACACCTTCCACATCCAGCCTCGCCCAGTAGCCCATACAGTCAACACCCAAGCAGCAACCATTCAAGATTTAAACCAAGCCTACCAGACCCCGACCCCCCACGTCAAGTAGCAACACATCCACCCTTTTGACTTCACGTAATCAGCTAAGCCAATATGTAAATAGTTGAGTTATTCCTTAGCATATGCTGTTAATCTACTTGTATATAGTTACCCTGTTCAATCCTGCACATAACCCCCTGTTATATTGTAAGTCCACTGCAGACCTCCTGCACTTGACAGATATGTTACATGTAAACCGCACTGATAATGAAGAGCGCGGTACATAAGAAAGTTAAATAAATAAATAAATTTTAGAAGCTCAGTTTCTTAGTTGGACATCTGAAAATGGGCACACAGATGAACAAATCTTGGAGACATCCATAGAGTCATTTTAGAAAGCCTGGTATATAGACATTTCCGGCAAGAGAACGTCCCGGTAGCACGGGGCTATGGTGGAGGTATGCCTAGGGTGTAGCAAGGGAGTTGCATGTCGGGAAGGATTTCAGAAGGACACAGGCACATCAGGCCCTGGTTGTCGAGGTGTCCATGCCTATACCTGCTCCTGACCATGAAAAAGGTGCAAAAAAGTGGTTTCATGGCTAAAATGCTCACAGGGAGATGAGCAAAATCCACTAACATCACAGTGACTTATAGTTCCTGGCCAAAGAAAGATGACTGTAAATACGTATGCCAAATATATTACTGGCCTGCTGTCTCATGTCTGACTATGTGAAATGGCAGGGCAGGACGTGCTAGTCTTATAACATACATGTCCTCCTTCTCAACTACCCAGGCTGGGGTATCCAAGTACCCGGTTCTGCTGGCATGCATTTTGGGGACATCCACAATTGTAAAATGGCCTATACCCTTGGATGTGCCCAGCCTTTATATCTGCATGGGGTCCATCTCCAAAGCTGATTATTGGGATTTTCCTTTTTCGTGGTGGAGACGAAGTGATCTTAGAAGGCATGCCCACTACTAACCTGATTTTTTTATATTCTGTTCTGGATGACCCGGATTTCTCTTAATAAAACACCACAGCAAGGGCAAAAAAACAGTGACAAACTAATAATCCATCAAATAATAATCACTAAACAGTTGTTGCCAAAATTGATGTCTCTTTTTTTAAAGATATATGTCAGTTGTACTGTATATTCACAATAGCTAAAATAAGGGGAAAAGGCCTCAGAGATACTCGTACCCCTCCATTGCTATATAAGCCAATTTAAAAAGGGCTTTGGGAACTCTTCCTTACAGGTAATAAAAACCCCTTATTATTTTCTTTTATAAGAAATCTTAGAATACTAAAATACTAATAAAGCATGTATATGTCCTTAAGCTTATCTGAAGGCATCATCATGACCAAACAGTTCCACTTTTGATAGGATATTACTTAGACTTATCTTTAAATGTCTTCCAACCACTCTACGGCCAATTTCCGTGAGACACTCACCCATACACTCCAGCTTCTTAAGGATTTGGTCAAATTTCAAGTCCAGAAGCTTAACAACTTCTTCGTCCAGTTCTTCAGTGGGAGAATCAATACTCTCCTCCCCTGGCGATGCAGGCACCGAAGATGCGGCCACCATCTTGCCGTCTCGCCCTGCCTTGTCACGGTCTTTTCTAGGCACTATGGGCATCATAGCGGGTTGTAAGTCAGTCTTGATTGAGTATGCAAGTTCCAACCATGGCCACACACCATCCTAAGCAGCAAAATGGGGAGAAACATAGTGAAAAGCAGGATAAGAAAAGAGGCAGCCCGGGAGCGAGCAGAGGAGCGTCCACACTTGCTCATGCATCACATCTTCTCCTCAAGAACCTGTCTTTAAAAACTATTGACATTGCACAGGAATTAATGAAACATTGCCTTCAATAACTCTGCTCGGTAAGAGAAGGTACATTCATGTAAATAGATTATATTACAAAAATCAATAGGAATGCATGTGCATCATTAAAGAAGCACTTCAATCCAACTAACTCAAAAAATCAGCAGGTTGGCATATTCCCCGAGGCTTTATAAGGCTATAAACCCTCAGACAGAGAAAATAATTTCAAAATTAAATATTTTCAGGACTTTTCTAAGCTTAGCACACAAGAGAACTCATTTTACCTATTGGAAATATCCCAAATACCTGCAAGAGGCTGTGTATCCTTATAAGTATTCCATGTTTGATTGTGCAGTTAGTTAGCAGCCAATGAAGTACGCATTATGCAGAAGCGTCCTTGAAATCTGGGGGAAAGTGGCTTTGTTATTGTTTTCAGAACATGGTACTTCAGGCCGGAAGGTCGGGGGTTCAAATCCCACTAGAGGACAGCAACCTTGGGCCGGAAGGACTGGGGTTTCTAGTCCCACAGGTGCTTCTTGTGGTCTTGGGCAAGCCACTTAACCCTCCATAGCCCATGTTCCCTGTAAAATAGTTGTCTCCAAGTTATAATGCCCTGTTCAATGTAATTTCAGTTTGTTCAATGTAAACCGCACTGATGCAGAATAGCGTGGTATATAAGAGAATGTAAATAAATAAATAGAATATTTTCATATATAACAAAGCATTACATGAAATAACTCTCAGCTGACAGTCAACAAATGCCCGTGCCTATCCTATTTTCTATGCAAAAGAGACCAGAATCATATTCACATGAATCTAGGCTGGCAGTAACAAGAAAACAGTCAATGTCAAACAAGTACCTAGAAAACAAAACACAAAAACAAACCAAAAGCAAAACTAAAGGGTCCATTTACTAAAATGTGGTGATTTGTTGCATTTACCACATATTATTTCCAAAAAGAAATGTACAGTAAGTGTGAAGGATGTGTGCTGCTGGGGATGTGCCTAGCATCTGGTTGGTAGTGAGCACACAGAGCGGACACTTACCACACGGGCCCGCATTCCATGACTCAGCAGAGAATGCACATTACCTGCTAGTATCCACCTCCCAATCCATACCTTGCCTGGCAGTATCAATCCCGTCCCCCAATCCAATCACACCCAACAATACCACCCCACCAATCTGATCTCCTCAGAAAGCACCTTAATTCTCTGACATTATCCACCACCTGATCTAATCCCCCAAATGGTATCAATCCCCCAATCTAATCAACCCAACTCAGCACCAACCCTCTGATTCAATCCCCCTTTTCAGTTCCAACCCATTCTGACCCACTATACTCCATTCAGTAGCAGCCCCCCTGATCAGTACCTTCTGTCCAATATCAACTGCCCTGATGAGTAGCGACCCCTGATTAAGACCCTAACATAACTCCCCCTCAAGATAAGCCACCTGATCAGAAGTTCTGAAAGAGAAGGCCCACCCAGTACCTTACCTTGAGCATCCTCCTCTATTTTTCCCTTGGGACTCATTTTTCTCTGGTATTTAGTGGACTGGAGCAGGAACATTCCCCTGCAGCTCCTGCCTCATAGCCACTGAGTTTCATAAGGGTGGTGATGACTCCTAATGGTAATCTTGTGGTACTACTCTAGGAGTCAACTTGCCTTATAAGGGTAAATGCTTACTACTCTATGTTTATGTTTATTTAGAATTTGATATACCGCTCAGGCCAGAGGCATTAGAGTGGTTTATAATGCAATATCATTCAAGAGGAGTCAACTTCCCTTATAAGGGTAAATGCTTCTTATATGGCAGATTGACTCCTAGTGGTAGTAACAGGAGACTATTTCTAGTGATCATTGCTGCCATTTTGGAACTCACTGGCTACTGGATGGAAACAAAGAGGGACCGTTCCTGCCCCAGTACACTAGAACAAGGGAAACCTCTGAGCGAGTTTCAGAAACTCAGGAGTAAGAAAGGTTCAGGGTAAGGTGCTGGGTGGGCTTTCTGTTGAAAACGTATCTTGGAGAAGAGTTATCTTGTGGGTTCTTTACTGGGGAGTGTGGCGCTCATTGGGTGGTTGGTACTGAATGGGGTACTATTTGGGGGAGTGGTACTGAATGGTGGGATCTGATGGAAGAGTTGGTACTGTCGGGGGATTGGGTTGTCGATGATTGCTGTCGAATGGATCGGAAGGTTGGGTAATGTTGAGGGAATTGGATAAGAGGGCACTTGATGGGGAGTTTCCTTTTACCACTGCAGCAGCTGCATTTTTTTTTTAATTTTGTGCCAGGATCCACTGCTATGTCTTGGCAGGCAGTGCAACTGTTGTCCTTCCCCCAATATCTAGCTTAAAAGCTGCTCCATCTCCTTTTTAATTTATGCAATTTCAAATATATAACCCAAACAATAATACTTGTACAGAAATGGAATGAGTAGAGCAACAGACTGTGAATCCCAGACACCCCAAAGAAAACCAAAAGAAAATACACTACCACCCATTTCCCTCTAGCCCTAAAAAAAGAGAGATCCATCTAGGAAACAAAATCTAATAAACATGACAAGAAAAACAATACATCAGCCTATTATCAAAACCTATCTAATACACAAAAAGTAGCTGAACATCCAGACTCCTAGGTGACAGCAGGTAGATGGGTGCTTATAAAAGAAACTAACTGGGCTGGGTCATAAAAATATAAGCTACAGATTGCAACTTAACCATGCACGTACAAGGAAATTTAAAAAATAAAAGACCCCACCCCCAAGCTGGAAAACCCCATGTCTCAAAAGCAAAAACTCCCTCCTTCTCGTTTGTGTCTCACTGGATACATCCGGAAAAATGCAAACTAGCAAACCTTTAAATAATATAGACCTTTTTTTAAAGTACAATTTGAGTAGCCACTCCTGTCAGAGGGCAGTGCCAGATTTATTACAAGCGTTGCCAGTGTATCCTATCAGTTTCTGATGATTCCAATACTGCTGAAATTTTACGAATATCCATATGTTGTCATTCTCCCAAGGAGGATCGAACAGCATCTCCTTGTACCTTCTTACCCATAGGAGGATAATAAATTTTAACTAGAGGTGAATGGAACACCCAATACCTCCACCAAATAAAGCTCTCTTGCTGATACCAAGGATGATTTAGGATGATTTATCAAGCGCAGGTTAGATGTATGGACCTGGTTTTCCAACATCTCAGTCTTGAGTTTAATTCCAGATATATCCTTAATCAAAGCCAAAGACCATTCTTCCTGATAATGATGTACCTTGGTCTTGATATCTTCCAATGATTTTTCCAGTTCCACAATAGCACCAGAATTTTTTTGAATAGAAATAACATTGCCATGCACTTGAGACAGTATTTTATTTGAATGGGTTACCATCAAGTCACCCAGTTTTGAAATACACTCCAAATTGACTCCAAAGTAAAAGTCTTTGGATGTTCCAGCACAAATGGAGAAAGAGTCCTCTGCTCACCCAGTTCAAATTCACTATGCAAACAGCTCCGCCACACATCCGAGGACTGAAGAGGGGGGGAAACAACCTGTTCTCCGGTTCTTGCACCACACCCGCTGCCGATGTGTTGTTTTTTTTAAAATGTATGCAATATTCATATACATCAAAAGAATGATTGAGGAAAAACAAAACATACAACAGGAAATTACAATCATCATAAAAATAATACAATCATGTATAGTCCCTTAAGAAAAAGAAAAAAAGGAAGCAAGAAACAGATAATATAAAACTTAGGAAATGACCAATGAAAAAAAAATACTAACAATTGCCACCACTTACAAACAAGACTAAGCAGGCCTTAACCTATGCCTTCTCCTATGGGTTCCACCACTTGCAAAGGGCCCTCTCTACCCACCAAAACTGAAGCAACTGATCAGGCTCAAAGAACATTTTCTGTTTAGACAAATAAGAAATCATACATTTACAAGAAAAAAAAAACCTTTCATAGTAGCCCCCAGGGCCCCACCCTAGTTCTCAGGACCAGGAGCTCCCAATGCTTTTTCTGAGTATCTTGTGACATATCAGTGAATGTCAAAGAACTATATAATTGCATAATATTTCTAAGAATTGGATTCTTTATGTAAAATCGTTTTTATGTTTATTCAGACATTTGATATACCGCCCCCCTCCCCCTTTACATCGGGGCGGTTTACAATGTAACAAAGCAACTGAAAATGGAAAGGAAAAGGAACTACAATTCATGTAAAGGAAAGAGGGGAAAGAAATAAAATGCACACGCAAACATACAGGAGATGGTGAGGAAACAGGGGATAGGGAATTTTGTTCTGCTTTTGTGCTGCAGGATTAACAGGTCAATAGAATTCATTCAGTTGGCAGCATTTCATTACTAGATAAGTACAGTAAGTATGTTGTCTCAGTATATTTTGTCAATACAAAAGAATTTTTTCGTTCATTAACTTCCAAAAACTGGATCCAAAAATGTCCAAATTACAATAATCAATTATTCTGAATTGTCAAAAGGTTGTTTCTTCCTTTTTCTGAGGTCTCAGTAAAACTTTTGCAAAGCCTCATAGACTAATCAGAATAAATGATTATTGTAATTTGGACATTTTTGGATCCAGTTTTTGGAAGTTAATGAATGAAAAAATTCTTTTGTATTGACATATTACATTCGTTCAAGAGCAAGGGCCATAGGGGCATGTTTACTAAAAACCGCTAATTTGCGTGCCGCAAAATAGCGCACCAAAAGCGGTACTTAAGAGCGCTTAAACGCCCTGAAATCGTGCGTGTCACCCCCGCACAGGTGTGCGGCACAATAACGGGCCCCGCACAAGTACGGGCCCGCAAATGTCCAATAGAGGCGTGGAACGGCTAACGGAGGGCGGAGGAAGGTTCCTGAGGGGCAGAGAGACGGGTTTAATGGGCGGGGAAGGGGAGGGGATAGGCTCCCCGCACATTATTGGGGGCCGAATCCCAAAGCAAAACTACCGCGAGTGAAACACTCGCGGTAGAGGGCATTTAAAGGGAAGAGAAACCATTTCCGTCAGCAATGTACAGCAAAATCGGGGAAACCTGCAAAACGTGAGCAGTGTGATACATGTGCACAGCACAAAAGTGAAAATAAAAATAGAAAGTGACCACAACAAAAATATCACAAATAGTAATGCAGCTGGGGAACAGTTATAGTAATGGGCAAATATAGAAAACACACCCAGGAAAGCTCCAGAAAGAAGAAATGAATATTGGAAGGGTCTACGGAGCGGAGACTCATCCAAAACAAATGTCCTTTTTGGAGCTTTCCTGGGAGTGTTTGCTATGGTTGCCCATTAATATCACTTTTGCCCAGCGTGGTGATATATTGTCCCCTAGTGTCTGTGGTCATTTCCTGGGTTTATGTGCACGTTTGTCACCAGACAGAGTGCATGTGCCCACAGTAAAAATGCGTAGAGCAGGGTTTGTGACTCCATCCTGCCAGGTATACTACCTCCAGGGGCTGCATTGTCTCTGTGGCCATAGTGTGGTGCAGCAGACAGAGCCAGTACCTCTAAGACCAGAGGGTCAGAGGTTCAAATCCCAGCTGAGGCACATGCCAGCCCAGCCCCCATATTTTACCCACCACTAAACAAAGATAGCGCAGACACCCCTGTATTGCATGGAACATAAGCATGGGGAAAATACCCATATTTTACACAACACTGCAAAAACACAACAACAATGGGCATTACCTACAACCAAATCCCCCAAATGCAGTCCAGTACTGCCACATTGCAATCTGGTCATCTGCTGTTTCTGAGAGAAGCTCATGCCAGCATGATGGCGGACGAGTACATGTGGTGCAGGGGGCAGTGGCTGCTAGCCACAGAAGACAGAGGCCTAGCCATGTGCAGGCTGGCACAGTCCACTGCAACAGACAGGCCCTGCCGGATCCACAGTCATGGACATTCCAGGGAAACCAGCCAATTTGTGGCTACAAGGTGGTGCAGTGCACACAGACAGTACATGCAAGAACAGAAGGTCACAGGTTCAAAGCCCAGCTGGGGCTTCTGCCAATCCTAGCCACATATTTTTCCCACACCTACACAGTAATAGTAAGGACACACCTTTCGTGTCGAGGACATATGCAATGGTAATACGTCTATCTTTTACCCCACTGAGCACAGACACCATGAACAGGGGCAGTACCTAGAGCAGACTCTCCCAAATGCATTCCTGGTGTGCCACACACCAGTCAGGTTCCATGCTGCCACTCATACAAATGCCTGTGCTGTATATCTATGCACCACCCCCATGGCATGTAGATGTAGCTCATTCATATTCATGAGGGACAGCAGGAAAACACGAACAGTGTGATGCATACCTGGACTGGGGTTGGGAATCTCTGCCGTAAAGCAGCAGCCAACAGGGGCAGACACACCCACACCCACACCCACAGGCCCCATTGGCCAATGTCTCCTGGAGAGGCAGAACAGTGGACCCTGCATGCATCTCCCAATACTAGCACCTGCATACCTTAGCAATGTCACCCTACACCTGAGGTATACGGTACACAGCTCTGAGATGTTTGCTAGGAGTACTGGCAGATAGATATCCATACGTTACGCACATACTGCTAGTTGACCCCATCAGAACAATCTGTTAGGTGTTTGCGGGGCGTGCTCCAGGACTGGCCTCTGACGGTGTTTACCACCCTGGGGAGTGACCCCCAGCAGTACTGCGTACCATATCCATGCCTTGCCGTGCCTAGGACAGGTTTGGTGGCCAAGGCTAATTACCTCCTCAATAGTAGCACCATGCTGGCATAGGTGTGGAAGTGTGTGTCTGTCTAGACCAGAGCTACTCAATTCCGGTCCTGGAGGTCTGCAACCCTGCAGGTTTTCGGGATATCCCTAATGATATGCATGAGATATATATGCATTAGAGATAGCCTGCCAACCTGACTGGTTTGTGGCCCTCCAGGGCTGGATTTGGAGACTCCTGCCTTACACCTCTGTCATTTAAGATTGTGAGTGGGCAAGGTACAGATGTTCTAGACATCAAAAGGGTAGATAGAATGTGTCACATTCCTCCTAGATTCTCAACACCACCAAAAAGTTGTCTAATAGACAATATTTTGGTGGTGGTGAGAAGCAAGGAGGAATGTGACAAATTCTAACCTTTTTGATGTCTTGGACATCTGCACCTTGCCCACTTACAATCTTAAATGACAGAGGTGTAAGGCAGGGGTCTCCAAATCCAGCCCTGGAGGGCCAAAAACCAGTCAGGTTGGCAAGCTATCTCTAATGCATATATATCTCATGCATATCATTAGGGATATCCCAAAAACCTGCAGGGTTGCAGACCTCCAGGACTGGAATTGAGTAGCTCTGGTCTATACAGTGGGTGCTGGCTGCAAGCCCCTTCCACAGCCCACACTGCCAGCACTGTTGCCAGTATTGGCCTGCTAATGTGCATAATGAGTAGCAAGGGACCATGGGTATATCTCAGACAGGGTGGGCTGACCAGGATGCAGCTGCACAGGGCATAGGGCACTGGCAGGGACATGGTAGTGCCCGGCCACCACCTACACAGACAGGGGGACCTCTGTATGTGCTGCTGGGGGATCACTCTCACCCTGAGTGTGCAGTGATGGCAGCATGGCTAGGCACACCCATAGTGCTGTATTGTGTTTCTCTCATGTGATATGTATGGGTTTCCTGTTGGGGCCTTTTCACTGACTTATGTGCTTGTGTGTGCTGCCACCCCAGTTGTGGGTGCATGCATTTCCATCAGGACCAACCAGCAGACTGAGCATAGATGGTATGTGTCTTGATGGAGTGCTGTGCAGTGGCTGATGGTTTGCTTCAGGAGAATATCAGATAGTGGTGGGGTGCATCTATGACTATTCAGGCCTAATGTCTGTCCGATATTGTGGTATGGATGTGTGTGGAGCTGCTTGGACTGCCTGTGGTGGGTGGTGGGTGGTGGGTGGTGGGGGGTGGGGGGTCGACTGCCTGTGGTGGGTGGTGGGGGGTGGGGGGTCTACTTCCCCAGCAGGACTGGGGTTGACTCTGCTGCCATTGTGGTGGTGGGAGGGAAAACAATAGTATGTGGATCTGTTGGTGGGAGACCCTGTTTTATCCATCAGGGGGTGTTCCACTAACTGTGGCAGACAGCGATCTCCAAGATGTTTATGCAGCACCTATCTATTTCACAGGTTATTGCTGCTTTGGAGCTCTGGCATGGCCGTATTCAGCCATGCGAGGTGTTGTGCACCTGGTCCTGGGCGCATCATCACACACTCAGGGTGGGCATAGTAACCGCATTTGTCCACCCACTCAGGACACCCTACCAGGCCGAGGTGCTGTGTGGGTGCACAAGGACACCTCCCCCTACCAGGCCGGGTAGCTTTAGGGGTGCAGTTCCCATCTTGTCTGCATCTGTGGACAGCTGATTTGCATGTGCAGTGCATCATGGGTACGGGTGGCCTAACCCTATCCTGTTTACACCAGCAGACTGTCTGTGATGTGACGTGCAGGCTATCTGCAGCCAGGCAGGAGCTTGCTTACAGCTATAGAGGTGTAGTCCAATGGTTACACCACTGCCTGTACAGCCAGAGCTCATGGGTTCATACCCACAGTGGGGTTCTGTAATATGGTTTTCCAAAGCATTTTTTACATTTACTGTACATATGTTGATGCCTGCAATAACACCCTCAGCGTACTGTACCCATAAGGTGCCTCTGAGGGTGCTTTATTGGGCGCCCTATAGGGCACTTTATGGTTGGCATCCATATAGGGTGCACTATACATTATCCTGTGTCGCAACATACATGCTGCCCTATAGGGGACATTCTAGGGTGCCTTGGCGGACGGTGCACTGTAACATGTGCCTTATGGTCCGCCATATGTTAACATGCTGTGAGAGTGCGTTTGCTAGTAGTTATCACAAAATAAAATTAAAAAGCCTCCTAAAGCACTCCACAACATAAAATATACTGCCTCAGCTAGCCTTTTTCAATGGGCATTGTGAGGGATTGAACCCCTGATCCCTGCACCATTGGTCAGTGTCTTAACCATTGTGCTGTGGCTGTGTTCTTTAGCTTTAGCATCAGCGCGCCACCTTGTGGCCATCAGCGCGCCGCATCCTGCTGCCCACAATTAACAGTGCGCCGCATCCTGCTGCCCACAATGAACAGTGCGCCGCCTTATGCTGCCCCACAATGAACAGTGCGCCGCCTTATGCCGCCCCAAAATGAACAGTGTGCCGCCTTATGCCGCCCCAAAATTATTTTGCCTCCTGACACACATTTCCACATTCAAGGTGGTGCCTCAGCCAGTCTTTTTGGGCTGCACACACTGGGGGATTGAACCCATGGCCCCTGCATCATTGGTTATTGTCTTCACCGTTGTGCTACGGCTCTGTTCCTATATGTGCCCAGCTGCACCCCACTTAGCCTTCCCACGCGCTAATGTGGGCCCCGCACATTAACGCGACGCGCACACATACGGTCTTTTTTTTCCTTTTTCAGCCTGAACTGCCCACTCCTTATATGGCACAGGCACACTACCGTGGCCCTGCACGTTAGGAATGTTTAGTAAACATGCCCCATAGAATTTTTGTGTCAGTATATTTTGTAGTATCTTATATTTTTTCTTTGTATATGAGATTTCTGGCCAGAAATAAACAAGATAAAAAATACATACTTAAAGTGTGAGACAATGGCATGTTATTCCCCTCCTCTATGCACATACAAAGGCATGTTTGTGGTAGAGAGGCACATCCAGACCATCCAGACTGCCCCAAGCAAGGTGGGCCCATTAGGACCTGATTCTGGACCACGGAAACAAAATGTTCCCAAGGTACACAGAATCAAGCCCGAGGACAGTCCGGCATGCTGCCTGCAGGGACATCATCCACACAGGCACCCCTGGCTTACGTGGTTAAGACCCCCCCCCCCCCTCTTCCCCACTGCCTGGTTCGGGTGGTGGGGACACCCCCGCACCCGGTCCTGGAGGGGATCCCTGCAACCGATTGCCCTGCCAGTGGTGATTATTCCACCTTTGAGGTGGAATAATCAGCACATCTCCTCTGAACCTGCAGGATGTACAGGGCCATGACCTGAATCATCCCTGTACATCTTGCTGGTTCGGCCAATCCCCACTCCGCCCCGACACCACCACTTCCTGCTCCCCGCTGGCTCTTTTCATTCTGCAGCTCTAGCTCTGCAGGGAGAGCAGGAGGGGGAATAAAGTCAGGACAGCTAGTGGGGTTACACATCCCACCATGACGTGCAGCCCCGAAATCTGCGACTCGGAATTGGGCCCTTAGTGGGAGGATAGTTAGCAACATAGAAATATAGAAAAATGATGGAAGATAAATATCATATTGACTATGTCCTTCTACTGTATTCCCCTTCTCTCAACGTCCTCCTCTTCCAACCCAGGGACTGCACTGGCTTTTGTAGGACACATTCATGCTCTTTTTGTTGGTGGGACCTGGGGTCTCCTGCCAATCTTTGCAGGTCAGATCCCAGATCTTTTGCCTGGTGGGACCCAGGGTGTCCTGTTGAACTTTCCAGTCTGAAACCCCACTTTAATAGCCAGTGGGACCCATGTCTCCCATCAGCCTTTATAGGCCACAACCCCGATTCTTCTCACCTGTGCTGGTGGAGGACTCCTAGCCATAGCCCTGCTCTTCATTCTGGCATGAACAGGACTTCTTCCTGCTTTTTGGTCATACATGTAGCCCCCAGCTTACACAGCAAACAAACATGCATATGGACAGACTATATGAACCCTTGACAACAGGAATGCTTTAAGTGATAAATGTCTAAAAATGTTTTTAAGGTGCACCCTAGATGTTCAGGTACCTGTCTTCTCAGTAGCTGTCTTGTGTTGGGGCTCAGTGATTTTCTTCTACAGAGTCTATTGTGGTTTCTTCCTCCAGTACAGGTCTCTCAGGTTCGGATTCCTCTAGTCTAGAGAAATACCTACACCCTATTCTTCAAACTCAAAGAAAAAGCCTGTTTCCCTACCAGTTGTAGCCAAACCAGGCTCTGTAAACCTGCTCCTTGATTTCAAGACGTAGATTGCATGGGATTTGCAGCCCTGATTAGACCAGGACATTTCATGTAAATATCAGGTACTCAGGAGACATCCCATGATTGTCTGATTCAAACTGTTGGGCTCAGGCCTGGATCAATCACCTGGAGCCACACCAGCAATTGGCTGGCTACACGGCAGCAAAGGAAAGATATTTCTAAGGATTACAAGAGAGAATTGGGGTCTTTGTTCCTGACCAATGTTGACAAAGAGGATGCAAAATGTAGCCTGTAGCATCTTTATCTAAGCTCTCTCTTTGCCCCTGACCTCCTCCTCATCTACATGTGTGACTCCCATTGACTTGGATGGCAGCTGTTTGCCTGGCTAGAGTCTGTCTGTATAACAACGGGATATGTTTACTAAAGGTTAGCGCATGTTAAGTGCTGAAATGTTCCATAGAAATGAATGGGCAGTGAAAGTATTTAACACGTGTTAACTTTTCTTAACGTATACTAACCTTTAGTAATCATGTCCCTATATTTCTGCTGCTTGGTTCTTTCTCAGGAGACCAGGACTCCCAGAAATCTGCAGAGCTGCTGTATAATATTTGTTGCCTTACTAGTGGGAGAGAGCTAGTCCTAATTGTTAGCATAGTTCATGGGAATTTTGATGAGAGAATAATTGCATTTTCTAAGTCCTGAATGTGACTAATTATATACTAAGCTGTGATATCTCTTTGAATTATTTGGTTTCTCTCCTGAACAGAATCTAATAAACTGATTCGACAAACCTATGTGTCTAAGATTGTAACATAGTTGCATTGATCACATGATTTGTTCAGGGAAACTGGAATCCAGAGTGGATAATTATGTCAATATTATCTGCCCCATAGTTTTGGGAGATTATTCCTCCCAAAATATCTCTACATATCCAAACCTGCCCGTGCCATCATTACATTACTGTTGTACATGGAAAGCTCTCCCCCTATCACACTACTATACATGGCAAATATTTGTCATTTTGTGTTTTTTTAACCAACTTTATTGAGTTTTAACATAACCATCCTCCCCAACCCTGCACTCCCCAGTGGGAGGTCCCAAAGTAACAGACAAAACATCATATAAACTATAGAACATTTGAACAATCCCATACAGCTAGCCTGCAAGTCCAACAAGTACTATTCCCTGTACAGTCTTTATCACGACAAATCCCCCCTGCCCTCCACCCCTCAATCCCCATCCCCCGCCAATGCCCTGGGAAACGTAGACTGGAATTGGGTCCACAACCAACTATATTGCACCCACTAGGTTTGTTCATCTTGGCACATGTGTAATGTTCCTCCAAAGCTAGTTGGTGCATCAAGTTCACCCAATGTTGAAAGGAAGGAGTGCATTCACCCACCCAATGTTGCAGAATGAGTTTCTTAACATCCCAGACCACTATCATCAGAAACCTCCCTTCCAGCTTTCTAATTTTCCACTCCCATAGCAGGCTTTCATCACCCAACAACAGGCTATAGGTCCAGTCTAAAGACTGGCATAGCGCCTGTTCCATAGCTCACAGCCCCCCCCCCCCATACATCCGCCAATAAGGGGCATTCAAGAAAAGCATGGTGATAGATGTCCACCTGTGTTTTGCATTTATCATAGCAGTTTTGTGCCCACAAGCCCAGCCACGCCCCCCGCTCCCTCATGAGATATCCCTTATGTATTATTTGATATTGTATTTCTTGCTACTATGCAGACATGAGGATCCCTAGGATCCTCTGGAAGCACTGCTCCAGTTGCTCTTCCATAATTTACTCCCACAACTCTGTTGTCCACGTTTGTGCCAGACTTCCTATATAATCCCCTGGAAGGGCTTCCCGAAGCATCCTGTCCAGGGTGTTCCAGGAAGGAGCCAAGTTGTGAACATCTCTGTCACTATCTTGAATCCCTACCTCCCCAGGGTGGGCCGTCTCCAACTCTGATCAGTAGTGGCGGATCTGCATGTAGGAGAAGAGCTATGTGCTCGACAGCCCCAAATGCTGTTTAAGTCTCTTAAATGAGGACATCGCTCCCCTGCCTCAGTCCAGTAGGTGTCTCATATCCACTCAACATTCTCTGTTCCATTGTAGGAACCGACTATGACTCTGTCCTGGCATAAAGCCAGGGTTGTCTGTCAATTGTATAAATGGTGTAGCTCTCTAGCTATGCCCATGTTTGTGAGCCCACCATTTCCACACACAGCGAGACCATTCCACCAAGGCATCATGTTCTGGGCACTCAAGGCCCACCCTAAGATAATGTAAAAAACTTATGAACCCATAGAGACTACTCCAGGTGTCAAGGAGACCCACAGGGGCATGGTGGGATGCTGCCATAAAGCTGTCATGAATCCAATGCATAAGAGTGGCAACATTATACAGCCAGAGATCAGGGAGTTCCAATCCCTCTCTCTCCTTGCCCAAGATCAGCTTTGCATAGCTCACATGCACCCGTTTACCCCACCAGAGGAAACCTCTTAACAACCGCTTAAGAAAATTCTCGTCATCCCTTCAAACCCAGAGGGGCAGCATTTGCAGCTAGTACAAGATTTTTGGAAGGAGAGCCATTAGAACCACTGCCAATTTCCCATACAGAGACAAAGGCAGCTCTGCCCAATGATGACAAAGCTTGTTTAATTGCTGCAGTTTCTCCTGGATGCACTGTATTCAAGTCCTGCGGAAGATAAATGCCCAGATATTTAAGCAGGCCCTCCGACCACTTAAAAGCCACATTTTCCCCCATCTGCCCCATGTCCCCAAGCCCTCGTGTCTCAGATTTATCCATATTAATCTTTAGTCCCAAAAAACTGCCAAACTGCTGCAGGAGCTTTCCCAAGGCTGCCCAGCCCTCCTCAGTATTCTGCATGTTGATCAACATATCATCAGCGAAAGGTGTTATTTTACACTCCGTGCAGCCCACTGCAACTTCTTGAATTATCTTTGTAGCTCACAATTTGATCGCCAAAGACTCTAGTGTCAATATAGTAGTGGGGACAAGGCCCAACCCTGATGTGTTCCCTTTGTCAGCTCAAATTTTTGTTTTGTGAACTTTCCTTTAAATTGATATCACCTTTTGTGATGAGCTTGATGCTACTGTATTTGTTTGGACTCTTCTCCTAATAGCCATTTCTAGGGCTTGTTATAGCCCAGGCTCAGTGAGGAGGCTGGGGCAGGAAGAGGAGAATTTTGACTTTCTTGATGAACTACATGGTTAGAGACCTCATTGGAAGAGTGATGTACCAGGGATACCTTAGTGGCCTCATTTGCTTTATCCTCAGACAGTAATAGAATACTGAAATCATATTTTGGTACTTCTACTCAGTTATTTTGTGGTCACAAAATGTTGTATTCCTGCTTATGTCTCAAGGTTCATGCTCTTTGGACAAATCTTTTTTAAATATATATATTTGTAAGTGACTTGTTAAATTTAAGGGGAAAGATTATGTATCTTGGGATACCCAGCATCTGCAAGAATTTATCAAGGGATAAAAGACAACCATGAAATATGTTTTGATGGAGCAGCCATTAATTAGAATGTGGATTAGGGGAATTACATTGTGAGGCTTTTGAGGATATTTTCCTTTTTTTTAATAATGCATATTTCTCTTATTTTCTTGCCAATTTTGGTAACTTGTGAAGCAATGTAGGATAATGTGAGTTTTAGTTTTAACTATCTTCTATTTTCCGTATACATGCGCATCTTTTCTTGTGTAACATAGTAACATAGCGTATGATGGCAGATAAAGACCAGTATAGTCCATCTAGTCTGCCCAACAAGGTGGCAAGAGTAGGTGCACTTGCCGCTCCTTGCAGGTCACCCCTCCCCATGCCTTTGTTTAGGGGTGTACCCACTGCTCTGTGTAGGTCACCCTTATTTACTGAGACATAAGAGATAGTTTGTTTTTATTTATTTATTTACATTCTCTTATATACCGCGCTGTTCTGCATCAGTGCGGTTTACATTGAACAAACTGAAATTACATTGAACAGGGCATTATAACTTGGAGATAACTATTTTACAGGGAACATTATGTTTCTTTTGATTTTACCATGTTGCTATACAGGGATCCACTGTATCTGTCCCATGCCATTTTGAATTCTGTCACTGTATTTGCCCCCACCACTTCCATCGGGAGGGCATTCCAAGCATCCATCGTCCTTTCAGTGAAAAAGTATTTCCTGACATTGCTTTTCAGTTTACCCTCTTGCAGTTTCATATTATGTCCTCTAGTTTTACATCTTCCCTGTCTTGGAAGAGGTTTGTTTGTTCATTATTTCTCTTTAAGTATTTAAAGGTCTGTATCATATCTCCCCTGTCCCTCCTCTCCTCCAGAGTGTACATATTTAGGTCTTTAAGTCTCTTCTCATATGTCTTCTAATGCAGGCTCCAAATCATTTTGGTCGCCTTCCTCTGAACCATTTCCAGTCTTTGTATATCCTTTGCGAGATATGGTCTCCAAAACTGAACACGATATTTCAAGTGAGGCCTCACCATCAACCGGTACAGTGGCATTAGTACCTCTTTCTTTCTGCTGGTAATTCCTCTAAGTATGCAACCCAGCATCACTCTGGCTTTTGCCACTGCCTTGTCACACTGTTTCACCACCTTGAGATCCTCAGAAACAATCACTCAGAGGTCCTTCTCACAAAACTTTCACCCCCTATTACATACAATTCCCTTGGATTTCTGCTTCCGAAGTGCATGACAGTGCACTTCTTCACATTAAATCTTAACTTCCAAGCATTAGACCATTCTTCCAGTGTTTGTAGATCTTTCCTCATATTATCCACTCCCTCAGGGGAGTCCACTCTGTTGAAAATTTCTGTGCCATCTGTCAAAAGATAGACCTTTCCATTCAGTCCTTCAGCAATATCACTCACAAATACACTGAACAGTACCAGTCCCAGGATTGAACCCTGGGGCACAACACTAATCACCTTCCTTTCATCTGAGTGAGTTACGTGTACCGTCACCTTCTGTCATCTGTCAGTCAATCAATTTATGATCCACTTCACCACCTTGGGACCCATCCCCAAGCTGTTGAGTTTATTGATAAGCCTCCTATGAGGAACAGTATCAAAGGCTTTACTATAAATCTAGTTAGATCACATCCATCACATGCCCTTGATCTAGTTCTCTGGGCTCCCAGTCAAATAACTCAATCAGATTTGTTTGACAAGATCATCCTTTGGTAAAACCATGTTGCCTCGGATCATGCAACCTGTTGGTTTTGAGGAAGTCCACTATTAGCTCTTTCAGGAACGCCTCCATTACTTTTCCCGCCACCAAGGTAAGGCTTACTGGCCTGTAGTTTGTCACATCTTCCCTACTGCCACTTTTGTGAAGAGGTGCCACATCAGCCCTTCTCCAATCCTATGGAACTTCTCCTGTCTCCAAGGATCTATTAAAAACATCCTTTAATGGCCCTGCAAGAGCCTCTCTGAGCTCTTTCAGTATCCTAGGATGTATCCCATCTGGTCCCATGGTCTTAGTCACTTTTAGTTTTGCAAGCTGCTCTAACACATCATCTTCTATGAATGGTGTGGTATCTACTCCATTGCCATTTGTATATTTGTCAATCACAGGTGGTCCTTCTACAGAATTTTCTCTAGTAAAAATAGAGCAGAATTATTTGTTTAGCATTTTTGCTTTTTCAATGTCACTTTCCACAAATCCTTTCTCAGCACTTTTTGAGTCCTTCAATTCCATCTCTGATTTTCTTCCTCTCCTGAATACATCTGAAAACATTTTGTGGCCACACTTAACATCTTTAGCCATCTTTTCTTCTGCCTTTGATTTTGCTATCCTTATTTCTCTTTTTGTCTCTTTAGTGTTTGATCTTGTATTCTTTTCTGTGTTCCTCTGTGAATTTTTGAATTTTGTAAAAGCTCTGTTTTTTGCCTTTATTTGTGCAGCCACTTTTTGGAGAACCAAATAGGTTTCCTTTTCCTCTTGTTTGTATTTACTTTCCTTACATATTTATCTGTTGTCCCTTTTATTGCCTCCTTTAGTTTAGCCCATTGCAATTCCACTTCCCTTATCCCCTCCCAGCCCACCAACTCCTCCTTTAGGTACTTGGCCATTTTGCTGAAGTCAGTGTTTTTGAAATCTAGGACTTTGAGCTTGCTGTGATTGGATTCTACCTTGGCTTTTATCTCAAACCACACCGTATGATGATCGCTGCTGCTTATATGGGCACCCACCCGGATATTCAACACGCTATGTCTGTTGGTGAGCACTAAATCCAGTACCGAGCACTCCCTGGTTGGTTCCATTACCATTTGTCAAAGCAATGCATTTTGGAAGGCATCCACAATTTTTTTACTTCTTTCCAGATTTGCAGAAGGAATACTCCCATCCAGACACACTGTTTCTAGCCAGGTCATTTGTACCCAAGTGGATGACAACATCAGTTTTGGAGTGTTCACTTTCTGCACTTATTATACCAACAATTTAGTTTGTATTCCTGCTGGCTGAAAAGCCTGGGAGGCATTTAACCATCTTCTCTCCTTTGAACTGTGTTCCCAAGTTGGTGCCTCTGATGATGGAATCTCCAAGTAGTAGTCGTTTTCTGTTTTGTGATTTTTTTTTTCTATTTTGTGCATTTTCAGTAGATTTGGCATTGAGTCTTTCATTTAAGGGCACTTCAGTTTCCAGAAATTGGGCACCCTCATTATCCAAGGCAGAGAAGGCATTATGCAGGGATATCACTTGATGTATAGGGTGTCTCTGCATTACAGGTTGCAGTCTACTAGAGCCCACTGTGATCCATTTGTTCCAGAGCTGTTTGATTCTTTGTGGGAGCGGTGGTCGATTTTGTTCAATTTGTACCCTAGAAGAGGTATGTTTAATTGCAGCCATTTCTTCCCTTAGTAGAGTCAATTCTTTATGCATAGCAGCTAACTTGAGGCATATAGGGCAAGTTCTAGCTTTTTGAAATTCTGGGCAATCTGATGCTACTGACTTGGTTGCTTCCTATTCTCTTTCTTCACATGCCTTAAGGGACATCACACATGCTTCTATAGATAGGGTTCACATATTGCCTCTAGACTAGAACTTCCAAAAGAGTTGTTCCACACAAAACTCCTAAAAACATTAATTTATATAGCCTAAGACCTAGATAAGGTTTCCTTGTACTATTCACCTGCTATACCATATTCTTCAGTTTCCAGAACTCCTCTCAAGAGACCTTGATCTTTAGCACTATGTTTATATTTATTTATTTATTTAACGTTTTTATATAACACCTTTCTACAATTCAAGGCAGTTTACATAGAACTCAACATAGCAGTGTAGTTACAATAATTTGTAGTAGAAAACTTATCTGTAGTTAACAAGTAATGCAGCCACTTCCTGCTGCAGCCGCTTCCTGGTCCTTAGGGACTTACATTGGCTACCGATCTACTGTCGGCTATCGTATAAATTATTCATCATAACCCTCAAGGTCATAAACAAAATAGCCCCTATAGCCTTAATGGAACTTGTTCACCCCATGTCAGCAAACAGAGAAAGGAGAACCTGCATTGCCAATACTCTACAGATCCCCAGCGATATAACAAAATGCAACAAAACAACAAGGAACAGAGCCTTCAAGTTCTATGCCCCCAGCTGCTGGAATGCGCTCCCAGCGTCCAACAGATCTGACCCAATTCAGAAAGGCGCTAAAACACCACCTCTTTCTCCTGCACTACTCTCAACCCTCCAACCTAACACCACCTATCATGCACACCACAATGAACACATAAATACTGTCAAAGGATGTACATACTGTAGATACATATTGTAGATAAGCTGTTAATATTGTACATAGTTCCCCCAGTTGAATTCCGAGTTTAATCTCCTGTTTCATTGTAAGTGCCTATTTGGCACAGTATCATTTTATGTAAACCCCGCTGATTTTTAAGAGTGCGGTATGTAAGAACAATAAAATAAATAAATAAATAAATAATGGTATATTGCCAGAAAGGCAACTATGTACATTTCATAAGAATAAGGGGGAAGGGTAAGGGTGTAAAAAGGGGGGGGGGGGGGCAGGAGTGCATAAGGAGGATAATTTATAGGAGTGGATTAAGTGGGAGAGTGTCCATGAGTTATGTAGGGCATGCCCAGTTCTATTCTGGATCCTACCACTTGGTATTTTAAACATAGGGTTCTTTGGGGTCATGTTGCCCAAAGGCTGCATTCTTATAATCTGGTTACTGTTAAAATCAGATCGGTTTGTGGTTCTTGAAAAATGAAATTAGAGAGAGTTCTTCAAGTTCTGTGAAACCATTTACAGCATAGTCAAACTCGAGAAAGGCAAATTTCAGCATGATTCAGCTTTGAAAAGATATCTGGATGTTTCTTAATTCAGTCAACATTTTCAGGGTAAAACTCAGGGTAAGTTTAAAAAGTCCCAACATGGATTTTGAAACTTTATATTAGATTGTCAGAATATTAAAAAAATAATCTGAATAAGGTCTAATAAAATTCACTTTGCATTTTATTTCATGAACGATTAGAAAAATATAATTCTGAGCAATGTCAGTTCCTCCAAGTTCGTCCAATTGTTTAACTTCACTTTTTATGAATGCCAAAAGTAAAAGGAATTGTCAGGCTTCAGCAGTGCTTTGACTTGGGCTGAAATCATCCTCATTTAGGATTATATTTGGATCTATAATGTACCAGGCCTTTGATTACAGCAGCTAGTAGGTGGGCCCAGGTAGAATGGGTTTTAGACTATTTTGGTAGTATTTATGGAAATGAAGTGATAAGGTTATGAGACTGGAGGGGTTAAATGAAGAAGGTTAGGGTTTTTAGCACTTTAAATGTTGTGTTTGCATTGTCTTGCCGGTGAGCTGGATTATTTCACTATTGTTGTATATATGATTGGTTTGTTATTGGGATGGGTGACTGCTAACTGCAATGTTTTGTTTTTTTATGATTATTGTAATTATGAATGTTCAATTGTAAGCTGTGCAGAATGCTGCTGTTGGATATAACAGCATATAAAAGTTCATAAATGAAATGTCTGAGTTATAGAAATGGCACTTTTATCTTTGGCTGGAGTAGGTGTATATAGGCATTTCTCTAGGCAAAGTGAAGGATGTTAATAGGTAATATTCTACTGCCTTCTCCTGTGCTCTCCAAATGTTACGCTTTATCTGACACATATTTTTTAAAATAAATATCTGGTTTCTTGTTGTTTGAATTAACTCTATTATTCTACCTCCAGAGGTCAAAAATAATGTGGATGCATTAAGTCCCAGATGTCCTAAGAAGAGTACAATCTAACAGTCGTGGAATACAGCAATATCCTTGGCTCAGAGGTAACACAAAAAAAATAACATGCTTTAGGATTAATAAGGACCTACCTATCTTTGAAGGAAGAAACAATATTTAGCCGAAAGTCTTGTTTAAAATTTCATTTAGCTGGACAATAAGCTACTTTGAATTTCCGGCATGACAGTTCTTGAAGTTATAATTTTATGACACATATCCATATTATCTAGTGAATTACAATTTCACGGTCATATTAAGGTATAAAGCTATAACAGCTTATTCTGCTTATTCTAAAGTGAGCCATTGAGATTTTTCATTTGAGAAGTATCACATAGTTTCTTGGATTCCTGATTGCAGTGCAATTGTTGGAACACTGACCTAAATGGTGAAATAGCAGCTAGCAGCCCAAGCTAGCAATAAATCACTGTCTTTAGTAAGCAAGTTGCTCACTGTTAGACAAAATGAAAACTTACCATAACCTAATGAAATTAAGGTAGCTTAAACAGCTCACCCTTGACTTTCTGAACAACATCCCCATCTTAATTACACATAAACAAACAATGAAAACACATTAGCCATGGTTGGAATAATAAGGCTGTAGCTTTCTTATCACATTAAGAACATCCCTAAAAGACCTGAGCCTGAGTTATATAGATCCTTTCATTTTTACCAGCTCCCCCAGTCAAGAAGAACCTTACTTCTTAGTCATTATGGCTTACCAGATGACCCATTCCACTCCAGCAAGATTGTCAGTCATTAATGTCATTTGCTTCACATCCAGGAATACCACATGGAATCATTGGCTAGATGCCTCACTGGAGCCTCTTGGTTATGCATAGGGTAATCTCAGTCTGTTGTATAAATTATCATCTCGATCCCCATTCCTTTAGGCTCAGGAACCCATCCATGGCTGTGACATGCCTAAAGGTTACACAATTAACAAAACAGATATACATTGTGAATAAATACTGTACTGCAAAGGGCTATGAACAATAGGTTCGATAGTCGAAAGGCATTTACATGGTTTAAAGCCCAGTAAACCATGCAAATGCCTTAAATTGAGATATTCAACAGCACGTACATGGCTAGTGCCATTGAATATCCCCTTCTAAGTCCCCTACACACCACGATGGTATCTGGTTAGCATCGGGGCGTTTTGGGGGCATTCTGGGGTGGAGCGAAGGTGGAAACTGCCGCTAATAGGGTAAAGGCGATATTGCACTGCTACCCGGTTAGGCTCTGCGGCTTTGTCTTCTGTGCGCCTAATTTGAATATGCAATGCCATCACCACGGCATTAATATCTGCAGTTAGGGGTCAGTGGGCAGGGCTATGCGCCATAGCGGCGCATAGCCTGCCCAAATCAACATCGAGCCCAACATGTATACTTGTTAACTTATGAAAAGGTGACAATTGAATAGTTAACAAGCTTTGAGAGGGTGGCTGGGTAAAGCTTTGCCTTTGCCAGGCTGAGGACAAAAAAAGGAAAGAAAGGAGGGTACCATACAATTTAAAAATTAAAATCCCTCCCCAAGCCAATCTGGCTGCAAATAAATCCTCTCAACTATTGGTTGCCCAGGATCTCCATGTCAATGCACTGATGTAATCGCAGGGGAAGATGGACTTGGTATCTCTAGCATAAGATAATACACACAGCTCTGGAGTGACTGAGCCTGTGCTACCTGTTGTGACACTGGGAAGGTGGGGTGAATCCAGCAGTAAGGGAATATTCCCCTCTGCTAGCTGTGATGCAACTCCTGTTCAGCTCCTATGGGTTTCCTTACTATTACCCTAGATAAATCCTTGTCCATGACTGTTGTCTCTCTTGACTAGACTGTAAGCTCTCATGAGCAGGGACTATCTCTTACATGTCTCTGTATAGTACTGCATATGCCTTGTAGCACTATACAAATGATAAGTAGTAGTAGTAGCAGTAGTGTCCATTAAAGAAGACACAGATTTGAAACATTTATATAATCTACTTGGTAGGGGTGTGTAATGACTTATTTTTCACTTTCTTTTCTTTGCAATTAAACAAAACAATGTTGAGTCCAAATCCTTTTCACTAACAAAATATATCACTCTAAGGGGTATGTTTACTAAGCCATCTTAACGTCGCAGCGGTGTTATTATCGCGCGATAAGTGACGTTATCGCGCGATAACACGAAGGCGGCATTAAGGCACACTAACGCTGTGAAATCCGGGTCTGAAGGGTGGAGTAAGGCTTCCCAGAGGGCGGAGAGAAGGGGTCAATGGGCGGAGAGTGGGAGGGGAGAGGCTCCAGGCACACTAATGCTGTGAAATCCGGGTCTGAACACTAACGCCAGTGAAACCCTCGCGTTAAGGCACATTTGCAGGAAAGAGAAACCATTTGAGTCAGCAATGTGCAGCAAAGGCAGGGAAACCCAGAAGAGTGATAGTTGTGATACATGTGCAGGAACCAAAAAGGCAAATAAACATATAAAATGACCAGAACCACATTTAAAATCCCAATAACCAAGCTGGCCAATAGTGATATTATTGATAAACATAAAGCAACACTATTGACAAAGCGTAAAAATTAAGATATCATGTTTGGAAGGGTCTATGCTCTGTCCCCCTACAAAGTGAATGATCTCACATTGAAATAGCGCTGATCAGGGTTTCTGTCATTTAGATTGGGCAGGTTTGTTATGGCATGCACATGTGCAACAACAGCAGAGTGGGCATGTAGGAAAGGGCAACTGTACTGATGCTGTAAATGGGATACAGGAGGCTGCAGATGGCACATGCTGTGGTCCAGCTGAGGCACAGTGTGGACGAGACAGATGCCTAGGTGGCACATAGGAATGCCAAAACTGTAAAGCAGCAAGACAGCAACTGACAAGGGTCGAACATGGTCATGAGTGTGTGTCCCACAGTGTCATAGGGGATATTACCCAGCAGGCATCCCTAAGGACACATAACATTGGCAGGCGGTGCCAAGGGAAAGCGCGCATGTCCTTGTAGGCACCCCTACCTGAGAATCCACACCATAGGCAACTGCCTATGAGCACACTGGATGGCCTGGGACTGTGCACCACCAGCACCACCGGCATAATGGCATGGCAGCATGGTGGCGGAGGGGTGCTGGTGGCAGAGGGGGCAGTGGCATCTGCCCACAGCAGACCATGGGTGCCATTTAGGTGGGGATACCATGACTGTCTGATGAACCATCATGGTATCCCCAGGGAATAAACTGTCCCTGTGGTGCAGTACACACAGCCAGTGTGTTCAGGAGCAGAAAGTCACAAGTTCAAGTCCCAGCTGTGGAGGAGTGGCCTAGTGGTTGGGGCAAGGTACTTCTGGCCGGAAGGTCGGGGGTTCAAATCCCACTAGAGGACAGCAACCTTGGGCCGGAAGGACTGGGGTTTCTAGTCCCACAGGTACTCCTTGTGGTCTTGGGCAAGCCACTTAACCCTCCATAGCCCATGTTCCCTGTAAAATAGTTATCTCCAAGTTATAATGCCCTGTTCAATGTAATTTCAGTTTGTTCAATGTAAACCGCACTGATGCAGAATAGCGCGGTATATAAGAGAATGTAAATAAATAAAAAAAATAAATAAACCCTGTCCCCATATTTTACCCAGTACTAAACAGTGCTAATAAAGATGGAACCTTTATTGCACATAAAATAAACATGCCTGAAATGCCTATATTTTATCCTACAGAGCACAGACACCATAAACATGTGCAATCCCTAGAGCAGAGTTTCCCAACTGCAGTCCTGGAGGGCCAAACACCATTCAGGTTTCATGCTGTCCCTAATAAATATGCCTGTGCTGCATTTGTATGCACCGCCCGCATTATATGCAAATGTATCTCATGCATATTTATTAGGGACAGCATGAAAACCTGAACAGTGTTCGGCCTACCAGAACCGGAGTTGGGAAGCTCTGTCCTGGAGCAGTGGCCAACAGGGCAGAAACACCCACACCCACAGGCTCCACTATCCAAAGCCTCATGGAGAGTCAGGCTGTTGGGCCCTGCGCGGAGCAGCATCTCCCAATACTGGCACCAGCATACCTTAGCAATGCCATCCTAAACTTGGGAACACGTTCCACATATATCAAAAGGTTGCTATAATTAATGTCAGCTAACAAATCCTAAGTTAAACACAATTTGTTGATAGAGATTCATCATAGCAACCTTTCTGATATCTGTGGAGTGTGTTTCAGTTATTGATTCTGACAGTGTTTACCACCCCGGGGAGTGACCCTAACAGTATTGTGTACCATAGCAATGCCCACACTGTGCCCAGGACTGGTATGGCGGCCAGGGCTGCCACAAACCTCTATATTTGCACAATGCTGGCATAGGTGTGGGAGTGTGTTTCTGTCTATCCAGTGTGTTGTGGCTGCCTACACCTTACTGAGCCCACATTGCTTGCACTGTTTCCCGTGTTAGCCTGTCAATGTACATAATGAAGAGTAAGGTACTGTGGGTATGGCCCGGACAGGGTGGTATGGGCAGGATGCATTTGCACAGGGTATAGGGCAATGGCTGGGACATTGTAGTGCCCGACCACCACCTGCACAGACAGGGTGGCCACAGCATGTCATGCTGGGAGGTCGCTCTCACCCTGACTGAGCAGTGACCACAACATGGCTAGGTTCCCCCATAGTGCTATACAGTATTTCTCTTAAGTGATATTTATGGCTTCTCTTTTATGGTGCCCAATCACTGACATACCTGTGTGGGGTGTGTGTGCTGACATCCCAGTTTTGGGTGCACACAGTTCCTCCAGGAACATGTACTATGTACTAGCTAGCAGACTGTATGCAGTTAGCATCTGTATGGCTGCACCACCTTGCAGGGTGCAGCAGGTGCACCCTGACTGCCCTCTGCTGGTGAATGTCAGATTGTAGTGGGGGCAGCTGAGCTGACTGGGCCCACTACCTATTTGCCAGTGGCCCTGTCCCAAGTGCAGATCATCAGCAGCTGTCTGTTTGCCACCACGACTGAGGTTGCTGGTCCCATAGCCTGTCCTCATGTACCTTTACTGCCCCCCCACCTCCTTGCAAAGGGTGAGAGTGCAGGTCTGTTGGAGGCAGATCATGTCCCCCACCCTGACCCAGAGAGGACCGTTTGCTAAGTACATTGTCACCATGTGAGCCTGGACACACCCCTGCTTCCTAAACAGGTGACCATAGCAAGCACAGTGGATATGCACTATGTTGTGTGCATTATGGTCCACAAGGGCCAGACATGACTGGCAATTACAAATGGACACAGAGACCTCCTAAAGGTGCCTGCAACAAACACCTGTCACACATTGGCACTGATTGAGACCTGCAGCACAGCCCACCTCAACCAACCCGGGTACTGCGGACCTGGTGCTGGCCACTCCACCTCACCCTCAGAGTGAGCACAGAACATGCACCTTGCCATGGCCTGTGGGTACTCTGTGCCAGTAACACACACGGTCATTCCCCCCTACCAAGCTGACATGCTTTAGAGGTGCATACCCCATCTGTTGAGCAGATGTAGACTGCTGTTCTGCATGTGAATTGCATTATGGGTACTGTTGGTTCTATCCTATCCTGGTAGCCACAGCAGGCAGTTTTATGGTGGCATGCACTCTTTCTATAGCCAGCCATTGGTATGATAGCTCCCATAGTAATGTAGCACAATGGTTAATGCAATGACTTTAGTAGCAGAGATCATTTTTTCAATTCCTCTCTGTTCCCTTTTTTTTATGGCTGTCCTACACAACTACGTTTCATTCGTGTACCAGGCAGATCTGTGCTGCCGCCACATTATACCCTCATCACTGTTGCCATCCATCCTTCTGTCCGTCTATGTGTGTATGCCAGCTGTGTGGCGTCCTGCCCTAATGTGCAGGCTGCTACCCCATGTCCTGCACTGGCACACTTTTCTGCATTGCGGATCTTCATGCTTGCTTCTCCTGTGTCTGCTCTGCATGGCATTGCTCTCCTCTGTCCTCCTGTCATTGCACTTATCCTGCCACCTCTTCCTCCTCTGGTGGACATGAATCCCCATCCTCTGCCACACACTGTCATTGTTGCACTGTACATTACCATCACCCTGTATATCGGTACAGCTGCCCCCAATACGTTTGTCCACTTTACCTGCTGCCACATGGGCTGCACGCAGATTTGGCTGGTCCATGATCTCCGTCATCTATTTTCTTCCTTCACTTGTTCATTGCCTTTCCTTTTTGCTCTGGGCAGTGTTATGGTTACATCTGTATTTGAGCAATACATTTCATGCTTCTGATTTTGGGGCACCTTTGTGCCCCTGGACACCATCTCCTGTGTCACCTTGGCTTCCCTGGGCACCTTGGTATCCCTGGGGCATCTATTGTGGCACCTTAGATTTGGTCAGCTTATGGGGCGCCTTATATGCTGCCTTGGAGGGTGCAACCTTTCCTGCCGCCCTCTGGGGCACATTATGACCTGCCTTGGATGACGTGGTGCTTTATGATGTGCCTTATGGTGCGCCCTAAAAGGTGCATTAGGTTGCGTCACTGGGGTGAGGCTTTTTTGTCTGGCAGTGCAAATTATTGGGATGTGTCTGACTGTTGCAAGCAGGAACATAAGAACATAAGAACATAAGATATGCCATACTGAGTCAGACCAAGGTCCATCAAGCCCAGTATTCTGTTTCCAACAGTGGCCAATCTAGGAACACAGGTTCCACAATGCTGGTATTGGTTCAAGCATTGATATCCTGGGTCCCTTCTTAATAATGGTTTATGGACCTTTCCTCCAGGAACTTGTACAAACCTTTTTTAAACCCAGCTACACTAACAGCCTTTACTACATCCTCCGGTAACAAATTCCAGAGTTTGATTACATGTTGAGTGAAAAAATATTTTCTTTTATTAGTCTTAAATAGTTTACCCTGTAGCTTCATTGCATGTCCCCTAGTCTTTCTATATTCTGATAAGGTAAACAATTGATCTACGTTTACCCATTCCACTCCGTTCATTAAATTATAGACTTCTATCATATCTCCCCTCAGCAGTATCTTTTCCAGGTTAAAGAGCCCTAACCTTTTTAGCCTTTCTTCATAGGAGTATCCTTCCATCCCCTTTACCATTTTGGTGGCTCTTCTCTGAACCTTTTCTAAAATCGCTATATCCCTTTTAAGATTCGGCGACCAGAATTGCACACAATATTCAAGGTGTGGTCTCACAATAGAGGCATTATAATATCTTTTGTTTTATTTTCCATTCCTTTCCTTATCATACCTAGCATTCTATTTGTTCTCTTTGCCGCCGCTGCACACTGGGCCGAGGGTTTTAACATGGTATCCACAATGACGCCTAAATCTTTTTCCTGGGTGGTGGTTCCTAATGTGGAACCTTGCATCATGTAACCATAGTTTGGATCGTTCTTCCCTAGGTGCATAAGCTTGCACTTGTCCACATTAAATTTCATCTGCCATTTTGATGCCCAGTCTTCCAATATATCAAGATCCTCTCGCAATTTTCCACAATCCTCTTGGGTTAACAACTTTAAATAGTTTTGTGTCATCTGCAAATTTGATAACCTCACTCGTTATTTCACTTTCCAGGTCATTTATGAATATGTCAAAAAGCAGCGGACCCAGCACAGATCCCTGGGGTACACCACTATTCACCTTTCTCCATTGGGAAAATTGGCCATTTAGCCCAACCCTCTGCTTTCTATCTTTTAACCAGTTCCCGATCCACAATATTACACTGCCTCATATCCCATGACTCTTTAGTTTTGCCAAAAGTCTCTCATGAGGGACCTTGTCAAAGGCTTTCTGAAAGTCCAGATATACAATATCAACTGACTCACCTTTGTCCACCTGATTATTCACTCCTTCAAAAAAACATAACAGATTAGTAAGACAAGATCTTCCTTGTCTAAAGCCATGTTGGCTGTCTCCCATTAGGTCATGATTATCTACATGCTGACTAATTTTATTCTTTATGATGGTTTCTACCATTTTTCCCGGTACTGATGTCAGGCTCACTGGTCTGTAGTTTCCAGGATCACCCTTGGAACCCTTTTTAAAAATTGGCGTTACATTGGCGATCCTCCAATCTTCAGGTATTAGAGATGATTTTAATGATAGTTCACAGATTACTAATAGCAGGTCTGAAATCTCATATTTCAGTTCTTTCAACACCCTTGGATGTATACCATCCGACCCAGGTGATTTGCTACTCTTCAGCTTATCTAATTGTTGTAATACATCTTCCCGATGTATCAATATTTCCTTCAATTCTTCCGCACCTATAAATACCACTTCAGTCATGGGTAACATCCCTACATCTTCCTCAGTAAAGACTGAAGCAAAGAATTTATTCAGTCTCTCTGCTATCGCCTTGTCGCCTCTTAGTGCTCCTTTAACCCCTTTATCATCTAATGGACCAACTGACTCTCTCACTGGTTTTTTGCTACGAATGTACTTGAAAAGGTCTTTACTTCGCGTTTTTGCTTCCGCAGCAAGCTTCTTCTCAAATTCTCCCTTTTCCTGCCTTATAAATGCCTTGCATTTGACTTGCCAGTGCTTGTGCTGTTTCCAGGTTTCGTCATTTGGCTCTTTTTTCCATTTCCTGAAAGATGCTTTTTTGGCAACAACAGCCTCTCTGACCTCACCTTTAAACCATGCTGGCAGTTTTTTGGATTTCCTTCCGCTTTTCTTAAAGCATGGAATACAGCTGGTCTGGGCTTCCAAGATAGTATTTTTCAACAACAGCCAAGCCTGATGTACGTCTTTAACCTTTGCAACTGCTCCTTTTAGTTTTTTCTTAACTGTGTTCCTCATTTTATCATAGTCTCCCTTTCGAAAGTTAAAAGGCAGTACTGTAGATTTCCTTACTGTCCCTCCTCCACTAATTAAATCAAAGGCGATCATGCTATGATCACTATTGCCAAGTGGCCCCGACAACTTTATCTCTTGCACTAGATCTGGTGTTCCACTGAGGATTAGGTCTAATATGGCTTCCCCTCTGGTTGGTTCATGAACCAGCTGCTCCAAGAAGCAGTCATTTATTTCATCTAGGAACTTTATCTCCCTAGCATGTCCTGACGTGACACTGACCCAGTCGATACCGGGGTAGTTGAAATCACCCATTATTATTACTGCGCTGTAACGTTTGTTAGCTTCCTTGATTTCTTTGAGCATTTCATCATCCATTTGGTCATTCTGGCCAGGCGCTCGCTAGTACACCCCCACTGCCATTGCCTTCTCCCTTTTAACATGGAATTTCAATCCATATAGATTCTACAGCAGATTTTGTTTCCTGCAAAACAATCCTTTCTGACTCAATGCCCTCTCTAACATAGAGCGCAACCCCTCCACCAATTTGATCAGCTCTATCATTACGATATAGTTTGTACCCAGGTATCACAATGTCCCACTGGTTGTCCTCCTTCCACCATGTCTCTTATATTCTAATCATATCTAACCTTTCATTTAGTGCTATATATTCTAACTCTCCCATCTCATTTTTTAGACTTCTAGCATTTGCATACAAGCATTTTAGAGAATGTATTTTATTCATATTAATTTGGCTATTGTTAGACATGGGTAATTTGGGATCTTTAAGCTCTGTCTGCTCCATACTTGAGGGCATTTGGGCTACTTTACTCTTTTGTGGAACCTCTCTGCTTTTGGTAGTATCCTTCAAAGATACATTCTTCCGAACCATCTGCTCTTGCCTCATACAGTCTTTTAACTGAGCCCACTGGGGGATCAAACTCATGCCGTTCTTTATATTATTAAGACTCTATTCTGTTCTATGTAATTATCTCATGTATATAGTTTACCCCGGTTCTCCAAGTTTGTACTCCTGTTCGATGTAAACCAAACAGCTTGTTGTTATGGTCTTTATGTTATAATGTAAACCGCGCTGATGCCGAATAGTGCGGTATATAAGAACTTGTAATAAATAAATAAATAAAATAAATTACCACTGTATCAGCAGTCAATGTATTAACTAGTGTGTTACATCTCTGTTGCTGTGATTGCAGGTCAGCGCGCCTAATTAAGGCTAACGCGCGTTAACATGCCACGGCTCCCTCTATCGCGTGATAACGGTCTTTATCGTGCAAAACCCCGAAATGCTGCCTTAAGACCGGAACGCCCACTACCTTATATGGCATTCGTCACAGTAAGACTGCAACTAACACCAGTAACATTAAGATGGTTTAGTAAACATACCCCTAAATTAAAAAAAAATACAGACCCCCGATATGGCTTGGTGCTGCTATTCAACTTTTGCATTCATGATGTTATTGAAAAGAACATGGTTGGACAAGTTGAATTTTTGTATATGGAGATACGTCTCTGAACTTGCGAATCTTGTCTAGATCCTTCATAGCCATTCTGCCATGCTTGTGCTTGTGCTTGTCATATAAAGTGACAAATAAAGATAAAGATAAAGATTCATTGTCAGATTTCTTGAATGCTTGCTATTTCTTTATTGATTATTGTTCCAAGCAAGTTTACATTCTCTAGTAAATTTATTTCTTTTTCTTCTTTCTCAATTTCTTCTTTCTATTTCTTTAGCAGCATTAGCCAACAGTGTTGAATATCGGGCCCTATGTTCCTTGATCTTGATATGCAAAATTTTCAGAACAACTTCACTTTCAGCCAGTAACATGGTGTCGTCAGTACAGGGAAGGTTGCTGATGATTCTTCCACCAATCTTCACACCTCATTTTTCTTCATAGATTTCTGTTTGTCTGATGATTGTTTTGCAAATAAATTAAACAAGTAAGGGGAAAGTATGCAGCCTTGTCATACACCTTTGCTAATTTTAAATCTTTTTGTTTCACCTTGTTTCTTTTGAATTATTGCTTCCTGATCAATTAAAGGTTGTGCATGAGAACTATCAAGTGTTTTGCTATACACATGCTTCTTAATGTCACCCAGAGTTTTTCATGATTTACACAATCAAAGGCTTTGCTGTAGTCAATAAAACACATATAGGTATTATTTTGGTATTCTTTTGTCTTTTCTGGGATCCATCTCACATGTATGAATAAACTCACAAACTTACATCTTTTTCTGGCCAGTTGGATCAGTGTCTGGGAGTCTTTTTTTATAAAATTACTTAGGTTTCTGTGTAGCTTGTATAAAATAGGCACATTTTTGACTTTTCATATAGGGGGTCATTCTGAATAAGCTGCATAGTTATGCATGGGGCATGTCTAACAGATGTGAACATCCATCGAAGTGCACGGGGCACGTCTAACAGACATAAACTTCCAAACACCTGCACATGCCACAAGATCGGGGAACCCTAAACATGCTATGACAACTATTGACCTCCTTACTTACAGAAGAGTGGTGGGATGGGGAAATGTCCGGATTTGGGGACGTGCAAGTTTGATTGTGTGCATGCAGTGTACATGCTCCTTCGACAATGTACACGTGCAAAGTAGACCATCAGAATAAGGGCAGAACATAGAAAACCAAACAACACTGAACGCATAGCTGAGGTGGCTGCACCAGGACAACAAATACAAATGAGCATCTCCATGGAGAATGAGGCAGAAAGAGACATGGAGACAGGCAGGTGTGGAGTAAACCAATGTAAATATGCTGGCAGCAGTGGAACAACCAGTACACAAATGCACATAACATACCCAAAACACAAAAATGCCCAACCCAGCCTACCCCACAGACCTGTACCCCCCTACAGTTGCACCCATGTGAGACCCTTGACCACAACAGTGCCCACACCACATACCCCCTTACAGCCCACAGCAGACCACCCCCACCCAACTACCACAACCCCCAACCCCAGAAACACCCTAGAAGTCCCACCCTAGGCACACAGATCAGTACTGCATGCAAATACTACCTCTGCCCCCTGAAACACCTTGCCAACTTCTTTGCCTTCCCCCACCCATAGGTCACAATGCCAGCTCCTAGTGCCAGGACATGCATTGGTGTGGAGAGTGGTGGGCCCTCTGAGCCAGAGCTGCTGCTGCTGTCCTTGATGGTCCTCCCACAATCCTCATGGAAAGGAGGGAATACCATTGGTGGCCCCACACCCTGAGGTACCTATCCAGGATGTGCGACTAGCCCAAGCCGATGGACAACGCAGCCAATGCCACCTGTGCAGTGGTGTGTGTCAAGACCCTGTTGGTGGATGGCATGGTGTCTGAAACAAGTCTAATGGCGGCAGCAGCAGATGGTGGTGGAGGTGGGGTCACTGGCTGAGTGGGCACAGAGGACATCCCAGCTGTGGGGATGGGAACAGGTGCACACTGTGATCTGTCTAGGTAGATGATCAGCTTATCTATGCTGGAGCTGAGATGGCAAAAAGAGGCATCCAGGTGCACCGCTGCCTCAAACTACTGTTCCTGAAGGCCGCACCGTGATTCAGGAGCTTTATCTTCAGATGGGTGCGCTCTGCATGAGCCTTGTTCTGAGAGATCAGATGCTTAGCACACTGCACCAGCTGCACAGATGTTCACTGGCGAGACCGAACTCTGTGTGTGGCACCAACCTGCTGCCTAGGGGGCTCCGGTGATGGGGCGAGCTGGTCCTTCCCATCCTATGAACCAGGATCCTCCTGCTCTATGCTGATGTCTGGCCCTAGTGACATGTCCACAGGGCCCACTGGCCATGGATTCTAACCTCCTCCAGTGGTGCCACAGGGGGTGCAGCTTGCATTGGTGACCGCAGCAGTGGAGGAGTGGGAGGCAGTCAGGCAGGCATTGGGGCAGTGCTAGGACCTGAAGGTAAAGTAGCACCTGTTGAGAGAGGAAGGAATAATTGGTCCAACACTGACCTATACACACAGTGCACACATACACACATGAGCAGCAAATTTGCACAAAGGCCCCAGAGACTGCACACCACAGAGGTGGGGGAACCACAACAGGTGGGACAGGTGCTCCAGTATGCCATGCAGAAGAGTGGACCAGGGACTGATTCACATACAACAGGGCAGATCCACAAACATAGAGCCCCCCAATGAGGCAGCAGGGGCCAATTTGACAGTGCAACAAGCCCAAGTGTGCCCCATGGCCACCCAGAGGGGGCATATATGAAGGGTGCAGTGGGTACCTGAATCAAAGATGCAGGTCTGGGACGGAGCCCATGTGGGACATGGATGACAGAGATCAGGCACGCACCCCGGTCCTGCAACATCTGTGAGGTGTCCACCTCACTGATGCCCTCCTTGGCTGCCAAGTCCACTGTATCTAGAACCCACTGCTCCAGTGATCATTGGTGGCCCAGAAAGCAGAGAGACCGCTAGGACACATGTGGACAGGAAGGGAGGTGTAACCCAAGGATACCACATGGTCCTGTACAGGTTCATGGTCCAATCGCATCTTGACAATTCCTTTCAGGTCCTGCTGCCACATCCTGAGGTGGAGGTAATAAAGGCACAAGGAGGTATCACAGGGATGGGAGTGGACTCCCATGAGGGAGGCAAGGAAGGCTAGGGCATTTCTATGTGGACAGGGAACAGCTGAGGTGAGATATGACAAAGGTCTACAGGTGACACATAGTTCTGCTGTTGATGCCAGCAAAGAGCAGAGGGACCAGGGGACTTGCAGTGCTGCCATAGGTGTAACCCATAGAGGACCAATAGGAGAGGGGGGTTCACCCCCCACTGCACTAGCGAACACTGGGGTCTGGACCAGTGATGGAACATACCTGACACCCGTGTCACAGGGACTTGGGATATTCACAGCTTGGCCCAATACATGTGTGATAGAACCTGCATGAGTGCTTGGGAGACCCCTATGTACATGTGACCTAGTGTGGCCACTGGTGGCACCTGCACACTGGCCATGATGGACTGTGGTTTGGCCCATTATGGCATGTCCCCTTGAATCCCATGCCCCCTTGAATCCCACTAATTAATGTAACTATATCATCTCACTTGCAACAATGTCTCTGTACATAGTTTAGCTTTTGTTAAATGTATCTAATACCCCATATACTCCTCCAAGTTGCTACTCCCTGTTCTATGTAAAAGCTTATTGCTATATTTGTTCCATGTGAACCGCCTTGAATATGATGGTAAGGTGGTATATAAAACCTGTTAAATAAATAAAATAAATAAATAAATGCCGACCTCTGGTATAGTTGTGACATCTACAAATGTCCCATTGTTTGCTGCTCATCCTTCTATTCCCCCAACATTCAGATCCCCATTACACCCACCTCTGCTGGAGGGACAAACTGCTTCCCCATACTGTCCTGCCTTCTTTCCCCCTTCCCACCATTGTGTCCATCCACCCATATAACACCCCACCAGCCCCAAACCCCCATGTACCCCCCAATGCACAGACTATCATGGCTATTTCCTCTGACCCACACAGAGGACCCATACCACTCCCCAGCTGTCCATCCCCAGCTGCTGTACCCCCCTGCCAGTCACCATCCTGCCCCACTTCCAGTACCAGCTACCATCTAATCCTAACAGCACCCACGCCAGTCCTGTCCCAGTTGCACAACTCCCCACATCAACACAACCCCAGGCAGGTCCTCGGGCACTGTCCCTGTCTGGTCAGTCCCACTGGAATCTCCCACAGGTCACAGTCCTCCATCTTCCAACAGCAGCCCATGCCCAGACCTGTCCCCTCATCCTGTCTCATACCAGCCCCCAGTCCCTCCAGACCCATACCAGTGCATAGTTGCCCCCACCTCAGGCCAGCCCACCCAGGACCACACCGATGCCCAGTACAGAGTGGAGGGTCTGAACATCCACAGGTGGTGTGTGTGAACAGTGCTGTTTGGTGCCTGCACCCTTGTAGCTGCCACTGATTGTGCATATATATGCTCAGGGGTTATTGCTGTGTGAGTGTGATTGGTGCAGAACAGGAATATGGGCTGACATGTGGCATATGCCAATGGTCCAACCAGACACCCGTGCACACACACTGACCTGTCTTATCTCCCCACAGGTGTGGTCTGTGGTGCCCTGGCAGAGGATGGCACATAAGGATACCACTACCTGGTTGGCCACTGCTCTGTAGGTGCACATGAACTACAGTCACTCAAGGCTGACACATTACCACCCTCATGCCAGGGTCCCCAGGCTGCACAGCCTGTACCTGGATCAGAGCAATCAGCTCTGTATGACCCGCTAGAGCAGCAGTTCACAACCTGTGGGTCACGACCCCCACGGGGTCGCCACAGGATTCAGCGAGGGTTGCCTCACTCTGCTGTTAAAAAAAAAAAGCACACAAGTTGCTGCCGCTGCCGAGTCCGCTTCTTGGCAGCGGCAAATTCACAGACTTCAATCTTCTGCAGCTGCAGCTCCCTGTCTCTCAGGGAACCACGGCTATGCCTGTGAAGCCATTACGGAGCCTTTCTGTCTCTCAATGGGCTCTGTGCAACATTGTCCCGCCTCCAAAGGAAGTTGTTTACCACTTCCTTTGGAGGTGGGACAATGGCATGCTGTACGGAGCCCGTCGAGAGACAGGAAGGCTCCACAATGGCTTCACAGGCACAGCCGTGGTTCCCTGAGAGACAGGGAGCCGCAGCTGCAGAAGAACAGGGCAGTAGCAGGCAGGCAGACAGGGAGAGGGGAGGAGGGGGCAGGGAACCTGCAACGGGGCTGACATGATGGAGGGAGGGGGCTGACATGGAGGGATGGATGGAGGGAGGGAGGGAGGGGGCTGACATGGAGGGAGGGGAGAGCTGATGGATGGATGAGGGAGGGAGGGAGGGGGCTGATATGGGCAGAGGGGGCTGACATGGAGGGAGGGAGGGGGGCTGACATGGAGGGATGGATGGATGGACGGAGGAAGGGGGCTGACATGGAGGGATGGATGAATGGATGGAGGGAATGAGGGAGGGGGCTGACATGGAGGGATGGATGGATGGAGGGAGGGGGCAGACATGGACAGAGGGGGGCTGACATGGAGGGAGGGAGGGAGGGGGACTGACATGGAGGGAGGGAGGGGGGCTGACATGGAGGGATGGATGGATGGATGGAGGGAGGGAGGGGGCTCACATGGATGGATGGATGGAGGGAGGGGACTGACATGGAGGGAGGGAGGGAGGGAGGCTGACATGGACAGAGGGTGGCTGACTTGGAGGGAGGGAGGGGGATGACATGGCGGGATGGATGGATGGAAGGAGGGAGGGAGGGGGCTGACATGGATGGATGGATGGAGGGAGGGAGGGGTGACTGACATGGAGGGATGGATGGATGGAGTGAGGAAAGCTGACATGGACAGAGGGGGGCTGACATGGAGGGAGGGAGGGGGATGACGGAGGGAGGGAGGGAGGGGACTTGCATGGAGGGATGGATGGATGGATGGATGGAGGGAGGGGGGCTGACATGGAGGGAGGGAGGGCTGACATGGACAGAGAGGGGACTGACATGGAGGGATGGATGGAGGGAGGGAGGGGGCTGACATGGACAGGGGGGCTGACATGGAGGGAGGGAGGGAGGGAGGGCTGACATGGACAGGGGGTGGCTGACATGGAGAGAGGGGGGCTGACATGGATGGAGGGAGGGAGGGCTGACATGGAGAGGTGGAGGGTTACTGGGACTGGAAATAGGCTGATGGAAAGAAGTGAAGAAAACGAAAGAAGAGATAATAAATGGCAGATGGACCGTAGACCACAGAAAGAGAGCTAAGAGAAGACAGGAAAGCAGAAGCCTCAGATTGGGACCAGCATGATCAGAGAATAAATTGGTCAGACAACAAAGGTAGAAAAATAATTTTATTTCATATTAGTGATTTGACTACAAAATCATCATAATTTTGAAATCAAATATTGTTACTTGTTATTGTGGTTTAAGTAAATTTTATAAATAAAAACATATTGCAAAGGCCTATAATATATTAATAATTCAACTAATTATTACAGTGACAATGCGTTAACGATAAAGGAAGAGAGACGCATTTGATTTTATCATTGGGGGTCACCACAAGTTGACTAATGGTAAAAGGGGTCACGGTACAAAAAAGGTTGAGAACCACTGCGCTAGAGGTTCAACCATGCAGCCATCCATGACCTTTGCCAGAGCTGCAGGCACACCTGACACTACAGACATTCAGACAGGATGCGGTGCCTGTCCACATGAAGGTGCTCACAGACCTGGCCTTCCTGAGGACGGGCACCTTCCAGTCATTGATGACAATGGCAGTTTGTCTGAGCCAGGCAGCTGTGTCATGCTGCATCACCCAGTTCCTTGAGGCCTTCATGGGATGGGCTTCGCTGTACATTTCCTTCCCACACATACCAGTGCAGCGGCAGAAGGTCATGCTGCAGTTCTATGAAGTCACAGGTTTTCCATCCATCCTGGGAGCCATAGACTGCATGCATGTGGCTTCTGCCCACCATGCCAGCATGAGGCAGTATATTTGCAATGCCCAGCTAGAGATCACGGATGTTGTGGCATGCTATCCAGGCTCATATCATGATGCTTACATCCTGGACCAGTTCGGTATCCATGATGCCTTTGAGTGTGGCACCACCACCGGTGGCTGGCTGCTAGGTAGGTGGACACAGCCCAGCAACATACATGACTGCATGTGTACACACTCTTGCAGCACTGGGGCATGGTCTGAAATGTGCATGCAGGCAGGTTGTGCCTGCCATATGGGCACATCATGGGTGTGGGACAACTATCCATGGCCAGGGGATTAATTTGCACACCCACCACCGCATGATTGCATGATGGCACTGCACACATTACACACATATACCAGTAGATGAGTGGCACAGTAGAATAGCATGTGCTACACAATGGTGTAGGCAATCTGGTGTGGGGGCACTACCATGCATGGGCATGGGCAGAATGGCACAGATATAGATCACATGCATGGTGGGCATGCTGGGTTAGGATGAGGGGCATGGATGGGATGTCAGCGGCTATGCGGCCTACTGCACATCACTGTGACCTCTTTCCTCCCCCCTTATCTACAGGCGACAGAGGTTACCCATTGCGGGATTGGCTGCTGACCCCATTTGTGTGACCACACATACCAGAGAAGGAACAGTACAATTGGGTGCAACAGCGGACCCACACCATCATCAAGTGGATATTCAGGCTGCTGAGGAGCCGCTTCTGCTGCCTTGATTGCTTGGGTGGTGAGCTCCTATATGAGCCATCCAAGGTGTGCAAGATATTCCTGGCCTGCTTCATAACTACACACTGCTCCAGAGGCAGCCCATGCCTGATACGGCAGAAGTACAACTTGAGAACCAGGATTACAACGCTGTGGTCTCACAGCCATCCCATGGGGTGGCATATTGGAGGGGTGTGGAAACATGGCATAATCTTGTGCAAACACACTTTGCTTGAGGTACACCGATCCAGCAGGGGTGGATTGGTAGCCTGGGAGGGGGAGCAGGGTGGATTGGGTCGGGACGGAGCACTGGTATTAGGGACCCACATGAATCACTTGTCGCAGCATGGTGACATATGCATATCAGTGCCCATCGATGAACATAGGACAGGGAAAAGCAACACCACCATGTGCAGACAGTGAACACCCTTGGTACCCCAGAGTCTGCTCATGCCCATACAACAGCCCAGAAGACATGCAGCTCTGCCACCCATGTACCAGCTCCTTACCATGTTGCATAGCTGCACAGTCCCCAGAGCTGACGTAGCCCAGTCTGTGCCAGCTGGTCTACCACCAAGTTCACTCCCATATGCGCATGGTATTCCCACCATTCACACCTGCAACAGTGACCCACCTCCATTCCCCTTCTGTCCTCTTCTCATTCCCCTCTGTCTACTATCTAATGTGCTGTTACACCCCCTACCAGCTATCTTCACCTCCTCCCCATCTGCCCCACTGTGCTGTCCCTCTCTGTATGCACATTCCACCCTTGCAGTCTGTCATTTGTATCCCTCCTCTCAAGCATGTTCTGCTCTACACACATGCCCTCCCAGGAGCCAGACAGGCGTGGGCCCTTCTCCACCCACACAGGCAATATGTCCCCTGCACCCCTTCATACTCCCAGTCTGTTTATGCATAGAAACATAGAAACATGATGACAGAAAAAGACCACATGGCCTATCTAGTCTGTCCTTCCATAACAACTACAACAGTCCCCTTTTTACCTTTAGAGATCCTCTGTGTTTGTCCCATGCTTTTTTGAATTCAGTTACTGTCCTCATCTCTACCACCTCCACTGGGAGACTATTCCATGGATCCACTACTCTTTCCGTAAAGAAATATTTCTCCATATTCAGCCATTGTGCGCTGTACACCTGTGCCTGTCCACCCATGACATAGCATTGTGCATGTCTCCGTGCCCTCTGTGGCCCCCAATGAGTACAGACATAGTGACCAGCTGGTGAACATTCTAGAACTTTATTAACTGATACAGATCTGGCCTTGTAACATGCAGTTGCTTGGAACATGACCCATGGACATATGTCATGGCTATGCATGGCGCTGCAGTCATGCCACCCTGTCCCTGGTGGGCTACCTGCCTGTGGCCTGGGTGAGGATGTGAGTACCTCAGTGAATTGGCCTTCCTCCTGGGTCAGGGTCTGTAGTTCAGCCCAGTTGTCCTGCAGGTGCAGCACAATAAGGTCCAGGGGCCTGTCCTGGGCTACAGAGCACTGAGGCATGGCAGTCTCAATGCCCTCACCCTGCTGTAGGGTCACACAGTGTGCGTGTGTGCCTAGTACCTCACTGCACTTCACCTTGCCGATGCCCCCACCACTCAAGCCATTCATGGCCCCACTCTCTGCCCCTTGCATGCCCCCTCCCCAGCATGCTCCCAACCCATCCCTCCTCTCCCTGCACACTCCTGTCCCCCCTCCATCCATGACATGCCCCATCCCATCCCTCCTCCCCCCTGTATGCTCCTATCCTGTCCTTACACCACCAGCATGCTCCCGTCCTTGCTGCTCTCCCACAGCAGCCCAGGGAAGCTACCTCTCCACTGGCCAGATGACGGAGCCAGGTGGCATGTCCCATACCTCACCTTTCTCCAAAGATTCTGCCCCACCTGCACCCTTGTCCTCCACAGAGTCCTTGGAGGCACACCCCCACCCACCCCACCCACTTCAGCCCATGCCCCACCTACCTCAGCCCATGCTGTGGCCTCCTCCAGGGCATCACCATCACTTCCCTGGGTCCCCTACTGTGTGGTCCCCTTCCCAGCCAGCACAGTGCTATCCAGACCCTCCCCTTTGGGCGGGGAGTAGGGCACCTCCATCAGTGTGAGAGTGACGTCCTCATCCTCCCCACTCTCCCCAAGGGGGGACACGCTGGATAGAACTATGGGCTGGCTATGTTGTTGGTGCCAGATACAGCAGATGTCCAGCTGCTGGGGCTGCCCGTGCTGGAGGCTGCCCCTGCCCCCTGCCATCTCGATATAGCCCTGGCTGCTCTTCTGCCTTCTCATCCTCCTCTGCTTCCTCCTTTGTGTCTTCTTCCTCCTCTTTATCCTCCTCCAGCCCATGGGAGAGGGGTGATTCCTCAACTGGGACGACTGTATGTGAGTTGAAAGGAGGTGGGTATTAGAGGTCGGGGTGGTCTGGTTGCATTGTCCCCATTGTCGTTCCCTGCCTGCATGCTCTCTATGCTGTCCCCCAATGCATAGCCCTGCCAAATGGGGTCTGGATCTGATTGCGGCATGTCCAGCCCATCCAAACATCCAACATTTGGACAGGCCAGTTTTCATCCAATCCTGCACCCACAGGAGTTATACGCTCCCATGAGAGCTGAATTGAGGCTATGCCCTGGACAGGCAGGATGTGCTCCGATTATGTGCCGCCAGATGCACATCTTCCATCCCGTATTATCCTCCCAATGCTCCTGCATGGGGCTTCAGTGCCATGGTGTCCAATCGCCATGGCACCAGGGCACCATGCAGGGTCCCCACTGACCCACACAGTCTCAGATGTGCCATTCCCCACTGCCTGACCACTGGAGGGGCCTACCAGGGTCAGGGTCGGGTTATGAGGAACCTCCCACAGCTGCGCACCTGGGTTGGGGATCCTCTGCTGCCAGTCGCTGCACACAGGGTGACATCTTCCACCCCCCTAGGTGGAATACATCACCTGTCTAATTCCTCCAGCCCAGTCGTACAGGGCTATGACCAGACTCAGACCTGTATGTCTGGGGTAGAGGTCCCGTCTCCACCCCACCCACACTCTTCCTCCAGCCCACTCCCTCCCATCCCCATTCAGAGCTTCCCACACATCTCCACTGTATGTGTGGGGTGCTTTGGGTTCGGAATTGGGCACAAGCATTTGGCGGGTCACATTAGTCCAGTGAGGATGTGCATCCCTTCAACACATGGCTCAGACTGACCCCCATGAGGGCTGGGGCAGGTCTGATCACATTGCCCCAGTCCTGACACTTCATGTGCACTGACCTTGCTCCCGCTGTAGCTGCTTGTGGAGCCGGTTCAGCATGAGTGGTCTGGTGCAATGGATCACCCTGAAACATATCCTGTATGCTGCATGATGTGGAAGCATCTGTGGACACAAAGGATATTGGACTCACTGTGTGCATGTGTTGTTCCCTCCTAGGACTGTCCTTACAGCTACCTGTTTGTCATCCCATTACCTGCAGCTGCTCGGCCCAGTCACATTGTACAGAGACATCTCTGGTGATACCTTGCCCTGTACAGCAGCTTGCCCTGCTCCCTCAGACCTCCTGGTTAATGTGTGCCTGCATAGCTTCCTGGTTGGGCCATGGGCTATGGGGTCATGGGGGTCAGAGGCTCACTGCCCAGACTGTCTGCAAGCAACATCATTCAGGGTGACCTTGGCCTTTTATTGCTTGCCCTGGGATGCACATTGTGGGCCTTGCATGCTGTTTTGGGGCCTAGCAGTGTCTTGACACCTGTCTGGGGCCCAGATGTATCCATGATATAGGGGCACATCGTGACACTGCACCATGCCATTTCAGCACCTGTCTCATTGGTGGTGCCTGTGGTGGGGCTTGCACAGTTGACTCGTTGCATGTTCACATTGAGCCTGGTGATTGATGGCCCAGCATGTGGTAGTGTGACCTGAAGATTTGGGTTCTGTCTTGGGAGCTGGGGGCCTTGGGTTTGAGTCCGAGTCCTGCCATCTCAATCTTTTTTGTATGGGAAGCTGGTGTGCCTCCCACACTTTTCCCCTATTTTGGGTACACTTGGTCCCTGTGGCTTTCTGTGCGTCTTCTTTCAGGTCATTCTCCAGCAGGTCTGTGTACTTATCTGTTTGCACTATGGGATTTCTCACCACACAGGGTTCTCTGCTGCTTTGCTTCATGTCACGGGGCTGTCGCTGACTTTTGCCATGTGCTTGAAGCTGGATCTTGCAGCTTGTGTGCTGGAATTATTGGGGAGGTATGGCCTAGGGTCTGGCTTGGAAGCTCAGGTTCTGAGGTTTGATTCCCACCTGCTTCCCTTATATTTTGCAGGCATGTCACTTTGCCCTCCATTGCCTGTGATACATTCTGGTTATTGGTGTTGTCTGCACTTTGCCATATTTCTGTGTGATGTGAAATCCTTTGGCTGACATGCTCTTGCAGTGTTGCTAGACTGGTACATATGTGTGGGGTGGTTGATGTGTTTCACTGTGTTTGTTATTTATGTTTATTTCATTTGTCTGCTTCACAGGATTTTTCCCAATTTATCATTTCAGTCACAGCACCTGGTGTTGTACATTACACAGGGACCTTGCACACGGTATTGTACATTACACAAGGACCTTGTATTGTGTGTGTGTGTGTGTGTGTGTGTGTGTGTGTATGTGTGTGTGTGTGTGTGTGTGTGTATGTTTCTTCTTTGGCTCATCTGTTCTTTGCACCTGCATTGCCTTCATGGTATTCTCAGGTGCAGTCTTTTTCTGGTAGCATGTTTCCTGTTATGACCTGTGTGCTGCCTCCAGTGGTCACTGCTCTGCCCACATGTGCTTCAGGCGAGGGTCTTTCTTCCTGGATGTGGGTCCTATTGTGTGTCTCCAGACATTTGGTGGTGTGGTCTTGCTGTGTGTGCACTCTGCGTCCACCAGACCCTACCTCACATTGATGTTTTGCTTTGGGTCTTCACTCCTGACTCTGTGCACTGTTCTTGTCCCTCTACATTCATTCATCCTGCCCTTGCCTGGCCTCCCCACCCCTTTCCTTCTCGCTGTCTGTCACTCACATTTTTCTTGCATGCTTTCACCAGTGCATGTTTGCCAGCTTTCCTTCCTTCCTCTACTTACTGTGCTAGGGTGGTCCTGATCCTTTCCCAGCCCCTGTGTGCTGCCGCATGGGCTGGCCATCTATGCCCCATGGGGAGTAGGGCTGCCTCATTCTCCAAGACCAGCCTGCATAGCAGGCAGGTCTCTGCCTCCAAAAGGTTTGATTGGAGTGTTTCTATTTTCATAACTTTGCTCTGAGATTCGCTGGGGGGGGGGGGGGTGTCATTACTCCATCCTGTTTCCTGTTGCACGTGGGCCACAGTGCAGATGGGCATGTTTTCAGCCTTACACATGGACGGTGCACTGGGACTTTCACGTGAACAATGGTCATGGAATCTGTGTGCGTAGATGCGAAGATGGATAACGTGTGTGCCATTCGGTGCAGTTTGCATGGACATCAGTGGTGCACGTTTTCTATATTTGTAGGTGCAGGATGCGGATGCGCAGCAGTTGCCATTACACATCTACATCTGGAGACATCCATGTTTGTATTCTGTGCACCTGTGTATGTCAAGTCCCATGCGCACGGAATACAGTCTTGGTTCTGGACGTCCACACCTTACATATTTTTGTCAGGCCTGCATATCTGCATGTGAATGAATTTATTAACAGTTCAAAGTTATAGGGGGCATTGTCAAAGGGAGCAACACAGCAGAGCTGTTAACCCTGCCACTTCTGCTGAGCAGCATATTCAGCAGTGCACAGATGGTTTGTGTCCAGAGTTAACTGGGCAGTGGCAATATTCAGCTGCTGGACAGCTGACTTAAACCAACTAAGGTTAGGAAAAACAAAAGCTGCCCTAACTTTAGCTGGTTCACCTATCCAGCCAGTGGCTGAATATTGCCACTGACAGGGTAGCTAAAACGCTATCCAGGAAACCTGGTTATTCAATGCCGGTGGCCGGATATGGCCCAGGATTGAATAGCTGGGTTTAAATGATCAAGCGGCGAGTGCCAGCCGCTTTAATTGCACTGGCCATTGCCACTGAAAATGCAGTCCTCATCATAGTTAATTACAGTCCTAACTCTATCTGGGGATGAAAGTGGTCAAGTAGTTAGAGAACTGTATATAAATAAGAAGTCTTCGGATATAAACTAAAGACTCCCTTCCACCACTGAATCTCTGTGAAGCCTTGGGCATGTCACTTTATCTTCTTGGACCTCAGGGAACTGCTTGAAATCAAAGCATTTGTCTTTATCTGACTTACCTGTCAACCATCAAGAAAACTGCCATTTTAGCCAATTTTCTTTTTCTTTTCTTTTTCTTCTCTTTCTCAGTTCTGATTCTTTTCTCTCTCCCTCCATTTGTTTCTCTCCCAGTATTTCTTTTCTCGTCTCATTTTGTTCATGCCTTTTTCTACATATTTTTCTCTATGCTTTTTCCCAGTTTAACAGTACCACACCTTCACAGCTGCTCACACTTGCATATCATATGGACAACCCACATATAACGAGCAAACATCCATGAAGAAATTAGATATTCACACAGCCAGGCATGCATAGACAAAATATGATTCTAGCACCACTGTAAATGGCCCACCCTGTATATAGCTCAAACAAATCAAGCACCCAACACATCCCTCACACAACTAAGTTTTATCCTCACTGCATGTACAACACACACACTTTACCTGATTGCTTGCTGTGATACCACCTTGATTATTAAGATAAGGCGGTTTAGAAATACTGTTAAATAAATAAATAAATAAATAGACGTCTATGAATATTCCTTTTCAGGCAGACATTACTTCATACAATCCATCAGAGACAGGTACTTGAACAATCACAGAGACAGAGACAACTGTCAGTTAAAAACAAGCTAAGACCCAAAAGTTATATCCCGCTATAAAACCAGACCGCTACGAGAGGACATATTGTTTTCAAGGCAGTAGTTCCGACAAAAACAATTTTTTTTCAAGAATATATCTCTTACAGTGGTCTGGTCAGTTAAAAACTGGCAACAATCTGTGACATGCGATAATATTTGAGTTGCCTTGATTGATTTCAATTGCTTCACTGGTGCTTCAGCCGATGGTCACAGAACCTGTGTCATTTATATGTAATGATTACAGAATGAAGATTATGGTTATTTTTTCTTTATATTGTGAAAAGGTTACCTCAAGTGTAGTCCCTTCACTGAGTCCTCATTGCAAACATGAGGACCGTGCTGTGGTAGATGCAGGCATATTCCTGGGCAAGGGAAATATATTTCTAAGCCCTTTGGGTTAGACAGGTGGACTTCAAATTAATTGCTTTTCACACATTCAAGTGATGTTCCAACAATAGGTCTTTAATAAATATTCAATGTTTTCGGTTGAGATAATCTGATATATTCACATAAGGATGGATCATAATCATCTGCCACATTCTCTCTGATGTCTTGCTTGCAGGAATTTTTTTTTTCAATGCTATTTGTATTTTTTCATACCTTTCTAGCAGTATTTCAAGGCAAGTTATATTCAGATAGAGTCAATTATGTCCCTGTTCCCAAAGGGCTTACAGTCTAAGGTGGCTAGTTACTAAGCTGCAGCAAAATAACCCATGGTGAAACAAAAAAGATAGAACAAATAATTGTATTTTCAATTGAGCGATTGGACTTTGCACTATCTTTATATTTCACACAGTATGAGGAACTGCATCTCTTTTATTTCTCTGGTGTTGCTCCACTTGTAGAGTCTGGCTTCTTGGAGTTTTAGTTTAATTTTTGTCTACCTATTTTTATTTTTATTTTAGGTTGTCATCACTTATTTTGTACTTGGTGAGGGTCTGTCTTCTGAGTGCATGACTGAGGCCAGCCGTTCTGTTAACATGTAGTTTGTACATAGGGATCTGTACTATTGAAATTTAACTTGTTCAGCTTTTCAAATAGGTTCTAGAGTCTGCTGCAGTATTTATAGTGCTGTTTTTTTTCTGGGTAAGCCCCTTGCATGAGTTTTGGAAATTTATACTGGTATGGTATGGCAGATTTGGCCTTGTAGATCTTCAGTGACTTTTGTAGGGTTTTATATTAGTTCTCAATATGCCTGGTACTGGAGATGTTTATGTTAATGAGATGATCAGAATCAGATTTTTTTAATATATTGAATTCTGTGGGTGAATGTCCTACTTCTGTTTTACATCCATTATCAAGGGAGAGGTTTCTGTGGATGCAGAATATACGTATATTCAGAAAGAAAAAGTGAGAATCATAATGCAATTTATAACAAAATAAAATGAGTTATCATTTTATAATTTCGTATTATAAACTGCTATGGTTCTTACTTTTTCTTTTAGCTCTTTAGTGTGTGAACATCTTGCATTTCCCGTTTTTTTTTTTGCAGAATATATATTTACATTAACACCGTGGTCCAGTGTGCAATTTCAGGAATTATTGTGGGGTTACCAAGCCCTTCTTGGTGTTTATGTTGGAGTGCGAGGTATTGTGTTGGAATCACAAAGTCCCTCTTGTTTTTCAGAGGGTGGGAAGTGCTGTGTAGGGGCCATTGGGCCTCTCTTGTTTTTCAGAAGGTGGGTGAGTGCTGTGTTGGGTGTCAAGTCGCTCTCTTTTTTTGTGGAAGTGGGAGGTGCTTCATGGGTTGTTGAGCCCCTCTTGTTTGGCTTATTTAGTAGCATGTTTCTTAAGATCTGCACTGGTAACATAAGAACATAAGAAATGCCATACTAGGTCAGACCAAGATCCATTAAGCCCAGGATCTTGTTTTCAACAGTGGCCAGTCCAGGTCACAATAAGGCACACAGGTTCCACAATGCTTGTCCTGGGGCAAACAGTGGATTTCCCAGGTCCTCCTTAATAATAGTTTATGGACCTTTCCTCTAAGAACGTGTCCAAACCATTTTTAAACCCAGCTACACTAACAGCTTTTACTACATCCTCTGGTAACAAATTCTAGAGTTTGATTACACGGGGCCATAGGCTAACTGCAGGGAGGCAGTTACATCCCCCCACAGTTACTGCATTTCATTATGGCAAAACGACTGCCGGTGCAACTAAGGCAACCCACTGCGGTGTTATTAGTTGCACTCATGCTACTTGCGCTGAGCCATTATATTAGTTTCTGCCAGCAATGCAGATACGTGCATGTGGGAGTTCTTTCTCTCGCCTCACTCTGGAGTAAAGTGTAATTTTGGGGGAAAGACATTTTTTGTCTACAAATGTCTGTCTTTAGTTTGCATTAATATATTCCCTACTTGGTGAAAATCTATCACCGTTCTGCATATGTGTGACTCAGTCTAAATGTTCTGTTAGAATGGAGTTTCTATTTAGGGAACTGTAGTAATCTGGTTTGTTCAGTTTTCTGAACAGGAATATGGATGTTTGAGGGCCTGCTGCAATATTTATAGCGCTGCTCTTTTCTGGGTACACTTCATGTCGCGTGAGTTTTGGAAGTTAGTGCTGTTATGGAATAGTAGATTTTCTCTATGTTCCTGTACTCTGAGTTCTTGGTGTAGTCATCTATAGAATGTTAGTTGGGGTGTACTGGAATCTGGATTGTCTTTGAGATTTGCAGTTTTGCATTCTTTATGATGCCAGACTGAAATTTAAAATATTTTGTCAGTTCAGATTCGAGGACATTTCACATTTTAAGGGAACATCTCAGTTTAATTTTGTTTAGTAGCCTCATGTCTAATGATTTCCGGAATTCTCCAGCTTTAGCACAATCCAATCCAGCATTTGAATTCATGGCTACCAGGATTATTATTTTGTTTTCATTTTATATCTTCCCTCCTCATCAATAATCTGGTCATAGCAAAATAAATCTAATGTGCAAATAATTATAATGTTTTGATTTTGGGAGAGTCTGTGTAAGTGGCTTTTCATTAATAAAACATAATGTTTTTTATGTTTGTCTATTGTAACATCTGTTTTACTAAATTACATGTGTATGTTTGAAAGCCACCTAGGATTTTAGATGGGTGGCATATACACTTTAAAATAAAATATACTAAATTTATGCAAATGTTGCCACAATAAGTCTCCACACATTGCTCTGCATCACCCTCAGGCTGTCCCTGGGGGGAAGTAGACAGGAAGACTTTGGGAAGTGGAGGAAAGAAGAAACTTCAGATTGGGACCAGCATGATCAGAGAATAAAATGGTCAGACAACAAAGGTAGAGAGAATTTTATTTACAGTTTAGTGATTGGACTTGATGCTGTCTTTATATTTTATATAGTACAGGGAAATGCATCTCTTTTTATTTCTTTGGATTTGCACTGTATGCAGAGTCTGGCTTCTTGGGGTTGCAGTTTAATTTTTATCTGCATATGTTTATTTTTAGGTTATGGTCAGTTATTCTGTACTTGGTGAGGATCTGCGTTCTGAATGTGTGACTAAGGCCAGGGGTTCTGTTAACATGAGTTTATGTGTAGAGAACTGTACTGTAGTAATCGGAAATGTTCAGCTTTTCAAACAGGTGTTGGATGTTCCAGGGCCCACTGCAGTACTAACAGTGATGCTTTTTTGGGGTAGGCTCCTTATGTGAGTTTTGGAAGTTGATGCTGGTATGGTATAATAGATTTGCTCTATAGATCCTCAGTGATTTTGTTGTAGGGTTTTATATTAGTTCACAACTGGAGAATGTTTGTTGTTGTTAGTGAGATAATCAGAATCAGACTTTTTTTTTTTTTAGATATTGAGTTCTGTGGGTGAATGCCCTGGTTCTGCTCTGCATCTGTTGTTGAGGGAGGGGGTTCTGTGAATGCAAAATATATGTTCAAAAAGTATAGGGAAGAACCATAATGAAGTTTATAACAACAAAATAACAATGAGTTATAATCTGGTTAATAAACTGTGCTGTGGTTCTCACTCTTTCTTTTAGCTCCTTAGAGTAAGAACATTTTGCATTTCCTCCACATTATCTAATCGACTTTTTGGTTTGGTTCAGTCCATGACTGGAGTTTTGAGGAAGCCCCCTCTCCACTCCAGGGGGGGGGGGGCCGCCATCTCATCCCTCGCCTCAGGCAGCAGATTGCCTTGAGCTGCCCCTCAGTACAGTATACATAAAATCATATACATCATTTATTTACTTATTTAGCATTTGCAGTTTTTTTTCCTTCTGGAAGACAAACTTTTATCTTTATCTTTATTTCAATGCTTGATATACCACCCAAGCGAAGTGTCAGGGTGATGTATAATCAATATGGACTGCAGGTGAAAATAAAGAGTGAAAATAATGGCATTGTTTAGACAAGAAAGTAGCAGACAGAGAGACAGACAGAAGAAGGAGAGACAGATGCATCAGTAACATATGGGAGGAGGGGGTAGGGGGATCTTGACCAAGGGAAGGAGGGAACCTAGGAATCGGGGGGAGGAAGGTCGAAAGTGAAGTGGAAGAGATAGATTTTGAGCATATCCTTGAACCGAGGGAATGAAGTTTCAGTATGGAGGGCATGTGACAGTGAGTTTCAGAGTGCAGAACCTAGGAAAAAAAAACACAGAGTGGCGGGTGATTTTGAGGTGGGCCTGCACAGGGGAGGGGAACCTGTGAGTGGACCGAAGAGGGCAGGGGGAGGGCTGAAGATGAATGAGATCTGCTAGGTACTGAGGAGCACCAGTATATAGTTGGAGGATGGTCTCTTCAGGATGGGTCGTATTAGGGCGTGTTTCCAGGCAGCGGGGAGAAGACTGGAGGAAAGGCTTGAATTGATTATATGCAGAATGCATGGCAGCAGTGTGAGGGAAGGTTCCAGAATCCAGGAGGACGGAAAGGGGTCAAGTGGGCAGGTAGTTTTGTGTGAGGAGGTAATGGCCTTGGTAGTTCAGTGGCTGTGAGAGATGAAAAGGTGTGCCAGGTATGGGGGAAGGCTGGGGAAGAGTGGGGGGGGGGGGAGGAAAAGAGGGGGATTGGGAGGAGGAAGATGGAGAGTATCTTCATACAAGAGATTAATTTAGAGCCAGATTCTCAACCATAAGCATTATGGGATTGTGCTAGCTTAAAATGTTCTGATCAATTGTAAGCGTTTTTAAAAAGTGTTTTCTGTATCTTCTTATGGCTCATTGTGGTACTTGGCAACAGACAATACATTAGCTGATGGGGGAATAAAAATATAATGAATAGTTTATGAATAGTTCATAAACATTGACATCCTGCAAAGGTGTACACCACAGAACATACACAATGTCCATAGGCGTTCTTTCCAGAACTGCGAGTGGTTATTTGTATAAGAGGGATGCTGTTCCCATCCCAGCTTGGCTTTGGAAAATTTGAGGTGCATTCTGGAGGATGGGATGGGAGTCACAGAGGGAGCTGTCATCCAACCCTCCCAGAATTTATTTTCAGATGGGAAATCATGGGGAAGTTATTAGAGGAACCTTTGGATAGGAAGGAAAGCAAGCTACTTGCACTAAATTTTTCAAGATAGATGAGAAGAAAATAGGGTCACAGAAGGCTATACATTAAAGTTGAAACAAATATATTGACTATTACGAATTTTCAGTCTCTTAATTCTAGCCAGCTAAGTTTTAGAGATCTGGATTTGGGCTGATCTTTGTTTGAAATTCTAGCCCAATTTAGCTATCCAAATTTTTATTGGTTAAGCTAGAAGACTTGGGGTGCATTCTGGAAGGAGAGATGGGGAGTCACAGAGGGAGTTATCCATCACCCCTCCCAGCTTTTATTTTCAGGTGACAGCGTTTGCTGCTGAAAGGAGTAGAGAAGAAAGTTTTAGCCAAAAATTTCAAAATGCTATGAAATTGACTGATTCTGGGACTGAAATTCATTGCTAAGTAATTCTTAAGTTATTTCCCTGATGCAGAGATTTTGAAATGCAGTGCTGTGTTGGATGATGAAATGGAATGATTACGGGGGTCATTCAGTGGCACGAATAGCAGGGATGGACATCTGAATTGGACGTCTATCCCCGCCAATCGCTCCCCTGCTACCCTGGCTAATGCTTCCATGTATGAACAACTTGTTTGTTCAGGGAGGCTTAGACAGGGCGGGAGGGGGGCACTGAAGCAGAACAAGGGAGGGGCATGGGCAGGGGACTTATTCCACCATAGAGGTGGAATAAGTTCCCCTGGATGTCGGGGGATCATGCCACTGGGACAGGAAAAAAGATAGGAGTTGCAGGAAGATCCCCACAGCCAGACCCTTGCCATGGGAGGCTGGATGGAAGGTCTGGCTGTGAGGAAAGAAGAGGATCGATGTCAGCAGGTATTTGTGGTTCCTGAATGGAGCCGCAGTGCTATGGTGACAGGACACCATGGCATTGTGGCTCCATTCAAGAGCCTGACTGAGGTAGTCAAGGATCTGCTATGTGTGCAGGCCGACCAGAATTGGGGCCCAGCCTGCATATTCGGGTCTTATATCCGATTCTGATCCTACGGGCACGTCTAGCCCTCACAGGATCAGAATCGGGTCTAACTCCGGGTATCCCTCTTCTGGTCGGCCACAAAGGGGGATGGACGGCCAATTCAGAATGTGCCTCTAACTGTTTAAGCACATTTTTTTTTCAAAAGTATGTGGTAAAAAAGATAATTTATATTGGTGTGGGGTGAGCACTCCTGCATAATATTATAGAGTACACTGGACCAAAAGGTGATACAGACATTTATATGTTTCAGGTATTTAAGTTAGTCCTAAAAATCAAAAACAAATTTAAGCATTAGGCCTTATACAGTTGTGTTCTAAGCCAGGAAATTAGCACCTTTCTGAAAATGGATCCCTGATACATTAAAGAGTAGCCTTAATAGTACAAATAGCAAGTGCTAACCATTAGGTCAGTTTAGTAAATATGCCCCTAAATCTGTTATTTTTCCACTCATGAGATGAATAGCTCTTGCTCAGCATTATCTGCAGGCAATTATGTTTGTGTAGACAATTGGCAGCAGCTGTCTACCCTGGAGGCAAGCAGCAAGATCTTGATTGGACCCCTTCCCCCAATCCAACAATAATGTTTGTACCACAGATATACAGATTCATGGCATCATATGAAAACAGTGCCTTGTCCCACCTTTAACACCAATCCCAACCCAAACATCTCCCTATGCCCCAGTAAGAACTGTCTGGAGGCGATCAGTGTACTCCCAGATGATCAAAACCTGACTACCCATTCGGGCATTCCTGTCTCCCCCCCTCCCACCAATCTAAAGTATTGATCCTAGCTAGTCAGTCTAACACCCCTGTCCCCTGTGGCCATTAGATCACTACAAATTTAAGGTATGACCTTCTGGGGGGGGGGTCAAAGGGGGGGGGGTCACCACTAGGTCAACTGGCTAGCCAGGAGTTAACTATTTGGAGAGGGAGAGAGGGAGGGAGGGGGTCAGCTACTCAACTGGCTAACCGGGACCATTACTTTTAGATAAGGGAGGGGAGTGGGAAGGAGGCAGGGCTACCTGACTGGCTAGTCAGGTTTGAACTTGGTCTGGGGTGCACCAATCCCACCAGACAGTTCCTGATTGGGATTGGGAGCTGTCCAGAGGGATTGGTGCTGAAGGGGTCATAAGGCCTCTTTGTTTTACTTGTCAATGCTGTGGATCTATACATCTGCAGCACCAACAATCTTAGCCTGGGGGGAGACCGATTTGTGCTTTTAGGGGGGATCAGTAGTAATCAGGGGGATGAAGCTGGTACAAACTGGAAAGATGGAAAGCTTGAAACACCCCCCTGAAGATACCATGAAGGTCTGAGGCTTAACACGGGCCTTTTGCTACTATCACACTGCGATAGTTGCAAAAGGCTGCTTTTAGTTGATATTCCCCAAAGTTTCTCACTGTTTGCAAACCTCACAGATTGCAACTTTCTTGCCAAGTAACAGCCTGACTGGACGGAAAACCTGGAGTTTAAACCTTTTTTTCTTCTGTGGATCATTGAATGAGAGTCTACAAATCAGAACAGGCAGGTAAAGCAAACTGTCTGTCCCTATTCAAAAGAAATCAAAACGTTCCTTATTTAAAGGTAATAAGGAAAAGGAGAAATCTGAACTTTCTTAGCAAAGGACATTGAGACTAAGGGGCTTCTTTACTAATTCTGACCAATATCGGAGCCGCGGCCCCATTGAATTCAAAGGGACCGCGGCACCGATATCGGTCGGAAACCGCTACCGCTGCTTAGTAAACAAACCCCTAAATATTCATGCAAAGAGGGAAGCAGAGGTTTGTGCATGAGAAATTAAAAAAATTCTGACAAATTTTATCTAGAGAAGCCGCCACAAGGGTACACTAAAGAATACAAAGACATGAATTTAAATTCATTTTTTTTCTGCTAGCCTTACTAGTATTCAATTTTGTTCCCAAAGGCAAAATTCAACCACAGAAAATTATGTAAATGATAATGATAAACTAATCATATTTTTTTTCTTGTTTATAGATATTTGTCATTAATTTTTCCTTCCCTAGGTAAAACTGGAATAGTTTAATTGTCTTAGTTGTTGTAAAACCATTCCCAGAGGAATTCACAAAGAAATGCAAAACCTCTATCAGAGAATAAGCATTTCTGAGATTATCTGACTACATCTAGCCAGGTTTAAGATGCTGGCTTCCACAGGCAGGACTGGTGGGTGAGGACACAGATTCTCCCTAGACCTGAAAGCAGATGTGAAATGTTGGACTAGAATGCCATGGTTTATGTTTATGTTAATTGATTTGTTTAACCATTTGCTTACCCACTTTTTACATTTTCAAAGAGGAATGCATAAAATTATTGTATTTTCACAAATATAATGCATGTATTATACACTTTTTTGCAGAAACTGCGCCCCTTGCATGTTATATATGTGTGCATGTTATACACGTAATTATCAACACAACACATAAAGAAATTCAGAGTTGTTTTTAACTTTTTTGTAACTTCTTTATTTTTCTAAATGTTGAATTTCAATGAGACTAAAATGCAAGTAAATGAAACTAAATGAGGCTAAATTAGACTAGGCCAATTCCAGTTCAATCAACATCATCATCATCTGACTCCCCGAACCCTTCAAAATTTGTTCCCTCCTCAATGTCATCATTGAATTAAGTAAGAGCCAACTGCAGATGCTCTTCTGTGACTTCTGAAGTGATGTTGTCATCACTGCTATTGGCATCTTCACCTTCATCGTCATATCCAAATATGTCTTATTCTGATGGTAGAAAATCCCAGCTTTTTTGAAGCCATTACGGATGGTTTGTGGTGTTATTTTATCCCAAGCAGAAGACACCCACTTGCAGACTTCCGAAAACCCTGCCTGCTTCAGTCTTTCTGATGGTATGAATTTGTAAATCCCAGACTGCATCCATTCATCCCGCTCTCTTCTCACAAATGTCTTGAATGGGTGGTTACCACTACCATATTTTTGCGCATAAACCGTGCGCGCTATACACGTTTTTACCTACCGCGCAACCCTCTCGCGTGGTATTTGCGAGGGCGCATTATACCGAAACTTTATTACAAGGAACAGATTCCATAAAAGAGACCTTACAAGAATATAATGGTTTAAAAATATATTTAATTAATTTTCATCATCCGATTCCATAATACCTTCGAAATCACTCCCCTCATCAACATCATCATCATTGAAATAATTTAAAACCGTCTGGAGACGCTCTTCCGTAACATATGCACTTTCATCGTCACTCCTTTTGACATTTTCATCATCTTCGTCATCACTACGCACCCGATCCTCATTCTTATAAACAATCCTGGCTTTTCGGAATCCATTTCTTATGGTTTCCGGGGATATTTTGTCCCAAGCAGAACACAACCAATTGCAGATTTCCGTTAATGTAGCCCTCTTTAATCGTCCCGATGGTGTGAATTCATGAATTCCCCGCTGCATCCAATTATCCCACTCTTGTCTGATGAACGTTTTGAACGGGTGATTAACAGTTATATCTAGCGGCTGCAGCTTGCAAGTAAGACCACCCGGTATCACTGCGATATGGGCACCAGTCGAATTAATATAATTTTGCACATTTGTTTCTTTATGGGCAGCCATGGAATCGAAGATCAACAAAGACCTTTTAGAAAAGAAACCTCCAGGCCTGGCCCTATAACATTTATCAATCCATATTTTCATGACCTCAGAGTCCATCCATCCCTTTTTGTTACAGTGAACAACAATACCTTGTGGGAATTTTTCGCGGGGCATGGTTACTCGCTTGAAAATAACCATCGGCTTCAATTTAAGCCCACTCGCTGTGCAACCCAGGACTACAGTGAAGCAAACCCTCTCGTGTCCAGTTGTTGCTATTGCGACAGTTTTTGAACTCGAAGCAGCTACAGTCCTGGTTGGTGGAATGTCAAAAGACACAGGAACCTCATCCATGTTAATAACATCCATTAACATCCATTAAGTTCACCCCACCACCCAACCTACAAGTTAAAAATGCTGAACTTAAGACAAGAGACTCCATTCGATACCAAGGCATCACCCTAGATCAGCGATTGGATATGACAACCCACATAAAGACTGTTACCAGAGCAATATATCACAAAATACGAACCCTACGCCACCTCCGCCCACTACTGCACTTTTCAGAATATCGAACTATATTTCAAGCCCTAGTGATCCCACACCTAGACTTCGCGAACACCATCCTCCATGGTCTTCCACAAGCAACCCTCAGCCCGCTTCGACTGGCCATGAACTCAGCTGCTAGGGTGCTTACAGGTACATCAAGATCGGAACATATAACTCCAGTAATGAAAAATCTACACTGGCTACAACTACAAGCCCGAATTCAATACAAAGTACTGGTCATGACCTTCAAGGCACTGAAGAACCATTCTCCCACACCAATCAGTAAACTGCTTAACAACACACCCAACATCAGAACCAGAAGATCTACACTAGCGAACATGCTAATGGTACCTAAGCTCACCACAAGATGTACGAAGGCAACTACCAAAAGAGCTTTTTCAATTTATGCTCCGACAGCCTGGAATGACCTTCCCGCTGGTATTCGATCCATATCCAGCCTCATCTCCTTCACAAAGGCAATAAAACACCATCTCTTTCTAATTCACTATTCTGAAACAAATCCCGAAGAACATAAATCATTCACACTCACCTCACACCTTAACTGCCTTAACACCCAATATGAGAATGGTTAGGTGCTCCCCCCCCTTTAGTTCTATCCATTCTACCACCTGACCTATATATGATTATCGTAGACCTCAATTACTAGAATATTTAACTCTATGTAAATACTTTGTAGATATCATGTGAATAGTTCCCCTGTTATCCCATTTTTTGAGTATTCCTTGTTCTATGTAAGCACATTGTGATATTAATGCATTGTTGCACTGTTCAGTTTTAATGTAAACCGCGCTAATTTCAATAGCGCGGTATATAAAAAATAAAAATAAATAAATAAATAAATAAATTGCCGAAATGCCGAACTCCGAAATTTCTTTGCTGACAAATGTGCCGAAATCCGCCATCTTTTGTTCCCAGTCATCTGGAATCCTCTGGCCTACAGTTGTTCTTATTCGCACGGAAAGACCATTCCTCTTCATAAATTTGCAAATCCAGTTGAAACTAGCGTGGAAACGTGAAATTCCTCTTTCATTGGCCAGCAGTTTTGCTTTGAATTGAATTGTGATTGTTGAGACAGCTTGATTTTGCTCCCTTCTAGACAGAATCCACTTTTTTAAGTCACTCTCTAGCTCTGGCCACTTTTCTTTGGGACCCCGATGCGCACGTTTTTACGGGTTCATCTCCTCTAGCGCCGTTTTCTCCTTTCTCCATTCGCGAACATATGACTCACCAACATCAAATTCTCTTGCTGCTGCTCTGTTGCTTGTTTCTTTGGCTTTTTCCACAACTTTCAGCTTGAAGTCCGCAGTATAAGACTTGCGTTTAATTCCGGGCATGATGACTGGATTATAATAGAAGAGATCGCAAAGTTTTAATGTAAGGTATAATGGAACCGAGGGCCTTTTATACACCTCACAGTGCACTCGACACATGCGCGTCATACGCGCATGCGCATTATGTGAGAAATTCAAGGCAGGACTGGCCGAAAATTGCGCTTTATATGTGGGCGCATGTTATATGTGGGTGCGCGTTACTATCTATCAGCTGTAGCTTGCAGATAAGACTATCAGGTCTTACACCTATGTGGGCACCAGTGGAGTTTATATAATTTTGAACATTTTTTTCTTTGTGGGCAGCCATGGTGTCAAAAATTAGTAAGGACATCTTGGAGAAGAATTCCCCTGCCTGGCCTATAACATTTATCAACCTATACTTTCATAAGATAAGGCCATCCATCTATTCCTATTGCAATATACAAGCACACCAGTGGGCAGTTTTTCATGGGGCACAGTAACTCTCTTGAAAACTACCATCGACTTTAATTTCATCCTATTCACAGAAAATCCAAGGACTGCAAGTCCTCTCATGCCCAGTGATTGTAATGGTTACAGTTTACATATCTGAAGCAGCTACAGTCTTGGAGGCAGGGATGTCGAAAGACATTGGAACCTCATCCATATTTATAACATCCATTGCAGAGATACCATGTTCAGAGATTTCTTTGGAGACAAATTCACAGATGTCATTCATCTTTTGCTCCCAGTCATCCAGATGTTGCTGGCCTAGAATGGTACTCATTCTCATTGAAAGTCCATTTCTTTTCATGAATCTGGAAATCCAGGTGAAACTCACTTCGACATCAGTGATTTCTCTTTCATTTGCCAGAAGCTTTGCTTTGATCTGAATTGCAACAGTAGAGAGAGCTTGATATTGTTCCAACTGAGAAAGAACCCAATCTCTCAAGTCATTCTCCAGTTTAAGCCATTTTGCCTTGGACCCATGACATGCATGCTTGCGGGGGTTCATATTATTGAGTTCCTTTTTCTCCTTTCTCCATTCACAAATGGTTGTCTCTCCAACTTCAAACTCTCTCGCAGCCTCTCTGTTGCTTGTTTCTTCTGCTCTCATGACTTTAAGTTTGAAATTGACTGTGTAGGACTTGCATTTCATTCCTGACAAAGCAATGGGACTGAATGGGATACACCCTAGAATACTGAGGGAATTTAGGGTCATTCTAGCAGCTCCACTGACTGACCTTTACAATGCCTCATTGGAGTCAGGAGTGGTGCCATAGGACTGGAGAGAGGCATATGTGGTCCCTTTACATAAAAGCAGAAAGTAAGGATGTGGTTGAAAACTACAGGCCAGTTAGTTTAACTTCGATGGTGAGTAAATTATTGGAAGCACTGCTGAAAGAGAAAATAGTGAGGTTTCTGGAGTCCAGCGGATTACAGGATCCGAGGCAGCATGGATTCACCAGAGGTATGTCTTCTCAGACAAATCCAATTGATTTCTTTGACCAGTTGACCAGGGAGTGCGACCAAGGGATAGCCCTAGATGTGGTGTATTTAGATTTCAGTAAAGCCTTTGACACTGTTCCTCACAGGCGATTTATAAACAAACTGAGCACCCTAGGGATGGATCCAAAAGTTACTGCTTGGGTTGAAAATTGGTTGAGTGGGAGGCAACAAAGGGTACAGGTAAATGGAGCTCACTCTAAGGTGAAGGTGGTTACCAGTGGTGTGTCCTTGGTCCGATTCTTTTTAACATCTTTGTTAGTGATATAGCAGAAGGGCTGTCTGGTAAGATTTGCCTCTTTGTGGATGATAACAAAATCTACAATAGAGCAGATACCTGGGAAGGTGTAGATAACATGAGGAGAGATCTAGCTAAGCTTGAAGAATGGTCTAGAATTTGGCAGCTGAGATTTAATATTAAAAAATGCAAGGTCATGCATTTGGGCTGCAGCAATCCAAGGGAGAAATATAGTATGAGGTCGAAGTACTTTTGTCCACTAAAGAAGAGCAGGACCTAGGTGTGATTATGTCTGATGATCTTAAAGTAGCTAAACAGGTAGAAAAGGTGACAGCAAAAGCTAGAAAGATGCCTGAGTGCATAGGGAGAGGACTGGCCAGCAGAAGAAAGGAGGTGATAGTACCTCTGTATAAGTCTTTGGTGCAACCTCATTTGGAGTATTGTGTGCAATTCTGGAGACCGCACCTTCAAAAGGTTATACACAGGCTGAAGTCAGTACAGAGGACGGCTACTAAAATGGTTAGTGGTCTTCATTATAAAGCATATGAAGACAGACTTAAGGATCTTAATATGTACACCTTAGAGGAAAGGCGGGATAGAGGTGATATGATTGAGACGTTTAAATACCTCCATGTTATAAATGCACAGGAGGAGAGCCTTTTTCGATTGAAAGCAAGCTCTGCTGCGAGGGGACATGGGATGAGGGTTAAAGGGGATAGATTCAGGAGTGATATGCGGAAATATTTCTTTATGGAAAGAGTGGTGGATCCGTGGAATAGTCTTCCAGTGGACGTGGTAGAGATGAGGACAGTATCTGAATTTAAAGAAGCATGGGACAAACACAAAAGATCTCTAAAGGAAAAAAGGGGACTATTGTAATGGTTGATATGGAAGGACAGACTAGATAGGCCATGTAGTCTTTTTCTGTCATCTTGTTTCTATGTTTCTATGATACAGTTATGGTCAACATTATTGGCACCGGTGCATTATAGGGATGTGGTGGGAAGAGGAAAATTAATCCAAGAAGTCTTTGAAGGTTAGTTTGAATTGTTGGAAAACACCACATACAACATCCAAAAGTTTGAATTGTTGGAAAACACCACATACAACATCCAAAAAGCTTAAGGGTGACCTGGAGCAATCTGGAGTGGTGAGGCCAATCCGCACCACATGCCACACACTAAACAAAGAAGGCCAAGGAGGACCCCACTGCTCAAATCAGACATAAAAAGGCATGCTAAACGTTTGCCCAAACCTATCTTGAGAAACCACAATCCTTCTGGGAAAATGTTCTGTGGACAAGTGAAACTAAACTTGAGCTCTATGGCATTGCAAACCAGCAATACATTTACAGGCAAAGAAATGAAGCTTGTAAGGATAAAGCACCCTTCCTACAGTTAAATATGGTGGAGGTTCCATAATGCTGTGGGGCTGTTTTACTGCTTAAGAACTGAGGTCTTAAACATATTAAAGGAATCCTAAAGTCAGAGGACTAACAAGGTATTTTGGAGTGAAATGTGCTACCTTGTTTCAGAAAGCTAGATCTGGGTCGAAGGTCATGGGTCCTCTAGCAGGACAGTGGCCCAAATCATACATCCAAGAGTCCAAAAGAATGGTTAAGAGGGAACAAATGGACTATTTTAAACTGACCCACAATAAATCCTGATCTCAATCCAGTTAAGAACCTTTGTAAAGAGCTGAAATCTGCCATTGGTAAAAGGAATCCTGGAAACATTTATGAGCTGGAACAAATCACATTTGAAGAGTGGGAAAAACTACCAGCAGACAGATGTATGAAACCTATGGATGGCTAAAGGAAACATTTGGAGGCTGTAATCACTACCAAGGGTTGTGCAACCAAATATTAGTGAAGGGTGCCATTAATCCTTTCCAGGTCACACTTTGTTATTTTGTTTTGTTTTTCTCAGAAATTACTACATCTAAGTTGCAAAGACATCTTTTTTTTTCCATTGTATACCTTTGAACAGGTTATACTTTGAGAATAGTTGACTCTAATTTTCCAACTAAAACCACTCTTTAGATTCCTCCCTCACTCTTCCCCTCCTACTCTCATCAAACTGAACTGCTTGCTTAGTACTAGCACTACAGGGAAAAAGTATTCCAGATTCACCTACCAGAAATCTGATAGGCTTAAACACCCCTCCTCTCTTTTCTTCCATCTAGTAGGAGGAGAGGCTTCTTACCTGTCTCATCTTTTGCTGGCTTCAAACTGATTTCTGAACATCCAACCTTACAAGTTCATACATCAAATTGAAGCCAGCAGAATGAGACACACACACGCAGGTAAAAAACGCTACTCTCCTGACAATGGGAGGGACTAGCAGTGAGGATCATGCAAAGTTGGGGTTGGTGTGCCGTAAGGGCTGAACAAATTCAAAAAGTATGCAACAAAATAAAAAAAGATTGAGAAGCACTGCATTAACAGACCAAAGCCCCTAGGAGAAAGTTAAGCAAATTTCTGGATGTGATGTTACCTTTATTGCATAATACAGTTTGCAAAACTTAACATAAGCTGTGTTATTAATTTTGCTTAAAAAAAACAGCTTTTCATACATTTGGATGTAAAAACAACTCATTATTTTCAACACTTCTTGGGCACTTATTTTTTGTTTTCAGCTCTGCAATTGGGAAATAATGCACATTGTTGTCATAATGCAGGTCAGCAACACATAAGGCTGCACTCGAGGCAATGGAAAATGAAGTGAATTGAAAATGGTCATAAGGACCATCAGTGAGATTTTTATTTTTATTTAGCTGTATTTATATTCTGCTTTTCACTGGGTCAAGGTGGTCAATTGGGGGATACATTTAACATGAGGGGATATGGCACACATATGTTAATACTTACAGGGAACATGGGCAATGGAGGGTTAGGTGGCTTGCCCAAGACCACAAGGAGTGCCTATAGGACTAGAAATCCCAGTCCCTCTGGCCTGAGATTGCTGTCCCAAGGTGGGGCTTGAACCCCTGGCCCTCTGTACCTTGTCCTAACCACTAGACCACTCCTCCCCCCTTGGCTTCCTCAGCACTCCTCATATAGTAGAAATGTATCAGCGGTACAATCATGGCATTTCATTAGAACATGCAGAATGGGCCTTTATTTGCAATTGTGTGCCCTATGTATCACACAACAGAAATGCTACCACTGGCATACCTTTAGTTTGGAAGTATATGCTCGTCTCTAAATATTCATTTTTTGACATGTGCTCAAGCATATACTAATGTCTGTCTATTTCTTTATCTCTCTTTCCTTCCCGTTCTCATTTTCTTTAATATCTCCCATTTTCTAGTCTATACCTCCTGCTTTAAGGTAACCCCAAAAGTATCCTGTTAGCTGAGTCTTTGAAATATCTTACATGATAAATTAATTAATACCTAGTTGAAGACAGGAGTTCAATATTAGGCCTTAGTAGGTGCATGTAGGCCAGCCTGCTCTCATACACTGCCACATGTTTATGACGTTTCTATTTTCACGGCACACATATGCTAATTTTAGCTTATATACCCTCATAAATTTTCAGATCATTTTAGTACTAGGGCTTGCATGAGTAAACTCTCTGGGGGCATATTCAAAGCATTTTAGATGGTTTGCACATCTGCTAATCAGCTAAAATGCAGAAATCCAGATTTTCACTAGCATTATCCCAGTTATAACCAGGGCGGTCTGTGGGCAGATTGAGTGCGGTGCCAGTCACTATCTGGTCAATGGTAATATTCCGCTGCTAAATGGATAGCTTAACTGGTTTAAATAGCTGGTCTAACTTCAACTGGATATAATTACCTGGTTAGTAGTTGAATATCACCGCTGAACGGTTAGCAATGCTCTGATTGGCAAAACACGGAATTTCAGCACCGGACACCGGATAGGTTCTGATGCTGAATATCTAGGTTTTTCTTTTTTTATTATTAATTTATTTAGGAATTTTTGAAAATTAAAACAAGAACAAACTTGAACAGAAAAGGCATAATATCATGAACAATTAAAAGGAAAAGAAAATACAAAGCAATAATCCAGCAATATTAATGCTGCAGTCCACAAGGGGGCGTTATTAATTGTTACAAAATAAATAGAGGGGCTGGAGCTGCCCCTTTAAATACCATCCATTAACCATTATAAGGAAAAAAGAGAGCTACAGAGAAACCAAAGCTATACATTATTGACACACAATCATAACTTCCCACCATCCCTGTCAGAAGGAGAGGTTATAAGGATTCTGGCATTGTTAAACATTGAAAGATCTGCAGGCTGAAAAAAGATAAATCTTTGTGACCTATAAATCACTATACATTTACAAGGAAACCTCAAGTAAAAGGTAGCAGCCAACTCCAAGACACCTGATCTTAGTAACAAATACTGTTTCTGTTTATTTTGCGTATCTTTGGAAACATCTGAGAAAATCAAGATTGTTTGCCTATAAAAGAGCTGGGAGCACTTGGTATAATATAATCTGATTAACCAGTCTCTATTTGATGATAAAGCAAACATAACCAACAAACTAGAAGTCCTTAACACTGGTGGCCCAGGAGATTGTAGTATCTCTTAGACGTGCATGATATCCATAGTAGGCACCTCTTCCGAGACTCCAGTAGATTTTTTCCCGGACGACTTTTACAATTGGTGGCATTAACTCTGCTGAAACCGTCAGAATCGCCATCAAATATCTCTTAAAAAGTTAAACAAGCAAAGTACCCTTAATTATCAGGAAATTCAAAAAATGAAGGTTAGAGGACCGAGCAGAATTCTCCAAATTTTCCACTTTTGCCCGTAGTAGAGTATTATCTTTAATCAATGCAGCATTGGAGTCACCAAATGTATTCAGAGCTGTCTCATGTTCTTCTCTCTTTTTTTTTAACTATATCAATGATAGCTACATAAGTATCCAATTTCTGAGCATCAAAATTTACCTGAGACAAAAGTCCCTCGTTTTGACGAATCAAGGCCTCCGAAAGAGATGTAATTGCCTCCCAGATATTTTCCAAGGTAATTTTCCGCGTACATAGTAAAACAAAAGAAACGGGCTATTTTGAAGATTCAACCACCAAATCTTTCCCTGTAAACTCCACTCAAACCAGGGGCGGCTCACCCACCAACACACTGCCACCAGAGGACCCAGATGGCAACAAGGGAGCTGCACCTTCTTCCTCTGCTGAAACTCCTTGTGATTGCATGAACTGGGGTTTGAGTTCCGACTCCACAGTCACGCCAGCCGGTGGACCAGATGCAGGACACGCAGGAAGTGGTGGCGGGCTCTGTGTTTCTGGAGACACAGTGACCTCCATGGCAGGCAGGAAGTGGATTTCCCCAACAGCACCCCTGCAGAGCCCGCACGAATCTCCTGTCTCTCAACTTCAGAGACTGTGACGAAACAGTCCATAGGACCTGAACTGGCTGACTGGGGCTCCACAAGTTAAGTCCTAGCCTTCCCTTTTCACTTTGGCATAACAAGGAAAGCACAGCACTCTCCTCACGCAGCCATCTTGGAAATGCCCCTCCTCTAGGTTTTTCTAAAGGGAGCTGTGGCTAGGAACTTTAAAAAGTGTAGCCGCCACTGCTGAATATTGGCCCCTCTATTTTTTGCGCACCTCAGATCTGCGAACTAATTGAAACCCACTTTCCAGGATATATGCTTCTGTGAGTGCCCACAAATATTGATGGATTCCCTCATCCTATCCCTGTCATTATCCCCTTGGACCTGTTGACATGTCATGAAAATATTGTGACTAGGGAACTTATTACAAAAATTATTAGAAGGGGACAACCAGATAGATCCAGGGAGATACAGACACACACGCAAGCCAGGGGGATCTCAGAAAGCCTACTTTCCTTCCTTTGTAAAGTAAGCTGATAAATAAATAATTAAATAAATTGATATGGCATTCACAATTTGGAAAGAAATAAGTTGTCAAACTTTTTCTCAAAGGCTAACAGTGAAACTACAGCCTCGATTCCGCAGAAGTTGAAAGTGAGGACAAAATTTCTATACAGAAGTAAATCTCCAGGGCACAGAGGCTAGCAAGACTGAATAGCTTTTCTTGAAGCATGAGAAAAATGCTGTGGGCTGAATCCTGCCGAGAATGTGATCAGTTACATTGCTCAGAAGTATTGCCTGTAGAATTGAGACTTGTTTATCTATTCCCATGTGCATACAGCTCCACAGCTCTATATGCACTTACACATTGCATGCTCTTCCAGTTTTAGAAGAGCACATGTCATAGAAACTTGATGGATTGTGTGAGAGAACAAAATAACATCTTCGACACAATTTGATGAAAACAAATTAAGCACTCTAGACATTATTCACTGAGGAGGTCATCCCACAACACGAATACGCCGTTTGGAAGTGCTGTAGATGTTTTTCTAGCAAAACCATCTAAGATTGTATTCTGAAACCAACTGTCCTGCATGTCCGTGATGCTAATGCAGGGATCTCAGAGCAGAGTGAAACAGTGGCATAGTCAGCTGCAGAGATATATAAAGCATATTCAGGAAAGTCCCGTGTACCTTTTCAGTCTTTCCCACAGATGTCCCCGTTATTCCTGCTGAAACATGGAATAAGGCCAAGATTTAGAAAATATTCTTCTCTGCTTTTCAATGTGTCCCATAGTGAAGAATAGTTGTGATAAATATGTTTTGAACTGGTGTGACTGCAATCTGGAAAAACATAAGATGTGGTTTTAAAGAACAGAGAGCAGTGGCGAGGGAAAGCTGTAAGGTAAAGAAACATTAATAAACACCACTACAGAAATATTAAGAAGAGCAATAGTATTTATTCTGGCTATGTTGACATTTGCTATTTGTGCTAAAGGAGCTAACCTAGGGTTCTCTAATCCCTATGTTCTGAAAAATGGGACAGTTAATGTAGGAATAGTGTGTGAGTGAGTATAGAAAATATTCTTGTTTGTGTGAGAAACACAGATAGGTACAAAGCATCTTTTTGGCAGAAGTATGGTTTTTTGTGACTGCAAGTGAGAGTGTGTATGTATGCAAGTGTGTTTTGAATTTTGCACAGGAAGATCAGATGTGCTCATCCACAAATCTGGGGGATCATGAATGCCTGGCCAGTAGCTGGCCCGTAGGGCTGACCTCAGCGTCACCAGGTGCCAGTGTGATCATAGTAACATAGTATATGACTGCAGATTAAGACCAGCATAGTACATCTACTCTGCCCAGCAAACCACACTGTGTGATGATTGTTGCTGCTCACATGGGCATCCACCAGCACATCCCATCCCTAACTACTTTGATTGAAGGATAAGGTGGTATACAAATTGGGCTAAATAAAGAAATAAATCCTAATCTTCCTTAGTCCAGCCAACTAAGGACAAGGGCATATACAGGGCCGGCCCGTCCATTGAGCAAGAATGTTTTTTGCACAGGGCCCCGCGTTTCAGGGGGCCCCGCGCAAAGAACATTCTGCTTTTTTTTTTATTACATTTAAAAACAAAAACCTGGCTCTAGCTGCTGCCGCTGCCGCGTCCGTCGCAGCAGCGGCAGAATGGCGTGTCCCGCGGGGCCCCTTCTCCTCTTCGAGCCCTCTGCAAGGGCTTTCAGATTCGCGAAGGGAGAGTTGTGCTCCCTCGCGTCTCTGTAAAGCCCGCAGGGGCTAATGGGAAATTTCCCATCAGCCCCTTTAGACGCGAGGGGCTGATGGGAAATTTCCCATTAGCCCCTGCGGGCTTTACAGAGACGCGAGGGAGCACTCTCCCTTCGCGAATCTGAAAGCCCTTGCAGAGGGCTCGACGTGGAGAGGGGGCCCCGCGGGACACGCCATTCTGCCGCTGCTGCGACGGACGCGGCAGCAGCTAGAGCCAGGTTTTTGTTTTTAAATTTGCCGGAAGGGAAGGGAAGGGGGGGGGCTGATGGAGGCTGTCTGGAAATGGGGTGATGGGGGGTTAGTACTGGAAATTTGCAAGGGGGGGGGTTAGGACTGGAAAAGTGCAAGGGGGGGGGTTAGGACTGGAAATGGGCTGGGACTGATGGAGGCTGACTTGAAATGGGCTGGGGGGGGTTAGGACTGGAAATGGGGTTGGGGGGGGGTTAGGACTGGAAAAGGGCTGGGGCTGATGGAGGCTGACTGGAAATGGGCTGGGGAGGGTTAGGACTGGACTTGGGCTGGGGGGGGGTAAGACTGCTAATGGGCTGGGGCTGATGGAGGCTGACTGGAAATGGGCTGGGGGGGGTTAAGACTGGTAATGGGCTGTGGGCTGATGGGGGCTGTCTGGAAATAGGGTGATGGGGGTTAGGATTGCTAATGGGCTATGGGGGGGGGGGTTAGGACTGCTAATGGGCTATGGGGGCGCTAGGACAGGAAAAGGGCTGATGGGGAGGGGTTAGGACTTGAGGTGGGCTGATGTGGTTAGGACTAGTAATGGGCTGTGGGCTGATGGGGGGGGGTTAGGACTGGCAATGGGCTATGGGGGGCTGACTGGAAATGGGCTGATGGGGTTAAGACTGGAAGTGGGCTGATGGGGGGTTAGGACTGGTAATGGGTTATAGGGGGGGGCTTAAACTGAAAATGGGTTGATGGGGGGCTAGGACTGGTAATGGGTTGGGGGATTGCTATGACTGGAAATGGACTGAGTGGACGGGGAGGCTTGAACTGCAAATAGCTGATGGGGAGGGAGCTTGGAATGGAAATGGGCTGTGAGGGAAGGGAGCTAGAACTGAAAATGGGCTGATGGAGCAGCTAGGATAGGACTGGAAATGGGCTGTTGGGGGGAGCTAAGATTGGAAATGGGCTGTGGTGGGGGCTTGAATTGAAATGGACTCATGGAGGGGCTAGAACTGGAAGTAGGCTCATGGGGGGGCTTGGACTGGAATTGGGCTGAGTGGAGGGGAGCTAGGATTTGACATGGGCTGATGGTGGGGCTAGGAAATGACTAGAAATGGGCTGATGGGGGGCTAGGATTGGAAATGAGCTGATGAAGGGACTCAGACTGAAAATGGATGGGGGAGCTAGGACTGGAAATGGGTGGAGGGGGGGCTAGGACTGGAAATGGGCTGATGCAGGGACTAGAAGGGAATGGATGCTGGGTGAGACTGGAACTAGAAGGGAGCTGATGTTGGGGGAGGATTAGAATGGGATGGGGCTGGGAGAGTAAAATGGAGAGGGGAAAAATATTTTGTGTGGGAGGGATGAAAAATCTACAATTGGCCGGGTATTGGGAGAGTAAGTGGGGATTGAGGATGGAGGGGTAAAATTTGTGTGGATGAAATAAGAATGAGGAAAGAGCAAAAGGATAAAGATTAGTATGTTAAAGCAGATGTAGAGAGAGAGGATGGAAAGAAAACTAGAAGAGAGAAGAAAGGACAAATGGACAGCAGACGATGGAGAGTTAGCAGAAAACATGAAGAAACCAGAAGAAAGTGGCTGGAGCAATTGCAACTGAAAAAAAATGCACAAAAGGTAGAAATATATCTCTTTATTTTGAATTTATTAACTGGAATATGAAAGTTCTGGGAAATGTGCATCATTAACGTCTGCGCTTTGTTTGGTACAAGAGGAAATTGATTTATAGTTTTATTTCTACAGTGTTGTTGTACATTCCAAGTTTGGCTTTTGGGGTTCCCAGTTTAAATTATTGCCTTCCTGTTTCTAAATTGTGATTCCTTGTTTGGTGATGGTCTATGTTCTGCATGTGTAACTGAGCTGAGGTATTCTGTTTATGTAATTCCTATTTGACATTGCCACTTGTTCTCTTTCCCCAGTATTCTCTGAAATGTACTGGTTTAATATTTGCAGTGTTTCCTTTTGATAGGTAGGGACTGGTGCTTTGTGAGTCCTGGTAATGCTGTCAGGATACAGCGGGTTTGCTATGGGTTCTAAATGGGCAGCGTTTGTAGTAGTTCCTAATGTGCCTGGCGGTTGGCACTGGATTATAGTAATGTAGAAATCTTTTAGTCTTTCTTTATCCATACACTCATTAAGAGACATGTTTACTAAAAGTTAGTGTATGGTAACATTATGCAAATATTTATGCAAATAAGGCCACTTATGCAAATGAGGCCCCGCACCGAGTCTCCGCACATGGCCCCGCACCCCTCTTGGGCCGCCCCTGGGCATATAATAGCATAAAAAACCCACAAGTTCACAATTAGCCATCTGAAAATCCCTGCATGTAGAATCTGTATTGAGAACTAGCAACTCTTCCCTTTCAATTGTGTGATTGCACCATCCACAATGGCCACATTTCTGTGTAGATCTGGTTTGCCCAATGCTCTGGCTTTTAGAGATCAATTCACCAATATTGTTTCTGCGTTTGTATGCAATCACAGGATCTCTATTCAGACTAGGATTCACTGCCAAAATATGCCAATATTTACAGTATGAATGATTTTAGTCAATTTCCTTATACTTTGAGAGTAGGGCAAGACACATGTCAGCTAATCTTCAGTTTGTTCCTGTTTGTAATGTAGTCTTCCTATGGAGGGTCGGATGTGGAGAGAATACTAGCACTCTCACCAAAGGGTAAGATGGAGTCAGGTTATGTGGGACATCGCTCCTGGGTGTCATTTAGGGTACCGTCTCTGTTTTTTAAAGAATTTGAGAGGTATTTTTGTAAATACATTAAGAAGTTTTCACTGGCAGATGTGTGTTTGTTTTTTATTGCTCGCTCTGTGCCATTTTCGTGTAAATGACGGATTTATGAGATGGTAGTTACCCTCCTATCAGAGGCTGGCTATCCACCAGAGATAGGTGAAATTATTTTAACACCTATCCCAAAAGACTCGAGGGCCAGTTTAGCTGAAGCCTCTAATTTTCGTACAATAGCAAACATACCATTCCGTACAAAGATATTGGAAGCAATGGTTGCAAGTTAACTTATGCAGTACTTGGAAGATCATGAATGTTTGAATAATTCACAGTTTGGGTTTTGTAAATTTCATAATACAGAATGGTTACTGGGGATTCTTGTTTCGGTTCAGTCTGAGTGCGGCCGTTGCTGACTGTGAGATCCTGTTGGCCATCTTGGATTATTTGGGTGTCTCAGGGAAGGGCCTTGAGTTGTTTTGGGGAGTTCTATATAATCAGACTTGTACTGTGCAACCCGCTCAAGGCCATGGAAACCAGAGTGTGGGATCCCTCAGGGATTGCCGTTGTCCCCTGTGCTATTTAATGTGCTGCTGTTAACCTTGGATTGGCTGTTAGATAAGGAAGATTTTCAATATATGTTTTTTTCTTTTTTTTTTTTAAATTTTTTATTTATGCATTTCCAATTAGAATCAAGCATAATACTTGTACAGAAAAGATATACACCAACATACATCAAAAGAAATAATATAAGGAAACATCAATCCCCTAGTAATACATCTGTAGCCCACTATAAATGGGGGTGAAAGCAACAAGAAAAAGACCCCTGGGGTGGAGGACCCCCCAATGTCTTATCAAGTTAGGCAATTAATACAAAAAGGAAAACGCCAAGAAAGCGACAGAGTTCGAGGAGATCTTATTAACTTAAGAATGCTATCCTACCAATATAGGGAAGTCAGTGCTGACTCCTAGCCACCCAGCTGCCTCTGGGTTTTCTTGGCAATGTATCACTGGAAGTAGATTACCAGGTCTTTTCTTCTGAGACAATGAAGTATAAAGTGACTTGCCTAAGGCCACAAGGAATGCCAGTGGGAATTGAACCCTTGATTTTCTGGGTATTAGGCAGTTGCTCTAACCACTAGACTACTCCCCCACATGACATTATGGCTGTGCAGATAATATTTTAGTATTATTATCTCTTCCAAGGCAGCTAGGGAATTTTTATTTTATATTAAATAAAGTGTTCTCAGTATTGGATAACTGGGCACAGTTGCTCTGTTTCCAGTTAAATATGGCAAAGACGAAAGTGCTATATTTAAATAATGGTCAGTTAATCCCTGGATCATTACTAGAAACAATAGAGAAACTGAATCTTAAAAGGGAATCGGTGCTTTGTGTATCGGGGTATTTTTAGATGAGGATCTCACTGTGAAGCACATGTTAACTCAATTGTTTCAAGTCCTTTTTCAAGATATGCAATTCTGTGGGCTTCGTCTATACTTTGCGCCACAACTTTTTCATCTGTTAGTGCAGCGTACGGTATTGAACTTTCTTGATTACTGTAATATAACTTTGTTAAATTGTTATCAATGACAGATGAAAAAGCAGTGAGGTTAATATATGGTGTTCGGAAATATGACTTGGTTTCTCCTTTATTTGCACAGTTACACTGGCTAAAGATGTCAGAGCATATATTAAATTTTATTTGTTTTTATATACATTTTTGTATGAGTTTGTTCCAGTCCGTTTTTCTCCTATGCTGTTATCTTTAGTTGCCAAGTCTAGGCATTTGCAGGCTACTATGGTTCTTCTGTTAACATTGACTGGGGGGATTATGAGTAAGAAGAGATTTGGGTACACCATTCCATATGAAGAAGCTGAGTTTTGGTCCAGGTTGCCGAAAGGTCTGAAGGAAATTGAATCAGTTTTAGTGTTCTGACTGAGTAATTCTACTGTAACTGATAAATGATGCTTTTTTGTAAACCGTGCTGATTCAATGAATAATTGGGAGTGCTGCAGTATAAAAGTATTTTAAATAAATAAAATAAATAATAACAATTCCTTATTGGCAAAATGAGCCCTTTTATATGCTGTCTGAATAACATTCCTGGGATAACCTTTTTTCAACTAAACATAGTTTCAACTCCTGAGATTTAACTTTGAATTCATGTAATGTGGAGCAAATCTGCCGTAATCTCAAGAACTGCCCTACAGGCAGATTCAACTTTAAAGGCAATAGATAATGATGATCACATTGCAATAAGGTGTTTCAATGCGCTAGTGTGATAGCAAACCAATACATTTAAAAACCCCAATTGCGTGGGATGACATTTCATAGTGAATTGCAAACTGATGTTAACCCTGGGAGTACCAATGGGGTCAAAAGTGACCCCATTGCAAGTTTCACAATGCGTATCTCGGAAACTAGTTATTCAAGAATGAAATCTTTTTATGACTTTTCACATGTCAATATTCTCTTTATATAGCGCCATGAGAGGAATAATTTTCATCTGCTAAGTGACGCTAGTGATGAATTGCAGACAGAGTACCAGTGGGGTCATTTTTGACCCCAGTTGCTTACGTCCGGTTTAGATCACGATACAATTAGCAGTTTTGTGAATTTTTTGATCTGACAAAGGTATTTATCATTAATTATGTATCATTTATTTTTTGTAATCTTATTTTATGAAAATTACACATTTTCTGTAATTGATATCATACATTCTCTCATTATTTCCGATGAAATCTGAAGGATTTCAGCTCATTCATCACGATTATTGTACACCTATAGTAAAACTGCTTTGTGTTTTATTCAACTTTATCTTTGTTTATTTATTTTAGGTTATTGTTTATGATGTCAAAATGAAAGTATTTAGCTGCCCAAGTAAGAGAAATATTGCAACAAGATGCTGACAGTGAGTCGTCTGATGATGCAGCATATTCAGCAAGTGAAGAAGCATATCAGCCAAGTTTGGGCGATAAATCTGATGATGGCAGTCATGATTCAGATGGCGACAGCAGTTGGTCGCCAAGTGAATGTGAGACTGATGTTGAGCCGGTAACATCGCCTGCAGCAAAGAGTCAAGTTACAGGTCGAGGCAAAGGTCAAGGTTGTGCTGGATGGGGAAGAAGGCAGGAGTCCTCGGTGTCAGTATCATCTGTGAGGAATCTTAGTTGTGGTCGTAGAGGAGCTAAGAGGTCATCAACTATAAGCACAAATGTTGCCATTGAAGCCTATGTATCTAAGGATGCCACATCATGGAACAGGAAACTTATAAATCAATCTTCTGGCAGATACGCCAGAGCTAATGTCATGCCTGTACAACAAGGTCCTACAAGGTATGCTGTACGAAATGTTGATGGCCCTCTCGCAGCATTCCACTTGTTCATGAGGAAGAACTTATTGAATGAAATCATGATGTGGACGAGCAAACAAGGAAGACACATTTATGACGACACCTGGAAAGATTTGACAGATGGAGAATTTTAACATTTTCTTGGACATCAGATCCTCTCAGGCGTGTACAAGTCACAAAATGAATCTATAGTTCAGTTGTGGAACCTTGAAGACGGTCGTTCTGTTTTCGGCAAAAATATGGCCCGTAACCGTTTTCAGCAAATTTCTTGTGCTCTCAGATTTGATGATGCAACCAACAGACATGAACAACAAGGCATGGATAAGCTTGCTCCAATCAGACACGTTTTTGATACCTGGGAAGCAACTCTAAGTGACGCCTTTGTTCCTGTTGAAAATGTTACCGTGGATGAGCAACTGCTTACATTTCGTGGCCGTGTTCCGTTCAGACAATATATTCTCAGCAAACCTGGAAAATATAGCATAAAGCTATGGATGTTGTGTGACAGTGCAATGGCATATGTTCTACGTCTTCAAGTATATACAGGAAGGGAACTCGGACAAAACAGGGAACAGAATCAGGGTGAAAGGGTTGTGCTGCCATTCACTGAAGGATTGACATGATCTGGCAGAAATGTTACTGTTGACAATTTCTTCTGCAGTTTATCCCTGTCACAGAAATAGCTAGAAAAACAAATGACACTTTTGGGGACAATTCGAAAGAACAGAAAAGAATTACCTCCAGAATTTGTAACAGCAAAGGGCCGAGAGGTATTCACTTCACTGTTTGCCTTTCGCGATAACGCCACTCTGGTTTCCTATTGCCCGAAGAAAGGAAAAGTGGTTGTTCTTCTGAGCAGTTTGCATGATCAAGAAGAAGTAGATAACACACATCCAGACAAAAACCCATGCATGATCTTGGACTATAATTCTAGTAAAGGTGGAGTAGATACGGCAGATCAAATGTTGCACACGTATACCACAAAACGAATGACAAGACACTGGCCAGTGACAATCTTCTATAACATGTTGGACATCAGTGCTTTGAATGCCTTCATTGTTTGGATGTCACTAAATCCAGAATGGCAGTCCAAGTCAAAGCACAGACATCGTCTATTCTTCTTGGAATTAGGAAAGTAGCTGCTTCAGAGTAATTGCAGCGAGACTTCTTCCAGCATTGAAGAAGCTACTGATGCTGTTTGCAATGCTGGGATCCCAAAGAAAAGGGCAAGGTGTCACTGCTGTTCCAGAGAAAAAGACATGAAAAGCAACATAGTTTGCACTTCCTGCAAGCGCAATGTTTGCAAAGAACATTCAGAAATTGTCTATGTCTCATGCAAATGACTGTAGTACTTTACTGTGTTCATCAAGTGCATGCAAAAACTGCTTTCATGGTGACTCTTCTTCATGTAATTTTATGATAAAGCATTAAATTTGAAAACATTTAACCTTCATATAATAAATAATTAATTCGGAATAATATTTTGTCTGTTTAGTTTAAAATTTTCATGGTTAACAATTAAAATTTGTCGTGGGGTCATTTATGACCCCAGTGGTATTCAGTGTGTGCAAAAAATCTTGGTAATTCCAGGGTTAAACAATTTTGGCCAACTTATAAAATCCTGTATAGAGTCTACTGCACTGGTCCAACTAAAGAAAACATTTTCCAGGAATCTTTTCTAAAGCAGTATGGGGGTCATTCCAAACAGCAATTAGCGGGGATATACGTCCAGCTTGGATGTACATCCCCTGCTAATCTCTTGGAGCTATTCTGCCCCACAAAGTTCCCCACATGTACAGTACCAATGTGCGGGGAGCTGTAGATGGGGGCGGGAGGGGGAGGGCCGAATTAGGAGCAAGGATGTAGTGGAGGCAGGCCTGTGACCCCAGATGTACAGAGCCTATTCCGGTCGCAGCCCTGTATGTCCGGGGCTGCAAGGATGAACGGGGGACTTATTCCATCTCCGAGGATACCGCAGCTGGGGAGGTAGAGGACAGACTGAAAGCGAGCTAGTGAAGTAGGCTTCTAGCACTTCAAAAAGACCCCCGGCCCTGATAGTTACATGACTGACTTTTACCGGCAATTCAATTATTCTTAGTCCTTATTTGTTTCAGCTATTTCAATTCATATTTGATGGGCACTCTCCTTCTCCCTCTTTTATAGAGGCCAGCATAATTATGCTCTCTAAGCCTGGGAAGGATCCTTCTTTGGTTCAAAATTATAGGCCAATCTCTATTGAATGTTGATAATAAGATCCTTGCTAAGATCCTGGCTAGGTGGCCACAGAAAGTATTAAATTTCCTGATCCACCCAGGTCAAACTGAGTTCATGTCTGACCGTTACATTGGAGAAAACAGTCGCTAATTTTCTTTGATCTTTTTGGCATCCAGAGACAGATCAGAACCTATGGTCGCTCTCTCCCTGGATGCTGAAAAGGCTTTCGATCACAAAGAGTGGTCTTCCTTTTTCAAGTATTGGACTGAATGTGCTGCAGTTCAGATTTTCTCAAATGGATGACGCTATTATATTCATTGCCCATCTCTCGTATACTGGTGAATGGTTTGATCTCTCTGCCTTTTTCTATCTCTCGAGGGACTCAGCAATGATGTCCTTTGTCCCCTCTTCTTTTTAATGTATCTCTTGAACCTATGAACCTATATTACTGGCTATTCGTCAGTCTTCTGACTTTCAGGGTTTTATGCATGGGCATGTAACCTGTAAACTGGTGGCATATGCTGATGATATTTTACTGTTCCTTCAACAAACTACAACCTTGGTTTCCAAGTTCTTAGCCCACAGCACCTCCTTCTCAGAGTTTTCTGGTTATGAAGTAAACTGAGATGTCTGAAGTTATGCCTCTTAATATCAGTACAACCCAGTCAGACTTGGGAACCTGTAATCTCAAATGGGCACCCCATTTTATCACATATTTGGGCTACCAGTATACTTGTGATCTGGAGCAATCCCAGCAACTGAATATTTTATTTATTTATTTATTTATTTATTTACATTCTCTTATATACCGCGCTATTCTGCATCAGTGTGGTTTACATTGAACAAACTGAAATTACATTGAACAGGGCATTATAACTTGGAGATAACTATAACTTGGAGATAACTAGTTTCTTACGTCCTTGGACTTGTTGAAGGCTTATCTTCACATCCCGATCCGGCCGGAGCACCAGCAATTCCTAAGATTTGCAGTACCGATGGGTCATTTTCAGTTCCGAGCATTACCATTTGGCCTGGCTACGGCGCCGCGGATGTTTACCAAGGTAATGGTAGTAGTAGTGGCGGCGGCGCTGCACAAAGAGGGAGTTCTGGTTCATCCCTATTTGGACGACTGGTTGATACGCACAAAGTCAAGGAGCGACAGCCACAGCCCGGGTGGTGCAATTTCTGCAGAGCCTAGGTTGGGTGGTCAATTTTCCCAAGAGCAGTTTGTTACAGTCACAGAGCCTCGATTACCTGGGAGCTCATTTTGACACGTTCAAAGGAAAGGTGTTTCTTCCAGAGGGGCGAGCGCAGGGATTGCGAACTCTAGTACGCAGATTTCTCGTCAAAAGGGCTCTCACGGCGTGGCAGTATCTGCAGCTTCTAGGAACCATGGCTGCCACGCTCGAGCTTGTACCATGGGTGAGGGCCCATAAGAGGCCCTTACAAAGGGCATTGTTTCGCAGATGGTCACACCAGTCAGACTCGCTGTCTCGAAGACACCTCTGTCCATCGGAGGTGCGGGTAGCCCTTCGGTGGTGGCTCAAGCTGGGCTGTCTGGAGAAGGGAATGCCACTAGACTCCCCATCTTGGAAACCATTGACAACGGACGCCAGTCTGTTGGGATGGGGAGCGCATTTCGAGGGACAGTTTGCACAGGGGCAATGGAGCTTCCTGGAGAAGGAGTGGTCCATAAACAGACTAGAGATGAGAGCGGTACTTTTAGCTCTCCAGGCGTTTCAAACTTGTTTATTTATTTATTTATTTGGCATACATTTATACACCGCTCCTTCCAGCGATCAGAAGCGGTCCATCATTGTTTGCAGGGAAAGGCGATTTGAGTTCTTTTGGACAATGCAACAATGGTAGCATACATCAATCAGCAAGGAGGCACGTGAAGTGTGCAGTTGGAAGAGGAAGCCGATCAGCTGTTAGCTTGGGCTGAGAAAAATCTGCTCGCTCTGTCGGCACAACATGTGGCAGGAGTGGACAACGTGGAGGCCGATTTCTTAAGTCATCATCGAGTGGACCCCGGAGAGTGGGTTCTTCAACTAGAGGTGTTTTCACAGATAGTGCGCCGCTGGGGGATGCCAATAATGGATCTTATGGCGACGTTCGGAGTAGATAACATTAGGAGGGATCTAGCTAAGCTTGAAGAATGGTCTAGAATTTGGCAGCTAAAATCTAATGCAAAAAAATGAAGGGTCGTGCATTTGGGCTGCAAAAATCCAAAGGAGCGGGATCTGGGTGTAATTGTGTCTGACGATTTTAAAGTAGCTAAACAGGTAGAAAAGGTGACTGCGAAAGCCAGAAGGATGCTTTGGTGTATAGGGAGAGGAATGGCCAGCAGAAAAAAGGAGGTAATAATGCCTTTGTATAAGTCTCTGGTGCGACCTCATTTGGAGTATTGTGTGCAATTCTGGAGACTGCACCTTCAAAAGGATATAAGCAGGTTAAAACCGATGCAGAGGGTGGCTACTAAAATGATTAGTGGTCTTCATTATGAAATATATAAGGACAGACTTAAAGATCTTAATATGTATACTTTTGAGGAAAGGCAGGATAGGAGTGACACAATAAAGACATTTAAATACCTCCATGACATAAATACACAGAAGGGTCTCTTTCAATTGAAGGCAAGCTCTGCTACAAGGGGACATAGGATGAGAGTGAAAGGGGATAAACTTGGGAGCAATATGCGGAAATATTTCTTTACGGAAAGAGTGGTAGATGTGTGGAATAGTCTCCCAGTGGAGGTGGTGGACACAAGGACAATATCTGAATTCAAAAAAGCATGGTACAAACACAGAGGATCTCTAAAGGAAAAAAGGGGACTATTGTAGTTGATATGGAAGGGTAGATCAGATAGGCCATGTGATATTTTTCTGCTGTCATGTTTCTATGTTTCTACTCATCTGTAGCAGGTGTTCTCCGGGAACAGCGGGAATAAGTCCCCACAACCCTCCCACCTCCCTGTGGAGTTGTTCTTTTTGAGCTTTGCCAATCTACTGACGTAAAGATGGCTCCACTAGGTAGGAAGGCAGCGTACACACACAATGAGGCTCCCAACATTTCCTATGGAAGCTGGGGAGCATTCCTATGTGGGCTCAGCTGGTGGCATCACCCATATGTGAGGATTTATTCCTGCTGTTCCCGGAGAACACTTACTACAGGTGAGTAACTACGCTATCTGACAAGCAAGCTTCATAACTGAGTCAACACAAAATTATTTCATCTGCATATTGAACCAGAGAGGAATGATCAAGTCTGACATCTTGCAGAGCAGAATTCAAGGCCTGTGAAAAATAAGCCAGACTATTAGTGTATGCCTGGGATGGGGTAGCCCATGTATACTGGTCATTCTCAAATTCAAAAACAAATAAAGACTGATTTTCCTTACTTATTGGGACCAGGAAGGTGGAGCTTAAATCCACAACTGTGAACCAAGCGGCCCCTGGGTGTACCTGGGTCCAGATGTCATGGGGATTAGGTACCAAGGGAAAAATAGGCAAAATAATATTATTGACTGCTCGAAGGTCTTGCACAAATCTGTAGGTCTTACCGTCTGTCTTCAGCATGAGAATCGGAGTATTGCACGGTGAAGTTATAGGATAGATGATTCTCTTTCAGAAGATCTTCAATAACAAAGAACCACCAAAATGGTAAAGGGGATGGAAGGATACCCCTATGAGGTTAGGCTAAAAAGGTTAGGGCTCTTCAACCTTTCCAGTTGCCCCTTCAGCCTCGATCAGCATCGGGTGAGGTGAGCAGGTTAGGGAAGCCCCTCCCCGTTCCCCGCAGGCCAATCGGGCTGAAGATATGGAAAGGATCCTTTCTTTCATTAAGGATATCACTAGGAGATGCTCCTTACTGCCCATTCCTGGTGGGGGTCGACTGGAGGCAATGAAGCCAATTCCACTTGGGGCATGTCCGGGCCTTCCAGACGTCCAAAATATAGATGGCCCAGATCTGACCCCGATTCTGGTCACATGGGACCTGGCCATTCCCGCAGGAGCAGAATTGGGGCACAAGGCCTGGACATCTCTGGATGTCACCATGGCACTGGGATGCCACGCAGGAACCCCAATTGGCCACACAGTTTTTGAGTTTTTCCTCTCCACTGCCCAACCCCCAATCAGCCCTTCCGAGGCTGTGATCGAGCTCTGGGGAACCCCCTGCACTGCTCACCTCCACAGGAGGGTCCTGAGTGGATGGCCGCTGACATGGGAGGAGACTTATTCCACCTCTGAGGATACCTCTGAGGTGGAATAAGTCTCCCGTCTAACTCCCCAAGCCCAGATGTACAGGGCCATCACAGGAATAGGCCCTGTATGTCCAGGATCAGGGTCCAGCCTCCAGTCTGCCCTGACTCCTTCTCCAGCTCTCCCCACCCGACCCATTCATAGCTCACTGCACATCTCTGCCGTATGTGCAGGGAGCTCTGGATTCAAAATCATCCCCTGGCATTTAGCAGGGGATATACATCCGAACAGGACATATATCCTCTCTAAACATGGTGCAGATTTAACCCCCCCCCCCCCCCCCCCCGGCAATATGTATGGTTTTGACACCTCAAATCAATTATATTCTTAACATAATGCCCGGCCTTTGCCTTTCAGCTTTCTATCAATGTGTAGAATCCCTCCTCTTTAAATATCTTTGGCAGAATCGCCAATCGTGTATTGCCCATAAAACACAAGGCCGCAAAGTCTGAAGGCGGAGTAAGCTTTCTTGATTTTTATCTGAACCATTTGTCTTTTCTGGCCTGGTATGGTTTCCATTGGTTTGATACAGACAACACTACCTTCAATCAATCTACTTGGTTGCCACTTGAATGTTCATTAGTGAGTCCCTTTCCTTTACATTTATTTATTTAATGGTATTTATATACCGCCTTATCATTCAATCAAAGCGGTTTCCACAGTAAACAATCAAGGGGGCAAATGTTTTCATGCAGTGTACAGAGTGGCGTGTATGTGTTGGCGGGGATGTGATTAGATTTGGTTTATCTACATAGTGCGCTATTATACATCATGAGCTATTATACAGTCTTATATACAGTCTTGGGGTGGTGGGGGGGGGGGGGTTGATGATCTGACTGGTCTAGTAGATGTTACATTTGCTGACGACATTCCTCAGTTAGCTCCTATTTATGCCACTCACACTGCCCTCCATGCCCTTGATGTGATACAAACGATACCATGGGTGCACTCTCATCAGACTTCTCTCTGGTGCAGTCCTTGGTTACGTTTTGGTAGGAAGACAGTTTCATGGTCTGATTGTCAATCTCAGGCGATATGGACTCTTGCTCATATTACTGAGGTAATAAATTGTTCACCTTTCAAGACCTGCAAGCAAAGTTTCATCTTCCTACCTCTCAGGCTTTTTGCTGGTAACAATTGTGCCATTGCATCTTGCATTCCAAGATTGTTATGTCTGAATACCAAGGTGCATTAGGTCTTTTATGAACATGTGAGCATGTTATGTCTGAATACCAAGGTGCATTAGGTCTTTTATGAACATGTGAGTTTGTGATTGCTGCAGCTCTTGAGATAGTGGTGTTCCAGTTTTTGATGATTTTGTCCAGATCTTGAGAGTCCTGCTGGAGCTACGGAATTATTTCCTGCAGGAATGTCTCCTTGTTGAAGGTTCTGAATTTTCTGTATGGATGCTATGGTTCCTGATGAAGGTCAGAGCTCTTGATGTGCATTGAGAATGTTATAGTGTGGTGGTCATTCCAGGGGACAGGAGTGATTGTCATTGCTGATACCTGATCTTGCTCCATGAGTTGTTTTGGTATAAAGATTAGATCTGGTCTTGTTCCATGTTGATAGGTGGGTGCATTTATTATTTGGGTGAATTTAAGAGTCTCCATTGCCCTGAGGAATGAATTGGCTTCTTTGCCCAGCGATGAGCAAAGGTTAAAGTCCCCAAGGGTGATAAGCAGTTTGTGCTGCGAGCCATGTGAGCAAATTGTTTCGAGGATGATGGAGAGTTCCTTGATTTTAGCATTCGGTGGTCTATAGATGAGACAGATGCTTAGGTATTTATTGGAGATAGTGATAGTGTTGATCTTTGTGGAATCAGTAATTGTTGTGGGTTGGGGAGATAGATGAGATTTCATCAGGTGTCATGCATTGAGAGACTGGAAAGGATGGGAAGATAATTATTCTAAAGGTCAGAGGATTCAGAAGAGGAGAGTATTTTACCTGCACTACCTGGCCCTGTTTTTTGGGTCAATTAGTATACTGAAAAAAACGAATCTAATGCTCTACAGAATTTGCCTCCCTTTAAATATCATTAGCTTGTGAATAAGGCAATACAGCCAAGCCCTATTGTAACAGTTTTATTGATTTATTTAAGTATTTATAACCTGCCTTTACCAATTCAAATTACAATAAAACTAAGGGGTATGTTTACTAAACAGCGGTAGCAGACTCTGTGGTATATCGGAGCCACGGCCCCATTGAAATCAATGGGGCCACAGCTCCGATATCGCACGGAGTCTGCTACCGCCGTTTAGTAAACATACCCCTAAGAATATGTAAATTACATAACCAAATTCCTATGACATATGTCCCCGGCATAAATACACATTTTTTATGATATGTCCTCAGCTGCAATACAGTTATTTAATTATAGTAAATCATGATTTTTTCATTAAGTGACTATGAATCATTTAATCCATCTTAATCTATAAAACCTTTAAATAGAAATAGTGTTTAAAAGTCACCTGAATTCCCTATGTTTTTCTTGCCTAAGAGTAAGTGGAAGTTAAAGAGACAAAGCTAATATAAACAGTTGAATATATCTGTTTTTTGTTTTGCTATTTGGTTGTCTCCTAACTGCTGTGGTGATCAGGATCCACAGTGACCATGAGAACGTGGCAGTGCTGCAAGTTTTGGCTGCCGGCATCAGGGAAAGAAAGCAGCCATGCCCACACTTAAAAAAAAAAAGAAAACATATTGTGGCTGCAGTTTGTGCGGCAGGGCTGAGGCTGGGAATGCTGTTGTCAATGGGGTCTGTTAGTGCCGTGGCATGTTGGAAGGCTGTGATTGTGTGGTTGTCCAGATTGCACTGAAAGTTTGGAGACATGGAGCCTGATTCTGAAGGGGGCACATCCGGGCCGTCCGGACAGCCCTGAGCAGGATGAGTCCGTTAGGACCCGACTCTGTATCATGGAGTAAAATGTTCCCGTGGCATACAGAATTGGGCCCAAGGATGTCTAGGCATGCCCCTGCATGCCTGCAGGGATAACCTCTCTGCAGGCCCCCCTGGCTCGTGTGGCACCAACCCTCTTCTTCCCCACCACCTGATCCTATGCCCAGACCCGGCCACAAGGGGGGATCTGGACTCAATCAGCTAGTTTGTGCTGTTTATTCCATCTTAGAGGTGGAATAAGCAGCACGTTCTCCCTGACCCTGCAGGACATACAGGGCCATGACCTGAACCGGCCCTGTACGTCCTGCTGCCTTGGCCTGCCCCCGCTCCGCCCAGAGTCCACCCTTGCAAGCTCTTCCCGTCCTGCTGCTCTAGCTGTGCAGGAAGAGTTGGAGGGGGAATATAGGCAGGACAGCTTTCGGGGCTGCACATCCCACCAGGACAAGCAACCCCACAAGTCGTGACTTGGAATCGGCCCCAAGGGACTGGCGGTCTGCTCCAGGTATGTAGTAGCACTTGTGTGAGGGAATGAGGCCTGAGGTTTGTCAGGGAGAGCAGTTGTGCTCGCTGTGGCAGTACACTATTTGTAGCCTGACAGCCCTGACTTTGAGTGTCCAGTGATGTCAGGGGTTCTGGGCCATGCAGAGGTATGTAAAAACAAGGCTGGAGGAGCCCAGAGACATTTATTTTAAGGTAAAAGAAGTACTTCAAGTTTGCTGTGGATCACAGCTGGGGATGAACACAGCAGGAAACCTTCCAGGACTCCGAGTGGGCATCAGCGTACTCAGTTTTGATGAAGGTGGGTGGAGTGAATGCAGGACGGCTTCGAGGAGACAGATATAATTAATATAATTTAAAGTTTTGAATGCAGAATAAGCATGAGGGGGCATGCAACGAGTCAGAGTAGGAGCACTAAAGAGAAACTGTACTGTACTGTTTTGAGTGGAAATCTCTCACAGGAACTGGGTTTCTATGGTGCAGTTTTGTTTTGGTTGCCTTGGGGCTTAGATATTTAAAATGGCATTTTTTTTTTAAAATTATAGAGACTCCTTAGACAGTATAGAGATTGCTTAAGTGCAGTTTGAGGAACACATTTTACCTCTGGTTTAGAATGCTATGACGGTGATTGGTTTGTGGAAGTTGGGGGTCTTGATTGAGAGAGGGATGTATGTGACAGTGGCTGAGTGAAGAGCTTATCTTTTACGGAAGAGACTCTCACACTTTTAGAATAATTTATAGCTTTCTCTAAATAATTCTAGAGAACAGAATTTTGAGAAGCAATCTTTTTATTGGAAAAACTTCTTTAAAGTGAAGGGATATTTCTGAACCATTGAAAAGATGTTTGACGGGTGGAAAATATTAATTGCACATTTGGCAATCAGAAATTTGCATTCGGAGCAAAAGATCAAGCATTATTCTAATTGATTTACCTGGTCAGTTGTTTTTCTGGCAAGACCAGTGGGCTGACTTTCCTGGCTACCTGTGTATGAATGTGGATACAGATTTATTTTGTGAATGTGTTGGAGAAAACTGAGTTTCAACCACCTCTTTGAACTGATTTTAAAGAAAATCTTTCTGGAGCTGTGCTGAAAGACTGCTCTAGTATGCTGGCACTGTTCAAAAACTGACATTTTCTGTCAGCATTTCTTATTGGTTTGTTAATGGTGCTACTGCTAAAACTGATCTGAGGTGACTGAATGAGTGTGAGAGAGAACAGGCAATTTACAGTCTCAGATTTAAAAGTATAGTTGAAAACAAAAATTCTACTGACAAGTGGCTGGGAAATTTGGTTGAGCCACTACTTGTCTGCTTATCTGATTATGCAGCCCCAAAAGGGGTATTTCTGTTGACAGAAAGTAAGCTACCTTTATTATTGGGCACTGCCTGTATTTTGAGGTGCTGACAGCTTGTGAATTATGATGCTGACTGAATTCTTTTTTTTAAAGACATTTGAGCAACCACTGTTTGAATGAGTATGAATAAGAGCGTATGAATGTGGGAGGAGGGATTAGCTAGGGTCGCTTAATTATCCCTTTATTTTGATCATCTAGTCTGCCCTGTGTAACACTAGAAATATAGAGCAGAACCAGTGTATCTTACTATGCGAAAATATTTTAGGGAGATACATTTCTCTTAATTATTTGCTAGAGTTAGGCAGTAGGTCGCCAAATAAGACCAGACCAAAGCGGAAAGAGTGACCAGACTAGAAACCAGACCCTATTAAGAGATATCCAGAGCCCCCAAGCAAGACTACATTTTATGGGTTAGAACATAAGTAGCTGCTATTTGTGGGGTTTTTTAGTGCACTCACAGTTATTTTTCATTTTATTTGAGCTCAAATTTAGTGCTTTTCTTTTTTGGTGTTTTGCAAAAGGAACTTTGTGAAAGGGAATCCTTTCATACCTACCTAATGTTCCTGTAAAGAAATCTCTTGTATCATCTGAAAAAGAAAAAAAAAACCTTAGAAAAACAAATCAATTGCAGGGGTGGCTCAAGATAATCTGCTGCCTGAGGCGAGAGATGAGTTGCTGCCCCTCCTCCCAAGTCAAAATGGAGGAGCCTCCTCAGAGCTTTAGTCAGGGAACAGGAGTCCCCTCACTCAGGACACCAGTCAGGTGGTTGCTCCACGAATAAAGGAAGCAACATTTTCCCAGCCTATATCGTGTTTTTTTAAATGTTGCAATGTGTATACTCAGCAAAAATTGTAGCATTTTAATTATATAGCCTGGGAATCTAATATAGAGCATATTGACTCTTGACACTGCACACTAGACCGTCATGGTATTTAATGTAAATATATATTCTGCAAAAGACAAAGGAAATGCAAAGTGACCACATACCAAGGAGCAAAAAGAAAAAGCAAGAACCACAGTGCAGTTTATAACACCAAAATAAAAATTTAAACTGTGCTGTAGTTCTTGCTTTTTTTTTAAATATAATATTCTCCATCCAAAGAAACCCCTCTCCCAACAATAGGTGCACAGCAGAATTAGGACATTTCAATTAGAACTCAACATACCAAAATAATTTCTGATTCTAGTGTCATCTCAGTAACAGCAATATAAATCCTCACCAGTTTGGGCATATTGTAAGTAATACAAAACCTTACAAAAATTACTTGACCTTTAAAGAGAAAATCTACTGTATCATAACAGCAACAACTTCAAAAACTCACACAAGGGGCCTATCTAGAAAAGAGAGCACCAAAAATATTGCAATGGGCCATAGAAAATCCATACTCATATACAGAAAACTGAACAAGCTGCATTACTACCAGTCCCGACATAGAAACTCAATGCCTTGGTCGCACACTCAGAAAACAGAGCCTCATCACATAAGGAATAAATTAACACATTAAAAATAGTCATATATAGACAAAAATGAAGCCGAAACCCCAAGAAGCCAGGCTCTGCATCAGTGGCATAGCAAGGACTGATTTTTGGTGGGCCTGTGGTTAATACGGGTGGGCACAAAGCCGTGCAAATGTTGGCATTGCCTCTAATTATCCTCTCATTCAAATGCTCTGCTGCCAATGATTTGGTGGGCCTCATGCCAAAATGGAGAAGCCACTGCCCACCTTTGGCTACACCCCTGAGTGCAGTACAACACCAGAGAAATACAAAGAGAGTATTTTAGATACACACCTAACGATGAACACCCACATTAGAAACACTATAAAGAAAATCTATTTCAAACTCAAAATACTCAAGCAACTACGCCCCTTAGTCCACTTACAAGATTTCATTAACATAATACAGGCAACCATAACCCCACACTTTGATTTTTCCAACCTAATTCTCTTAGGTATAACGAAACAAAACATTAAAAGAATACAACTAGCACAGAACGCAGCAGCTAGAATTATAATGAAAGCACACTCATTCCAACATATTACTCCAATATTAGCAACCCTGCACTGGCTCCCAATACAAAGCAGGATAATATATAAGACCACAATAACCACATTTAAAGCTCTCAATGGCATGGCTCCAATCCCATTAAGCAATCTTATAAGCAAGGAAACTCAAAAAGTCACTCACAGAAAAGGACACTCAAATAAATTAAGGACTCCAAATGATTTTATAAAAGCAACCAAACTAACTAATAACAGAGCCTTCTCACATGCGGCCCCCATTATTTGGAACTCCACCCCAGAGGACCTAAGATCCACAACAGAAATTATAGAATTCCGCAAAAAACTGAAAACCTACCTCTTTGCCATGCACTACAACAACATTGATAATACACTAATCATCCCAGAAAAAGGCTAAATAACACCCAACTGAGTAAAGCTAAACCCCACAATTAACAGATTTACACCCTCTTGTAAATAACCATGTTTTAAATCTAAGGAACTTACAAACCTGTATCTGTACATAGTTCTTAAATTGTTCTTGTTCTATTATGTATTTAACCATTCACCGTTCTGTTATGTATTTAACTATTACATTGTTTACTGTCAAAAATTGTTCCATGTAAAACAAGCCCTTGCTTTGTTGACTGTTGTTTCAATTGTAAGCCGCATCTGAACTCTGGAAGATGCGGGATATAAATGATTGTTAAATAAATAAAATAAAATAAATAAAATAAAAGAGAAGTATGTGCCCATGTAATATGTAAACTTTAAAGATAAAACATGTAAATTCCAAACACTGACATGCCCCAATCATTAAATTGAAAAAAAAAATCTGCATTTGTAGATTAGATGTTTTACTCTCTAATCTTGCTGATTTCAATCTCTGATTTCTGCTCTCCTCTGTTGTCTCAACTAATTTTCTAGGGTCTCTGGCCCACTTCTCTCCCCCTCGTCTTTATCACTTCTTTACATCTCTGGCATCTATTGTTTCCTTTCAGCTTTCTTCCATTTATTTTTCTCTATCAACTCAGATTTTACTTTTCCTTCTTACCATCCAGTCCTCAACCCACCTCTTGTTACTGCATCTACCACTTTTCAACCCTTAACACAGCCCTTTCATTCCCCGTCTCTGACTCCTTCTCTTATTCCCTAGTCTTTAACTCACACTTTTCTCTCTTCCTCCTATGTCCAGTATCTGTCCCTTCCTCTTGTCCCTTAAGTAGTGCCTCTTAACTGTCTATCCAGCATCCCATCCCCTTTTTCTCACCTCATTGTTTCTACCATTCCCCTTCTCTCCCTATTCCTTTTCTCGTGTCCAATATATTACTGTCTCTCTTCCCCTGTGTCCAGCATCTCTCTTCCGCTTCTCCCCACACCCCATGTCCAGCATTTTGAATTTCCTCATCTCTCTCCCCCTCTCCCATCTCTTCTATTTCCCCCTCCCACTGTGCCAGCATCTCTCCTCTTTCCCTCCCTATGCCCAGCATCACTCCTCTCTCTCTTCCTCCGCCTGTCCAGCATCTGCTCTATACCCTGTCCCATATCCCCCCCCCATATGTTCTCCACCACCCCCCCCACCCTGTGGCCAGCATCTACCCTGTACTCCTCCCCACCTGTTGCCACCATCTACCCCATCAAGTCATGGCCAGCAACTGTCCCCCACTCCATCCCATGTCCAGCAGCTGCCCTCCATGCTCCCCCCCCCACCTCACCCTGATGTTCAGCCAGGGACATCACAAGGAGAATGCGGGTCCATGTGTGGAAAGTCACTGTGGGGACTCATTTACATAATTTGCATAACCACAAGGCTTCGTGCCTGTACCCTCAGTGCGCACACACACACACCCAAGCATACTTTAGGAGAAAATATTTCAAATGTTGTTTTTTTTTTTCAGTTCTTCCAAAGTTTCTAATTTTTCAACTTATGACCTCTGGGAAATAAACTTCAAGAAAAGAAACTTTTCACAAATGTTTCTTTTCTTGAAGTTTTATTTCCCTGAGGTCAGAAGTGGAAAAATTAGAAGCTTTGGAAGAAGTGATAAAAAAAAAACATTTGAAATCTTTTCTTCTACGGTATTTAAAATACTTTTAAAAGACATGTTTTTCAAAATCTTAGTGCAATTGAAAACAGAAAACAAGAGAGGAGCCTTAAAATATATATATTTCTTTACCTGCCTGTAGAGGCTGCAGTGCAAAGGGCCTTCATTCAAAGGGAATGAGGGCTGCTGGCTGTGGGCCTGAATTTTATTTTTGGTCCCAGAAACAGCGCTTAGCTGAGAGCCATGGAAGCTGTGGTCTATTTCGGGCAGGCACTTGTGGGCAGCCGCAACCCTGTGACAGTGAGCAGGCTGGTGGCAGAGGTCGGTGCCGAGACAGAGAGACATTGCAGCTGCTTTTGGCTTCAATTACAACAGGAGGCCGCAGATTGCAGCAGGAGCTGCGATCTCAGCTGGTGGATAAGGCTTGCATCGAGTCAACACCGAGCTAAGGGGGAGCTCTGACAGGCCACTCATTCCTGGAATCTGGCGGAAAGCAGTGGCCGGCCCTGGAGGGCAGCAGCGGTGGCGGTGGCAGCGACAGCAGTAGCGGTAGCGGCAAGTAAAAAAATAAAAGTGCAGAATCTTCCTGACTCCAGCACACTTTGAATGCCCCGCTTGTCCCACCCCCTTCTGATGCGAGGCATTCTAAACATGTCAGAGTCTCGAAGACCCTATGCTTTTGTGTTTTTTTTTCCTCCTCCAAACCTGTTGTCTGCTGCTTGTCACCAATCTGAGGAAGGTCATGCCGTGGCTGCCACAGACCCTATGGATGTGGTGGGAAACTGTAATACTGTTTTTTTAAACAGAAGGCAGAGTGAGGTGACTGCTCTTGGGGTGTTTGGGGGGCGTTTTTTGACGCTCCAAAAACTTTGCTGCCTGAGGCAGCCACCTCACTCTGCCTCATGGTAGGGCCGCCCCTGGTTAATTGAATTGGTTGAAGAGAATGCAATAGAAATTTTACTGAAAAGTAATTTAAAGATATTTAGGGGTATGTTTACAAAGCAGCAGTAGTGACCTCCGTACGATATCGGAGCCGTAGCCCTATTGAATTCAATGGGGTGGTGGCTCCGATATTGCACGGAGGTCACTACCGCTGCTTTGTAAACATACCCCTTAAATTCATACCCAAATTTGGTGAGGTGAGATTTCTCCAGAAACAAGAGTCATGCTGGCTATAGTGATTGTTTAATATGATACTTATATGATGGGATGATCCCTTTCTGAAGAAGTTGCACTAAAGTGAGATAAATAGAACTATTTATAATGAATGTATTTATCACCACAGGGATGCTATCCTACTTTACCTTGATGCAACTGTATGAGTGTCATGGATGGCTGAGTTACCTCAGGCAAGCCACCAATGGAAACTCCTAGTTTACAGAGAAACTATTTTTTTTTAAATGTTCTACAATACACTTTAGTGTTTTAGGAACCTAAATTTTCAAATCAGACCTTAACAATGGATGAGAACTCTCCCATAATGAGACATTTGAGCAAGTTTAACTTTTGCAACATTTTCTACTTTTAATTTGTAAATGTAGTGCAAATTCAAATTTTGTAAGCAAACAATAATAATCTTTATAAATGTAGTCAAGTATTTTCTATGAACAAATCTTAAATGCTTCTATTCAACAGTGGTACAATATTGGCTCTTTAAAAAACAGGCAAATATTAGTTAACCCATTTAAAGCTTGAGATTTCTTTGTTCTTTAGTAGATGAATAGTTCATTTATAACACTATCTTTTATCTGTAACTTTGCAGGTGTTATTATCATTCAGGTAAAGACTTTGTTTCAAAAAATTAAACTACTGGTGTACTAGTTTTTTTGCCAAAAAATAATCATTGTGGTATGTCAGTCACTTATCACAAATCTTCTTTCTAGGTCTTGCTGCTTTCTTGACGTTGTGTGCCTTAGGATCCTCTCTGCTTCAGTGATGTCCAGCTGTAGTCAGGATACCTACTCCCTATCTTTAAAAATCAAAACTTATCTGTATGTGCAGTAACTAGAAAGTGTTCCTATCCTTTTTTTTCTTTTTTCTATTTATTTTACTTGTGAGACTTGCTATTTCCCAAAAAAATAAAAAAAATAATTAAATTCCCTATCTTTTCCTCCCACGGAACTTTCTGTGAAAAAAATCATTTTTTTTTCTTTAGGCATGTGTCAGAGTCAATCCTTTACAACTGCTAATCAGTTCAGGAAAAACTACACCAATTGCCAATAAATTTAATTCTTTAAATAATGCATTGATTTTTTTCTTTATACATTTTCATTCCTTCATTCTTTCAGACATACACTTTTTTTCCTCACTGGAACAGTTCAATATGTTTCAGGATTAAATAAATTTTGTGAACAGTACACTGGTTTAAAATAGCTCAGTTTCAGGGTTTCCATCACTGCATTGGGCGTTTTATATCTTCAGCCTTACTTTTCCTTCACTACTTGAAGAACTCAAATGCTATAGAAAGCAAGTTTCACAAACTGTTGAACTCTTAATCAAAACAGTGCTCAGAATTAAACTCACGTTCCTTCTTTTTAAGTGCCATCAAGTCAATGCTGATTCCTGGTGACCCAACAGCTCCTGAGTTTTCTTGGCAAGGGATGACCACAAGTAGATTGCCAGGCCTTTTCTTCCGAGGCAATGGAGGATAAGGTGACTTGCCTAAGGTCACAAGGAGTGCCAGTGGGAATAAAATTTAGATTGATTGGGTATTAGGCTACTCCTCCACTACATACTCAAATTAATCACTTCAAATTCTCACTCTGAAATAAATCACTTCAAATCCTCATTCAGCGTAGATTTAAAACTGCTTGAATGAGTTACAGAGCTTTTTCAGTCTTATTCCTGTCACCAAGGAAAAAGTTCCCACATTTTTTGCAGCTTTTCATAATTACAAATGAAAAAGAAATAGTAAATGAGAAAAGAATACTCCCATATGAAAACAGTAGCCCATATATTGCTCAACAAGCCTGCATCAAGGATGGCCCAGGTCCCTAATTACATTTATTGAAATAACAAAAGGTATAGAGGAGAAATATAAATATAAATCTCTGAATACTATCAGCTGAAGAAAACCATGTAATTAGTTACAGAAAATATTAAGCATTATAATTTTCTTAAACAATACTACAAGTACTTATGAAATATTCCAATTGGGAGACATCTAAGAAAATGTAATTATTACCTTCCAAAGACACCTGACATTTGCAAGGAAATTTAAGAAAAAAAGAAGTACCCACCACCAACATATGGGGCTTCAAATCTAGGAAAGACCGACGTCTTAGCTGGGTAATCCTAGAAACATTTGGAAAACTATTAATCTTATTCCCCAGAAAGTTCCCATATTTAACTTTACATTTTCTCTTCAGCTTTCATTTCCAGCTTCTTAATGCCTTAAATAACTCTCAATTACTTTCAGTTCTGATATCAATTAAATCCTTTTCCAGCTCCTCCACACAGACATATTTTCTCTGGCATGTCTTATCCCCTCAGAAATCTTCCTAATCAGTAACTGAACTTCCTGCATGAGGATTCTATCCTCTCTGTGAAAGTGTTCTTACACCTGCTTTGTCTGGAAATACAAGGGGGGCTGATAAGTCTCTGGCCTTGTAGTGAAACAGAAAGCTATGGGCACTCTTCAGTTCCATAGATCCAAATGATCTCTCTTCAGTTTCGTTTTATTTGGTACCTGCTCTGCTTTTATTTGATACCAAATAAAACAAAACTGCAGAGAGATCATTCGGACCTCTGGAACTGAAGTGTGCCCATAGCTTTCTCTTTCGTTGCAAGACCAGAGACTTATCAGCCCCCCCCCCCTCATAGTTCCATACCACGTTCCTTTCAACTCATACAACACACTTTCATAGCTCTAAACAGCTTACTATGCAGGTCTCTTCTTTAGCTCCCCCCCCTTGGTAGCCCCCCTCAGTTAGGTGGGCTACAATCAGTAATGTTGTAAGTACCTCTCTCAAATGTCTGTCTTTTCATTTGTTTACTTTGTAAAACTTTTTCCTATATATTGTGACCTGTTTTGCCTAAGTATTGTGGACTTGAGGGCTTGAGTTTGTTTGGTCTTGGTGAAGTTGGAAGTATTTCCTAGTATAAGTTTTTAATTAGGCCCTTCTGTACAAGTTTCTTTCTTGTGTGATGTTTGCAAAATTGCATAAATAAAAAATTGAAAAAAAAAGAAAAAGAAGGAGGCCTTCATGAAATACAAGAGATCACAGAGAGAGGAAGACAGGCATCTATATTTGGAAAAACTTAGGGGCTTGTTTACAAAGCTGCGGTAGCGGTTCACGGTCGTTATCGGAGCCGCGGCCCCATTGAAATCAATGGGGTTGCGGCTCCGATAACGATCGCGAACCGCTACCGCAGCTTTGTAAACAAGCCCCTTAGAGAAGTTAGCGAAGTAGTCAGGAAAGCAAAGATTCAGAAAGAGATAGAAATAGCCAATGCAATAAAATGGGGGGATAAGTCAAATTTTAGATATGTTAATGAGAAGAGGAAGGGCAAAAGTGGTATTGTCAGACTAAAGGGTGAAGGGGAGGAATATGTAGAAGCTGAGGAAGATAAAGCAAAATTGCTTAACACATATTTCTGTTCTGTGTTCACAGATGAAGAACCAGGAGCAGGACCTCAGAAAACACCTACAAACAGGAACAGAAATGAGAGGCATTTTGAACAATTTTCAGAAGACTGTGTTTGTGAGAAACTAGCTAAACTTAAGGTAGACAAAGCAATGGGACCAGATGGGATGCACGCTAGAATACTGAGGGAACTTGGGGACATTCTAGCAGCTCCACTGACTGACCTTTTTCAATGCCTCATTGGAGTCGGGAGTGGTGCTAAAGGACTGGAGAGTGGCACATGTGGTCCCTTTACACAAAAGCAGAAGTAAGGATGTGGTTGAAAACTACAGGCCGGTTAGTTTAACTTCGGTGGTGAGTAAATAATTGGAAGCGCTGCTGCAAGAGAAAATAATGAGGTTTCTGAAGTCCAGTGGATTACAGGTTCCAAGGCAGCATGGATTCACCAGAGGCAGGTCTTGTCAGACAAATCTGATTGATTTCTTTGACTGAGTGACCAGGAAGTTGGACCGAGGGAGAGCCCTAGATGTGGATATTTAGATTTCAGTAAAACCTTTGACACCATTCCTCACAGGCGACTTATAAATAAACTGAGCACCCTAGGGATGGACCCTAAAGTTACTGCATGGTTTAGAAATTGGTTGAGTGAGAGGCGACAAAGGATACAGGTAAATGGAACTCACTCTGAGGAGAAGGAGGTTACCAATGGTGTGCCCCAGGGATCTGTCCATGGTCCGATTCTTTTTAACATCTTTATAAGTAATATAGCGGAAGAGCTGTTGGGTAAAGTTTGCCTCTTTGCGGATGATACCATAATCTGCAATAGAGAAGACACCCAGGAAGGTATAAATAATATGAGGAGGGATATAGCTGAGCTTGAAGAATGGTCTAGAATTTTGAGCTGAGATTTAATGTTAAAAAATGCAAGGCCATGCATTTGGGCTGCAGCAATCCAAGGGAGCAATACAGTATAGGGGATGAAGTACCTTTGTCCACTAAAGAAGAGTGAGACCTAGGTATGATTGTACCTGATGATCTTAAGTTAGCTAAACAAGTAGAAAAGGCAACACCAAAACTAGAAGGATGCTTGGGTGCACAGGGAGAGTAATGGTCAGCAGAAGAAAGGAGGTGATAGTACCTCTGTATAAGTCTTTGGTGTGACCTCATTTGTAGTATTGTGTGCAGTTCTGGAGACTGCACCTTCAAAAGGATATAAACAGGCTAGAGTCAGTACAAAGGGTGGGTATTAAAATGGTTAGTGGTCTTCATTATAAAGCATATGAGGACAGACTTAGGGATCTTAATATGCACCTTAGAGGAAAGGCGGGATAGAAGTGATTTGATTGAGACATTTAAATATCTCCATGACATAAATGCACAGGAGAAGAGCCTCTTTCATTTGAAAGCAAGCTCTGCTATGAGGGGACGTGGGTTGAGGGTGAAAGGGGATAGATTCAGTAGTGATATGCAGAAATATTTCTTTAAGAAAGAGAGGTGGATCCGTGGAAAGAGTGGTGGATCCGTGGAATAGTCTCCCAGTGGAGGTGGTAGAGATGAGAACAATATCTGAATTCAAAGAAGCATGGGACAAACACAAAGGATCTCTAAAGAGAAAAAGGGGACTGTTGTAGTAGTTGATATGGAAGGACAGAGTAGCTAGGCCATGTGGTCTTTTTCTGTCATCATGTTTCTATGTTTCAAATCTTCTGGAGGTCGATTTCAGAGCTGGATGTTGTGATTTGAACTACCATTGAGACTTGTATCTGTTTGGCGAGTATGTAGGAGGCTATCCTCTGGGAGGATATTTAATGGTGCTATCTTGCAGAGGTGATGAGGTTAGTGTAGTATTCTCGTTTTTGATTCTGGGTTTCTCTGTTGTATATCTTTAGTTGTTCAATGTATACAGATTAGAGAAGTGGGTTGCTTGAGTTTCTCCATTTTCATTCAAGGCAGCATAGGCTTCTGTTCTGTTCCTGTAGGGAGGTAGGGAACCACAGGGCTCTGTTGCAATGTTTTGCTGCTATTTTCCTTGGGGGTGCAAGTGTGGCTACGGATAGGGCATTGTTTGAAATTGACATCATTTTGTTGAGGTCTGGACTTGCAACTTTGATGAGTTCTAGCTGTGGGGTTATGCTTTAAGGAATTGATTGTTGAAGTTTTGGAACCTCTGAGTAGTGAGTGGCGTGGGTTTTTGCATCAAATGCTGTGATGAAGTATGGATGGTGAATAGGATAGCTGCGTGATCTGACCAGGGGACAGGGAAGATTGTGTGTGGAGCATGTTGGAGAGTGGGGAGGAGATATGAGGGCATAAATATTACGTTGAGTATATATCCTTTCTTGTGAGTTGGTTCAGTGATGGTCTGTATTTATCCAAGAGATTCCATGGCTTCTAAGAAGGCTAAAGATTGTGATTTATGGGAGGAGGCTAGGTTTAGATCTCCTAGAATTATCAGAGACTGATGAACATGTGGGGTAGTGCATGCAGTTTTGAGTAAAGTGGAAAGGTCTACAGCATCCATATGGGAAGCTCGGTATTCTAAGCAGAAGGTGACATAGCTTTTTGATACGTATAAGGTGTTCATTTCTTTAGTAGAAGTAGAGTTGTTGATGCTTAGTTTCAGGTTCTCTTTGGCTATTATACATGCTCCTCTGCCTCTATTGTTGGTTCTGTTTGAGGTGAATATTGTGTGTGTAGGAGGGCTTAGTTGGTTCAGGAGGACCATAGTTGGTTCAGAGCTGCTATGGTGCAGGAAAGGGGGCTACCTCCCTGCATGACTAGCTAGGCCTTGAGAGAAGAGGATTTACCCTAGGCTGGCTTGGCCTAACAAAGATAAGGAGATAGGAGAGGAGCATAGCCTTTAAAAGGATCTGGCATGGAGAATCAGCTATGAATAGCTAGTGAAACAGCAAAGGTCTGAAGTGAAGGAGTCCATCTACAGGAGTGATATTGTGAATATCTCAGGAAGATAATTGGATCTGTAGGGTGCATCTCAATTAATAACCTGGGAAGTTCAGGCTGGGAGGAATCTAATCCTAGTCTATCCCAATCACACAATAAATGAAATCATTTGTTAGTGAGGAGTTTTCTGAGATTTTGGAATGATTTTTTTTTATCTTTGGAGAAGTAGAGATGCTATTTTTAGAGTACTTTTTTCAGATATTCTATATAGATCCCAGAGCATAAAAATATAACATATTCAACACACAGGACCAGCCCAGCCATCAGGAAAGACTAGGCAGTCATCTAGAGCAGGAGCCTCGGGGGGGGGGGGGGGGGGAAGCAAAGAGGAACAGCTGTTAAAACAAAACAAGAGCTTCTGACAATCATACAAACATAAGGAACCATCAGCCCATTTTTTTAACCTGCAGAGAGGGCAGGCACACACATACATACAAAGCAAAGGTTTCAAGTATGATGTTCAATGATGCATATTTACAGGATTGTTTTGGGAGGAGACATGTTGGGATGATCATGATTATTGAGCTTAGTTTTCATAACATTGGCGTTCGCACAGCCACCACCCATTTGCTCATGTCCTTATCCAGGTATAATAACAACCATAGTACAGGTGCTTTGGCTTTTTTTTTCATCATCAATAAGTTATTTAGCCTGAAAACATAGCAATTGTACTTGAGTCTCAGAGAATTAATATTAGATTGGGCAAGATAGTGCTGTCCTAGCTCTACTCACTTCAATATTGTTTATTTATGTATTTCATTCATGCCTTGTCAGTTGTTGTTCAAGGAAAGTTACAGTCAGGTACTGTTGGTATTTCTCTGTCCAAAAAAGCTTACTATCTAAGTTCATACCTGAGGCAATGGAGGGTTAAGTGGTTAGCCCAAGGCCACAAGAAGTTCCAATGGGATACAAACTCTGGTCTCTTCGGTCACCACTAGCCTACTCCTCTGCTATATTAGCCAATCCCCCACCCCCATCCTATTTGCAACCCCCCACCCCCATCCTGCAGTGAAGCAGGCTGAGGCCAACTTCAAGAATATGGGAGCTTTCTTTGTGACCTGTGCCACACATGGTGGTGATGCACATGTCGTGGGAGGCCACAGTCCATTACATACCTCTCTTTCTCTTCTCAAGCCATTTTAAGATAATGCATATCGGCAGTGGGAGAGGTCTCTATCCTTTCATTATCGATATGGGTGGAGATTGCAACTTGCATGTCACCACCACCACATTCTTGCACCATAGCCATGAATGTCTTATCACATTCCTCCAATAAATTCTTTACAAAACTAAAAAAAAATATCCTGACCAATATCTGACAAATGTATGCTGTTGTGGTGATACAAGCCCAGACAGTCTGAAGAGATCAGATCATGAGCTAGAACCAGCCCCTGTAACAAAACAACAAATTTGGATATCTCTTCATTCACACACTTCTGCATACACTCCACTGGCTTAAAGGTATCATGCCAAGTTCTCCAAGGAATGATCTGTGAGCATATGAGAATCACAGAAGGAAAATAGCCGAGAATTAGGAAAAAAAATCATGCTTCACTTGTTGGATAAGATTAACACATTTGACCTCACAAATATCATTCCCAACTAGAGTAAATAAAGATACATTGCAGTTGGTTATACTGGTGGGCCTCCAATAACAGAGGCAGGAACTGGGACCATTACATGCTTCAAAGGCCCATCCACTGCAAGGGAACACCACCAGCTGCTAGGCTCAGGTTCAGTCCCAATCTTGACTCCACTGTTTTCCTTTAGACCCAGAAAATGAAAGAATGATTTAACATCCATGCCAGGAATTCTTGCCTCTCTGGGTCTGTGGAACAAACTGAAGAAACAATATATGAAGGCCCACAAAGGACCCCTAGTTAGTGGATATTTCTTGTAAGATTTAGAATGCCATGAATCACTTGCACCAAGAGGCCACACGCAGCAGCAAATATTACCATCCTAATCCTAAAAAAATGCATTCTGAAACTCTCAGAGGGGAAACCTCCCACCACTAAGCCATGCTTTGGTATAGTGGCAAACTAATACGTGATTAAGGGACCCCAGCATCTCATACCAGAAGCAAAACAGGCTGCCCTGCATTTTTATGCGTAAAAAGGCATACGCACAATGAACTGGGCATGTAACCAGCCTGGGCAAACATATGCCCAGCTGCTCAGTCATACAGTATATGCAAGTCCACTTCCTCTGCTAACACCAGATCATCCCATAACAGACCCTGTTCCCCACATGAGATTGTTGCCATTGTCATTAACTCAATGTATGCCTTCTTTGAGCTCTAAGCACTATGGGGGTCACTCCAAACAGTAATTAGTGATGATGTATATCCAGTTTGGATGTTCATCCCCTGCTAATTGCTTGGGGCCTATTCTGCCCCCAAAACTCCCCACACATACAGTGCTAATGTGTGGGGAGCTCTGGACGGGGGCGAGAGGGGGAGGGCCAGAGGAAGAGTGTGGGTGGAGTGGAGGCAGGCCCATGACCCCGGATGTACAGGGCCTATTCTGGGGGCAGCTCTGTACATCCGGGGCGGCAAGAATGGGCAGGGGCTTATTCCACCTTGGAGATGGAATAAGTCCCCGTGATGAGGGTGATTGGCACTGGCGGACCACACTGGGAAGGTTAGCAGCAGCAGGAAGTTCCCTGCAGCCCGATCCCGGCCATGGAAGCACCCTCCTGGGGTCCGGTGGCGAGGAAATGAAGTTTTAACATGATGTGAGGCAGCAGACGACGGGACGCCATGGCACTGGGGCTCAAGCAGGAGCGTGGAGCATGAAGGGAAGGTGCTGCATGGCTGGGCCCACAGAATCAGGGCCCATCCAGCCCGTCCAAGTGCCACGATTCTTCTCCCATGAGAACATCTAGCTCCCGCAGGTGCAGAATTGGGTGCAAATCTGGCCCGTTTTGATTTTGGACGTCTGGATGGGCCAGACATGTCCTGAGTGGAATTGGCCTCCACGCCTCTGAAGCTACTTCCCCCGGGTCAATAACGGCAGGCAGCCCCTGCATGTACTGTGCAGGTTTAGCCACCACCTTGTCCAAGTCTGAGTCACCCGAGTCACATGTCTGAGGAATCCCACATGAATGATGTGTCTCACAACCAGACCACGGCTCCGTCTCTTAGCTGAGAAGTGCTTCTCGTGCTGCATCCTCTTCATGATCTTGCACAAATTCCAAAAGAATTTTCAGTCTCAACATTTTGACAAGTGTTTTATCCCTTTTCTCTTGCCTCCCTCCCTTTCCTGAGTGAGCATTCTTGGCCTCCACACTGCCCTCCTTCCCCTGATACAGACCTGACTCTGTTGCTGATACCACATGTCTTCTGAGACTCACATCACTGCTGCTCCACTCCCCACTCATTGCTCACTTCCAGTTCATCCACTCACTTCATCACCTGCTCTTTGCTGTTCTGACTATGGCCAGTTCCCTTCCTAGGATGATACTCCAATTCTGCAGAACCAGGTAGCTGTCCATCCTTTGTTCCTCTTCGGCCTCCTGCTCTTTGCAGATCTCACCCTGTATTTTGATCACTCTCTGACTCCTCAAGAAAATGGCCTGACCATTTTGAAGGCTGCTTAAAGGTTTCCCTTGGTTGTTGGGCCTCAGGGACCTTACCCCTATTGCTCTATTTGGGGACCTCACCCATCAGTTCTCAACGCAGTCCTTGGAACACACCAAGCCAGTCAGGTTTTCGGAATAACCACAATGAATATGCATGAGAGAGAACTGAATACAATGGAGGCAGTACATGCAAATCTCAATCATGCATATTCATTGTGGTTATCCTGAAAACCTGACTGGCTGCATGTGTGCCGAGGACTGGGTTGAGAACCCCTGCCCATCAGCAACGAGTCTCCCTCTCTTTCCCCTCTTCCTTTATTTTAAATTAATTATTTATTTAATTTCTTGTATCAATGTCCAAAAGGCTACTAGGCATAAGCCCCTATCCTGTGCCAGTCTGGCATGCCAAATGTGAAGATGTCCCCAATTCCCTGCCAGCCTCCCTGCTTGCACCAATGTGAAACTCGATTTCTTTGTTTGCCTGCCAATTGACAAGCATTAAGACCCCACGGTGCCCCTAACCAATGCATGTCTCAAAAGGGAGAGAAGCCTGGTTTATTTTAACCATATAGCTGTGCTGAGGCCAGCAGCCATAAGGAAAGCAGGAGGCCCCGAGCACCCCAAACATCGTCAATAATATGGCCGTCAGCTCTGGAACTCGGCCATTTCAAACCTCATTGTATGTCAACTGTTTTGACTAGTAGAAAAATGGTCTAGCAAAACCAGTTATTAAATAAATACCGTCCTTTTAATGGTGGTCTTGCAGTCAGACTATCAATTATAAAAAACCACCACCAACCATGGCTCCCAAAACACCGAGAGAAACAGTATCGGCCTCATGAGAGCCTCTGCTGTCACCGCATCTCCTTGCAGCGCGCCATCCTCGGGGGAAAAGCCTGCCAGACAAGGTGAATCTATGTAGGCTACTTCCCACCATTTCTGCACAACTCCCCTCCTCCACTACCCACTCTTTGGCCTCCTTTCATGCCGTTCCCCACAGTGAATTGGATGGTAGGACTCAGATATATTATTAGCCCACTCCTGAATTCACATGAGGAAGGGGGCTTATACATCTTGGGGGAAGGGGGCATAAAGTTGGAGGTTTACCTGCAGTGCCTAGTACCCTTCCACCACCCCTGTTAACACAAGTGCCAAATAGATTTTTCCATGGAATATCATAGGATAGCCCCAGCCAAAGGCACTTATCCGAATAGTAGGAGGTGTTATCGGCATAAGTACTTCTGAATATAGACCCCCTTATTTTGGGGGGCTATATCTAATAAAGTGTTTGTTTGTTTTTAATTATTCCCAGAACTGGACTTGATGTCTTTAAAGTGTAGAACAGTATCAACTTTTTTCCATGGTCTAAGCAGGTGGACAGTGTCATGTACTGTGGCTTCCCCCTGCTCACCCTAACCATTTTTGGCAGTTTTACTAATTCTTTGTATACCCTCTGAGTTGGTGGGTCAAAACGCTACCCTGGTAAGGTCTGGGCTACACATAGATTGATAAGATCTGAGTTCCATAAATCTGATTTGAGTTTTCATGCAACCATCTATAAGGACCAGAGACTAGAAACCATCTATAAGGAGACAGACAGTATAACTTTCACACAAGGACTTTAAAGATGCATTTTACCTTTTATTTTTCATTTCAAGGGATGCTGTACTACCATGATTGAATATGGGAAATGTGTTTAGTATATCGGTCAGACAGGTTTTCACATATGGTTATTTATGTTACTGATGTTAAGTACATTTAAAAGAACACATTAAGGTAATTTCATCAATCATTTTAGCACTTATGTGGCAATATATGTGCATAAACGTTCTCTTATAAAACTGTGCCAGACATAAGAGTACACACCCTGGCATGTACATGCATACTTCTATGGTAGGCATTCTCAAGTATGCACGTACTGGCAGAGCATGGGCAGAGATGCAAAGTATGCATGTAGATTGTGAAATTCCTTAATTTATGCACATGCTTCCATAATAAAGGCACAGTCATTTACACCCGCTCTCAAGCAAGTTTGGTGCTGTGCCTGGAATGTAGCCTTAATTTGTGCAGGATTTATGCTAGTATTTTACTGTTTGAAAAGTATACACTTGCAGTGTGACACAATGGTGTATTTCCCCCATTTGTAAAGCTAGGCATGTGAGGTTACATGTGTGTATGTCATAGGAAGTTTCAGGGATGCAAGTGTGTGTGTGTGTGCACCATGGAGAGTGACGGGGTGTGTGTGTGTCAGTGGGGGTGTTGAGGGTGTGAATGTTCACACATCTTTGTGTGTCATGCGGAGTGCTGTGGGTGTGTGCGTGCTCATGTGTGCATGTGTTTATGTGTGTGTGTCATGGGGTCCTGCTTCCACATGTCACTGGGAGTTTCAAGGGTGTATGCCTGTGTGTGCCATAGGGCAGGGGTGTCAAACACCAGTCCTGGAGGGCCACAAACCAGTCTGTTTCTCAGGATGTTCCTAATGAATATTCATTAGATATATTTGCATACAATGGGGGCAGTGCATGCAAATACATCTCATGCATATTCATTAGAGATACCCTGAAACCTGACTGGTTTGTGACCCTCCAGGACTGGAGTTTGACACCCCTGCCATAGAGAGGTTTGCAGTATGCATGCATATCTGTGTTGGCTTGTGTTTGTGCATGTGTGTCTTCACAACTCTGTGCACGTATATGTATCAGGGACTATAAGTCTATGTGTGTGTTATTGTGTGTGTGCTGGGCGGTATCTGTGCATGTGTGTATGTGTGTCAGCAGGTGTCTGTGTGTGTTGGAGTGGTTGATCTGAGTGTGCACTTCCCCTATCTTGCTACACCTACTCCTTGCCCCACAAACCTTCTTGCACTATACCCCTTCCTAGCCCTCTTTTGTATTCTTCCTCTTTTCCTCCCACTCATCCATACCCCCCCTTCCCCTGCTACCCAACCTTACACTCCCTCAGGCTTTTCACTCTCTTCCATTCTCCCTTAACACACTCACCGTGTCTTCTTCTTTTTTCCTCTTTGTTAGTGATATTGTGGAAGGGCTGTCAGGTAAGGTTTGCCTCTTTGCAGATGATACCAAAATCTGCAATAGGATAGACACCCAGGGAGGAGCAGCTAGCATGAGGAGGGATCTAGCTAAGCAAGAAGAATGATCAAAAATTTGGCAGCTGAGATTTAATGCTAAAAAATGCAGGGTCATGCATTTGGGCAGCAAAAATCCAAGGGAGTGGTACAGTCTAGGCCAGGGGGTGAAGTACTTCATAAAAGAAGAGCGGGATCTAGGCGTGATTGTCTTGATGAACTTAAAGTGATTAAACAGGTAGAAAAGGCAACGACAAAAGCTAGAAGGATGCTTGGGTGAATAGGGAGAGGAATTGCAGCAGAGAAAAGGAGGTAATAGTGCCTCTGTATAAGCCTTTGGTGCGACCTCATTTGGAGTACTGTGTGCAGTTCTGGAGACCGCACCTTCAAAAGGATATAAACACGTTGGAGTCTGTGCAGAGGGTGGCTACTAAAATGGTTAGTGGTCTTCGTTATAAAGCACATGAGAACAGATTTAAAGATCTTAATATGTATACATTAGAGAAAAGGTGGGATAGAGGTGATATGATTGAGATATTTAAATATATCTATAGCATAAATGCACAGGGGAAGGGACTCTTTTGATTGAAAGCAAGCTCTGCTAGAAGAGGACATAGGATGAGGGTGAAAGGGGATAGATTCAGGAGTAATATGCGGAAATATTTCTTTACAGAAATAGTGATAGATGTGTGGAATAGTCTCCCAGTGAAGGTGGTAGAGATGAGGACGATATCTGAATTCAAGAACGCATGGGACAAACACAGAGGATCTCTAAAGGGAAAAAGGGGACTGTTGTAGTGGTTGATATGGAAGGACAGACTAAATAGGCCATGCAGTCTTTTTCTGCCATCATGTTTCTACGTTTCCTCTAATCCTGCCCCTTCCCTTATGCCACACCCTTTCTTTCCTTCTAATCTCATCACTTCCTTTAGGCTCTTTTCCCTTATCCCCCCTCTACAACCACATCTACCCCTTCTTTTGACACTTCCCTCTTCCTCTTCTGGCCGCAGCCCCTGCTCTTCTGGCCGGTAGGACCCAGGGACTCCTACTGACCTTTGTAGGCTGGGGCCCTGACTCTTCATGCTGCTGGGTCCAGGACTCCTGCCAGCTCTTCATGCTGCTAGTTTGGGTGGGGCAGGGAGTATACTTGTGCTTTTTTGTGCATGCTAATGCACGCACAGACATGTGTATGGGCAGACAAAAATCCATCCAACTGCTGAACCCTTGACAATAGGTGCCATGCTTAAGTGAAACACGCCTAAGTCAATAGGTTTAAAATTGACACCTGCCAATCCACTTGACCTAGGCAACCTGTTAAAAAATTATCCTTGATGAGGGAAATATTCAAATTCATTTACCAGGCAGACCAGATCGTTTTCTGGGTGAGAAAACCCGTCTGAAAATTGTTCTCTTTCCATCAGATAAAAGTATTCCTGGACCTTCATGGCATTGTGTTTTTAGCTAGATTGTGAGGAAATATATTTCTGAGGGGTGAAAATGCAATGAGATAGGATTTTCAAAAATGTATCCTGCCATTATGCCTTTCCTATGTATACTCCCCACCCCCTGCACCTGCATGAATGGTAAGATTCAGAATATATGGATGCTTTTAGTGCATGATTTTACACTAGGTAGTTTGTGAAAAGAAGCTACTTGGGTAGCTTCTTTTTTATATTATGTAGTTATTTAACATATTTATGAGATACACCATTTTCCAAAGATGATTAACACTGGCTACAAAGTATGTGCAGTGAACAGGTAAGTCCATACCTTGCAACTATGCAGGATGCATAACAGTGCCCCTATGTATAAAATGCAAATTATTATTGAGGACGTAATCTAAGAAATTATTGTTAGTTTGCCCATTGCCTTTTTTATGTGAGAACTCATGAATTCAAACACATTTTTTTGAGACGTATCATAGATTCATGAGAGTTCGAATATCATCTATCATCTCATTCAATAAAGGTAGAAATAGCAGAGATATGCTAGTTTGGGATACTACTTACAAAATCTTTTTCCCTGGTCATTTTATAGAGTATGCTGAAATCACTCCATTTTGGAACAGCCTCTTGAGTCGTCAGTGTAATAATATCCTATTATTCAAAATTCATCATCATCATCATCATCATCTCTCATGGGGTAGAAAACAAGTACGTACCTGTTATGGCTACATTATTGATCACCATCAGTCAATCTCTTCCTAGGTCTCCAGGGATCTCTTTATTCCTGTTGGTCAATACTGAAAAGCTTCTTTTGGGGATCTTTTATTATAGAATTTGAGATTTCATTTTAAATTGCAATTAGACTCTTGTCAAATCATATGTCACCACTTGTGCTTTCTGTTTCCATATTTATGACTTGGGATTCTGTTGTGTACTTCTGCCATTTGGACTCATGATAGCCTTACGTGTCAGCAGTTCCTTTAAGCCCTGCTACTTATTGAAGCATTAATGTTTTACTTTGATTCTAGTAAGCATTTCTTTCTGTACATATAAGAATTTAGATTTTTTTTTCCATTGGTTCCAAAATTGAAAATACAAATGTATAATTGAAGCATGGGCAGGCATATTGGACTTCTTTACCTTGGTTTTCATTAGGAATGTGTATTCATTTGGTTCATTAGTGCATTAAAATTTGAGTGCAGACTAAGGGGTATGTTTACTAAAAGGCCGGTAAAGTGCGGGCCGCGGTAGAGTGCGTGTGCCGTATAAGGAGTGGGCGTTCCGTCCTGAAGAAGAAAAGCCGTGATTGACAGATGCGCTAAGGTGCGCGGCGCCCGTGTGCGCCCCGCACCTTACCGCAACTGAGAGCTGAACGGGAGGCATATGTGTTGCGCTGATCTACAAACAGAAGACCCGAGCCACAGCACAATGGTTAAGGCACTTACCAATGATGCAGGGATCAGGGGTTCAATCCCCCACTGTGCTCAATGAACAGGGCTTGGTGAGGTGATATTTTAGGAGGCATACAAATAATGGGCGCCATAAGGCGGCACGCAGATGGGCATTAGGCTATTGCTTAAGGAGGCTATTTAATAATAGGAGGCATAAGGTGGCGCGCTGATGTACAAACACAGGAATAGAACCACAGCACAATGGTTATGACACTGACCAATGATGCAGGGAGCAAGGGTTCAATTCTGAACAGTGCTAGCTGAAGCATTGTGTATTATGGGGAAGGTTGCTTAAGGAGTCAAGTTATGTTTATTTTAATTTACAGTACTAGCAAACGCACCCTTAAAGCGTGTGAACATAATGCGCCCCATAAGGCACATTGTAAAGTGCACTGTCTGCCACGGCACCCTAGAATGTTGCTCACAGGGCGCTGTAGAGGGTGTCGTATGAGGTACCGCAAGGTCAGAGTACTGTTTTCGATGGCAGCACTGTGCAGTTTAAGGAATGAAAAGCATAGGTAGGTGCGTTGACATGCAGGAGAGAGCAGCAGTGGAGCACAATGGTTAAGGCACTGACTGCTGATACAGGGGTCATGGGTTTGCTCCCCATGGTGCCTCATACGGAAGGCTGGCTGTGGCAGCAGGTTTGCAATGTACATATTTTGTCCTGCAGCACCGTATGTTTATTTTATTAATTTCTGCCAGCAAACACGCCCTCACGTGCTGTAATTGAAGGTGCCGTATAAAGCACCCTATACGGCACTCCATTGGGCACATTATAAAGTGCACTATCCGCCACGGCACCCTAATATGTCCCCCATAGGGAACCCTATAAGTTGTGTCACAGGATAATGTATAGTGCACCTTAGATGGACGGAAACCATAGGGTGCCCGATAGGGCGCCATATAAAGCGGCACCCTATGGGTACAGTACGCTGAGGGTTTGTTTGCTGGCAACAAAATATGTACATTAAAGACAAATAATGCTTTGGACAACCCTAACAAACAACCCCAACATGGGTTTGAACCCATGGCCTCTGGCTTCACAGGCAGGGACATAACCATTAGGCTACAGCTGCTAGCAAGCCCCTGGCTGGCTGCAGAAAGCCTGCACGTCACCACACAGACAGTCTGCTGTGGTCACCAGGATAGGGTTAGCCCACCCCTACCCATGATGCACTGCACATGCAAATCAGCTGTCCACAGATGGACACAAGATGGGGAATGCACCCCCACAGCACCTCGACCTGGTTGGGGGAAGTGACCGGGTGCACCCCCACAGCACCTCGGCCTGGTAGGGGGTACTGACTGGGTGTTTTACTGGCACAGAGTAGCTACACACCATCACATCGTGCGGGTACTGTGCTCACCCTGAGTGTGCAATGAGGCGCCCAGGACCAGGTCCACAACACCTTCCATGGCTGATGGAGGCCATGCGGGAGGTCCAGAGCAGTGTTAATGTGTAAGATAGGTAGTGTTTGCACATAACACCATGGATATCTCTGTCTGCCTCAAAGGTGACAGTAGAAGGCAACATCAACCCCAGTCCTGCTGAGGAACACCCTCCAGCCAAGACATACATAAGACCAGGATATGGTAAGCTGCACACCACCACCATCTGATATTCCACTGCACCCTGCAAGCCACTCCAGCAAGACACATACCAGCTACAGTCTGCTAGTTAGTCCATAGTGCATGTTCCCAGTGGAGATGCATGCACCCAGAACTGGGCTGTCAGCATACACAGCAAGCAGATGAATCAGTGACTGGGCCCCAAATGGAAACTCATATCTATCACATGAGAGAAATACTATATAGCACTATGGTGGTGCCTAGCCATGCTGTGGTCACTGCACAGTCAGGGTGAGAGTGATCTCTCAGCAGGACATACTGAGGTCACCCTGTCTGTGTCAGTGGTGGCCGAGCACTACAATGTCCCAGTCAGTGCCCTATGCCCTGTGCAGATGCACCCTGGCCAGGCCACCCTGTCCGGCCTTTACCCATTGGACCTTGCTCCTCATTATGCACATTGCCAGCCCAATACTGGCAACATTGCTGGCAGTGTGGGCTGTAGAAGGTGTTTGCAGCCTCCACACACTGGATGGACAGACAGCCACCCCCACACCTATGCCAGCATTGTGCTACTATAGAGGGGTTCAGCAGCCATACCCACCACATCAGTCCTGGACACAGTACATGCATGGATATGGTACGCATTACTGTTGGGGGTCACATCCCAGGGTGGTAAACACTGTCAGAGACCAGACCTGCAGCACACACCGCAGACATCTGTTTGAGTGTTATGGTGGAGCTGAATGAGCAAACTGTGCTTTACGTAGGACTGGAGATCTGCCAGTTATAATGGGAAACGCTTGATAGCTGTGTACCGTATACCCAGGTGTAGGGTGGCAGTGCTGAGGTATGCAACTGTTAGTATTGGGAGATACAGGCAGGGCCCAATGTCCTGCCTCTCCAGGAGGCATTGGCCAACAGGGCCAGACACCCCCCCCCCCCCCACAGAGTTCCCCAAATCCAGTCCTGGTGTTCCACACACTGTTCTGGTTTTCATGCTATCCCTCATAAATATGCAAGAGCTACATCTGCATACCATGGGGGTGGTGCATAGCTATGCAGCACAGGCATATTTGTTAGAGGCAGCATGGAACCTGAATGGTGTGGGGCCCTCCAGGACTGCATTTGGGAGACTCTGCTCCAGGTAATGCGCCTGTTTATGGTGTCTGTGAGTGCTGTGGTAAAATATAGGTGTATTAATCATGCATATGTTCCTAGCTATACAGTTTTGTCCTTACTATCACGGTTTAGTTGTAGGAAAAATATGTGGACTGGATTGGCAGTAGCCCCAGCTGGGCTTTGAATCTGTGACCATCTGTTCCTGCACACACTGTCTGTGTGCACTGCACCACCGTGTTGCCACAGGTATGCTGTGTTCCCTGGGGAGTACATGACTGTACATCCAACAGAGCCTGTCTGTTGCGGTGGACGGTGCCAGCCTGCACAGGCCTAGGCCACTGTCTGCTGTGGTTTGCAGCCACTGCCCCCTCCGCCACATGTACCCTTCCGCAAACATGCAGAAATGTTCCTATCTGGGAAAAACATATGACCTGAGTGAGTTGTGGCACTCCAGGACTGACTTTGGGGGACTCGGCTGTAGGCAATGCCCATTGTTATGGTTTGTGTGCGGTGTAGGGTAAAATATAGGTGTTGGGACCATGCTTATGTTCTCTGCAATAAAAGAGTGTCTGTATTCTCACTGTTTAGTGGTGGGTAACATGATGGGGACTGGGTTGGCAGGAGCCCCAGCTGGGCTTTGAACCTGTGGCCCTACAGGTACTGGCTGTGTCCGCTGCACCACACTGTGGCCACAGAAACAGTGCAGTCTCTGGAGATGTGATACCTGGCCGCACGAGTCAGACACCCTGCTCTTCACAATTTTACTGTGGGCTCGTTGACCTTGTATGGGGACAAAGGTGCAAATAAACCTCACAAATGCCCTCCAAAAAAGGGGAAGAATACCATAACCAAGCTGCGCAACAGTGATATCAATGGGCAACCTGGAAAACACTCCCAGGAAAGCTCCATTAAAATGCAGTGCTTTTGAATGAGTCTACGGAGCGTAGACCCTTCCAAAAATCATTTCTTGTTTTTGGATCTTTCCTGGGAGTGTTTTGTATGGTTGCCCATTAATATCACTGTTGCCCAGCTGGATTATAATTTTCTTAGAATTTGTTGTGGTCATTTTCATATCATATTTGCTATTTTGTTCTGTGCACATGTATCACACTGCTCACGTGTTTTAGGTTTCCCCGATTTTGCTGTACATTGCTGACGGAAATGGTTTCTCTTCCCTTTAAATGCGCTCTACCGCGAGTGTTTCACTCGCGGTATTTTTTCCTTGTAAATTCGGGCACGCTCCTGTGCGGGGAGTCTCTCCCCTCCCACATTCCACCCATTGACCCCGTCTCTCCGCCCCTCGGGGCCTTCCTCCGCCCTCATATCGCCTTTCCACGCCTCTATCGCACATGAGCGCCCCGCAAAGGTGCGCGTTTTCGGCGCACGCGTGCGGGGCCCGTTAATGTGACACGCACGCGTACAGGGCGCTTAAATGCATCATTTTAGGGCGCTCAAGTGCGCCCCGCACAAGTGCGCCGTTTAGTAAACATACCCCTAGGAGGCACTTTTATTACAGTGCACAAAATCCAGCAAGTTTAGTGTGCAGACACCACATTACCTTTTGGGGTGTGCACAGCATTTTCCCAACAGGTAACACATGGCATAGTATTACTGCAGATGCAATTAACTTCACCTAAAGGAGGAGATAATTGCATCCACATTAATTGCAAGATGCACAGTATACTTCAGTAAAAGGGCTCCTAAATCATTTTAGCACATTAATCTGTGAATTAGCACCTCTTAAGTTGATTGGAATACGTTAAAATGTTCTAATATGAGTTGACGATTTTTTATTAAAATATATTTTTGAAGTGAACCAAAAAAGTTCGGAAAATGACCTTTAGTGCAAATGCTGAGAATGGGGAGGGAGGCTACTGAAACCATTGCTGAGGAGGGAGGCATCAACTGAAAAGGAGGCATAGGGAAATGTTTTCTCTTTGGAAGAGGATGAGAAAAGAGAAAATGGGACTTTGGAATAGGTTAAATAAAATAAAAGGAGAAGGAAGGTAAAGGTAAGCTAACTGGTGAGAGAGGAAGGAAAGAGGAGAGAAGCTCAGGAGAATGTTAGTGAGATGGGAGACAATGGAGAAATGTGAAAGGAAGAGAAAAGTGCTGGAGAATGGGGAAAGATGCAACAAAAACGAAGGTGCTAGAAGGAGGGGAAGGATTGAGAGGAGATGGCAAATGGAAGAAGAAAGGGGGAAACAGAAGGGGCCTTGAAGGCACTGGGTAGAGAAGCGGGATCATACGAGGGTATAGGAAGGAAGGGAAGAAGATGGCAGGTGCTGGGGGACGAGGTCATTAAAATTTTCATCTAGCTCTGTCAAGGATTTAGAAAGTCATATAGCCCCTTTCATTATATATTAATATGTTTATATATAGTCAGGACAATTTTCAAAGAAACATATATCTACTGGCAATCGGCAAACATAGATATTTACTGTCTACAAATGATTAGCTTCAAGAAGGTAAACTTAAAAGCAACATCAGGAAATACTTTTTCTCTGAAAGGGTGGTGGATGGAATGCTCTCCTGATGGATTCAAAATGGCAGGCGATGACGTCCAGGTTCCTGAGGGCGCCCTGGCCAAACTTCCACCATGCCCCCATTCAGACTTGGATGTCCACAGACCTGTTTCTAACGTCTCTGTCTATATGCCTTTTTTTTTTGGTCATCCAAAGCACAAATAAGGCTTCTAAAATAACCTCATGCTCAGCAGCACTTCATGTACATTTGACTGCTGAAGTGTACATATAGGGATCTTTTACTAATGGGCACTAAGTTGTTGTATGTAATGCACCAATAGTGCTGAAACTGTGGCACGTTAGGTGCAATACCATTGCATTAACTATCAGGGGCATGGAAAGCATTTCTCTGGCAGTTAACACAGAGCTCTATCCCCTAGCGCATGCTGCATTAGCACAAGTGCATTTATCACCACCTATTGAGTCCGCGTGCAGTGTGAACACAGCACTAACTGCTAGGTTCCCCACGCCCACTCTCTGCCCCTAAAATTCCCACTTGTGGCCCTAACGCAGGTTGCACAGTTAGCGTGGGAATCACTGCCTGGACTAGCTAGCAATGTGCATCCCAGCGTGCCTTCAGTGCACACAAAACATGTGCTGCCAGCTAGCGCCAGTTAGTAAAAGACCTTTTATAATGGTAATATTCAGCCACTGTTGTTGTTAAATGTCGTCGAGTTGGTGCCAACTCATGGCGACCCTCTGGATAATTGTCTTAAATTGTGTTCAGTCTTCAGCCACTATGGACCTGATATTCAAAGACATTTACATAGTTTACAGATAGTTATCCCTCAGTGGTGAAAGTTAGGTGCAACAAAAGCTGTCCTAACTTTTGCCACCAGGGCTAACTGCAGCAGCTGAATATTGCCATTGCCCAGTTAGCTTCCAGCTTCCTCAGATATTTGATGCCTGTGACCAGATATATCCTGGCATTGAATATTCAGATTTAGTGTTCAGCAGCAATAGCCAGGTGCTGTAGTTTCCTCTGCTGAATTTCGGGCCCTATCCGTATGGCTGGGGGGGTTTGGGAGGGGGGGGGGGAGGTTGTGCTGTCCCGGCTGCTGCTGGGTTTTCTTGGCAATGTATTGCTGGAACTAGTTGCCTGACCTTTTCTTCCAGGGAAATGGAGGGTAAAGTGACTTGCCGAAGGTCACAAGGAGTGCCAGTGGGAATCAAAACCTTGATCTTCTGGGTACTGTGTAGTTGTGCAAACCACTAGGCTAGTTTAGGGAAGCCCTTTTACTATTCTAAATTGAACCACTTAGCTATATGTATATCAGATTAATATCGTTGGTAATCCATATATTTGGGCTGAATGCCCTTGCTCTGCTCTGGCAGTATCTAAATTAAATGGATAGTAGTGGTGACAGGGTAAATCCGTATATTCAGCGCTGCTATCTATATAGTGGTGCCGAATAGACTATTTTTTATTTTAAACACTGTGGTCAGCATTTAATAAATTACACAAACTGTTGTGCTGAAACTTTAACCCAAGAGAATCAGTTTTCAAGCAGAGTTATAGATTTACCGGTACCAGTAAATGTAAACTGCTATTTGTAGATTTTAAAAAGCTACATGGATAATGTCAGAGTGAAAATTCATCTAACCACCCCTGCAGGTAGGCGAACAGCTGTGATAATTATTCAGTCACCATACAGATAGTTTACAGGGGCTATTTTAGAAGCATCCTCATGTTTAAAAAGCATCATTTCCACATGTTGATTGGCATACACGTGGAAATAACATTCAGAACAGGGGCTTTTTAGACATGGAGAAGCTCACTATGTCTAAAATTCCTGGAGTTGTTGTGAGGGTGAGGAGAGGGAATGGTTTAGAAGGGGCATACAGTATAGATGTGCGTTCCCCATTACATATAAGGAATCCACACCTTTGCCAAAAAATGTAGACATTGGCATTTACATCTGCCCCAAGGTATGTATGATTACCTGCTGGCTAGAGCAGATGTAAATGCTGAGGACTTTCAACCCTCCCCTCCCGATGCCCCTCCCCCCCCCCCCCCGGGACTGGCTGTCAAATGTGTCTTCCCCTGAACTTTGATCTCCACTCCTCTGTAACTCATAAACATATCTTTAATTGCCTCTATCCCCCTACTTTCCTCCCCACGTTTTCTTCCTTTGTAGTTCTTGAAAGTCTACCAGCAATAACACCCCATCCAACTTCATCCCACCCCCATGGTCTCCAATAAAATCCTCCCCCACTCCCTCAGTCTGAGCTTACTGGGAACCCTGGTGTTAGTGGAAGCAGAATCTATACCCACTCACTCCTGTTCTGCTTGCCACTGGGATCCAAAATAGTGCTGATGACTCCTAGCAGTAATTTGCATTCCAGCTGTCACAAACTCTTGGTAAGCCTGGGGGAGGGGTTGGGGTTGGGGGTGTGGGTGGATATTGTTAGATATTTCCTGATGGGGGGCCCATAGTTTGGAAGGTGTTGGATGTTGTGTCATTGCTGGTAGATTCTCCAGGACTACAGAGGAAGAAGGCTTGTGGGAAAGATGTTTTCTCAGGGTGATCAGTAGCTAACAGATGTGTTGGGAACTGCCGAGGATAGTGATCAATGTGCGGGGGAGGCACTTATGATGGTCAGGCCAGAAAGGACATTGGGGAGGATGATATCATTGTACTGAATGAGATGCATCTGGGGAGCAGTGATTTTAAGAAACTGCTCCCCAGATATATATGTTTGAGGAGGGGGGCGGGGTGGGATATTACTCTTTTTTTTGCCCTACATGCAGATTCCTAAAGTCATTGCTCCCTCTGGATGTGTGGACCTATATTTGTGCAGCCTTGTTCCCTTTTTTACAAGAGACTTTACATTTAGCAGACCAGTTTGTAAAATACTATGGGAATTCTCAACATCCTGATCAGTACCTTCATCTGTTTAGTTTAGGTTTGCTGGATAGCAGGACTTAACTAAATGGGTAGCGGTGCCAGTGGTCAGTGTGCATTACATATAATCAGTGCTACTAGCTATATACTGTATATAGCAGTGCTGAATAAGCGTATTCATTTAAACTCTGCATCTAGTGCAGTGGTTCTCAACCCAGTCCATTGGTACCCCCAGGTAGTCAGGTTTTCAGGATATCCACAGTGGATATGCATGAGATAGATCTGCATGCACTGCTTCCACTGAATGCAGATCTATCTCATGCATATTCATTGTGGATACCCTGAGAACGTGACTGGATTGGGGGTATCAGAGGGCTGGATTGAGAACCAATGATGTAGAGGCACATTCTAATATGTGCGCCCAGGCCCCTGTGCGCCCAATCGGAATCGTGATGCACAGAGGCAGACCCGATTCTAATCTCACAGGGGTTAGATGTGCCCTGGGGGATCGGAATCAGGTCTAGGCCTTGTAGTGAGGAATGCCCACAAGAAGAGATGGAAATAGGGGAAAATCCTGTTGGAGGAAATAACACTGCACTGACACACAGGATTTTCAAGTCAGAGATGAAAAAAACACAGCTCTCTGCTGAGCTCAGGCCACACCTCAGCTCAGAGGAGGAGACAGGCTTGTTCACTGATTGGGCACGCCCAGGGGAAGGTCAGGGAGTGCAGGGAAGTGAACCCTTTTTAAATCCTCAAGCAATGCAGAGAGGGAGGAGAGAGACGGGAGAGATGAGAGAGACGAAAGAGACGGGAAGCAGTTCAGGAAGTTCAGGAAGAACTGCCAGAAGGATAAGCAACCTAGAACCTTGGAGCAGAGCAGAACCTGGGAGCAGTGAACATTGGAGCAAGGAACAACCTTGGAAGAGACGTTACTGCAAGGTAGAGCCTGGGAACAAGAAAGCTAGCAAAGCAAATACGTGGAGTAATGGTAATGGGACCTACAGCAGTCAAGGCTATAACGGTAGCAGAGAATGCCATGGGGAAAGCTATCAGCCTAACAATTACCAGAAGGGCAGTGGAAATAGCTATAAGAAGCTACGTTCCAGAGCCTGGGAGATAGCAGGAGAAAAGGTACCAGCACTTATCTAAAAGGCCCTGTCAAAGGTAAAGCTGATATTTCTTATTTCAACTCCTTGCTTGAGAAGCCTTTTACTTATGCTTAGTCCAAAAGACAAACCGAGCACAGTCAGCTAATAGCAAGTGGGGGAAGGGACTTAACCTTGCTGAGAGCTATCCCTCTGATAAAAGCAGGACAGCTGAACTCCCTGGGGTGGGAGCCATAAGCAAGCTTTTATCAGAAAAGGAGGGTGGTTATCCTAATGAAAATGTGCACAGACAAGCTGAATTGCTTTTAAGCCAACTTCAGGAGTTTCTGGAAAGAAAGTCAAGGAAAGATAATAAACCTGACAAAGATACCACTAACTCTAGCTCTGAAGAAAGTATGCAGGTGGATGTTTGTTTGCCTACAATAGAATATGATCCTTCTGCCATGGCCTGTTCAACATGTCTAATAGAAGACAGCAGGGTTAAAGAGCATTGAAAACTATATGAAGGAATACAGAGTAAATTTGCCATACCTGCTGCCGCATTGGGCAAACTTTACAAGTTGTTTAACAAGCTTAATCACCTGTTGAAAGTAAGAAGCCAAGCTGTAAAGAAAAACAGCTGTTTCAGTTTATGTGTTTTTCCTTGAATGACCACAGGAGGCAGTGCCTAATGGAAAGTCCGAGGAACTGTGAAACAGCCAAATAGTGCTGAGTTAATTTCTGTATTATCACAGAAAGTTCACCATAAATACCCCCCAAAAAACTTTTTTTATTTCATTTTTGTCGAAGTTGACTGTAGGAGAGGTGGTATGGGTTTAACCACTCACGCCAAGCAGTAAGCTGCCTTTTATTCAAATATGGTTCTTCACCACTAAAACTGATATATTATATTTATGCTTTTTCACTTATCTGATTTAAAACACTCCACCGGAGAGAAAAGTTGCTCAAGAAGAATTCCCTTTACACGACGCGCGCGTTTCGAGTATCCAACTCTGTATCAAGTGCTTAGTTGTAAAAGCAAAAATGGCAACATTGTTGAAAAAACGCCGTCTTCTGCGGCCACGGTAGAGGCGGTTACCTATAGGCTGAATAACTGCTGTTTTAAAGAAGAACCCCCATCTCGCATACCTCAGGTTTTTCTTTACCAACTAATGGAATTAGTTTTGAATAAAAATTATTTTTTGTCAGATCGTATGTTTTATCAACAAAAATCCGGGATTGCGATGGGTGCCACGGTGGCGCCTTCCATCGCCACCTTATATATGGCTGAGATGGAAAGTTCGTCCATTTTTACATCTATATATTATGTCAATGTTCTAACGTGGAAGCGTTTTTTGGATGATGTTTTTTTCATCTGGACATCTGATCTGCCTACTTTACGTCAATTTATAGGGTTTTTAAATTCTTTGCGGCATAACATCAAGTTCACTGAGAAAATTAGTTCTGCCACTATCGAATTTTTGGATATGCAACTTGGTATTGTTGATGGGAAAGTGTCTTCTTCCCTCTATTGAAAACCTGTTCAAAGGAACAGCCTTCTACATTATAAAAGCTGCCATCCTGGTCCCCTACGACGGGGTTTGCCTTTCGGGCAATTCTTACGTCTACGGAGGATTTGTGATACTGAAGTTGATTACAGACGACATGCTTTGGAACTTTGTTCTCGACTTTCAGCTAGAGGTTATCCATATTTGATAATTCGACGCGCATACCAACGCGCTTTACATATCCATCGGGATTGGTTACTGGACCCGCAATATATGAACACAGCATCTTCTCAGGAGACATTTATTACTGGTGTGTTACCCTTTACGGATCGGAGCTTTGCTGTCATGAAAATCTTACAAACCCACTGGCCTATTTTGTGCCTCCACACATGTTTCCAACAACCTCTGAGAGTGGCATTTGCTCGGGGTTCATCGTTGGGTGATCGTTTAATGAAAACTGCTTTGCCATCTGACCGCATTGAATACCGATCTGTGGTGACCGGACATACTCCTTGTAATGCATGTGGATATTGTGCTACAACATGGACGGGAATATCCTGGTCCCATCCAGTCACTTTACATATGTATCAACGTCGCTGGGATACCTCATGTATATCTACACATGTGGTGTATTTAATATGCTGTCCATGTCGGTTATTATACATAGGTAGAACAATTCGTCCTATTAAAAAACGTCTAATGGAGCATGCATCGCGGTTACGACAACGGATTGAAACTGCCCCGATAGTGCAACATTGTGTTGCTTTGCAACATGTTTTTGAAGATCTCCAATGGACAGTAATAGATCATGTACCGGAAAACCCCAGGAGGGGAGACCGTGAAAAAAATTTGCAATGGTTAGAACAGAGATGGATATTCCTTTTGAATTCAATGGAACCAGCTGGCCTCAATCGAGAGATCGATTGGTTGAGTGTTATTTGACGGATCAGTTTGATTGGACATGTCATCTTTCCTTTCCACCAATTAGATAAGGGACTCCCTTTGCAGTGGGAGTTTCCTGTTCTATTGGTTGGTTCTTCTTTAAAACAGCAGTTATTCAGCCTATAGGTAACCGCCTCTACCGTGGCCGCAGAAGACGGCATTTTTTCAACAATGTTGCCATTTTTGCTTTTACAACTAAGCACTTGATACAGAGTTGGATACTCGAAACGCGCGCGTCGTGTAAAGGAAATTCTTCTTGAGCAACTTTTCTCTCCGGTGGAGTGTTTTAAATCAGATAAGTGAAAAAGCATAAATATAATATATCAGTTTTAGTGGTGAAGAACCATATTTGAATAAAAGGCAGCTTACTGCTTGGCGTGAGTGGTTAAACCCATACCACCTCTCCTACAGTCAGCTTCGACAAAAATGAAATAAAAAAGTTTTTTGGGGGGTATTTATGGTGAACTTTCTGTGATAATACTTTTATTTTGTTCACACAATTGGGGTTTTTTTTCTTTTCAGAGTTAATTTCTGTTGCATTTCCTGTGTTTCTGTTTCAACCTTTATGTTGGAGTTGCATCCTTTTTGCGTTTGTTGTACTGAACTTTGATGCACTGGAGAAAAATCCTCACAAATAAATATTCTTGCAGCCTTTACTACTCGAGTCATAACTACAGCTCAGTCCTTAATGGAGACAAGCAAACTACAGGTCCCAGAATTCCTGGTGACAACTGACACAACTTTATTCCAAAAAGGACATTCAAAGAACATAAGATATGCCATACTGGGTCAGACCAAGGTCCATCAAGCCCAGTATTCTGTTTCCAACAGTGGCCAATCTAGGTCATATGTACCTAGCAGTTTCCCCAAGAGACACAAGTTCCACAATGCTTGTACTGGGTCAAGCATTGATATCTTTGGTCACTTCTTAATAATGGTTTATGGACCTTTCCTCCAGGAACTTGTCCAAACCTTTTTTAAACCCAGCTACACTAACAGCCTTTACTACATCCTCCGGTAACAAATTCCAGAGTTTGATTACATGTTGAGTGAAAAAATATTTTCTTTTATTAGTCTTAAATAGTTTACCCTGTAGCTTGTGATGTAGCAGGCTCTTATGAAGCAAGAGAAACTGATAGTGATCTGGTGGAGAGACCCGGTACTGCAGGGGAATGCAGGATTTTCTCTGTTGAGAGGAAAAAAGAATGCAGAGCTAATCAGGAACCACTCCTCACTTCAAGGCAGGTGAGAAGCCAAGTCCCTGATTGGGCATGCCCAAACAGGAGGTGGGCAGTGCAGTACTCAGCTAGCTTGTTAAAAACCCAGAAATAAAAAAATAATAATAATAAAAAAAAAATAACCCCCCCCCCCCCAGAAACAGAAACAGTTAGACAAGCAAAGGAAGCATCGTGACAAGCAAGGAGTTTGGGAAGAAGGACACAAGCACCTGGACGAGGATAGGTCAGATGACCAGGAACAGGAACAAAGAGAGAAAGAACCACTAAGCAGCTGTGATCCAAGAAGGAGCAGACAGGAGCTGGGAGACTCAGGGGCAGAGAAAGATTTCTGGAAGCAGAAGAATTCTAAGGCACTGAGAGACCCAAGGCTGCAGCTCAGGAGTTTAAAGGACCCAGAAGAACCTTGGAATAGGAGGCAAAGGGATAAGGAATTACCCTGGAAGAAGCCCAAGCACAAGGTATCTGGTGGGTGTGGCACGGCTAGCAAACTTAACAGTGGAAAGCCAAAAAGAGTGAATTTTAATTGTGAAAGACAGGATAAAGGCAGAAAGTTTGATACTAACTGGTTAAGTCAAGAAAAGCCTGACTGTTTTCCTTTTAACACTCTGAGAGACTCTCTAGACACAGCTGGAGCGTTTTACCCTGCACTGCCATGTGGAGATAGGTGGGGGAAGGGAAATGCTTGCACGCTGAAATGTTGTCCAAGTAAAAGCACTGATAATTGCCTAGAGATAAGAAATATAAACAAGCATTTACCTGAAGGAGGATTTTCACAGCCTAGCTCAGAAAATACACAGGCTGAATTACTTCTCACTGAATTCAGAGAGTTCCTTAAAAGCAGAGCAGTTTCTACTCAGAACGTAGCAAAGCCATTGATCAACTGGCCAGAAGAAATGCCTTTAATTTATTTGCCATCTACAGAACAGGAAGTCCCGATGGATTGCTCTACTTGTATGATTCCAAAGGACATTTAACTGATTTGTTTGCCAGTGTTGTATGTAAGAAAATAGCAAAGTTAGCTCACTCTTTGCTGTGATAAAAGAGCTTATTTGAAAGGAATAAGTGGAAGCATATTCCATGCAATTCAGGAGCAGTGCTGTGATCAGAGTTTTCTGTTACCTTAATGAAAAGGAGATCACATGACAGGGGAATGTGATCAGTAATGGACATTCAGTCAAGCAGTGAAAAAAGCCCTTGTTTAAGTTCAGTTTCTCCATCTTGCTTTGTGCCATATTATTTCATTTTACGTCTGCTGCATTTGAACTGCGTAAGCGCGAAATAAACCTCACAAAAAGAAATATTCTTTGCCCTGCCTTATCACTTGAGCACCAACACAACTACAACATTAACCCTCAAGGGCATTCAAGGCCAGCCCCTCCCTTAACCCTCAAGGTCCAGGGAGTGGGTGGGTGGCAAGCTTCATTGCATGTCCCCTAGCCTTTCTATATTCTGATAACGTAAACAATCGATCTACGTTTACCCGTTCCACTCCGTTCATTAATTTATAGACTTCTATCATATCTCCCTTCAGCCGTCTCTTTTCCAGGTTAAAGAGCCCTAACCTTTTTAGCCTTTCTTCATAGGAGTATCCTTCCATCCCCTTTACCATTTTGGTGGCTCTTCTCTGTACCTTTTCTAAAATCGCTATATCCTTTTTAAGATACAGCGACCAGAATTGCACACAATATTCAATGTGCGGTCTCACCATGGAACGATATAGAGGCATTATAATATCTTTTGTTTTATTTTCCATTCCTTTCCTTATCATACCTAGCATTCTATTTGCTCTCTTGGCCGCCGCTGCACACTGGGCCGAGGGTTTTAACATAGTATCCACAATGACGCCTAAATCTTTTTCCTGGGTGGTGGTTCCAAATGTGGAACCTTGCATCGTGTAACCATAGTTTGGGTTGTTCTTCCCTAGGTGCATAACCTTGCACTTGTCCACATTAAATTTCATCTGCCATTTTGATGCCCAGTCTTCCAATTTATCAAGATCCTCTTGCAATTTTTCACAATCCTCTTGGGTTTTAACAACTTTAAATAGTTTTGTGTCATCTGCAAATTTGATAACCTCACTCGTTATTCCACTTTCCAGGTCATTTATGAATATGTCAAAAAGCAGCGGACCCAGCACAGATCCCTGGGGTACACCACTATTCACCCTTCTCCATTGGGAAAATTGGCCATTTAGCCCTACCCTCTGCTTTCTATCTTTTAACCAGTTCCTGATCCACAATAGTACACTGCCTCCTATCCCATGACACTTTAGTTTTGCCAAAAGTCTCTGATGAGGGACCTTGTCAAAGGCTTTCTGAAAGTCCAGATACACAATATCAACCGACTCACCTTTGTCCACCTGTTTATTCACTCCTTCAAAAAAAACATAACAGATTAGTAAGACAAGATCTTCCTTGTCTAAAGCCATGTTGGCTGTCTCCCATTAAGTTGTGACTATCTACATGCTGAGTAATTTTATTCTTTATGATGGTTTCTACCATTTTTCCCGGTACTGACGTCAGGCTCACCGGTCTGTAGTTTCCCGGATCACCCCTGGAACCCTTTTTAAAAATTGGTGTTACATTGGCGATCCTCCAATCTTCAGGTATTAGAGATGATTTTAATGATAGTTCACAGATTACTGATTGCAGTTCTGCAATCTCATATTTCAGTTCTTTCAACACCCTTGGATGTATACCATCCGGCCCAGGTGATTTTCTACTCTTCAGTTTATCTAATAGTTGTAAGACATCTTCCCGATGTATCAATATTTCCTTCAATTCTTCTGCACCTTTAAATACCACTTCAGTCAAGGGTAACATCCCTACATCTTCCTCAGTAAAGGCCACTCCTGCCTGTAAGCCCTTTGGCCCAGGTAGGAGCGTCTCAGCCTGTACATTCAGGCCAGGACCTGATTCTGATCGGCCTGCATGTACAGACCCACGCCCAGCTAACCCAGTCAGGCTCCTAAATGGAGCCACAGTTCCATGGCACCCCATTTCCATGGCACTGTGGCTCCATTCAGGAGCCGCAATCCACAGCCACTGACCACTATCTCATTTCCAAACATCCTGATCCCCGATCTGGCGTTCCATGGCCAGGGTCAGGCTGCGGGAACCCCCTGCACCCCCTCACCTTTCTGCCACTGCCGAGGCCTGCTGTCCCCTTCTAGTCTGCTGACCCCGGATGTACAGGGCCGAACTCAGAATTGGCCATGTACATCCAGGGTCGTGGACTGCCATGCCCCACCCTCACTCACTGCCATGCCCCCTCCCGCCCCCAACTAACCCTTCCCATACAAACTCCTTGTTCATAAAGGGAGGCTTCTGCATTACAGAATAGACCCCATAGTGTTTAAATTAACATGCTGACCACCACCACTAAAAATCTGGCCCAGTATTTTTGAATGTCCTGACTTCATTGATTATATCCTATTTTTCTTTTTGTAATAAAACTAGAAGACAAATGTTCAGCATTGGTTTGACAGCATGACTGCAAAGGAATAAGATATCCAGTTAATGTTATATGGAATTTTAGCAATGCTGAACATAGATGTGCTACTTCTGCTAGACTTGTGTACACAAAATTCAAAATTCTGTATCAAAAGGTCTAAATTATACAAAAATCTGTATGCTTTGTCAAAATAATAAAACATATTGCTTTTGAATGACACTTATTTAATATACAATAAGGAAGTATCACAAAAAAGTGGAACATTTTGAATTAAGGTGTGCAGAATTCCAGCAGGAGTAAAGTGCTATTGCTGACGATTTTATAACTTTACACAGATATTTTATCTTTTTTTTTTATTTTTTTATTTTTTTTAAATACTTTATTTTCATTTTCCAAAGACAACACAGAAAATGCACAGAAAAACAAAATACCCCGAGCCCCAACACAACCCAACTCCCGTAAGCCCCCCCATCCCTAACCCCCCTCCCCTCTCCTCTAGAGCCGATTCAGCAGAGGCAGTGCGCTACATACCACCCTCGCAGCGTGCAACCAGTAGCATTCCCCGTTATATCGCTGAGTCAATCCTGGCAGCCGGTTGAAGAAGACCCCACCTTGGCTGCCTTTACAAAATCATTTAATAATTGCCATTTAAGGAGATTCTGAGGATGTGGAAACTTTAACTGAAAAAGTTGCTCAAACTGGCTGTATATACAAACACGGTTCCACCACTCCTGTGCACTGAGCTGAGAAGTACATTTCCAATGACTCACAAGTAGAAATATTGCAATCCCCATCATAAAGTCGAAGAGAAAGGAGCCATCAGAGGGTAACGAAGACAGCTTCGCCGCCGATCGTAGGCTAATAAGTCGCCACGATAAGGCCTCTTTAAAATTAAGAATAAGCTGGATTCGTTTCCACACCCAGTTCCAGAAATCTTGAACCCCGGGGCACTTATACAGAACATGCATCAATGTACCAGCCTTCCCGTGACAAGTCCAGCACAGAGGACTACTGTTCTTATCCCATTTTGCCACTCTGACAGGAGTGTAAAAGCTTCTATGCGCAAAGAAGAATAGAGTCTGCGTTATCGATGCCGATCTCGAGACTCGCACCTGTTTGCTCCAGAACTTTTCCCACTCACGGGCGGTAAGGTGCACCATGGTTTCCCGTTCCCATTTAAGCTGAGTTTTCCGTATCTGAACACCTGGGGAAAAGGTTAGCTTTTTGTAAAAACTCGAAGCTACGCCAGTATCTTGCATAGCAGCTTGCAGGATATCACTAATTCCCCCCGGTCCTACCCCTTTGGCAGGAACAATGCCCGCAGCCTCTAAACAATGTCGAAGCTGCAGCCATTGAAAATAGCAATGGGCAGGGAGGCCAAATTCGAGTCGCAATTCACTGAAATCCTTCCATTTGTGACCCACTATTAATTGAGAGACGGTCCAAATCCCTTTCCGATACCAATGCCGCCAGACAATAGGCTGCTTTTGAATTCTAAAAAGAGAATTATGCCAGATGGGCAATTTAGCCAATGGGCACTGATCCTGTTGACAAGCCTTAATTAAAGTCCGAACCGCCTGTAGAGTATCCGCAATCATATAGGGACATTTTACCCCTTGATCCAGATGCATCCCTAAAACATGTTTCAATGGTAGCGGTGCTAGAAGCCTCTCCTCAATATCAACCCAAACGGGCCGGGTGCTATCACTATCCTGTAGCCATCTGGACCCTTGCTTTAGGAGAAAAGCCTCGTGGTACGCATAAAAATCCGGGAAATTCACACCCCCATGTGCTCGGTCAAGTTTTAGCTTCTGTTTCGCTATTCGCGGGGTCTTGTTATTCCACAGAAACTGAGTCAAGAGTTGCTCTATTCGCCGATAGATAATGGGAGAAAACAAACAAGGAACCATTTCTAAGATATAGTTGACCTTGGGTATTATCATCATCTTGATGGTTTCCAATCTACCCCACCACGAGAGAACAAGAGGGGACCACTTCAAAAGCAGATCTCGAACCATCGCAACTAACCCATCCGCGTTCCGTCGAATCGTCTCTTCCAACGGAAAGGTATAATTAATACCCAGGTATTTCACCAAGCCGGGCTCCCAGACGAAAGGATAGTCACTCACATCCGCTTTATGCACTAGGTTATTTAGAGGAAAGATAACCGACTTAGACCAATTGATTTTATATCCCGAGAGCACCGAGTATCTGTCAATTTGCTTTAGGATTTCAGGAATGGAAGCGGGCGAGGTGAATAGAAGCAAATCATCCGCATATGCGGAGAGCTTAATTTCGAGGCCCTCAATTAGCGCTCCACGAATCTCAACACACTGCCTAATTATCAGCGTCAAGAGTTCAAGGGCTAGATTAAATAACATGGGGGAAAGAGGGCACCCTTGTCTGGTGCCACGTTTTAACGCGAATAGTTGGGAGTCGGTCCCATTAACGCAGATCCGCGCCTCCGGCTGAGCATATAAAGCCTCCAGAGCTTGCAAAAAACCATTCCCGAACCCGAACCAGCGCAGAGCAGCAAACAGGAAAGGCCACTCTAGCCGATCAAAAGCCTTTTCGGCATCAAGAGATATCCCGATTAGAGGTGTCGGTAGATGCTCAGCGCCCGCCAGTACATGGCAAAAGGTCCTGGCATTGTCAGCTGTCGACCTACCTTTCGTGAAGCCACATTGATCGGGATGAACTAAAACTGTCAACTGCCCAGCGAGCCGGGCTGCTAACACCGATGCATAGATTTTATAATCCGCATTGAGTAGCGAAATGGGCCGGTAGTTGGCCGCAGAGCGCGGATCTCTACCCGGTTTTTCAAACACTGCCAAATTGGCTGTGGCAAAGGCTCCTGTGTGCTGGACCCTTTCCACTAACAGATTATAATAATAAACGAGCGGGGGGACCAGTTCTATCGCGAAGGTCTTGAAGAATTCTGCCGGTAGGCCGTCAGGGCCCGCGGCCTTGCCGGAAGCGATAGAGGCAATCGCACCGCGGATTTCCTCATCAGTGAAGGGTCGATCTAGCGCAGGGGTCTCAAACTCAAATTGCTTTGAGGGCCAAATGAGGACTTGTAGAGTAACCCGGGGGCCGCACAAGACGCAGGCCTCATTTGCATAAGGGCATCATTTGCATAAGGGCACATTTGCATAAATATTTGCATAATGTTACCATACACTAACTTTTAGTAAACATGCCTCTTAATGAGTGTATGGATAAAGAAAGACTAAAAGATTTCTACATTACTATAAACCAGTGCCAACCACCAGGCACATTAGGAACTACTAGAAACACTGCTCATTTAGAACCCATAGCAAACCTGCCGTGTCCTAACAGCACTACCAGGACTCACAAAGCACCATACCCTAACTATCAAAAGGCAACACTGCAAATATTAAATCAACACATTTCAGAGAACAACAATACATGACCTACTCGGGAAAGAGAACAAGTGGCAATGTCAAATAGGAATTACATAAACAGAATACCTCAGCTCAGTTACACATGCAGAACATACACCATCACCAAACAAGGAATCACAATTTAGAAACAGGAAGACAATTAAACTGGGAACCCCAAAAGCCAAACTTAGAATGTACAACACTGTAGAAATAAAACTATACATTGATTTCCTCTTGTATTAAATAAAGTGCAGACGTTAAAGATGCACATTTCCAAGAGCTGACATATTTCAGTTAATAAATTCAAAATAAAGAGATATTTTTCTACCTTTTGTGCATTTTTTTTTCAGTTGCAATTGTTCCAGCCACTTTCTTCTGGTTTCTTCGTGTCTTCTGCTAACTCTCCATCGTCTGCTGTCCATTTGTCCTTTCTTCTTTCCTAGTTTTTTTCCATTCTCTCTACATCTGCTTTAACATACTAATCATTCTCCTTTTGCTCTTTCCTCATTCCTATTTCATCCACTCAAATTTTACCCCTCCATCCTCAATCCCCACTTACTCTCCCAATACCCGGCCAATTGTAGATTTTTCTTCCCTCCCACACTAAATATATTTCCCCTCTCCATTTCACTCTCCCAGCCTCATCCCATTCTAATCGTCCCCCAACATCAACTCCCTTCTAGCTCCTGCCCCACCCAGCATCCGCTCCCTTCTAGTCCCCGCATCATCAGCCCATTTCCAGTCCTAGCTCCCTCCCCTCCCAGCCCATTTCCTTTCCAAGCCCCCTTCCACTCAGCCCATTACCATTCCAAGACCCTGTCCCCATCAGCTATTTGCAGTTCAAGCTCCCCCTTCTACTCGGCCCATTTCCAGTCATAGCACCCCCCCCAGTCCATTACCAGTTCTAGCCCCCCCCCCCATAGCCCATTATCGGTCCTAAGCCCCCCAACAGCCCACTTCCAGGCCTAACCCTTCCATCGCCCCATCTTCATTCTTAGCCCCCCCATAACACCATTTTCAGTCTTAGCCCCCCAATCAGACCACCTCCAGTCCTAACCCCCATCACCCCATTTCCAGTCCTACCCCCCCCCAGCAGCCCACATCAAGTCCTGCTCCCCCCCCCAGCAGCCCACATCAAGTCCTGCTCCCCCCCCCAGCAGCCCACATCAAGTCCTGCTCCCCCCCCCAGCAGCCCACATCAAGTCCTGCTCCCCCCCCAGCAACCCACATCAAGTCCTGCTCCCCCCCCCCCAGCAGCCCACATCAAGTCCTGCTCCCCCCCCCCCAGCAGCCCACATCAAGTCCTGCTCCCCCCCCCCCAGCAGCCCACATCATGTGATGTTAGCCCCCCAGCAGCCCACATCAAGTCCTGCTCCCCCCCCCCAGCAGCCCACATCAAGTCCTGCTCCCCCCCCCAGCAGCCCACATCAAGTCCTGCTCTCCCCCCCCCCCCCCAGCAGCCCACATCAAGTCCTGCTCCCCCCCAGCAGCCCACATCAAGTCCTACTACCCCTCCCTCCCTCCCTCCCTCCCCCCGGCAGATCCCTTCCTGCGTGCCTGCCTGCCTTGCTTGTGAGGTCTTCTCTGCTTCGGCTTTCAGAGCCGCGAAGGGAGAGCTTCTCCCTCGCGACTCTTTTAAGCTCGCCGGGGCAGATGGGAAATTTACCATCAGCCCCCGCGCGCGTAAAAGAGTAGCGGAGCAGAGAAGAACACACAAGCAAGGGAAGCGGGAGGGGAGGGGGGGCGGGACTTGCGATATTGCTGCTACCGCCGCCGCGGCAGCAGCCAGCTTTTTTGTAAAGTTTAATTTTCCCGCGGCGGCAGCAGCAGCAGAAGCCGTTTTTTTTTTTCCTGGGCATCGCGGGCCGCACAAAGGTCTCTCGCGGGCCGCATGCGGCCCGCGGGCCGCGTGTTTGAGACCCCTGATCTAGCGTCTCCCGAGCGGAATCACTCAGAACGGGCCGTTGAACCCTGTATACTAATTGGTCAAAGCCTTCTTGCGAAAACTCACACTCAGAGGTATACAGACCCGTGTAAAACTCACGAAAAATTTCCGCAATCTCCGAATCTTTAACAGCCAGCCCTTGCCCGTCCAAATTCCATAGAGCTGCGACTCTTTTGGCCTCCCTATTACCTTTGAGCGCATTCGCCAGCATTCGGCCCGCTCTATTCCCTTCCCGGTAATAGTTCCCTTGCTGCGCTTTGATACTATGCGCGGCTGTGACTGTAAGTAGCTCATTATATTGGAACCTTAATCGTTGAAGTCTAAGCAGGATACAGGCGTCAGTGCGGCGGCTCAAAACCCGCTCTCCAATTTTAATTTGCTGTTCAAGGAGGAGCAATTGCTGTTTCCGCAATTTCGCCTGCTTAATAGCATAGCTGGTGATGACCGCCCGTATTGCTGCCTTAAAACCTTCCCACCAGGCCCATCCCTCCGTGGCTTGTGGGGGATTAAAATGAAAGTATTCAGCGATGGCCCCTTTCACCTCGACACAAAATGCTGGATTATTGAGAAGAGCTCGGTCAAATCCCCACTTAACAGAGTCCGCTGTTAGCGCATCATCTTGGAGAACCAAGGATATGGCGGCATGATCAGAAACATGGGTGGCATATATACTCGCCTCTACAATGTTAGGCATTAACATTTTAGAGACTAGAAAAAAGTCAATTCTTGATTGTGACGAATGCGGAGCAGAGAAATAAGTAAACTCTAAGTCCGTGGGATGAAACAGCCGCCATATATCCACCAGCGCCATATCCTTAATTAAAGATGTAAGCATAAGCTGTCCTTTAGAAGATGTGAGAGTACGCGGCGGCAGCCTATCTACTAGAGGGTCAATGATCTGATTAAAATCACCCCCAATTATAAGAGGCTTGACCGCCTCCAAATGCACTAAACGTGCAATCTCCGCAAAAAATTCAGAGCGATCAGTGTTAGGGGCATAGAGACATAGAACCACTACCTCTAATCCCCCCACTTTCATCATGACTTTGGTCCAGCGGCCTTCTGAGTCTGACTGACTATGCATCAGCGTGACATTAAGAGACTTTCTGGCCAGGATTGCAACACCATTCTTTTTCCCTAAAGCCGCCGAGTTCGCTAGCACCTTAAAAGGCTTAATATTCAGCTTTAAGGATTCCCTGTTGTTTAAATGAGTTTCTTGTAACAGTAATAGATCGGCTTTCTTGTGCCGCGCATAATCTATAATTTTTTTCCTTTTAACTGGGTTGTTAATACCTTTCACATTCAGTGATACAATGTTACAGATAGCCATCACAATGATTAATAAACATTCGCACCCACATCCCAGTATAGCATATCCTCTCCTTCAGTTCCCAGCCCGAAGAGCTGGCACTGGGCATCACTACTCGGCTGCTGCATCTCTTGCTCAAATGCTCACTGATATCACACCTGCCGATACATGTAGGCTCTAGAGGAGAACACCTTCCCAAAAAGAGTATAGGTGAGCTTAAGTCAGCAGGACCGGCCCGGGAGCCCAACCTTGAGGGAATTACAAACAAACTCTTAAAACATGGCATAACATAAAGTATAAATACATACCCACAAAATATACTGATATAGCCATAGCCCTAGATATAGCTACTACTGCCATCTCCTCCCCTTAGATCAGTTCAGACAAGTCATTCCCAGGACACACATTTAAAATCATGTGCCCCTGAGCGAGCGACATCTGTCGCCATATTGATGCCAGATCCCACAGTTCCTTCACTGCAGATAACTGGATAAGTATCGTAGCTTTGGTCTCGAATATATAGCCATTGAGGTTATCCAAAAGCAACTACCGCTGCCCTCAGCGCATCTGCGCAGCTTCTTTTTCGTCCAGAAAGGACAATAAGGCGTCCGGCTCATCAAATGTCCGGGTCTGATTGTGTAAGGTGACTCGCATTTTCGCCGGGTACATCAGCCCAAATCGCGCTTGTAGCTGTAGCAAACGCGGTCGTAGAGATAGGAACCGCTTCCGTCGATCCACGGTATTTTTAGCCAGGTCAGGGTAGATGTAGAGCCGTCGGCTCTCATATTCCAACTGCGCACGTGCTCGTGCTGCTGCCATGATCTGCGCAACTTGTTGAAACCTTAGTACGCGCAAGATGACTGGTCGGGGCCGCGGATCCCGTTGTGAGACCTGAGCGGGGATGCGATGAATGCGGTCTATTTCCAGCTCCTTATCAAAGGTAATGTTGAGAATAGCAGGGAGAAGCTCTATTACAAAAGCTCTTAAATCGGGGCCCTCTGCCCCTTCAGCTAGACCCACAATCCTGATGTTATTACGGCGAGCACGATTGTTGCCATCCTCTACGTCTTTTTGCAGTGCTCGCAACTGCCTCTCAAGCTTTTCTATTTTCCCCAAACGGGCTTCATGCGCGGTAACAATCCCTTCCAGCTTGTCTTGCCTCAGTGACATACCTTCAACTTTACTGTGCAGTGCACTTAATTCCTCCTGTACCGAGTGCAAAGAAGCTCCATTTGCCTTCACCAACTCTTTCACTCCTCGTATCTCAGCGAGGAGTTCCTGCTGCACATCAAGGCCTTCTCGTCCCGACGCCATCTTTTGAGGGGAGATGGGGTCTGTCTTAGTACGCTTCGCACTGCTGTTTAGTGCTCCTGTGAATTCCAGCCGGGTCGGCTTCGACACCGCCATCCCAGGCCGTGCTGCTGCGGCTATAAGCACTTTAGTGGTGCCAAATTAGACAGTATTTTACCGGATTCTTGTCGGGTCTCCCGGGAGCCTCCACGTTACGCGGCTATCCTGCTCGACATCAAGCTCCGCCCCAGATATTTTATCTTTTAAGACTATACCTAATATTTGTGTATTAAAAAAGATGAACATCATTGCTGAATGGATAATTTTTAATGCCTCTGTCTACCCACCCCAACTTGCATACCTTTTTAAAACATATAATTTTGGCCATTATCAATTTCAATGGTCAAAATTATACATTCATTTGGCACTAATTTTAATAAAAATGACGTTTATTTATTTATTTAATTAACAGTTTTTATATACCGCGCTATTCATCATCAGTGCGGTTTACATTTTAACAACTTTGTACTTAAGCATAAAACATATGTCAAGTTTACAGATAACAGGGATTGAAACAGGGATAAATGGGGTTAAAGATAAGAAAGATAATAACAAATATTCACAACTATTTACAGCAAATTAGCCTAAGTTTTGAGCTTCATAGGTTAGGGATGCACAATATTTTGGTCTGGGGCGAGCAGTGGAGTTTAGAGAACTTACTTGACTAACCATAGTCATTGGTTTGGGTTGGAGGGGAGGAGGTGGGGAGCTAATGCCTTGGGAGAAGTGTTGAAGGAAAAGGTATGTTTTTAGAGATTTTCTGAATTGGGACAGGTCTTTTTGTGATCTGATGTTAGGTGGCAGCATGTTCCAGCATCTGGCGGCGAAGGATGAGAATGCTCTCATGGTAGTTGTCTGCGTGAGTTTTGCTAGGCCTTTTGGGACCATTAGTGTGTTTTCTGTTACAGATCTTCTAGATCTGGTGTTTTGGGAGTGGTGAAGGATGTCAGAAAGCGAGGATGGTGAGATTTGGTGGAACGCTTTGAAGGTCAAGAGAAGGGTTTTGTATAAGATCCTACATGTTATTGGGAGCCAATGAAGTTCAAACAGGATGGGAGTAATGTGTTGATTCCTTGAAGCCCCAAATAGAACTCTGGCTGCTGTATTCATGGAGGAGTGGTCTAGTGGTTAGGACAAGGTACTTCAGGCCGGAGGGTCAGGGGTTCAAGTCCCACCTGGGGACAGCAATCTCAGGCCGGAGGGACTGGGATTTCTAGTCCTATAGGCACTCCTTGTGGTCTTGGGCAAGCCACTTAACCCTCCATTGCCCATGTTCCCTGTATGTATTAGTGTGTGTGTCTCATATCCCCTCGTGTTAAATGTATCCCCCAATTGACCGCTTTGACCCGGTGAAAAGCGGGATATAAATACAGCTAAAATAAAAATAAATAAATAAACTGTAGTGGGTTAAGCATGCTCTTGGGCAGGCCATGTAGCACAATGTTTGCGTAGTCGAATTGTGGGGTGACTAATGTTTGGAAGGCTGTGCGGAAGTCATTTGGTTTGAGCATGGGTCTGAGAAGTCGTAGAGTCCTGATCGTGTGATAGATGGCTTTTACTGTACTTTTTATGTGTTCTTTGAATTCCAGCCGCTGGTCCAGTATGACACCTAGGTAACGTATCGTGGTTTTGACTGGTAAATCAGCATCTCTTGTTCTTAACGTTGGTGGAGGAGAGAAGTCTTTATTCCTTGTGATGATCAAGACCTCTGTTTTTTTAAAATTGATTCGGAGATTTTGAGTGAGCAGCCAATCTGAGATTGCATTGAAACAGGTGGTTAAAGGTCTGTAATCGGGTTTTGTCACATTAACTGGTGTGAATAGAAGCACATCGTCAGCATAGATAAGGCATGAAATTCCGAATGAACTGGTGATGTTGCAGATTGGCTGCATGTAGATATTGAATAGCAAGGCCGAGAGGGAGGAACCCTGCGGTACTCCTTGCTTCTGTCGAAAAGGCTGGGACGTAGTGTTACCGATCCGGACCTGTTGCCAGCGATCCTCCAAATAAGATTTGCACCAGTTCAAGGCCGTTCCTTGTATCCCTTTTTCGTGAAGCCGAGTTAGCAGTTGATCATGGTCAATGGAGTCAAAAGCTGCCGCTATGTCTAGGAAGACCATTGCAACTCCATAGCCCATGTTCCCTGTAAAATAGTTATCTCCAAGTTATAATGCCCTGTTCAATGTAATTTCAGTTTGTTCAATGTAAACCGCACTGATGCAGAATAGCGTGGTATATAAGAGAATGTAAATTAAATTAAATTAAATTAAATTAAATTTCTGATATTGTCTGTTGTATTAATGAGAGTGTTCATTAAAGAGGCCAGAAGAGTTTCAACTCCGTGTGCTTCTCTGAACCCATGCTGGTTTGGGTCTAGTGGTGCTTCAGAATCAATGTGTTGTTGAATCTGCCTCAGTGTAACCTTTTCTAGGATCTTGGCTAATAGGGGAATGCTTGAGATTGGGCGGTAAGAGTCTTCCTTCTTTGGATCCAGTTTATTGTTTTTCAGTAAGGGACGAATGGAGGTCTGTTTGAGGGCTGTTGGGAATATCCCTGTGCTGAGTGACTGATCGGCTATAGCTGCTATGTATGGGCTAAGCTCTGTTCTCAGTGCTTTGATCCAGTGGGCTGGGCATGGGTCGTTAGGGGCGGTGGTGGCATTGATGGAGGTTATAATTTCTTCAATTGTTTTCGGAGTTGGAGATGAGAATTTATTAAGTATGAAGCGAGCATTGGAAGGGCTCTGCTTCACCTAACAGGATATTTCTAATCAAAGAAAATAATTATTTTCATGGGGCATGTTTACTAACTGGTAGTGTGGGGTTTTGCATTGGGTTAATGCATGTTTGGTCTGCACGGTAGCAAGGAGCGCATGACCCAAAGGTGACCATGATAAAAATCCCACCCTACCACGCAGCGTGGCAATAGGTGGGGTTAAAGGGAAGAATGGGTGGAGACTGGGTGCATGGGAGGGGTCTAGCACACTAAGCATGCACTATATACTTAAAAACACAGCTAGCACGGGCACAACTACCACTTGCCTCTGACCAGGTGGTAGTTGCACCCACATTGCTAGCGTGCTACAAACGTGTGTTTCGTACGAGAGTGTTAGGAAGAAGGACTGGGAGAAAGAGGGCAAGCATACCGAAAGAAAGAAAGAAAGACAAACAGGAATGACAGCAGAATATCTAGGCACCTCTTTAGGCCACCAAGAAGGACGGCCTGTGTGATGCAGCTGCCATGGCAGTGCAACACAGCAGCCTGATAGCCCAAAACCAGGGCTGTAGATCAGGGGTGACCTTGCTGTGACAGTGGGCAAACATCCACAGACACATCAACAGCAGTCCTGATGGACTGCCATTAATCTCTGCATATGCAATGGATAGTTGCCATAGTGCTGCTAGTGTTGTGTGCTGTGGAGGTATCAGGACATAGAGCATGTGTTCTTTGTTTCAGCCAGTACTAGCCTTGTAACGAGAGTTGGAGCCTGCAGAAGACAGTAGGGGGTAGGGCATGCAAATTTGGTGTTGTACACACCAAAAATATGATGGTATGGTCATAAACGTGCCAGGTGACCCTTGCCTCCCTGCATGGGGGGAGCATGTAGCAGAGCATACATGCACCTGGGGGGGGGGGGCCACGTTCCTGTGGACAGATATAAATCACCCATGATGACTGACAACGGGTATCAAACTTAAGAGAATAAATGATATTCATGCCCGGATTTGTCCAAGAGATAATATCCATGGTGTTGCAACACATATTGTAATGTCCATTTCTTGACGAGACACAGTGCTGTTGTAAAAAATCAGATCGAACCAGTAGGTCACGCAAATTACATGCACGGGTAAAAGCAAAACAAGGTCCAGTTTGGAACACTGTATGCCATGCCAAAATATGCCAATGCTTATAAATGCTTCTTGCAAAACATTGTGCTTGATCAGAATACTGGAGAATGCAGTCATCATGGGTGATTTATATCATTATTTGCCCTTGTGAGCGCATCTATGTGGGCCAAACCTGTTGTTCAGTGCGGACACGCCTCAGTGAACATAAATCCCATTTGAAAAATGTTGTTTTGACAGCACCCATTGTGCAATATTGTGTTGATTTTTCCCACACCTGGAAAGTCCTACAGAAGCTCTCCAGATCAACCAACAGTAAGGATTTAAGGGTTTGTTTTATTATATTAAGTTGTTAGCTCTCTGACTGGGAGCTCTTAAAAGGGTTTTTTGTACATTTTTAAAGCAAGGTTACTTTTTTTGATGCTTTAGTGGGACTTTCCTTGAGCACAGTAGGTGGTTGAACTCCAGTAACCTCCTCAGCTTTGGGAACTGCTAACACCTAATCAGTTGTTAGTTCCCTCCCTACCCACCCCGACTCCCACCCACCCCTAGTGAGTAGTCTTGCTTTATAGGGCACCTCCCCATTTTAAAAAGCACAGAGAATTGGACCAGCACATTTTGAATATAATTAAGGAGATTTAACTGCTTTTTCTCTGAAAGGACAGCTGGGAAACCGGCTGGTACTTGGTAGATCTCTCTCTTTTGCTTTAACAGATACCTAAGCTCCACGAACAGAACAATGGCTGGGAAAAATTGTATCGCTAAAGCTGTTGCCCCCATTACAACTTCTGCCTCGGTCCAGACAGAGGTCCTAATGCCAGTTGAAGGACCGGTTCCATGTGCAGGGTGCCTGCATGCTGAAGCTCTGAGGAAACAAGTGGAGGAACTCAGAGAGGAGGTGGCGAGGCTGAGGAGCATTCAAGACAGTGAGAAGTACATTGATGAGATGCTTCTTGCAGCAACCAAGCTCTCCAACAGAGGAGAAGATGGGTGCCAACAGAATGTCGATGGTTGGACACAAGTCACCAGGGCCTGCAAAATCACCAATCCAACTTCTCCAGTCCTTGAATTGAAGAACCATTATGCAGCCCTGGAAGTGGAGGAGGTGAAAGCATCCCTGGAAAGGGAAGAACCAGAGCTCAAGTACCCCAAAGTTGCAGAATCAGTAACCACAAGGAAACGAAGGGTAGTGGTGGTTGGAGACTCTCTTCTGAGGGGTACTGAGGCATCCATCTGCCGACCAGAATTGTTGTCCAGAGAGGTATGCTGTCTGCCTGGTGCCAAAATCCAAGATGTTACGGAGAGTTTGCCGAGACTCATCAAGCCCACTGACTATTATCCAATGTTGCTAATCCATGTTGGAACAAATGATACTGCCATATATCCATCGGAACGTATCAGAAGTGACTTCATGGCTCTGGGACAGAGGGTGAAGCAGTTAGGTGCACAGGTGGTGTTCTCTTCAATCCTCACTGTTGAGGGTAAAGGCCAAGGCAGAGAGGCTCGCATCCTGGAGATGAATGCATGGCTGCGTGGATGGTGTCAATGAGAGCGTTTTGGTTTCCTAGACCATGGGATGCTGTTCCAAGGTTTGCAGAGCAGAGATGGTATCCATCTGTCCAAGAAAGGTCAACGTGTCTTCAGTAGTAGACTGGCTAATCTACTGAAGAGGGCTTTAAACTAGATTCGTTGGGGATGGGTGAAGAAAGCCCCCAGGTAGGTGATACATTAAATAACTTTATGGAAATGGGCAACAGGGGTAACATATGGAAAGCAGTGTGTATAAATGCCCATAGCATGGGAAATAAGATCCCTAATGTTGAAGCTTTGGTGGGAGTGGCTGACTTGGATTTAGTGGCAGTTACAGAAACATGTTTCACAGAAAACCATGATTGGGATGTAACTATACCTGGCTATACTTTATTCAGAAAGGACAGGGTAGGAAGTAGGGGAGGAGGAGTGGCACTATATGTAAAAACTACTATTAAAGCTTTGGAATTACAGAGCTTAAAAGGGAGAGGGGAGGCATTGTGGGTTAAACTAGAAAAAGGGAAAGAGAAATCTATTTACATTGGTGTGATATACAGACCTCCCTCACAAGAGGAAGAGGTGGACGGAGAGTTAATTGAAGACATGTGCAGCATTGCAATTATTTATAGCTTCACCCCCTATACTCTCCCCCACTCATAACCACAAATTTTATCCTAATCTCCTATTCACAATAATTGTGAATCCTTGCATTACACATCATGGCCCCCATCCCACTTACCCTCCTCCTCATCTCCGCCCTCTCTAGTATCCTACACACATAATTTGCCCTAACATCCAACTCTAATCCTATCCCTATACACCAATACAAGAATAGGAAACCCCACCAAAACCAACAGCAATACTCACAATATACATATCACAATAGACACACCCACCTTCTCTACGTACCTCTAGATACAACAAACACCAGAAGACCTAATCTAAGAATCATCTCACAGGATCTCAAGTGTGCTTTCATTAACGCACGTTCAGTCCGAAACAAGTGGCCTGCTATCACTGACTTATTATCAAACCTTAACCTAGACATCCTTCTGATAACAGAAACATGGCTCTCAAACACTATGTCATAATGAACCAACTTACTCCACCCAACTACTCCATTTACACCTGCAACAGGGAAAACAGAAAAGGAGGAGGAGTTTGCATAATAGCAAGATCAGATCTAAAGTACCGCATCGTCTCTACCAAGACCACAGACCATATAAATACACTATCAATCTCCAATAGTACTAACACCATAAACCTCATCTACAGAGCCCCAAATGCTCCAGCTGATGATCTCTCAATCATAATTGATCTTGTTACCAACCCCATTGAACTCAACAAACCTAACTGGCTCCTAGGAGATCTCAACCTTGCATCCACTCTGCCATCAGTATCAAACTCCTTCCTTGACGCCATGACCGACTTACACTACAGACAAATTGTAAAAGATCCAACTCATAAACAAGGAAACCTTCTTGATCTCATCTTCGCCCCATCATCATCCTGCGAACCGCCAAATCAACTTGATTCCTCTTCAACCCCTGTCCCCTGGTCCGACCATAATCTTATAACATTCTCCATACCAGCTGAGGAGTTTCCAAGCAAAACACCGGATGTTTATCCACTCTCAAAACCAGCACGTTTTAAGCCATTCAACATTGACACTATTACCTCTCAAACCATTCCAAAACTCTCTACAATATCTAACAACATTGATGAAACAGTAGCAAACTGGAACAGCGCCCTTGGACTATCAGCCCAGCCCACCGCCACAGTTAACCAAACCACTTCTACCTCCTCTTTCACCAAGAAATGGAACGCGCCATGGTTCTCCTCTGAACTGCGAACCTCCTTACAGCAATTAAGGAAACTAGAGAAGAAATGGAGACACTCCATGAACCACTGTGACCAATCCAACTACTTAACTTACTTGAAATCCCATCGTCAACTAACCTGGGATAAGAGGAAAGAATACTATGCAAGGCTCCTCAGTCGCTCCTTTAACAAACCTAGAGACCTCTTCCAACTGGTAAAATCCCTAACCAGTGAGCCTTCTCCACAACAACATGAATACATACAACCACAACTATATGCTAACTATATTCAATCCAAGATGATCAAGATCTCAACTATAATCACAAGTGAACCCACACAAACCTCCAACGTCCAGTTCATACTTAATAAATTCTCATCCCCAACCCCTAAGGCAATCGAAGAACTTATAACCTCCATCAATGCCACCACTGCCCCCAACGATCCATGTCCAGCCCACTGGATCAAATCACTAAGAACAGAACTTAGCCCTTACATAGCAGCCATAGCTGACCAGTCACTTAGCACAGGGATATTCCCAACAGCCCTCAAACAGACCTCCATTCGTCCACTACTGAAAAACAATAAACTCGACCCAAAAAAGGAAGACTCCCACCTCCCAATATCAAGTATCCCTTTACTAGCCAAGATACTAGAAAAAGTCACTCTAAGGCAAATTCAACAACACATTGACTCCGAAGCTCCACTCGACCCAAACCAGCATAGTTTCAGAGAATCCCACGGAGTTGAAACCCTCCTAACTTCTCTAATGAACACGCTTATTACTACAACAGACAACATCAGAAATGGAGTTGCAATGATCTTCCTAGACATTGAAGCTTTTGATTCTGTTGATCATGTTAAGCTGCTTAACCGACTACATGAAAAAGGGATTCAAGGAATTGCATGGAAGTGGTGCAAATCTTACCTAGAAGACTGCTGGCAGCAGGTCCGGATGGGTGACAATACATCTATGCCTTTCCAACAGAAGCAAGGTGTACCACAGGGTTCCTCCCTCTCGGCCCTGCTATTTAACATCTATATGCAGCCCATCTGTAACATCGCCCGGTCATTTGGAATATCTTGCCTCATCTACGCAGATGATGTGCTACTATTCACACCAGTCAACGTACTGAAACCTGACTATACCACACTAACTACCTGCTTCAATGCAATCTCAGACTGGCTGCTCTCACAAAACCTCCGAATTAACTTTAAAAATACGGACGTTTTGATTGTAACGAGGAACAAAGACTTCTTTCCCCCACCAACTCTAAGAACAAGAGATGCCGATTTACCACTCAAATCAACAATACGTTACCTAGGCATTATACTCGACCAGTGACTTAAGTTCAAAGAACATATAAAAAATGCAGTTAAAGCCATCTATCACAAGATCAGAATTCTACGACATCTCAGACCAATGCTTGATCCATATGACTTCCGAACAACCTTCCAAGCGTTGGTCACCCCACACTTTGACTACGCGAATATTGTGTTACAGGGCCTACCCAAGAGTACGCTTAATCCACTACAATTGGCCATGAATACGGCTGCCAGAGTTCTACACGGAGCCCCAAGGAGTCATCATATCACTCCCATCCTATTTGAACTTCACTGGCTCCCGATATCATATAGGATTTTATACAAAGCCCTCCTCACTACCTTCAAGGCAGTTCACCAAATCTCATCATCTTCATTATCTGACCTCCTGCATCACCCACAAAGCTCCAGATCCCGATGCTCCACAACAGAAAACACACTAATGATCCCAGAATACCAAGCAAAACTCAACCAGACAACTACCACAAGAGCATTCTCATCCCTCGCCCCTAGATGTTGGAACATGCTGCCATCCAACATCAGATCACAAAAGGACCTCTCACAATTTAGAAAAGCTCTAAAAACACACCTCTTCCTACAGCACTTCCCTCAGAGTATGAACTCCCCAAGCCATTCCCTCCCAACACGAACCAATGATCATGGTTAGTCAAGTAAACCCCTAATTTCATTTCTCACCCCATATCAAACCCTCTTAGATCCCCAAGCTTTAGAACCATAAACATATGATATTTTGCTGTAAATAGTTTGAATTCTTGTTATTTTTTTAACCCCAGTTATCCATGTTCTTTCCCTGTTATCTGTAAACTTAACATATGTTTATGCTTAAGTACAATTTGTTAAAATGTAAACCGCACTGATGATGAAAAGTGCGGTATATAAAAACTGTTAAATAAAAGCTGTTAAATAAATAAAATAAATTGCTAGGAAAGGGGAAGTGCTACTGATAGGAGATTTCAATATGCCAGATGTTGATTGGCACATTCCTGCAGCAGTATCATCTAGAAGTAAGGAGATCCTGGATTCTCTACAGGGAGAACTATGCAGGCAATTGGTAACAGACCCCACAAGTGAAGGGGCCATACAGGACTTGGTGCTTACCAATGGTGAAAGTGTTTCTGATGTTGTAGTGGGAGATCATTTTGCATCCAGTGATCACCAGATGGTGTGGTTCAGTATTAGGACTAGGGCTGTTAGAATCCATTCAAAGGCAAGGATCTTAGACTTTAGGAAGACTAACTTTGCGAAGATGGGCCAATACCTCAGGGAGTCATTAGTTGGATGGGAACAGCTGAGGGATGTAGAAAAACTGGGAAAAATTGAAAAGGGATATTTTAAGGGCAACCAACCTTTTTGTTAAAATGGTAAATAAAGGTAAAAGGAAAAGGAGACTGCTATGGTTTTCGAAAGACGTAGCTGAAAAAGTGAAGAAAAAGAGGGAGGCCTTCATGAAATACAAGAGATCACAGAGAGAAGAAGACAGGCATCTGTATTTGGAAAAACTTAGAGAAGCTAGCAAAGTAGTCAAGAAGGCAAAGATTCAAAAGGAGGAAATAGCCAATGCAATAAAATGGGAGGATAAGACATTTTTCAGATATATTAGTGAGAAGAGGAAGGTCAAGACTGGTATTGTCAGACTCAAGGGTGCAGGGGAGGAATATGTAGAAGCTGATAAGGATAAAGCGGAATTGCTTAACAAATATTTTTGTTCTGTGTTCACAGATGAAGAACCAGGAGCAAAACCTCAGAAAACACCCACAAATAGGAACAGAAGCAAAAGACATCTTAAACAATTTTCAAAAGACTGTGTGATGGGACCGGATGGGATACACCCGAGAATACTGAGGGAACTTGGGGACGTTCTAGCAGCTCCACTGACTGACCTTTTCAATGCCTCGTTGGAGTCGGGAGTGGTGCCAAAGGACTGGAGAGAGGCTCATGTGGTGCCTTTACACAAAAGCGGAAGTAAGGATGTGGTTGAAAACTACAGGCCGGTTAGTTTAACTTTGGTGGTGAGTAAATTATTGGAAGCGCTGCTGAAAGAGACAATAGTGAGGTTTCTGGAGACCAGCGGATTACAGGATCTGAGGTAGCATGGATTCACCAGAGGCAGGTCTTGTCAGACAAATCTGATTGATTTCTTTGACTGGGTGACCAGGGAGTTGGACCGAGGGAGAGCCCTAGATGTGGTGTATTTAGATTTCAGTAAAGCCTTTGACACTGTTCCTCACAGGCGACTTATAAACAAACTGAGCACCCTAGGGATGGACCCAAAAGTTACTGCTTGGTTTAGAAATTGGTTGGGTGGGAGGTGACAAAGAGTAGAAGTAAATGGAGCTCACTCTGAGGAGAGGGATGTTATCAGTGGTGTGCCCCAGGGATCTGTCGTTGGTCCAATTCTTTTTAACATCTTTGTTAGTGATATAGCGGAAGGGCTTTCAGGTAAGGTTTGCCTCTTTGTGGATGATACCAAAATCTGCAATAGAGTTGACACCCAGGAAGGGATAGATAACATGAGGAGGGATCTAGCTAAGCTTGAAGAATGGTCTAGAATTTGGCAGCTGGGATTTAATGTTAAAAAATGTAAGGTCATGCATTTGGGCTGCAGCAATCCAAGGGAGCAATATAGTATAGGGGGTGAAGTACTTTTGTCCACTAAAGAAGAGCGGGACCTAGGCGTGTTTGTGTCTGATGATCTTAAAGTAGCTAAACAGGTAGAAAAGGCGACGGCAAAAGCTAGAAGGATGCTTGGGTGCATACGGAGAGGAATGGCTAGCAGAAAATAGGAGTTGATAATGCCTCTGTATGAGTCTTTGGTGCAACCTCATTTGGAGTATAGTGTGCAATTCTGGAGACCGCACCTTCAAAAGGATGTGAACAGGATGGAGTCGGTGCAGAGGGTGGCTACTAAAATAATTAGTGGTCTTCATTATAAAGCATATGAGGACAGACTGAAGGATCTTAATATGTACACCTTAGAGGAAAGGCAGGATAGAGGTGATGTGATTGAGATGTTTAAATATCTCCGTGGCATAAATGTTCAGGGAGAGAGCCTCTTTCAATTGAAAGCAAGTTCTGCTATGAGGGGACATGGGATGAGGGTGAAGGGAGATAGATTCAGGAGTGATATGCGAAAATATTTCTTTACGGAAAAAGTAGTGGATCCATGGAATAGTCTCCCAGTGGAGGTGGTAGAGATGAGGACAGTAACTGAATTCAAAAAAACAAGGGACAAACACAGAGGATCTCTAAAGGTAAAAAGGGGACTGTTGTAGTTGTTATGGAAGGACAGACTAGATAGGCCATGTGGTCTTTTTCTGTCGTCATATTTCTATGTTTCTATGTTTCTAAGTCCTATGGTGGCTGGTCATTGATGGCATCGATGATCAGCAGGCTGGCTGGGCAGAACAACGCCTAGCTTGTCTGGAAGTGAATTGGATCTTTAAACTTGATGCTGTTCAAACAGTGGGGTTGAATGAATCCCAGGACTGGATGTCAGCTCTTTGATTTTCAGCCTTGCAAAATCCCCATCGGCGGTTCATAGAGTGCTTGCTTCCACCTAGTTTCAATTGTGACTGTGCTCCTCTGTTGTAGCAGCAGATAAGCATGCAATAAATAAATCCAGGAGTCTTTTCAAGGATCCAAGCCAGTTTAATGTGCACATGGCTCAAGCAATAAGCAATTTCAAAATGGCTGAGCCCTGGCTTCTAGTAAAACAACAACTTTTATAGCTTTCTTGTCCATTCTAAGCATAGGCAAACTTTTCATTGGTCCCAGTACCCCTCTCACCCATCTATTGGTCCCGGTACTGATATGGCTACCCAATCGGGACTCTGGTCTGGGCCCAGCACCTGGTTGCCCCCCTTCTAGTCCCAATTACAATGGTCAGTGTCTCCAACTTGTTACTTCTCTCCTCCAAGGTCGCTGAGCTTGTTAAAACATATGGGAAGCAGAGGCACTGTGACCTTGCTCTCTGCAGAGTTAATTAATTCCATAGAAGCATAGCACACCTTATCAGTACCAATTAAACTTGTTTTTCTTCTATTTTCCAAGTTTCGTTTCTGCTTAGCTATGTTCAGTTAAACTGAGTTAAGTTTCAATTCTATGGTGTCGTCATTCAGGGGGGTTTTCATTCCTCTGGGCCTAACTACAGGCTTCAGTTACAGGTCAAGCTGCTCAGGCCTGTCTGCTTAGTTCAATTAGCATGGATCATAGGCCGTCGCCTACCACATTCCCCCCTTTGATTATTCTCACCCGCATGTTAATAAGGTGTGAGAATCAAATCACATAATACTAGGTAAAGGTATCACTCTGTGGTATAGGGTAGTAAGTTCACATAGCTAATATCTTTGTAGCTGTCTTACGCTCTACAGTGTTATTAATAACTGAAGTTATCATTTGCAAGCAAAATGGCAAGAAACAAGGGAGCAACAGGCAGATAGTCAAAGTCCATAGTTTGGCAAGAGTGGGAAAAAGAACTAAAGGATTAGAAGGTTCAGTTGTATCTTTGTTGTGCTGTCGTAAAGCTTCTGATTTAGACAGACCAGCTGTCCATCCTTCGTAGTAGATTGTGGTCCAGTCCGAACAAAACACAAACTGTCAACAATGGGGTGGGCCAATACCCACTCACTAGTAGTATTATGTAAATCAGTCTGATTGTATAGGATAGAATAGTTCAGTTCTTGCGTCTCCCAGGGCCACTGATCTCCCATCTTAGTTCCTCCACAATAGAAACAGTCAGAAGTGTGGAGACTAGATGCTATTGCTCCAGTAAGTTCAAGAAACAAGTTCTGGTGGTGGTATGAGGAATTGCAACGGTGGCTTGCATAGCCTTGTAGAAAGTCAAGATCTAGAACAACTTTTGGATTGGAGAGTATACCAATGCAAGTATAGGAAGAATGATAAAACAAGGTCTGAGTGACCTTCGGTCCAGTTCATGTTGTACTTATACAGGCTGCCCAGGGAGATAAGGCAAAAGTCATTTCAAAGCACTCCAAGGCTGCTGCCAAAATAAAGCAATAATAATAATTCATAATGGGCATAGTCTCTGGAAAATTGGTGGAACTGTCGACTTCCACAACAGATAACAGATGTAGGGTTGATTGTAGATCCTCAAGCTTCTGCCGTACGTAGACCTACCAGCGTTTTGGCAGGAGTAGGGCTGTAGATTCCAAAGTATCACTGTCCTCTGGGATGTCTCAATTTCTTAAAATATCATAGCATAGTCTCTTAGGCTATTATTGCTTCCTTAGAGCAGTTCACTCTTTAGGAGATCAAAACAGTCTTTTCAGAGTATTTAAACACAGTCTCTTAGAAGATTCAATTTCTTAACACAACACAGTCTCTTTCTGATGATTGCAGGTTTTTTTCAGATGCGAGGCTTACCTTCAGATAAACAAACAGTCTTGAAATAGTGCAGTTTCTGAGGGACCAATAAGTCTTAGGTCCGTGGTTGTTGTCGTAGGGTGAGGTGCAATGGAGTCTCAGGATGCTGTACAGTAGTCCAGTGATCAGGTTCAAGAGCAGCTGCTGGCTTCACTTGATTATGATGGGTCCAAGGTTCAAATTCTGCGACTTTTACTGCAGTTGGAGTTGTTGACAGGATGACGACATAGGGTCCCCTCCAATGCAGGGCTAACAGTATCTTACTCCACTCTTTGATCCACACCGAGACTCCAGGCTTGAAAGGATGCAGGGGTGCAGGCAAATTGATGAGTAATCGATTTTGTACTCAGGTATGAAGACTTCTGCAAAACAGAACTTAAAACCAATAGTTCATGTCTAATAATTTCAGATCCTATCTGTCTCATATCTCCTTTTATTTCCTATACAATAGGCAGGGGTTGCCCATACAGAATCTCAAAAAGGGAAACTCCTAAAGACTTGGCAGGGGCTAAGTATATCCTAAGAAGGGCTATGGGAAGAACCTGGGGCCACTTCAGGTAAACCTCTTGGCAAAGTTTAGACAACTGAGATTTCAGGGTTCTATTCATATATTCTACTTTTCCTAAATTCTGAGATCTATAGGCAGTATATATCTATTAATATCAATATCTTGGGGCTATACTTAATGGACTTGCTTCCTAAGGTTATCCACCCTCATTCTTTGTACAGGGCCCCATATGCATGCAAGGTTGTAAGGGTATACTTGAAATCTGGGTACACATTTAGACAGGGCTCTTTTCCTATTGTTAGTGCTCTAGTGAGGACTATCAGTTCAGCTTTCTGTGGTGAAGTTTCTGGGGCCAGGGCTGAGGACTCAACTACCAAATCAGGGGTCACCACTGCATATCTAGCACAACAATGTCCATTGATGATGAAACTGCCTTCAGCCACAAAGAAAGTCTGTTCAGGGTTCTCCAGAGGGACATCAGTCAAATCCAGGTGGCTTGAGAATACAGTGTCCATAATTTCTAAACAGTCATGATCAGGGGATCAAGACCAACTGATAACAACATAGCAGGATTGAAAGCTTGACTGACCCTTCAGTTGTATCTGGGGTTTTCACACAACATACTCTAATATTTCAACATTCATAGATTTGTTAGCTAGTAATTTCCTTTGTATTTCATATTGGTTAGAACAGAGTGTGGTACAGTAACTTGAAGATTCTGTCTCAAAGTGAGCTTGTCAGCTTTGCTCACTAGGAGGGCTGTAGCTTGCAACAGCTCTCAAATAAGGGGCCAGCCTTTTGCAACTACATCCAATTGTTTGACAAATAGGCTACTGGTTGTTGCCAAGGTCCAAGAGATTGAGTCAACACTCCTAGAACATTTCCTTGCGACTCATGAACATAGAGACTGTAAGGTTTTCTGGACATCTGGTAGACCCAGAATTGGTGACAACATCAGAGTGTTTTTTTCAAAGATCAAAAGACTGCATCCTGTTCAAGTCCCCATTCCTCTGGAGACTTTTCCATTCCTTTGATAGCTTGATACAATGGTTTTTTGTTTTTGTTTTTTCTTCTAGCAGCGCAAAATTGGGGATCCATATACAACATACTCTGTGGCACCCAAGAAGGCTCTCACTTGCCTCCTGGTGATTGGAGTAGGAATACTGCATACAGCTGCTTTGCGTTCTGGTAAGGGTTCCAGGCGTCGAATTCCGCTGGACAACTGGAATCCTAGGTATTTAACTTGTTTGACATAATTATGCTTTGGCTCTTGAGACTTTGTATCCAGCCTCATTAAAAAGGTGCAAGAGTTCACTGGTGGCTGGTGGACATTCACTTTCTGAGTTGGTGGTTATGAGCAAGTTGTCCACATATTGAAGTAGAATTTTTTCTTTTTTTTTCTTTTTTTTTTTCTGGAGTTTCTGGATAACTTGTCAAATCTTTTGCTGAGTGAGGCGAGTTCTTGAATTCTTGAGGTAATCTTGTCCAGATGAGTTGGCCCCGCCTCCTTGTAGTGGGGTCTTGGGCTAAACGTATACAGAAAAAGGCATCTTTTTAAGTCCAGAATGATGAAATGTATAGCTTCAGCAGAGATCAGTTCCAAGAGAATATAAGGATTTTGGTACCACTGGTTGTATAGTTTCAGCTGCATCATTCATTCTTTCTTAGATCCTGCACTGGGCGGTAATCACCTGTCCCAGGCTTCTTGACTGGCTTGAGGGTGACAATGGCAGGGGCTATGTTCTTCGCTAGGCCAGGTAGATTATCTTCTGCCCATCCTCCAGGTGGGGCTATGAGGTTGGTAAGTGTACAGCTTGTTGCTTTGGATGCAGGTGAATAGAACCGCCATTCTTCTTCTTGGGGACAGTTAACACCATCAGGCCAGCAGATTTTGAGTTTCATTTTTTTTCCCCTTCAACAAAGGATATCTGTGCTTGAAGCTTTGCAAGCAGGTCTCGGCCCAAAAATGGAATAGGGCATTCAGGCATATACAGGAACTGGTACATTATTATTATTATTTTTTTTCTAGTTCACACATGTGGTTCTGCAGAAAAGGCTTTGCGAGAAAAACACAGGGGCTACTGGCTTTAGTATTCTGCTCCTGTATCCCCCATAAAAGTCCATATATTGGTCCCCTATTTTTCAGACTGACTCCTGGGGACCCAGGGAAACTGGAGAGTCCGGTCTGGCCTAGTCTTCATCCATGCTGTAGCCCTCTCAGGCTGCCACTCACGCTATAGCTGCTCCACTCTCGTGCTGAAACACTGTGCTTGGTTTTTATTCTGTCTATGATTCTACAATCAAGTACTCCCTCCTGGGGTGGAGTCAAGATACGGGCATTCACTTCTCTAATGTCCTTCTTTTTCTATAATGGGCGCACTCACACCCAGTTTTTCACTTCCTCTGTTCCTTCGATTAGGATAACCTCCTCACATCATTCAACTAAAATATCATTCACTTTCTCTGTTACATTTATTTTCACAATTCACACACCCTCTGATTAACTTTCATTTAACCATTATGCCCGCAAATTCATCCAGTTCTCTGCAATTTCCGTTCATTAGTTCAATCAAGTCCTAAAACTTCTCAGTGTATAATGCAGTTTTTTTTTTTTCAGTTCTAAACAAGTCTGGTCAGCTGACTTTCACTTCTAGTCCGGAGGGGGTGGACATTCCCCTGTTGCAGAGGTGGCTAGCAAACTACTTGGGAATCTGTAGTCCCCCCCCCCCCCTCTCCTGGATTCTGTTTCTCCTAGCAATGCTCTATCCAGGAGGTTGATTTTTTTTTTTTTTAAGGATCCACTTCTCTGCTGTGGGCACATTAGTTAAAGCCCACCGGGGGGGGGGGGGGGGGGGGGGGGTTGACATCATCGGTGGACTGGGCTCCATCCCCCCCTTAAGCACTCTGAACTGAACTACTTACAGAGAGAGAGAGAGAGACGAGACAGGATATCTAGAAATTCTGGGGCAAAATCCTGATTGGGACAGAGACATTTCATAATCTTCAGTAAATCCCTTACTGAAATTCTTGATCATACTTGAAAAGACACTTATTATTTCTGTAAACATAGGGCAGGCAGGAAACACTTAGATTGAGCACATACATCCATTATGCTTCTTATAGAGAGAACTATAGCTATCTGTCAGCATGTCTCTGCAAAAGAAATTATTTTTTTAGTTCAGGAAGCAAATATTTAAAAGACATTCCGGATATTTTTCATAAAATACAGTACACCTTTCCCTTTTTTTTTTAAATACAGAAAAGCTAACTGATTTGTTCATTAGTAACCAGCACAGAGGGGAAGCATGCATTCAAATGACTTATACTCATTCATAAAAAGATAAACTTTGTTTTTAAAACTTTTGGTTAAACAGAGCTAGTGAAACCAGAGAAAAAACTAATTATAAATTCATCACGCTTCGATTAAATGAAGAGACTTTTCAAATCGGGAGTCCCTTTTCATTCCTAGGAGAAATCTCCTGCAGTCTCCAGCTGTCTCTCCAGAACCTTTTTTTTTTTCTCTGCAGGCTATGTGGAAGCCACACCCCTCTGCTCGCGGGGAAACAATTGAACTGTGCTCATAAAAAGAGACTTCTCATTCACATGGACAGAGATGCCAGAAAAAAACAATTTAAATCAATGTTAAGTCGTGATCTAATTACTTTGTAGATCAAAGGAAAAACAAAAACAGTTCTTTATCATTTCCTATTTAAACTGTTTCAGTGCTTACTGAAAATTTGAACATACAGCCGACAGAAATTCCTCTCACTTGGTCCGCAACCCATAAGGGATTAATACAAACTTAATCCTTTTCAGGCTAAACCCAAAAACTATCGGGACCCACAATCCTGACTAAACATTCTTATTAAATGATAAATAAATGATATATATTACATAACCACAGCAGAAGGAACAAAAACATATTAAATAAAACAGGTACAATTTGCCTGAAATAAGCACAAACTACCAGCATTGAGGTTTAAGCCTGCACAAGATTAGAAAGACGACACTAGACATTCTTTCCTTCAGACACGCCCCCTGTCAGTTTTTCACACTGCAGTAGAAAAACTAACTGGGTCAGACCAGCTTTTTGATTTCTAAAAATGACTGTAGGTGTTTTGGGTCTTCATTCTGCTCTATTAATACAATTTCTTAATCAGTGAACTGTCACAAATTACTCAACAGAATAATCTCACATATATAACAAAAGGGAAACTCGCAGTTTCAACAGATAGCAAAAATCAAATACACAGGACGGACAATACACCAAACGCTTCATCCGTTTCGCGACCTAGACGCAGTCACCCGACTAGGAACTGCGCTAGTCCAGAGTCCACTCTGCTTGGTCCGTGCTGCCAGACCTCTCATTCACACTTCATTCACACAATCATGCTAGCAACGTATCTTAGAATGCATTCCTTTCTATCTATTCTGACTAGTCTTTTTCCCAATTACAAAAAGGATGAGGGTTTCACCCGGCGAATTCCCATGCGGGGTTACTCGGCCCTTCCTTGAGAGCTCTCTTACCAATTCCCAATATCTCGAGATTACAAATTCCAAGTTCCACTGGCAGTACTGCTCTTTCTATTTCTGTCTAGACATACCAAAAACCCAGTCCTGTCTGCTCTGACCAGGCTGAATCATGATTCTCTATAACAACTGTACCTAGCGAATACTCATGCAAGGATTTTCAAACAAAGACTTAAGTCTTACCAAAGTTTGCAAACTGCAGTTCTAACTCATCTGTCTAGACAGGTTTTCAAAACTATACTTACCAGATCTGGTTCCCAAGCTTCTGAGTTGGATCCTGGACTCCCCCGGGTCGGAAGTGTTGGCCAGCTGGACTCAGTGCCTGCCGAGGCCAGGCAGAACTCCCTCCGATACAAGAGGATCGGTGGGCCCAGGGAGATTCCCCTGCGTCGGATTGGCATGGTTCCAACTGGACCAAACCTCAAGGCGAATTACGTGGATTTATTCACTTGAACACTATCCACCACTCGCACTTCCCGGCCAACGCACCAAGAATGTAGCAGCAGATAAGCATGCAATAAATAAATCCAGGAGTCTTTTCAAGGATCCAAGCCAGTTTAATGTGCACATGGCTCAAGCAATAAGCAATTTCAAAATGGCTGAGCCCTGGCTTCTAGTAAAACAACAACTTTTATAGCTTTCTTGTCCATTCTAAGCATAGGCAAACTTTTCATTGGTCCCAGTACCCCTCTCACCCATCTATTGGTCCCGGTACTGATATGGCTACCCAATCGGGACTCTGGTCTGGGCCCAGCACCTGGTTGCCCCCCTTCTAGTCCCAATTACAATGGTCAGTGTCTCCAACTTGTTACTTCTCTCCTCCAAGGTCGCTGAGCTTGTTAAAACATATGGGAAGCAGAGGCACTGTGACCTTGCTCTCTGCAGAGTTAATTAATTCCATAGAAGCATAGCACACCTTATCAGTACCAATTAAACTTGTTTTTCTTCTATTTTCCAAGTTTCGTTTCTGCTTAGCTATGTTCAGTTAAACTGAGTTAAGTTTCAATTCTATGGTGTCGTCATTCAGGGGGGTTTTCATTCCTCTGGGCCTAACTACAGGCTTCAGTTACAGGTCAAGCTGCTCAGGCCTGTCTGCTTAGTTCAATTAGCATGGATCATAGGCCGTCGCCTACCACACTGTGATTGGAGGCTGGGACTTTCATTTTCATTCAGCCATGTTTTAACTGGCTGTTTATGCAGTACCTATGAATGTATTCTAACTCGGATTGGTTCTACTAATTGAGCATTTGTCTAAGCTATGCCCCTCCTTTTTTCAATTTAAAGATCCAAATCCTTTGGTTTGGGATTTTTTAAGGGGTGCATTTTACTCTGCTTCTTTCTTCTTGAAGTTTGTCCTGAAGCAGCCTTACAGGAAGGTGAAACTCGAGTCGACAATCAGATGATTATAGCAGAGATAATTTTACACTGAGCTCAGAGGATTGGGCATTCAGAGCTTTCATTCTAACCAGCTAATTAGTTTTTTTTTTTTTAATGCATTTATAAAAATTCAAAAAAACTGGTTGGCAAGCCTATGATTGATAAAGTGGGGGATATTGTTCAGAATATTTGTTTGTGTTTACAGCACTTATCTGTTTTCCTGTTTCACTGAGGCCTTTCCCTTTACCTCTGAGTTTGGTGTTGGCGTGCCTTCACTTTGTGCCCTTTTAATAATTTAATGTTTAACATTTTATTATAACTAAAAAATTGTCTCACTTTGGCTTTCATGCATTTTTTGACTATCCAGTTACTGGCACTGAATATCCCAATTTTATTTAGCCATGGCAGTTGGCAGTTTTAAAAAATACTGACCGCTGTGGTTGAATATTGATCTTTTAATTTATAAACACTTAAGATCTGAAGCCTTAATTATACTTAATGAGTTCATTCAAGCAATAACAATCAGAAAACAAATACATTCAGAGGACAGACTGAAATGTACTTCTTCTTCTTAATGCCCTCTGCAGTTCACTACTCTTTAATGATCCCTCTAGTTAGCTATTCTGAGCCAGATTTTCAGGTGACAACATCAGTGGAATAAGTTAAGTGCCGGTACTGATTCTTAACATATTCTGTATATTCATCACTGCTATCAGGATCATTTAAATCACTGAATATACTTGCTGAGCGGTGACCACACTGGCACTATACAGATGGATTTAGTCCTGCAATTGAGGAGGCCTAAATCTTTCCAGAGAGCTTATCCAGATAGGAGTGTCCCTCATCATGGTTCTGCTCTAGTCACATCCACCTTCCACTGCCCCTTTCCCTTTGATCCATATAAACAAGTTGTACATGGCCATCTAGTGATTTAAGTACAGATAGTTGGCTATTATCCTGATAACGTTTCAGAATATGTGGATAGCGAAGTTATGCACTGGCCACCCAGTGGCCAATACATATCTTCGTTTGAATATTAGCTCTAATAAAATTTTGTATATTCGAGTAAGAACGTTTCTTAGGACCTGATATTCAGCGTCGGTGGGTAACACTCTTATAGTGGCTAGCCATCAATGCTGAACTTTAAAACAGGATATTCAATGCCAGAACTATATCCAGGCTCCGGCATTGGATAACTGGGTTGCCTGGAATGCCGTCAAGCTAAGCGGGCAGCAGCAAAAGTTAGGCCAGTGTTTTCTGTGCTTGACTTTCACCTTGTGTCTCTACCTGGCACAGTGGCTCAATATTGCCGCTGCTCGGCTAGCGACGGGTGCCACCCCAGAACGCCCCGCATACTCCAGTGCTAACCGTTTAGCATCAGGGTATGTAGCGGTGGCACCTGTGAATATTTAGTGGCATTAACATGGTTAGTGTTGCTGAATATCCTGCTGAGCAACATTTACACGGTTTCCAGGTTCGCAAACCATGTAGATGCCTTGGAATATCCTTCCGTAATGCCTGGAATATCCCTCCATTTTCTGGATCTTGGGTTTTAATTTCTGGAATGAAAAGATGCACTTTTATTTTTTAAATCACATGAGCAATTATTTATTTGTTAATTTCATGCATTTTGTCGAATTTATCTATCATCCTATCAACCAGAGGCGATTTGCTGTATAGTTGAATCAATCTGTGCTTCTCCCCACTCCCCAGGAAAATGGACAGTGTATGTTCCTGATAAATACTGATAAATTCCCACAAAAAATAAAGTAAAATAAGATGAGGGCCTTTAGGTATTCTTTTTAATCTTATAGTAGGTGAATTGATCGCAAAATGACTATGAATAAATTGAGTATGTTGTGATGAAGTTAATAGCATCTCTCTGTCTATATCTTATTTGTTTCTGATGACATGATATTATCAAGAAAAGGAAATATGGTGGTTTGAAAAAGCAACATTTCCATTCTGTAGTCAGTGAATTGAATTGGAATGGTCTCGAGGTTGATAATTTTCTTCTTAAGGAAGAGCAACAAATAACTTGTCAAGAACATACAACTGTCACAGATTTGCTGTCATCAGATAAAAGAAGGCAAGACGGCATCTGTGTGATGTAATGGAACTGGAATCTTGAATATAAGACAATGCAAGAAAGATAGCAAGACTACAAGTTCATTTCTGTTTTCAAAATCAAACCACACATTTCCTTCAGCATCTTAAATGTATATCCATTTCTTTTTATGGTCCTATGATCCTGCTTTTAGAGGGCAATTTAAAAAACTATTTCTGCACAGAAAGTAGTATTTTAAGCATAGTTACACTTGCTTATAACATTTTATGTATGATATACACATACAATTGTGTGTGTATGACTTGTACACACAGAAATTTATCCAGACTGAGCAAAGATAGGCTTAAGGAAGGGTTTCTATGCAGGTATTTTTGTATGCATATGTAAATAAAAGTGCAGCAATTTTCCTGAGGTAATTTTCATTATCCGGATAAATGCCTTAGCCATCATAATTCTTGGATATTTAGTGGCACTATTGTAGCAGCAGATAAGCATGCAATAAATAAAACCAGGAGTCTTTTCAAGGATCCAAGCCAGTTTAATGTGCACAGGCTCAAGCAATAATCAATTTCAAAATGGCTGAGCAATGGTTTCTAGCAAAACAACAACTTTTATACCGTTCTTCTCCATTCTAGACATAGGCAAACTTTTCATTGGTCCCAGTAACCCCTCTCACCCATCTATTGGTCCCGGTACCATTACGTAGCTATCCAATGGGGACCCTTGACTGGGCTCAGCACCTGGTTGCCCCCCTTCCAGTCCCAATTACAATGGTCAGTTCACTAACTTTGATACTTCTCTCCTCCAAGGTCGCTATCCAGCTGGAATATGTGGGAAAGCAGGGCACTGTAACCTTTCTTACAGCAAGTTAATTAATTCCATAGAAGCTTCTCACATCCTTATCAATACCAATTAGAGCTGTTTTCTGTCTTTTCTAAGTTTCGTTTCTGCTTAGCTATGTTTAGTTAAGCTAAGTTAAGTTTCAATTCTACGGTGTCATCATTCAGGGGGGTTTTCATTCCTCTGGGCCTAACTACAGGCTTCATTTACAGGTCAAGCTGCTTAGGCCTGTCTGTTTAGTTCAATTAGCATGGATCATAGGCCTTCGCCTACCACATTCCCCCCTTTGATTATTCTCACCCGCAAGTGAGAAAGGGTGAGAAGCAAATCACATAATACTAGATAAAGATATCACTCTGTGGTATAGGGTAGTAGTTTCACATAACTAGTATCTTTGTAGCTGCCTTATGCTCTACAGTGTTAATAACTGAAGTTATCATTCACAAGCAAAGTGGCAAGAAACAAGGGAGCAACAAGCAGATAGTCAAAGTCCATAGTTTTGCAAGAGTGGGTAAAAGAACTAAAGGAATTAGAAGGTTCAGGAGCATTTATGCCGAACCACCAAGATGTCTTCTTTGTTGTGCTGTTGTAAAACTTCTGATTTAGACAGTCCAGCTGTCCGATCTTCATAGCAAATTGTGGTCCGGTGCGAACAAAACACAAACTGTCATCAATGGGGTGGGCCAATACCCACTCACTAGTAGTATTATGTAAATCAGTCTGATCATAGGGGATGGAATAATTCAGTTCTTGAGAACAAACAGTCATAAATGTGGAGACTAGATGCTACTGCTTCGGCAAGTTCAAGAAACAAGTTCTGGGAGGCATGAAGAACCTTTAGCCCAGTTCGTGTGTTACTTATACAGGCTGCACAGGGAGGTAAAGCAAATGTCATTTCAAAGCACTCCAAGGCTGCTGCCAAAATAAAGCAATAATAAGAATTCATAATGGGCATAGTCTCTGGAGAATTGGTGGAACTGTTGGCATCCACAATAGATAACAAATGCAGAGTTGATTGTAGATCCTCAAGCTTCTGCCGTACGTAGACCTACCAGCTTTGTGGCGGAAGTAGGGCTGTAGATTCCAAAGTATCACTGTCCTCTGGGATGTCTCAATTTCTTACAATATCATAGCATAGTCTCTTAGGCTATTATTGCTTCCTTAGAGCAGTTCACTTCTTCAGAAGATCAAAATAGTATTTTCAGAGCATTTAAACACAGTCTCTTAGAAGACTCAATTTCTTAACACAACACAGTCTATTTCTGATGATTGCAGGTTTTTTTTTGTTTTTTTTTTCCAGATGCGAAGCTTACTTTCAGATAAACAGACAGTCTTGAAATAGTGCAGTTTCTGAGGGTCCAATAAGTCTTAGGTCCGTGGCTGTTGTCGTAGGGTGAGGTGCAATGGAGTCTCAGGATGCTGTACAGTAGTCCAGTGATCAGGTTCAAGAGCAGCTGCTGGCTTCACTTGATTATGATGGATCCAAGGTTCAAATTCTGCGACTTTTACTGCAGTTGGAGTTGACAGGATGACGACATAGGGTCCCTGCCAATGGGGGGCTAACAGTATTCTTCTCCACTCTTTGATCCACACCGAGACTCCAGGCTTGAAAGGATGCAGGGGTTCAGACAAATTGATGAGTAATCGATTTTGTACCCAGGTATGAAGACTCTGCAAAACAGAACTTAAAACCAATAGTTCATGTCTAATAATTTCAGATCCTATCTGTCTCATATCTCCTTTTATTTCCTATACAATAGGCAGGGGTTGCCCATACAGAATCTCAAAAAGGGGAAACTCCTAAAGACTTAGCAGGGGCTAAGTATATCCTAAGAAGGGCTATGGGAAGAACCTGGGGCCACTTCAGGTAAACCTCTTGGCAAAGTTTGAACAACTGAGATTTCAGGGTTCTATTCATACATTCTACTTTTCCTAAATTCTGAGATCTATAGGCAGTATGTATCTGTTAATATCAATATCTTGGGGCTATACTTAATAGACTTGCTTCCTAAGGTTATCCACCCTCATTCTTTGTACAGGGCCCCATGTGCATGCAAGGTTGTAAGGGCATACTTGGAATCTGGGTATACATTTAGACAGGGCTCTTTTCCTATTGTTAGTGCTCTAGTGAGGGCTATCAGTTCAGCTTTCTGTGGTGAAGTTTCTGGGGCCAGGGCTGAGGACTCAACTACCAAATCAGGGGTCACCACTGCATATCTAGCACAACAATGTCTATTGATGATGAAACTGTCTTCAGCCACAAAGAAAGTCTGTTCAGGGTTCTCCAGAGAGACATCAGTCAAATCCAGGCGGCTTGAGAATACAGTGTCCATAATTTCTAAACAGTCATGATCAGGGGGTCAGGACCAACTGATAACAACATAGCAGGATTGAAAGTTTGACTGACCTTCAATTGGAGCTGGGGGGTTTTACGCAACATACTCTGTGGCACCCAAGAAGGCTCTCACTTGCCTCCTGGTGGTTGGAGTAGGAATACTGCATACAGCTTCTTTGCATTCTGGTCCCAGGCGTCGAATTCCGTTGGACAACTGGAATCCTAGGTGTTTAACTTGTTGGACATAATTGCACCTTGGCTCTTGAGACTTTGTATCCAGCCTCATTAAGAGGGTGCAAAAGTTCACTGATGGCTTGTAGACATTCACTTTCTGAGTTGGTGGTTATAAGCAAGTTGTTCACATATTGCAGTAGAATTCTTTCTCCTGGAATTACTGGATAACTTGTCAAATCTTTTGCTGAGTGAGGCAAGTTCTTGAATCCTTGAGGTAATCTTGTCCAGGTGAGTTGGCCCCGCCTCCTTGTAGTGGGGTCTTGGGCTAAGCGTATGCAGAAAAAGGCATCTTTTTAAGTCCAGAATGATGAAATGTATAGCTTCAGCAGAGATCAGTTCCAAGAGAATATAAGGATTTTGGTACCACTGGTTGTATAGTTTCAGCTGCATCATTCATTCTTCTTAGATCCTGCACTGGGCGGTAGCCACCTGTCCCAGGCTTCTTGACTGGCTTGAGGGTGACAATGACAGGGGCTATGTTCTTCGCTAGGCCAGGTGGATTATCTTCTGCCCATACTCCAGGTGGGGCTATAAGGTTGGTAGGTTTACAGGAACTTGTTGACTTGACTGGAGGTGTGCTATAGAACCGCCACTCCTCTTCTTGGGGAACAGTCAGCACCATCAATCCAGCAGGTTTTGGGTTTACAGTCATTTGCATTTCTCCCTCTTCAGCAAAGGATATCTGTGCCTGAAGCTTTGCAAGCAGATCTCGGCCCCAAAAGTGGAATAAGGCACTCAGGCATATACAGGAACTGGTGCATTATTTTCTGTCCCCCTAGTTCACTCATGCGGTTCTGCAGGAAAGGCTTTGCGGACTTAGCCCCAGTAGCTCTGATAATGGTGATGCATCTGGCCTAGTCTTTATCCATGCTGTAGCCCTCTTTAGCTGCCACTTACTCTATAGCTACTTCCTTCTCCTACTAAAACATTGTGCTTGGTTTATTGTTTTATGACTCTGCAATCAAGTACTCCCTCCTCCCCTCCTGGGGAGGAGTCAAGATACGGGCATTCACTTCTCTAATGTCCTTCTCCTCTGTAATGGGCGCACTCACACCCAGTTTTCACTTCCTCTGCTCCTTTGATTAGGAAAACCTCCTCCACATCATTCAACTAAAATATCAGCAAAAAGATCTGTTCTCTTTTTCCATCTTACAATTTTTACTCTCTCTGTCCCTCTTCAACAATCCACATATTTTCTGATCAACTTTCATTTAACTATCATGCCCGCAAATTCATCCAGTTTTCTATAATTTCTGTTCATTAGTTCAATCAAGTCCTAAAACTTCTCAGTGTATAATGCAGTTTTTTCAGTTCTAAACAAGTCTGGTCAGCTGACTTTCACTTCTGGTCCATCGGGGGGGCACATCCCCCTGCTGCGGTGGTGGCTGGCAAACTAGGGAATCTGCAGGGAGGAGTCCCCCCCCCCTCTCCTGGGCTCTGTTTCTCCTAGCAACGCTCTATCCAGGAGGTTGTTTTTTTTTTTTTTTTAATGATCTACTTCTCTGTTGTGGGCACATTAGTTCACGCCCACCGGGGGGGGGGGGTGTGGCATCATCGGTGGACTGGGCCCCATCCCCCCCTTAAGCACTCTGAACAGAGCTACTTACAGAGAGAGAAACTGATGGGACAGGATATCTAGAGATTCTGGGGCAAAATATGGTGAACAGCAGAAACCACTCCCTTTCACATAGCATTCCTAATTGGGACAGAGACATTTGATTACCATAGTCTTCAGTAAATCCCTTACTGAAATTCTTGATCATACTTGAAAAGACACTCATTAAAAAACCTTATTACCGTAAACATAAGCTTAAATTGAGCACAGACATACAATTTAGATACAGTTCTTAAAATATCTTATAGAGAGAACTATAGCTATCTATTACGTATATTCAAGAGACATGAAACGGATACTTTTCCATAGCTGTGGTGGATATCTAAAATGCATATACACCCTCTTTTTGTTTTGTTTTGTTTTTTTTAACAATAAATATGTCTTCTATCAGGTGCTTGCCACAGTAAATCAGGTAATAACGTCTTGGAATTTTAAAACAAATGAATTTATCTTGAATTGTAAAGGTCGTCATTAGTCACTAGTACAGATTTCAAAGATAAAATCCTAACACAATTTTCTTATTCACTCAGAATTTAAACCATTCATTCTCAGGTTGCAATCTGATACACTTCCAACCCAGAATGCCGCACCATCCCCCAAGGTTCTTAACCTCTATTTTTGAGGGACAAAGGAAAAGCACTTTATTTTCTCTCTCCTGTCTGTGTCCGTTAGTTTTTGAAACAACAGGTATACTTCCTTTATTTTACACAAGCAAGAGACTGCTCAATCGGGAACGGCTGTCTCATTCCCTAGTAAGCTGTGTGAGCCACACCCCTCCGCTCACTGGAAACGAAATGAACACAGTTTCACAGACACACAGAGACATGCTAGCAAGAATCATTTAAATCAGTGTCAAGTCGTGATCTAATAATTACTTTGTAGGTTTATAAGTCAAAGGAAATAAACCCAAAAACAGTTTGCTTAGTTTATCATTTCTGAAAGGTAACAATAAAAATACAGACAAAGCAGAGAATATAACTAAAAACAGTTTACGGAGCTCCGATGAGGTTAATTTGACCTTCAAAACTAAAATTCTGACTAAATATTCCTATCGAATGGTATATAATACCTGACCATAGTAGAAGGAACATCACCATTAAAACACAGTGAATAATTGCCCTAAAATAAGCTCCAATTAGCAAAGCAGCAGAACGTTGAAAACATGCCTTCATAGGGTTAAAAGGCACCTCTGCAGCAGACACGCCCCTTGTCAGCCTCACACTTACTGTAGGAAAGAACTGACTAAGTGAGACATGGTCTTGATTTTTCAGTGAGTCAAGCGGTAAATTGTCATAAATTACCCAACTGAATATAATCTTACATTAAACAAAGACACATAGACAAACGACACGCATGCTAGCAACGTATTCCAGAATGCATTCATTTCTATCTATTCTGACTAGTCTCATGCAAGTTCCAAATGCTAGAAGACGGGGGTTTCGCCCTGCTTTACTTACGCAGGGGTAGTCGGCCCGTCTTGGAGAGCTCTCTTACCAAATGCAAATTCAAATTCCAAATTCCAAAAAGGCAGTGGGTTCACCTCACGCATACTCATGCAAGGTTAATTGGACCGCCTTTGAGAGGGGATCAGTGCTCTCTTTTCCAAGTTCCAAGTTCTCGAGATTACAAGTTACAAGTTTCAAATTCTTACTAAAAGTTTCACAACTTTCAAACTGCAGTTCTAACTCATCTGTCTAGACAGGTTTTTCAAAACTATACTTACCGGATCCGGTCCCCGATACTTCACTAGCTTCTGAGTTGGATCCTGGACTCCCCCGGGTCGGAGGTGTTGGCCAGCTGGACCCAGTGCCTGCCAAGGCCAGGCAGAACCCCCTCCGATAAAGAGGATCGGTGGGCCCAGGGAAATTCCCCTGCGTCGGATTGGCATGGTTCCAACTGGACCAAACCTCAAGGCGAATTACGTGGATTTATTCACTTGAACACCATCCACCACTCGCACTTCCAGGCCGACGCACCAAGAAATGTAGCAGCAGATAAGCATGCAATAAATAAAACCAGGAGTCTTTTCAAGGATCCAAGCCAGTTTAATGTGCACAGGCTCAAGCAATAATCAATTTCAAAATGGCTGAGCAATGGTTTCTAGCAAAACAACAACTTTTATACCGTTCTTCTCCATTCTAGACATAGGCAAACTTTTCATTGGTCCCAGTAACCCCTCTCACCCATCTATTGGTCCCGGTACCATTACGTAGCTATCCAATGGGGACCCTTGACTGGGCTCAGCACCTGGTTGCCCCCCTTCCAGTCCCAATTACAATGGTCAGTTCACTAACTTTGATACTTCTCTCCTCCAAGGTCGCTATCCAGCTGGAATATGTGGGAAAGCAGGGCACTGTAACCTTTCTTACAGCAAGTTAATTAATTCCATAGAAGCTTCTCACATCCTTATCAATACCAATTAGAGCTGTTTTCTGTCTTTTCTAAGTTTCGTTTCTGCTTAGCTATGTTCAGTTAAGCTGAGTTAAGTTTCAATTCTACGGTGTCATCATTCAGGGGGGTTTTCATTCCTCTGGGCCTAACTACAGGCTTCATTTACAGGTCAAGCTGCTTAGGCCTATCTGTTTAGTTCAATTAGCATGGATCATAGGCCTTCGCCTACCACACTATCAGGACAATGTTGATGAATATTAATTTTCATTTATTTATTTGAATCATTTGTTATACAACTAGTGGCGGCCCCTTAGGGTATGCATCTAAGTGGGGTATAGTACCGGTGATAACAGAACATGGTCAAGCAAGCCTCATAGAGAACAAGTGCAGCAATACACTGAATGCATATAGTAAAATTCAAGGGGAGGACATGAGGAGGGGGGAGGTGAATAGATTAATAATAATTCTTCAAGGACACTGAGTTACATTGACTGCAGTCATGAGGAGGGAACAAAAGGATGGGCTATTTTGTGCAAATCCTCTATGAATAATCTACTACTCTTACTGAGCATTTGTATAGCACTACAAGATGTACAAACTGCACAGGCACATGTAAAAGATGGTCCCTGCTCATCAGAGCATACAGTCTAGTCAAGACAGACAACACAGTAGCAGTAGACACGGGACACATCTAGGGGGAATGGTAAGGGAACACAGAGGCGAGTCAAGATCTGAAGGTGACAGCGAAGAGGTGAGTTTTCAACCTGGATTTGAAAAGGACCAGGGAAGGCGTCTGACATACAGACCCAGGTAGTTTGTTCGAGGCATAAGGAGCATCAAGGTGAAAGGAGTGCAGTCGGGAGTTAGCAATAGAAGAGAAGGGCACAGATAGAAGCAATCTGCCTGAAGAACGGAGTTCCTGAGAAGGGGTGTAGGGAGAGATAAAAGAAGAAAGGTAGTGAGAAGCTGCAGAGTGAATGCACTTACAGGTCAGCAGGAGAAGTTTGAACTGGATGCAGAAATGGATAGGGAGCCAATGAAGTGAGAAGAGGGGTAATATGAGCATGTTGAAGCTGGCGGAAGATTAGCCATGCAGCAGAGTGTTGAACATATTGAAGGGGAAATCGATGATTCAGAGGAAGACCAGCAAGGAGTAGGTTACAATAGTCAAGACGGGAGGTGACTAAAGAGTGGATAATTGTCTTAGCAGTGTGTTCAGAAAGGAATGAGTGGATTTTGTTGATGTTACAGAGAAAGAAACGGCAGGTTTTAACTGTCAGATGTGTGTATAGAAGGAGAGAGAGGAGTCAAAGACGACTCCGAGTTCACGAGCCGAGGAAACAGGAAGGAGTAGAGAATTATTCACAAAGGCTGAGAAAGGAGGACATGGAGAAGAGAATTTGGAGGGAAAAATAAGAAGCTCAGTTTTGGCCATGTTCAATTCCAAACGGCAGTGAGAAGTCCTAGCAGCAATGTCAGAAAGGCAGGCAGAGATCCGGGCCTGTATTGCCAGAGAGATTTCAGGTGTAGAGAGGCATTGTACTGAATATGATACTGAAAGCCATGGGAGTAGATGAGTGCACCAAGGGAATGGGTATATAGAGAGAAAAGGAATGGATCCAAGAGAGATTCTTGGGGTACATCAACTGAGAGTGGGATAGCAGCCAAGGAGAACCCACTAGAACAAACACTGAAAGAGTGATGGAAGAGATAAGAAGAGAACCAGGATAGTACAGAGCCCTTAAAACCAAGCGAGGACAAGGTATCGAGGAGAAGGTTGTGGAAGGGCTGTTGGAACTGCCAGGTTTTCACCTGTTTCTTGAATTTCTTGTATGAAGTTTCATAACAAATTTCAAAGAGGAGGGAGTTCCAGCAAGCAGGCATTGTAAGCAAAATTAGCACTCCTGATCCATTTGTATCTTTGGTATTGGTAAATGGGGATAGTTAAAAGGTGAGCGTAGGATGATCTTAACTGTCTATCTGGTGTGTATGGGATAGGAAGAGAGAATAGGCATTGTGGGAGTCCAGTGTAGAAAGAAGCGTGTGAGAGCACCAAGGTCTTGAACACAATACATTGCAAAATCATGAGCCAATGTTCCTTTATTAGAAGAGGGGCAAAATGATCTCTTTTCTTAGCCCTATAGAGTAATTTCAGTGCAGTATTCTGGATCACTTCTATCCTTAGAGTTTGCCTCCACACTATCTGGTTATTGGCAAGATGATGTTTTGGCAGAGAGAAAGAAAAGCAGGGATTTATCCAGATAGCGTTGATAATCAACCCATACAGAGATAGCTATCCAAAGCAGCTGTCCTAGGTTATTTGGCTATTTACCAAGATGGCAGGCCGAATATTGCCACTATTCATGTAATGTTGGCATTCACCCCACTGCACAGGTATTCAGTGTCAGCTGCATTCCTGATTCTAGTGTTGACTATCTATGAATTATTTAGACATCATAGTCAGAATATAACAAAATGCTGGCTGCAGTATTTAAATGCCATCCCATTCATTATTAAACTGCATTTGTGTAAAGTTTGCAGAGTGGAGGAGTAGCATCCTGGAACTGGAGAGACCCAGGGTTCAAATCCCACTAACACTCCTTGTGGCCTTGGGCAAGCCACTTAACTCTCCATTGCCTAAGGTACAAACTTCAATTGTAAGCCCTTTGGGGATAGGGAAATACCTATTGTACCTGCATGCAACTCTCCTTGATCATCTGCTGGAAAGACATGAGATAAATAAAAATACTTTTTACTCGCAGACTTCCTATACATTTTCAAAAGAAAATGTTTCCCTTAGATTACTGACTCAGTAAAAATATGCACATAGATTTGTACCTGCTATTTGCTTAGGAGATTTTCCCAAGGCTGATATTCTAAAGCATTTATCAGAGTAGAAGCTGGAGTGGTCCTGGGATAGAATCAGGGTGGGAAAATAATTATCCAGATAGTGGCAATTTTCAGCTGCTCTCCAGATAAGTTATTCAGATAACTTAGGATAGGTGGAAAGCAGTGATTATCTGGCTAGAGGCTGTAGAGTATGAACATTCAGAGGTGCCCACTGTCTCGATAGTGAAGCCGAATATATCCAGATATTTTTGCCTATCGTGGTCAGCATTTAAAAAGAAAAAGAAAAAGACTGACTGTCACAGGCCATGTATTACCTCCTTATAATTTAAAAAGTCCAAAAGTATGCATGTAAGAGCACTCTTTGCCCTAACTTTGTCTCTTGAAACAACTCTCTGATACATTGATGTGTGCAGTGGCTCTATCTTTATCGTTACTAGTAAATGTCTATGTGTTGGACAATTTTAAACACCCTTTTCTGCACATAAAACCTTGCTTTGTATATAGAAATGCCTTTGAAAATTGCCCTCAAAATTGTCCCCTTAAGTAGCCCCATATAACAGTATTTCCCAAACTTCTGCTGGAGGTACACCAGTCAGGTTTTTAGGATTCCCACAAGCAGTATACGTAAGATCTACACCTGCATACACTGGGTTTCCAAAGTATACAAGTATACATAAATCGTTTGTTTACTCCTTCAAAAAACAGAGATACTACGGGACATGCAATGAAGCTACAATGTAACCCATTTAAGATTAACCGGAGAAAATATTTTTTCACTCAACACATAACACAGGTACACTAAAAAAATTTTTTTTTAAACTGCCTCTAATGTTTCGATTGATTTTTACGTTTTTTGGTGCACTGAATCCAAATCTGGTAACCAATTTGCTCCATCACGTACAGATTTTTTGCTACATTGGGTTAGCAGTTTGAGGTGAACGTTTCAGATTGAGTGCGATCGAGATAAAAGTTTCTTAGATGAATTCTTTATACTAATTGTTTAGTAGTTATTCAAATAAGAATAAAGAAAATTGTAACAAGGCAGCACATAAGAATAGAGTAATGTCAACAAAACACACTGTGATGGTAGCAAAATTGTCTGCACTTAAAACAGCCACATACATGTGCACAAACATTGAGCATATAAGAGCGAGGTTAGACACAAAACAAAGCAAAGAAATGTGCAAAAAATGTTGTACAGGTATGTATGTAAGAATAGAAAACGCAAACCGCACCATTGCAATACATGAAGACAAACACCCGATGGTGTGAAAATAAAATTCTAATAAATGAGATCCGACACTGTGGTAATAACTAGCAAATTTTTATTTCAAAGTTTAGTAAAAACACGATATTTGTCAACACAGTTTAGATTTTAAAGTCATTCTTGGGTCAATCAATCTCCTGGTGGGCCCGTTTCTTCTTCCCCCGAATGCTTCTCTTGGTGTGCTGCTTGGCGTATTTTTCATCAGGGCTTTCCCGCAGCAGCAACCAGCAGAAATCAGCCATCATAGTGGTGTTCCATCTTCCTTGGTACCTTCTCTCTGCGTCCTTGATGTCTTGGTGAAACCTTTTACCTTGTTCTTCACTGTACGCCCCCAAGTTTTCGGGAAAGTAGTTCACATGGGAGTGCAAGAAATGGACTTTCAGGCTCATGTTACAGCCTTGTTCTTTGAAGGCATTGAGCATCCTGGCAACAATATCCTTATAGTTCTCATCCCGCCAGTTCCCCAAGAATTTGAGAACAACATCCTTGAAGGAATCCCAGGCTTCTTTTTCCTTCTCGGACATCGTTTCAGCGAATGCTCCATCTGAAATGAGTTTCCTTATATCAGGGCCAACAAACACTCCTTCCTTTAGCTTTGCTTCAGAAAGTCGGGGGAACTTTGAGCAAAGATACCGAAAGCACTCACCATCTTTTGGAAGGGACTTATTTATTTATTTATTTATTTAACAGTTCTTCTATACCGCTCTATTTTAGATCAGAGCGGTTTACATTTAACATCAACTATACAACACAAGGAAATTTGAGTTGTATTTACAATAAACAGGGAGATCAACTTGGCAGTAACTGGGGGAACTATGTACATTCTATAACTCTATACATTGTATTACACTGGTACCTGATTTCAGGTAGGACATATCTACATCTTATTTACACTGGGGGTCTTAATTCTATTTCAGTGGGTACTTCTGAGCGATCAGTTGATTATCCTTTTTCATGCTGAGTCTGATTGTTTAATTGTAATGAGTGATTGTCTGAGGGGCCATATGCATGGTTATTAAGGCTGGATTCCGGGTAGTATGTAGTGAACAGGTGCTGCTTTAATGCCTTCCTGAAGTGGGTTAGGTAAGTGATGTTTCGAATAGAGGTGGGGAGAGCATTCCATGCTCTGGGCGTGTAAATCGTAAAGGCCCTATTTGTTGTTGCTTTTGTGCATTTTGTTATTACTTTTGGGACCTCTAGGGTGTTTTGCATCATGGGTCTTCTGTTTCTGTTCTGTGGTACTTTATGTATCATCTTGCTGAGGGCTGTGGGGGTCATAGTGTTTGAGGCTTTGAAGGTTAAGGTTAGAGCTTTGTGGAGGGTTCTTGCTTGAACCGGTAACCAATGGAGGTTCATCAGCACTGGCGTTATGTGCTCTCTCCGTGAGGCCCCTGTTAGTACTCTTGCAGCAGTGTTCATTGCAAGCTGGAGAGGAGCTAGCGTTGCTTGAGGGAGACCATATAGAATTACGTTGGCATAGTCGAAATGTGGTAATATCAATGCCTGATAGATCGATCGGTAGTCGCTGAAGTCAAGTAGCGGTCGGAGATGTTTTAAGGTCCTTATTTTCATGTATACTGTTTTTACTGTGTTTTTTATGTGGGTTTTCAGATCCAGTTGTTGATCTAGTGTAACGCCAAGGTAGCGTATTGTAGGTTTAGTTTTCAGTTCTGTGTTGCCGATTTTTAAAGAGAGTGGAGGGGTGAAGTCCTGGTTCCTTGAGATGAAAAGGACATCTGTTTTACTGTAGTTGATTCTCATGTTTTGTGTGCTGAACCATTCTGCTGTTGCCTCAAAACATCTTGTTAGAGGGGAGAGGTCTGGTTGGTTGGTCCTGAATGGGATGTATAGGAGGATGTCATCTGCGTAGGCTAGACAGTTGACCTTGAATGAACGTGCTAGTGCACATATGGGCTGCATGTAGATGTTAAACATCAATGCAGATAGTGACGAGCCCTGTGGTACACCCTGGTTTTGTAAAAATGGTTCGGAGGTTGTGGAGCCTGACCTTACATGTTGCCATCTATTAGTCAGGTATGACTTGCACCACTTTAGAGCTGTTCCCTGAATTCCTTTCTCGCTGAGGCGTTTGTATGAGGATCTCGTGACTCACCGAGTCGAAAGCCGCTGCAATGTCGAGGAATATGAGGGCGAATCCTTGATTAATTTTGTCAGTTCCAGAGACTAGATGGTCAAATAGGTTGGTGAGAAGGGTTTCAACCCCATGTGCTTCTCTGAACCCATGCTGGGAAGGATCCAGTGGGGCTTCAGTATCAATATGCTGTTGAATTTGGCGCTGTACTAGCTTTTCAATTACTTTGGCAAGCATGGGGATACTTGAAATTGGTCTGTAAGATTCCACTTTCGTTGGGTCCAGCTTGTTATTTTTTAGCAGTGGTCTGATTGATGTTTGTTTCAGACTTTGTGGAAACGATCCGGTTGTAAGAGATTGGTTTATTAATTTGCTCAGATATTGGCTTAAGTCACATCGTAACTCCTTTATCCATAAAGCAGGGCATGGGTCATTGGGTGCGGTAGTGGGGTTGATTGCAGCGATAGTGTCTTCAATCTCTCTGCGTGATATTTTTTCAAATTTGGATAGTGGTGATGGTTGGGGCAAGTTATGCTGAGAGCTGTTTTCCGCGGAGCTCGAGGTTGCACCAGCCTGGGTCACTTCAGGTTGTAGGTAGTTGGTTGCAGATGTAGTAGTCTGGATCATTTTAGACTGTAAGTAGTTGGAGTATGCTTGGGGGTGTGGCATCTGTGACTGGTCTGCTGGAGGTTCTCTTATGAGAGATTTCACTATATTGAAGAGGTCGTGGGGCTTGTTTAGTGACCGCTTCAAGATGTCGGAATGATATTGTTTCCGCTTTTTTGTTAATTCATCACGGTGTGCTCTTAGGTGATTGATGTAATTACCTTGATCTTCAGTAGAGCGAGATCGACGCCATCTTCTCTCGAGCCTACGCAGGCACTTGAGTGAATCTCGGAGGTCTTTGGTATACCATGGTGCGTGCTCTCGTTTCTTTGTTGTTTTATTAGTGGCTGGTATGCATGCGATGGTCTTAAGGCTCTCGTCCCATGTGGACACCAATACATCTAGGTCGTGTGGTATGTTGTTGAGGAGTGGGAGGATCTTCTCTCGAAGCTCTTCTTTATTAAAGGGGCGGAAGCGATTCAAAGAGGTTTCGTGGACAGTGTTGATTTTGTTGGAGTTTTTATTGTGTGTGTTAATAGGTATCTGGAATTGGATCAGGCTGTGATCTGACCATGGCACAGGAGTTATGGTTGGTGGCATTGGTTGGGTGGTATCCGTATCTGTCTGTGGGGCAAAGATCAGGTCAAGTTTGTTTGCCTTGACGTGGGTGGGATTATTGACCAGCTGATCGTAGCCTAGTTCCTGTAACGCTTCTATGAAAGCCGAGGCTTGAGATTCCGGTAGCGTAGGCAGGTTGAAATCACCTAGGATCCAGTTCTGGGATCGTGGTCTGTTTGAGTTGCAGGCGAGGCCCATTATCGTTGCAAGATCCTCTGAACATGGTGTTGGTGCTCGGTACAGTAGGTTGATCGTGCAGGTGTTATTTGTTATGGTGAGTGAGTCCAGGTGGGCTGTGCTGGTTGAGTTGCACATCTGGAAGCCTAGGCAAGTTTTGACAAGGATGAGTGTTCCTCCTCCTCTCTGATTGGTTCTATGGCATGTGTGGACTGAGAAACCTGTGGGTAACATCTGGTTGATGATTGCGTTGTCACATTCTGATAGCCAGGTTTCTGTGATCATGATGATATCAAGATCATGGGTCGTGACCAGATCGGTAATTATTGGCCATTTTGTACGTATTGACCTTGCGTTGATGAGTGCACACTTCAGGGCTTGATGGTGTTGCTGACGGTCCAAATGTGACTTCTTGAAATGTTGAAGTGGGATGTGTAATAAATGTGAGTAAGTTGCGTCATTTGGTTCTCTTGGGGGGTGTTGGTGATTCTCCGTCCATCTTTTCCCGTCACTGTGGAGTATTGGGATGTGGTTAGTGCCTGTGTGAAAGGCTTGGGATGTAAGGGGGAGCCAGGAGGCTAGGTGTAGACACGCCAAGGCTATAAATGGGTGCATTTTGTGATGTCTTTGTGAAATAGTATGTGAGCTGTTTGTTGCTGGTAATTAGTGGGACCGGTATTGAGTATTGTGCTAGCTTGGCTATTGTGCTAGTTATCCGCAGTGTATAAACTTACTGTCTGGCGATGAGTATGTATTTGGAACAAGGTTGCAGTATATAGGACAGGAACAGTATAGCACAGAGCAGAACAATGAGGCAATGTGTCAGTCAGTGGATAATGATACAATGTAACACTCAGCAAAGTTTAATGAGACCCAACTTAATGTGGAGAGGTGGTAATAGAATTTTATCACGAGGTACCAAGCTCTCATGAAGAACATTTTTCTCACCGGGTCTCAAATACTCCCGAATTGGCCAGTCTTTTTTCCCCCAGTGTAGGACGCGGGCCCGGCTATCCCACAAGCAAAGGAAGCAGGGATATTTGGTGAAACCGGATTGCTGCCCTAATAGCATGGATAGAATTTTAAAGTCTCCACAAATCATCCACTTATGCTCATCATAACAAATCTTCTGAAGAATCAGGGCCAAATTCTCGTATTTTTCTTGGAGAATAACAGCGTGAGCAATAGGAACTGAAGCAAATGTGTTGCCATTATGAAGAAGAACACCTTTTATGCTGTCTTTTGATGAATCAATGAACAGCCGCCATTCAGCAGGATCATACTTGAGTTTAAACTTTTCCATCACTCCGTATATATCGTTGCAAAATACCAAATCTTCCTCTTTGCTGAAATACTTCAAAAATTGTGTCTCGCGGTTGCGGTACCTATAAAAAGTTGTTCCTGGTGACAATAGATTTTTCTGTTTAAGCCGAGAACCTAGCAGTTGGGCAGCATCTTTTGGGAGTCCTAAATCCCGGACTAAATCATTCAATTCAGCTTGAGAGAAAAGTTCAGGTTTCAGATCTGGTTCAGTTTCAAACTCGGAAGTACTGGACTCATCGGGAAAAGCCATCTGATGAGTCTCATCATGATCAGAACCGTCCACACAAATATGATCCAAAGATTTTGGTGGTTCAGGCACAGGTACTTCGTTGCTATGAGGCATAGGCCTAATTGCTGAGGGAAGGTTGGGGTAACTTATTACGTTCTTATTTTTTAAGTTGTATCCTTTCACAATGCAAGAGCAAAAATAGCAGTCACTGCTGTGGTCTCTTTGTTCACGCCACATCATAGGTATTCTGAAACGAAATGCTTGTTTTTTACCTTTCATCCATAAGCATAGATCTTCCTCACATGTCTTGCACACTTTGTGAGGAGCCCACGGTTTGTCTTGATCGCCTAACTTCAAACCGAAATAGGCGAAATATACTTTTTTAATAAATGCAGAAATGTTCCTCTGCCGCTTTTTCACGGTATATTCCCCACAAATAAAACAAAAACTGTCCGGAGAGTTGACGCAACCTCTGGCTCTGTGAGCCATCACAAATACACAGCACTGCAAACTACAACTGTAGTGAACCACTTCAGAATAAAGCTGGATTACGACTGAGCAAACAAAAGGTAATAATGAACTTGCAAGAAACTGAAATTTGACAGGAACGTTCATGTCGCAACCACCGTGTTTGAGCGAGCGAACGAGGTGAGGCGAACAGGAAAGAACATGCGCCAGTGCGAGTACTGGATTTAGCCCCCCGCCTCCCAATTGTCCTGTTAATGTATAAAATGAATACAAAACACTCTAAAATATCATGAGGGAGTGTTTCTAGTTAGTTAACCATTACAACCTCTATTTTGGGCCAAGAAAATAAACTGCAGTCGGCTAAAAAGAAATTATGTGAACATTCCTTATATGGGTAAGAAATCTAATTTTGCAAGAAAACGTGACGTGATGGAACATTTTGGCTATTTTTCCTGGATTCAGCACCCCAAAATCTATAGGAATCAGTTGCAAAACTGGAGGCAGTTTTTTGGTAGTGTACTGTGGTGAACAGCGCCCTCCTGAGCCTATGAAAACGGATGAAAATCCTGAGGTTCAGCAGGATTTATCCCTATTTGAGAAACCAAGGAAGAAAGAGAGACTCTATTCCACAGAGCTGAGCATGGAGACCAGCCCAGGGGAGGAGTCCTGCAGTCCTGATTGGGCACACCCTGTCCTGTGAAGGGGCGTGTCCAGGAGAGAACGTGGTTTTAAACCAGAGCATGGCTTTGCTAGTCAGATGGAGAATGAGAGAAAGAAGGAGAGGAGGAGGAATGATTGGAAGTCCAGAAAACAGTATGCTGATACTTGGGAACCTGGCATTGGAAAGAAACCTGCAAAGTTCTATTCAGAGGCAGTGAGTAGAAGTCCCAAGGAGAGAGGACCTAGCCCTGAATTAGACAAACGTTGGAAGGCAAAGCCCTGGGAAAGGAAGCCTTCAAGGCAGGCACAAGAAAGAAAACAATCATTCTGTGAAGTACCGTTTGAGCCAGAGAGCAACAAACATTCTAACAGCTGGAGAACGTTGGAGCCATCTGAAGTCAGAACGGCATGGCAACAAGTAAGTGAATGGCCACAAAGTTTCCAGGCTGAACGTAAAGCTAACTCTCCTGTGTGTGAAACATTAGCAAAAGAGACTAGCAGTTACTCTGACACAATTAATCTAAGAGAGGAGAAAATAAACAGCCTTAAGCCAGAGGGAAGTTGTATAGCTGATAGCAATTCCCTACCTCCCAAACAGCAGGCTGAATTGCTCCTACAGAGTTTTAAGCAGTTTTTAGAGTTGCAAGCTAGAAGATAGCCAGTGTTACCAGAAGCCAGTAATTCCATACAGCTTGAAGAATTAACACAAGATAATACAGACTTACCAGATTGTGAGAGCATGGATTGCACGGTCTGCTGTGTAGAGATGCCAAGCTGAAGGAAACTGCTTTTTACCGTATGTGAATTGAATGCTACGGAGCTGTTGTATTGCCTAGCTGAGAAAGCTCTAATTATGTGCACCTGATTTTCCCCAGCACTGTGAAGGTAACAGTGGCTGAAAGAGGCTGCAGTGAATCTAACTGACCTCTTGGGGCAAAGTGAGTAATTTGCTGAGAAGTGAAAAGAAGCAGTTATAATTTAAGTTGCCTTTATCCTAAGTTTTCCTGTTAGCATTTGAAGCACCTATTTTGTTTGCATTTATTTGCCATGTGATGGAACAATATCCTTTACTATAATAAAAATACTGGAAACCCCATAACTACAACTCTTTATTTCGGAGCGAGAGGAGCAGGAACTACAATACCCAGCATTCCCTGGATACAGGTTACTCTCCTTCCTCACGAAGCATCAGACCGCCGCTCCTGTCTTTAGCCCCAAGGCCGGGCAGGAGCGCCGCAGTACCTGTGTAATCAAATTCTGGAATTCTTTACTGTAGGATGTAGTAAAAGCTGTTAGTTTAACTGGGTTTAAAAAGGATTGGAGAAATCTACTGCTTATTCAGGGATAAGCAAAGTGGAATCAGTGTACCTTTTTGAAAACCTAAGGGCACAAACCAGTCTAGAACATGGTAATGATGCAATAGATAATCCTTTATTAATATCACTCCATCCAGGGGTACAGATAGTCTAACCGGACATGGCCGCATTTTGGCATTGTCTTCCTCAGGGGTTTGATAGGCACGTGAGCAAAGTTGCATCTCTGTACTTCTCATTCAAGTAAATCTTACTGTAATGAACAGAAACCTCTTTAGTCTGACAAAATATCCACTATGAAACAAGAATCTATATATGTCTCTTTTGCTAATTTTTTTCAATGCTCACTGTAAACCATCTCATCTTAATCCACTGTCCTTGGCTGCAACTATCAGTCTCTCATCCTTCGGCTTCAGTTCACCTCTCCTTAATTATGTACATGTCTGTACCTAATCAACAAAGGATCAAGTCAGGAATGTGGAATATGATCTCAATCTCTCAAATTTACTGCTACTGCTTTTTCATAGCATTTGATTCATACCAAAGAGAGCCTCCTTCTGGAGTTTGTAAGCTGTTACTTGTATGGGTAATGTATCAAGGCATGCTTGGAAATTCCTCTTAATTAAACTTGTGGCTCCCAATATGATGGGAAATAACTCGATATCTTTCTGCCATATTTTCTTGGTCTCCAACTACATTTCTTGGTACTTAAAGATTTCCCCCCTCTCAACATGATTCATAGAATGGTTGTTTAGAACTGACACCTCTATGATCAATGCTATTCTAGCATTCTTCTTTACTACTATGTCTGACTTCCTTGCATCCAGCTTTTTATTGGTTGGAATGGGAGTATCCCAGGTGATCATAACCTCTTCATTCTCTGTAGGTACAGTGCTGTTGTTGTGTTTACAGAGTTTCCAATGGATGAGGCGTACTACTTTATTGTGCCTTTTTTTACAGAAATTTTCTGCCATTAGAACTTCACAGCCAGCTATGAGATAAGTTACTGTTTCCAGCTCTTTTTTTAAAGAATCTACATATGTCTCTTTTGCTAATGTTTTCAATGCTCGCTGTAAACAATCTCTTCTTAATCCGCTGTCCTTGGCTATTGTTGGTAAGTCACATCGAGTCATTGTTGACTCCTGGAGATCCTCTGGATAGTTTACCTAAACTTTATTCAATTTTCAGCTAAGTAGCTTGTTATTGATAGAGTGTTACTCATAGCTGTTGTTATTGTATTGATCCTTTCATTGCCAGCCTTCCTCTTTTATGGGGCACTGACCAACACCACCAGCACAACAAACCTCGATATAGTAATCATAACCAACAATTACTGCTCCATCAACCTACTGTACAGAGCTCCATCAACATCCCCCGATGACCTCTCTATGATAATCGATCTTGCCTGCAATACCCCAAACCTTCGCACCCCAAACTGGATACTAGGAGATTTCAATCTACCAGCCCTACAAGACACTCAAGCAACAGCATTACTCGATGCCCTCAAAGAACTAGGATATCAGCAACTAATCAATGAAACATATTGGACCAGATTTTCGTCCCACTAACCACTTTTGACACAGATTACGTCCCTTTGCTGTCCTATACTGTGGTACCCTGGTCTGACCACAAGCTAATCATGTTTCAAATACCCGTATCTAACCACTGACAGAAACCCCCCCGGAAGTCAGAGGAACCCCACAAGGATGCCAACATGAAGGTTCCGACCTTTCAACAAGGAGACCATCCTGAACCAAACCCAGCCACTCCTCTCCATAACAACATCCAGCCTTGACAGGTTGGTCTCCAGCTGGAATAATAGCCTCAGTACCATCACACAATGCCAAGCATCTAACAAGGCTCCAAGGAAACGAGCCGCAGCGCCCTGGTACTCCAACGAACTGCGAAATCACTCCTCCACCTAAGAAAGCTCGAAAGACGCTGGTGGCGATCACGCTCCTCAGAAGATCAGGACGCATATAACCTCCAACTGGCAAAACACCACAATGCAATAACAGAGAAAATAAGGCAATCATACACTGTGTGAGACCATGCCGGTCCTAGGCGGTTGCCTAGACCCGGGATAGCCTGGAGTTGTGGTAAATAAAGGACACTGTAGTCGTGATCCGAATGAAATTAAAGTTGGGTTTTATTCCCCTTCCCTTGAGGATGTCGTAGAATAAGGGACAACATATAGAACGGTTGTTTTCACCAGGGTAAAGGATGTTTAACCAAAAATAATCATGCTTCTTTCCAGCAATAAAGTCCAGCACTTTTCAATGTGCAAAATACAGTTTCTTTCTTGCTCTTTCCGTTTAACAAAGACTCTCTATATCATCAGTCACGCATACAGCACATTCCATGGGTTCAAGGATATTTTCTGAGCTATTGCTCTCCCATTGCATAGGGCTAAGACCTGTCCCTGTATAAGGACACGGAGCCCCTATGAAGCTGCTCTCTGTGTCTTGCTCTGGGGAAACCTCAGTTGCCACCAGTTGGAGCGGCTTTTGTATGTCCCAGATATCAGGAGCTGTGCTGGGGATTTCTTCCCACGGCTTGGGCAAATAAGAGTTCCCTTGCTGGTTATAAGCCTGGCTTCTATCCCGGAGACTCCCTTTTCTCCCCTTAGCAAAAACAGGGTACTTATCTTTTCCTTTGGAGAAGATGATCTCAAACCCCTCTGCTTCCAGCCAAGGCTTCCTCTCTGCTCTGCAGCCTGCTCTTCTGTGGGAACCCTGGTTATGATGTCTGGCTGAGGGAAACTCACTTCCTGCTTCCCATGTGCTTCTTTGGTCGTGACCTCTGCCTTCTGTTAACTGGACAGTTTGCCTTGAAGTGAGGACCCCTCTGGCTGGGAAGACCTTGCTGCAGTTTTGCTTATCCCACCTGGGTTGGCCAGCCTGTCTTTCTCCAGCCCTGGTTCTCCAAGGTAACGTGTCTTCCTGCAATTGCTTGGGATTTCTACTCTCACCTTCTCTCCAAGCCTGCCTGAAACAGCAGTCAGAGTTCCTTTGGTCTCTGCCTTCCTCCTGGCATTCAAACTCCGGCTCCAGCCCTAATCCAGGCTCCAGTTTCCACTGCCAATGCTCATTCTGCTGCTTCCAACTCTCTTCCTCCTCCTTGTTCTCCTTGTTCTCCTTGTTCCCCTTGTTCCCCTTCTGTGAGATTCCCCACCTGCTTTTATCTCTCAGCTCATCTAACGTGGAACGTGAGTCTGAGTCCAGGTGAGCCTGATTGGCACTCTCAATTCTTACTGCGTCACTACAACCCTGTGGAAAGTTTGTTTTCCTTTTCCCTGCCTCTCTGCACTGTGAATGCTGCAACTGCCCCTGAGGCTGCAAGGTAAGCTCTTCTTCCTTTTCATTTCTTAATATTTCAGGGTCTGTGTTTTCTAACTCCTGACAGGTAAGTCCTTCCTCCACATTGTCCTTTAATGTTTCAGGCTTAGTGCTGTCTAGCTCCTGACAAGTAAGTTCTTCCTTTGCATTGTTCTTTAATGTTTCAGGCCTAGTGCTGTCTAGCTCCTGACAAGTAAGCTCTTCCTCTGCACTACCCTTTAATATTCCAGATTTTGTGCTGTCTACCTCATGACATATCCCCCCTCTTAAGCTATTTCGGGCTGGGGAACATATGTCCTTACAGCACGAAATACAGGTTACGACAGTCACCTGGACCGGCCGCTGTACCTGCAACTTCCCAACTGCCGCTGTCCGCTCTTGCCAGGGTTTCAGGACGTTGATGTGATACACCTGACAGCGTCCCTTGTCTGTTTCGACCACATAAGAGACTGGTCCCTTGTGATCTATTACCGTGTAGGGCCCCCTCCACTGAGCTTCAAATTTCGGCCCAGGGTCTGCTACCATCACAACTACCTTATCCCCAATTGTGAGCTGACGGGGCTTTTTCCCCCGGTCGTAATATTTCTTCTGCAGCCGTTGACTACCCTGTAAATGTTGTTCCGCCGCCTCTGAGGACCTCTGCAACCACGACCTAAGTTCCTGTAGGAACTGCGGTATTCCTACCTCCTCTCGTTTTGGCTCCACCCACTGATCCCTTAAAATGTCAAGTATGCCCCTTGGAGCTCGGCCGAACATTAGCTCGTATGGGGAAACTCCTAATGAAGCCTGTGTGCGCTCCCTGCTTGCATACAAAGCGAATGGGAGCATAATATCCCAATCGGCCATTTTCCCGTCCAATCCCCGCCTTAATAATTGTTTGAGGGTCTGATTAAACCGTTCTACCATCCCGTTGGCCTGGGGATGATATGCTGATGTTTTCAAGTGACGGATCCCGAAGGCATCCCATACTTGGGTCAAGTATCGGGACAGGAAATTGCTCCCCCTATCTGTTAGCATTTCCTTTGGGAACCCTACTTCACAAAATATCTTGATAAGTTCCCCCGCTATTGTTCAAGCTGAAATGTTCCTTAGCGGTATAGCCCAGGGGAACCGGATGGCCTGATCCATGATGACTAGGATATATTGGAACCCTCTAGGGGTCCTTACTAAGGGACCGACGATGTCCATCGCCATCCGTCATATAGGTTCGGCTATAGTGGGCATTGGTATCAAAGGCACCCCCTTAGGTCTTGCGGCAGAGACCCTCTGACACGCAGGGCATGCCTCACAGAAACGCTTGGTTTCCCGGACACACCTGGCCAGTAGAAACGGGCCAGTACCTGGTCTAGGGTACCTACGACCCCTTTATGTGCCCCTACCGGATGGTCATGGGCCAACCTCATCACCGTTGCTTTAAAAGGAGTGGGTACTACTAGCTGTTTCCTCACAGCCCCAGTCTGTGGATCGTTACTTTCCCTATACAGCAACTGCTCTTCTAGGAAAAATCTGGGAAGAGCATCTCCCCCGGACTGGGCATATTCAAAAGCACGCCTTAAGGCGGGATCCACTTTTTGTTCCTTTGCAAATGAGGGAAACTTTTGTACTAGCTCTTCGGGTACCCAGGGAAAACCCATCCCCTCTCCTGCCCCTGCTCTTAGCTGGGCCCTATTGTGGCGCTCTCGCCTCTTATCACCCTTACTTTTCTTAACTACTTTCTTTGGAGGGTTGATCAAATCTTCATGGCTGGGTAGTTCTCCTAGCCCTTCCTCTAGGGGTGTATCTTCTTCTTCTTCCTGTGGTGCAACTTCTTCCTCCGAAGGAGGGTCACTATCCTCCTCGGGTTCAAAGTTTTCCCGTGAACTGTGGGCCTGGGACCTTGTGGACACTAGTCCCCTTTTCTCTTGCCTGCCCTCCCCTATGCCCCTATAAAAATGTGGCCAATCTTGACCTAAAACTATGTCATAGGGTAAATGGGGAATTACTGCTACTAGGAGCTTCCTATATGTGCCTAGTGCTTTTACTAACACCCTATATTGAGGATAAGAGGTGGATGACCCGTGTATACAACGGATCTTGATATTGCCTTCTGGCTGATTCAGGGGAACTGCCTCACTGTCCTGTAGAAAACCCCAAAATTTTTCTGACACCATTGTTTGTTCAGCTCCTGAATCTAATAAAGCCTTGGCCAACACCCCCTGCACTTCCACCTCAAGGCGAAAGCCTTCTTGCTTGTATTGTGCTTTTTCACCCATTAGTGCTGTGCGCTCTCTGCATTCATACCTCTTGTGACCCCTCCTCCCACATTTAAAACATATTATGCAAGAGTCATGCGCTATACATTTACTTCTACATTTTTCTGTAGTTGGTATGCTCAATCCTGGGTCTTTCATAACTCTACCAGAGTTTGCCATGCCACGCGAGCCGCTAGCCCCTCCTTGGGATCCATGGGCTACCTGAGCCTCCATGAATCTCTCTGTTAGGAGAGTAGCCTCGTCCATCGTCTGGCAGTTCTGTAGAGTGAGGAATGACCTTACCTCTACAGGCACAGCTTCACAGAATTGCTCTAACACAAGCATATCTAAAACACTTTCCATTGTCTTCCCTTCCGGCATGAGCCACTTCTATACAAGGCGACGAATCCGCTGGCCTAGTGCCTTCGGAGTTTCACCCTGTTGGATCTTTGTAGCCCTCAACATTCTACGGTATACCATAGGCGACAGGCCTAGCCTATCCCATATGGCTGCTTTCACATTGGCATACTCATTAGCCTGGGCGGCCTGCATAGCCTTGTATGCCGCCAGGGCTTCTCCCGTCAGGGATGTAGCTAGGCGAACCGCCCATTGTTGCTCGGGCCAGCCTGCACCACGAGCTACACGCTCAAAGGCCTCCAGAAAATCGTCTATATTGTCTTTTCCTGACCACTGTCCAAAAGACAAAATACCACATGTCTGTGGGCCTACCCCACCAAAGTGTCCTTCGGTTTTCCTCTCGGCTTGCCGCTCCTGCAGTACCGCCTGCAACAAGTCCGTCAGCGGCTTTTGCTGTATCTGCATGGCGGCTAGTGCTTGTTCTTGGCACTGCTGGGCAAGTTCACGTTGCTTCTCAAACTGGAGCCCCATCCACTTCAGGATATCCGCTGGTGACTCCATGTTGGCAACCTGCAATAATCGGAGAGAAAAAAAAAAACAAGTGCGGAACCTCTCTTTTTTTTTTTCACTGCTCCCCCACTGGGATTTTCAGTCCGTCAGATACCTCCTCAGAATCCCACCCTGGCTGTCCCAGATACTATTACCTGAGTCAGGTGGTGATTCTGGCCTTGAGAAGGTCTTTGACTGCTCCCGGTTCCTGGTGTTGTCTGGGCGTGGTTCCACCTCCGTCCTGGTTGCGTCCTCTGGCGCTGGTGACTCCGTCCCTCTTGCGCGGTGTCCTCTTTTCTGGCATCCAAGAACTACGCCATTTGTGAGACCATGCCGGTCCTAGGCGGTTGCCTAGACCCGGGATAGCCGGGAGTTGTGGTAAATAAAGGACACTGTAGTCATGATCCGAATGAAATTAAAGTTGGGTTTTATTCCCCTTCCCTTGAGGATGTCGTAGAATAAGGGACAACATAAAGAACGGTTGTTTTCACCAGGGTAAAGGATGTTTAACCAAAAATAATCATGCTTCTTTCCAGCAATAAAATCCAACACTTTTCAATGTGCAAAATACAGTTTCTTTCTTGCTCTTTCCATTTAACAAAGACTCTCTATATCATCAGTCACGCATACAGCACATTCCATGGGTTCAAGGATATTTTCTGAGCTATTGCTCTCCCATTGCATAGGGCTAAGACCTGTCCCTGTATAAGGACATGGAGCCCCTATGAAGCTGCTCTCTGTGTCTTGCTCTGGGGAAACCTAAGTTGCCACCAGTGGGAGCGGCTTTTGTATGTCCCAGATATCAGGAGCTGTGCTGGGGATTTCTTCCCACGGCTTGGGCAAATAAGAGTTCCTTGCTGGTTATAAGCCTGGCTTCTATCCCGGAGACTCCCTTTTCTCCCCTTAGCAAAAACAGGGTACTTATCTTTTCCTTTGGAGAAGATGATCTCAAACCCCTCTGCTTCCAGCCAAGGCTTCCTCTCTGCTCTGCAGCCTGCTCTTCTGTGGGAACCCTGGTTACGATTAAAAAGAAAGGAGTAGTGCGGGGATGTTTTGAAAACTTCCTCTAATCTTGGATTTTAAAAGTCGGACAAGCAAACAACGGCAAAGTTGGCACTTTGCCAGAATTGGCATATATATCCGGCAAGCGAGAAGGCCTTTATAGAAAGACACAAGTTATCATTGTGGCAAGAAAATCATATAGCCAAAGCCCCTGAGGAAGGCATAAACGAAACACGGCCTGTGTCGGGCCTGGCTTTATGAAATAAAGGTGGTATTATAGTTCCTTCCTTGCCTCCACGGTTTTTACAAGAAGCACATCGAAGACACCATCTTCACGATCAACACCACCATAGCTCAGACCGACCCCTGTCCCACCTTCTGGATAAAGGAACTACAGAGTGAGTTTAGCCCGTTCATAGCCAGACTCATGGATCTATCTGTTGCAACAGGCTCATTCCCCCAAAGCCTTAAACACACATCCATCAGACCTCTGCTGAAAAACAGCAAGCTCGACCCCCAGAAAGTAGACTCGTACAGACTCATATCCAGCATACTGCTACTAGCCAAAATAATTGAAAAAGAGGTCCAATGCCAGATACAACAACACATCAATAACACCGCACCACTGGACCCCTGCCAACATGGATTTAGAGAATCTCATGGTGTGGAGACGCTACTCACCACCCTCTTCAACAACATACTCACTGGAATAGATGACATCCATCACGGTGTCGTCCTTGTCTTCTTGGATATAGCCGCCGCATTTGACTCAGTGAGCCACGAGATTCTCCTGAGGCGTCTCGAAGAGAAGGGCATCTGTGACGTAGCACTAACCTGGTGCAAGTCATACTTGTCTGACAGAGGTCAGCATGTACAAACAGACATCTCAACATCGGAACCTTTCCACCAGAAACAAGGAGTTCCGCAAGGATCCTCCCTATCCGCCCTGATGTTCAACCTTTACATGCAGCCCATCTGCGACCTCATCCGTTCATTTCATGTTGAATGCCTGATATATGCAGATGATGTTCTACTCTACATGCCTTTCCTAACTGACCAACTAGACCTCTCCCCACTAACAGACTGTTTTGATGCAGTAGCCAACTGGCTCCAAAATCAAAACCTCTGGATACAGCACAAGAAGACAGAAGTCCTGTTCATCACCAGGAACCAAAATTTCACCCTACCTAAAAGTCAGGGAGCCTACCTAAAAGTCAGGGAGGCAGAGCTGCAAACCAAGCCCACAATCTGATACCTTGGTGTCACCCTAGACCTACGACTGGACATGAAGACACACATTGGTAACATGGTAAGAGCAGTCTACCATAAGATCCGGACACTCAGACATTTACGCCCCCTACTACAACCAGATGATTTCCGATCAATCTTTCAAGCACTAACCATTCCACATCTCGACTACGCCAACGCGATCCTGCAAGGACTCCCAAAATCCACCCTGAGTCCACTCCAACTTGCCATGAATACTGCGACCAGAGTTCTAGATGGCGCCTCCAGGCGCGACCATGTGACGCCCATCCTGAAAAAGCTCCATTGGCTCCCCATCCACAGTAGGCTTGCCTTCAAGACCTTGCTGCTAACCTTTAAGGCCATTAACAGGCTCTCATCCTCCTCACTTGCAGACCTTACACACATTACTCCCCCCAGGGCCAGATGATCTGCAGCAATAAACACACTGACAATCCCCAAAACAGAGACCCAATGCACTCAGGCAACAGCAAACAGGGCATTTAGGTACTGCGCACCCAAATGCTGGAATGCCCTACCACCCAACATACGGGCAATCCCCGACCTAACACAATTTAGGAAGGCATTGAAGCACCACCTTTTCCTCAAGTACTACCCAGAGGAAGGAACACCAACCTGCCTCACACACATTAAAGTGCTATAACGAATCTGTAATCATGTCCTGATATGATGCATATATATCTGTAAATAGTTACCCTGGTTATCCAAGTTGAATCCTCTGTTAATTGTAATTGCGGAGTAGTATCTGTGCCATAAAATTTTCTGTTCCTTGTAAACCACACTGATGCTGAATAGCGCGGTATAAAAGAAATGGTAAATAAATAAATAAATAATAAATAAATGGTGACCTTCTACATTGCCAAGCATTATGTCTTTCTCCAATAATCTCATAATGTGTCCAAAGTATGTAAGTCAAAGTCTTATCATCTGAGATTCCAAGGAAGGCTTAAGTTTGATCTTCTCTAGTACTGACTTGATTGTTCTTCAAGCAGTCCATAATATACACAGTATTCATTGCCAGCACCATAATTCAAAGGCATTGATTTTCGTCTTGTCTATCTTTTTCACTGTCCTTGGCTACGACTATCAATCTCTCATCGTTCGGTTTCAGTCTACCTCTCCTTAACCATTCAAATGTCTGTACTTGATCGACAAAGGACTCCTGGAGTAACACTCTGTGTTTCTCCACTGTATTCACTTATTTGCCACTTGTTTCTCCTCATTTACTGATCTAATTTTTTGAAGAGTTTTTTCTCCTGTTTTGCAAATTCTGTTGCTTCCTTCTCTGTATGTGCTTGTGGATTTTCATTCAATCATTCCTTCTAATTGTCAGAACGCTTGTCCAAGTTTGATAATGGAGACAGATTCTAGACATTTACTTTCATATTTCAGCCCTTTTTGTGAATTTGGATCCAATGATGCTATTAGGTAGGCGTGGATGCCTATGATAGTAGCTCTGTATAATATGTGTAATCAATCTCTATGAGGTCAAGCCCTCCTTCAGCTCTAGGAATGTACAGTTTCAGCATACACTGATTCTTGTAAATTACCTCATGGGCATGGCAGATATTTCTTGTTCTTACATCCAGTTTTTCAAGATCTTTTAGAGGCAGGTCTACAATCCAAAATATGTATGAGCGTACAGGAATTGACAGCTGATTCATGGCTTGTATCTTATTCCGTGATGTTAAAGCTCTTTTCAATAATGATTTTAGTCTCCTGTACTATTCTTTACTGATCTTTTCTCTCAGAGGTGTGTGCTTGAGTATTGTTCCTTCCTTTTACTCTGAGATATTTATATATGCCTTGCAATTCAAGATCCTTGAAGTACCAGCCCTTAGCCAGGGAGATGTTTTCCATTTTGCCTAATTTTCCTCTTAAGAAATTTGCCTTAGCACATTTGTCAAGGCTAAAAGTCATCCTAATGTCATCAGAAAAGCTTTTCACCACGTGGAATTGCAGCTGATCACAATTTTCCCCTGAGAGGAAGCCACTATAGATTTCCAAGTCATAGCATGAAGTACAGATCCATTGAAGGAGTAATATCTCCAAAGTGTTCCGTCAAATCCTGCATATTATGAGAACTTATAAACAAAGAAGGCTTAGGTGGGAGAGGTGGCATGCACTCAGTAGAGCTGAGAGAAGCCCCCTCTCTGGAAGAGGATGATACTTTCTCCAGAAATATTATCAAGGAAATATTTTGGAGACATTAATCTTATCTAATGCTGAAAATTTTATCACAAAATATTATGTCCCAAATGGGAAGAAAGTGATTAATGAATAATAAGAAGAAGGTATGGATTTTTTAATATCTAATTCTGAGTTTAATTTAGTGATGTTCTTAGAAGATTCTCAAGATAATATTGCCACTAGGGCAACTTTACTGGTTACTTTTGTCTCTGAATGTGATAAGCAGTTCATTTTAAAATCTTTCTTCAGGAACAAAAAGAGTTGTTATTTTCTGGTCACTGGATATCAGTTTTTCCTGATGTTTTTAGACCTATGCAGTAGTATAGGAGATATTTTCTGGATCTTGAGGCAAGAGTTGTAGTCTTGGGATCCACTTTCTTCTTGAGCTACCTGTGTAAATGTCTGGTTTCTTATCAGTATATTGGGTATGTTTCTGCCGATCCTGCTCAGTTGAAAGAATTTCTCCATGAAAGAGGAGTTAGGGAAACTTAAGAGCCTTTTTACTAAAGTGTGCTATGTAGTTAATGCACAATTTAGTATGTGTCAATTGCATGCTCAGGTCTATGGTAAGTTACCAAGTGGGCATGACAGTTAACACACACTGATTTTCATGGCAGCTGCCAATCACTCATTAAGATGACAAATGGGAGGATTAAGGGTAGAAAGTGGGCATGGTGAGCACACTACAGTTAGTGTGGGGATATTTATCATGCACTGTCAATTTTGTCATTGGCATTTATTTATTTATTTATTTATATTTCTTATATACCGTGCTATTATAATCAGTGCAGTGTACATTTGAACAAAAACATACTACAATGCCACAGGAACATCAAGTTTACAATGAACAAGGGTAGTTAAACCTGGAGGTAAAACAGGGGGGAACTATTTACAAGATATAGTAGTTTTATCTAGGGAACTTTAACAAATTAACTATTTACAAAATACAGTACACTTTCATATATCAGAGACATGTAAGGGACTTTGCAAAGGTATAAGTTCAAGAGTCAGGGGTGGGGGTGGGGAGGAACTGACTAACCATTCTCTTTGGGGGGCTGAGTTATGGGGTGGTTTGGGTAGGGAGTGGTGGTGGCTGTGTGTTTTCCAGAATTAGCTTCCGGGTAATGTTTTAAGAAGAGATGGTGTTTGAGGGCTTTTCTAAATAATGTTAAGTTCAAGATGGCTCGGATTTCGGTAGGGAGGGCATTCCAGGCCCTGGCTGCAAATATGGAGAAGGCCCTACTGGCTGTTGTCTTTGTGCATTTTTTCAGCAACTTAGGGACTTCAAGAGTGTTCATCAATGTGGATCTCCTATTTCTGTTGACTGGCGTGCTGTGGATAAGTTTACTGATGGGCATGGGGGGCTGGTTCCTTAGGGCTTTTAATGTCAGGACTAGAGTCTTGTATTGGGTTTTAGCCTGCAGAGGTAGCCAGTGGAAGTTCATCAGGACTTGCGTTATGTGGTCTGACCTCGATAATCCTACGAGTACCCTGGCGGCTGAGTTCATGGCTAGACGGAGCGGGCTTAGCGTTGACTGGGGAAGTCCGTGGAGAATGATATTAGCGAAGTCAAGATGTGGAAGTACCAAGGCTTGGAAAATTATTTGGTAGTCGGTGAAGTCAAGTAAGGGGCGGAGATGATTTAGTATGCGTATCTTGTGGTAGATTGCTTTTGTGGTGTTTTTCACATGTGCTGACATGTCGAGCCGTTGGTCAAGTGTAATGCCTAGATAGCGAATTGTGAATTTTGTCTTCAACTCAGCATTGTTGACTTGTAATGAGGAGGGTGGCGTGAACTTCTGATCTCTCGTAACAAATAGGACGCCAGTTTTGCTGTGGTTAATCCATAGGTTAAGTGATAGGAGCCATTCTGCTACCGCTTCAAAGCATCTTAATATTGGTGATAAGTCTGGTTTATCGATCTTGAAAGGTATGTAAATCAGGATGCCATCTGCATAGGAAGGCATTGAAGATTGAAAGAGCGGATTAAGGCACAGATTGGCTGCATATAGATGTTAAACATCAATGCAGATAGGGACGAACCCTGAGGCACACCTTGTTTCAGTGGAAATGGATCTGAGGTTGTGGGGCCTGTTCTGACTTGTTGCCATCTGTTGGCCAAATAAGATTTACACCATGCAAGAGCAGAGCCTTGTATTCCTTTCTCTATGAGACGGAGTAGTAGTGTCTCATGGTTCACCGAGTCAAAAGCGTCAGCGATGTCCATAAAGATGAGCACAGATCCTTGGTGGATGTTTTTGAGACCTGTGATTAGGTCATTGAAGAGGGTTGTGAGGATGGTGTCAACACCATGTGCTTCCCTGAAGCCATGTTGGGATGGGTCAAGTGGTGTTACAGTGTCGATGTGCTGTTGAATCTGTCGCTGGACCACCTTCTCAATGATTTTTGCAAGCAGGGGGATGCTTGAAATTGGTCTGAAGGATTCAACTTTAGAGGGGTCGAGTCTGCTGTTCTTCAACAGTGGACGAATTGATGTACACTTTAAGCTCTGTGGGAAGGACCCTGTTGAGAGGGATTGGTTCAGAATTCTGCTTATGGCAGGACTGAGGTCGTGGTGCAGCTCTTTAATCCAGCTAGCTGGGCAGGGATCATTGGGGGCAGTGGTGAGGTTAATGGATGAGATAATGTCTTGGATCTCTTTGTTGGATACCTCACGGAACTTGAGCAGAGGGTCTGGATGGGGAGTTTTGTGTGGGGTGGGGAGGGTTATGGAGGTTGCATTCATGTTAGTTTGGATCATCTTCGACTGTAGATAGTTGGAGTAACTTTAACTTTAACTTTATTCCACACTTGATAGACCGCTTACGTTAAAAACATTAAAGCGGTGTACAAATAAAATAAAAGGCAGCACTGCAAACTACGGAAAAAGAATGCCAAAAATAATAGGAAAGAGAGAAAAGAATAGCACAAAACTGTACAAACAATAATAAATAACAATTAAACATGGGCACGAGTTAAAACAATAAGCAGTATTCAAGTAACATAAGTTAAAAACAATAAAATTCAAACAATAATAGTCCTGTGGCTGGGGCATGGGTGGTTGAGCAAGTGCTGGGTCGCCTGTTAAGGACTTTACAATACTGAACAGGTCATGTGGTTTGTTCAGCGACCGCTTTAGTATATCTGAATGGTAATGTTTTCTTTTTTCCATCGTCTTTGTTTAGTGTATTTGTAGGTGAGAGGAGTATGCACAGAGTGCCTTGGGGGTCTGGGTTTGGCGCCACTGTCTCTCGAGCTTGCATAGGTGGAGAAGCAATGCTCTCAGATCTTCAGAGTACCATGGTGTGTGTTCCCATTTCTTTGGTTTCTTGCTAGTGGTTGGGAGGCAGGCGGCGGTTCTGAGAGCATCGTCACAGTGGGATACCAATTCATCTGGTTTGAGAGATGTGTTGGTAAGGAGAGGTAAGACCTTCTCGAGGACTTTGTCCTTAACGAGGGGCCGAAAGCATGTTGTCATGGTTCTGGGAGGGGCCTGTACTTTATTATCGCTATTGCTGTGGTGGTTGGTGGGTATGTAAAATGTGAGAAGGTTATGGTCAGACCAGGGTACTGGAGTTATGGAAGTCACAAGGCAATGGGTTGAGTTGATAACAGTCTGGGGAGCGAAGATCAGGTCGAGTTTGTTTCCTTAGTGTGGGTAGGAGAGTCAACGAGTTGCTTGTAGCCCAGGTCATACATTGCTTCAAGGAAGGCTGATGAATGTGCATCTTGCAGGGAAGGCAGGTTAAAGTCTCCTATTAGCCAACTTGGGGAGCGTGGGTTATTGGAATTGAAAGCGAGATCAATTATTGTTGGAAGGTCATCTGGTGAGGCCGTTGGTGCTCGGTACAGTAGGTTGATTGTACAGTGTTCATTTGTTATGGTGATCATGTCAAGATGGGTTGTACTGGTGGCGTTGCTTAGTTTAAATTGGAGTTCGGATCTGGTGAGGATGAGTGTACCGCCTCCCTTCTGGTTGGTCCTATGGCAGGCATAGATAGCGAAACCTGGTGGTGATATCTGGTTGATGAGAACGTTGTCACATTCGGAAAGCCATGTCTCAGTTATCATTAGGATATCGAGGTCATGGTGGGATATCAGGTCATTGACTACAGGCCATTTCGAACGTATTGATTTGGCGTTTATAAGTGCGCACTTGAGTATGCGTTGGTGATTGTATTTCTCAGTTTGGCTCTTAAGGTTTTGCAAGGGGATGTGTAGCAGATGAGGATGGGCTGTGTTATTTTTTATTGTGGTGTGGCGGGGGATTTCAGACCATCTTCTCCCATTGTTGTGGAGGACTGGGATGTGACTGATGCCAGGGTTAAAGGCATGCGATAAGTTGGAGGACAGGGAGGAGAGGAGGATAAGAGTTAGGGACAGGATTGGGTGCATTTTGAGGGTTACCTATGTAAGGAAACTTACTCAGGCACGGGGTCAGCAAGTCAAGATACAGAATTACAGAGATCAAACAATAAAGGCAGGTTTAGGCCAATGTGGAAGTAGACAATGTAAAAGCAATGTATCAACAGTGTAGCAAAGGCAGTATGGGCTAAAAGGAGTAGACAATGTAACAGCAATGTAACAACAGTGTAGCAGTGTTGTATCAGTTAGGGCAGAACAGTGTAAACAGTAATGTATCAGCAATGTAACAGCACTGTGTCAAATTAGGGCAGGACTAGCCTGGGAGGTTGTAGGGATTAGCAACAGCATTGCAACAGAGTATCTATTGGGTAGGAGGTGTATGTGAGCAAGCCTTGCAAAGGCAGTATGGGTCACTCAAGATAGAAGTTCAGGATTCAGTTTAGTCATGGGTTACAAGATGTAGAGACCTCTTTAAATCAATGGTCTACCTTGTGGTCAGGAGCGTGTTCTTCCTCTTTATTTTGTAGAGATGTATCGGCTAGGGAGGCAGTGGAGTGTTCATTCAGGGGTGTCGAGGATAATGGTCTGAGCCTGCTGGATTGGATATGCTCCGGGCTCAGAGGGGCCCACGCCTAAGGGCCACGCCAAAGGGCCCTCTGGTGAGGCCCTCAGGCACGGGCCCGACAGGCACGGGCACGCCTGGCTGGCATTCCTTTTGAATAAGAGCTCAGGCTGCCCTGATTGGGCAGCTCACGCTGAAGAGGCGGTCCGGTGCTTCAGCAGGCTCGATCCTCTGCAGGAAGAGAGCAGATGGCTGCCGGAGTGCAGAGATGAAAGGGCTGATGCGCTCGAGTAGCGCTCCTTTTGAAGAAGAGCTCAGGCTACCCCGATTGGGCAGCTCATGCTGAAGAGGTGGTCCGGTGCTCCGGCGGGCTCGATCCTCTGCAGGAGGAGAGCAGATGGCTGCTGGAGTGCAGAGATGAAAGGGCTGATGCGCTCGAGTAGTGCTCCTTTTGAAGAAGAGCTCAGGCTGCCCCGATTGGGCAGCTCACGCTAAATTTATTTATTTTATTTTATTTTATTTATTTATTTAACATTTCTTATATACCGCCTTTCATGATATCAAGGCGGTTTACATTGAACAAACTGAAATTACATTGAACAGGGCATTATAACTTGGAGATAACTATTTTACAGGGAACATGGGCTATGGAGGGTTAAGTGGCTTGCCCAAGACCACAAGGAGCACCTGTGGGACTAGAAACCCCAGTCCTTCCGGACCAAGGTTGCTGTCCTCTAGTGGGAGAGGCAGTCCGGTGCTCCAGCGGGCTCGATCCTCTGCAGGAGGAGAGCAGATGGCCGCCGGAGTGCAGAGATGAAAGGGCTGATGCGCTCGAGTAGCGCTCTTTTGAAGAAGAGCTCAGGCTGCCCCGATTGGGCAGCTCACGCTGAAGAGGCGGTCCGGTGCTCCGGCAGGCTCGATCCTCTGCAGGAGGAGAGCAGATGGCCGCCAGAGTACAGAGATGAAAGGCATGGGTTCACCTAATGCCACCTCATTAGCTTGAGGTAAGTGCACCTGTGAAAATAGCACTGCATGTTAAGGTACACTTCTGCCCATTAATTGTGAGGAATATGCTGGTCATGCCCCCGAAAAAGTTACCATGGAGGCTTTGGCTGGCTATGACATCAAATGCCTCCCTTTGATATGTACAGAGAAAGCACAAATAGCGTAGATTGGGTGTCTGTATGTCCTCTAGCTCTTGTAGGAGCGGAGATTCCTTACAACACTTTTCTAAAAAAAACCCAAAACTTCTCTTACCTCTGCTGATCCTAGTTTGCTTGGTGTTCCAAAAAGAGCCATTTTTTCTTTTTGAATCTCTGTGTTAAAATGTTCCCCTTACACAGGACACACAGCCTTACACCAGGAGCATGCTCAGAACAGGCCTCTTGTTTCAACCAATCACATGTTACCACACCCTAGCGAGGCATGTTCAGACTTGTCTCTCTGTATTGGTTTTTTCAAAGCCACTAAAAAATAGCTGTGGCTGTGTTTGAACTCAGGTCTCTCTCTCCAAAAAATAGCTGTATTAGGGGGATTTGAACTCAGCTCTCTCTCTCCAAAAAATAACTGTATTAGGCGGATTTTGAACTCAGCTCTCTCTCTCTGTATTTCAGTCTGAACTACACTGTGTTTGCCAGAATATTTCTCTATAACCATGAGGTCTTAAAAGCAAAATTCTATCACATGGACGGCACTGGTTTCTCTAACAAAAGATGTGTTAATTGAGGTTTAATATTTGTAAAGAAGAGCTTCTACCATGTCTGTGCCTCTGTGAAAAGCCTGTGCTGTGCTAAGAATCTTTTGTGAGAAAAAAGAACTGGGGCAGTGGGAGAGAGAAAGTATTTTTTGTTTTGTTTTCCAGGGTTCCTGCTTTTTGCAGATGTAAACATTAACCAGAAGCAAAACACATTTCCGGAGTCAGTTATTCTCTTACCTCTGCTGATCCTAGTTTGCTTGGTGTTCCAAAAAGAGCCATTTTTTCTTTTTGAATCTCTGTGTTAAAATGTTCCCCTTACACAGGACACACAGCCTTACACCAGGAGCATGCTCAGAACACCTGGAGCATGCTCAGAACAGGCCTCTTGTTTCAACCATTCACATGTTACCACACCCTAGAGGCATGTTCAGACTTGTCTCTCTGTATTGGTTTTTTCAAAGCCACTAAAAATAGCTGTATTAGGGGGATTTGAACTCAGCTCTCTCCATAAAATAGCTGTATTAGGGGAATTTGAACTCAGGTCTCTCTCTCTGTATTTCTGTGTTTCCCAGAATACTTGTCCCTAACCATGAGGTCTTAAAAGCAATATTCTATCACATGGAAAAGCACTGGTTTCTCTAACAAAAGATGTGTTAATTGAGGTTTAACATTTGTAAAGAAAAGCTTCTACCCTGTCTGTGCCTCTGTGAAAAGCCCTGTGCTGTGTTAAGAATCTTTTGTGAGAAATAAGAACTGGGGCAGTGGGAGAGAAAGAAAAGCATTTTTTGTTTTCCAGGGTTCCTACTTTTTGCAGATGTAAACATTAACCAGAAGCAAAACACATTTCCAGAGTCAGTCACTCTGCTTCCGCTGAGGTCATCGGAAATGGACACGGCCCTTTTCTGATGAAACCCTGTTTCCGGTGATGTCAGCAAAAAGCGACTGTCCATTTCTGATGGCACCCTGTTTCCGGTGATGTCATTTCCGATGATGTAGGCAGGGACGTGGTTGAGGGTGGGAGGCTGTGGGTGGGACACAAACCTGGAAGTGGGTGCTGATTGGCTAATGCCATATTGTGTGGGGGGGATGGGTGTGGCACAAACCCGGAAGTGGATGCTGATTGGATGATGTCATCCTTGGGGCGGGGTGGAGGCGTGTCAAGTGGGGGGGTGGCCATGCCTGGGGGCAGGAGTGGGTGGGGCTAACTCACCATTCACTTCTATGGGAGGGGGCATGGCCTAAGGCAGGACATACACCGGAAGTGGGCGCTGATTGGTACCTGTCAACAGTTTGGGGGCAGGGTGGGTGGGGCTAACTCACCATTCACTTCTATGGGAGGGGGTGTGGCCTAAGGCAGGGCATACACCGGAAGTGAACACTGATTGGCTCCTGTCATCCTTATCTCACCTGTCAATCAGTTTGACAAGTAGTGTACCCATTATACTACTGATATTCAAAAGATTTATCCTGTCAACTTCTGAAGTTAGCCAGATGAATCTTGGAGAGGTTGATACTGATGGTGTTATTTTACAACCCTCTCACCACGTGCTGTTACTCCAGCAGGAAGAGAAACAGCATCTGCAGAGGACACACACAACATCAAAATTATAACAACCCTCCCCACAACACAGGCACAATCAGAAGCAGTGATTAGAGAGGCAGAGAATCATATTCACTCCATAATCACTATGACCTCAGCCTGCAAGAACTCAACTGAAGGTTTAATGAAAGGGGGGGGGGGGGAGTTAGCCAGTAAATAAAAATGTTTTGGTTACATTTGAGTATATCTGCTGGTTTCAGGTTTTATAAAAGAAGTAGTATTCTATACATTAGTGGCTGGGCATACATGTTGTTCTTATTATCACATTGCATGACTGTAGTGTAACTGATGTTTGATATACACGTTATACTGTGGAATCAATAAGTGTGGTGCAGATAGGAAGCAATGTTGCAAATGAAAGGAAAATCAGGCTTTGTTTTGGAAATGTAAACCGCTTTTCTGTTATTTATGAAAGGCGGTATAATAAGTATACAATGGCATATAAGATACAGTAATTTATAACACATTTAAAAAATGCATGATTCTCTGTCCCATCCTGGAAAACTGACATAGGCCTTTTACAAGAATCTTTCACGTAGTAACATAGTACAGTATATAACAGCAGATAAAGACCAATATGGTCCATCTAGTCTGGCCAGCAAAGCGGCAAGAGTAGGTGCACCTGCTGCTCCGTACAGGTCACCCCTCCCCATGTCTTTGTTTAGGGGTGTACCCACCGCTCCATGAGGGTCACCTCTATTTGTTCAGATATAAGAGATAGTTATGTTTATTTTGATTTTATCCTGTTACTGTAAAGGAATCCACTGTGTATGTCCCAAGCCATTTTGAATTCTGTCACTGTGTTTGCCCCTTCCCCTCCCCCTCCCCCCTCACACTTCCATCGGGAAGGTATTCCAAGCATCCACCACCCTTTCAGTGAAAAAGTATTCGCTGACGTTGCCTTTCAGTTTACCCCCTTGCTGCTTCATGTTATGCCCTCTAGTTTTACAGCTTCCCCGTCTTTGGAAGAGGTTTGCTTGTTCATTAATACTTTTTAAGTATAGAGTATTTGAGGGGATTAGGAAAAAATGTTTAAAAAATGAGGGAAGGTTTTTATGAACATAAAGGATAAATGTTTGATAAGAAAAATATTTATTTTTATCTACCTACTAAGGTAGAAAAGTATCAACATTTCTCCATTGATAGGAATGGGATCTACATGGCTTTCCACTCCAGATTAGCTAATCAAAGGTGCATGTGTATTGGTGAAGTATCCATGGTGGCTCCTCCTCCTTCACAGCCCAAACAACTTCATTCAGACTGCATAAATATATGTTATTTTAGCTGAATACCTTCTAAATATCTGCCTTTTGGACAGCTGCTAATTGGCCTCCGGAGGCCAAAAGTATTTGAAGGTCAACCAAGTGTACTGGGCAAAATGAAAAGTAGTGGAAGGGAACATGCAGGGAGTAAAAGAAAGTAATTAATGTTCAGATCAGATTGTTTCTATTGAAATGATAAAGCTGGAGTAAATGTGCTGGGGTGGATCTGCTGCTTGAGTTGCAGTAGCACCACAGCAATTCCTGCCTGCCCCCTTTTGCACGGAGGATATGGATGGGGAAGAGGCCACATAAAAATTAACTTGCATGAATCACTACAAATAAATTTCATGTGCAGTGGGTGAGGGGGTGTTTCACATTGCCAGTTAAGAATTGCAGCAACTTTCAAATATATCTTGAAAACAAATAAGTTGGAACATGCACACTTATAATGTGACCCAGTGAAGAATGTCCCCTTTCTCGGAGAGTAGCACGTTTATGTCAGGGACTCAGTGGGGAGGACTCTGGAGGAATATGGCTTGGAAGGGTCAAAGGAGATGTGTGATTTCTAGGGTGAGGCAATGTATGTGAAGTGAGAGTTGTTCTATTGCATGTGGGGGTGTCTGTGAAGTAGCATGTGTGTGTGTGTAGGAGGAATTGTGTGGGTGTAGGTCTGTGTGAGAGTCAGTTACCCTGGTAGGGGTGCATTTTTGATTGTATCTCTTGGAGTGATGTGTATGTGGGGTGACTGCATGCAGGTATGTATTTCTTTTGTTATGGAGTTTATATACTTGAGTGTGAGTGTCTTTGGAGGGGCAGCATATAGGGATGTGTTTACTTCCATGTCTGGGAGTGCAGGCTTGAAACATACTCGTTCATCTTCCATCACTCTCTCTCCCCTTAACTCTCTTCTTTTCACCCCCCTGCACTCTGTACTCCATGTTCTTTCCTCGCCCTCCACTCTCTCTTCTTTTCACCCCCCTGCACTCTGTACTCCATGTTCTTTCCTCGCTCTCCACTCTCTCTTCTTTTCACCCCCCTGCACTCTGTACTCCATGTTCTTTCCTCGCTCTCCACTCTCACTTCTTTTCACCCCCCTGCACTCTGTACTCCATGTTCTTTCCTCGCTCTCCACTCTCTCTTCTTTTCACCCCCCTGCACTCTGTACTCCATGTTCTTTCCTCGCTCTCCACTCTCTCTTCTTTTCACCCCCCTGCACTCTGTACTCCATGTTCTTTCCTCGCTCTCCACTCTCTCTTCTTTTCACCCCCCTGCACTCTGTACTCCATGTTCTATCCTCGCTCTCCACTCTCTCTTCTTTTCACCCCCCCCTGCACTCTGTACTCCATGTTCTTTCCTCGCCCTCCACTCTCTCTTCTTTTCACCCCCCTGCACTCTGTACTCCATGTTCTTTCCTCGCTCTCCACTCTCTCTTCTTTTCACCCCCCTGCACTCTGTACTCCATGTTCTTTCCTCTCCCTCCACTCTCTCTTCTTTTCACCCCCCTGCACTCTGTACTCCATGTTCTTTCCTCGCTCTCCACTCTCTCTTCTTTTCACCCCCCTGCACTCTGTACTCCATGTTCTTTCCTCGCTCTCCACTCTCTCTTCTTTTCACCCCCCTGCACTCTGTACTCCATGTTCTTTCCTCGCTCTCCACTCTCTCTTCTTTTCACCCCCCTGAACTCTGTACTCCATGTTCTTTCCTCGCCCTCCACTCTCTCTTCTTTTCACCCCCCTGAACTCTGTACTCCATGTTCTTTCCTCGCTCTCCACTCTCTCTTCTTTTCACCCCCTGCACTCTGTACTCCATGTTCTTTCCTCGCCCTCCACTCTTTCTTCTTTTCACCCCCCTGCACTCTGTACTCCATGTTCTTTCCTCGCTCTCCACTCTCTCTTCTTTTCACCCCCCTGCACTCTGTACTCCATGTTCTTTCCTCGCTCTCCACTCTCTCTTCTTTTTATTCTCCATCTCCTCCCCATCCTGCTCCCCTCCATTCCCCTTATGTGCTCTCTCACCTCCCAAATCCTTCTCCTCCTCTGGCTGTATTTGGTAAGTTGCTGTACTATATAATCTTTTTCCACACATGGAGGAGGATTTTAGAAAGGACGTCCAAGTGTAATATGGGATGTTTATTTAGAACGTCTGAAAAAAAAGCAGGTGCGTCCATGTGCAGACATGATTTCAGAAACATGGACATGCCCAATGTGGGCTTCTGCAGGGGCGTCTGCATAGATGTCCCTAGAATAGTATTTCAGAACTGGGATGTCTCGGATAGTCTAATGGCCTAGCATAGCAGTTAGGGACAGAGAAGCAATGAGTCAAATTCTACTGCAGCTGTCATTGAAATTGTGCTGAGTACTGGGGGCGATGGAGTGCTTTCTTTTCTATATCTTCTGGATGTTTTTCAATCAAAGCAAGCACTTTCCTAATCCTTATTCATGCCTGGAGCAGATCTAAACTTTGATGTGTCTGGCAGAGATGTCCAGGTGCCTGGGAATGCCCCAGCTATACTTCCACCACTAGGGCCGTACCGTCGGTGAAATGCGCCCTGTGCGAGTTGCACATTGGACGCGCGCCCCCCTCCCGCACCTCCAACTAGCTTCTTTATGGGGGCGGGAGAGAAGAGGCACGCACCCGATGTGACACTCGACGGCATACTAAGCAGGTCTGGACCCTCCCAGAGAGACCAGACCTGCTTAGTGTGCCAGCGAGAAGACTTAAGGGGCGCATTTTGGCTCTCGGCCGCTGCCTGCCGCTGCTAAAGTGGCGGCGTCAGAGAGACGAAATGCGCCCCTTAAGTCTTTGCGTCCTGTGTGGCTGCACCACTTGCACAGGGCTTGGTATGGTCCTGTCCACCACACCTCTGTATGGACTTGGATGTTCTCAGACCCAGCTTCTATAATGGCTCTGTTTGTCTCCATATCCAAACATCCAAAGCATTAATGCAATGCTTGCCGCTGAGTCAATACTGACTGCTGACAACCCACCAGCTCCTGGGTTTTCTTGGCAGTGTGACCGAAAGTAGATTGCCAGGACTTCCTTCCAAGGCAATGGAGGGTTAAGTGGCTTGCCCAAGGCCACAAGGAGTGACAGAGCGAATTAAACCATGGCTTTTTGGTTAGGAAGCTAGTGCTCTATTTACTAGACTACTCCTTCACTCTCCCAAAGCATGAGTAGGACATTCCTTTACTACTGGTTCCTTCCCTACAACCCTCAAGCAAACATCAATCAGGCCTTTATTGAAGAACCCTAAACTTGATCCAAAACAAGCCGAGTCGTACAGACCAATAGCTAGTATTCCCATACTAGCAAAGATATTGGAGAAAGAGGTCCAAAGGCAAATTCAGGATCACATAGACTCCTCAGCTCCCTTAGATCATTGCCAACACGGATTTAGAGAGTACCATGGAGTAGAAACACTTCTCACCTTCTTATTCAATAACATATTCACGGGCATTGACAACATCCGACAAGGCTTTGTGCTCATCTTTTTAGACATTGCTGCAGCCTTTGACTCGGTTCATCATGAGATTCTCCTCGGGCCACTGAAAGAAAAGGGAATTTGCAATACCGTGCTCGATTGGTGCAGTTCCTATCTAAATGGCCGATGTCAATATGTTAAATCCGGAGCAGAAGAGTCGAAACAATTCCATCAAACACAAGGTGTGCCGCAAGGTTCCTCATTGTCATCTCTATTATTCAACATATACATGCAGCCCATCTGTAACATCATTAGATCATTTAACGTGAGTTGTCTGATTTATGCGGATGACGTCCTCCTATATATGCCATTTTCAACCGTTCAAATGGACCTTACACCTCTTATAGAATGTTTCAATACCATATCGGATTGGCTTCAAGCACAAAACCTACGCATCCAGCACAAGAAAACGGAGGTACTGTTCATCGCTAGAGACCCAGACTTTACCCCACCAACACATATAAAGGTCAAGGAAGCGGAATTACAAACCAAGGAAACAATAAAATACCTGGGGTCACCCTAGACCGACATCTTGACATGAAATGTCATATAAGCAACATTGTCAAAGCGGTCTATTTTAAAATCCGTTCACTTAGACATCTGCGCTCCCTACTGGAGCCAGATGATTTCCGGACCATATACCAAGCTCTGATCCTACCGCATTTTGATTTTGCCAACTCCATCTTACAAGGTCTCCCGCAATCCACACTAAGCCCGCTACAATTGGCCATGAATGCTGCAGCAAGGATTCTCCATGGAGCCTCCAGAAGTGACCACGTGACTCCGATTTTAAAACAGCTTCATTGGCTACCTATACACGGAAGGATTATTTTCAAAACATTAATCCTCTCATTCAAGGCAATCAAACGCCTTTCCTCCATGGCACTTACTGAGCTCATCCATACAGTACCCCCCAACAGAGCCAGGAGGTCAACAGCCCTAAATTTACTAACAACCCCGAAGACCTTGACTAAATGCAATAACACAACAGCAAATAGGGCCTTCAGTCTTTACGCACCCAAATGTTGGAATGCACTTCCACCAGACATTCGAGCTATTGCAGACCTGACCCAATTCAGGAAGGCAATCAAATATCACCTCTTCCTCCAATACTACCCAACCAGCGATGAATCTAGATAGCACCACCTAAGAAACACCGTCTTTTTGCAACCCATACTCACAATGTCTCAAATATTCGAAACTGACTCACTATTTATTGTACAATTCAACCCTGTTATAGGAATTTTACCACATGTATATAGCCTACTTCATGTAAATAGTTCATGTATATAGTTCAGCCCCCTGTTATCCAAGTTTATACCCCTGTTCGATGTAAAACCAAACAAAATGTGTGTTTTGGTCAGTTTGTTATATTGTAAACCGCGCTGATGCCGAATAGTGTGGTATATAAGCAACTGTAATAAATAAAATAAATAAATAAATAGGACTTACAAAATAACACCTTTAGCGTATTTAGTTGATACATTTCTCCATACCCAATTTGCAAAGACAGGAAAAATGTAAGACGGACCAAGCCACTGTAAAAGAACAAGATAAGAATGTAGGGATTAGCACAAGGACAAATACATTTGTTTAACTCCGCAGTTTTAAGAAAGTAGCGGTCAACTTACTGGGTCAGGTAAATAGTTGGTGCTCACTTGGCATTCTGCATGGCACACTAACAATGGGAAAGCTTGCAAAATATTTCATCATTACCTTATGTAGAAATGATAATGTCTTCATCATGTTATTAAGAATTAAATATAGGGGTTTTTTTCTCTCTGCAAGACTGTCATTAACAAAGGAAAGATGTGAACTATTTCTAAATGGAGAATTTGCATGACTGGCTTGTAGCTGGTAACAAATAATGGCATTTCTTTACAAATTAAGGGCTTTTGTCAGCTTAACCCTCAGGGGATGTTACACTCCATGAGATTTTTTCCCTGTGGAAGCAATTATTTGAACTACAGTATACTGACTGCAATTCCAGGAGGCTTTGTATGTTATATTTTTACGCTTGATAATGTCTAAGAATAGCCTTATTCTCAATGACAAAAAAACCCAATCATATTTACAACATGAAAAAATCCATCTTTGAATTCATTTTCTGCTTATCAGGTTTTTTTTAGATCTCATATAACTCCCCCCCCCCCATTTTTTTCATTGTTCTTACTTCTATATTTTACCTCTTCTTAATGTTTAATTTTTTTATTAATAAGGTTAGGTCCTTATGATTAAGGAACATGCAGTATAAAGGTAAAACAATTACTTAATGATAATGTTCCAAATTCTCCTTGAAAACTAGGACACAAAATTCCCAAGAGGCTTTAGCAAAAAATTGAGCTGCTAAGAAATAAAAAAAATTACCATAAGCAAACATGAAATGTTCACACTAAGGGGTATGTCTGTCTAGTGAGTGGACTGCCATAAAAAAAGCAAAAAAAAAAAAGCCCACATATCACTACAGCTTGACCCTTTATTGCACAAGTAGAAACACAACCGTGACATGGTCACAGCTTGGTCAGAATGAGAATGGCCTCTCATCATGAACATATGTGTGTACCCAGGGCATGTCCATGACAGACCCACACTAAGATGGGTCAGCCATTAGCCCTAACCTCTGACACATTTACATCCTATGCAAACTGCTCTGTTTTAGGAAATACCCAGAATCCTCTGTTCCTCATTATATTTCCTTTGATCTTGGATGTGGGAACAACTCATGCAATGCAAAGCACAGTGGAAAGTGGACCATAGACAGGCTGAGGGTGCCTGCTGGCCCACAGTGGGCTATATCTGCCACATACACAAATATGGTGTCCTCCTACACAACTCTCGGCAGTGAGCACTGCATCCAGTTGCATAGTCACTAGGGAGGTGTGCAATATATGGTTAACTTCTGCAAATGGCCCCTGATGGCCATGGTGGGGCAGTTTACTGCCAGTAACCTACCCCACGATGAATCTCCCTGATGGTCAAATGGTGGGTGCAGGGCTGTGCAATGGATTTTCCAAGCAGAGAGTGCAATGTGGGTGGTGGGTGGATGTATGGGATCATACAGACCAAAAGCATTGGGTGTGTTAGAACCAAATGTAGCGGTGCCCTGGGCCAAATTGCGAGGTTAATCAGGAAGGACTCTGTACACTCCAACAGCCTAAACTGCCCCACATAGGCTGTGTTTTGATTTCTTCATCAGGGGGAAATCTAGGCATAGTACATATTATAAATATATAAAACAAAAACATAAATACAAATTCTACAATAATATATATTAAAAACAATAACAAAACCATATATCCACGGGCTGGCATGGGAATGGTGCAAATCATACCTGGAAGATCGCTTGCAACACGTCAGGACTGTTATAGGTACCTCAGAACCTTTCCAGTTAAAACAAGGAGTACCACAGGGCTCATCCCTATCTGTGCTACTATTTAACATTTACATGCAGCCTCTATGCGATATCACTCGCTCCTTTGGCATATCCTCGCAGATCTATGCAGACGATGTGCTAATATTCACACCATTCAACGTCAAGCTCCCAGATTACACAACATTAGTAGATTGCTTTAACGCAATAGCAGACTGGCTCCTCATGCAGAATATGCGAATAAACTACAAAAAAACTGAGGTACTGATCGTCACGAAAAACAGAGAATTCTCACCCCCGGAGACCCTAAGAGTATGAGACGCAGACCTCCCAATCAAGCCCTCCATAAGATACCTTGGAGTAATACTGGACCATCGACTAGACTTTAAAGAACATATCAACCGCACCGTGAAAACCATTTATTTCAAGATAAGAACCCTACGCCATCTGAAAAATATGCTTGACCCAGACAGCTTCAGAACTATATTCCAAGCCATAGTCACACCCCACTTCGACTATACGAATATAATACTCCATGGTCTCCCAAAAAACTCCCTAAATACATTGCAACTAGCCATGAATGCCGCAGCCCGGGTACTATACGGTGCTTCAAAGAACGAACATATAACACCCATCCTAATGGAGCTTCACTGGCTCCCTATATACTGCAGAATAGCATATAAAGCCCTTCTCTTGACCTTTAAAGTGATAAATACTATAGCTCCTTCATCAATTTCAAAACTCCTCCATCACACTCCCAACATCAGATCTAGGAGGTCAGCAGCGGCAAATACCCTAGTTACACCACCTGAGGCCACAAAATACAAACGTTCAACAACAGACAGGGCTTTCGCGTACTACGCACCCAGATGTTGGAACAACCTACCTCCCAACATTAGAGCGATTACTGACCTCAAACAATTCAGAAAAGCCATAAAGCACCACCTATTCATTCTACATTTCCAAAGCACATCATCAACCCTCTAACACTTACAGTAAAAGTGTAAATGCCTTATTTACTCAAGATGATAATAAGAAATTCTATCCTGTGTATATAGATTCTTTACATGTTACAAATATGTACAAAGTTTCCCTAAGTTAAAATCCCAGTTGTATTCTCCTGTTATATGTAAACTCACCACAGTCTGTTGATTGCAATGAGTATTCCTGTTTAATGTAAACCGCGCTGATGAAAAAGAGTGTGGTATAAAAGAACTATAAGTAAATAAATAATAAATAAATAAATATATAATCATTAAAAATTATAATCAGGAATTGTTATTAAAACACATAAAAGCCATTAAAAACAAACATATATCTTACACATAATTAATCAACTACCAAATTATCAGTTAATACTCACATTAAAAAATAAATAACTAATTAATAAATATATAAATATTTAAATGACAAACAACTTATACACAAAAAGACATTGATAGGGTGAGTAACAACACCATCCTTAAACCAATACCTCTATTGATAGAACCACTTGTATTGGATTTTCGTAAACTAAAAGAGAGAAGAGGAGATAATTATCCATTATAGTTCAGTAATATGCAGTGGCTGCGTGTGCTACATGCACATATCAACAGTAAGCCATGCTGCAGAGCGGTTTCAACTGTCACCCTGAGGGTAAGGAGGGGTGCCCAGCACTTGGTCCACTGAACCTGCACTGGTAGAGATGATCTCTTCTGGCTATGCTGTAGGTCCACATCACTGCTAGTGTTTAGCATGTATTGTCTGTAGTGTGTTATGCTTTTTTTTTCTTGCTTGCTGCATGCTGAGGGTGACAGTGACAGCTTGGTTTGTGTTCTGCCCATTGCATACTAACCCTGCAATAGCAATGCAGGTTAGTGGCCAGTGTCAATCTTCTGCTGCTGTGGACAACTACTGCAGTGTGGGTGTATAGCATGGGGCTACTGCTACAATCCTGTCAGAACCCATGCGAGTAAGCCATAAATGACTGATGCCCCAACCATTGAGGACTAACAATTGACTACAGTATGGGCAAAAAGACTGCCCCGCTGTCCTTCACTGGGCTGTGTCAGCCAAGCACAAACCAATATGCAATACAGAAACCCCAGCAGGGACCTGAACCTGTTACCCTCCACACACATACACACAACAAAGGTGTGTGTTGAACCACAGTGTTGTCTTATGGGGATAACAGTTCCTGTTGCTGACATGCTTCCCTTCAGCTGACCTTTGGCACATGCTGCAGTGCACATGGTACACACGGCCAGGACAAGGCTTCTGTCTGCTGTAGGCCTAGGTCACCTCCCATGCCATCACCAACAGCAATGAGGGGGATTTCGTTCCTGGCTGAGCGGACGTTGATCAGAGTGCATTTGAGGGGAGGATGGAGGTTGTCTGAGGCAAGAGTGGGGGTGAGGTTGGGATTGGTGCAGATTTTTTAAAGGTTGCAGTTACAGTTGTGGTTTGTGTGAGTGTGGGATAGGCTATTTAGTGTGTGAGGGTATTTTAATGAGTGGATTATTGGGATTAGAGTTGGAGTGCTGTGTTTCACTATCAAGGCATATGAGAGGAGGGATGAGATAGTGTATAGCAGGAGGAGACTGATCCATAATTTAGTAAGGTGGAGTTTGGGCAGCTCCATGTTGGTGTTATTTAGTGCGTGTAAAGGAGGATAGAGAAGGAGGGGGAAGGGAAGATGAATTAAGGATACAGGACTGGTATGGAGACGGGGATTCAAATGAGTAAGAGGTCAGGAAATGGCAGTGCATTAACAGGTAGGTCAGGCAGAGGAGAGCACAGTTAACAATCTTAATATATGTTTAGATATTGATGGTATAGTGATGCAGTGTTAGAAGCATACAGTTATGGCTAGAGTTGGAATTCTTGAATAATTGGTTTCGCGTCTGGCTCACACACAGCTTTAAAAAAAGGCGCAATAGCAGTTAGTTTAGAAAAACAATTGAGAATATCTCCGAGGTTGAGATTAGGAGAACATACCTTTTGTAATGGTGCGCCTACGTTCCCCGCCTAAGGGCCACACTAAAGGGCACTTTGGCGAGGCCTTTAGGCACAGGCCCGCCAGGCGTGGTGCATTTGAGCACATTCTCGTTTTCAAGTCCCTGAGTGGCTCTGATTGGTCTTCTGTGGTGGGGGGGCAGGGGAATCCTTCATCCTGCTCCCCTGCTGCCGATCGCTGATCAGGGCTGATAGCATGGAGGTGGTGGATGGCCTCAGATAAAGCGCCTGAGCGCACTCTCATTTTCAAGTCCCTGAGTGGCTCCAATTGGTCTTCTGGTCCTGCTCCCCTGCTGCCGATCGCCAATCAGGGCTGATAGCGTGGCGGTGGTGGATGGATTGCCTTTTTTGCAGCAGTAGCAGGACTGTGTGCTGCCACTGTCACTGTGTGATCATGACAGACATCACAGATGGTTCTGCAGATGGCAGAATATCCCTTTGTGGAGAGGCTAAAAAGGATGGGGCTGATCAGCCTGGGGAAGAGACAGCTGAGGGGAGATATGATAGAAGTCTATAGATTATTGACCAGAGTGGAACAGGTAAATGTAGGTTGCTTTTTATGCCATCAGACTGAGGACAGACTAGGGGACCTGCAATGCAGTGACAATGTAATCCATTTGGGTCTTCTAGGTGAAAATATTTTTTCAGTCAATGCGTAATCAAACCCTGCAATCCATTACTGGAGGATGTGGTAAAAGCTGTCAGTGTAACTGGGTTTAAAAAGGTTTGGACGGGTTCCTGGGGTAACGGTCCATAAACCATTGCTAAACAGGATCCTGGCTATGCCCTGCTTGCCCCATTATAGTTACTGGGGATCCTGTGTGTCTTTTGGGGAAACTGCTAGGTACTTGTGACCTAGATTGTGCACTGTTGGACACAGGATACTGGGCATGATGGACCTTGGTCTGACACAGTTTGGCATATCTTTTAGTATTATGTTACTATGTGCCATCTAGGCAACTGCCTGGTCCCCCCTGTGCACCAGAAGCCCCCACTTTATGACCCATGTTCCAACTCCTTTGCCCCCATTTGCACCATCAACATAGTGCCCTTTCATTACTTGGGCACATATACTGTTGCTGCTAATGGAAGACTACTATCACTCTTTTGGGCTCTCCTCTCTATTCATCAAATTGCAGGCTCTCTCTCCTCAAAAAACACCCTTTCTGCCAGGTTTTGAATTGCGTTAGTGTTCCTACCGTTAAGGTGTCTGCATTAAGCTAGCAAGCCTTGTTCCTGCTCACTTCCCGCCCATTGACCTCCCACTCTCCACCCCGTACACACCTTCTCTCCACCCACAGGGCACTTTACGCTGCTGGTGCCATTAGCATACGTTAAAGTGCCTTTTTGCATGCGGTAAGTGTGCACATGTACAGTTAGCACATGCTAATGACGCACTTGCTCCTTTATTGTCATTTAGTAAACATACATAAACATTCAAAACAGCATGGGACAAGCACTGCGGATCCCTTTATAGCAACAGGATAAAAACAAAATAAACTGAACCATCTAACTTCTCAGCAAATAGGGTTGTCCTACATGGAGTGGTGGGTCCACCCCTAAACAAAGACATGGGGAGGGGTGGCCTGCATGGAGCGATGGGTGCACCTACTCTTGCCATATATTTGCTGGGCAGACTGGATGGACCATGCTGGTCTTTATCTGCCAATCAAAAAGAACCCCAGATTAGTGATAAATAAGCATCGTATCCACAAAAATCACCAAAAGTGCCCCCTAAAAAACAATTCAAAAAACATTTTTGGCGGATGCCACTGAAAAAGGCACACACTTTAAACTGTGCCCTCAATTCAGTTGTATCCCTTTTAATCAATTTAAAATAGAACTCAGTGCTACTTAACTTAGTCAGGAGTATCAATTCCTTAAAAGGTTCGCACTATCTTCAGAGAGCTGACATCAACATACCAGATTCAAGCAGAATTGTTGCGATTTGATTCAATCATCTAATTGTGGATCTCCACAGTACCACGCTCACAGTAGACAGATCTCCTGTTCCACTTTTACAACATAACGGCCATACTACTTGTGGATGTTGTGTATATTGTGCTTCTTCAGTGACAGGCTGTATATGGATACATCCTTTGAGTGGTCAACTTATTAAGCGCCGGTGGGAAACGGATTGTACTTCCTCATACGTGGTATATGTTATATGCTGCCCATGTCCTCTTGTGTATGTGGGCAGGACAACACGTATGATTAAGACTCGGCTGGTAGAACATGCATCGCGTCTTCGACGGAAAGATTAATCTGCCCCGATAGTAGAGCACTGTGTAATACACAACCATGATTTTCAGGATCTTCGTTGGTCAATTATTGATTATATTCCCCCTGATCCCAGGGGAGGGGATCGGTCTGCTAAACTCCAACGCTGTGAACAAAGTTGGATATATCGCTTGGATACAGTGTTTCCTATGGGTCTCAACAAGGAAGTTGAATGGTCCAGTATTATATGACGTCATCCAATAGATGGAGGGATTCCCTTGATTGAGTGGGATGCCCCTATTGTTCTCATTGGTTGACATTTTGATAGAAAGCTGAAAGTAGTCAATAGGAAGTATTCAGCCCTTTAAAGAATCAGCTGATGTTTGATTTTCAGTGTTATAAGGCGGTTGGTGAAGGTTCATAAGACAGCATTTGAAGCAGTTGTGAAAAATTCGTAATGACAGCATTTGAAACAGGGCATTAGTCCCGAAACGTGCATGTCGTGCGTGATACTGTGGAGATCCCCAATTATACGATTGAATCAAGTCGCAACAATTCTGCTTGAATCTGGTATTTTGATGTCAGCTCTCTGAAGATAGAGCGAACCTTTTAAGGAATTGATACTCCTGACTAAGTTAAGTAGCACTAAGTTCTACTTTAAATTGATTAAAAGGGATACAACTGAATTGAGGGCACAGTTTAAAGTGTGTGCCTTTTTCAGTGGCATCCGACAAAAAAAGTTTTTTTGAATTGTTTTTAGGGGGTACTTTTGGTGATTTATGTGGATACGGTCTTTATCTGCCATCATTTACTATGTTACTATATTACCCCTAAAAATAATGAGGCCCTTTACTGTTTCAATAAATCCTGCAGAAGTCACTAAGACATTTCCCCAGTATTAGGCTGATAGCATCATTACATGGTTGAACCTTGCTGTATGGGCGAATGGAGCCAAAGGCAGGAGGAAAGCTGGGAAGGGGGACTTGGGGTTGTTTGGATGGTATGGGGGGTGGGTGGGGCAAGGTATTCAGGAAGGTTCAAGGGTGGGTATTTGGGTTGAGGATAAGGTTGCAATCACAGTGACAAGGGGAAGGGGTCTGGTTCAACCCTTGATTCAGCCTTTCTTGCGGGGGAAGGCGGAAATGAGGAAAGGAGTGTAAGGGCCGGCATGTGACACCGCTGCGAGTCTATGGACTATGTGAAAAAATGGTTCTTTGGCTAGGTTGTCACTAACTGCAAGGGGGTAGAGTTGGGCTTGAGAAAGAAGGGTGCTGTACAGATACTGAATAGAGCTGAGTTGAGTAAGAAGTTTGCGTTTAAGTGATTGAAGTTGGTTAAAGTTAAATAAAGCTACAGTCTGTTTATTATGCTAACACATAAGGAATCACAAGGAATTAAAAACAAAAAACAACTGTAAAATCCCTTAAAAAACTATGATATATTACTTTAATGAAAAATGGATGATTGATGGTTGAGTTGAGAGTTTATGGGAACATTTTTTGTTATAACCTTTCTACTATGAAAATTTGAAGAATAAACTGGCATATATACAATAAAATGGACCTAAATGTGGATATTGGCACAGATTGATGTTAACATATTTATCTGCGTTCAACAAAAATATATTCTTCATTGAAGCTATATCACTATTTTTTTTGGGGGGGGGGGATTTTGCAGTCAATTTATTGCCTTTAAGACAGTGCTGAGTGAGTTATTGGAGTGATGTGTGAGGCAAGTGGTATGAGTGCCGATGTTAATGTTTTCTGCTCGATAGTGGGGACCATTTCTAGTATTAACCAAGTTCTGAATAAAACTTTAAGTAGAGAACCTAATACAGCAATCCTTGCCTCTCAATGGCATGATGAATTTTCTTATAAAGAATGCGAATAAAGGTGATGGAGAGTGTCAATGTGTCTGTCTACAGCTGTGCCACCTTGAGTGAGCTTGATTTTGGAAGCTAAGCAAGGTTGAATCTGGTTAGTACTTGGCTGGGGGACCATCTTGGAATACCAAGTACTGTAAACCTATTGTGTGGAAGGAAGGCCTTGTAATCTACCTTTAGTGGCACTTGGCAATTTAGTCCAATGGTACTTTGCCAAAAAAAAAACAGCAGAGAGGGACACCTGTCCACAGAGTTGCCAGGAGTTGGCATCAACTTGAGGGCACAAAACAGCATATCAGAAACACAGCTTCCCTTACACTCGGTTATTGCTGATTGTGTTGAAACTGCTGTGCCACATAAAAACACAACAAGATTGCAACAGAGAACCAGCAGAACAGAGTTTGGCAAGTTTACTTACTGCTCTGAAGTTGCTTTCTTTTTTCTGACTGAGACTCATAGGGGTATGTTTACTAAGGACTGTTAAGGGTGCAAAGGTGCTGATAGCAGGCATTATTGGTGCCTGCAAGCAGTTAATGCAATAGAAAGGGCCAATAACACCAGCTTAACGTCCAATGGCATGTTACCAGGTAGTAAGGTAGAAAAGGTCGGAAAAAGGGCATAAACTGGATGGATCAGGGGTGGAGACAGAGGGCACTACCTTAATAGCAGGTGCTATTAGCGTACAGTACAGGCACAGCTGCTAGGAACCTTAATACCAGCTCAAAGTAAGTGTTAAGGGATCCTTTGCAGGGGCAGAGCCATTTTTGTGGGTTAAACAACACACAGGGAGTCATTCATCTGTATGCAGTGTGCACTTCCCAGACATGAGCCCTGAAATCAGTGATAGTAGTTGTAAATTACCAGTCAGAGCATGGAGCCCTTTTAACAAAGGGCCAATGTTGTCAGTGCAAAAGCTGGCAAAGATGGTTACACATGTGTGATTCAGTGGGTTCAGCTGGTACGCTATGTGGACTAGGTGATTGACTAGGTTCTACATCCACGATATCCAGTGTGACTGTGCTGTGACAGCAACAGCACACATACTTGCTGCCGTTGTCAAAAAGGAGTTGTACAATCGCCACTGCCAACATGCAGCCATGTTAGCATCGTGTGGGGGTGGAGGTGGCAACAACAGTGGCTTCTGCCTGATGTGGTAGAAACCTTTGTCCTAGCCCTGAATGTCAGGTGAAACACTGCTGTGTCTACTGTCAGGGGCATGCCAAGCATGTCACTGGCAGGTAAAGCGGAGCCCATGGTGATTCTTCCTTTCTGTGTGGTAACAAGGCTTAAGGCAGCAGCATGTGTGCTCATGGAATGCCTCTCCTGCCCCCCTCTGACACTTTCTGTTGGATGGGGGAAGGAATGGCATGCTGTAACTAGTTGCATGTGTGCCGCTGCTTTAAGGTCATCTTCAGCATGAAGTGGTGGCTGTGCCACGCTCACAGAAAGGTAGGGATCAGTTGGAATGCTGTCCAACATGATCAGTGGATCTAGGTAATTGCCTAGTTTCCCTAATGGATGGGCCGTCCCCGGGTACTGTGAGCCATGAGCAAATGAGTTAGGACTGACCATGCATTTCCTAATGAGAGACAACTTTGCATGACCCAAACAAGCACAATTAATGGCATCTATACACAACACACATGTGGCATTGGTTATGTCCAGAGAATGGGAAGTGATGTCTGCCAAATGCTATCAACTTCATGCCCTGATTATGCAAATGGTGTCTCCTGGCTACATCATCAGTCCCAAAGTGGTACCCAGGTTTGCTGTGTCTGCCCATGACCCCTACATCCTGCAGTAATCAGCAGTGCCACAGCACTTCGACAGGGGTGGGTTGCATCAGGATGCCTCCGATATGCACATATTGAGTGGTTATGTGTATGTGGGGGGAAAAATATGCCACTGAGGCAAGAAGATTAGACAATATAGTAACATCCCATCTCAAAGGAAAAATAACCACACTGCTTTCTCAGTTGCCAAATGATGACCAGGCCCCTCCATTCTTGTATTTACGTGTAGTAAATGATGACCAGGGGCTATGTATGAATAGGTAACCCTCTCATAAGTAAGCACTGATTTAAGTGTCACATCCATCTGAACAACATGGGAGTCCAAACTACTCCATTTGGCCTGTCAACCATGACATTATTCCAGGACTGGTCCACAAGCACTTTCCATGAAAGGGTTGTGTTGGTCACTCTACTAGGTAAACCAGGGACTTGCATGTGTGTGTTCATGTATCATGCCCTGCCCTTCTAGCAGGACAGATCCCATATGTAAGACATGAATGTCAGTTTTACCAGCAACATATCAGTGCAGTTCTAAATACAAACCTAACAAGATGTCCGTCTCCCACAGCAGCCTCACATGCCTTGTCAGCCAAGTATGGCACAGAGCCTGCAGAGCTATGCAGACATAGGCATACCCCAGCTCATACCCTCATGCATCCTGACAATGACCACTTATGCACACATGAATTGATGCACCCAGGGGCGGCTCAAGGCAATCTGCTGCCTGAGGCGAAGAATGAGATGGTGCCCCCCCACCTAGAGGGGAGGGGAGGGGCTTTTTCAGAACTCCAAACGGGGACTGAACCAAACCAAAAAGCCAATTAGATTATATGGAGGAAATGCAAGATGTTTGGACACAGGGCCATATCGAGCTGCAAGCTCATCCTGTGTGACTTGCAGCTCGGGTGCACGACCCCCCTCCCCCATACCTCCGTCCAGTGCTGCCTGCTCTTTCTCTGCTGCTGCCACCCTCTGTTTTTTTCATGGTGGCGCCGGCAGTAGGGAAAGAGCAGGCAGTGCTGGACGGAGGTATGGGGAGGAGGAGTGGGCATGCGCCCGATCTGAAAGGCACTGGCACTTTAAGCAGATCTGTCCCTCCCTACTCTGACATTATGTCGGAGGAGGGAGGAACCAGACCTGCTTAAAGTGCTGCGAAAAGGCTTGGGGAGTGCATTTCAGCTGCCTGCTATTGTCCTGCCAGCAGTGGCAGGGCAACAGCAGATAGCTGAAATGCGCCCCCAAGCCTTTCCGCCCTGTGAGGCTGCACCACTTGCACAGGGCTAGGTACGGTCCCGTTTGCACACCAAGGAACTAAAAGACAGCAAGAACCACAGCACAGTTTATAAAACTAAATTATAACTCATTTTTATTTTGTTGTTATAAACTGTATATTGGTTCTTGCTTTTTTTTTTCAACATATATTTTGCATCCACATTAGGTGCAGACCAGAACCAGGACATTCACCTACAGAACTCAATATTTTAAAAAAAAATCTGATTCTGATCATCTCACTAACAACAACAACAACAACAACAACCACTATTTTCCAGTACCAGGCATATTGTGAACTAATACAAAACCCTACAACAAAGAGCAAACCTACCATACCATACCATATCAGCACAAACTTCCAAAACTCACATAAGGAGCTCAAAAAAAGTGTCACTGTAATTACTACAGTGGGCCCTGGAACATCCATACACCTATTTGAAAAGCTGAACAAGTAAAATTATTACAGTACAGTATAGATCTTTATGTACAAACTCCATATTAACAGAACACCTGACCTCAGTCACACACTTGCAACATCGACCCTCACCAAGTACAGAATAAGCAACCACAATCTAAAGTAAAAATAAAAATATGTAGACAAAATTTAAATTGAAACCCCAAGAAGCCAGAGTCCACATGCAGTGCAACATCAGATAAATAAGAGATGCAGTTCCCCAAAACTGTGTAAAATATAAAAATAGCACAAAGCCCAATCACTAAAAATAGCACAAAGTCCAATCTGGTCGCCGTATCTTAAAAAGGATATAGCGATTTTAGAAAAGGTTCAGAGATGAGCCACCAAAATGGTAAAAGGGATGGAAGGATACTCCTATGAAGAAAGGCTAAAAAGGTTAGGGCTCTTTAACCTGGAAAAGAGACAGCTGAGGGGAGATATGATAGAAGTCTATAAATTAATGAACGGAGTGGAACGGGTAAGCGTAGATCGATTGTTTACCTTATCAGAATATAGAAAGACTAGGGGACATGCAATGAAGCTACAGGGTAAACTATTTAAGAAAATATTTTTTCACTCAATGTGTAATCAAACTCTGGAATTTGTTACCGGAGGATGTACTAAAAGCTGTTAGTGTAGCTGGGCTTAAAAAAGGTTTGGACAAGTTCCTGGAGGAAAGGTCCATAAACCATTATTAAGAAGGGACCCAGGATATCAATGCTTGAACCAATACAATCTCTTCTTTTGTTTTCTTCACTTCCTTTCATCAGCCCATTTCCAGTTCCAGTAACCCTCCCCGTTATCAGCCCCCTTTCCAGTCCTTCCCTCCCAGTACCTTCCAATGTCAACCGCCTTGCATTCTCATGACTGCAACTAGTGCCCATTCCCTTCCAGTCCCCCTCCTTTCCCATTGTCCAGCCCCTTCTAGTCCAAATACAATCCCAGATATCATCTCACGTCCATTCTCAGTGCCACCCCCTGTCAGCTCCCTTCCAGTCACCCTAGCCTCTGTCCATCCCCCTTCCAGTGCCATTTGCATGTCAGCTCCCTTCCAATCTTCTCCCCATTACCCAACCACCTATCACTCCCATTTCCAAGTGTTAGCTCCCTTCCAGTCCCCCTTCAGTACATCCCAGGTGTCAGCTCCTTTCCAGCCCCCTCCTTCCCCTGTGTCAGCTCTCTTTGTGCCCCCTCCTTCCCCTGGTAGACCCTCTCATTATCTACTCCATTCCAGTCCTATTCTACCATCCTTCCGCATCAGCCCATTTGTAGCCCTAGCTCCTAGTTTTCTTCCAGGGCCAGCAGCACTCTCCTCCCCTCCCCCCCCCCCATTAGCCCATTTCCAGTCCCATCCCATTTCCAGTCCTATCCCCCTTATCACCCCACTCTAGTCCTAGCCCCCCAATCAGCCCATTACCAGTTATAGCTCATTTCCAGTGCTAGCCCTCCATCTGCCCATTACCAGTCTTAACCCCCCCCCCCCCAATAAGTCCATTTTCAGTCCTAGCCCCCCAATCAGACCATTTCCTGCACTAGCCCCCCTAATCAGCCCACTTCCAGTTCTAACCCCCCATAGCCCATTACTATTCCTAACTCCCCCATCAGCCCATTTCCAGTCCTAGCCCCCATAGCCCATTACCAGTCCTAACAACCCCCCATCAGCCCATTTGCAGTCCTAGCCCCCTACCCCCCACCCCAGGGAAATTAAGAAAAAAAAACTCTGCTGAAGCTGCTGCCATCGCAGCAGCAGCAGAATGAATTGCCCCGCGGCCTCCCCGGCAAAGCCCTCTTCTCTCCCTCAGCGCAGCTTTTCAGAGCCACAAAGGGAGAGTTTCCCTTTCTCATGGCTCTGTTAAGTCCGCCAGGTTCCTCTACTTCCACAGGTTACTCTACCTCCACCCCATGGTTAACAGGTTCCTCTACTTCCATGGTTAACAGGTTCCTCTACTTCCACAATTTATCCTGTTCTTGGCAATTCTCCTATCCCTTTTGTACCCTCAATGCATTATCTCAGAATCATCCTTGATACCCCTCTTTCCTTTAACACCCACATCAACATGGTTGTAAAGCGTTCTTTGTACATGCTATGTCAAATACGTTCTGTATGCTCTCAGATTCCTCAGTCTTGATTCTACTTTTCACTCTTGTTATTACCCAATTGGACTATTGCAATGTTATATATGCAGGCTTACCTCAATAACAACTCAAATGTCTACAGTCTATTCAAAATACAGCTATTTGTCTCTTAGATCATGCCTCCCGGTCAACACAATTTTTGTCACAGACCCGCTCTGACCTGTTTCATATGTAATTTTTCCCATTGTTTACAAATATGGTATCAGAAGTTTTCTATCACCCATACTTCAGGAGATATTATCTAGTAAAGTGTGTACATTACTGTAAATTAGCCGTTACAGTTTTGTTTCAGTAAACGAAGGTTGAATACGAAAAATTCCATAATAATTATTAAATGCTGAGTCATGTAGTTATAATATAATTAATTAACTGGGCCCCTTACCCTACTGGTCTGGCTGATACAAGCAGAAAACACTGAGTCATGTATTGGTATGCTTTCTGTTGCCGTCAGCGATAGTGGTTTGTATTGTTTGAAAAAAACAGAATCTGAATGGATGTGAGTTTGCATTAATCTATTTCATAAACAGCAGTTGGTTAATAAATATTACGGCTATCACTTGTAGTTGTTTAACAATGCATTCCCAGTTACACCATCATTAAGGCCTATCCCCACTGCATGCCCCTACACTTATCTCCCAACATAACACTGCTGTACAGCTCCCATATTGCCTGCTAATTTGACTGGGATGAGCCGGGGAGACACAGTCTCACCAGGGAGAGCTCCATCACATATGTGTGTGCAGCAACTCTCATCTCTGACTGAGCCTCCAGCCCCAGTACATACCTGGCTACACAGGTGAGAGGCCTGATTAATGCCAGCTGCCATAATAGCTTTATCCGCTGCAACACTTGCATCCCTCTTGGTGCAGCTGCAGCCTATTGGGAGCTAGGCTCACGTGGAGAACTGGCCTCTGTGAATGTCCAGTGGAATCACTGTTGCTGAGACAGTAAAGATTCTGTGCACTTGTCCTATGCTGCAGTCACAGGGTGAAATCTGGGGGTCTCAGCTCCATGCACTGTGTGCACATACAGGCATGCCCATCTCAGGAACATCTGCACACAATATACACTATCTCAGAACTGTTTACTGATTGTTGGCTATAACATCTAGCATATTATGTATTACTCCATAACAACCAGTCTTATGTTTACAGAGACAACATGCTTTTTTTTGACTGATTATGAATATGGGATACAGACCTCTGAATGGGGCATGCACAGCTCCAGGTGGAGGAATGTGCCACAGGATGTTATGTTGGTCCTGCATTGCCTGCCACCATGTGGGAAGGCAGTGCTTGGAGGTAAATGTTGGGACAGAGGTGTGTGTGTGGGGGGGGGGGGGGGGGGGGACAAGCCCCCACATGTTTTGAATCTGGTCCTGGTAGGTGGCATAGCCGACCAAAGGCTTTGTTTAGATGCACGGAAGCTCTGTGGGCCTGCTCAGTCTCTAAATCTTTCACATCAGAGGCCCTGCATGATGTCCTCACCCACTCTTCATGGGCACCGAGTGTGACAACCACAAGGATGTTGTTAGAATACAAAGAGGCTGGGGATGGTGACATATATGTAGCCAGCAACTGTACCAACATCTAACCCCATGTTCAACCTGCCATGCTTCCATATGTTCTTATTGTGGGGCAACTGCATCCAAAACATGGGAGAGTGCATGTGCTACACTGGCCATTTTTGCAGTGTCCATGTCCAGGAACATTCCATAATATGGAGTTCGAGCATAGCACTATGTTCAATGCCCACTGCCACAAGAAGTGTAGGAGAATACAGCCTGTCTCTGGGCTAGTTTCCAGTGCTCTTTGCATTGCATTGCAAATGCAATGTGTGCCTTCGAGTCTTAGCTTTCCCTAAATTCAAACTAACAGAGTGCACAAATGAAGAGCAGAGGATTCTGGGTATTGCCCAAAACAGAGCAGTTTGCACAGGATGTATATGAGTCAGAGGTTAGGTAAATAACTGATCCATCTTAAGGTGAGTCTGACATAAGCATGGCCTGAGTGCACAATCTGTTCATGCTGAGAGGCCACTCTCACTCTGACTGAGTTGGGACCTTGTCACAGCTATGTAGCCACATAGTACTCTTTTTGGGTTAAACCGCAGTGACATGGACACTGTTTCTTTATGGTGGTCCAGTCACTAGCTACTCTGCTGGTTTCTATGCTCTGTGTGCAAAGCCACCATCTTCATGGTGGCTAGTAGACTAGCCACAGGTGATTGGCTGATACAGCCCAATGTTGTACACCAGATGACTGGGCTTGATCTAGCTGATTAAATGCTTCTGAGGTGGGCTGCTGGTAACATAATGCTGACTATAGGTTTGGCAGGTTCTGTGGATTGGTGTCAGCACCCCTCCCATTTCTGTCTAGACAACACTCAATGTATTTAGGTTCCTCAGAAACTGCTGCCACAGCCCTAAAGTATGACATAAGATTTATTTATTTATTTATTTAACATTGTTTGTATACCGCACTATTTAACATCAGCACGGTTTACAGGAAACATAGATGTCCAAGGGGGGGAAACCTTGGACTTACATTAAACAAGGAATTCAAACTTGGATAACAGATAACAACTATGTACAAACTTTTCAATATAAACTATGTACACAACTCTTCAATCCATCTATGTGTGCTGTGCAAAGGTCGTTGTGGGGGATATGTCAGGGTGGAATAAGTGGATATGGATGGGGTGCGGCTACGTGATGTCTTCAGGGTTGGGAAAGCATTGAAGGAAAAGGTAGTGTTTTAAAGCCTTTCTGAACTGGAGAAGGTTGTTTATGGCACGGATATTGGGTGGTAGGTTGTTCCAGCATGATGGTGCTGCTAATACGAAGATGTTACACATGTGTTTCTCACCAACAGGTACAGAACACAACATTCTGATAAAACATGCCACTCTAACATGCTGCAGTTGTGCAGAGTACCAAACAGCTAGCATCACATACTATATTCAGCAGCTGCAGCATTCTGACAATTAAATAAATCTTCTCCAGAACCTGGAGAGACCATCTATTATGGAGTATAGGCTGTGGGCAAGGTGATTTGTGCCCTTCCTCACATTCAGTGTGGCCGGTGAAAAGGGACAATTGTACTTGTGGCGGCTGTTATATCTATGAAGCACATAATGTACCTGCACATTACAGAGCTCATGTGATGGATTGCTGCATTCTCCATAGGGGCAAAAGCAGCATATAGGTGCTTGATTTTGAGATGCATCCTGGGAAACAAAAGGGCTAACCAATACTGGCACACATAGTCCAAATTACATCCATAGTGGCAAGCCTGATCGCTGGAGCATTGCCAAGTACCTGAATGTCTTGCATGAAGGAGCAAGAGTGCATAGCCCCAAGAGAGTGCAGGATGGTTTGTGATGGACCTCATGGGTCATGAATGAGGTTTGAGTGTGGTGTATGTGCAAAAGTACTTATCTTGTAGTATACAGCAGATCACAAGGGAACACACACCCTGCAGATGTGCTGCCCCAGGGATTAGTGCCACACTGCAGCCCAGCAGACCTCTGCATGTGAATGTTGTTTGGCTTAGGAGGTACTGTGCAGGGAAGGGCATCTTGCCTTCACATATAGTTTGGCCTTTGGACAGGAGATTTATTCTACAGCTGTGTGTCTGTTATACAGATGCAGTACTGAGTGTCTAGTGCAGTCCATACTGCTTGTGTACCACTGCAGCCAATAAATGGCTGCAAGTGCCCTTACCACTGGAATGCCTACTCCCCACCCTGGCCTTTAATGTATGTCGGTGCCCTGGCCTTTAATGCATGTCGGGGCCCTTAACAATGATGTTTTGCACTCGCAAATGGTGCACCCTTAATGGTCCTTTGTAAACTTACCCCTTAGCATTTTATGACATTGAATATCCCTTACTAATGCCACTACATATCCCAGTGCTAACTGCATAGCACGGGGCATTCTAGGGGTGGTGCTCAGTTTAAACAGTCAGCAGCAATATTCAGCTGCTGGCTGGTTAACTTAAACCGGCTAAAGTAAGGCACATAAAAGGCTGGTCTAACTTTAACCAGTTTAGCTAACCAGGCCATTTAGATATTCAATGTCAGTGGCTGGATGTGACCCCGGCATTGAATAGCCAGGTCTAATTTAAAATGGTGATGTGAACCACTTTACAAGATACCACCATTGAATATCGGCTCCTGTGAGTTTCAGGTTACAAAAAGACCCTTCAAAATAATGCAAAAACTTAAGTACCACTACATTAAAAAATAATAATAAAAAGACAGGCAAACCAGGATAGGCTGCTTGAAGAATCTCGCTTCGTGGTTGGTCCCAACTCCTTCCTGCATAAACCTTAGCTGGCTTAGTAAAGATAAAATATCCAGTGCTTTCCCCAGAGATGTCTTTTGATAATTAATTAAACAAATTTTGTTTTGGATGCAAAGGAGACAACACATAGGAGTATGCTTACAAATTAAGGAGAATGGGATTAAAGTGTGATTAGTGTGTTTCTCTATCATGACAGGGGCAGAGATGGTGTGCTTAAATTAGGGAGTGTTGTCATGGTAGGGAAGCAATGGCATTCTAGGCACTGTCAGGTGCACGGTAGAAGCAACCACACATCAAGTACACATGTGTGCTGTGAAGGCATGTGCTATTTGCCCCTTGCAGTTGTGCGCTAACACCAGTGTGACCTCCCCTTGACAAGAGTATGTCATTGAGGCCACATCTCTGTGCTGTATGGAAGGTGCTTACAGCACAAGAGTGAACGCAACCAGGTAGCTGCCACATGCCATGGACAACAGATATGCCATATATGTGATCTCAGGGGATAGTTGCTGTACAAGGGAGTGCCACACAATCCCCTGTTGGAGCCAGTAGAGGAGGATGTGAACGTAGAGAAAACTGCTTTCTCTCTGAAAAAAGGCTGTGAGTGGTTCAGGGCTCAGAAACACTACAACATGACACTATGCGGACATCAGCATCTGGATGCACCCACATACACAGGAACTAATGACCATCACCTGTCCATAATCCCATATGAAGTGCCACAGGAAACAAAGTGGGGAGGCACTGGCACAGGCCCAGAAAGAGGATTCCAAGGGAATCTCACTGGCAGCCCCCAATCAGCATCAGGGTGAAAGCCAGGAGACTAGAACTCCCCTGCCTCTTACCAAAAGACCAATCGGGCTCGACCACATGCTGCATCAGCGCATAAAAGGAATCACCTCCAAGCGCCTCCTTTGGCATGGCCCTTAGGTGCGGAAATTAGGTGCCACAAGAAATCGCTACCCAAAGAAAAGGTACATTATATATAGAAGCCTTTGGAAATTGCCACAATAGAAGAATAGTATTAATCCAATAGTATTGGTAATCTGCTTTCTTTTGCTTTGTAAAAGAGTAAGCTTAACATCCGTAAGCCTCCTTATGAATGTAATATGTAATTACAACCTGGCGTATAAATACCAAATTAGACGTTAACCTATCTAAAATCAATATTTCAATCACTTATTTGCCACATTGTTTCTCCTAATTAGTTCTGAGTTGATTCTGTTAACATATAACTCTGATTCTGTTAATATGTAACATCACATTTGTCACATGGTTTTTCCTTATAAGCTTAAAGCAGATCCAGTTAACCAGTACCTTCACACACTAGACTAAACAATTCTTAAGACTAAAATTTCTTTCATTCATTCGCTACATTTTTATCTTGTAAGCTTTTAATGTCTAATACCTAGTTGAAATTTAAACATATCCATACAATTCTCCAACCAAAACCTCCCTAACGCTTCAACTATACTGCACATTTAAATACATAGGGAAACACTCTATAGTCTGCTGTAAATTACAGCAGATATATTCCAGGTAGCACTGTATACATCCTAATGCTATAATCTCAGAGAAATCTCAAATCTCCATATACCATATATACTGTTGCAACTTTATTCTATACTAGCAAAGATGTATTCTCATCTTATCTTATTACCGGCTTAGCCGCTGGGCCCCGGTCCCGCGGCTGCCTGGTAACCGGGTTCCCGGGGCCCGGCCACGAGGCAGGCTGCTTCTCGGTGGGGGGGGGGGGGGGCGAGGCGCAGCTAGGCATGCGCCCGGGTCGCCTCCACGTGCTCCTGCAGGGAGCCTGATGATTGGACGACGGAGAGTCGCGGGGGCGGAGGCAGCGCGAGCAAGGAGGGAACGCCGGCTGGCGATCTCCCCTTTCCATCCTTGCTCACGACCAAGAAGGTTTGTTGCCGTTTTCTTTACCTCTTGCCGTTGCAGGCGGTTGTAGGCCTCGTGTGCCTCGTCGTGCGCTGGGTCTTCGGGGGTCCCTTCTCGTGCGCCGACGCCAGCCCGCACGGCGCTGGTCTCGCTGTCTCCCTGCAGCTCCCCTGTGGTCTGGGCTGCTCTGCCGGCGTGCGCGCTCTCTCCGGCGCACGTGGCGGGGGCCCGTTTTCTTGGGTTCCCTGCCTCTCGCTGTTAGCGGGGCTAGCAGGCTCCGGCCTACGGGGCACTCGGGAGATTGCGGGCCTGAGGTTGGGTGGCTGGTGGACGGGCCCTCCCCTCTTTCCTTTTCCTCGTGCCCACAAAAAACTACCTAAATAAATACAAAACAAAACAAAAAAAAAAAAGGAAAGCCTAGGCCCAAAGGACAGGCACTGCGTTCCCCTAGCTTAGGTAGGCCGCCGGCCTCCCCTGCAAGCCCCCAGGCCACTTCAGCCCTCGGGCCTCAGGGAAGCACGCATGGCCAAACAGGTGTCAGTGCGCGGCGCTGCCAAGGGGCCGCGGGGCAGGGCCCGTGGGCGCGGTACGGTGCGGCATGGGTCCGCTACGGCGGGCCGCGCTAGGGTGGTGCCCCCTGCTGTTTCGGCTACCGGTTCCCGGGCCGGGGCCCGGCAGGGGCGGGGGCGCAGCAGAACAGGTGGGGCCCGGGGGGGTGGGGCTTCCAGTGGGCGCACCCTGCCCACGCCTGCGGCCGAGGGTGCCCCCGTGGGTGATCCGGTTCTTCCTACGGAACTCTCGGGGGGGGGATGGTGATGTGGTGTCGCTCGAGGGGATGCTCGAGCAGGGCCGCTCGGTCGTCACCGGGCCGGGGTCCCCGCATGCCCCGGCGCCCAACCCTCCTCCCGGGATGGGGTGCGGTTGGTTTTCGGCTCCCTCCCCTTCCCGTCTGGGTGCTGGGCCTCCCCCCCCCCCTTGGTCGCTTCTCCTCCTCCTGGGTTCCTCGGTTCCCCGGTCCCTTGGGCGTATGGGGCGGTTCCGTGGGGGGGTCTGGGGCCCTGGGGAGATGGTTGGGGGGGTGGTTTGGGGAGGGGCAAGGGGGGGCTGGGGGTGCTGCGGCGTGGGAGGCTGGGGGCTTGGGGCCTTCGGCGTGTGCCTGGGGGGTGGGCCCCTCGGCAGTTCTCAGTACACCTGGGGCCCCGGCTGCTGCTTTCTCTTCTGTTTCTCTGCAGGTTCCGAGGTGCTTGACGACCGCCACTGCCATGACTGCTTCCGACAGGCTGGTGGGAGCGGGCCCTTCGGGTTCCACGGCGTCAGCGGTTGTTCCGGCTCTTGACACGCCCACTGGGGGCGCCCCGGTTGCCTCCTCCGGGGGGAGTGGTGAGTATACTGTCGGGGTTGTGGGCGGGGTTTCCAACTCGGCTACGGGCTCCGGGGGGGCGGGCAAGGGAAAAGGGAAGCGCAAGCGGGCTCGTCGCTGCCGGCGGGCGTCCTCGTCCTCTTCCTCCTCGGCTTCGTCGTGCAGCTCTGTTCCGGGGGCGGCAGATGGCGGAGTTCCCGGCGGGGCTTCCGTCGTGCGCTGCGCCGAGCTGTGGGAGTCGGTTCCGTGGAAGTTGCGCCGGCAGATCAAGCGGCGTAGATATATTGACATCTTCCGTCTGCTCGACGGCCGGAAGCGCTCTGGTGAGAGCAGAAAAAAGCGCAAGGACGATGAGAAGGCGGGCCGTGTGCGCAAGGTTTCTCGCAACACACTCAATTGGACTCGCGCTTTTCTGCGTTTGGCGAGTGTCTGGGGGCGTTACTTCCCGGACCAATTCGGGGCGCTATTGGCTTACGCCGACAACATTCTGGCGGCGTCCCAGGCCCACGAAGGCTGGGCCTGGTTGAATTACGATGAGGAGTTCCGGGACCAGATGGAGGAGAATAGTCTCTTGCAGTGGGGGACCAAGGACATCAACATGTGGTTGACCCAGATGTCCGCGAGGGGCCGAGGCGTTGGAACCGCTGCGGTGGGGGCGAAGGTGGCCGGGGGGGACATCTGTTGGCGCTTCAACAAGGCGTCTTGCCCATTCCCGGACTGCAATTTTAAACACGCTTGCTCCTTGTGCGGCGGCGCGCACGCGGCCGCGAAGTGCAGCAGAAAGGGGGTCTCGGGGGCCCCCGCGGGGGGGAAGTGAGGTGTCGCGCGCCCTGGCTGTTACCCCGGTGCGCGTCGCGGCGATGCGACCGTGGCTGCTCGAGTACGGGCGTTCCCGCCGGGGTAGGGCGGCCGGCTTGATTCTGGGGGGGTTCACGTGGGGTTTTCGCAGTCCTGTCCGGGGGTCCTCCGCTCCGTGTAGTTCTCGCAACGCCACTTCTGCGCGGCTCCATAGGGAGTTCGTCCGCTGCAAGATCTCCGAGGAGTGTGCTCTGGGTCGGGTGGCGGGTCCCTTCTTGGACCCCCCATTTTCCCCGTTCACGGTTTCGCCATTGGGTGTGGTTCCAAAGAAGGAGCCGGGCAAGTTTCGGTTGATACACAACCTCTCCTGCCCTCCGGGCGACTCGGTCAACGACCATATCCCTCGTGAGCTCTGCACAGTGCACTACGCTTCCTTCGATGCCGCCATCTCCCTGGTCCATCAGTGCGGACCGGGGGCCCTTCTGGCCAAGGTGGATATTGAATCGGCGTTCCGCTTGCTGCCGGTTCATCCCTCCGCTTTCCCGTTGCTCGGCTTTCGTTTTGAGGCACGGTACTACTTTGATATGTGTATGCCCATGGGCTCGCGATCTCCTGTGCTTATTTTGAGGCCTTCAGTACCTTCTTGCATTGGGTTGTGGAACGGCAGTCGGGAGTCTCCAGCATCGTTCACTATCTGGATGATTTTCTGTTTGTCGGGCCCGAGCGTGCTCCGACCTGTCCCGCTCTTTTGAGCACCTTCCTCCGCGTGGCTGCCGCCTTTGGCATTCCCGTAGCAGCTGACAAAACAGTGGGACCGGTTACCTGCCTCACCTTTCTTGGCATTGAGATTGACACGGTGGCTATGGTGGTCCGCTTGCCGGCGGCGAAGGTGCATCGCCTCCGCGAGCTGGTGGCCTCTGTCTGTGCCGCTGCGAAGACTTCCCTTCGCGTCATGCAGTCATTGGTAGGGCATCTGAACTTTGCTTGCCGCGTCCTTCCCATGGGGCGCCCCTTTACGAGGCGCCTATCCTTGGCAATGGCGGGGGTGCGGCTACCGCATCACCGGATTCGGGTGTCTTTGGGGATGCGGGAGGATCTGCGGGTTTGGGACGCGTTCCTGGCTGGGTTCAATGGCAGCTCTGTACTTCAGTGGCCTGAGTTGTCAAATCGCGACTTTCAGTTGTTTACCGACGCGGCGGGCGGCTTCGGTTTCGGGGCCTTCTGTCACGGCGCCTGGTGTGCAGAGCCTTGGCCTGCGGCTTGGGTGCGCTCCGGCTTGACGCGAAATATCACCTTCTTGGAGCTGTTTCCTATCGTGGTTTTCTTTTGGGTCTGGCCTGACCGGTTGCGTGATCGGCGGGTCGTCTTCTGGTGCGACAACGCGGCGGTCGTGGAGGTTCTGAATCGCCATGCTCCCCGATGCCCCAGGGTGGCTGCCTTGATGAGGGTGTTTGTGTTGGCTTGCTTGCGGCTGAATGTCACCGCTCGGGCACGGCACGTGCCGGGTTCTCAGAATTCGATCGCTGACTCTCTATCACGTTTTCAGTGGGAGCAGTTTCGGCGGCTGGCGCCTGGTGCGGACGAGCTGCCCTCGCGGGTCCCGGAGCATCTCTGGACGATTGGGACCCCGACCTGATGGATCTCTTGGTGGCGTCGGTGGCCCATAGTACCTGGACGACTTACCGCAGGGGCTACTTTCAGGTGAGTGCCTTTTTGCGTGCGCGTGGGTGGGCTGGGGGGGAGGTTCCTGATGACCTGGTTGGCCGCTTTGTGCTTTGGGTGAAGAAGGCGGGATGGGCGCGGTCGGCTGTCACCGGAGCGCTCGCGGGCTTCTCCTTCTTCTGTAAGGCAACTGGTTGGGGAAATCCGCGCGTCTCCTTTTTGGTTGGGCGGTTGCTCGCCGGTTGGGCCCACGCGCAGCCGGCGCCGCCGGATTGGCGGCGCCCAGTATCTCACGAGCTCCTGCTGCAGCTTTGTGAGGTTTTGCCACGGGTGGCCGCCTCGGCCTTTGAGGCGGTGCTGTTTCACGCTTTGTTCACCACTGCTTTTTTCGGCGCCTTCCGTGTGTCTGAGCTGGTTCCTCGGTCGGCGCGGCATGGGGCTTTTGGGGGGCTGGCGGCGGGACACGTCCGGGTGCATCCTGCGCGTGTTCGCATTTTCCTCTCACATTCTAAGACGGACCAGTCTGGAAAAGGGGGCTGGGTCCTGCTGAGCGCCATCCCTCCCTTGTTGTCCTGTCCCGTGCAGGCTCTTAGGGCGTACGTGCCGCTGCGCCCTGTGGCGCTTGGCCAGTTCTTCATTCATGTGGATGGCCGGCCGGTGACGCAGTTTCAGTTCACGGCGGTGTTACGCCTGGCCCTACGGGCCTTGGGTCGTGACGAGCGGGGTTACGCGTCGCACTCGTTTCGGATTGGAGCGGCTACCAGCGCGGCGGCTGCTGGGTTAGACCCGCTGGTGATTCGGCGGATTGGCCGCTGGCGATCGGTATGTTCACCCGTCCCCAGGCCACGGTGCGGAGTAGCGTGGGGTGCTGCTGAGGTGGCAGTCTGCCTGTTGGGGGGTGGGCTGGGGGGGCACTAACCCTTTGTTTCCTATTGCAGAGTGGCTGGCTGGTGGTAGTCCATTCTTTCTGCTTTCAGATGGTGCGGCGTCCGGCGACTGGTGGATCATTGGGCACTCCTTTGTCTACTGGGCGGAGCGGCGTGCGGCGGTGCGGCCGCTGGGTGTGCACCTGGGTCTCGCAGGAGCCGGAGTGCGGTTGTGCTGGATGGGCCGCCGCGGCATGCACTGGGACCAGCTCCTGGAGTGTGTTCAAGCGGAACTCGGGCGGCACCGGCGGCCGGTCGGGCTGCTGCTGCACCTGGGTGGCAATGACATTGCTGGTTGGGCTTGCCGGCAACTCATTGGGACTGTTCAGAGAGACATTGCTCTATTGCGCGGGGTCCTCCCTGGTGTGGCCATTGTGTGGTCGGACATTGTGCCCCGCCCTGCTTGTTGGATCCAGCGGCGCTGGTCAAGGGGATTGTGCAAGGTTAACCGGCAGATCGGGCGCTGGGTCCAGCAGACGGGTGGGGTCCAGGTTCGGCACCCTTGGGCGGACGTTAATTGCGCTGGTCTGTACCGGCTTGATGGGGTTCACCTTGCCCCGGTGGGGCAGGATCTTCTTTTGAACGACTGGCAGGAGGCGCTTGAGTCGTGGTGCAGGTTGCAGCTTTCCTTGGTGGGGGCGGCGCTAGGATAGCACGCTACCTAGCGCCAGTGGCGGGTGGCGAGCTGGTGCTCGTTGACCCGGCGGCTCATTTCAGCTGGAGGCCGCTTTCCATGTGAGCGGCACGGCTATGTGGGTTGGGAGAGACGTCCCGGTTGGGGTCTCTACCCGGAATTAGGCAACCCCTTCAGCCGGCCTTTGCTAACATGGCGAGGCGGCGGGAAGGGGTAACTGGGGGGGGGGGTGGGTTGGATGGTGCTCCACTTTGCTATACGGCTGGTGGCGGGCATCATCCGGATGACGGGTGGGGGGGGCAGGAGGTTCTACTCTGTTATGGTTTGAATTGCTGAGTTGGCCCATGTTGGGCCGGTGTTTTCTTACTGTTAATAAAAGCTGCGACAGTGCTTTAACACCAACACTTGACGTCTGCTTGCTTTGTCAATGGTTGGGGGTGGGTGATGGAGGGTGGGGGATCCAGGCCGAGTAGGGCATCCGGATACCTCGGTTACCCATCTAACTAGGAACAATTATACTCTCTTGTTTAACACTAAACTTAAATGCAGAATTATCAACCCACTTTCACACTGAACCTATCCCAATAGTGCACATGCTTCATAATGAAATTAAAGTACACTCCTCACACAAAACACTCTATAGGGCCCAAAATCACTTCAACACCCGAAGATTAATACATATTAACACCATCAATGTTCCCACACAGGCCAACTGAAAGCCACAAATAAAAGCATAACACTGAAATGTGCCTACATAAATTCAAGATCTATAAAAAGAAAATTCCAATAATAATTGATTATGTAAATTACACTCACCCAGACATAATATCCATAACTGAGACTTGGCTCAGTGAATCTGATAATGCACTACTGAATCAACTAATAATACCCAATTACACTATATTTCATACTCCCAGAACAAACAAACATGGAGAAGGAGTACTGATTATTATAGAGTTATTAAAACCATTATTACATAGCTCTAGTACAATATCAAATATTGATCTCCTGCTAATTGAAAAACAGAAGTATTGCACTTTGTCTAATCTATAGACCACAACCTCTGACCCAGATGGGCTAACAAACATCCTTGATGAAGTCTGTAACATAACGGCGAAGAAAAAAGTTGTACTCTTAGGAGATTTCAACCTTCCTTCCCTACATAACTCATGCGCCTCATCATTCCTTAGCACTATGGAACATTTACATTATAAACAAATTATAGAAAGCCCCACCACAAAAAAGGGAATATTTTAGATCTTATCTTTATCCCTCAAGAGATCCATTCACAACATAACATCCCCCCCCCCCCAGCTAACTCCAGTCCCATGGTCAGACCACCATTTCAGTGAATTCTCTCTTGCGATCGAACAGTCACATAATCATACTGAAAACCAGACTACAAAAATATACTCAAAATGTACTCATTTTTAAAAATACACCTTTACTAGAGAACTACTTGAGTTTATGGACACAAGTATAAATGACCTTGAAGAGCTTGCAAACAACTGGAATAACACTATTACTAGGTTAGCAACAAGACCCCAAACTGTTCGCCAAACCTCAAACAATCCCTCAAAACAATGGTACTCTCAAAGCATAAGGCTACCAGAAAGAGAACTGAGAAAACTCGAATGTATCTGGCGTTCTAAGAAAACTACTGAAAACAGACAACAATATTTATCTATGCTAATAAAATACCATCAGCACATTAACCATGTCAAAAAAGATTATCACATGAAACTCCTCATGAAATCAATAAATAAACCAAAAGAGCTATTCTCCATTGTAAAATCTCTCACAACCCATCCAAGAGATTCAATTGAATCCCTAGATATCTCTCTTCAAACACTAGCAGATTATTATATGGCCGAAATCAACTCTGTGACAAATCTTCCCTCCATGAGCACCAATAATATTACTCCACAAGCAGAAACTTGGGACGAGTTTCACCATATTTACTTAGATCCTCTCAAAAGGAGCATAGCGAATATAAATACAACTACTGTACATCTAAAGCAGACCCATGTACAGTAAACTGGATTAAAGCAGCATGTGATGAGCTAGCGCCTATCATACTATCGATAGTCAACCTGTCTCTTTCACAAGGCTATATGCCTAGAGGAATTATGAATGCAATCATATGCCCCATCTTAAAAAAAATAAATCACTTGATAAATTGTGCCCTACTTTATACAGACCTATCTCTACTTTACCACTCTTGGCTAAAGTAATAGAAAAAAGTGTACACATGCAACTAAAAGGCCACATTGACTTAAATTCCCCGCTAGATGATAATCAATTTGGATTTAAACCTTTCCATAGTCTTGAAACATTAATGTTAGTTCTCTACAAAAAAATCATAAAAGGAATTGACAACACTAACCAAACCTTCATCTTAATTTTCCTCGTTATTGCTGCAGCCTTTGACTCTGTCATTCATGCATTACTAATATAAAAGCTTCAACAAATAGGACTTAGTGGAACTACATTACAATGGGTTACCTCATATCTTTCTGACAGAACTCAACAAGTCAGCATAGGCCAAATATTTTCAAACACATACCACCAAACAACAGGACTTCCCCAAGGAACTGCACTATCTGCTTTCATTTTCAATATCTATATACAGCCAATATGTCATCTAATAACAAAATTCAATATTGATTACGCCATCTATGCAGAAGACATAATGCTGTATATGTCCTTTCAATATAAATGCACCTAACCTGGAACCCAAAATCTCATGTTTCAAAGATCTAGCTACTTGGATCAATAACTATGGTCTAAATATCAACTATAAAAAGAATGGAATATTAATAATCACCAGAAACCCAAACTACACCCCACCCTGCAAAGTAGTAACCGGGTAGCCGGACCCAACGCTCCCCCTCCTTTTACAACTCTTCCTATCCCCCTTCACCCTACCTCCGCCCTTCCACAAAAGCAACAGACAGCCTTTTGTGGTAACAACTGGTCGCAGCTTTATTTCCAAACAACATATTTAACAATAAACAGGAATGCAACAAACCCCCGAGCGGTGCAATGCGTCACCAGCCATGTAATTAGCAAGGCGACCTCGGCTCTGCTCCTGCCCCGGTCCGACCACTGGCAACTTTCCAACCACCCCTATCCGACTTCGCCATATTACTAGCAAAAGTCTTCCAGGGGTAGTCCGGGTCGAGGGCACCCCGCCCCCTTCCCAAGTCGCCTAAGTCTCCGGACCCTGGAAACCTCCGGGATCCCACTGCCCCCCCCCCCCCCCCCCCAGCTGCGACAACCTGATTCACTTACTCTCCCCTCACCGCCCCAATAGGGGTGGGTGGGTGGGCCACTTGCCTACAGTCCGGCCGCATGTGTTCCAGCCCGACCGCGGGCACGCTGGAGCACATGGCCGGACACGCCCCTGATTGGCTCCGCTCGCACCCGGCAACGAGCGGAGCCAATCCCTTTGAAAAATGTACACCGCGTCATGACGTGCCACGCCATGCACACACCCCCCCACTACCCCCCTTACAACACGATAAGAGCAGGGTCCCGCGCCGGGCCGGGCACCCGGTTACGCGCGGGCGCCGGGACCCTGCCCGCGCCCTCAAGACTAACCGGGTAGCCGGACCCAACGCTCCCCCTCCTTTTACAACTCTTCCTATCCCCCTTCACCCTACCTCCGCCCTTCCCACAAAAGCAACAGACAGCCTTTTGTGGTAACAACTGGTCGCAACTTTATTTCCAAACAACATATTTAACAATAAACAGGAATGCAACAACCCCCCGAGCGATGCGATGCGTCACCAGCCATGTAATTAGCAAGGAGACCTCGGCTCTGATCCAGCCCCGGTCCGACCACCGGCAACGTTCCAACCACCCCTATCCGACTTCGCCATATTACTAGCAAAAGTCTTCCAGGGGAAGTCCGGGTCGAGGGCACCCCACCCCCTTCCCAAGTCGCCTAAGTCTCCGGACCACAGAAACCTCTGGGATCCCGCTGGTCACCCCCCCCAGCTGCAACAACCCGATTCACTTACTCTCCCCTCACCGCCACAATAAGGGGTGGGCGGGTGGGCCACTTGCCTTACAGTCCGGCCGCATGTGCTCCAGCCCGACCGCGTGCACGCTGGAGCACATGGCCGGACCCACCCCTGATTGGCTCCGCTCGCACCCGGCAACGAGCGGAGCCAATCCCTTTGAAAAATGCACACCGCGTCATGACGCACCACGCCATGCACGCCCCCCCCCACTACCCCCCTAACAACGCAATACGAGCAGGGTCCCGCGCCGGGCCGGGCACCCGGTTACGCGCGGGTGCCAGGACCCTGCCCGCGCCCTCAAGACTAACCGGGTAGCCGGACCCAACGCTCCCCCTCCTTTTACAACTCTTCCTATCCCCCTTCACCCTACCTCCGCCCTTCCCACAAAAGCAACAGACAGCCTTTTGTGGTAACAACTGGTCGCAGCTTTATTTCCAAACAACATATTTAACAATAAACAGGAATGCAACAAATCCCTGAGCGATGTGATGCGTCACCAGCCATGTAATTAGCAAGGCGACCTCGACCTCGACTCCGCTCCAGCCCCGGTCCGACCATCGGCAACGTTCCAACCACCCCTATCCGACTTCCCCATATTACTAGCAAATGTCTTCCAGGGGTAGTCTGGGTCGAGGGTACCCCGCCCCCTTCCCAAGTCGCCTAAGTCTCCGGACCCTGGAAACCTCCGGGATCCCGCCACCAGCACAGGAACCAAACCTCACCTGTGCCGCCCCCCCTGAACCTCCCCAAGCTGCGACCAGCATGTCTGATCCTGAACCACCCTCTCCAACACCTCCTGCCAGTCATTGAGGAGCAAATCCGTCCCGACCGGAGATAGGTGCACACCATCCACCCGATACAGACCAGGACAGGCCACCTCAACCCAAGAATGCTGCACCTGATACCCCCCTTTCTCACAAACCCACCTCCCAATTTGCCTATTTATTTTTGTCAATCCCCGGGACCATCTCCTCTGCCCCCAGCACGATGGCCTGGGAATAATATCGGACCAGATCAAGACTACACCCACAAACATGCGCAGCAGTACAGCAAAGTCCCTCTTGGCAGCTCTGATCAACTGCTTGCAAGACCATTCCCCCAGAACATTGCCCCCCAAATGTACTAGTACAATCGTTGGTGTATCCCAGATGCGCTGATGATGACGAAGCAAAGGCATCAGCTGAGGCCACCGCAGCCCACACTCGCCCAGCCATGACACCGCCACCACTGCCGGATCCAGTCCAAGATTCAGCCCGATAGGCCACACTGCTGCTTGCTGACCGGCCCAAAACACGTAGGAATGCCCCAAGATCCAACAGCCCCATGCCTTCATCCCCACATCTGCAACAGAAAAAACATCATTAATACCCCCCTCCCCCAGTGAAATCGAGAATCTCAGAGATGAACATACCCCTTAAAAGCCTTCGACCGCCATCGGCCGATACTCTGAATCTGAGCACCAGACAATCCCATCGCCGCTGCGCTAGTCGCTGCCCCTATGCGGAATGAATGTGCAGAGAAATACCGGGGATCCTCCCCGATCCAGCGCAACACCAGGCGCAGCACCGCCATCACCTGAAATCGCGTCAGCACACGGGAATCACTATGCACAAACAACTCCTCCACACCTGTCGGGCACACATCCAAGTAGCTCTCCATGGCGGCCACCGGGCACGTGAGACCACCAATCCCTCGAAGGACCAGCCACAACCCTTTCCCTTTCTGGTCCTTCTTGGATTTTGCTAACAACACGCGTATGAGCCCCGGCTCCCGCCACACATGTTGGCGGCACAAGCAATTACCTAAACCCGCAGTCCCCGAAGCTGCTGCCAGTTCGCCAACCCGAAAGGCACCAAAAAATGCCAGACAGAAGACCGCCCGAAAAAGAGCGGCCTCATAAGGTGATGCCGCCACCCCAGGCAAAGCCTGGAACAACCTTTGTAACAAGTCATGCATAATCAGCAGCCGGTGATCACGTGGCCCAGGCAAAGAACGCTCCCACCCTTGTAGCAGCTGCCGGGCCAGAAATCCGCGGCCCAACCATCCCCAACCTGCTGCCTTTGCAAAAAATCCAAACCCAGCCAGATGCATCTTCACCGCCGATCGAGCGACCCCGCGCCCCTTGGCCCAACCAACATACCCTCCTAGCAAATACTCTGGCACCTCCCCCCCGCCCCAACCTAACTGATACAGATATTCCAACACCCGCTCACAACCATGCTGATAAGCAGCCCACATCCGCTCCGCCACAGAATTCTGGAGAAGGCTCTTCATCTCAGCCGGCCATAGCTCCACAGTCTCCAAGGGACCACGAGCCCGACCTCGTCCACCTCCGGAGCCAAGCACCGAAATCGTTCCAACTGCAAACGAGAAAGAGCATCAGCGATTTTGTTAGTACACCCTGGGATGTGACGAGCCCTCAGGTCCACATTCAAACGCAAACATGCAAGTATGACCAGACGCATTAAGGACACTACCTGACTGCAGCGCGGAGAATACCGATTAATAACCGCCACCACCACCTCATTGTTGCACCACCACACTACCTTACGGTTGGTCAACTTGTTTGGCCATAACTCCATAGCTACGAGTATGGAAAAAAGCTCCAAATAGGTGATATTACTTACTAGCCCCTCATCCACCCATGCCTGTGGCCATCTGTCGGCACACCATGCCCCGCCAAAGTATATTCCCAAACCAATGCCGCCGGCCACATCCGTAAACAGCTGCAAGTCCTCGCTGGATATCTCCGCATCGCGAAATACTGAAATCCCATTAAAATCGCGCAGAAAGACGTCCCAAATCCGCAGATCCTCCCGCATGACTCACGACACACGAATGTGGTGATGCGGCTTGTGCACACCAGCTGTCGATGCTGCCAAACACCGAATAAACACCCTCCCCATCGGAATTACCTTACAGGCGAAATTAAGCGAGCCAATGAGCGCCTGCAATGCCTTCAAGGTCAATTTAGAAGAGGATAAGGAATTAGCCACCAGCACCCTCAATTTCTCCACCTTCTCTAACGGCAATCGCGCTACCATTTGTCCAGAATCCAATTCCACACCTAAAAAGGTGAGGATTGTCGTCGAGCCCACAGTTTTACCCTCGGCTAAAGGCACGCCCAACTCGCTATCCAAATTGACAAAACCATCCAGAAGCTGGCTACAACGTGGAGACCCCGCTTTGCCAACGAACAGAAAATCATCCAGATAATGAACCACCTCCGAGGACCCCACTCTCCTAACCAACAGCCAGTGCAAAAAAGAGCTAAATTTCTCAAAATAAGAGCAAGATACCGAACAACCCATCGGCATACACTTATCAAAATAAAACTCACCCTCAAAATGGAAACCTAAGAACTTGAAGGCAGACGGGTGGACCGGCAACAAACGAAAGGCAGACTCAATATCAACCTTAGCCATCAATGAGCCTTGCCCGGCCCTCCTGACTAACTCCACCGCCCCATCAAAAGAGGCATAACGAACTGTACAAAATTCACGTGGTATGAAATCATTCACCGAGGCCCCTACAGGGCAAGACAAATTGTGAATTAATCGAAACTTCCCCAGTTCTTTCTTAGGAACAATTCCCAATGGGAACAACGCAAAACCCTGAAAAGGAGGGTGTTGGAAAGGGCCTGCAATTCTGCCCAGCCGTAATTCTACCGCCAACTTCTCCCGAGCTACCGATGCCCATCTCCGTACACTAGGGGAATTGCGAGCTATTGAACACCCTACGGAACCCCTAATCGGAACAACGAAACCGAACTGAAAACCTAACTGCAAAATTACCTTATCCCTTTTACGCGGGTAACCATGCAGCCAACTCTGCAATAGCGGTACCCGTATTGGAGAAGGAGCTAACTCAAATAGCGCCTGCCTACTTTGGACCGGAACTCGGCGGAGTGATGGCCCCTTTTTTAACACATTTTGCGGCTGAATGGGGACCGCTGCAGATCGAACACACGTGACGAAATTTGCAGTCCGGAAAGGGACACACTTATCTATTAAACCTCCAGCAGACATCACCCACACCACTGGAGACTGGTCTGGTCTGGACAGGGGAAACGCCCCCCGAAAGGAATGACCTGCACTGGCTACAACCCCCGACCCCACCTTTCCTCCGCCTCCCCCGACTGCCCCACCTTTTACCGACATCTGAGTCAGCCAAAGGTTAATGTCTTGAGTACCCCAAGTCAGAAACTTATTCTCCTCCATCTTGTCACGAAACCTCTCATCATAATTCAACCATGACCAGCCTTCGTGCACCTGAGAAGCCTCCAGAATCGAATCCGCATAAGACAATAACATACTGTACTGCGCCGGAAAATGCTGACCCCACACACTCGCCAGCCGCAAGAATGATCTAACCCAATTGACGACATTCCTAGAGACCTTACGCAAACGGCCCGCCTTCTCATCCTCCTTGCGCTTTTTCTTACTATCTCCAGAACGCTTACGCCCATCCAGCAAACGAAAAATGTCGATGTGCTTCCGCTTACGAATTTTTTGCCTCAACTTCTTCGGGACGCCTTCCCATAATTCCGATAAGGCAACCAATGAGGAAGACCCAGCACCAGTGTGCATACCAGAAGGGCCTCGCCCCAGCACTGACTCACTGACCCCGCCATCGCCCATTGATGATTCATCCGAGTCAGAAGACGAGGAGGAGGAAGAGTCTACACCTATGTCGACACACATGCTTCCTTTTCTTGCGCACCTGTCGCGACCGCTCAGCCCTCAACTCGTCCCTGACGACCAACAGCGACTCACCTGTCCTGTCTTCAGCGGCCATCCCATCAGACGAGCGGGAGGAAGCAACAGTCCTTTGCAGCCCACCAGCTCCTTGAACCCGATCCGCAGCCCTCGAAGCTCCCCTTGCAGCAGACGCTCCAGAATCCATATTCGCAGCAGCCGGTGACAGCACTGTAGATGGCACACCTCCAGGCACTGACATAAAAGGAGCCTGCGGAGACAAAAAAAGAAAACCCAAAGAGGGAAAAGCAGGAGACCACGCCGGTTGCCACGCCCCCACCCAATCCGACCTGGAAGAGCCTTGCCCCCCACTCAACCAATGTTCCCAAACCGCCTGCTGCTCAGCCGGACCATAACCCATAGGCGAAACCATACTCCCCACCGTAGATCCCAAACCACCAACCGTTCCAGCTACCCCACCCAGCCGAGGGCTTACCCCCCTCCCCCTCGCTGCCCCACGGAGCCTACACTACCCCTCTGCTCCACCTCAGACCTGGACCCCAATGCTACCTCAGCCCCTAAACCAGCACCACCTGCTCCTTGCCCTCCAGCACCAAAAGTACCCCTGCCCTGCACATTGCCCATGCTACGGGCCCTCCTACCAGAAACAGAGAGCCTACCACGCTCCCTTGCAGCACGCCGCACCCCCCTGCTAGTACTCGCACTTTCCCCCACCCTCTGTGGCCCAATCCTTCCAGCCCTGCCCAATCCCTGACCTCTGTGCCTCCCTACTGGCTGGCCCACAGTGGTTCTACACCCCCCCCCCCCGACCTTTTCCAACCTGCTTACCCGCCATAGTATACCCTTCCCCCACAAATCTTCAACAGCCAAGGAACCCCAAAGCAGGCAAAGAAACCCTCCTCGGTGTTTCTTCTTTTTTTTTTTTTTTAAATTGAGCCCCCCTCTAATGCTCACTCAGCCGCCCCTCCCCCCCCCACACGGTACTGGGATAATTAGAGAAGAGCAGGAGCTAAAACTGCCGGAAGCCCAAAAATTCTCCCCAGCGCACCCCCGTCACCTCGCCTGCACTCCGGTCAAAGGACGGGTGCCAGCTGGCAACTCCTAGCCCCAAGATCCACCGTTGATCTGCCTGCTCTGAAGGATCCCAAACCGCTAAAAACCCGACTAACGCCAATAAAACAAATCGCTGCCACTTGCCTTACAGTCCGGCCGCATGTGCTCCAGCCCGACCGCGCGCACGCTGGAGCACATGGCCGGACCCACCCCTGATTGGCTCCGCTCTTACCCGGCAACGAGCAGAGCCAATCCCTTCGAAAAATGCACACCGCGTCATGATGCGCCACGCCATGCGCGCCCCCCCACTACCCCCCCCTTACAACGCGATACGAGCAGGGTTACGCGTGGGCACCGGGACCCTGCCCGCGCCCTCAAGACTTATCAATGAATGCAATCTTGAAGTCAAAGAAGAGGTAAAATACCTAGATGTCACACTTGACAGACACCTTTCATTCAAAATCCATATTAAAAACACAACAAAAGCAACACTTGAAGTCTCTGCTATATAGCAATGATTTCAGAACATTGATGCAAGCAATGATAATACCACACATTTACTATTGTAATAGTCTGTTACATGGACTACCAAAACAATCACTTCATCCCCTTTTAATGGCGCAGCATATAGCGGCACGTATTATCTACAACTCATGCCGCATGGATCATATAACACCTATACTTAATGTCCTGCATTGGTTACCTGTACAGAGCAGAATAAAGTGCACATTAATAATGATCTTGTTCAAAATCATCAGAAATATAGCACCCACAATTCTATCTCACCCAATTAGATCATATCCAACAACCGCCAAAGAAGAGGCCAGATGAACAATACTCTTTCAATCCCGTCTGACTACCAAAAGACAAAGCAACACACGAGCAACAGAGCATTCGAGTACTTATCCCCAATGCTCTGGAACTCTCTGCCAGAAAACTTTAGAAGCATTACAAACCTATACACGTTCTGCATTCAACTCCAAACCTTCCTATTCATTGAACATTTTGGGCAAAATGAACCAACTCCAAATGTCGACCCAACATAGCACGTACTACCCACAAATTTCCTAGCCTCTCTTTACAAAGCAACTGCCCCACACTCTTTAGATACTTCCCTTCCCTCTCTACTACTTATGAACAATTCCTAAAAAGTATTCCTAAGACTTCTTTATTCACCAGAATTATAAATAACTTAAATCTTGTAAGAATCATGTAAATATTTCTGATTGTTTGTACACCTGCACTTGTTATATTGTTAAAATGTTTTATGTATCCCAGTTGTTCATATGTAAACCGCTATGATTATTCGAAATGGCAGCAGTATAAAAGTCACACAAATAAATAAATAAAACAACTTTGACCAAACCAATGTCATACAAAATGGGGGAGATTCTGACTAGCGAATAGCAGGGTTGAACGTCTGAACTGGAGGTACAACCCCAACTATTCGCTGGGACCATATTCAGATGCTACTGCTCCCAACATGCACAGAGCCATTGTGTGGGGAGTGCTCTATGGGGCCAGGAGGAGGAGGGCCAGAGGCAGAGAATGGGAAGAGCAGGGGCGGGCCAAAGCACCCGGACATATAGGACCTATTATGGTCAGGGCCTTGTACGTCTGGCTGCCTCACTTTGGATGCCCAGCTTATTCCATCTCAGAGGTGGAATGAGTGTCAGGTGCCATTGTGATCAGAGTTTTCAGCCCCCTAGTAGAATGGGGGCCTCCATGGGAGAGTCTCTGCCACCCAATTCCAGCCCTGGCTGCCTCCTCCGAGGGTCGGGTGGAGGGGACATGAGCATTACTTTCTGTCAGGCATTGTTTGCTCCTGCTGGGTGTCCTGGTGTCATGGCAATGGGGCACCATGGCACTGGCACACCAGCAGGAGCACTGGGCAGTGGAGACAGGCAGCATGCTGTATGTCTCCCCACTCGGAATACTGTGCACATTGGCCCATCCAAGCAACCTGATTTTCTAGCCGCGGGAACATATTGCTCCTGTGGTTGCAGCATCAAGTACAACTGTGCCCCATCCATTTTTTGGACGTCTAGCTGGGCCGGACGTGCACAGTATGGTGTGCAGCTCAGACATATGGGCCAAAGTAAAAAAAAAAAAAACATTCAGTTTTCTCTCAATTTTCATTGTGAGCAGATTTCTTTTCTAGATGTACAAAGTATTATGAAAAATAATCAGCTCATCACAACTATATATTGTAAAGTAATACATTTTTCAAGCACCCACTGTCAGACGGCTGCCTGGGTGAGAATGTTCACAGTCTTGGCAAGTGCATATATCAATATGATTTGCAAGGGATTGTGGGAAATGCAGTCCATTCACACCAGACACAGCTGCTCACAATAATTAGTTGTGCTTGAGTGTAAAGCCAATAAGATATTTATTTATGGGGTTATTTCTCCCAACACAGATATGCTTGGTAGCACATAAAACAGGATACTTGCTTTCAGTGTTAAACTTGGAAAAACAAAATCAGGAAAACAACAGCTGAACTTGTCAGGCAATCAAATGAAAAGAATAAAGACCTGTTTGGTAACAAACTGGTCTTTTCTGTAGGCTTTAGCTAATATTCTCTTAGCAGTGCTTTAATCAACAACAAAACCCACAAAGTAGGGAAAAACTGTTCTTTTCAGGTTAACTTCTTATATCTTCACACATAGACTCAGAAGTGATTTCCTCAGAGCTCACAAGCAATTAGTTAAGGCTCAATTGCTAGCAGTTACCCAGCTGAAACCCCTTAGCTGGCTTGCTTTCTACTGCGTGGCTCAAGTCCTACTTCAGGAGCTTTTCTGAGTAGATTAAAGAACTAGTTTGTATTTCTTTGTGATGGTTGTTGTACTTTGTAACAGAAAATTACCAAAGGAGTTTAGACAGAGAGCAATCCATATATTCACAGCCTGTATCTAAGACCGCTCCCCCTTCTTCAACAATCATGGGTTCAATATCATGGATTGGCACAGAGGAATTTCTCAATGTAGCACTCTCAGGATAATACTTGTTTCCCTGCTGTCTTTCAAGGTTATAGCTAGGGCATAGATCAGTGTTCATACCTGAGCTTCCATTGCTGTTAGAGTTCCTCTCTAAATAGCCTGGCCAGTATGTAGTCCAGTTCTTATGTCCAGCCTTCCAATCCAGATCCCTGGACACTGGATCTCTCTTCACATACCTTCTGGCATGGATCTTAGGGTCCCTTCCACGTGCAGCCGTCTCCCTCACAGGTACCGTCTGGAGATTCCTAGCCCTGCAGCACCATTCCTCTGGCTTTCCCCAGTCCAATGGTGTATGCTGGCCTTTTGAATGTCTCCCAGTATACGTACTGCTCTGGACTCCTTTAGACCTCCCAAATGCTTTTCTCTTCTTTCTTCCAAAGGGTTTCTTGCCCTCTCTGTTCGTCCGCTCTGGCTTCTGCTTCTGATGATCCTCCCGATGATGAAGCTGTCCAAGATGATGAGGATCTCCCAGATGAAACTGAGGATGAGGATATCCCAGATGAAACTGAGGATGATTCTCTGTAGAATAAACTCTACCTTTATTCAGCTTAGATGAGTGCTCCACCTTAGCACAGCGCAGCTGTGCTGAATCAGGCCCTGCCCTTTGAGATGAGTGCTTGGGGATTACCTCATAGCCCTCTTGATTGAACACACATTTTCCCCACTTCAGCTCCTCTAATGGCTGTTGAAAACCTGGTGCATTCTGGGACTGGTAGTCTTTTATGGAAAAATTCTGTTTTCTTATTTCTACCAGAACTGACAGGTTGCTTGTTCAGAGTCACTTCACCTTTACTATAGCTCCTTCCTGAGCTATGATAAGCTACCTTATCACACCCACCCACCTCGAATTTGTGGTATAAATGAAATTGTTCCATATTAGTTGAATTTAAGCGACAAGCAAAAATCTTAGGAGCAGTGTTTCAACAACGTGGTTACCCCAACATTTGATTCAGAGATCTCCTCAATGAGCCCACTTCAATGATCGGTCTTAGCTTCTTTTTCCTCAAGATAAAATTAATACAGATGAATAAAAAATTCTTCCAACTCATCACACTATATAGCCCTTTGAGCTATCAGTTCTCTAGGATTGTTCACCGTCATTCACATTTGTTCTGGTTAATACCAGGTTTAGAACAAATGAGTACGAGAATGGTATATACAATATAAGATTTGTTATGTCCATCAACCTATGAAAGTTCAGGAATGTGTGATGTTGATTCCAGGTCATAAAAAGTGTGGTAACTGTTCACTATGTCAAGTGATTTATTTATTTTATTTTATTATTTATTTTATTTAAAAGTTTTTATATACCGTCTTTCTGCGATTCAAGACGGTTTACAGAGAACACAACATGGCAGTATATTTCAACTGTTTACAATGAATATAGAAATGTATATAGATATAACAATGAATTTTTTACAATAACCAACTTTTTAAATGGGTTTGTATATTTACAAAATCCAACTATTTACAAAGGTTTGAACACGTTACAAAATCCAACTATTTACATAGGTTCGTACAGGTTACAGAAGGTTGAAAGGAGTGAATTGGGTAGGGTGGAAGGAGAGGTTCGGTAGGGGAGGTGGGGTGTAGAATAGGGCTATAGTGGTAGGGAAAAATGCTCTTGGAAGAGATGTGTTTTTAGTTTCTTTCGGAACTCAATGTGATCAGCGCAGTTCCGTAGTTCATATGGTAGGGCGTTCCATAAAGAGGGGGCATAGAGGGAGAAAGTTCGGTTACAAGTGGTTTGTTTGCTATGTCTTTTGGTGGTTGGGATAGTAAATAGATTTTTGGTGATGGTACGGCATGTTCTGTTGTTGTTGGAGTTAGATAGGAGCGAGGAGAGGAATGGAGCTGACTCGTTGGAGATGATTTTGTGAGTGAGGGTGATAACTTTAAATTTAACTCTGGACTGAATGGGAAGCCAGTGGAGGTCATGGAGGATTGGAGTGATGTGTGATCATCTAGGGTTGTTTGTGATGAGAAGAGCTATTCTGAGCCATTTGGATAGGTTGAATGCTGTTCTTGGGTAGGCCCTGATAGATGAGGTTACAGTAGTCTAGAGAGGGGATTGTGAGGGCCTGGCAGACAGTACGGAAGGAGTCAGGATTTAGGAGAGGTTGGAGGTTGTGTTAACAGTCCTCTTTATCTGTTCAGTGAATGAGAGGTTCTGGTTGAGGATAATACCAAGGTATTTCACTTGTTTTTTTATGGTGAGGGTAAGGTCCCCGAGAGTAAGGGTTGTTGGTGGGGTATATGATGAATTGGTAAATACTTGGAGAGCTTCAGCTTTAGATTGGTTAATTAGTAGGTTGTGCTGTAGGAGCCATGATTTTAGGTTTGAGAGGCATTCGCTTAAATTGGTGAAGTCAGGGGTTGCTAGGTTGAATGGGGTGAAGCACATAATATCGTCTGCATAAAGTTGGTATGAAATTCCATGGCTTTGGAAAATCTTGCAAACTGGTTGGAGGAAGATGTTGAATAAAAGTGTGGATAAACTAGATCCTTGTGGGACCCCTTGTTTTAGGGTAAATGGTAGGGATGTGCCGTTCCCTATATGGACCTGTTGAGTTCTATTATCTAATTAGGAGTGGAACCATTTTAGAGTTGTATCTCTCAGTCCTATTTCATAGAGTCTGTTTAGGAGTTGATGATGGGAGAGGGAGTCAAAGGCTGAGGATAAGTCAAGGAATATAAGGAGGCATCCTTGGGTAGGATTCTGGGTTTATAGGTACAGGGAATCTAGAAGAGAGGCAAAAAGGGTTTCAACTCCGTGGTTCTTTTTGAAGCCATGTTGGAACAGATCAAGGGGAGTGTGTTCGTCTATATAGTTCTGCAGTTGGGTTCGGACTAGTTTCTCTGTTATCTTTGCAAGAAAGGGGATACTAGAGATGAGTCTGTAGGAGGTTGGGGAGGTGGGGTCAAGTTTTGCTCCTTATAGGATTGGACTTATTGTAGCACATTTTAGGGGTGCTGGTACAGAGCCAGTCTGGAGGGAAGCTTGTACAATGTAAAGGATGTATGGGCTGATGGGGCTTCTTGTGGATTTAAGCCAGGAGACAGGGCAGGGGTCAAGGGCAGAAGTAGAGATGTTTAGTTCTTTGATGACATTAGCTATGTTTTCCAGTGAGAGGGGTTCAAAGTCATTCCAGGTGTTTGAAGGGCTAGGTGCCTGAGGTTGGTTGCAGGAGTCATCTAATGAATAGGGGTTGGTTGTTGAGGGGGGTGGAAGGAATTTTGAGATAAGATGGTTGACTATAGTTTGGGTGTTATTTTTGGTGGCTGGTCTTGCTGTAGGGGCTCGCCTATTAGAGATTTAGCAATGGAAAAGAGCTCTCTAGGTTTATTGAGGGAACGTTGGATCATATTTTCATTATATTCTCTTTTGTGGTTCACGGTTTCAGTGCAGTAAGCTCGGAGTTTTGTTGCGTAGAGCATATGTGTATCTGGGTCACGAGAACGTCTCCATTGATGTTCAAGGTGTCTGAGTTCTCTTTTGAGGTCTCTTGTTTTGTAGAATACCAGGGTGCTCTTCTGCAATGTTTTTGGGGATATTGTTTTGGTGGTAGTAGGGAAGCTGTGATGAGGATTTCGTTCCATTCGGTGATGTGGGACTCTTGGTTCAGGTTTTTGCTGTTGAGTAGGTCAAGGAATGGAATTATTTGCTCAAGGAAGTTGGCAGCATTAAATTGTTTAATTTGTGGGTATGTTGGGGAGGGGCGGTTTGCTGTTTCTTATGTGGGGAGTGGGGAATTGATAGGAGGATAAGGGAGTGGTCCGACAAGGGGATGGGTTGAATGGTGCATATGATTTGTTTGGGGGATAATGTTTGCTGTGGGATAAATATAAGGTTGAGGATATTACCTTTGGAGTGAGTGGGTTGTTCTAGTATTTGGGTAAAGTGAAGGGAGTTCATTGCTTGTAGAAATGTGGTTGACTGTTTTGAGGTTGCTGAGTGTAAGTTTAGGTCTCCTAGGATTATGAGTGGGCGTGAGATTGGTTGGGGGGAGCAGGCTGTGTCAAGTATCATGGAGAGGTCAGTTGAGTCAGACTGAGGCGCTCTGTACAGGAGGTGCAGTGAGAGGGTAGGGTTGGAGACTCTGATAGAGTCCATGCCTGGGGTGGAGATTGCTTCCACCGTAGAGAAGTACAAGTTGGATCTTGATATAACAGCTACTCCTCCTCCTCTGTTGGCTATTCAGTTGCAAACATTGATTGCGTATGTATTAGGGCATAATTGGTTTATTAGAACAGAGTCAGATTCTTGGAACCAGGTTTCAGTGAGACAAAGTATGTCTAAGTTATGATCGGATATAAGGTCAGCAATTAGGGGGATTTTATTTCTAGCTGGGCGGACATTGAGTAGGGCACATTTGAGGGGGGTGGGGGTGGTGTGGAGGAATATTAAGGTTGAGATTGGAGTTTAATCTGATTGGTTTGAGTTTGCATGCGCGAGGGTGGGGGTTAGTATGAGTATGAAACAGAATATGTGGGGTGTCAGGGTGTCTGAGTGAGTGGATTATTGGGATAGGTGCACTATGGTTTACTATCAGCGCATATGAGAGGAGGAGTGATGTGATGTATAGTATGAGGAGGCTGGTCCATAGAGTTGATAGGCGAAGTTTAGGTGGCTGCATTTTGGGGAGGGTTGGATAGAGCTTAACGGTGTAGTTATTGGGTAAGTGGTGTGTTATAAAATTGAGGGCAAAGGTAGGAATAATGGAAAGCTTGGGTGATGCGTCTAAGACAAACAGATTTAGGTAGGTAGCATAAAGTTATCACAGTATTCAAATACATACAGTGGAGTTATGATTTGCATAAGAGGTAAGAGGTCAAGCAGGTTTAGGTAGGTAGCATAAAGTTATCACAGCATTCAATATGATTTGCATAAAAGGTAAAGGATATATATGGTTTTGCTTACAATCAGAGCGGGTGTGAGCATAGAGTCCAGTCTGTGTTGCGGCTATTGTGTCCTTGGGTATGTGCTTGCTGGAAGGGTTAGACGATGGCGGGGCTTCCGGGCACAGTGGATGGCTGGCGTGTTCTCTCTTCTACTAGAGGGTAGGTGATGTACAGCGATGTGAACAGTCAAGTTGTCGAGATGGTTCCTGGCCTATCAGCGTAGTCCGCTTGCCCTGCGTGCCCCGCCTAAGGGCCACACCAAAGGGCCCTCTGGCGAGGCCCTCAGGCGTGGGCCCGCCAGGCGTGGGCGTGTTGGATGGTGCTTCCTTTTTCAAGTGGTGGCTGTCTGCCCCGATTGGGCAGATCAGCGGCGGGAGGAAGGCTGGGTTTGGCTCGTTGGAGCTGGCTTGAGCCAGCTCAGTCCCCCAGAAGGAGATGGCATCAGGGTCCGGTGCTGGGGCGTCTGAGTAAGCGCCGGATGATTGTAGAAGAATCAAGTTTTTCCTATCATGGGAAGTCCTAGTTACTTTGACATGCCACTATTTGCACCTTTTCCTTTGTTATCTATTTAATTTTTTGCTCATGTGGATTAGCATACATGGGCAAGACTCCACATCAACTTCACACAAGGCTGACTGAACACCATAGTAAATTATGTCACTTGAATTGTTTCATAGTTGGTCATGTGTTTACAGATTTACGCTGCTTGGTTATTGACAAACCCTTATTTGCATTGAACAAAAATTGATCTTTCATCTGGATACCCTTGAACCTAATGGTCTGAATGAATTTATAGAATAGAAAGCATGTTTTTGATAAGACATATATTTTGATGTACATTTTTGTCTTTGGGTTGATGTGGATATAAAGTGTGGACATTGTTTAAAAACACTATCTTGGAAGCCCAGAACAGATGTATTCCATGCTTTAAGAAAAGTGTAAAGAAGACCAAAAAACTGCCAGCATGATTTAAAGGCAAGGTCAGAGAGGTTGTTGCAGCCAAAAAAGCATCTTTCAGAAAATGGAAAAATGATCCAAATGACAAAAACAGGAAACAACATAAGCATTGCAAGTTAGATACAGAGAGACAGAATGAATTCTTTGTTTCGGCCTTTACTGAAAAAGACGTAGGGAATTTGCCTGTGTTTGAAATGGTATATAAAGGTGATGTATCAGAAGAGTTGAAAGAAATATTGATAAACCAGGAAGATGTATTACAGCTATTTGATAAACTGAAGAATAATACCAGATCACCTGTGCTGGATGGTATACATTCAAGGGTATTGAAAGAACTGAAATATGAGATTGCAGACCTGCTATTAGTAGTCTGTGAACTATCATTAAAATCAACTGTAGTACCTGAAGAGTGGAGAATGGCCAATGTAACACCAATATTTCAAAAGGGTTCCAGGGTTTATCCGGGAAACTACATACCTGTGAGTTTGAAATTAGTACCAGGCAAAATGGTAGAAACCATTATAAAGAATATAATTGCTGATCATGGATATAGTCCATGGTTTAATGGGAGAAAGCCAACATGGATTTAGCCAAGAAAGTCTTGTCTTACATATCTGTTATATTTCTTTGAAGGTATGAATAAACAGGTAGACAAAGGTGAGCAGATTGATATAGTGTATCTGGATTTTTAGAAAGCCCTTGAGAAGGTCCCTCATGAGAGACTCTTGGCAAAATTAAAAAGTCATGGGACTGGAGGCAGTATAGTATTGTGGATCAGAAACTGTTTAAAAGATAGAAGTCAGAGAGTAGGGCTAAATTTACATTTTTCTCAATGGAGAAAAGTAAATAGTGGAGTACCTCAGGGATCTGTGTTGGACCCGCTACTTTTTAACATATTCCTAAATGACCCTGGAAATGGGAATAATGAGTGAGGTGATCAAATTTGCAGATGACACAAAATTATTCAAAGTTGTTAAAACCCAAGAGGATTGTGAAAAATTGCAGGAGGACCTTGATAAATTGGAAGACTGGGCATCCAAATGTCAGATGAAATTTAATGTGGACAAGTGCAAAGTTATGCACCTAGGAAAGAACAACCCAAACTTTGGTTACACGATGCAAGGTATCACCTTAAAAACTACCACATAGGAAAAAGATTTAGGAGTCATCGTGGATAATCAATTTAAACCCTCCACCCAGTATGCAGCGGTGGCCAAAAAAGCTAATAGAATGTTAGGAATCATTAAGGAAAGGAATGGAGAATAAAACCAAAGATATTATAATGCCACTGTATCATTCCATGGTTCGACCGCACCTTGAAAATTGTGCGCAATTCTGGTCACCGTATTTTAAAAAGGATATAGTGTTATTAGAAAAGGTACAGAGAAGAGCCATCAAAATGGTAAAGGGAATGGAAGGATACCCTAAGAGGAAGGGCTTAAAAGGTAAGGGTTCTTCAACTTGGAAACGAGAAGGCTGAGGGGAGATATGATAGAAGTCTATAAATTAATGAATGGTGTGGAAAGGGCTAACGTAGATCAGTTGTTTATGCCATCAAAAAGTAAAAAGACCTGAGGACCTGCAATGAAGCTACTTAAGACTAATAAGAGAAAATGGTTTTGTTTTTTTCACTTCGCGTAATCAAACTCTGGAATTTGTTATCAGAGGATGTAATAAAAGCTGTTCATGTATCTAGGTTTAAAAAAGGTTTGGACAAATTCCTGGAGGAACGTTCCATAAACCATTATTAAAAGGGACCCGGGATATCACTGCTTGACCCAATACAAGCATTGTGGAACCTGTGTCTTTTGGGAAAACTGCTAGGTACTTATGACCTAGATTGGCCACTGTTGGAAACAGGATACTGGGCTTGATGGACCTTGGTCTGACCCAGAATGGCATTTCTTATGTTCTTAGTCATAGGCATACCCCAGCTCATGCCCACTTGCATCCTAACAATGACCACATATAGTCCCATGGATTTATGAACCCACACTGCTGCTCTGTGGCTCCACACACATGGCCAGTTTGTGTATAACAGTAAGGGTCGCAGATTCAAGACCAATCTGTGGATCACGTATTGTAGGTCCAGGTGTTTTAACTTTATCCTACATTTTCAGACCTGTATCAACATTTGTTCTAAACAAATTACTATTTGTTTTAATTAATTACCCCGGTTTACCCAAGTTATTGTGCCTGTTATATGTATAATACTCAGATATTGTATTCTGTCTGATGTTTTCTTGTTCTATGTAAACCGCGCTGATTATAAATAGTGCGGTATATAAAAGATGTTAAATAATAATAATAATAAATAATAATAATAATAATAAAATAATAATAAATAACATGTGCAACCTTCAGCATTTCGTCCAGCATGAGTCCACATACTCAGCTGACACACTGAGAAGCTGCTCCACCCATGGCTGTGTAGCAGAGCACGCTGAGAACATAAGCACACTGACTGGGCATTGTCAGCGCCTGAGCATTGCAGAGCTCGCTAATAGCGCATGCACACTGAGCAGGTGTTGACACACCCGAGCATTGCATTGCACACTAATGGTGCCTGCAGAATGAGCAGGCATTGACAATGGTGGAACATCAAAGGTGACTTAAGGGGCAGGGAAGAATGCCAACCTACATCATATTGGGACAGTGGGGTCATGTACGTGTGTATATGTATTGTGTTTGTGTGTCTCCAGAGTAGTGTAAGCTAAATCAATGCACTATGCATTTATGTGGTTCCCAGGCTTTATGGCTGTGCATAGAACATGCTCTCCTTGGTTCTCAATTGCCTTGCTCCCTTGCACTCCTGCACTCCCCGGTCTACCTCTCACCATCCTTGGTTTCACCCAGGTCTCCGCCTCCAGTGGTCTCAACTTCGTCATGCAGAACACTGCTGGATGAGAGACCATACCCCTGAGTCCCTTAGGTACTTCTGTCATTTGCACTACCGTGCACTCATCCTCGAAGCAAAGTGCTCCTACTTCTCAAACCATGTCTCCACCAACTCTAACTCCACACACCAGCTCTAAGCAACCCTCAAATCTTTATCATTTCTTCATACCTCTACAGCCAGCAGTGCTCACCCCTCGGTGTTGAGTCTCTCGAAGATAGACTTTCTTTTCTTCAAAGGTCCAACATCTCTGCTTCTCCTTTCTGGATGGCTATACCCCACTCAGGTCGCCTCCTTCCTTGCCACTACCCTCCACATCTCTGTTCCACACCTTTCTCCTTTCCATGCTCAAACATGCCTGACCTCTGGTACTTTTCCAACCTCCTGGAAACATGCTCTAGTCTGTCCTCTTATCAAGAAGCCCTCCTTAGACCTTGGTGACCCTGCCCACTACCATCCTGTTTCCAACCTTCCCTTTATTTCCAAGACCCTTGAAAAAGCAGTCTTTTCCCAGCTATCCTTTCACCTGGCTTCCACACACTTCCTGCATCCATGACAATCTGGTTTTCATCCCGGCACAGTACTGAGCCATCTTTCTGTTCTTCCTCAATGAATTGTGCATCTCTCATAACTGGTGTGATGTTTCTTTAGCTGTCTCCTAGGACCTCTCTGCCGCCTTCAACCTCATTGATCACACCATCTTTCTTTCCCATCTCAGGGTTGCGGGTCTTTGGAGTAATCTGCTGGTTTCGCTCCTTCCTTCACTCTCACTCTTTCTATGATTCTTGAACCTCTGACCATCTCCCTTTGCACTGTGGGTTACCTCAAGGCTCCGTCCTTGCAACACTCCAACATCTTTATGGCTCCTCTCACTTTACTGGTGGAGCAGTCTGGCGTCTCGGCATACTAGTATACTGATGACATCATACTTTTCTACCATATCTCCCCTATCAGCCCTGGTCTCTCACCCCTTAATGTTTGGCTGTCCACAAACCTTCTCCACCTCAACCCCTCCATGTGGTATTCCCCTCATCTCTTACTACTCTCCTTTTTTCCTTGGTGATCTCATGAGTTGATTACTGTAATGTTGTCTTCACCAATCTCCCCCTGTATCAGCTACACTGCCTACAGTTGATTCAAAATTCTGTTCCTCAGTATCTGGCTGATTCCCTATAGTTTTGTCCATGCCCCACAGTCTTCAGTCTATCCAAACAAACTGCCTGGACCTCCCCTCTCCAGCTCGTGCTCATTTGGAACAAACCAATCACTCCGCTTTTTTCTTCCTAGGACCCTCCCTCTGGAACTCACTCCCCGTTACTCTCTGACAAGAACAGTCATACCCCAAATTCAAGGCACTCCTTAAGGCCCATCTTTTCTGTGCTGCCTATGACCATCCCCTCTCTGTCCCCTCTTAACTCTTTCCCTCTCTGTCTCCTGCTATCTCCTCCCTTTTCCTTTCCTGTTTGTATACTTTCCTGTTATGAATTGTAGCTCCCTTCTATTTCCGGCCTCAGCCACCACTGCATTTTGCTTTATTGTAAACCAACCTGATGATATCGAAGGCACGGCAAATCAAATACTAAATAAAGATAAAGATATACAGCAACCCCACATACTATATGAGACACCATTTACAAGCAGAAGGTTCATTTTCAGTAAGTAGTTGCAACCTGTTGCTGTGACACTGTAATGCCCCTTTGTCTAGGCCCATCCCCTCAGGATTCCTCTACACTTACCTCCCAACATGACACTGCTGTGCAGCTCCCATATCACCTGATGGTTTGACTGGAGTGAGCAGGTGGGACACGTGTGTGTATGTCACAATCCTCACATCTGACTGATCCTCCAGACTTCAGGACACACAAATTTCCACAGGTGAAAGGCCTGATTAATGCCAACTGCCATAACAGCTGTATCCATGACAACAGTATCAGCCTACCTGGTGCAGCTGCAGCCTATAGGGAAGTAGGCTTAGGGGGAGGGCCGTCCTCTGTGAATGTCCAATTCATTCACTTAGTTGGTTACACTGGCAGGACTCTGCAATTTACCTGCATCAATGTTGCTCTTGTCCCATGCTGCATTCGCAGAGTGCAATCCAGGAGACTCTTTGCTCCATGCAGTATATGCACATACAGGCAGGTTCGTATCTGGAAAATTGGCATACAATAAACAACATGTCAACACTGTCTACTGATCATTGGCCAAAGCATCCAGCAGTGCATTACATATTACCCCAAATGAGGGTCCAAATGCACCTGATTGCCCGATTGTGACAGTGGGACACTGACCTCTGAATGGTGCGTGCACACTTCCAGCTGCCGAAATGTGCACAGGATGTCATGTTGGTCTCTGCATCACCCACTGCCATATGGGAAGGCAGTGCCTGAAAGTGAATCTTGGGGTGGGGTAGGGGTGCAGGGAACAGTACAATACATGTTTAAAATGTGCCCTTCATAGGTAGAATTGCTGGCCAAAGTCTATGTTTACATGGTCAGAACCTATGTCTACATGTGTTATATCAGAGAGCCTGCATGACAGTCTCACTGGTTTCCCATGGGCAACGAGTGTGACAGTCACAAGGATGGTGTTAGAGTACAAAGAGGCAGGCATATGTGTCGCCAGCAACTGTTCTGAAGAAAACCCCATGATCTGGCCACAGTACCACAGCTCTTTTGGTCTCTGGTCCCTCAAGCAGTGAGAAACAGGCAGAGAGTAACACAGAATACAATTACACACAAAGTGCTATTTTCATTGAGCTCAGAGGGAAAACCACAGACGGTATATGGACACGCATAGTTCCTTGTCTGCTGAATTCAAATTCTTCCTCCTGAAAAGCTCCTTTTTATTAAAGAAAAATGGGAAGTAACAGTCATTTATTATAAACGTGAAATAACACAAGGTGTCACCAAAGTTCTTTTTACAGAGTAAGATCTGATTACAGTGTATTAAATGAAATTTACTTGATTATGACAAAATTATTTATAATTGCAAAGTTGCAATAATTATGTTGTGTCAGCATTGCCTGTACAATGAACTATAGTTGCGCAGTTCATAGCCTATGTTTACTCTTTATGCTTGCATTAACAATGTTCCAAACTATTTTAAAGACGGTTACACAGAACTCATGATCATGACATCCTATTCTATTTAAGAGGAAGTAGGTGAAAAGTCAAACTTCTAAACACATTCTGAAATTCATCCATCTTCAATTACATATTGGGGATTATGGTATCCCCTTTATCTGTCCATTTCTACAGACCTCCCTATGATTCTATAAATAATCATTACAAAAGAGCGGTAGCTGAAACATGTCCAAATCCAGAATAATCTTCTACAGTAGGCTTCATTTTGGAGATGTTCCTTCAAAGTCCTAGGCACATCTGGTCCATAGGTGAGCTCCATCTTGTTCGTTGGAAGAAATAGTTATACAAAATCATGTGACATTGTTTACCTTTGCTTAGCCTCAATAAAAATGTGTACAGAGAGCAAGACGTTACCAATTATTCTTGTAAGCACTACCTCTTCTAGCAGTGGCCAACTGCTTTTCATAGATCTAGCAATAATTCAGAGATTAGTCCCTCATATCATGACACCAGTCATCACTCCAGATTCTTCAGCAGCATCTTTTCTAAACCATGGGCTGTGCCATACACATCTTAGATAAAGCTTTTTCAGTGACTGTCTACCCAGGCTTCACTGCTGCACATAGATGAGTAGTTCCGCTGGAATCATTGATCTTTATCTGGAGTCTCTATATCCAGTAGCATTTCATTCACAGTCGTTTTCCTCTTCGGCCCATAGGATTCAGTGCATACAATATATAATTTGTAAAAACCCAACTCTCCACTACAGCATCTCTCTTGATGCCATACAATTGCAAACAAGCACAATTATTCATCCCTAATGACAGTCTTAAATTGTTGAACAGAATTATATTATCTATTGTTGATTACAATACATCTATAGCTAGCACTAAATTATTACATAGCTAGCCTGTAACATACTTATTATTTTCATTCCTAAACTTATTCTGTCTACTTGCCAAATCAAATGTTAGCATGTGGCCTGATAGACACATTTCTTTTTCCTGTCAGGAACACAATTGTACATATTCATATCACTAATTATATTTGTGATGTATTCTCCAGCTATGACAATATACACGATATAGTCAATCTGGCTATTCAAGGGATAACAAACATTAAAACTAGCAGTTTATGACAAATAATTTAAACTCATTTCAATTGTTTGTCAACAATTATTATGAAAGCTGTCTTATCTTAGGTGATGGTTCAACTCACATTAGAAACATAGAAACATAGAAACATAGAAATATGACGACAGAAAAAGACCACATGTCCTATCTAGTCTGTCCTTCCATAACAACTACAACAGTCCACTCTTTGCCTTTAGAGATCCTCTGTGTTGGTCCCATTACTTTAAACATTATCAGTAATATACCTTTTTCCTTTTTATGTTATTGTTTTTAATACTACTTTCCCCACTAATCACAGCAGTTCACATTGCAACTAAAACTTGGTACAGCACATAAAACAGGAACGTTGATAACTTGGAATTTTTCTTTGTAAGGCAATGAGGGGTTAAGTGACTTATCCAAGGCCACAAGGAGTGCTAGTGCTCTAGTCATTAGACTACTTCTCTATTCCATTCTAATTCGTATAGACATCTAAGCTCACAAAAGAAGGAACATTTACATAAGGGTAAAACTTTTTAACACCAAATTTGAACCAACTAGAAAGTCAATTACCACTTCTTAATGGCTTAACAGTTTTATCTTTGTTACACTGTTTTCAGAACACAGCAGCATAGTAGTATCAGCACATAGAGCTCCTCATGCAAGAAGCCTGAGACAAAATCAGTATTGATGATCAAATGAGCAGATAAGAGCTCTAGAAAGAGCGAATACTTCAGCTGGTTGAGCACTAGCAAATAACAAGCAGCCGACTCTGCACAGAATACTGCTGCCAGAAAACTGAAAACATGGAGGCATTCCAGCTACAACAGGGCAACAAAAATCTGAAAAATAGCCCAGTGGCTTAAGTCCAGTGGGAAATTTCTGAGTGAGAACACAAACAGCAGCAATAGAAGAGTTAGCATACACACTTGAAATTAACAACATCAATTCTGCAGAGGTCTGTCCATAATAACTAAAACATATACAACATGAGAATTTAAGATCACTCCTCCAATTGACTCCTGCAGATTAGTTTAAAAGAAACTAGGAAAAACATCAGCATTTTTTCTTCAGACATTGTTACTATCATAGTTGTAATTTTCAACTAGTCCACTATCACAAAAGAAAAATAAAACATAAATATATTCACCATACAGTTTAAATTACTTAATTCACTTGTTTGAAAGTACTTGTATCATTCACTTTTTCCCTTTAAGTAAACAAACTTGCTTGACTTAACTTGTCAAGCAATTCAATTTTTTTTCTTCCAGTTAAGTTACTAACTTCTTTCCTTTAAACACTTAATTTTTTAACCTTTATCACATCACACAATTTATCAAATATCTAAATACATCAAAGCATGGAAGATCTTCCCATTCATTCACATCAATTATAACCAAAAATACAATTTGGAGAATATATCATCAATCATTTTTTCAAAAATATCCAGAGACATAAGAAGCACCGAGGAGTAATGTTTCTAAAAATATTTTTCAGCATTTGCATTATTACACATAGAATGGAATCAATAAATAAATTCTCATAACCCAAAATAAGTTCAGATCCAGACCTAGAAAACAAAACTTATTTACTATACATACACAAGTAAACAAAATAGTTAATCACATTTGGAGTTTTTTTTTTTAACTTCCCCAATAAGGCTTATGGTTAGTCTAACAAAAGAAAATCTTAACACGGTTGCTCAAGACTTTCTTCCTGATAATACTGCAGTCATGCCAAGCTGTCATCTGTGCTGGAAACCTCCAAATTATTACTGCAGTAAATAACAAAACTTATACTGCACAGCACACTTCCCTAACCACTAAATTAGAGAAAACAAACTTCATACTACAATTATGACATGAAAATCAGTCCTTCAAAACTTTGTTTGATTAATTCTATTTTTTCATAAAGCAATGATTTGAGTTTCTCACTGTAAGTTTGTTTCTTTTATATTTGCACTATCCATCCTAAACACTTGATAACCGAGGCAGGCGGACCCGACGCTTCAGGCCCTACCATTCCCCCCCCCCACACTCATCCCCCCCCCCTAAAACAAGACATGACACCAATAGTTTCATGGAACACAACTGGTCGCAGCTTTATTAACCATTAACAATTAGAACAAAACAACATCAACTTCCAAAACCCCCATTAGCGGAACCCGGCTGCACCAGCCATACCTTAGCAAAGTGCCCGCCAACGCTAATGCCATAACTTGCCTCCCGGCAAGTTGCCATGCCCCTCTCCCCGACTTCGCCATGCCATAGCAAAAGTCGGCAAGGGTTCAACTGGGTCAGGGGCACTCCGCCCCCGCCCAAATGAAGCCTGCTGCTCCGGACCCTGGAAACCTCCGGGATTCCGCCACCCCCCAAGCTGCAACACCCCAGACCAAGCCTCCACTGAGCGGGAGGGAGGGAGGGACGCCGGAAACCCCACAGCAGCCTCCGCTCGAACTACCACGCGGAGGCTGCTGGCCGCAACTCCCCCCCGCACCCCCCAGCAACAAACCCAACGATTGGCTCCCGCACGGCACAGCCCGCGGGGAGCCAATCAAATTTAAAAGGCGCACTTGCGCCCTCCGTCGAGGCCACGCACAGGGTCCCCGTGCCGGGCCACGCGCCCGGTTAGAATCGGCCGCCGGGACCCTGCCCGCGGCCTCGCGATAACCGAGGCAGGCGGACCCGGCGCTTCAGGCCCTACCATTCCCCCCACACACACACTCATCCCCCCCCCTAAAACAAGACATGACACCAATAGTTTCATGGAACACAACTGGTCGCAGCTTTATTAACCATTAACAATTAGAACAAAACAACATCAACTTCCAAAACCCCCATTAGCGGAACCCGGCTGCACCAGCCATACCTTAGCAAAGTGCCCGCCACCGCTAATGCCATAACTTGCCTCCCGGCAAGTTGCCATGCCCCTCTCCCCGACTTCGCCATGCCATAGCAAAAGTCGGCAGGGGTTCAACCGGGTCAGGGGCACCCTGCCCCTGCCCAAATGAAGCCTGCTGCTCCGGACCCCGGAAACCTCCGGGATTCCGCCACCGGCACAGAACCCTGTTCATGTGCCGCCCCCCCCAACCCGAAGCTGCGACCAGTGAACATCATGGACAGACATATATTCCAAGGCCTCCTGCCAGTCATTAAGGAGTAGGTCCATACCAACTGGCGACAGATGAACCCCGTCAGCCCGATACAGCCACAAACACTGAACATCCACCAAATCATGCAATATCTGATAACCCCCCTCCGACAGACCCATTGACCAATCTGTCGATTAATCTTAGTCAAGCCCCGGGACCAGCGCCGCTGGTCCCAGCAAGCCAGCCTTGGGATAATGTCAGACCACAGCAAGACAATACCAGGAAACATCCTAAGCACCACCCCCAGATCATCCTGCACCGCCTGGATCAGCTGCCGGCAGGACCAGGATACCAAGTCATTGCCCCCAAGATGCACCAGCAGGGCTCTCGGCCACCGGAGTGTCCTCCCATGGCGCTGCAGCAAAGGTAGAAATTGAGACCAGCGAAGTCCTCTCACACCCAGTCATGTCACCGCCACCACCGATGGGTCCAGTCCCAAATTAGCTCCGATAGGTTGAGCAGCTGCACGCTGTCCCACCCAGTGGACAAAAGAGTGGCCAGCAACCCAACAGCCACCAGGCTGGGCACCCCCATCTGCAACAGAAATAAACAGTTAAAGACCCCCACCCCACAACCTGAACCCTCACAGCCGAACATAACCTCTAAACACCCGGGAGCGCCACCTCCCAATACCCTGAATAACCTGCTCGGACAACCCCGCCACCGCCGCACTAGTGGCAGCCCCAATTCTAAAGGAGTGGGGCGCGAACCGCAGAGGGTCCTCACCCACCGCTCGCAATGCCAGGCGCAGCACCGCCATCACCTGAAAATGAGTTAGGACCCGGGCATCCGCGTGTACGAAAAACCCCCCAGCCAGCCGCGGCCGCACCAACAAATACTGCCGCACCGCACGCACCGGGCAAGCCCGGGGGTCCCCAAGCTCACCCAACCACACCCACACACCTCTCCCCAGCGGATCCGTCTTGGATTTGGACAACAGGATCCGCAACCGCCCCCCCTCCATCCACACATGATGCGCCTGCAGCCCCCCCCCCGACCAGAGCCCGCAACCAACTCCCCGATTCGAAAAGCCCCAAAAAAGGCAACGCAAAAAAAACCGCCCGAAACAAAGTGGCTTCGTACGCAGACGCCGCCACTTGCGCTAAGGCCCCGCAAACCTTCATCAATAGGCCAGGGGTAATGGGCAACTGGGAGTCTTGCGGTGCAGGCTGAACCCTCTCCCAGCCTTGCAACAACCGCCATGGCAAAACCCCCCCAGCAGGAGAGCCCCAACCAACCGCGCTCGCAAAAAAGTTAAACCCAACCAGGTGCCCACGCACTGCCGATCGCGAGAAACCGGCATGCTTCGCCTCCACAATATATTGAGCAATCAATCCCGCCATAACCCCGCCCGGCTGCCACCCATGAGCCACCAAAAAGGCAACCACCCGGTCATAGCCTCGCTGATACGCTGACCACGTCCCTGCAGACACATAATTCTTCAACAGCTCTAGCATCTCCGGAGGCCAATGCTCTACAAGCTCTCTGGGACCACAGATCCTTCCTGGTCCGCTTCGGGGGCGAGAGCCCAGAACTGCTCCCACTGAAAATGAGAAAGAGCATCAGTGATCTCGTTAGTGCACCCCGGGATATGCCGCGCCTTGACCGACACATTCAGCCGGAGACAAGCTAACACCACCTCCCGCATCAAGCCCGCCACCCTTAAGCACTTAGGAGAGTAACAATTGACCACACTGACCACGGCCTCATTATCGCACCACGACAGAACCCTACGGTTCCGAAGCCGTTCAGGCCAGAGCTCCAAAGCCACACGAATCGGAAAGAGCTCCAAAAAGGTGATGTTCTTGGTCAAACCCTCGACGTGCCACAACTCCGGCCAACGATCCGCGCACCAGGCCCCACTGAAATACACACCTACCCCCCCCCCCCCCGCCGCATCCGTATATAACTGCAAGGCATCGCTGGAAACTTCAGACTCCATCAAAACCGAAGTCCCATTGAAGTCCTTGAGAAAATGACTCCACACCGTCAGATCTGCCCGCATGGCCCCCGTGACCCTAATGCGGTGGTGAGGCTTCCTCACCCCGGCCGTGGCAAAAGCCAGCCGGCGTGAAAATACCCTTCCCATTGGAATCACTCGACACGCAAAGTTTAAGGACCCTAACAGCGCCTGCAGCTCCTTCAAGGAATCTTGCAAGACGATAATACGTTAGCCACCGAAACCCGCAAGCGGGTCACCTTATCCTGCGGCAAACGCGCCACCATCGCATCGGAATCCAACTCCACCCCCAAAAATGTCAGTCGTGTCGTCGGACTTTCCGTCTTACCCGCCGCCAATGGTACACCGAACTCCCGCGCCAGCCAAACAAACGCAGACAACAGCTCCTGGCATTCCCCCGACTGCGCAGTACCCACAAACAAAAAAAAATTGTCCAGGTAATGCACCACGGACGACAAGCCTGACGACTGAACCAGCACCCACTGCAGGAGGGTGCTGAACATCTCAAAATAAGCGCAAGAGACGGAACAGCCCATCGGCATGCACTTGTCAAAATAATACCCACCTTGAAAACAAAAACCTAAGAAAGGAAAAGCAGACGGGTAGACGGGTAATAGGCGAAACGCAGATTCAATATCAACCTTAGCCAGAAGGGCAGCCCGTCCGCCCCCTAACCATCTGCGCCGCCTTGTCAAAGGAAGCGTACCGCACCGTACAAAACTCACGATCATTAACAGAAGCGCCGATTGGACAGAACAAATTATGAATCAACCGGAACTTCCCCGGCTCCTTCTTGGGTACGACACCCAACAGAGAAATCACCAGGCCCGGAAAAGGGGGCTCCGGGAATGGACCCGCCACTCTCCCCAACCGCAATTCCCCCGCTAACTTGTCTTGAACGACCGCCGCCCAACGCCGCACCGACGGAGAGTTCCGCGCAATCAGAGCCAACACCACGCCACGCACCGGGATAATGAAACCAAACCGAAAACCCAATGACAAAATCATCGCCTCCCGCCTCCGAGGGTATCGACTCAGCCACCCTGAAAAGGCCTCAACCCGTATCGGCGATGGCGCACGCCCCCACCACTCCCTGCCCTTTCTCTGAGGGTCTGGCAGCCCCAGCGGCACCTTTTTTAATGCACCTGGTGGCCAAGTGAGTACCTCCGCACAAGGAACAAACGTGCTGGAATTTGCAGTCTGGAAAGGGGCAAGTGGACCGGTTGAAGCGCCAGCACACATCACCGCCCGCTGCCGGGCCCGCCTTTGGCGGTACTCCGCCTGCCCCTGGCCGAAAGGAACGCACGCCCCCCACCACCGCCCCACTACTTCCCTTACCCCCACCACCCCCCTCCGGCACTAGACCTAGCCGACATCTGAGTCAGCCAAAGGTTAATGTCCTGCATGCCCAAGGACAGTAATCGGCTCTTCTCCATCCTATCCCTGAACTTCTCATCATAGTTCAGTCAAGCCCATCCGTCATGCGTCTGAGACGCCTCCAGGATGGAATCGGCGTATGCTAACAACATCCCATACTGGCCCGGATCATGGTGGCCCCATACACTAGCCAACCGCAGAAAAGCGCGCGTCCAGTTCACCACATTACGCGCCACCTTCTGAGCCCTACCCGCCTTCTCATCCTCCTTCCTCTTCTTCCGACTCTCCCCGGAGTGCTTCCTCCCCTCAAATAAGCGGAAGATATCAATATAACGGCACTTCCTAATCTTGCGCCGCAGCTTACGCGGCACTCCCTCCCACAATTCCGGAAAAACCACCACCGAAGCGGCACCACCACCCAGACTAGAGCCCACCGTCCCTACGCCTTCCCCATCCCGCCGACAAGGCAACCCACCAGACCCCCCAGACGAACTGCTCGAAGAGGAAGAAGAGGAGGATGAGTCAGAGCTCCGACGCCGCCGACAAGACCGCCTGAGGTTTCGCCGCGTACCACCCCCGCCTTTGCCTCCAGCGACCGCCCGCCCCCATCGCCCGCACCCCCAAGCAACTCACCAGGCTCACCAGGAGCAGGCACTGACACCGCAGTTGTCCCGTCAGCAGCTGTACCATCTGCACCTTCGGCACCCACGCTATCCTCGTGCCGTCCATGTGCCAACGCATCCACCGCTCCATACTGTGTCGACGCTCCTGCCGCCGAAGGCAACCAGCCCTCGCATCCAGCGGCGCTCGACCGCCATGTGGACTGCACCATAATTGGCCCCTGTGGAGACAGAAAAGGAAAAACAGGGGGGGAAACTGCCCTTGACCAAGCCTGCGACCAAGGCCCACCCCAATCCATCTGAGATGGACCCTGCCCCCCACTCAACCACTGATCCCACGGGGACTGGCCCCCCGCTGCCCCAAAGCCGCCAGGCCCAGGGGGCCATCCAGCGGGCACCCCATAGCCACTGACCCACTGAGACCCCTCAGGCCGCACTCCTCCCGCAAGCCCCTGAACCCCCAACACCCCCCCGCCACCCCCAGCCCCCCCGCTGGACAGGCAGCACCTCCCTCGCCCCCCAAATTCACACCCCCAGCCGCTTCCGCAGTACCCCGAAACCCCTCGAACACCTCCAGGGTGCCACTGGGGGGCGCAACACCCCTGCCAGCCCCAGCACCCCCCCCCCCGGGATGCCAAGCCTTTTTGGACCCCTTTTGACCCCGCGCAGCACCTCCAGCAGATACCCCATGACCCCTCCTCCCCCCCCCACCAGGGCTGCGCAACCCCCTGCCCGTCCCCGCTGCCCCTCGAGAACGCGAGCGCCCATGCCCACGCACAGACGACCCAGCCGCACTCCCCGGGGCAGCACCCTTTGAATTGCGCGGTGCAGGCATCCCCAAGGGCCAGAACCAGCCTTAAAGGCAGAAAATCCCCCAAAAGCAACTGGGACTACGAACAGCGTGGCTGCCTGCTTAGGTTGTCTTTTTTTATTTTTGGGGGGGTTAATTAACCCCTGTTATGTCCCTCTACTTGGTTTCCCTTTTTCCTTTTGTGTTTTTTTTTTTTTTAATTTAAACGGAGGAGTTATGCTGCCTGTAAATCTCCTCCCCCACCCTGCAGGAACACCCGGCCCCCACCAAAGTACCCAGGGCCGAGCACTTGCCCGCCCTTGCCAGCACCCGATGACAACCAGACCCCGAAGCTCCGCTGCTCCTGATCGCCGCCCCAAGAACGCCAGCTCCCGGAGCTTCCCACGACGCCAAAACCGGAGGGCAGAAAAACGCCGGCAACCCCACAGCAGCCTCCGCTCGAACTACCACGTGGAGGCTGCTGGCCGCAACTCCCCCCCCACCCCCCAGCAACAAACCCAACAATTGGCTCCCCAACGGCACAGCCCGCGGGGAGCCAATCAATTTAAAAGGGGCACTCGCGCCCTCCGTCGAGGCCGCGCACAGGGTCCCCGCACCGGGCCGCGCGCCCGGTTAGAATCGGCCGCCGGAACCCTGCCCGGGGCCTCGCGATTCTTAAATTTTTCAAACACAAAGTCAGTGGCTTGCTGCACTTTTTCAGCCTTAAACTGCCACCAACCATACACGACCCATTCATGACTGGTATGAGGTCACCCCAAATCATTAAGGGCCATCTCATACTGTAACCAACACAATTTGTTATTTTTATTTTATTTAACAATCATTTATATCCCGCATCTTCCAGGGTTCAGATGCGGCTCACAATTGAAACAACAGTTAACAAAGCAAGGGCTTGTTTTACATGGAACAATTTTACTGGTAGTCATCGAACAATGTTACTGGTAGTCATCGAATGTTAACGGCCACATAAGGGCGCTATCACCAAACTCGCGCCTCATTTCATAATTAGGGCTTCCTTTCTCTTGCCCTATCTCATGAGCCTTCCTGCTAACTGAGATCTCTAATTAACCTTTCTGGCTTTACATCACATTCACAATATACACACAGATATCTGTCAATTCTTTAGTATACTTACTCATGGCAACCACTGCCTGTGTCCTGGAGACTTGTCTGCTGTTTCCAATTGCTGAAGAAACACAGAGATCCGAGAACGGCACCAACTGAAGAAAACCCCGTGATCTGGCCACAATACCACGGCTCTTTTGGTCTCTGGTCCCTCAAGCAGTGAGAAACAGGCAGAGAGTAACACAGATTACAATCACTCACAAAGTGCTATTTTCTTTGAGCTCAGAGGGAAAACCACAGACGGTCTATGGACACGCATAGTTCCTCGTCTGCTGAATTCAAATTCTTCCTCCTGAAAAGCTCATTTTTATTAAAGAAAAAGGGGAAGTAACAGTCATTTATTATAAACGTGAAATAACACAAGGTGTCACCAAAGTTCTTTTTACAGAGTAAGATCTGATTACAGTGTATTAAATGAAATTTACTTGATTATGACAAAATTATTTATAATTGCAAAGTTGCAATAATTATGTTGTGTCAGCATTGCCTGTACAATGAACTATAGTTGCGCAGTTCATAGCCTATGTTTACTCTTTTTGCTTGCATTAACAATGTTCCAAACTATTTTAAAGATGGTTACACAGAACTCATGATCATGACATCCTATTCTATTTAAGAGGAAGTAGGTGAAAAGTCAAACTTCTAAACACATTCTGAAATTCATCCATCTTCAATTACATATTGGGGATTCTGGTATCCCCTTTATCTGTCCATTTCTACATGTTCCAGCATCCAATCTACCATGCTTCCACACCTTCTTGGGGGAGGGCAATGCATCTGCAGCATGAGAGAGTGCATGTACTGCAGTGGACAAGGAGTTTCTATGGCTATGTATATGACATTATATGTGAGTACAAACATGGAACTAGGTTCAATGCTCACTGCGAAAAGCTGTATAGGGGGACACCTACTGTGGGCTAGCATGCACTCTCAGCCTGACTCTGACCTGTCTCTGGCCCGCTTTACACTGCATTGCATAAGCTGTCCCCAAGTCAAGATAAAAGGGTAGATAATGAGGAGCAAAGGATTCTGGGTATTGCCTAAAATGAAGTGGTTTGCATAGGATCTATATGAGTTGGAGGTTAGGTCAATGGCTGAGCCGTCTTAGCATGGATCTGTCACAGGCATGGCCCGAGTACACACGTCTGTTCATGCTGAGAGGCCACTCTTACTCTGTCCAAGCTGTGACCATGTCATGACTATTTATCCACATTGTGCTATATAGGGTCATGCTATAGTGATATCTAACAGGTTTTTTTATACCACTTAATCATTTCAGTCAAAATGCTTTATATTGTAACTTAAACTTGGTAATGCACATTAAACAGGGACATTGATAGCTTGGATTTTTGAGGCAATGGAGGGTTAAGTTATTTGCCCAAGGCCATAAGGAGTGCTGGTTGGAATTGGACCTTGGTTTCTTGGTTCCCAAGCCACTGCTCTAAACATAAATCTGTTTCTTTCATGGCAGTCCAGTCACTTGATAGGTTGTTAGTTGTCCATGCTATTTGTACAAAGCCTATGTGTGGCTTTGTGCAAATGTAGCGTGTGGTGACTATCAGACTGGGTACAGATGGTATATGAGTGGCTGACACATGCAGGTGTTGTCCAACATATGCAGACTACCTGGGCTTGATCTAGTTGACTGGAATTTCCAGAAAGTGAGGCTATCAGCAGATCTTCGGATGTTGGTAATCTGCTGTTAACTATGATCTTGCCAGGCCATTCTGCTTACTGTCAGCACCCCATCTCTCCCTAGACAACACTCACTGCATTTAGTTTTTTTAGCAACAGCTACCACAATCTTAGGGACTGACCTGAGATGTTAGAGGAAAGTCTTTGACCAACAAGAGCAGGATACAAGACCCTTATAAGACTGGCCACTCTGACATGCTGCATTTGTAAAGAGTACAAAGTGACTAGCAAAGCACACTGCAGAAAATATCTGTAGCACCCTCGTAGTGATATAGATCTGTTCCAAAACCTGCAGAGTCCATTTATTGTAGGGCCTGCTCTGGGGACCAGTTGATGTGTGCCCTCCCTCTCAATCAGGGTCACTGCAGAAACAGGCCATTTGCATATTTTGCAGCTGTCATGTACATGAAGCACACATTGTTCCTGCATATAACAGTGTTGATGTGATGGATTGCTGAATTCTACATATGGGCATCAGTTGAATAGATGTGTACAGATTGTGCAGTGCATCATTGGTAATGGAGGGGCTAACCGATACTGGCACCCAGAGTTCCATTTGCAGCCATAGTATTCTTTTTAATAGACAATTTTCTTTTTAATAGACAATTTTTTCAACAAATAAAAGGCACAGCTATGGGTGCCGCCATGGCACCTGACGTAGCCAACCTATACGTTGCAGAATTTGAAGATACTCATTTGAAAAGCTCCCCTTTCTCAGCTTCTATAATATTATGGAAAAGGTATATAGATGATATTTTTATATTGTGTAAGGGTACTGACAGTGAACTACAACAATTCTATTTATGGCTCAATAGCTTAGATGAAAACCTTAAGTTCAAAATGCAATTTAGTTCCATAGAATTACCATTTCTTGATATACTCATCAGAAAAACTCCCACTAGTTTCAATACTACTATTTTTCGGAAACCTACGGATCATAATAAATTACTTTGGTATAATAGTTTCCACAATAGCCAATTGAAAAAGAATTTACCTATGTTACAGTTTCTACGTCTCCGCAGAAGGTGCACTGATTATGAAGAATTTAAGAATAGATCTCATGATATGGCCGAACATTTTTATGTTAGAGGCTATCCTGTTGACTGTATCAAGAAAGGTTTCAGTCGTGCCTGCTCTTCATCCAGACAAGAACTTGTCCTAAATAAAAATAGGACTCCAGACGATAAATTTGTGTGCATTCCTCTAAAATTCAAAACATTCTGAGGACACATTGGCATATACTCCAGACACGTTCCTGTTTTTGTGATAAAAGGCTGACCATCGCATATAATAGAGAACGCAATTTAGCAGATACTTTGGTTTCTTCCTATATGTCTCCAGTTCTTGTCCCCGCACCAATCAAAAAGTGACACTATAGATGTAATAAATGTTCAGTCTGCAAACACGCCCTTGTGCTGAATGATAATTTCATACATCAACAAACCAAAAAATATTATAAATTACATACTAGCACTAATTGTCTTTCCACACACATTGTGTATATTATCATCTGTCTCTGTTCCCTTCTATATATTGCAAAGACTATCCAAGCCATTAAAACTCGTATACAGGAGCATAAGAGCTGTATCAAAAGAAAAATATACACAGCACCTCTTGTTGAACATTGGATTCAATTCCGACATAGTCTTGAAGATTTTAAGTTCTGTGTCATTAAAAAGGTTACCCCTTCTCCTCGAGGTGGAGATATAGGTCGCCTTTTAGTTCAGGAAGAACAAAGGCTCATCTTTTTATTCAACACAGTGATCCCTTGTGGACTGAATAAATAAATAGAATATAAAGGTTTTTTATAAATCACTTGTTCCAGTATTATTTTATCACTTACATACATTCTTTGTAGTATTTCTAGCCTTTAAGGCACTTTTTTCCCTCACTTGGTTTGCAGCTTGTCGTGCTGTGAGGGCTTGTGTGCATCAGTGATGCTGAGAGTTAAACTATCGGTAGTTTAACTACTGGCAGGGTCTCCCAAGATGGAGAGGTCTCAGCTGAGGTGCCAGACCAAGACAAACCACCCATCTGGGCAGCAGCAGAATGCGATAATGTTGACGGCGGAGGATCACATTTCTGTGACAACGACAACAACACCAAACTTAAACTGTGCGGAAGAAAGGCCCAGCAATCTACTTCTGTATCTTGCCATGAAAACCCAATGGATAGTTGCAACAAAACAAATTATGCTATAGTGCTGGAAGATGAGACCCCCAGGTCGGAAGGCACTCAACTAGCTACTGGGGAAGAGCTGAAGACTTCTCAGAGTAAAGCCAGCATTTATGATGTGGTTGGATCAAAGCCCTCGGGACGTCTGACTGCTGATGTAGCTGCGCATGAAATGAGAGTCAGAAGCTGTAAAGATGTCTTATGCATTGGAACATGGAATGTACGAAGCATGAACCAAGGGAAGTTGGAGGTGGTCAAGAATGAAATGGAACGTATACAACTTCATCTGTTGGGTGTCAGCAAACTGAAATGGACTGGCATCGGGCACTTTGCATCAGATGTTCACATGGTCTACTATGCTGGAAATGAAAGACAAAGAAGAAATGGTGTTGCATTTATAATAAAGAAGAAACTTGCAAGAACTGTAATGAAATACAATGCAGTCAGCGAACACTTAATCTCTATTCGTCTACGAGGAATGCCTATCAACACAACTATAATTCAAGTATATGCCCCAACAACAGCTGCAGAAGAGAATGAAATTGAAGAGTTCTATGAACAAGTACAAGCTGAAATTGACAGAACATGCAAACAGGATATCCTGATAGTCATGGGTGACTGGAATGCAAAAGTTGGCAACTAAGAAAAAGGCAAAGTAGTTGGAAAATATGGACTTGGCAACAGAAATGAAGCTGGAGAAAGACTGATAGAATTCTGCAAGACCAACGATCTATTCATCTCAAACACCTTCTTCCAGCAACACAAGCGGCGACTGTACACATGGACTTCACCCAATGGATTGTATAAAAATCAAATTGACTACATCTGTGGAAGTAAACGATGGAAAAGTTCTATAACATCAACAAAGACAAAACCTGGAGCTGACTGTGGTACAGATCATCAACTACTAGTATGCATACTCAAGGTAAAGTTGAAAAAGAGCAAACCACTCATGAATGCAGCAAAATATGACCTTGAGAATATACCACTGGAATTTAAAGACTGCCTGCAAAATCGATTTGCTGCTTTAGATACAAATGACAGAGCTCCGGAAGAGTTATGGAATGACATCAAGAAGGTTGTGTTGGAAGAAAGCGAGAAGTCTCTACAAAAGGTGAAAAAGCAAAAACGGCCAAAATGGATGATGGAAGAAACTCTGAAAATTGCCCAGAAACGCAGAGAAGCTAAAGCCAGAGGAGAAAGAAAGACAATCACAGAACTCAACAGAGATTTCCAACGTGCAGCAAGACAGGACAAGGAAAAGTACTGCAATGACACTTGCAAGGAAATAGAAGCAGAAACTATTAGAGGAAGAACAAGATCGGCTTTCCTAAAGCTACGAGAGTTAAAGAAAAAGTTCCAGCCTCGAACTGGAATGTTACAAGATGCTCAAGGTTCTATGTTGAATGATGCTGAGAAGATCAAGAAAAGGTGGAAGGAATATACAGAGTTTTTATATGATAAATATCAAGTGCACCAACAGCCGTTTCAACCTGTACCTTATGATCGGGAACCATTGGTGATGAAAGAAGAAGTTAAAGCAGCATTGAAAGCCTTATCAAAGAACAAAGCAGCAGGCATTGATAGCATTCCCATAGAAGTATTACAGCAATCGGATGCAGCTGTTACCATACTTACAAGGCTCTGCCAAGAAATATGGAAGACAACATCATGGCCAACTGGCTGGAAAAGACCTGTGTTTATACCAATACTAAAGAAAGGTGATCCAATTGACTGTGGAAACTATCGCACAATCGCTCTGATCCCACATGCCAGCAAGATTCTACTGAAGATTATTCAAAAGAGACTACAAGCATACCTGGAACAAGAACTACCTGAAGTGCAAGAAGGGTTCAGGAAAGGGCGAGGAACGAGAGACATCATTGCGGATGTGAGATGGATCCTTGAAAAGACTCAGGAATACCAAAAGGATATCTATTTGTGCTTTATCAACTATGGCAAGGCTTTTGACTGTGTAAACCATGAGAAACTCTGGGCCACATTAAGAAGCATGGGTATGCCAGAACACCTGATCGTACTCTTGCATAATCTGTACATTGATCAAGAAGCAGAAGTTCGAAGGGAACAAGGAGAAGCAGAATGGTTTAAAATAAGCAAAGGTGTAAGACAAGGCTGCATACTTTCCCCCTACCTGTTTAAATTATATGCAGAACAAATCATCAGAGAAGCAGGATTGTATGAAGACAACAGAGTTGTGAAGATTGGTGGAAGACTCATCAACAACCTTCGATATGCTGATGATACCACATTACTGGCTGAAAGTGAAAATGATCTGAAAGATTTGCTTCTCACAATCAAAGAACATAGTCTCAAAATGGGCCTGCACCTTAATGTAAAGAAGACAAAGATCATGACAACTGGCATAATCAACAGGTTCATCATTGAAGGTGAAGAAATTGAAATCGTGAACAACTTTAACCTACTTGGATCAACTATCAATAAAGAAGCAACAAGCAGTCAAGAAATCACAATGCATTGCTCTTGGCAGAATGGCTATGAAAGACCTAGATAAGATCCTCAAGAGCAGAGATGTCTCTCTCCATACAAAGATTCGACTTGCTCAAGCCATGATATTTTCAATAACATCATATGGATGTGAAAGCTAGACAGTGAAAAAGATAGACAGAAAGAAAATTGATGCCTTTGAATTATGGTGCTGGCGGCGAATACTGTGTATACCATGGACTGCCCGAAGAACAAACCAGTCGGTACTAGAGGAGATCAAATCTAAGCTTTCTTTAAAAGCTCAGATGACAAGACTTCGACTTTCATACTTTGGACACATCATGCGAAGAGAGAGATCATTAGAAAAAGACATCTTGCTTGGCAAGATAGAAAGTCAGCGCAAAAGAGGAAGGCCAGCAATGAGATGGATCGATACAATAACAGCAGCTACGGGTACCAGTCTGTCAACAATGAGCCGCCTAACTCAAGACCGAACACAATTTAGGATAGCTATCCAGAGGGTCGCCATGAGTCGACTCCGACTCGACGGCACTTAACAACAAGACATTTTTTCCTGTATGTTTATTTTCTTTCATTTATCGTGGTTAGCACGATACTTTTTTATCTTTATTCCTACTTGCAACTCAAAGTTACCTGGGAGCTTGGTTTCCCCCAGCCTTTCTCTTTTGGTTAATGTTGTTTTTATTTATATCCTTCATACATTGTGGGTGGTTTATTATACTTTGTATCTTGTTTTTTTCAGTGAGGACTATCGGTACTTTATCTACTGTGTCAATTAATCTTAGCTAATGCTGACAATGCCCCTTCAACTCTATGTAAAGTCCTGTTCACGTTTTTTAATCTTTTAATCTTTTCATCTTTCGGTTTGTGATAAGGAAGCTTATCATAGCTCAGGTAGGAGCTATAGAAAAGATGATGTGACTCTGAACAAGCAACCTGTCAGTTCTGGTAGAAGTAAGAAAACAGAGTTTTCACCTAAAAGACTACCAGTCCCAGAATGCACCAGGTTTCCAGCAGCCATGAGAGGGGCTGAAGTGAGAAAACGTATGTGCAATCAAGAGAGCTATGAGGTAATCCCCAAGCACTCATCTCAAAGGGCAGGGCCTGATTCAACACAGCTGCGCTGTGTTAGGGAGGAGCACACATTAGAACAGAATAAGAATAGAGCTTATTCTACAGATAACAGTTACTACAAGCTCCAGCCAAGCTACAGAAAGAGCTTCAGGAAAGGAGACAGCTCCAAGCTCAAGCACCAGCATCACCTGGAGAAACAGAAACCAAGCCAAGAGGATAGAGAGAGAAGGAAACTCTCTGGAAGGAAAAGAAGAAAGGCCATTAGAAGGTCTGGGAGATTCCAAGGCAGTACCTATACTGGGAGGTATTCCAAATGCCAGCAGAGTCCATTGGACTGGAGTCAGCCAGAGGAATGGAATGGCAGAGATAGGAATCACCAGTGGCTACCTGGAAGAGAGAAGACTGCACGTGGAAAGGACTTTCAGACCTATGCCAGAAGGTATGTGAGAGGAGATCCAGTGTCCAGGGATCAAGATTGGAAGGCTGGACATCAGAATTGGATTACATACTGGCCAGGCTATACAGAGAGGAATTATGATAGCAGGAGAGGCTCAGGTATGAACACTGATCCAGACCCTATCTATAATAGTGAATGGCAGCAAGGGAATAAGCATTCTCATGATAGTGCCTTATGGAAAGACTCATCTGTGCCAATGTATGATAGTGACCCTATGCTGATTGATGAAGGGGGAGATACAGCAGATGAAACTATTAATTACATGGACTGTTCTTTATCCAAGTGCTATTGCTAGCTTTCTGTGAGCAAACACATCAGCCATCACAAAAAAACCTAACTTTGTTCTTATTTCCACTGCAAACAGCTCTTAAAGCAGGATTTGGGTTCACACAGTAGCAGCCAGCCAGCTAAAGGGTTTCAGCTGGTCAATTGATAGTAATTAAAGCTGCACCTGATTGTGTGTGTGAGCAAGAGAGAATCACTGCAGGATCTGTGTGGAAATTAAGCAGAAGTTAACCTAACCAGCAAAGTTTATTCATTTCTTTGTGCCTTTTTATTTGGTAATTATTTGCTAAGAAAACATTAGCTAATTGCCTGACAAGTTGAAGGTTGTTTTCTGATTTGCTTTGTGAATTTATGTTATCCATTTAAACACTGCAAGCAAGTAACCTCATTTATATTGCTACCAAGCATATTTGTGCTGGGTGAATTAAACCCCATCAATAAAAGAAGTATTTTATTGGCCTTACCACTGGTATCACAACTCAATTATTGTCTTCAGCTGTGTTTGGGAGTGAAAGAACTACATTACCCACAATACCTTGCAAGAATCATATGAATATATGCATCGTCAAGATTGTGTAAGTTCTCACCCTAGGCAGCCGTCTGACAAATGGCGTAGTTTTTCGGATTGCTTTTGCACCAAGAGGATTTATTTGCTGTGGATTACAAATAAAATTCAAGTTTGAAGCTGAAAGAAGATTTTTTTCCCTCATCTACACTTTGGAGGAGAAGTGGTTGTTCCAGGAAGCTGTCCCAGATGAAAAGACCCTATGCAAAGCTGGATTCATCACTGAGACAAGGTAATATGTACCTGGGCATGTCTAGTGGTGGATGTGTGTAAGCACAGGGGGTAATTGAAAAAAAAAAAAGAAAAGTTGAAAAAAACACACCTGGTTGGAAGGTGCTGCACTTTGGGTTTTTTTTTTCTTTATTTCTTGCAGGGGTCAAGATGGATCCGAGGGAGATGGCTCAGTGGATGGCAGTCCAATTTAGCAAGCAGCAGGAGCTATCACAGCAGGCCCAGGACACTGCTATGAAGGCCTTAATGGAACAGCAGAAACCAATGCTTGATCTGGTGCAAGCTCTAGTTCAGCTGCAGAGCCAAAGTGGAACAGATGCAAGACCAGCAGTTAGTACTGGTACACCACATGTGGACAGTGTGGGACTCAATCAAGGGATTGGGGCATTTAATTTTGGGAAATTAACTCCAGATGATAATGTTGATGATTTTCTAGAGTCTTTTGAAAGAGTGGCACAGGCTTTAGCATGGCCAGAGACCCAGTGGGCAGTAAGGCTGGCAGCCTCATTAACTGGAGAGGCACTAGCAGCCTACAGAGCAATGCCAGCAGCCCAGGCTTTGAATTATAAGGATGTAAAGGCAGCTATTAGAGATCGCCTAGGGTTGTCTATTTCAGAGTATAGGCGAATGTTTAGAGCTGTTACATTGAAAGTGGGTGAGACACCCAGGGCTCTGAGTCAGAGAATCAGAAGTTTAGCTGTAAAATGGTTGGAGCCTGAGCAAAAGACAGTAGAAATGTTATTAGATATTATAATGCTGGAACAATTTATGCTTGGGGTACCTAAAGATTTGAATGTTTTTCTTATACAGCAAAATTGCCAAAATCTTGGAGAGGCAACCATGCTAGCAGAGAGATTCTTGGAAGCCACGCAGGCTTGCCATAGAATGGGTGGCCCTCTAAAGATGGATGCTGAGGCTAGATGTGCTGTATCAGAAAAGGGAATAATTAAGAATGTTTCTGAAAATGAATGTACTGTATCAAACCAGATGACACAGTGGAATAGAAAGAAATGTTTCAAGTGTGGGAAATTGGGACATTTAGAGAAGAGATGCCAGACACACACTAGTTTAATGGGTCTGGATTTAAAACAGCCCAAGGAAGGATTTCTTTTGATGGTTGATGTGCAGGGAATTACCACAAATGCATTATTAGACTCTGGGGCAGACCAGAGTATGATGTCAAAAAGGCTTTGGAAGAGGATAGAGGCCCAAGAAAGATTTGTGCCTAGAACCCCTGAAAGCCAAGTTCACATCAGATGCATTCATGGTGCTGCATCATCATATCCCACCTATAGGCTAAAGGATAAGTGCCTAGGGAAACAAGAGGAAGTCCTGTTAGCAGTGGTGCCTAGGCTACCCTTTGATTTGGTTCTAGGAAGAGACTGGCCAAGATTTAAGCAGGGTCTAGTGGAAGGACTAGGAAAGAAGGAGGGAGAAGGTTTAATGGTAGTAGCTCCCGGGCCTTTATTTGGAAGTCCTCAGACCCCAGCTAAAAAGATCGTTAAGCGTCCAGAAGACCAAGCTACCCCAAAGCAGATATTCGTCCTAAAGTACCATATAGTACAGTCTGCTGGGTTTGACCTGTGCAGCATAGAAAATGTGACTGTACCTAGCCAAGGGAGAGCCCTGGTTGACACCGGTCTCCAAGTGGAAATACCAATTGGATGTTATGGGAGAGTAGCCCCAAGGTCCGGATTAGCCCTTAAATATTTCATCGATGTGGGTGCGGGAGTAATTGATCCCGATTACAGGGGCAATATTAAAGTTCTGTTGTTTAACTTTGGACAGAATGAGTATCACGTGAAGACAGGAGACAAAATTGCCCAATTGATCTGTGAGAGGCTGGGTTTTCCACCTGTGGAGGAGGTCACATCCCTAGAGAATTCTGAACGTGGAGCCAAAGGCTTTGGTTCTACTGATGTCAAAGGGGTTAAAAGCTTAGCTGCCACCTGTGCCCGAGAGAGGGAGGTGAGTGAAGAGGAAGATTTGGGACCCCAGGTATCTGATTGTAAAGAAAAATCAGAGCCCCAAATAGGTGAGGACCTGACAATGGTACAACAGGAAGAAATTAGGAAGTTGCTTAAGGAATTCCCAGATGTGTTGACACCCATACCTGGGGAGACCCATTTGGTGGCCCATGAAATAATAACTCCACCTGGGAAATTGGTTCGTCAAAGGCCATACCGCTTGCCTGAAGCCAAAAGACAGGAGGTAGTGGCACAAGTCCAGGAGATGTTGGACATGGGGGTAATAGAGGAGTCAAAGAGTCCCTGGAATAGCCCCATAGTCCTGGTGCCGAAGCCTGATGGATCCTTAAGATTTTGTATTGACTTCCGGCAGGTAAACGCCATATCAGTTTTTGATGCATATCCAATGCCAAGAATTGAGGAGCTGTTGGACCAGCTGGGACAGGCTCAATACTTAACCACCCTTGATATGACAAAAGGATATTGGCAAATCCCTCTCACCAGGGAGTCGAAGCCGAAGACTGCGTTCAGCACCCCCGTTGGCCTTTTCCAGTTCAAGAGGATGCCTTTCGGACTGCATGGAGCAGCGGCTACCTGCCAAAGGTTAGTGGATCAGGTACTTCGACCCCACCAAAATTATGCTTTTGCATACATGGATGATGTCATAATCCATAGTAACACCTGGGCGGAGCATTTGAAGAGGATCAGGGTAGTCTTGTGCTCTATGAAGCAAGCGGGAATCACTTTAAACCCGAAGAAGTGTGCCTTTACAAATAGGGAGGTAAAATACCTAGGCCACCTAGTGGGAAGAGGAAAAATTAAACCTCTATTAAGCAAAATAGATAGCATCAGGAATTTTCCTCCTCCAACAACAAAGAAACAACTAAGAAGTTTCTTAGGACTTATTGGATACTACCGCCGGTTTATACCGCAATTCGCAGAGAAAAGTGCCATTTTCACGGATATGCTGCGAAAGAATTGTCCAAACCAGATAAAGTGGACACCAGAAGCTGAAAAAGCGTTTTCAGTATTAAAAGAAAAATTGTGTACAGGACCGGTACTGAAAGGAGTAGACTTAAAGAAACCCTTTCTGGTTCAAACCGATGCATCGGATGTAGGGCTAGGAGCGGTCCTATCCCAGTGCCATGATGGGGAGGAGCATCCTGTGATGTACCTGAGCAGGAAGTTGTCACCGGCTGAACAAAAGTATTGTGTGTGTGAGCAAGAGAGAATCACTGCAGGATCTGTGTGGAAATTAAGCAGAAGTTAACCTAACCAGCAAAGTTTATTCATTTCTTTGTGCCTTTTTATTTGGTAATTATTTGCTAAGAAAACATTAGCTAATTGCCTGACAAGTTGAAGGTTGTTTTCTGATTTGCTTTGTGACTTTATGTTATCCATTTAAACACTGCAAGCAAGTAACCTCATTTATATTGCTACCAAGCATATTTGTGCTGGGTGAATTAAACCCCATCAATAAAAGAAGTATTTTATTGGCCTTACCACTGGTATCACAACTCAATTATTGTCTTCAGCTGTGTTTGGGAGTGAAAGAACTACATTACCCACAATACCTTGCAAGAATCATATGAATATATGCATCGTCAAGATTGTGTAAGTTCTCACCCTAGGCAGCCGTCTGACAGGTTTTAGTGTTCAGGTTTTAACACTATGGATGTCTTTTATGTGCATTGCCACCCCTCTTTTTTGTGAATCAGTGTGACGTCTGCAGTGGGAGGGGCCATAGTTGTGGTTAAAATGTCTATTGTGCACCTGCATGGCATTTTCCTGCTCTGGCACTGCTGACAGGTAACATCGTATTTTCTCCACTTGCTCAATGCATTTTTACTAATTCTTCATTTTTCTAAGGCATGTGATCTCTTCTATATGTTCTTTTTTGCAAGTTCCTTTTTTATTGCTCCAGTTTTAAAATGTCTTTTTCTACCGTCTCTTCTTATACAAACAGTTAAACATGATCGTTTTTCAGCTAATTGTTTTTCGGTCAATCATTTACTTATGTGTTTTCATATCCCTTCACATTATTTTGTTTGTGTGTTTTGTATTAGACTATTCTTCCTGCGCTTTCAGATTTTAGTCAGTATACCTTTTTTTTTTTTTTCGCACAGTGTCACACGTGTTTTTTAGTGTCTTCACTTTCTCAATCCATTTAGTCACAATGATATTACATGTTTTTTTAATCGTAGCGCCATAGATATGTACATTTTACTTTTATCAAGGGTTCGGATGCTCACCGTTTTTTTTAAATAACACGTAGTTTAGTTTAATCACATGGCACTTCCATTCTTATAATTTAATTTCTTTGTTTACAGTGGAATGTGCATCACGATCTTCACTGTAGTGCTTTAATTATGCATTTTTTAGCCATCCTATGGCTTTATACTGGCAACACCTTTTACTTTTGGAAGAATTAGTTATATCGACATCTCTTTCACGTATTGTTATTCATGGTATTTACTGTATACCTTGTTGTTATTCCCTCCAAATATGATTTTTAACATTTTTTTAGTATGTTTTTGTGCTTTCCTTTTGAAGATGTTTTTAGTGTTTATAAATGAGTGCAATACCTATCTTTCGATTCATCTATTGTATCATGATACTCATTTTAATTCTACTTTGTTTTATTATTTGTTTTATTTATTTTTGTGCACTAGTTTGATAATACAGTTATAAGATATGTATATTTATTGTTTTTTAACTATTTAATTATTTATGATATATGATTCTGTCTTTTGCTGTTGTAGTTGTTTTTAATTTAGTTTTTTTGGGATAATTATCTTTTTATAATCTCTTCCAATTGTCCTTTTTCCAAAGTTTACATAATTTGCTATATTTCTTTTGTTTTACCATAAACTGGGAAGAGTGGCTTGGTCCACCTTTTACATGTTTATGTTTTATCTTCTTTGGTAATGTATTACAGCTTTTTAATGTATTATACTTTTTATGGTTGTGCAGTTCTTACATTTGTATTATGATTATTCATATTTTAATTTTATGTCCATGTTTGTCTTCAGATCCCTGATGAAGGCCTAGGGCCGAAACTGGTTAAGTTGGGTCTTCAATAAAGTTTACTTTGGACCACTCCTGTGTTGGCCGTGGTTTTTGCCCTCCACTACTTTGGTACCCCTTGTTTTTGCGGAAGACAATCTTCTCTCTTCTTTTTGAATTTGGTGTACCTATCTTGCAGTGTATAGCAGGTGAAAAGGGATTGCATACCTTGCACATGTGCTACCGCAGGGATTATTTGGAGGTACAGTAGAGGGATGGGCATCTGACCTCACATGTGGCTTGGCCTTTGGACAAGACATGTATTCTGCAGCTGTGTGTCTGTTTTGCAGCTACAGTACTGCGTATCTGTGCCGCTGTAGGCAGGCCCTGGGTGTAGCATACCACTTTCTCAGAATGTGCCAGCCACATTGTTTCATGTCCTGAATTTCAGCCATTAAAGACCAGGAGCTGCAGTCTCTTTGATTCTGGGCATTGCTCTGCAGAAAGCTATGGTGAAGTAGCTTAATAGTTTGAGCACTGGCTCAGTAAGCAACAGCCTGGGGTTTGAATCCCACAGGTTCTCTTTGTGGCCATGGAAAACTCACTTCAATTTAGGGTCAGAAACAGTCTGAGAGACATACATTTGTATGTGTTATGACAGCACATTGGGTCTGCAGACATCCAATTGCAATCATTCCAATCTGACAGAAATACTTTTTTGGCTCTGTTGTAACACATTGCAAAGGGTTGGACATGTTCACCCTGCAGATGAATGACACATGAGTTGTACATGATTGGAATATTTCATCATGTCTATGACTGAACATCTTTGGCTCCATCATCACTCCAGGGATGGTCCCCTGCAGGGTTCATGACATGTCCTTACTTGATCCATATGGCCAATGTGAGAGACACTTGTCCAGTTGTTATATGCACATGTGCCAGGGAGATTGTATGGTGGTTAGAAAAGATGAGACATATAGCTGGTACTGGAACTTCCCCGTGGCACAGTTACTATTTTTTCAACACTCACTACAACAACATTTGTGCAGTCACATCAGATATATCAGGGCAGCAAGGCCATACCGCACTCTTATCTACCACCATCTTTTCTCCAGCCCATCCATCAGCATATGCCCATTACGTACAGTCATGTACTCTCCTGCCAGCTGCTACACCATGGCCCACACAGAAACATTTTCAACATTAGGATGTATCACTCACACCTCTCCTGTGAATGATCTGCACATCTCCACCCCTGCTCTGTCATCCTTTTGATGCCTGCATTGAGGCAATGCTGGCTCTGGCAGGGCACAATTCTTCTCAATCTTATGCCACACATTGACATTACAGCAGATTGTGTGGTCACCCTTCACTGATACAATACAGATGCCTCCCACATGCTTTTCCCCACTTACTGACTAACATATAGGTTACATATGGATCTGACATGTCTATCAGCCTTTACCTTTCCTTGCATCCATCATCTAAAATGTGACTTTCACAGGGTTCCCTGCATGAGGAGACTGCCATTTTCAGGCATTAAGGTGCACGCTGGACACTTTAATGCCCAGTGTCCTATTTAGGGTTGCCAACTGGCTCCAGATGCGCCCGACAGGGTCAATCCAGTCCTGGGTTTACCCCATTGCATGCAGGGATATGTAGTTCTAATTTCTCCATTGCACTCCATAAGAAATGGAAAACTACAAGTCACTGCATGCAATGGGGTAAACCCAGGACTGGATTGACCCTGTCGGGCGCATCTGGAGCCAGTTGGCAACCCTAGTCCTATTAGAGCCTGAGAAGTGGAACCAAGCACACTTAACATGGAATGCCTACTCCCCACCCTGGCCTTTACCGCTGCCATTAACTCCTGCTAAACGGTGTGCCCTTAATGCTCTTTAGAAAACATACCCCTTAGTGCTTGACTCAGGGTGATTATTGAGGTCTTTTTCCTCTTGTTTTCACTATCTCTCAATAGCTGCATACTTATGTTTGTTAAGCACTTCTAGATGCTTCTATAAGAGGACTTTATACAAGAGCAAAGGTTTCTGAGTATCAGCCAAAGTAAAAGGGGGCATGGCATGTAAATCAGTGATGTAAACACATGGCTAGAGAGTGTGCTGCACCAATGTCTGTTGGTGTCAGAGCAAGAATACTGCATTTGTATGAATAGAGGGCCCAGTCTGGAGAAAGAATCAGCATTGCCAGAATGTGTGCACTTGAGTATGAAACTTCCTCATCCTGAGTTACTCAGGATGAGGCAATCTAGGCTGCAGTAGTTTAGCAAGCCTCCCAAGGGGATGATGATTGATAATGCATGATAATAGTAAGCTCCTTTCCTGTTATGGTTCTCCTCCACCCACCAAGGAAAGCAGTCTAGCTAGAGAGGAAGGTGAATGCCTTTCATGTGTGTGAAGTGAAGAACAATGGCCTGTTATGGAGATTTTCTAGTCCAATACAGAGACCACCCAGGAATGACCTCTGCCCCCATCTCATGCAAATCATGATCTACATTGTCTAGACCCAGCCCCCTGGTCAAGCATAATGGATACCAACTCTCCATAGGGCATGCAATTGTTTTTTCAAGAGGTGGGCACCCATCCCTGTGGTCAAACAAATGACTGGGAGGGGGGGGGGAGAGTTGGCAGCAATCCACAGTAGCCACCAAAATTCCTCATATATGAAGAGCTCTGGGGGTAAGCTGCAGTACACCATACATGCCAGCATGGAGAAGGATACCCCAGTCAGTCTCCAGCTCCAGTACATCAGCTTTCAGAAAACTGAGAGCCTCCAAACTAAAGAGAGCCAGAAAATGCTCTGCAAATGGGAATAACAGTTTATTCGCTAGGCAACATGCCAGGTGAGAGGACACACCATGGGGCCACAACTGAGCTAGCTTGTTGACTTACACAACAGGGGCCTGATTTTTTTCTGGGCAGTCTATGTGCTGCTATGATGCATAGCTCTGCCCACTCACCCTTAATCCTGGATATTCAATGCCATGGTGATAGCATTAAATATCCGGGTTGTGATCCAAAAGATCATGCGCCAAGGGGTTGTGCGCTAAGCCAAAAGCTGGTCTAGTTTTAGCCACAGACCACTAACCATGTAGCCGTCCTATATTGCCACTACATGGTTAGCAGCACTCACTGCCTCCACTCTGCCCCAGAATGCTCCCAACACGCCCCAATGCTAACTGAATAGCATCAGGGCACATAGGGGAAATAGTTGGTGATATTCAACAGCACTGTGTAAGTGCCATTTAATATCCCTGTTTAATGCATTCACATGGTTAATTTGGCTGTAAACTGTGTAAATACCTTTTGAATATCAGGCCCAGACTTTTATTGGTTGGTAGGAAAAATCAAGGAAGCAGACAGTTCCACATTTGGACATCTATTAAAAGTAAACAATTTGATATACTTGAAGGAACTTTTATTAGGTAAGTTTAAAAAGGGAGAACATTAATCTAAATACCTCAGGCACCTCAGATCAGAATTTACTAGTGTAAAGTAATTACTGTTTAGCAAGCAAGCAGGGCTGCACACAGGGACATAAAACAGTGCTGTTAGAACACACATAAAAGAGGAAATGTTAAGGATATTGGTAGGTCATTATCATTTATTCAAAAAGTACCAAAGCTCCACCAACTGAACAATGGCTGGGAAAAATCATATGGTCAAAGCTGTTGCTCCCGTTACAGCTCCTACCTCTATCCAGACAGACAGCGCAATGCCAGTCAAGAGGCTGGTTCCATGTACAATATGCCTGCAAACTGAAGCCCTCATAAAACAAGTGAAGAAGCTCAGAGAAGAGGTGGGGAGACTGAGAAGCATCCAAGACAGCGAGAAATATATTGATGAGATGTTTCTTGAAGCAACCAAGTTCTCCAACAGAGGTGAAGCTGGTATGCTACATAAAAGGAGAATTGGACACAAGTCACCAGAGCATGCAGGATTGACAATCCAACTCCTCCAGCCCTAGAACTGATGAACTATTCATCCATGGAACTGAAGGAAGTGAAAACATCAGGAAAGGGAAGAACCAGAACTCCAACACCCCAAAGTTGCAGAATCAGTGACCACAAGGAAGTGAAAGGTCGTGGTAGTTGGTGACTTTCTTCTGAGGGGTACTGAGGCATCCATCTGCCAACCAGACCTGATGTCGAAGGATGTGTGCTATCTGCCAGATGACAAATATCTGATATGTTATCAAGAGTTTGCCGAGACTTATCAAGTCTACTGACTATTATCCAATGTTGCTCATCCATGTCAGCACAAATGATACTGCTAGATATCCCTCCGAGCGTATCAAGAGTGACTTCATAGCTCTGGGACAGAGGGTGAAACAGATAGGTATGCAGGTGGTGTTCTCTTCAATCCTCCCTGTTGAGGGTGAAGGCCAATGCAGAGAAGCTCCAATCTGACATAAACGCATGGCTGCATGGGTGGTGTCATTGAGAGCATTTTCATTTCCTGGACAATGGGATGATTTCCCAAGGGCTGCAGAGCAGAGATGATGTCCAACTATCCAAGAAGGATCAAAGTCTCTTCCGCAGAAGACTTGCTAACCTACAGAAGATGGCTTTATATTAGATTAGTTGAGGATGGGTAAGTAAAAAACTTCAGATAAGTAAACATTAAATATATCTATAGAAATGGGTAAAAGGGGCAACATCTGGAAAGTGGTATGTTTAAATGCCCATAGTATTGGAAATATGATCCCAGATGTTGAGGCTGTAATGGAGGAGGTTGACTTGGATTTAGTGGCAGTTATGGAGACATGGTTCATGGAGAACCATGCTTGGGATGTAATTATACCAGGCTATACATTATTCAGGAAATACAGGGTAGGAAGAAGAGGAAAAGGAGTGGCACTAGATGTACTTTTTAAGAACAGCTATTAACATTAAAGCAGCAATGATTTATAAAAGAAGAAGTTGTTTAAGGGGGGTTGAGGGTACAGAGCTGGGGGGGGAGAGAACAATTGAGATGGAAGTGATCTTGAGAGAACATAGAATAGTATAGGAAATTATTATGGGTAGGGATGTGACGTGATGAGAAGGGAGCTAGATAGATGGATGGATTGTGTTTGTATTCTGTAGTGGTTAGATTTATGCAAGGTGCTCATGGAGTGGGTCCATAGTAGTCCATAAAAAGATAACTTTTGATTTTTTTCCTATAGTCTGATAAGTCCTTGATGGCTCTTATTGAGGTAGGTAGTTCATTCCATAGTGACGGAATGTATATGGAGAAAGCTCCTTTACTAGTTGTTTGCTTGGCTTTCATCTTGCTTGTAGGGATGTCCAAAGTGTTGTTACTGGATGTTCTTCTTGTTCTGTTGTCTGGTGTCTTCGTGATCATTGGTTGAAGGATGGGAGGCGATAGGTTGTGGATTATCCTGAAGATTATTATTAAAGTCTTGTATTTGGAATGTGTAGTGACTGGGAGCCAATGTAGCTGCTGTAGTGTGGGGGTTATGCAAACTTACGCTTGATTATTTTTCCCAAATATCAATTCATCTCTTCCAAGGAAATGTTTAAAACTTATTTGGTACAGGTTTTAGGCATTCCACCTGAAACTTTCCCACCAGCTATTAAAGTCTATTATTTGCCTCCAGGCAAGAAAACTCCTTCCCGTATGGTAGGATCTGATCCGTAACAGTTTGAGGAACTCAATATCTCTGATGTTTTGGAGAGTTCGGTATCCGAAAATATTGTACCTGCCACATGTTTGGTGCAATTTGCTTTGTCCTCTGTTAGGGACTGGTTCCTTAGAATGTTTTTTAGAAAGAGGAATGTTAGTTTCCAGGGTCTTTTGGTGTAGGCTTTTCCTGACCTGGCACGGGAGACCTAGCGCAGTAGGAAGGAGTTTCTCCTCCTCTGACCCAGGGTCTCCCAGCTGAGAACACTTTTTTTCCAAAGTTTAAGTGCAAGTGTATAGTAAGTATCTTTCTAACTCATATGTTTTCTTATACCCTTCTCAACTTTTGTCCTTCCTGAATGCTCATCCAGTCCCTAGCCCTATTGAAACGGAACCAGCACCATCATAGATATTTTGTTTGCTATTATAATGCTGTTTGTTTCTTTTATCTCTAGTTTATGGTGTATTTCTTCTTATTGGAAGTCCCCTTAGTTTCATGGGCTAGGGTGGGGGCTGATGAATTATTTGTTTATTTATTAGGTGGTATACTTATTTTTTTCTATTTTATTTCACCTAGTATCTCCTATTTTCTTCAAGTGCTGATTGACTGCACTTGTATAATTGTAAATGCATAAATATAATTTTTTTTCTATATTTGTACTCTTGAAGAAATAAGATTTTGTCCTCTAAAACAATTGTTGAGGAGTTTGGTTTTGTTTTTTCTGCTGATTAGTGACCAGCATATCAAGTTGTTTTTTTTTATACTTAGGTTATGTTTATTTATAGAATTATCCTTTGCCTCTATGTTTGGGTGGCTGTTGTCCCAAGCAAGCACAAAATTATATGTTTCTCTTCAATAACGTAGGCACTTGCACACCTTCCTTGCATCCCCTAATGAACAAGAAACTGTGAATGCTGTGATGAAGGCAAAAAACTTGGCCGCAACTTTATTTCATTTCTAGTAACAAGTAAAAGGCAACAAAACCTGAACCATCATCTCCCAGGTAGGTCTTCCAGGCAGCTCCCTCCTTAGCATTGTCTCCAGCTGTATTATCTTCTCTCACTGTGCCCAAAATGTATTCACCATTGTCCCACTTCCAAAACTCGTGGGTGCCGACCTAGCCATAACAAAGTTCTATTAAGAACCCTGTACAAAGGTCACCGTCACATTCCTGCAAAGCCTGAAGTGACACCAAGACTATAACGCCACCCTCCCTTCTTACATAGTTTATGGTGAAGCCAGGTCATGCCCCCATAACTCGTAGTGGTGTTGCTCACTATTCAGTCAATTGTTTCCCACTTCACTTCATTCAGTTCTGTACCCCTTTATCTGATGCTGAATCTAAGAGGAAAATGAAGCCCCGAACCCCAAATCCAGCTGTTTAAGTGAACCCCTAAAATGCTATTTCCATTCCAATCTCCTTCCCAGACCAACTGAACCTGAAAAGAGAGGGGTCAGGAGGGGGCAAAGTGTTCTACCTTCCATTACCCTTCCTTGCCAGCCTTCCCGCAGCTGATGACTACTCACCCACTTCCTTGCCCTTCAACAGTCCCAAATTTCCTCCCCTACCTTACACCCCCTGTTCACTCAATCAGCAGCTTTTTGACTCCTCTACATCCAACCCCTTACCACCAGACTGCCCACTGTCCCTCAGCAGGGGCTCAGTCATATTTTAGGGGTCCCTGGTCTAATCCAGTGACTTCTTAATTATTGATTTAGACTAGCATTCCTTAATGAACAGTTCTGGAGATTATGAGCCCAATTCTAGCAGGGGCACATCCGGGCCATCTTGGCGGCCCTGAGCAGGATGGGCCCGTTAGAATCTGATTCTTTACCACGGGAACAAAACATTCCCGCAGCATATGGAATCGGGCCCAAGGACAGCCCGGCACGCCCCTGCATGCCTGTGGGGACATCCTCCCTGCACGGTCCCCTGGCTCCCGTGGTGCAGACCCCCCTCTTTCCCGCCATCTGACCCATGGCTGGCCAGCTGGGGCCTGGATTGGGCAGTGGGCACCCCCTGCACCCAGCCCCAGACCCCTGAGCGGATCCCCAGCCCCAATTGCCCCAATTGCACCTTTGAGGTAGAATAATCAGTACGTCCCCCCTGACCCCACAGGATGTACAGGGCCATAACCAAAATCTGCCCTGTATGTCCTGCTGCCTTTGCCTGTCCCCGCTCCACCCAGATCCCGCCCCCTGCCAGCTCCCCCCGTCCCGCTGTTCTAACTCTGTGGGGAGAGCTGGAGGGGGAATAGGGGCAGGACCCATCTCAGAATTGGGCCCTATGAAACCACTACATTATTTTTCAATAGGGTTGCCAACTGGCACCATTTTTTGAGAAGAAGTTGATCCAGTCCTACTTTTCCATAGCATGCAGGTATTTGTAAGTCTAATTTCCCTAATGCCCTATGAAAAACAAGACAACAAGTCCTTGCATGCAGTAGAAGCATAATTGACTGGATCAGTCTCTATTGAAAATCTGAAGCTAGTTGGTAACATTTTCTTTTAAGTACATTTTAGCTTGTGTTATTTTAGAAAAGCACAATATAAATACCACCCAGTACTCATATATTTTAGACTGAAATCATTTTTTAACCAGCTCCAGCACTGTGTATTAATTCAGACCAGCATCTATCTCCACAATGCGCACAAACCGTTCACTTCAGATGAAATTTCTGTGTGTGTGTGGGGGGGGGGGGGGGGAGATGGTGCCTTTCAAACTACTCTGAATACAGGTTCTTCATATCTCAGAAATGTGCCAGTTATCAAAGAAGAGATTACTTTTGAAGTTACAGATCCATCTAGTCAGAATTCAGTCTTTCACTCACTCTCTACATCAGACATTCACATGAAATGAACCAAGAAATATTTCAACCACAACACTGAGGGGATTACTTTCAATCAGAAGCTCTGAAGCATCTGCACCCACCCCTCAGGAGGGATTACATTTAAACATCCCCCTTTCGGTGAACATTATTCTATGATTTTCACTGGTGTTAGCTCTCAGATTTGTGCTGTGGCAGTCCAGCGAGTTGTGACTTTCCCTTCCTGTGAATTACCTCTTTGCATTAGGACTGCCAGGACACTCCTACTGTATAGCTTTCAGGCTGTTGCTAGAGCAGACCTCTCAATGTGCATGTGGAATACAGTATGTGCAGGTACTACATTCTCAGCTGTTCAGGTCTCTTTGAACAAGGGCCCTGCTAGCATTATGAAAGTGTGCCTAATTGCTTTGAAATTGCTAATGGGTTAATTGTGCCTGGGATTAGATTAAAAATAATTAAAATCATTACAGGGGAGGAGAGATCTGAGGAGCTAATCAGTGATCTAAAGTGCTGGTTCTCTAGTGCCCCCAAATCAGTCATTTTTATTACTACTATCCAGGAGGAAGAGTTAACTGTTAGGTCAAATTGCTTCTTACGCTGATGGGGGCATGAAGCTTGTAGCACGAAAAGGATTTGAGTCATAATGGAAGATGAATCCATATATAACCTGGGGTATGATTGTCAACCTTTTGCCTTTGCTTATAGAGTTTATCCAACCAACCAACCCATATGATGCAATTTTTGATGAATGATGAATCAAGAAGTGAAGTTCGAGCCGGAAGCACTGGGCTTTGAGAGGCATATCTGCAACTACATTTGGCATGAACCATGCTTCTGGTGGTGTTAGTCGTACTTCTGCTGGCAGAGACAATGCCCCTGCTGAGCCTGTGAAGAAGTTTGGAGTTAAGAATTGGTGGTGATGGAGTCATGTCACAGGCGTTGAGCTAATAGATAAATGAGAATTTAAGAATTCTCCTAAGGGCGCCGTCTCCTCTTAATTTACTAGGTTTTTTTTTTCTTATTTCCTTTGGAGTTTTTCTCCTTTACAAGGTTACACCCCTCCATTATAGAGGGCTAATATAATTCTTGCTGTTTATTTGTGTATTGTAATATTTGCTGTATTTGTTTATTTTGTGGCAAGTATTATTTTTCTGTACAAGTTTATACTTGATCTATTATGTTGAAAATTCATAAATAAATAATTTAAAAAAAAAAAAGAATTGGTGGTACATGCCACAGGAGAGACAGGCAGGGAGAGACTGTGTTTCCTCTACTACTGCTTCTACATTTCCTTCCCTTCTCCCAGGGATATGCATTCTTTGGCATGCACAGTATTGTATTCATTAGTATGCCTTAAAATATGTAATGCTCTTGTAAATAAATGAAGAAAAAAACATATGAATTAATACATTAATTTTTTTTGTTAAGAGGAATGTGTGAAACAAACTGGATGGGGTTACAGCCCAGAAGAGCCTCATTTTCCCATATCTGATGGATCAATTTGCAATGGGTTCTAGCTGCCTAATGGTTGCCACTGTTTGCACCAACTCCATCCTGTTAATATCCTTTTGTGGGTGTGGTCTCAAGAGCTGCACACAATATTCCAAATGAGATCTCACTAAAGACTTATACAGAGGCACTATCACTTCCGTTTCCTGCTGGCCATTCATGCCTCTATGCACCCAAGAATCCTTCTGGCTTTCGCCGTCACCTTTTCTACCTCTTTAGCCACTTTAAGATCATCAGAAACAATCACGTCTAGGTCCAGCTCCTCTTTTGTGGACAGAAGTACTTCACCCCCTATACTTTACCATTTTCTTGGATTTTTGCAGCTCAAATGCATGACCCTGCATTTTTTAGCACTAAATCTCAGCTGCCAAATTCTAGACCATTCTTCAAGCTTAGCTAGATCCCTCCTAATGTTATCTACTCCTTCCTGGGTGTCTGCTCTATTGCAGATTTTGGTATCATCCACAAAGAGGAAATCCCTACCTGACAGTCCTTCTGCAATATCACTAACAAAAATATTAAAAAGAACCAGACCAAGGACAGATCCTTCTCCTCAGAGTGAACTCCATTTACCTGTACTCTTTGTCTCCTACTCAGCCAATTTCTAACCTAGTTAGTCACTTTAGGCTCCATCCCTAGAGTGCTCAATGTATTTATAAGTTGCCTGTGTGGAACGGTGTCAAAAGCATTACTGAAATCTAAGTACACCACATCTAGGGCTCTTCCTTGCTCCAACTATCTGGTCACCCAGTCAAAGAAATCAATCGGATTGGTATGATAAGACCTACCTCTAGTAAACAAATATTGTCTCAGATCCTGCAATCCACTGGACTTCTGAAACATTCATTTTCCTCCATTTTTCAGCATTTCCACTAATTTACTTACCACAGAGATCAGACTGGCCTGTAATTCTCATCCTTATTTCCATTTTTGTGTAAAGGGACCACATGCATCTTTCTCCAGTGTTCTGGGACTACTCCTGATTCTAAAGAAGCATTAAAAAGGACAGACAGTGGAGCCACTAGAAGTTCCTTCAATACTCTTGGATTTATCCCATCCAATCCCATCACTTTGTCTACTTTTAGTTTAGCTAGTTCCTCACAGACACAGTCTTCTGAAAATCATTCACTTCTGTTCCTATTTTGTGTGTGTTTTCTGAGGTCCTGCTCCTGGCCCTTACAAAAATATTTTTTAAACAATTCTACTTTATCTTCATCAGTTTCTATATGTTCCTCCCCTTCACCCTTGAGTCTGACAATACCACTTTTGCACTTCTTTCTCTCGCTAACATATCTGAAAAATGTCTTCTCCCCCCCATTTTATTGCATTGGCTATTTCTTCTTTTTGTATACTTGCTTTATTGAATACTTTTCTAGCTTCTCTAAGTTTTTCCAAATAATCATGCTTGTCTTCCTTTTTCTGTGATCTTTCGTATTTTATGAGGGCCACTCTCTGTTTCTTAACATTTTCAGCTACTTTTATTGAGAACCATAGTAGCCTCCTTTTCCTGTTGTATTTTTCACTGATAACAAAATATTTGTTGCCCTTAAACTATGCCCTTTCAATTTTGCCCATTGCTTTTCTACATCACCCAACTGTTCTCAACCCAATAATGACTCCTTGAGGTATTGTCCCATTTCGGCAAAGTTAGTTTTCCTAAAATCTAACTCCCTTGCTCTTGAATGGACTTTACTAGCCTTAGTCCTAATACTGAACCACACCATCTGGTGATCGCTGGATTCAAGATGATCTCTCACTATAACATCAGAAACATTTTCCTAGGATCTTTTTTAGAGATACTGCAGCAGGGATGTGACAATCAACATCCAACATATTGAAATCACCTATCAGTAAAACTTCTCCTTTCATGGCAATAATGCATATGTCTTCTATTAAATCTCTGTCCACTGCTTATGCCTGTGAAGGACATCTGTATATTACACCAATGAAAATTGATTTCCCATTCCCTCTTTCTAGTTTAACCCATAGTGCCTCATCGCTTCCTTGTAAGCCCTATAATTCTATAGTTTTAATATTATTTTTTACATATAGTGCCACTCCTTTTCCTCTTCTTCCTACCCTGTACTTCCTGAATAAAGTATAGCCTGGTATAATTACATCCACGAAGCATGTCTCCATAACTGCCACTAAATCCGAGTCAGCCGCCTCCATTACAGCCTCAACATCTGGGATCATATTTCCAATACTATAGGCATTTATACATACCACTTTCCAGATGTTGCCTCTTTTACCCATTTCTACAGATATATTTAATGTTTTACTTATCTGAAGTTTTTTACTTACCCATCCCCAACGAATCTAATTTAAAGCCCTTTTCTGTAGGTTAGCAAGTCTGCTATGGAAGAGACTTTGACCCTTCTTGGATAGTTGGATATCATCTCTGCTCTGCAGCCCTTGGGAAATCATCCCATGGTCCAGGAAATGAAAATGCTCTCAATGACATGTTTGATTTTTGGTTTTGTGTTATATGTAAACTGCTCTGAATTAATGATAGGGTGGTATTAAAAAAATCTGTTAAATAAATAAATCTAGAAACATTCTCCAAATGTTCAAATCTAGCTTTAAGGTAGGTAGAATCTTTCACCACAGCCTCCGAACAGTTCTCTACCTGCTCTACCTGACAGAGACCTCATTAACAAATACTTGCAATTTTGAAATCTCTGTCATATTCTTAGAACAGTCAGCCTGAGTTGTTTGAAGCTGAGTATTCAATGATTGCACTTGGGGGCCACAGAGCCTCACCCAGATGTTTGATTGCAGTCCATATGGATTTAAATGGTCAAGATGAGGTAAGAAAAAGTCCAATGGTACCCCTCCAATGGCACCCCACTGATGAGCCATTTTAGCCTGCCCCAGAGCCACGTACCGAGTCCTGCGAAGCTCCAATCTCTTTAAGGCAATGCTAACGGCACGTTGTTCCAATGGGGGCTCCACTCTCCCTGCATCACTTCCTAGGGCCATCCACTGAGGAGCTTCCATCACACCAGTCAAGGAAATGTCAGCTGGACTATGGCACTCTGGAACCAAGGCAGTGAAAGAAACCTTCAGAGGGCATTGCACCGCAGGAGAGGTGAGGTCTACACCCAAAGAGGATGCTGAGCCCTCCCGCTCCAGCATCCTGACAGCCATGCTTAACATCCCTCCTCCTGAAGTCAGCTGTGGCAGCTCAAATGAGCAAACAAAAGCGTCTAAAGGGCCCTGTGATATAGCAGCAGGAAGCTTGTGGTTCAGCAGGGGCTGCTTAGCTGAATTTGCTTTCCACTTCCCCATAGGAATTTGAATGGACACACATCAAATGCTGTATGATGCCATTTTGGAAGTCCCCCAAATATAGAAAATTGTTAATCCCAATTAAAGCACTCATGTCAACTAGAAAAAAGGAGAAAAATCACCCCAACTCTACCCAGCACCTGACTGTTTCACTCCAAAGAGATTTGTCAGGGAGTTAGCTTTCTAAGTACACAATTTATAATAAAAAAGCCCCCCAAAAATTATATAAAACAGAAAACCCTCTCCCGATATCACTAACCTCAATCAAAAAGAGCCTTTTACATTTATTTATTTAGCTGCATTTATATCCTGCTTTTCACCAGGTCAAAGCAGTTTAACAAAAAAGGGGGGGGGGCAATAATCAATTTGACAGAGAAAGGGGGGGGGAGTCACCATGAGGGCCAGCATTGATGATCTGAACAGAAAGTAACAGAATTAGACAGTTCACGTAAGTCTCTTAGTTGGTAGCAGAGGAGTTAGGTCAGAGGGTCTGGATGTGCAGTCAGTGAGAGATGTCTGTTTCAGGCCCAAGATATTCATGAAACAGGATGTTTTTTAACTGTTTCCGGAATGTGGAGAGGTCTCTGTTGCTTCAGATCTGGCTTGGAAGGGAGTTCCAGAGGGAGGGTGCATACAGTTTGAATGCTCTCTTACAGGTTTGTTGATTGAACTTAGTTCATTCATGGGGGATAGTGAGAATGTTACTGGTGGTCTGTCGGGTTGTTCTGTTGAGGGTAGGGTGGGGTAGTAGAGTCCGGAGTTGAGAAGTCTGCATTTGATGGAGGGCTTTGCGGAAAAGTAGGAGAGATTTGTATTTAATCCTTGCTTCGAGAGGCAGGATGTGAAGTTCTCTCAGGACTGGGGTAATGTGATCGTGTTTTACATACACAGTGAAGCTTCAATCCCATCAATTTATCACCATATCCATCAGTCAAAGATCCAATGCCAATAAAACACATCTAAACTGCAAAAGAAAAGCAATAATTTGCCACAAAAACAAGAACATCAAAAAATCCCAATGATCCAATTAAACTTTAAAATAAATTTACAACGTACCAGTTTGCATTGCAGAAATAACTTTGCGGTAATACCAAACTCAGACGGGATCGAGCTGAATTTTAACTGATAAAAAATGCCGCACCGGCGCACTTTATACTGTAGCCAACAAAGCTACTACCAATTATAATTAAAGGACCTTTAATATCCATAGAAAACATTGAAAACCAAAATTAGAAATATATATAAACTATCCAAGAGATCCTGTAAAAAATCAGCCATATCCTTTGACCTAAAAAAGGTCAAATTAAACAAAATCAACCAAACATAAACAGAAAATGCAAAATCAAAGGCAGAAAATGAAAAGATGAAAAATACAAAAAAAAAACAATCTTCGTGAACCAAAGAGCAACCAAAAAAGTCTTGTTGACAAGCACCCCAATCAATGTTAAAATTGAGATCTGGTGGTTCCACAGTATCCAACAGATAAATCCATCTTTGCTCACAATGTAACAGATGCTTTCCACTATCACTTACACTAGAATCAATCTGCTCAATACAAAAGCACCAAAGATCAGAGAATACATGGCCCTGCATCTTACAATGTTTTACTAATGGAGCCTCCAGAACATTACATACAAACCTACTTTTATGTTCCAACATCCTAGTCTTAAAAGGGTTGTCAACTCGCCCTGTCCTATGATCACTATTGCCAAGTGGCTCCAATACTGTTATCTCTTGCACCAGATCCTGTGATCCATAAAGGACTAGGTCCAAAATAGTTTCCCCTCCTTTGGGTCAAGAACCAGCTGTTTCAAGAAGCAGTCATTTATTTCATCTAGAAACTTTATCTGACCCAGTCGATATTGGGGTAAGTCACATTGAGACAAATCCAACAACACATCGACTCTGAAGCCCCACTAGATCCAAACCAACATGGCTTCAGGGAAGCCCACGGAGTTGAAACCCTCCTAACTTCCCTAATGAACACGCTCATCAACACAACAGACAACATCAGAAATGGAGTTGCAATGATCTTCCTAGACATAGCAGCGGCTTTTGACTCTGTTGACCATGTTCAACTTCTTAACCATCTTCATGAAAAAGGGATTCAAGGAACAGCATGGAATTGGTGCAAATCTTACCTGGAAGATCGCTGGCAACAAGTACAGATTGGTAACACTACATCTCAGCCTTTCCATCAGAAACAAGGAGTACCGCAGGGCTCCTCCCTCTCAGCTCTGCTATTTAACATCTATATGCAGCCCATCTGCAACATCTCCCACTCATTCGGAATACCATGTCTCATCTACGCGGATGATGTGCTCTTATTCACTCCAATCAATGTGTTAAAACCTAACTACACTACACTAATCAACTGCTTCAACTCAATCTCAGACTGGTTGCTCTCACAAAATCTCAGAATTAATTTCAAAAAAACTGAAGTCCTGATTGTCACAAGGAACAAGGACTTCTCTCCCCCATCAACTCTAAGAACAAGAGATGCCGATCTACCACTTAAAACCTCAATACGGTACCTGGGTGTTATACTTGACCAGCGGCTTGAATTCAAAGAACATATAAAAAATACTGTAAAAGCCATCTACCATAAGATCAGGACTCTCCGACACCTCAGACATATGCTTGAACCATGTGACTTCCGCACAACCTTCCAGGCATTAGTCACTCCTCACTTTGACTATGCAAATATTGTACTACATGGCCTACCCAAGAGCACGCTGAATCCCCTTCAATTGGCAATGAATACAGCTGCCAGGGTTCTCCATGGAGAATCAAGGAGTCAACATATTACTCCTATCCTATTCGAACTTCACTGGCTCCCGATATCATGCAGGATTCTATATAAAGCACTCATTTTGACCTTTAAAGCATTCCATCAAATCTCACCTTCCTCGTTATCTGACCTTCTTCATCACACGCAGAACACCAGATCCAGACGATCTACAATGGAGAACATGCTAACAGTCCCAAAAGACCTTACAAAACTCACTCAGATAACTACTACAAGAGCATTCTCCTCCTTTGCCCCCAGATGTTGGAATGCGCTACCACCCAGCATCAGATCTCAGCAAGACCTGCCCCAATTTAGAAAATCTCTAAAAACATACCTCTTCCTAAAACACTTCTCACATTGCAATGGTTCCCCTCCCCCTCCTACACAAATCAACGACCATGGCTAGTCAAATAAGTTCCCGAAACTTCATTACCCGTTCTAGATCAAAACCTCATAGACCCCATCTTAAGAGCTCATACATTTGAGAATCTATTGTAAATAGTTTTGAATATATGTTATCTATTTATCCCCTGTTATCCATGTTCTCATTTCCTGTTACTTGTAAACTTAACATACGTTTTTATGATTAAGTACAAAATTGTTAAAATGTAAACCGCGCTGATGATAAAAGTGCGGTATATAAAAGCTGTTAAATAAATAAAAAATAAATAAATAAATAATTGAAATCACCCATTATTACTGTGTTGTAACTTTTCTTAGCTTCCCTGATTTCTTTTAGCATTTCATCAGAACATCAGTAAAAAATGCAATAAATAAAATGCAACCCAAGTGCAATAATGGTAAAATAGAAAAAAATAGTAATATGTACAAAAAGTGCTGAAATTCTGTGGCATCAAAATACCTTTTCCTTCCCATATCCCTCCAAACAATAATCAACAAGGTCTACAAGAAGACTAAAATTATTCCTACATTGCCTTCATAATACATAATATGGCACCTAATAGAACAAATAACTTAAATAATCATGCTGGACTGTGCTGTTAAGAACAAGAATTGTCATACTGGGTCACACCCAAGGTCCCTTAAAACCAGTATCCTGTTTCCAACAGTGGCCCATAGAGATTACAAATACTTAGCAAATTCCCCAAAGTAGGTAGATTCCATGTTATATATCTCCAGGGATAAGCAGTGTTAAGACTGAAAACAGCCAAGACAGCCAAGTTTTTAATTTGCCTTGAAATTGAACATGATGGGAACAATTTTATAAAATCTCACCTGGTTAACATGTCACGTTTATTTTAAAAGAAAAATTAATGCCTACTTTTCTTTGTAGAATATTATTATAAGTGGCCAAATAAGCACATTATTCTAAGGCAAGAGCACTTACACAAGCCTAAAGCAGATACAACTGCCCATATCTAGATTGACAAAGAACACACATAAGTTATAGTATTTATAATCTAGACATGTACTTGCATATTCCACTCATACTTTGCCCATGTGCATGACCACAGTGAAAACATGCACCATTGTTCCGACATGCATACTTTCAGAATAGCGCACACCTCAATATGCATATAAATAAGTAAACTACTATGATTTACTCATGTATATGGAGCATAACAGTCAGAAGCTGCTTATAAAATTACACTTGATACAGTGGACCTGGGGCAAGTCTTGAGAGTTGATAAACAACTTGTATCTACCTATATAATAATAAGGATTATGTGTTCTTCAAACTGGTATACTTAAATACCTTAGCTTTTTGCTTGTTTTGAAAGTCTATGGTACCGTAGATGTTTATGATCTGAAAAAGAAATGTTATTTCTGATATAGGACAGGTATCATGAGGAGAACGATTCGTTTGTAGGAACAGTGACTCATGATGCCCATTAACCGAGGTATCCGGATGCCCTACTCGGCATGGGCCAAACCCCCCCTCCCCCCCCTCCAACACCCGTCCCATCAACACCCCCCCCTTCCCCTTAACCATTGACAAAGCACACAGACGTCGGGCATTGGTGCAAATGCTGGTCGCAGCTTTTATTAACAGTAAGAACACCGGCCCAACATGGGCCAACTCCGCAAACCAAAACATCACAGGTGAATGCCCCCCCCCACCCGTCATCCGGATGATGCCCCCCACCAGCCGTTGAAGCAAAGTGGAGCACCATCCAAGCCACCCCCCCCTTACCCCTTCGCGCCCGCCTCGCCATGATAGCAAAGGCCAGCTGAAGGGGTTGCCATTTCCGGGTAGAGACCCCAGCCGGGCCGTCTCCCCCAACCAGAATAGCCGCGCCGCTCACATGGAAAGCGGCCTCCAGCTGAAATGAGCCACCGGGTCCGCGAGCACCAGCTCGCCACCCCGCTCACGCAGCCCGCAAGAGGCCCCCGATCTAGTCCACCCCCCCCCCCACCAGCTGCGACAAATTACTTCCTCCCCCAACCCATGCGGAAAACAAGGGAGGGAGGGAGGGAACCTTTCTCCAGCCGTGAGCAAGGAGGAAGAGGGAGATCGCCAACCGGCGATCCCTCCTTGCTCGCGTTGCCCCGCCCCCAGCGAGCGCCCGCACAGCCAATCACTGGGCTGCCATGCGCACGCAGGGGGCCCAGCACGAGCCCAACTGAACCCCCCATCTCTACCCCCGAGAAGGAGGCTGCCTCGCGACCGGGCCCCGGGAACCCGGTTATCAGGCAGCCGCGGGACCGGGGCCCGGCGGCTAAGCCGGTATTAACCGAGGTATCCGGATGCCCTACTTGGCATGAGCCAAACCCCCCCCTCCCCCCCCCTCCAACACCCGTCCCATCAACACCCCCCCTTCCCCTTAACCATTGACAAAGCACACAGACGTCGGGCATTGGTGCAAATGCTGGTCGCAGCTTTTATTAACAGTAAGAACACCGGCCCAACATGGGCCAACTCCGCAAACCAAAACATCACAGGTGAATGCCCCCCCCCCACCCGTCATCCGGATGATGCCCCCCACCAGCCGTTGAAGCAAAGTGGAGCACCATCCAAGCCACACCCCCCCTTACCCCTTCGCGCCCGCCTCGCCATGATAGCAAAGGCCAGCTGAAGGGGTTGCCATTTCCGGGTAGAGACCCCAGCCGGGCCGTCTCCCCCAACCAGAATAGCCACGCCGCTCACATGGAAAGCGGCCTCCAGCTGAAATGAGCCACCGGGTCCGCGAGCACCAGCTCGCCACCCCGCCATCGGCGCTAGGTAGCACGCTATCCTAGCGCCGCCCCCCCACCAAAAAGCTGCGACCTGCACCATGACTCGAGCGCTTCCTGCCAATCGTTTAATAGGAGGTCCTGCCCCACCGGGGCAAGGTGAACCCCATCAAGCCGGTACAAGCCGGCGCAAGAAACGTCCGCCCCGGGGTGCCGGACCTGGATCCCACCCGTCTGCTGCACCCAGCGCCCAATCTGGCGGTTGATCTTACACAAACCCCTCGACCAACGCCGCTGGGCCCAACAAGCCGGGCGGGGTATAACGTCTGACCAGATAATGGCCACCCCTGGGAGAACACCTCGCAACAGGGCAATGTCGCCCTGAATAGTCCCGATGAGTTGCCGGCAAGGCCAACCGGCAATGTCATTGCCCCCAAGATGTAACAGTAGCCCGACTGGCCGCTGCCGCCGTCCCAGTTCCACTCGAACATAATCGAGAAGCTGATCCCAGTGCATGCCGCGGCAGCCCATCCAGCACAGCCGCACGCCGGCCACGGCGAGGCCCAGATGAGCGCCCAGCGGCCGAACCACCGCGCGACGCTCCGCCCAGTAGACAAAGGAGTGCCCGACAATCCACCAGACACCAGGAGCCACGCCATCTGAAAGCAGAAAGAGCGAACTGCCACCAGCACACAATTCTGCAACAGGAAGCAAAAGATTAATACCCACCGCCCCCCCCCCCGACCGCAGGGGCAGCCAACCTCCGCGGCACTGCACCCCGCTATGCCGCACCACCGTCCGCCGCCCGGCGAATGTACCCAGCGTAAGCACTGGATCGCCAATGGCCGATGCGCTGAATTACACGCGGGTCCAATCCCGCAGCCGCCGCGCTGGTCGCTGCCCCTATCTGGAAGGAGTGCGAAGCGTAACACCGCTCGGGATGGCCCAAGGCACGGAGGGCCAGGCGCAACACAGCCGTGAACTGGAACTGCGTCACCGGCTTGCCGTCCGCATGAATGAAAAACTGACCGCGCGCCGCCGGCCTCTGCCGCACATACGTGTGCAGAGCCCGAACCGGACAGGACAGCGAGGGAGGGATGGCGCGCAGCAAGACCCAACCCCCTCTCCCCGACTGGTCCGTCTTGGACCGTGACAGGAAAATCTGTACGCGCGCGGACTCCAACCGGACGTGCCCCACCGCCAGCCCCCCGCAAACCCCCAGCTTCGCCGACTGAGGGACCAGCTCGGAGACACGGAAGGCACCGAAAAAAGCCGAGGTAAACAGCGCGTGAAACAGTACCGCCTCGAAACCCGAGGCGGCCACCCGCGGCAAAACCTCGCAGATCTGCAGCAGGAGCTCATGCGTTACCGGGAGGCGCCAATCCTGCGGCCCCGGCTGCGCACGGGCCCACCCCGCGAGCAACCGCCCGCCTAAGAAGGAGACACGCGGATTCCCCCAACCGGCCGCCTTGGAAAAGAAGGAGAAGCCCGCAAGCGCCCCAGAGACCGCCGACCGGGCCCACCCCTCCTCCTTCGCCCACAGCACAAAACGGCCGACCGCGCCCTCGGACACCGGCCTGCCCGACCAGCCCCGCGCGCTCAGAAACGCACTCACCTGCGAGTAGCCCCGTCGATAAGAAATCCAGGTACTGCGAGCCACCGATGCCGCCAGCAGGACCATTAGGTCGGGGTGCCAATCGTCCAAAGATGCTCCGGGACCCGTGAGGGGATCTTGTCTGCCCCAGGAGCCAGCCGCCGGAACTGCGCCCACTGAAAGCGTCAGCGATGGCATTCTGGGAGCCCGGCACGTGCCGAGCCCGAGCGGAGACATTCAGTCGCAAGCAGGCCAGGACAAACACCCTCATCAAGGAAGCCACCTGGGGGCACCGGGGCGCATGCCGATTCAGGACCTCCACGACCGCGGCGTTATCACACCAGAAGACGACACGCCGATCACGCAGCCTCTCCGGCCAGACCCACAGAGAAACCACGATAGGGAATAGCTCCAAGAAAGTGATATTCCGCGTCAAACCGGAGCGCATCCAATCGGCAGGCCAAGGCTCCGCACACCAGGCACCGTGACAAAAGGCCCCGAAACCAGAACCGCCCGCAGTGTCGGTGTACAACTGCATGTCGAGATTCGATATCTCAGGCGACTGAAGGACAGCACACCCGTTAAATCCAGCCAGGAACGCATCCCAGACCCGCAGATCCTCCCGCATCCCCAAGGAAACCCTAATCCGGTGATGCGGGCGCCGGAGCCCCGCCATGGACAAGGATAGGCGCCTCGAAAAGGGGCGTCCCATAGGAAGGACACGGCAAGCGAAATTGAGGTGCCCGACCAACGACTGCAAGACACGAAGGGAAATCTTGGAAGCAGAGCAGACCGAAGCCACCAGCTCGCGGAGGCGCTGAACCTTCGGTGCCGGCAGGCGGACAACCATAGCCACCGTGTCGATCTCAATGCCGAGAAAGGTGAGGCAAGAAACCGGCCCCACCGTCTTGTCGGCCACTACCAGAATGCCGAAGGTGGCCGCCACGCGCAGGAAGGTGCTCAATAGCGCGGGACACGTCGAGGCACCCTCGGGACCCACGAAGAGAAAATCATCCAGATAGTGCACAACGCTGGAGAATCCCGACTGCCGCTCCACAACCCGGTGTAAGAAGGTACTGAAGGCCTCAAAGTAGGCGCAAGAGATCGCACAACCCATGGGCATGCACTTATCAAAATAGTACCGCGCATCGAAGCAGAAGCCGAGCAACGGGAAAGCCGAGGGATGGACCGGCAACAGGCGGAAAGCCGATTCGATGTCCACCTTGGCCAGGAGAGCCCCTGGCCCGCACTGCCGGACTAGGGAGACAGCGGCGTCAAAAGAAGAGTAGTGCACCGTGCAGAGCTCACGGGGGATGCGGTCATTGACAGATCCGCCCGGAGGGCAGGAAAGGTTGTGTATCAACCGAAACTTGCCCGGCTCCTTCTTGGGGACCACCCCCAATGGCAAAACCGTAAACGGGGAAAAGGGGGGCTCCGAAAAGGGGCCCGCCACGCGGCCAAGCGCACACTCCTCAGTGATTTTGCGACGTACAAAATCCCCGTGTAGCCGAGCGGAGGCGGCGTTGCGAGTCCTGCCACGCGCGGACGCACCTCGCACGGGAATGTGAAAACCCCGTGTAAACCCCCTTAAGATCAGCCCAGCCGCCCTACCCCTGCGGGAACGCCCGTACTCAAGCAACCACGGGCGCATCGCCGCGACCCGTATGGGGGTACGTGCCAGGACCGCCGCCGCCTCACTTCCCCCCCGCAGGGGACCCCGCGACCCCCTTACAGCTGCACTTCGCGGCCGCGTGCGCTCCCCCACACAAGGAGCAAGCATGCTTAAATTTGCAGTCTGGGAAGGGGCAGGACGCCTTGTTGAAGCGCCAGCAGACATCCCCACCGAGGACCCCCACCTTTTGCTGAGGCAAAGCCGCACCGGGCGCACGAAAGGATCGACCCCCAGCGAGCGGCGGAGCCGCGCCCGTCTTGCCGCCCCCCCACTGGCTCCTCCCCCCCGCCCCTTCGCAGACATCTGGGTCAACCACAGGTTGATGTCCTTGGTACCCCACTGCAAGAGACTGTTCTCCTCCATCTGATCACGGAACTCCTCATCGTAATTCAACCAGGCCCACCCGTCATGGGCCTGGGACGCCGCCAATATGTTGTCAGCATAGGCCAGTAAAGCCCCATACTGGTCCGGGAAGTAATGCCCCCAGACACTCGCCAGGCGCAGAAAGGCGCGGGTCCAGTTGAGGGTGTTGCGGGAGACCTTGCGCACCCGACCTGCCTTCTCGTCCTCCTTGCGCTTCTTACGGCTCTCACCGGAGCGCTTTCGGCCGTCGAGCAAACGGAATATGTCAAGGTATCTACGCCGCTTGATCCGCCGGCGCAACTTCCGCGGTACCGACTCCCACAGCTCAGCACAGCGTATAACCGAGGACCCACCCCCGGCACCCCCCTCTGCCCCCACCGAAACCGAAGTGTGCGAAGTGCCCGAGGATGACGACGAGGAAGACGAGGACGAGGACACTCTCCGACAGCGACGAGCCCGCTTACGCCTCCCTTTTGCCCTGCCCCCCCCTCCGGACCTGGAACGGAGTCACTAAGCACACCCCCTGCCCCGCCAGTATACTCACCAGTGCCCCCGGGGGCGGCGACCGGAGCTCCACCGGTGGACGAGCCAGCGACCGGGACAGCCAGCGCCGCCGGGGAACCCGAAGGGCCCGCTCTCGCCGATCCGTCAGAAGCAGCCATGTCAGTGGCTGGCGTTGAACCCCCCGGGACCTGTGAAGAGAAAGAAGAAAAACCAGCAGCCGGGGCCCCAGGAGTACTGAGAACTGTGGAGGGCCCGCCCCCCCAGGTGCAGGCCAAAGGCCCTAACCCCCCCGCCGCCCATGCCGCGGACCCCCCCATTAGACCTCGCCCCCCCCCAAGCCAACCACCCCAGCCACCCCCCCAGGGGCCCAAACCCCCCCACGGGACCACCCCGTACGCCCAAGGGCCCGACGAACCGAAGAACCCCGGCGGGGGAGGGGAACCCAGGGAAGAGGGAGCAGGCCCCAGCCCCACCCCTATCCGGGGAGGGGATGAGACCGAACACCAGCCCCCCCCCGCCCCAGAGGGCGGGTCAGGCGCCGGGCCCGGAGGGGACCCCGTCCCCGTACCCACCGAGCCGCCCTGCTCCACCGACCCCCCGAGCAGTGCCAACGCAGAAACCCCACCCGGGACGCCCGCCGTGGGCGGCAGAGCACCCACGGAGGCGCTCACCTCCACAGGCAGGGGTGCCGTGAACCTACCGCCGGGCCCGCTCCCCCGAGAAGCCCCCCCCTGCCGCGCCCATGACCCCGCCGGGACCCGGCCCGGGCACTGGATGCCGAGGCAGCCGAGGGTGCTGCCCTACCGCGGGCAGCGGGCAGAGGCCCATGCCGCGCAGCCCCCCGACCCCGCGCCCCGCCCCGCGGTCCTTTGGCCGCCCCCCGTGCTGGGAGCTGTGGGGCCATAAGTGCAGGCCTAGTCCAAGTGGCCCGGAGCAGCCTAGGCCCTCTGGACAAGGCCCGAGACCGGAGGTTGATTGGGAGCCTGTGCAAGGGCAGCTGCCCGTCGTTGTCCCTCTTAGTATGGTGTATATTATTATTTATTTATTTATTTTTCGTTTAACTTTGTGAGCTGGTGAGGGATGAGGAGGAACCACAAGCTTCCCCTGCTAGGGGAACGCGGGCCCGCACCCAGGCAATGCCGGCAAACGAGCCCCACGTGCTCGGGAGCCAGGCCGCACACGTGCGCCCAACCAAAGATTTTTTTTTTTTTTTTTGGTTTTTGAGCCATGCGGCCGGAAGGGGAGCCCAGCCGGACGACGACCCGAGGACCCGCGGCCCCAAACAGCCCGGAACGAAGCCCCTAAAAGGCCGAAACCCACCCCCAGGCTAAAGCGACTCCCGGCACCAACCTTTCTCCAGCCGCGAGCAAGGAGGAAGAGGGAGATCGCCAACCGGCGATCCCTCCTTGCTCGCGTTGCCCCGCCCCCAGCGAGCGCCCGCACAGCCAATCACTGGACTGCCATGCGCGCGCAGGGGGCCCAGCACGAGCCCAACTGAACCCCCCACCTCTACCCCCGAGAAGGAGGCTGCCTCGCGACCGGGCCCCGGGAACCCGGTTATCAGGCAGCCGCGGGACCGGGGCCCGGCGGCTAAGCCGGTATGTAGTGCATTATGGCCTTTTAACAGAACAACTATGAACATTGAGAATGTGTGAATAAAATAATCATCAAAACAACATGGAGGTCAATATTCAGTGGGGGTGGTCAGCGGTTTTAAAGCAGCTGATTGCCCCCCCCCCCCCTTAAAATTGAAACCATATATTCAACAGCAAGCCTATCTGGAATCTGGCACTGAATATCTAGTTTCTCCAGCAAATGAATTTGTTATCTGGTTAACAGTGGTACTTAGCTGCTAACCGGCTTCTAGCAAACAATCTGATGATAAATAGAAAAAAAATGGAAGCCATGTTTACAACTAGGGACAAAGAATTCACCTCACCTCCACAAATACACCTTGGAGATGCAGTAATTGCAGTGGAAGATTAAATAAAATACCTTGGAGTTACCATAGATAAAACCCTCAATATTTCCACTCACATAAATAAACCTACCCAAGACATATATAGAAAGCTCAAAATGCTACAACGTCTAAGACCCTACTGGAACCATCAGATTTCAGAACAGTCATCCAAGCAACGATCAATCCACATATAGACTACTATAATAGCGTTTTCCTAGGCCTGCCAAAGCAAACACCAACACACCTTCAGCTTGCACAAAACACTGTAGCATGAGTAATAATACAAGCATCTAGATTGGATTATATCACACCAATCTTGCACAGCCTACACTGGCTCCCTATAGTTAGTAGAACTAAATATAAGAATCTGGTTATTATATTCAAGCTGTTGCATGACATATTACCATCTTACATCACCACCCTAATATCCAAAACACCAGACAACAGACAGAGAAGGGGCTATACAGAAAACCCCCTATACATACCATATGATTTCCGTAAGACAAGCAAAACAACAAACATTCTCACATTACGTTCCAACCATATGGAATTCCCTTCCCCTAGCAATAAGGGAAATAAAATACCTCATGGACTTCAAAGAATAACAACACTCCTCTTCAATGAACACTTAAGTCAACTCCACTCAGAACCCTTATCCACCTAGCAGAGGATAACATAATCTAACCTGTGTTCAGATAGTCACTCACTCACACCACTTATAGACCAACAAAATGTTTCCACATACCCCACCCCATTGTTGCAAGGAAAACCGTAAATAGTTTGCTATTAATGTTCAATACTCGCTATTATTAGTATATATAACCTGTTATATTGTACAAAGTTAACCTTGTTTGATATAATGTTTAATTTCTGTTCAATGTAAACCGCCTTCATTGCCAGATAAGGTGGTATATAAGAATGTGAAATAAATAAATAAATAATCGAATAGCAAGACCACATAAAGTTCGGACAGTCCTTGACCTGACCTAACATTATGTAGGTTGCCAATCTGGATAGGCACTGGGCCTGCCGCAGCTCTGACTACAGAACACTCCAGAACTAACTAGACTGTGCCAAGGCTGTCTGTGGGCATATTCAGAGGCACTATCATTAGCAATGCTGAATATCGGGATCACTGGGGTTTAGTTGGTTTGCGGGTCCTGCAAGCTGCATAAACCCTTTTGAATATTGGGCTCATGATATTTATAACAAATTATTTCATTCATCCTTGCATCAATATCTTTTAAGTCCATTTAAAACTGGCTTTGATTTGTTTATTATGGGAGTGATTTTATAAGGGGGCACCTACAGTTACATGTAAACGTAGGCCCCTGACTACCCTGACTGGGGTATTTTAGTCCCTTATAGGTGTAAATTACAGTTTATGTATGTCAATAGCCTCGTAGAGGATAATTCTATAACTTGGTGCCTAGTATAAGGCAGCCAAGATGCGACTATTTTAAGCCTATTTTATAAAGAAAAGTAGGTGCTAGTGTAAGTGATTGAAAACGTGCCTTAATTTAAGACATGATCATTTACACCAGACCTAGAGCTGCCAAAAATTATCATCATGCCTACATTTTGCGAGAACACACACAAAGTATAATCATACTATCAATGTGTGGACTTGCATGATCCAGCTATGCTCCACCCAAACTCCACCCTTGTGTACACCCACAGAGAAAGTATGTGCCAGGAAATTAGGGTTTATAATTTTATGTTAAAAAAAACACAAAGGAGCAAGTGGTGTGTGATGATCATTTAATAAAAACACCTGTGCCCTTCACACACCACTCACTCCTTTGTGTTCTTATAATTTTATGTTGGGCACAATTTTATGAGACAATTCATGCGTAAAAGTAAGGGGCCTGCCAGTCCACATTAGTGTTGCCAGGAATGTGTGATGTTCCCCATTGCATTAACACACACAGAATTATTACAGAATTTACAAAACTAAGGCACTCAAATATTGTTGGTAAGTTCCTTGGTAATTTCCATGTATGAAAGGGCACATTTTAGATAGCCCATGGAGACTGGAAATAAGGTATTGAGATTAAGACATCATTTGGATGGTATTTTAAAAATGGCTCTGTTAAAAATGGTGCTGTTTCCAAAATGCATAGAAGGATGTTCAGGAATGCACCTGGTATGTCACAACTTGTATGTGTAAATGTTGGCACCTATACATGCATGTGAATCATTTTGCGAGCTTAGATATGTAGCTGCTGCTACTTAGCCACAGAGGATGCTGTTTTGAATTCATTTCATTGTTGAGGAGGAAATAGAAACATGACGGCAGAAAAAGACCACAAGGCCTATCTAGTCTGTCCTTCCATATCAACCACTACAACCGTCCCCTTTTTTCCTTTAGAGATCCTCTGTGTTTGTCCCATGCTTCTTTGAATTCAGATTCTGTCCTCGTCTCTACCACCTCCACACTGAGACTCTTCCACAGATCCACCATTCTTTCCATAAAGAAATTCCACATATTCCTCCTCAGTCTAACTCCTTCCACCCTCAATGTATGTCCCCTCATAGTAGGGGACATAAAATAGATGTTATTTAGGAGATAACTCCCTTAAACCTTACAGTAAAGGGCTGGCTGAAATGCCCACTTTTAAAAAACACATCCCAGCGAATAAACACAAATCCAGATCTGGAGATGTTATGGGCTTACTTGTGCATTCCCTATATGAAATAGCTAATACACATATAGATTTTACTGCTTAAGCCATGCACAGAAAATACTCCCAACATGCCCCCTTGAATCTTCCACGCACTACGGATATCCACATGTAACAGCCTTTTTACAATTGCCATTTACGCATGCATGTGATTTACATATGTGTGTGCCTTATTATAAATATGAACATCATGAATGGCACTCCAAAAATAAACTCTTAAATAGGCATTATTTTAGTGCAGTGTGGTAAATGGGCTCATAGAGCCCGATATTCATAAAAAGCTGAGCTTCTAAATTTAGGCTCCCAAGTTAGACTCCTAAATTTGTGCCACACATAAGAGCCTAAGAGGCACATTTCACAATGGGATATCCAAGTGTAATCTGGGGCGTCAAAGCCAGAACGTCTGAAAAAAAAGCAGGACGTGCAAGTTCAGACATGATTTCAGAAATGTAGACATGCCCGATATGCATGTGTATCTAACATCTATATAGATCTTCCAAGGATAACATTTCAGAACCAAGATTTTATTTATTTATTTATTTATTTATTTATTTAACAGCTTTTATATACCGCACTTTTGACATCAGCGCGGTTTACATTTTAACAAGTTTTGTACTTAAACATAAAAACAAATGTTAAGTTTACAGAGAACAGGGAATAAAAACATGGATAACAACCCCTTGCCTATCTTTAAGGCGCTGGGGTTAAATGAGCAGCATCGAAAATCACTGCTGGCCTGTGTGGTGTGACCTGGATTTTCATTTCTGTCACCATGAAAATGAAAATTTGGGTTAAGGGGTCAGTGGGCAGGCTATGCGCTGACGTGGCTCATAGCCTGCCTAAATGAAATCCGGACCCTTAATTCTTTATATTCTCTGGATGTTTTAAGGTAAATACAAGCATGTCAATGCATAAACATTGACGTGCCTGCAAACGTTTCCGAGATTGAACAGGGGGTGTTTAAGTGCATTGCCACTCCTGGAACAAGCCTCTGCCACAACCTTTGCCTACTTGGACATCCCTGCACTAGATACAGTTGTGAATGTCATTTGTGGAATGGCTGCGGAGACGTGCCCATGATTTCGATGTCCACGTACACATCTTCAGACATCCAAATCATGGCTAAACCTTTTAAAATAACCCTCTAAGTTTTCAGTTGAAAATCCATTCTAATTTAGGTCTGCCATTCATTTACCTAGATTTATGAGTATAATATCAGGCCTAGTGCTGGAAATCAGTGCTAGGTACCTAACTACTTTTCTACATCCTAAATCCACCCCTGTTGCCACACACTTTTTATGCTCCTAAATTTAAGAGTTTAGTGAAAGTGTAAGAAAATATTTAGGCACTCAGCCCTAGCAAATTTTCAAATAGGAACATGACCTTTTAAGTTAGGAGCATAAATTCTTTGCATATCAGACCGATATTTACTTAAATGCAACTTAGTTTACCTTTACGGAAAATATGTTTCTCTTGAATAGCTTTGTTTTCAGAGATTCTAAAGGGCAAGATACTCTAGATAGAGCCCAAATTCTTAAGGGTTGAATTCCAAAGTTTAAGGCTAAACAATAAAAAGGTTATCTTTAAATTTTCATCTAATGATTATTAGATAAGAATGGAACACACACAGGCAGTCTTGCACTGACTACAATATATGTAGAACCAGTTTAATGTTCTTGGCCTTGGGTTTGTGAAATGTATGCATTTGATTGGGGTATCTGGCAGTATCAAGTTGTGTTCTGCTGTCCACTGGATAATTATTTTGGAGGTGATGATATGTATATGCTCTGCTTGAGGTGCTGGGAAGTAGGAAGGGGATTGGGAGTCACGTTCTGCAATGCAAGTTGCTGTTGATGTTGATGTCCTGGTCAAAATCTGGTACTCTTTGCTCAGCTTTGATGAATGATTTTTGAAATGTTGTCCCTGTATTATATATTCATATAGACGGTAATTTTATAAGAAGGTGCCTACTTTATTCGACCTTGCAAGTCCAACTTTTCCATCCCTGGAATTGAAAAACTGGTATTCAGCCCTGGAAGTAGAGGAGGTGAAAACATCCCAAGAACAGGAAGAAATGTAGCTCAAACACTCCAAGTTGCAAAATCAATGACGATAAAGAATTGAAGGGTAATGGTGATTAGTAACTCTCTTCTGAGGGGTACTGAGGCATCCATCTGCTGACCAGATTTTATATCCTGGAAATTGTGCTGTCTGCCATGTGCCAAAAACCTAGAAGTTATGGAGAGTTTGCCAAAGTTCATCAAGATACTGTTCATCCACAGTGGAACAAATAGGTATCCCTCTGAGCATATCAAGAGTGACTTCATGGTTCTGGGAGAGAGGGTGAAGCAGATAGGTGCACAGGTTGTGCTCACCTTAATCCTCCCTGTTGAGGGTAAAGACTGAGGCAGAGAGGCTCACATCCTAGAGATGAATGCATGGCTACATGGATGGTATCACTGAGAAAATTTTGTTTTCCTGGACCATGAGATGATTTTCCAAGGGCTGCTGAGCAGAGATGGTATCCACCTATCCCAGAAGGGTAAAAATGACTTCTGTAGCAGACTGGCTAACCTACTGAAGAAGTCTTTAGCCTAGATACATTGGTGATGGGTGAAGAAAGTCTCAGGTAAGTAAAAACCCTCAGAAAAGTAAAATACTAAATACCTCTATAGAAATGTATAAAACTAAAAAGTGTTGTGGATTAATACCCATAGTATGTGAAACAATATTCTAGATGTTGAGGATTTAATGGAAGAGGCTGAATTGGATTTAGTGGCAGTTATGGAGACATGGTTCACAGAAAACCATGACTGGGATGTAATTACACTGGCTATAATTTATTAAGGAAGGGCAGATTGGAAGAAAGGGAAGAGAAGTGGCACCATATGTAAAAAATAATATTAAAGCTGCAGAATTTCAGGGCTTATGAGGAAGGAGGAGGCACTGTGGGTTAAACTGGAAAGATGAATATAGTAACATAGTAAATGACGGCAGATAAAGACCAGTATGGTCCATCTAGTCTGCCCAGTAAGATGGCAAGAGTAGTTGCACCTGCCACTCCGTGCAGGCCATCCCTCCCCATGTCTTTGTTTAGGGGTGAACCCACCGCTCCATGTAGGACACCCCTGTTTGTTGAGAATGGTGTATCCAGTTGCATTAGTGTGATACACAGACCTCCTTCACAGAAAAAGAACTGGATAGAGAAGTAGTTGAAGACATTTGCAGTAATGCTAGGAAAGGAGAAGTGCTGCTGATAGGTGTTTTCAATATGTAAGATGTTGGTTGGCACATCCCTGCTGCTGTGTTATCTAGAAGTAAGAAGATCCTGGATTTTCTACAAGGAGAACTATTTTTTCAACTGGTAACAGAGCCCACATGTGAGGAGTCATACTGGACCTGGTGATTACAAATGGGAAGGGTGTTTCTGATGTTACAGTTGGTGATCTATCCTGTAATCACCAGTTGGTGTAGATCAATATTAAGACAATGGCTGATATAGTCCATTCAAAAGTGAGGGTCCTAGACTTTAGGGAAATTTTGCCAAGATGGAAAAATACCTCAAGGAGTCATTAGAAGAATGGGAAAAGCATTGGGATGTAGAAAAGCAGTGGGTAAAACTGAAAGGGATATTTTAAGGGCAACAAATCTTTTGTTAGGAGAGTAAATAAGTGTAAAAAGAAAAGAAGGCCACTATGGGTTTTGAAAGAAGTACCTAACAGGTGAAGAAAAAGAGGGTCTCCTTCAAAAAATACAAGAAAGAGGAAGACAAGCATCAGTATTTTGAAAAACTTAGAGAAGCTAGGAAAATAGGAAAACAAATGGAAGAAATACAGAAACATAGAAACATGATGGCTGAAAAAGACCACATGGCCTATCCAGTCTTCCCATCCATACCACCTTCTATAGTCCTTTATTTTTCCTTTAGAGATCTTATGTGTTGATTCCATGCTTTTTTGAATTCAGATACTGGCCTGGTCTCTACTACCACCACTTGGAGACCATTCCACGCAGGGATCTATCCTTGGTCCAATTCATTTTAACAGTTTTGTAAGTGGCATTGCAGATGTGCTTTTAGGTAAGGTTTGACTCTTTGCATATGATATCAAAATCTGCAATAGAGTAGATACCCAAGAAGGAGTAGATAACATGAAGAGGGATCTATCAAAGATTGAAGAATGGTCAAGAATTTGGCAGCTGAGATTTAATGCTAAAAAATGCAGGGCCGTGAATTTGGGCTGCAAAAATCCAAGGGAGTGGTACAGTACTTCTGTCAATGAAAGAAGACTGGGACCTGGGAGTGATTCTTTCTGATGATTTTAAGGTAGCTAAACAAGTAGAAATGGCAAAAGCTGAAAGCTGTCAGGATGCTTGGGTGCACAGGGAAAAGAATGACCAGCAGGAAGAAGGAGGAGTTAGTTTCTCTGTAAAAGTCTTTGGTGAGACCTCATTTGGAGTGTTATGTGCAATTCTGGAGACCACACCTTCAAAAGGATATAAACAGGATGGTGTTGGTGAAGAGGGTGGCTAGCAAAATGGTCAGTGGGCTTCCTCATAAGACATATGGGGGCAGACTTAATCTCAATATGAATATTTTGGAAGAAAGGCAGGAGAGGGGAGATATGATAGAGATGTTAAATATTTCCATTGCATAAATGCACAGGAGGAGAGCCTCTTTCAAGTGAAAGAAAGCTCTCAATAATGGAGCATAGATTGAAGATGAAAGGGGATAGACTCAGAAGTAATTTGCAGAAATATTTCTTTATGGAAAATGTGGTAGATCTATGGAATAGTCTCCCAGTGGAGGTAGCTGAGATGAGGACTATCTGAATTCAAGAAAGCATGGGACAAACACAAAAGATCTCTAAAGGAAAAAAGGGACTCTTATAGTTGTTATGGAAGGGTAGACTAGATAGACCATTGGGCTTTATTTTCTCTATTTCTATGTTAACTTGGCACAATTTTCTGAACTTACTCCTCACATGTATACTTGAGTACAGTTACGTATTAAATTTAAAGTATATTCAGCCACTGATGAATATAAGTTTTGTAACAGTGCAAAATGTGTCTTAATTATTTTTCTCTCCCTGACAAACTTCTTCCCTCTCCTCCTTCTCATAAATACAGTGCATTTGGAAATGGTTGTAACAAACCAAATGGGAATGCAACTGAGTTATTCTAAGGAGAATTTTCCCATTTGAATTCAAATTCATTGAGAAACATTACTCATAGGCTTTTAATATGTTACCATCTGTTGAAAATTGTTTAGTAAATATAGGCAGATGAGAACAATATAGATGAAATAGTAGGTGTTCCAGATGGAAGAATCCAAAAGGCAAGAATCCAAACTGAATGCATGGGGAAAAAGGAAAGATATGTACTGCAGAATATAAAGAATATTTTTGTTAATGTCAGTATTAAGAAGAGTCAGCAGTTAGTCCAATCAATTTCACTCTGCAAACTTCATGGACATTTTTTGATAAGATATTTATTTTAGTATGCAGCTCATGCCTTTCCAGTAGTAATTCAAGGGGCGTTACAATCAGTGGGCTTGCAATATAAGTCTGGACCTTAGGCAATGGAGGTTTAAGTGACTGCCCAACGCCACAAGGAGTGCCAATAGGATTTAGCCACAGACCAGTGCTCTAACTACTAGACTACTCCTTCAATCAGATGAGGCAATCCAAAATTAGACATTCAAAATCCTGGATCTGTTAACCCTAAGACTATATATTTCATGATATAAATTGATATGGATGTGGAGGAATAACCTAGTGATTCCAGCAGTGGGCTGGAACCAGGAAAGTCCAGGGCTTCTTGGGCAAGTCAATTAACCCTCCATTCCCTCAAATGTATGTGTCCTTTTACTATAATGTGTTAGGTTTTTGCACATAATGCACATTTAGTGCTAAAACTAATTTGCATTAAGTGCAAAACCTCTGTGGTATCTGTCAGCGATGTGGCCAGCATGTTCCCAGCAGTTAACGTGCAGATGCGTATGTTAATGTATGGTACAATTAGGGGAGTGCACCTAATTTCACCTATTGAGGTGGCATTAGTTGTACCCAAGCTAACTGCAACATTGACGACATGTGATATGTTCCCCAGAGATAACTTCAATGTGCTCTCAACACCCACTCACTGCCCCTAATCTGTTCAATCATCACCCCAACGCATGACTGGCAGTTAACTTGTGAATCACTGTGCATTAACTGTTCTTCCTCCATAGTGACAGTTACTATCGGCCCTTGCACACAGCTACAATATGCAAAAACAAGTTTTTGCTGCTTATTGCAACTTAGTAAAGCAGCCCTTTAAATTGCAAGCCCTCTGGAAACAGGGAAATACCTGCTGTATTTGAATGTAACTTGCCTTAAGAACTGGAAAGATGTGAACTAAATATAAATCATAATGATAATATTCATGTATCTAAGATCAAAATTTAATAGTGGACATATTGTTGATTATGTTTATAATTTATATGTTTGTCAATCATATTATATTTTTCAATTGTTTATGTTTATGTTTTGTTATGATTTGCTTTGAATTTAGGGGTATGTTTACTAAGGAGCATTAAGGGAGCAAAGGTGCCATTAATGGGCATTATCAGCACCCGTGAGTGGTTAATGCTGCGGAAAGTGCTGATAATGCTGAATTAATGTGTGGAAACAGGTCCCCTAACATTAAGGTAAAAAGAGGTAGAGAGTGGCCATTAATGGGGTGGAGACTGGGCAGAGATAATGTTGTGCTCCTTAAACGCCAGGTTGTGTTACCGTGAGTTAGAGCTCCTGGCCCTGGGAACCCTAACGCCATCTGAAAGCTTGCAGTAAAGGCTATTTCTGAGGGGAGAGAGCCTATTTAAATGTTTGCAAATGTATGCAATGTGTTCCACCTATCACAGTAAAGAAGTTAGTGATACTAGTGCTCCATTGGCAGCAAAAGCATGGTGCCCCATTAATAAAGGGCAATATGCTGTTGGTACCAAATTGGCAAAGGAGGTGTCACGTGGGTGATGCAATGGGGCTGGTTGGTCCACTAAGTTGACAAGGCTGTTGCCTAGAGTCTACATCTATGATGTATGGTATAACTCCGCTTTGACAGTGGAAGCACACATATATGCTGTCGCAGTCAAAAAGGAGTTGCACCATCCCCGCTGCCACCATGCTGCCATGTCAGCATTGTGGGAGGATGGGGATGGAGGTCACAATGGCTGCAGCCTGCTGCAGACCAAATCTGTGTCCTGGCCCTGTGTGTCAGGTGTAATGCTGAAGTTCCTACTGTCAGTGGGATAGCAAGCATGTCAGCAGCAGGTATAGTGGAGCACATGGTTATCCTTCCCCTCTGAGGTCTAAGGCAGCCACACATGTACCCACATCCCCCAGTAGAGGGGGGCAAGAACGGCATGGTGTGGTAAGTTGCATGTGTGCAACTTCAGTAAGGCTGCCTGCAACACTGAAGTGGCGGCTGTGACATGATGGTAGGGAGGGAGGGATTGGTGGGCATGCTATTCACCATGATAGGTGTACTTTGGCGCCCAGCTAATTTTAATGAAACAAACTATCCAAAAAACAAAGAAACAATTAATTACCAAACAATCACATTACCAAACAATCAATTATATGTTTTTTTTAATGTGATTGTTTGGTAATTAATTGTTTCTTTGTTTTTTGGATAGTTTGTTTCATTTTATGTTATATTTTGTAGCTTGCCCTGATGAAGCCGCTGGACAGCAAAACTCTTACTCATGATGCACGTTGTGTGGAGTTTTGAGAGTTTTGTATTCTCTCATTTGGATTGAGGATTTGGGACCATGATTACTTTTGGAGTGTGATTTTCCCTGAGATATACTGGAATGATAGCAGTCAGTATGTTTGGTTACATTTCTGATGCTGACATTCTTTTCAGAATAGTTATACCGTGCTTTAGGTTTTTCTTATTGGTTCTGATTTACCTTTCTAGGGGGTCCTATACAAATTTTTCGCTTGAAAACTCAGATGTTTGAAAAGACATGATTGATGCTTATGAGAGAGGTTTGAGAAGCATCATGAGAAAAAGTCAGGATATGGCTGCAAAACTGTATACGATCTGATCGATTGCCCAATGAGAATAGATCGTTTGAGTAGAAAGAGGGGACATAGCTAAGAAGCATAAAAGAAGTGATATACCCTACAGGGCGATAGGCGATTTGGATATATTGCCCAATGAGGAGTAGAGTCTGATTATATATGGGTTGCAATTGAATGGATTGTGAATCCCATGTTAGACTGTATTAAGTCTATGAATGATATGTTTGGGGGGGGTGTTGATTAAGAGGGTTTTGTTTTTAGAAATGTGTGCTAATATATTTATTGGTGTATAAATGTTTGTGACATATAATGTAATAAATAATAACTTATGAAATAATTAAACATAGTTGATATTGTATCATTTTTTATAAAAATAAGAATTTGTATAGTTTATGAATGAATGTTTAATGATATACTTTTTGATAATTGCATTGTGTTATGGATTGACATATAAGTTGCACATGACTGGAATATTTCATAATACTATAGCTGTGACTGAACATATTTGGCTCCATCACATATATGCAGTACATGCAGACACATCCCACTCCTAGAATGGCCAACTGCAGGGATCATCATTCATCATTACTTGCTCCTTATGGCCAATATGTGAGACATTTGCCTAGTTGTTATATGCACATATGTCAGGAGAATTGTATGGTGGTTAGAAAAGCTGACACAGCTGTCATACCCAAATAGCTGGTATTGGGGCTTCCCGGTGGCGGAGCTACACTTTTTTCACACATATTATAACTTCATTTGTGTTTTCACATCAGCTACATCGGGGCAGCAAGACTATGCTGCACTCTCATCTACCACCATCCATCCTTCAGCCCATCCATCAGCATTTGTCCATTATATACAGTCATGTATTCTCCTGCCAGCTGCTACACCATTGCTCACACAGGAACACTTTAATCATTAGGATGTATCACTCACACCTCTCCTGTGAATGATCTGCACGTCATCACTCCTGCTCAGTCATCCTTTTGATACCCATATCGTTGCGATTCTGGCTCCGTAGGGGGACATTGCTTCCCAATCCTATGCCACACACTGACATTACAGCAGATTACATGGCCAACCATCACTGATACAGTACAGATGCCTCCCGGATGCTCGTCCCATTTACTGATTAACACGTAGGAAACATATGGATCTGACATGTCCATCAGCTCTTACCTTTCCTTCCATCCATCACCTTAAATGTGACCTTTAGAACGCCTCCCTTATCCTGCATTAAGGCGACTGCCATTTTTCGGGTATTAAGGTGCATGCTTGGCACCTTAACGCCCAGTGTCCTTTAGCATCTGATAAGTGGGGCCAAGAGCCCTTACCACCGGAACACCTACTTCTCGTCTCGGCCTTTACCGCATGATAACACCCTTACTGCTGCCATTAGCGCTTGCTAACCGGTGCCCCTTTAATGCTCTTTAGTAAACATACACCTTAGTGTTTTAATAGAAATCCAATATAAGACATATTAAATAAATAAAATATACTTTTGGTTGCAAGTTTCAAGAGTCTTCTCACAAACAGTAAGACCAAATCTTTGGACTTAGATGTACAGCTGTATGCCACAGAGATAATCACACTGCCATGCTCTGAGAAAAAGTAATATTTCTGTCAGAAAAAGCTTTTGCTTGAAGAAACTGGCATTACTGTTTCTCCAGCACTGAGGGTACCCCACAGTTTAATTGTGTCATATAATGTGCCTGATTAATTCAGCACCATTAACAAAACATTGACTTATTTCCTTCTTTTGACTCTTTTCCTACCTTCACTATCTTACATGGGCTCAATCTTTCAGGTAGGATTTCTGGTTGTGATGGTCTCCCTCAGAGTCGCTTTTTCTTTTTCATCTGGACCCACATGTTTCTAAATTATGGAGTGTGAAGCTAAGTGAGAAGTCTAATACTCTGAGTTTAAACTCTGAAGGTTGCAAAAATATGCTTAATTTTGGTTTTACCAGTGGAATAAAAGCTTCCATCTAATTGAAAATAGTGTTAGCTATAATCCAACAAGCGAATATAATGGAGCCTCATTATCTTTCAAGTATCACGCTCCCTGGATAAGTCCACACAATTAGATTTTGATATGCATTATAGCAGCAATTGGAATTCTACTTTCTTGAGGTTTAAAGTGCACTTGATATTTCTGAAATATTATTCACAGCTTACAAACCGCCAGTTCATTCACATTCAGTCCCTTCATTCCATATATTCTCCTACTGTCTCTTGACATATAGTTTTCAGTTTCATAATTACCTCATTTTCTTTCTTTCTAGCTTTAGAACAGTTACATTTTGACCTTCAATATGTTTTTCTTTCAAAACTATAGCACCACCTAGCACCTTCTCTCCATTTTATATTGTTGACGTCCTATTTTACCTTGAGACAGACACGCATCTGCATATGTAATGCGTTTCTTAGCTGAATCTTATCCATAGCTTATTCTTGTAGCTGACAAATATTATAGTGTTCTATTTTACAGTCTATAAACAATTCTGTGTGTTCTATTTAGTCTATACTCTGGTGTATATATGTTAGATGTCTCTGTTCTGTGGTTAGAAAGTCTGATGAAGCTAGGGTACAAATCTTTTGAGCATATAGTGAGCTACCCCTCTTCTCCCCCTCCCGTCCCCCAGCCTCATGTCTTATGTTATATTTCAAAAGGTACACTGAGGAATCTCAAGATACAATCATGTTCAGAGCAATACGTCAAATTACCTGGCATGAAATGAGATCAGAAGGAATCACACAGTGGATGTAATGTAATTTGTAACATAATTTTGTATATGAAGTAATCACATTTCTGTAATTCGGGACTCTTACTGACATGACAGGTTTAAGTGAATTACAGGAGAATTCCTAAATAATTTTGCTTGTATAGTGCTGTATACATTTAGTAGCACTACATAACTAATGAGCAGTAGCAGGAGTAGCTCATTATTAATAGATGCATGCTAGGTTGCAGTATTTGTAATGTGTAATTTACAAATGATTCACACTATGGAGCTGATTCTATATAATGCACAGAGAGAGTTCTGAAGAACCTAAATGCCCACATGGACAATTATGTGTGCGCTTTGTGGAGTGTCTTTAGTTGCAAGCACATGCTTAAGTCCCATTATGCATTTTTTCTGATGGTGTTTGCACAGGGATGGAGCATATATGGGGCCTAAATCTACACGTGTAAGTTGTAGAATATTATGACTTACACATATCACTGTCCCGATTTAGGCATGGGCCACAACTGGACTCAGACATGTCAGTATGCCTCTGTTTTATAAAGCAAAATCCACACATGCCTTACTTTATAGAATGACCCCAAATATGCATGTAGCAATGCAGTTTTGCTTGTGTGTGAGATTATCACAATGGTAGTTTTATAACAGGGCGCCTAGGTTAATAGGGCATGGAGGTGCCTATTTTCACCTCTTTCATAAAATTTTTATAAAATATACAAATCCTGCAGAAAGTGTGCTACATTGAAGGCACATTTACTGTATTTGTGCCTGCTTAGGGACAGGCATTAATGTTAGTAAGTAGAGCACATGTATGTATGTATTTTATAAAATAGATGCATGAATAGTTAACTCTGCTTATGCTCCACCTAGACTCCTCCCCTGAGCATGCCCACTCTGCAAATACACACCTACATGCATTGCATTTATTTTTAGGCATGAACACATTTTATAAAAGGCCTTTTATGCTCCTAAAAAAGTATTTTACATCTGAAAAAGGTTTATAAAATTATCTCGTATATTGCCTATACTGATATATGATAAATTGGCCAAAGTGAGTTTGGCTAAAAGTTGTCTTCCTATTAGACCTTCCTTTCGTACTTTAATTTATAGGCATGCTAGGCTTGCACTTGAAAATTGCCTCAGGAAATGTGATCACACAGTTTTGCAGCTAGTTTTTGGGTGGATAGTTGTTTCCTATTTTTTGAAAATACAAACTATGCATGTTGTTTCCTCTCTTGACCTAACCCAGCCTCTAAACCTACCTACTCCTTGCCCACGTAAATTTATATGTATTCTCAATCCCTGTGTCTAATTTTGCTGAAAGAGTGGGTAGTTTTTAGTTTATCAAAGGAAATTGTCCCCAAGATTAGGAAACTAGCCAGGGCCAGCTCAAGGGTTTCTGCTGCTCTAGGCAGGCCCTCTGTGCTACCCCTCAGCCCACCATGCCACCCCTGCAGGCATCCATTTTCTCCCCAGGAAGGATCAGCACGGTGATCCCTTCTTGTGCTGAAGCAACAGTTCACCTACCACTTCAAAGTGCCCATGTGCATAGGTGCTCATTACCTGCCGCTCCTGCCCCCCTTTGATGCAGCTTCTTGTGGGGAGGAGTGGCAGATCATAACTGCTCATGCACGTACAGACATTTTAAAGCCTGCAGCAGTGCTGAATTGCTACTTCATGGGGGGGGGGGGGGTGTTAAGCCATGCTGTCCACCAGGATCTGCCACCCTAGGCAGCCACTTGGTTCACCTAGTGGATGGGCTAGCACTGGAATTACTCATCTAAATTGCAAAAGTGCAAAGTAATGCACATGAAGACACATTTTAGATAGTCCATAGAGATCAAAATTGACACTTTGAGTTTGTGATGTGCTCATTTCCAATGGTATTTTACAAACCTCTCTACTAAAAGCGTAGCCATTTCTAGAATTTGGAGAAGGAAGTGTAGTAATAAACAAGGATTTATATCATGTACACCGGGAGAAGCCATTTCACAAATATATACCTGAGAAAAATCAATAGAGGAAACCCAGCAAATTATATATGTAAATGGAAGCATTTTACGACATACATGTTGCAAATCTAGACATTAGGATTTTGCTAATTAAATACAGAGGTCAATCTGAAGGGGGGGAAAATGTTGGGGAATTAAGGGGCATACCGCCCTTAATCTGCCTGTAAAGAGTTGATCAAAAGGAGTATTTTTTTAAATACCTATGTCAGGGAGTAGGTATCAATCCAAACTTCGACAATTTTGGGCTTACTTGTGCGTTCTTTGTATGAAATGAGGAATACATGTCCCACCCAGGCCTTGCCTTCCAATTTTGACTTGGTGTGAATATCCATGTAAAAAAATGAACCTTTTCTAAAATGGCCATGTATATGTAGATGCAATTTGCACATGTAGGTGGTGGTATTTATATATGCAAAGTACAATTAAGGCTTCTGAAATAACTCCTTTGGGAAACAATAACCCAAAGGGGTCATTCCGAGCCACGTTTAGCAGCGATGGACATCAGGGTCAGATGTCCATCCCTGCTAAACACCAGGATCATATCCCATACCCAAAGCTCCCTGCACATACATAGGAGGGGGCAGGTCGAGGGAGCAGCGAGGGCAAGCAGTGGACGGGGATGTGACTCCGGACGTACAGGACCGGTTCTGAGTTTGGCCCTGTATGTCCGAGGTTGCCAACATGGACAGGGGACTTATTCCACCTCAGAGGTGGAATAAATCCCCCTGGATGTTGTGGGATGGTAGCACAGGGCCAGGTTAGTGGGGCGAGGGGGTGCAGGAGTTCCCCCGTAGCTCGACCCTGCCTTTGAAAGGCCGCATCGGGGGTTTGGCTGCGGGGAATTAACTTTGTGGCAGTGGCTGGGAATTGCAACTCCTTAATGAAGCCATGGTGTCATGGCAACAGGATGCCATGGCACCGCGACTCCATGCAGGAGCCAGGGCAGGCCTGTGCAGGGAGACGATTGGACATCCGGCCGCACAGAATTGGGGGACAGCCTGCCTGTCCAGGCATGGTCCGGCTGTCGAGAACTGATTCTGATCCCGCAGGAACGTCTAGCTCCTGCAGGCTCAGATTCGGGGACTAGACCAGCCTGTCTAGATCCTGGACATCTGAGTGGGCAAGACGTTCCCCATTCGGAATTGGGCCCCAAGTGTATATTAGGGGTGCTTGCTATTCTCACATAGATGACTGTTTTATATAAGGTGTCCAATGTCTAGGAGTGCCTAGAAATGTCACAGCTGGAACTCCACATGTATTTTAGAAAGTTCACATAGTCGTGTAAGTACATGATAAAATGAATGTGTATGCTAAAGCAGTCATCCCCACTATTCTGGCCCTTCCCGACCCCATCTACCTTCCTCGTGCATTGCATGTACTTGCTAGGAAAGAGTATGGGAAGGTACATATGAAGGGGATCTCTGATGTCATCCAACTGCTTTCTATGCCAGCCTTTTCTTCTCTGAGGGACACAGCTCAAAACAGTGATTTGGAGTTGTGCATTCATGCAGAGGCTATGAAGGGGAACAGAAGGGGCAGAAGGAGTGGGGTTGTGAGATAGTCCTTTGACTTGTAGGGCACTTTCTCAATGTGTGACACTTATGGGTATGTTTACTAAAGGGCATTAAGGGAGCAAGTGTGCTGTTAACGGCTGTTATCGGCACCCTTGTCCCTTTAACACCGCAGAAATGGCCTATAATGCTTCAGTGTTAGAGGGTCCTGCAGCGTTAAGGGAATAGGAGGTGGAGAGTGGGCGTTAACAGGGCAGAGAGTGGGTGGTGACTGTAGCTGCTCCTTTAACTTTGGCTGCACAATCGTGCATTAGAGCCCTCAGTGCTGGGAACTCTAATGCCAAGTAACATCACGTGGAAAGGGGCTATTCTGAGAGGAGAGAGACTATTCCAATGCCTACAATGTGATCCACATCCAAGGGAACCCAAGACAGTGATGGTAGTGTTCATTAGCAGCAACAGTATAGTGGGCAAGTATGAAAGGGCACTATGTTAATGGTGCAAATGGGGCAAATGAGGTACCATGTGGGCGATGCAGTGGGGTTTGCTGGTGCACAAGGCTGACTAGGCAGCTGCCCAAGGGGCACATCTGTGATGTCCTCATGACCCCACAGTGACAGTGGCAGCACACAGACATGCTTCTGCTGTGGAAAAGGAGACACACAACCTTGGGGCAGTCCAAGGGTCCCTGGTGCCTGAGGCAGAGATCCTGGCCAGCCCCCCCTGCTGCTGCTGAAGACACCTTTGGAGGGATAGGCTGGCAGTGGCAGCAGCAGTATTACTAAATGTGGCTGCAAAAAGCAGCTGCCCTTGAAAATACTGCTGGTGTGGCTCTCTGACCCCCGTCCCGAGACAGAATCGGCAACAGCTGGGGATGGGGGTGGCAGCGGCAGTTGGGTAGGGAGCGGTACAAATGGGCATGTGTGTCGCTGCCGGCACCCATTTGGTCCTGCCAGCCTAGGCACCCTTCTAACCCACATAGTGGATGGGCCAGCATTGCACACCACTCCCACTGCCACCATACGTGTGGGCCTTGGATCAGGATGCCCCCTATATGCATGTGGGGGGGGGGAATGATGCTGTGAAAGAATACTTCACAATAGTAGAACAGAGCATGTCAGAGGCAAAAAGCCTACACAGAACCATCAATTGCCAGATGATAATACTACTACTGCTACTATACATTGCTCATAGAATGCTACATGGCATACGCAGCACTATACAAACACATAGGAAGACAACCCCTGCCCGAAGAGCTGTCAATCCAGTGATGACAGACAGTACAATACAAGATAATTAAGGATATAATAGGGAAAGGAGACACCAGAGAAACGAGAAGAATCTCAAATGTATGCCATCTGCATGGATCTGAAGAGAGAGGGAGATGTAAGGACATACGTTATATGAGTATATCGGGCTGGTGGAGGATCAGCTGTGCAGAAGAGTTCTGAAGAGATGTAAGGGGAGAGAGATGACTTTGAGGGAGACCAGCAAGGAGGAGGGTGCAGTGGCAAGACGGCAGATAACTATAGAAAGGACAATAGTTTTTGTTGTGTGTTTAGAGAGCATGGGACTCTGTGTGATCCATGGCCCCCTCCAAATGTAACATCCCAGTTATCTGAAGCACATGTGAATTCACTTCAGCCAGGTCAGACTGCAGGATATGAGTGCATGCCATGACTTCACCACAAATACACACCAGGTGTGGAGGACCAGAGCCATTCTGCTAAGTCTGCCATGGCATGTGATGTGTGTGTGCCTGTCTCATGGGCTGTCCTCTGAGTGTGCAATGCATCATGAGTTATGGATGGGCTAATCTATACCGGCACACACAGCATGCATTGCAGGCATAGTGGCAACTGTGATCACTGGGACATAGCCCGGTACCCGCCTGTTATCTCTGATGGTGGAGAATGTGTGCATGTTCCACTAGGGAGCACAGGATGGTCTGCAATGGACCGGATGGCTCATTACTGTGGTTTGTGTTCATTGTATGTGCATGTGTACCTATCCCGCAGTGTGCAGCAGTTCAGAGGGGACTGCACACCATGCACATATGCTGCCTCTGGGATATGTGGCACACTGTGGTGCAGCGGACCCATATGCATGACTATTCTTTGCTGTTGGGGTTATAGTAAGGGATGGACCTCTTGACTCTGTGCCTTGGCTTTTGCACAAGGGAAGTAGCTTGCAGCAGTGTATCTGTAATGCTGTTACAGTACTGTGTGCCCTGGGTATTATGTTCTGCATGTGCATTGATGCAGCCAGCATCTAGGTATGGTGTAACACTATCTCAGAATGTGCCAGCCACATTGTTTCATTTCTTGGAGTCCACCCATTGCAGGCAGGGACCTGCAGTCTCCTTGATTCCAGACATTGCTGCTCAGAATGGTGTGGAGGTGTAGCTTAATGGTTAGAGCACTGTCTCCATCAGCAAGGGTGATGGGTTTGATTGCCAATTGTTCTGTGTGCTACTCAGTTCTTTTTCATGCCTGGAACAGTCCAAGGTCTGCTGTGACTGACTGACACACATTCAAATGCTTTGTTATGTGTTCCACACACAATTTGGGACTTCAAACATGCAATTCACCATCATGCCCATCTGACAGCATGACCTTATTGGTTCTGCTGTAGCCCACTGCAGAGGGTCAGACATGTGAACCCTGCAGATGCGTGACATATGTGGTGGACATGATTAGAATATTTTATCCTAACTGTGATGGAAAATCTTTGACTCCTTCACATACGTACAGTACATGCAGGCACATCCCACTCCTGTAATGACCTCCTGCAGAAATCAATACACAACCTTTCTTGCTCCATATGGCCGATATGAGTGAGATTTGTCCAGTTCTTTGATGCACATGTGTCAGGATGATTGTATGGTGGTTAGAAAGGCTGAGACAGCTGTCTCACCCATGCAGATAGTATTTGAGATGTCCCATGGCACAGCTATTAGTTTTTCACACACACTCCAGGTGCATCAGGCCAGGATGGGCATACCATGCTCTCTGCTACCACCATCCATCCTGCAGGCCATCAATCACCATATGCCCATCATGTGTAGTCATGTATTCTCCGGCCAGCTGCTACACCATGGCCCACACAGGGACATTTTGATCACTGGGACATATCACTCATACCTCACCTGTGACTGATCAGCATCAACACTCATGCTCAGTCATCCTTTTGCTGCCCACATCATGCACACTTCTTGCTTATCCTGTACCACACACACTGACAGTACTGCTGATTCCCACATTGGTATCCCACATACTGAGTAACACGTAGGATGCATATGGATCTGACATGTCCATCAGCTCCTTCAATTCCCTCTATCTATCACCTCAGCTCTGACTTTCTCAGGGGCTACACTCACCGTCACTGAGGACTAAGGGAGCCACAGCATCCTGCCGGTAGAGTTAAATCAGTGCCTCCCTTAACACCCTTAGAATCTCAGAGGGAGTTGCTCTTTTGAGTTGCAGGAGAGAATAAGAGAAGTGAGGAACACATAGATTCCCGAGAAGGACACATGTGGAATGGTCCACACAGCTGCCACAGAAAATGCCCAGCAGCTAATATATATCCCTCATTGCCAAAATATTACCCTATCATCTTGTGGGAGCTTTAGGCAGGGCCCAGAAGAGAGAGAGAGAGAGAGAGAGAGAGAGAGATTATTGAATGGGGAGACAGAGAAGGAAATGTCAGTGGATGGCATGTAACATAGCATGTTGATACTATAGGGGGGTTCATAGTTTGTTATACATATGATATACCACTTTTAGCCATAGCATCAAAGTGGTTTACAATATAATGTATAAAACTTACATAAAAAATTAAAATAAAATAACATAGGGCACTTTATTCAGTGGCATATAGTGGTGGTATCTGGGGATATTCAGTGGCACTAACCGTGTTAGAGACAGTTATAGGACTGTAAACCATGTAACTGCCTTTGAATATTAGGCCCGTAGTACATAAGAAAAGTAAAATATGGGAAGAGATGGAGAGGGAGACTAGGCTCGTACAGATCAATAGCCCAAAGACAGCCCCATTTATCTAGGTGACATTGTAAGCCTGCTCAAAAAAATAAGGGGAAGGGTCAAAGGGACTAGCTTGCAGGCCCTAAGCCATCCTGCTTCAAGACGAGCTCTGTTCACTCCATGAAGATATCTTTATGGTATCCAGCACTCATACATTCTTTGTGGAAGCCTTGCAAGTTAGTCACAAGATTCCATGACAGATCTTGGAAAATTCCAGAAGGTTAGCTCAAGTTGAAATCTCCCTCTCTCTGAAGAAGCGGCCAGACACCTGCACCTGCATCATGCACAAGGGCTATAGGAGATCCGGGCAAACATGGAACAGAAAAAGACAGTACAGAGCTCTCACAAAAGGTGTCTTCATTTTGTAATGTCCGCATATATGCTTTCAAGCACTGCCTTCTTTTCTCAAGCCTCTGCATATAGAACCATGACTGCTACCCATTAGCATACTTGCTTTATAGGCTAGCCTGAAAGGCAATATTCACACTAGTCTCAACAAGCAGCAGGTAACAGCCACTGCTATCACATCCACTGTGCACTCTCAAGAGTATGCACAACATTGCTTCACTCCCCTCTCGGTCAAAGCATCACAACTTCTTCAGTGTTTACATTGCAGGATACTTATCCACACCACTCAGTCAGTACACCCTGTTGTTATGACCTGCCCCGCAGCATGTAAAATTATGACTATGTGCCTTCTCCACACATCTATGGAATCTTCACAATCCCTAAATCTCTCTACCCTCCATCCTCTGAAACTGTGAAATCTGACCATACGGTACAGGCTAAACTGGAAACTCTGAGGTCTATGTCCCTTTCATACACATATCCCTAATGTGATGACATTACTTCTCAACCAGTGTGCTGTGCAACACTGGTGTGCATAGGAACTGTCTCTGGGTTGTTGAGTGGCAGGGTAATGCTTAGGTCTTGGGTCATGAGGGTATAGACCCCTTTCTATTGGAGAGTGCCCAAGAGAGCAGCCCTCTGCCTCCTGTTCCTGCATCTCCTCTCCAAGACAAAATGTAAAGCACAGGAGGGGAGGGGTTGTGGAAGAAGAAGATAGAGCAAACAGGAGTCACTTGGGCCTCTATTATGGGCCTCTCCGCTTGTGAAAGCATGGAGTGGAGGTGTTCACATGGGACAAACTCATCATACCAAAGAAGAACCATTCTCTCTGCTTCATCCTCTTTCATCTTTATAGCGCATATAGAAATATCAGTCTATCAATAATATTACCCCCTTTTATAAGAATAAGATAAACGTACCAACATAATATAACCTTACACACAATGGAAAAAAAATTAGGGACCATCAAATTGATTTTAGCTAGCTAGCTATTAATAGAACTGTACTAGAACAGTACTATAATGATTTCATCATCAGTCCCAACTGAATTTAATTTTGTTTATGACTATACTGTTCATAAAAATATTTCACAAAATTCATATAATTTCTGTTATTCTCAACAAACTTCATGTATATCTATTCCAGTTCAAAAAAACACTGAACTGGGGTTTATATAATTTCATTCTTCTCTCATCCGCTCCCATGTGGAATTGAAATTTAATTCATTCAGTGCTTCAATATTCCAAAAAGTAATCACTTATCTTGCAGATCCAGCATAAGTTCATCAAACAAACATGATCCAACATGATATCATGTTTCAACACGGCATCAGTGATCAGTTTTCCTTTAACAGCTTCATGTTCTTCCTCCTCCAGAGCTTTTCTGGTCCCTGCACTGGGGTCTAGATTTCAAAATTACAGAGAACTAATCAGCAAATACCATCAATTTAAGTAATAACATCCAATCAATTTCTAAATTCAATCTATTAGGTTCCAAAGAACGAATCCAAAAAATCCATTCCAGCTCCTTATAATTGAGCACCTCCTTATAATTGGCCCCTCTCCAATTCATAGCAATCTGACCTAGCACTCGCCATCAAATATCAGACAGCTTGTGTTTATACTGAAGCCAGTACTCAACTAATGGAGGCAAAAGATTGCATGTTTTTATTTTATTCTGATATTTTTTTAATCTCAATTTAATCATTTGCTTAGTTATTCCTTTACACAGTTATGGTCAACATTATTGGCACCTTTTCATTTTAGGTATGTTGGGCCCAGTAAACCGTGTAAATGCCTTAAATGGGGATTTTCAATGGCACTTACACCAATTAGTGCCATTGAATATCCCCTTCTACCTCCCTTACGCGCCCCGATGCTATCTGGTCAGCATCAGGGCGTGTCGGGGGCAGAGCGGAGCCAGCAACTAATATTGCATGCTGCCCAGTTAGTGATCTGCATTGAAAAGATAGGCGAGTAAAATCCTCACCTATCTTTAAGGCGCAGGAGCTAACTGGGCAGCATGCAATATCGCTGCTGCCCGGTTAGTTTCAGTGGCTTCCAGTGTCTGCAGCAATCCCAGGATATTCAATGCCGTTGCTACCAGCATAGCTGAATATTGCATAGCTGAATATTGGGCCCGTTGTTTATAATATCTTGAGAAATAATTGGAAATATTCCAACTGTATGTCATCATAATATTTTAATAGTACGTTCAAAGGTATACAACAAAAAAAGATGTCTGTGCAACTTAGATGTAGCAATTTCTGAGAAAAAATCAAAATATGACCTGGACAGGATTAATGGCACCCTTCACTAATATTTGGTTGCACAACCCTTGGCAGTGATTGCATCCTCCAAACTGTTCTTGTGGCCATCGATATGTTCTGTACATCTGTCTGCCTGTAGTTTCTCCCATTCTTTGACTGCGTTTTTTCCAGCTCATGAATGTTTCCAGGATTCCTTTTACCAATGACAGATTTCTTCTCTTTACAAGGTTCTCAATTGGATTGAGATCAGGACTCATTGCTGTCCAGTTCAAAACAGTCCATTTTTTCCTTTTTTTTAATGTTTATGCAATTTATACAATAAATCCAAGAAACAATCTTGTACAGAAAAAGAGCAACCCGCAAGTAAAAATCAAACAACAGGATATTAAACAAGAAAAGAACCCCAGCAGTTACTCACCCTAGCCCACAAGAGAGGGTAAGAAAGCCCAGAAATTAAATTACCCTCATAGATGCAATAAAAGCCAAGTTTAAAAAACCAGCATTGAATTAAATCTCATGAAACCCCTGGAGATTCAATGGAGTGCCCAGGTGGCGGGCACTCAGGAAGAACAGCAGCTGGGAGGGGTCATAAAATAAAATAAGAAACAGATTGATAATTGATTACTTACATGGATGTTTAAGAAAAAAGAGCCCTCCCAGTAGCTGAACTCATGGGCGAAGAAATTCCCGACATTGCTTTTGTATTTCTTTGGCTAAGTCTGGGTACATTTGAACAGCCAATCCATGAAACAAAACATGCCTTTTCCTATAGAACAGCTTCAACAACCACTCTTTATCAGATACCAATGCAAAAGTCACTAATAGAATAGATGAAAGTACACTGGAGGAGAGGTGGGGCAGGGGAAATATGATTCAGACCTTTAAATATTTAAAGAGAAATAATGAACAAACAAATCTATTCCAAAGACGGGGAAGCTGTAAAACTAGAGGGCATAACATAAAGCTGCAAGGGGGTAAATTGAAAGGCAATGTCAGGAAATATTTTTTCACTGAAAGGGTGGTGGATGCTTGGAATGCCCTCCCGATGGAAGTGTTGGGGGCAAATACAGTGACAGAATTCAAAATGGCATGGGGCAGACACAGTGGAACCCTTTACAGCAACAGGATAAAATCAAAATAAACGTAACTAATTTCTCAACATGCAGGGGTGTCCTACAGGGAGCGGTGGGTTCACCCCTAAAACAAAGACATGGGGAGGGGTGGCCTGCACAGAGCGGCAGGTGCATCTACTCTTGCCATCTTACTGGACAGACTAGATGGACCATACTGGTCTTTATCTGCCGTCATTTACTATGTTACTATGTTACATGTTCTTCACAAGAAGTTTCCAGCAACTGAGATGCGTTCAGCACATCCACTTGCTGAATCCCAATAACAGTAGAAGATGGTTTCTTTCTTTCTGATGGTAGATAGTACACTCTAACAATCAGAGGATACGTTTCATGTGACACTGACAACACTTGAGTAAGATAGTCCTTAAACATGTCCCTTGCCATTATCATTCAAACACGTGGAAATTAATCACCCTAGGATTTGGGGCCCGGGATACATTTTCTAGATGTTCCAATCTAACTTGCACAGCAACAGAGTTTTTACCTGTAGAGCCAGCTTGCCTGTCTCACATAGCAATTGTAGATTGAGAGTCAAGCAGCGAAGCTTGCATTGCAGCAGCTTGAGTATTAACACGTTCAATCTCCTTGGAGTTATCCAAAACATGAGTAGTTAATGCAGACATTTGCGGAATCAAGGCTTTCCCTAATGACACAATGGTTGTCCATATAGTTTCCAACATAAAAGTTTCCTGATGTACCCAAGCAGAGCCCGTCCAAATCCACAGAGAATCAATCTCACCTTCGGCAACAATGCCATTTTTCCTCTCTCACCAGCAGTCAAACTGGCTGCTTCCTGTCCTCCTGGCATTGATAAAATTCTTGTGTGCTGAATGGGAGCCGGAGCAAAAGTCCCAGCTTCTTTTGCCCTCGGGTCTAACCCTCAAAGCAGATCACCTTCACCAAGTAGGCTCAGGTTCCTCTCCAGATTCCAATCAGGGCTCCAATGTAAGTACACTAATTTGAAGACCGGTCTTGAGTTGGGGAGGGAGATGAAATGCCTGAAGCAGGCACAGAGTCCTCCAACTTCGGCAAATCTGCAGCCAGGCTTACCTCCCCCTGCACTATCACTGGTTGCTGGAGCAGGTGAAAGTAAGTATCCAAAGGTCCAGAGGCCAAAGCAAGCAATGGTGTTGAGGCAAGAGAGGGTTTAGAGGGAACAAATCCCCCTTTGCCTTTCGCTTCTTCCTCATGCGGTAAAGTCGTTCGCTCACCAAACTCCAGCTTATGCCATCTTGACTCCGCTCCTTTGCTGATATTTTTTTTTTCCTTTTTAAACATTCTTTTGTACATTTAGATGTATGTTTTGGGTCATTGTCCTGCTGGAGGACCCATGCCCTTCGACCCAGACCTAGCTTTCTTACACTAGGTAATACATTTCATTCCCAAATACCTTGGTAGTCCTCTGACTTCATGATTTCTTTAATACGTTCCAGGCCTCCAGTTCCAGAAGCAGTAAAACAGCCCCACAACATTATAGAACCTCCACCATATTTAGGAAAGGTGTTTTCTTCCTTATAAACTTCATGTCTTTGCCTGTATTGCTGTTCTGCATTGCCAAACAGCTCAACTTCATGTCTTTGCCTGTATTGCTGTTCTGCATTGCCAAACAGCTCAAGTTTGGTCTCATCTGTCCACAGAACATTTTCCCAGAAGGATTGTGTTTTTTTCAAAATGAATTTGGACAAAGATCAGGCATGCTTTTTTTATGTCTGTCTTTGAAAAGTGGTGTCCTCCTTGGCCTTTGCTCATGAAGAACTTCTTTGTTTAGTGTTTGGCATATGGTGTGAGTTGAAATCACCACTCCAGATTGCTACAGGTCAGCCTTAAACTCTTTCATTGTTGTATGTGGTGTTTTTCCAACAGTTTGCACTAACCTTCAAAAACTTCTTGGATTAAATTTCCTCTTCCCACCACGTCCTGAAAGTTTCTTGAGATTTCCATGAGCAGAATACCTCTTAATAACATTGTGAACTGTAGACAAAGGATTCTCAAGGTCTTTGGAGATGGCCTTTGAAGTTTCATGTTTGGTTATAATGGGTTTTCTAATGGTCTCAGGCAGCTCTCTTGTCTTCACCATTGTAAAAATGGAACAGGGAGTGAATGTGGCCATTTTAAACATCAGAGCCCTCATTTATTGGTTGATTCATGTGAGTATTGACAACTGATCACAGGTGCATCTAATTTTACTGCAATGAGAATGTGGTTCTTCTGTTCAAATGTATTTGTTTATAAGAGTGCCAATAATCATGTCCTTGACTAATATAAAGAGTATGAGCGAGTTGGGTAATTCACATTCGCAATGGAATCTTGAAGAAGGGCTGTGAGAATCGGGAGCCCGAAACACAACGTTGGGTTGTATTTTTCAAATATTTTTGAATACGTGGCGAATCTTGGAGTTATCTTCGTTATCTAAGTGGTGAGGAGGAGGCTTACCCAGTGTTCCAGTGAACCATTTGTTGACGGGACCTTTGGAGTTGGACGAGACAACTTGGGAGAGCTAAGTTAACCCTCACCTTTTACTAATCATGAATAATTAGTTTAGTTTACACAAACAAAATTGGTTTATACCCTTTTTGCTTTAAATATCTTTAAGGGTTGATTCTGGGGTTACATCCCCATTTTAATAAAGAACAAAAGGAACATAGTTGCTACGAGAGGGTGTTACAACTTCAAGGCAATGGTTCTGACAAAAATTAAACACACACATTTCTTAGTTAGATTATCAATAATCATGTCCTGGCAATGTACCAGTTTTTATACTATTTCCTTTTTAAATCGGTCTTGTTTTATTTGATTCTTTGATGTGTCAAATATGTGTGCATATATAGTCCAAAACCATTTCACTTGCCACTTTTTTTAGGAAATATTGGACATTAAGGGGTTGAACTGAAAGAGTGCCAATAAAGTTGACCACAACTGCATGTAAAAAAAATATTACTAAAGCTACAGAACTGCAGGGCTTATGAGGGAAGAAGTAGGCTCTCTGGGTTAATCTGGAAAGAGGGATTAGAAAACTATTTACACTGGTGTGATATACAGACCTTCCTTGCAGGAAAAGTAACATTGGAAGGAGATTTCAATTAGCTATATATTGTCTGAAATATCTCTGCTACAGAACTCCTTGCTCTCAGGGACTGAGTCCAATCTCTGGAGGCTAGAGCAGAAGACTTGGTAGAGCTGAGGCATACAGAGAGGCAGGCAGTTCTGGTGCTACCATTAGGTGAACTAGGCAGCTGCCTATTGCTGCCCCTCTTGGGACAGGTGGCAATGACTGCAAATAGTCCTGCAGCGCTTACCTTTAAACTTCAGTACCGCAAGGCTATTTGCTTATTCCCCTCCGATGCCTGATGCTTACTTCCTGCTACAAACAGGAAGTTGACATCAGGCATCAAAGAGGCAAAAGAAAAATCTTTGCAGAAAATCTCTAGAGTAGGAAAATCGATTCCCAAGGCGAAAAAAAAAATCCAGTTAGTATTTTCCATAGAGTTCCATACAAGACAAACTTTGGGCCAATCAAGAAGCAGGAAAATCACCAGCAATACAAAAGTTAAGAGCAGGCTGGTTAGACCTATCCCAAATGGAAATGTGATAGATCTTCCACAAGATTCCTACCTTTTAACCTCAGGGTTTCTGGATTGAGACCAACCTCTGACTGTAATTTAAAAATAAACAGCAGGGTTTTTTTATTTGCTTGAAATCTCTAGAATCTTTCAGCTATGTCTTTCCTTTGGGCAGCAGCCACAGCTATCTCTTTAATTAACAAAATTGCCCTGAAATGAAAAATTATAAAACAAAATGAAACAAAACATATATTAAATGAAAAAAAAAACCCTTACAAATGACACAAGAAACTAAACAAAATGATTTTTTCTTTTGCCAGCACACCCCTACTATCTTATCAGCATGCAAACTTAAATATATATATACTATTGGAAATGTTTATAAAACACTTTTTCTGCATGCACTAAAAGCCTTTGCACATGGAAAAGCCTTCATAAAGTTGTTCTCTGTTATATACAAATATGCAACATTTATTTTTGATATGCAATGCAATGTGTGCCTTCGAGTCAGTCCTGACTCCTGGCGACCCAGAAGCTCCTGGGTTTTCTTGGCAGTGTCAGATATATTTAATAGGAAAACATAGAAACCCGAGAAGGAGGGGGAACTGTACAAAGGTTGGTCTGAAATAATTTGATTATTTTATTAGGTACCATCTTTTTCACAGCTAAGCATATTTTAGATAGAAAAAAATGGTCACTTGAAAGCTGAATTAAAGGAAAGAGTGGCTAAGATAAATATATCAGTTTCTATGCAAATTATAGCTGGGTGAAGTGACTATAAGCAGTATTTGTTTCTCTGGAATCAGAGGTTATCCAGCTTTAATTAAAGAGGATATGATTATTAATTAGAAATGGTAGAATTTGTCTAGATAAATTTAGAATGAACTAAAAAAAAATCTAGATCTGGGTTTTGACGAAGACATTTTTCGTCATTACAGTTTTGTTACTCTAGTTAGGTGCATTTTGCATAAGCAATAATGATTTTTAGGGAGGTTCCATCTGTTTTGTCTTCCTACTACTACTACTACTACTACTATTTATCATTTGTATAGCACTATAAGGTGTACACAGCACTGTACAGAAACATGTAAGAGACAGTCCCTGCTCATAAAAGCTTACAATCTAGTCAAGATGGACAATACAACTGAAGACTAGAATATATCTAGGGAAACACATAGAAGGTGGACCTGTCTGTCTGTAAGCATCTGTGTGCTTATGTGCAAAAAACCCAGATGCATATGGTATCACTTTTTCTGCCAACTGGCTGCACAAACCAGTACCTTGATAAGCCGTGGTAGTCCCAATCCCGCTACCATGAAGAGTAGGGCTGTGTGTTGAAAATTAAGGTGGGAGTCCCCAGCTCCTGCTGGTGTGAAGAGCAGGACTGCAACCTGGCTACCCCAAAGCAGGAAGGGGACAGAGTATAAATAGGAGGGGTGGGCAAGAGGCATAGCTTGGAAAGAAGGGGTGAGGACAGAGAAAGAAGGCAGACTAAGCATAATGGCATGGGTGGGGCTGGAGGGGTAAGAGGGAAAAGAGGGGACAGAGCAGTAGAGAGGGTAGGGTTAAAGGAGGGGCTGTGACTTGAAAGAGTTCAAGTATGGGGATGAAAGGCAGGAGCAGGAGAGAGAGCGTAAAAGTGATTGGGAGGGGAGGGGGAACATTTATGTCTGGGTGAAGGGAAGGACTAAGAGTGCAGGAGGGAGGATATTGAACGGCTGGGATGGGATGAGGTGGTACATGCATGTTTGTATCCCCATGACACAAACTCACACCATGACAGATACACATGCACCCACATGTGTCCCCCATGACACAAACTCATGTACACACCCCATCACCCCACCATGATGCACATTAATATATGACCCCTGTCACCCACACATGCACTCCTGACACCCCCATGTCACACATACGCACACCATGCACCTCCATGACACACACACCAAAATCCCTTACATCTCTGTGATACACACACATGCATGCATGTACCACCTGACTGCCTCCCAGGATACCTACACACCACCTGACATTCCCCATGACCCAAACATGTACATAGACATTCTACTAGCCACATACTATGACACACACAGGTACACATACAAAGCTCAGAGACACCCTGGCAACATGCATGCATTTACATGCACACACACACACACACACACAGCCCTGAGACTCACCCTGACAGACACATGCAACTTCTGACATACAAACCTGCAAACCATTTAAATGCCGCTGAGCTGGATACCTGCAGGTCCCATTGTTACATGTGCTGATGCTAGCAGTTACCACAGGGGCTGGTGGGGTGTGTTTTGGAGTGGAGCAAAGGCAGAATCTGTCGCTAACCAGACAGAGGCTCAATATCGACAATTCCCCCTTTAGCAACACTTGAGTAAAGTAAGGCATGGCAAAAACTGGCCTAACCTTACCTGTGGAAGCAAGCGGGGCAGCAGCACAATATTGCCTCTGCCCGGTTAGCTTCCAGGTTCTGCAGTGACCTGGATATTTAATGACAGTGGCCGGGTACAGCCTTGGCATTGAATATTCAGGGTTAGAATTTAGCAGCAGTGGCTAGCTGCTTTACAAGCACTAGCCACTGTCTCTGAATACCTCCCCCCCCCAATAATGCCAATTGTAACATAACTTAAGTATTTAATGGGTCATTTTATAGGAAGATGCATAAAGTTACATGCCATCAATGCAGGTAAATCATGGTAGTTTAGTGATTTACAAGCGTCAATGGGCATTTATGAAAGTATTTTATTCCATTGCGATTTTACAAGTACTCGCGTTAGCCCGATGGTGCATACATTCAGTGCGAGCATGAGTATGAACAGAATTTGGGCAGAGCATGGTCAAAGTGTATAAATACTGTAAAAATGTAATGTGTGCCTTTGAGTCAGTCCTGACTCCTGGCGACCCAGAAGCTCTCCTCGGTTTTCTTGGCAGTGTCACTGGAAGTAGATTGCCCGGCCTTTCTTCCGAGGCAATGGAGGGTTAAGTGACTTGCCCAAGGCCACAAGGAGTGCCAGTGGGAATTGAGCCCTGGTTGCTTGGTTACCAAGTCAGTGTTCTAACCACTAGGCAACTCCTCCCATCCATAAATACTGTACATACAGAAATTATAAAATAATGTCACTTACATGCATTCTTTACAAATCTAGGTGGGGCATGTGATTGTGCTTTAAAGAGTTTTTTCGACCACATACAGTAGGCTAGTTTTTTATACAGAAAAAGAGGTACCTACTTCTCTTTGTAAAATAATGCTTAAGTAGACACCTCCTTATAAGATTATCTTCTAACAGCATTAAGAAGCAGCCCCAAGTGAACTTTGAAAGCTGTACATAAACTAAAAACATGTCTTTTGATCTGTTTGATAAGGTTTATCTCCAAAATGAGGCAGCCCAAGTGCTAGCTTATGTTATACAGTAACTACAATGGAATTTCAAATCTATGATGGCTCTAAGGAACTACTGGGGATGTTTTCATTTTTAAAAATGATTTCTATAATGCATTCCTTTACATTCTCAGTTACAGGTCATATCTGAGTGAAACTGTAAACTTAGAATGGTGCAGAACAAAAAAAACAAGAATTTGATAGCACTCCACGCTTACAGTCCCATCTAGATGATTTATTTTTCCCATAGAAATGGATATGTTTCAATGGTTTTAATATGGACACTCAATTTTTATCACACTGGCCCTCTCATATGTAGCCGAGGTTCAGCTAAAGTTCTGAAGGGTAAAATACAGGTTCAGCTTTAAATGATTGCATGAGAATATCACAGTCACTTCTAAATCAATCCTGTGGTACTTAAATCGTCCTAGTATTATATTAGGCATTGTCTACTGCTGCTTTCAATACTTGCAGCTTGAAAGTTACATTAGCAATTACATTAGCAAAGTAGGGCAATTTAAACTTCATCAACATTGTTTATGTCAGTTCCTAATTTGTAATGGACAGAAATGTTGCTCTTACCAATAGGCTTGAAGGTATTCAGGAACAGACTTTGTCAATCTTCGACTAAGGGGCATGTTTACTAAAGTGTATCAGGGTTTTGAAGGTATCACACGTTTAGAGTAAAAATATATGCATAATACTGTTGGAGTCATGAACAGCATGAGCTCATCAGATACTGCACTGATTTGGAACATAACGCGTGTTGGTGGCAATCACACTAAATGCCGACACACGTGCACTGATTGCAACATTGATGGTAAATGTGGGCTGTCAGCCCCCATGCTGTGTAGATATGCCCTTGTTGTGCCCCTACCCAGGGGCGGCTCAAGGCAATCTGCTGCCTGAGGCGAAGAATGAGATGGTGCCCCCCCAAGTGGGGGGGGGAGGAGGGGCTTTTTCAGAACTCCAAACGGGGACTGAACCAAACCAAAAAGTCAATTAGATTATAAGGAAGAAATGCAAGATGTTTGCACATAGGGCCGTACCAAGCTGCAATCGTGCCCTGTATGACTTGCAGCTTGGGTGCACACCCCCCCTCTTCCCCCATACCTCCATCCAGCGCTGCCTGCTCTTTCCCTGCTGCTGCTGCCCTCTGTTTTTTTCATGGTAGCACCGACAGCAGGGAAAGAGCAGGCAATGCTGGACGGAGGTATGGGGAGGAGGAGGGGGCATATGCTTGATCTGAAAGTCGCTGGCACTTTAAGCAGATCTGTCCCTCCTTGCTCTGACATCGCGTCGGAGGAGGGAGGGACCAGACTTGCTAAAAATACTGCAAAAAGGCTTGGTGGGCACATTTCGGCTTCCTGTTGTTGTCCTGCCAGCAGCAGCAGGGCAACAGCAGACAGCTGAAATGCGCCCCCCCCCCCCCAAGCCTTTGCGCACTGTGCGGGTGCACCACTTGCACAGGGCTAGGTATGGTCCTGTTTACACACCAAGGAACTAAAAGACAGCAAGAATGAACAGCACAGTTTATAAAACTAAATTATAACTCATTTTTATTTTGTTGTTATGAACTGCGTTATGGTTCTTGCTTTTTCTTTTTCAACACATATTTTGCATCCACAGTGGGTACAGAGGAGAACCAGGACATTCATCCACAGAACTCAATATTTAAAGAAAAAAATCTGATTCTGATCAACTCACTAACAACAACAACAACCACTATTCTCCAGTACCAGGCATAGTGTGAACTAATACAAAATCCTACAACAAAGAGCAAACCTACCATACCATACCATATCAGCACAAACTTCCAAAACTCACATAAGGAGTCATCCAAAAAGGAATCACTGTAAATACTACAGTGGGCCCTGGAACATCCATACACCTATTTGAAAAGCTGAAACAGTCAAATTACTACAGTACAGTAAAAATCTTTATGTACAAGCTCCATGTTAACAGAACACCTGGCCTCAGTCACACACGCACAACATCGATCCTCACCAAGTACAGAATAAGTAACCACAATCTAAAGTAAAAATACAAATATGTAGACAAAATTTAAAATGAAACCCCAAGAAGCCAGAGTCCACATGCAGTGCAACATCAGATAAATAAGAGATGCAGTTCCCCGATACTGTGTAAAATATAAAGATAGCACAAAGTCCAATCACTAAAATGAAATAAAATTATTTTTTTCTACCTTTGTTGTCTGACCATTTTATTCTCTGATCATGCTGGTCCCGATCTGAGGCTTCTGCTTTCCTGTCTTCTCTTATCTCTCTTTCTGTGGTCTATGGTCCATCTGTCATTTCTTATCTCTTCTTTTGTTTTCTTCACTTCTTTCCATCAGTCTATTTCCAGTCCCCGTAACCCTTCCCAGTATCAGCCCCTTTCCAGTCCTCCCTCCCGGTACCTTCCAATGTCAACTTGCATTCCCATGACTGCTACTGGTGTCCATTCCCTTCCAGTCCCCCTCCTTCCCCAATGTCCAGCTCCTTCCAGTCCAAATACCATGGCAGCCTCTCTCAGCATCCACTCCCTTCCAGTCCCATTCTCCCATCCCCTCGCATCAGCCCATTTGTTGCCCTAGCCCCCAGTTTTCTTCCAAGGCCAGCAGCTCTCCCCTCCCCACCATCAGCCTATTTCCAGTTGAAGCCCCCACCAATCAGCTCACTTCCAGTGCTAGTCCCCCCTCAACCCCATTACCAGTGCTAGCCTCCCCTAATCAGCCCATTACCAGTCCTACCCCCCCCCATCAACCCATTACCAGTCCTAGCCTCCACTAATCAGCCCACTTCCAGTCCTAGCCTCCCCGATCAGCTCATTTCCAATGCTAGCCCCCTCAGTCCATTACCAGTCCTATCCCCCTTAGTCTATTACCAGTCCTACCCCCCTTCAACCCATTACAAGTCCTAGCCTCCCCTAATGAGCTCATTTCAAGTGCTAGTCCCCCCTCAGCCCATTACCAGTGCTAGCCTCCCCTAATCAGCCATTACTAGTCCTACACCCCATCAGTCCATTACCAGAACTAGCCTCCTCTAATCAGTCCATTTCCAGTCCTAACCTCCTTCATCAGCTCATTTCCAATGCTAGCCCCCCATCAGTCCATTACCAGTCCTACCCCCATCAGCCCATTACCAGTCCTAGCCTTCCCTAATCAACTCATTTCCATAGCTAGTCCCCCCTCAGCCCATTACCAGTGCTAGCCACCCTAATCAACCCATTACCAGTCCTAGCCCCCCTTGATCTACCCATTACCAGTGCTAGCCCCCCACCCATCAGCCCATTATAATCCTAACCAGCACTGTCTCTCCCCTTTGTCTAGTACTTTGTCCCCTGTCTCCCCCTTTGTCCCTCATCTCTCACCTTTGTCGCTCCTTGTCCTCCTCCTGTCCCCCCTCTCTCCACTTGCATTTCTTTTCTGGCGGTGGTTGTGTCACGATGGCTGTTTTAATTTTAGATTTTGCCGCCTCTGCCCTGTCTCTGCCTTCCCGCTGCATTTCTTTTCCTCAAGAATGCTTGCAGAAAAAAAAAAAAAGCAGGAAGGCAGAGGCAGGGCAGAGGTGGCAAAATTTAAAATTAAAACAACCAGAGTGCCGCCGCCGCACAAATTAGCCTGATCACTTGCAGCGATCAGGCTGATTTATTTGATGCTGATTGTTCCTGCTGGATGAGAGGGAACCCTTCTCAGTTCCCTTCCAGCCCCCTCCCTCCATCCATCCATATCAGCCCCTCCCTCCATACATCCATGCCAGCCCCCCTCCCTCCCTCCCTCCATTTATCCAGGCCGTGAAGCTTTCCCTGCCCAATCGGAGCAGCACAGGGCATTTAAATTCAGCGCGCCATCGGGCGCAGGCCTCTTCGGACCCCCGCCACCACCAGCAACTCTCCCCTTCCCGGGGATCGAGCCACCAGCAGCGGGAGGGGCCGTGAAGCTTTCCCTGCCCAATCGGAGCAGCACAGGGCATTTAAATTCAGCGCGCCATCGGGCGCGCCCGCGCCTGAGGGCCTCGCCAGAGGGCCCTTTGGCGTGGCCCTTAGGCGGGGCACGGCAAGAAACACAGATAACCCGTATAAGCACAGCAGTATCTCGACTGCCCGGCGGGTTTGAAACTAACCTCATCAACATCATCTGAAAAAGATCTCCGTCTTCTTCAAACCTCCAGCTGGAGCGCACCTATGGCAGACCTCGCTCTCACATTGAACCAAGCCACCTACCGATCACAGCAAGTATACCACTCCTAAAACACTGGCTATAAATGAGTCTTCCAGCATATCCATCTAAGCCAATATCAATATTCTCCTATGGTCACACATATCCTATGATCTGTAGCCTCATATACTGTTGTCAGTAGCCTATATAACACTGTCAATAGCTTCTTATACTGTATAACATTGTTGATAGTACCTATACTGTTGTCAGTAGACTATATAATATCAATATTCTCCTATGGTCTCACATATCCTATGATCTGTAGCCTCATATACTGTTGTCAGTAGCCTATATAACTTTGTTGATAGTACCTATACTGTTGTCAGTAGACTATATAACACTGTCAATAGCTTCTTATACTGTGGTCAGTAGCATCATATACCGTTGTCCATTGCCATACTGTTTTGTGTCTCACTACCGTACTCTCTGTCCTGCTATTGCACTATACTGCAACATATCTACAGTACTTCGCACACAACAGGAACTCGCAATATGGCCCTCCAACTCTTCGCCCTTATCAGCTTTTTCCTACTTACTCACTGGCTCGGAACCTCCCAAGCCCTTTACATATCTCATGGAACTATCCCCATCTTAAATAGCCATGGAAAAAGGTGGTCTGGACCCCCATACTCCCACCCAGGAAGGGACACCTACACACGCCGCTCCCATTTGATACACATAGCACTCCAGCTACCCAATACACCCACCCAGGAAGAACCTCCGAAATACCGACCCCTAAGATGTGCCATCATAAATGCGCGTTCTATTCGCAAAAAATGGCCTGTGGTTCTTGAAACAATTTCCCGCTATGACCTAGAGATACTCATGATCACAGAAACCTGGCTATCAGCGGAAGATAACGTTCTCATCAACCAACTTCTACCACCCAATTTCGCCATACACACAAGACATAGAGAAAACAAAAAAGGAGGAGGGGTGCTCATAGTATCCAAATCGGACCTTAACTTCCACATAACAGATTCCTCTAGCTCAAACAATCTAGACATACTCTCCATTACAAACCAGCAAATCTCCCTCAACCTCTTATACAGGACACCGTCCACGTCTCCAGATGACCTCCCAACCATTATTGACCTTACTGCCAGCACCCTCAATCCCAATAAACCAAATTGGATAATGGGTGACTTCAATCTCCCATCGTTATCCCAAAACCACGCAATTGCCTTCCTTGGTGCTATGGAAGACATGGGACTCAAGCAAATTATCAATAAACCCACTCATATAAAGGGAAACATTCTGGATTTGGTATTTGCTCCTCAGACAGTCTTTGAACAAAACCACAACCTACCAATATCAATCGTTGATGTACCCTGGTCAGACCACAAACTGATCATTTTCCAGATCCCCATCATCAATGAGAAGCTGCACAGAAGCCAAAACATGCACAGCACATCACAGACGCCCACAAGAAGATTTAGACCATTTAACAGGGAACACATCTTGGCTGAGACCCAATCACTCCTCAACAAAACCATACCAGACCTCGACGAACTAATCACCTCCTGGAACTCCAATCTGCATGCCATATCACAACCTCCAATTTCCAATAACACAAAGAGGAGAAAAAAGAAGCACCGCCCCATGGTTCTCTCCTGAATTGCGATCCTCTCTGACCCAACTCCGCAGACTGGAACGCCGCTGGCGCAGATCACTTTCCACTGAAGATCAGACCGCCTACCGTACTCACCTCTCCACACACCGTGAAGCAATCACAACCACAATGAAACAATACCACACAGACACTCTAAAGAGATCACTGAATAAACCACGTGACCTCTTCAACCTGGTCAAATCCCTCTCAAAGGAACCTTCTCCCGAACAACACAGTGAGATTCATCCACAGAAATTCGCTGACTACATGCAATCCAAGATAGTGCAAACTAACAAGGTGTCAACAGTCCCGTTCCAAGAACCAACGAATGCAACCCCACTAAATAACTTCTCTACACCATCCACTAAATGCATCGAGGACACCATAGCATCTCTCAATACCTCCACTGCACAAACGGACCCATGCCCAGCTTTTTGGATTAAGGAGCTACGTTGTGCGTTCAGCCCCTTCATTGCAAATCTAATGAACCTCTCATTCACAACAGGGTACTTCCCTGCAGCACTCAAGCAGACTTCCATCAGGCCACTTTTGAAAAACCCCAAGTTAGACCCGCAAAAGGTCGAATCTTATAGGCCTATAGCTAGCATTCCCCTCTTAGCCAAGATAATTGAGAAGGAGGCACAACGGCAAATCCAAGATCATATAGACACCACAGCTCCCCTAGATCACTGCCAACATGGGTTCAGAGAATATCATGGGGTCGAGACCCTTCTCACTAACCTATTCAACGACATTATCATAGGCATTAACAACATCCGACAAGGATTTGTACTCGTCTTCTTAGACATCGCTGCGGCGTTCGACTCGGTAAGCCACAAAATTCTCCTCGGACGACTGAAAGAGAAAGGTATCTGCAACAGTGCATTAGAATGGTGTAACTCTTATCTGGATGGAAGATGGCAATATGTGAAGTCCGGTACAGAAGAGTCAAAACGCTTCCATCAAAAGCAAGGTGTGCCTCAAGGTTCCTCATTGTCTTCCCTACTATTTAACATATACATGCAGCCCATCTGCGACGTCATAAGATCCTTCAAAGTCAACTGCTTGATATATGCAGATGACATTCTCTTATCAATGCCTTTCTCTACAACTCAATTAGACCTGGCACCGTTGGTAGACTGCCTCAATTCGGTCTCAGAGTGGCTCCAATCACAAAACCTTCGCATTCAACATAAAAAAACAGAGGTGCTCTTCATCTCCAAAGACCCCAACTTCACCCCTCCAGCCCACGTCAGTGTCAAGGAAGCTGACCTACAAGCTAAAGAAACAATTAGATACCTTGGAGTTACATTGGACCAACGTCTGGATATGAAACATCACATAAATAACATAGTTAAAGCTGTATACTTCAAAATACGCTCGCTTAGGCATATGCGTTCCCTGTTGGACCCGGATGACTTCCGAACCATATACCAAGCGCTAATCCTGCCACACTTCGACTTTGCAAATGCCATATTACAAGGTCTCCCTCAATCCACTCTTAGCCCACTACAGATGGCCATGAATGCCGCAGCAAGAGTCCTCTACGGAGCCTCCAGAAGCGATCACGTAACTCCCATTCTTAAACAACTTCACTGGCTCCCCATCCATGGGAGGATCATCTTTAAAACCCTAGTACTATCATTCAAGGCAATCAAGGGTATCTCATCCTCCTCACTCACAGATCTGATTCACACTGTACCCCCCAACAGATCCAGAAGAACTACAGCCGTAAACCTACTGACAACCTCGAAGGCGTTGACAAAGTGCAACATGACAACCTCAAACAGAGCCTTCAGTTTCTATGTACCCAAATGCTGGAACGCTCTACCCTCTGACATAAGGGCCATTACTGACCTACTCCAGTTCAGGAAGGCACTCAAATACCACCTCTTCCTTCAATACTACCCTACCAGCAATTGAACCAGAGGAAGTGACCCACTCATGAACACACCATGCCGTTCTTGATATTATTAAGACTCTATTCTTTTCTATGTAATTATCTCATGTATATAGTTTACCCCGGTTCTCCAAGTTTGCACTCCTGTTCGATGTAAACCAAACAGCTTGTTGTTATGGTCTTTATATTATAATGTAAACCGCGCTGATGCCGAATAGTGCGGTATATAAGAACTTGTAATAAATAAATAAAAATAAATGTCAGTCCCCCCTCTCTCCATACATCCATGTCAGCCCTCCCTCCCTCCATGTCAGCCCCCTCCCTCCCTCCATCCATGTCAACCCTCCCTCCCTCCATGTCAGCCCTCCACCCTATCTCCATCCATGTCAACCCTCCCTGTCAGCCCTCCTCCCTCCATCCATCCATCTATGTCAGCCCCCTCCCTCCCTTCATCCATCCATGTCAGTCCTCCCTCCATGTCAGCCCCCCTCCATCCATCCATGTCAGCCACCCTCCATGTCAGCCCCCCTTCCTCCCTCCATGTCATCCCCCTCCCTCCCTCCCTTTCTCTCTCTCTCTCTCTCCATCCATCCATGTCAGCCCCTCTCCCTCCCCCATGTCAGCCCTCCCTCCATCCATGTCAGCCCTCCCTTTCTCCATCCATCCATGTCAGCCAGCCCTCCCTCCATCCATCCATGTTAGCCCCCATGTTAGCCCCGTTGCTGATTCCTTGCCCCCTTCTCCTCTCTCCCCATGTCTGCCTGCTACCGCCCTGTGCTTTCTTCTTCTGCAGCCGCGGTTCCCTGTCTCTTAGGGAACCGCGGCTGTGCCGGTGAACCGTTGCGGAGCCTTCGAGTCTCTCAACGGGCTCCATGCAGCATTATCCCGCCTCCAAAGGAAGTGGTAAACAACATCCTTTAGGGGTGGGACAATGCTGCCCGGAGCCCATCGAGAGACAGGAAGGCTCCGCAACGGCTTCACCGGCAGAGCCGCGGTTCCTAAGAGGCAGGGAATCGCGGCTGCAGAAGAAGGGAGGCAGCAACTTGTAAGCTGTTTTTTTTTAAACTTGAAGGCAAAGTGAGGCAACTGTTTTGGGGCCATTTGCCACCCTCAAAACTTTGCCGCTTGAGGCAGCCGCCTCACTTTGTCTCATTATAGAGCCGCTCCTGCCCCTAACCTGCTCATTTCTTTTCCCAACCTGAACTAAGTAGATAGCACAAAATTAAACCTTTGCTGTCTTTTTAGTGCACGGACTGTTAGCATGATCTATTAGCAAGCACTCAAGAGCACATTAACAGCTTGCACAGCTTAGCAAACATGCCCCTTAATATCTATTACAGAGCAACATTTAGTGGGTTGCTTATTTTGTATCATGAGATACTGTATAGGGGTGGATCCAACTGGGAAGACGTGGCTGCTTTTTTAGCCTTTCTGTCTCTAGAGCAATGGGTCTGAGCAGGTTTAGACCCAGCCACGAATCACCGCGGCTGGGCACAGGCGCGCATCGGCGGGCCGAGGGTTTTAGTCGTGGGGGGCGGGAAGGATGGGGGACGGGGAGGGCGGGCCGTGGCCGATTATAAAAAGGCAGGTACGGTGCCGGCCCGTCCTCTTTCACTGCTCCCCCCTTCCCCCTCAGCAAGCGAGGAGTCGCTGCCGCGGGGATTAGCAGAAGAGATAGGGCCCCTAGGAGACCGCACAGCCTTGATGAGAGAGAACGCAGCCCATGCTTTGGGTAAAGGGGGAGAGTTGCAGGAGAGAAACATGGACCTTCCCCGGAGAGATTGGCAAAGTGCAGCAAGAACACCGCACAGATGGCCCCTGACTCGCTTTGACGGTGTGCAGGGGGGAAAAGGAGGGGAAAAGGGTTGCTAAGTCAGCCTGAACAGCAGGTCCAACAATTCTCCCGGAGGATATGGGGAGGACTAAGGACAGATGGAAAAAGCTTTTACAGCGAATTTTCCTCCCCCACTTACCGGGGCCGGTGGGATATTGGCTCGAGGGGGTTGAAAACGCAGGAGGTGCGGGAAATGAAAATTGTTTATGAGTGTTTGTCGATTGAAAGGAATTATGAAGTGTATAAATGTCAGGCAATGAGGGGGCATGCTGTGGCCAACAGTTTTTGTTCTGTTAATTACCATTGTTAATAAATAAACAAAATGTGTTGAAGAAAGAAAATGTGTGGTGAAATGTGTGACCGACAGGTGGGGGAAGGGACGGGATGGGGGTAGGAGAGGCACGAGGCCGTCATGCCGACTGCGCGGCTGAGTATTACAGCACTTGCAGGACCAAACCAGGCAACCTGTTGAGATGCAGGCTTCCGTTATCAATCAGACCTGTCCGGACTGAACAACAAAACTTGAAACCTATGTGAGCCTGGCTAGTGATAGACTTAACTTGGAAAACAGCTGAGATAGCAAGCAATCGAGCATACATGATTTGTGTCCTGTGTAGGACTCAAGTGTATGGCACATTTGGTGAAGAGTGGAATGGAGCAGGAAGAAAATGAGCAGTAAGATAAAAGAAGTAGTAGGAAAATAAGCAAAGATGTCCAATGACGAGAAGAGTGAAAGAGAGAACATAGTAGAAAGAGGACAGAGTGGGGCACATAGAAGTAGAACAGAATTACAGATGGGTAAGTACAGGAGGGAAGAAAAAAATTACAGGGAGGAAGGAAAGGGAGAGTGCAAGAAAAATAAAAAAGATATTTTAGAAGGTTATATAAAAAATTCAAGACTATGTTGAAGGAGCTATCGACATAGCTATTCGCTAAAGCATGGGTTCTCAACCCAGTCCTTGGGACATAACTAACCAGTCAGGTTTTCAGGATAACCACAATGAATATAAACAAGAGATATTTAGTTACACTACCTGGAGGAGTAGGATAGTGGTTAGAGCACTGGCTTGGTAAGGAAGAGATCAGGGTTAATTCCCATTAGCACTCCTTGTAGCCTTGGGCAATCACTTAACCCTCCATTGCCTCAGAAGAAAAACCTGGCAATCTACTTCCAGTCAAACTGCCAAGAAAACCCAGGAGCTTCTGGGTTGCCAGAAGTCAGCAGTGACTTGAAGGTACACATTGCACCACCATTGTATGCAAAGCTCTCTCATACATATTCATTGTGGTTATCCTGGAAACCTGACTGGTTAGGTTTTGTCCCGAAGACTGGGTTAAGAACCCTTGGGATTGAGTAAATTTTGCTTTAGAACAGGGCCCCGGTCCTAAATCAGTAAAAGAAGCAGGGCCCCATATTCAAAAGGCATTTACACAGTTTACAGCCCTGTAAACCATGTAAATTCTACTCAGCGGGATATTCAAGGGCACGAACATGGTTAGTGCTGCTGAATATCCCCGTTCTTCTCCCCTACACGCCCGGATGCTAACCACTTAGAACCAGGGCATGTTGTGGGCATTTTGGGGCGTGTCGTGGTCAGCGACAGAGGCAAACCAGATAGTGTCAATATTGCACCGCTACTCAATTAGCTTCTATGGGTAAAAGATAGGTGCTGCAAAAACTGACCTATCTTTACTCATAGAGCTAACCAGGCAGTGTGGTAACCCCAGATATTCAATGCCGGGGCCACGTATGACCCTGGCATTGAATATCCAGGGTAAGAAGATGGTGGCGTCGGCTAGGCGCTGTACTCACTCCTAGCCATCCTAACTCAATATTGGGCCCGCAATGATTAGGTTGATCTTAAAAAAGCAGGCGTGAAGAAGTATGCTGGATGAATCCTTGGCCTACCTCAAAAAGCACAACAATCCCATTCCATCTTAACAAAAATATAGCTGGGGAATCTGGAAAAGATAGTGGGCCCTAAAGAAGGAAATTAAAAATAAACAGGCCCGGAGTGAAGCAAGGTGGTCCAGACTAGGAGGAGAAAGATCTTGAGAATATATCAGGATGGTGTATGTTTAATAATGCTATTATGCTGTTTAAAGCCTGCAAGGCTAGGGCAGGTATTGTTTTGTATTCTTCTGTTCCTGAATAAAGATTTTTGTGTTCACATCCTGGACTCAGTCTACTTGCTGTTGCTAGGTGTTTCCTCTTAGGCTCCAGAACCCGATTTCTCAGCTCATGCTAGCACATAGGGTTTGGAGCCCTGAATATACCACATTCCTGTATTTAACATTTCTTTCTATAGAAAATTGATTTAAAAGCAGTTCATCTACATTTAAAAGACTTTCTGGGAAAAGCAGGCATAAGCAGTGTAAGGTAGAGGAAAGGTCCATAAACCATTATTAAAAAGAGACCCAGGATATCAATGCTTGACCCGTTACATGAATTGTGGAACCTGTGTCTTTTGGGGATACTGCTAGGTACATATGACCTAGATTGCCCACTGTTGGAAACAGGATACTGGGCTTGATGGACCTTGGTCTGACCCAGTATGGCATATCTTATGATCTTATGAGAGGCACTGGGTCCATGGCCCCACCAATATTTTGCCCAACATATCATCAGCAACTAGAGAATTTGAAGTGGGGCAGGAGAGTTTGTTTGGCCACTCCAAGCAAAATAATTTTCTGCTGCTCTTGGAAGCAGGAATCAGATATCCTAAACTAGGGATGAACAAGTTCAGTTCTCGAGGGCCACAATGAGGTTGGGTTTTCAGGATATCCCTAGATTGCATCACAGAACAGTTTAAGTGGAATTGGTGGACACTATTCATAATTAAGCAAAAAAAGATAGATTCTGTTCTTGTATTGTTATATTTCCCTGTTGCATTTGACACCTTGGACTAAAGATTGGTCCTGATGATGTTCTGTGGCCAGGTCTGGAATTTGGCATAGGCAACATAGGCAACTGCTTCTGGTGCCAGCTTCTCTCATAGATGCCAGAGAGCTGACATCACTGCCATGCTGGATCAGCAGCAGTGACAAGAGTAACAAATACATTGTAAAGTTTCAGTGCATGGTAGATAAGGAAGACTTTGGCTCTGGCCAGGCCCATAGTTTCCTGTCCCCTCCTCCAACTAATATGAGAAGGAGTGGAGTACTGTAAGTGATGTCCAGAGCACAAAGGCCTTGCCTACCATGCACTGAATCTTTATAATATATTTGTTGCTGCTGCGGCCACTTCTACAAGAAGGTGAGAGAGCAGGATCAGGGAGAGGGGCGAGGCAAATGCAGAGAACTTCCCCCACCATTAGCCAAGGGTAAGAAACAAGCTCCAAGGCCCCTTCATTACCTATGAGAAAAATCTAGTCTTGTCTGTAGCTACTGATGCTATTCCTCTCTGCCTGTTTACACATTTCCTATGGATGGAACAGTTGGTGCCAATTTTCAAAACAGCCAATATTCAGACACCATGGCAGCCATCCATTGCATTAAATATCAACGCTGTCGGCAGGATATTTAGCAGCAGTATTCAGAGAGGAGCTGCCTCTGAACATCGGAGCTGAGCAGCACGAATCGGATAAGTACCTTTACCTATCCAGTTAGCAGAATTTAAGTCAGGACCTATCTGGATTGCAACTTAGGTCAGCTTTTCATGAAGCCTAAGTTGGCCGGATAGATGCTAACTGAAAAGTCACTAACCAGATAGGCATCAGCAGTAATACAGTTCTGCCATCTTAGCCAATGCTTTGCCCCTGGACCATCCCAGTACTAGCCGGATAGTGTGAGGATGGTCTTTGGGGATATTCAGCAGCTCTATCTAGGTAGTGCCAATGAATATTGCAGTGTGTGCTCTTAGCTGATCAGTCTCCAATTGGCTGGCCGGCTAAGGGCTTTTGAATATCAGCCCCACTGTGTACATTAGACAACATGGTTGATTATCTCTATGGTCTATATTATTGCCAGCACTTTTTAATACTGATTTACATTTCTTGAAGACAAAAACTCAAATATTTGAAGTAGAATTTGATTTGCTCACAAATGACATCCAATCATATGGCTTTGGCCATATCTATGCTACTTGGTTCCAATTGCATATGTTGAAATTAAATCCTAACAAATCAGAATTGTTATGGGTGAGTAAGAAGAACCAGTTTCTTTCAATTTTTCAGGCTATCAAAGGATAGGAATATAAACCAAAAGAGGTGGTACAAAGATCCACTGTATCAAGGAATTTCCAAGTTTTCTCTTCTATTGAATCTGCTCTCAGGTGTTTACTTCAGAGTAGGTGCCTACTTTTCTTTATAAAATGCTACCATAAGTGGCAGAGAATGTGCCTTAATTTATAGTGTGATAACTTACACCAGCCCTAGAGCTAGTGTATATGAGAGTGCCAACACTTTGCATGTAAGCACATAAATTAATCATATTTTATAATTAACATGCATTGCTTGCATCTCCTGTGCTCTGCCAAAATTCCATCCTGTGGATGCCCACAGTGAAATTACAGCCATGCAATTAATGCATGTATTTTTAGGCTGGTCGGCATTTTATAAGAGGTCATTTATGCGTATATGTGACCATCAACGTGTGCAAATATCTAAAATGCTATCATTTTACATGCATTGTTAGTGTCTAAAAATAGGTTCCTCCTCATAAAACTACCTCCAGAGTGGCTGAATATCATTATGACTGGTTGCTTGCTATACCGCTTTCCAAAAGATCATCAAAGTAGTTTACAATAACATGTAAATAAAATTAGAAGATGGAAGGAGAAGGAGGGAGAAACATAGACGTAGAAACATGACGGCAGAAAAAGACCACATGGCCTATCTAGTCTGTCCTTCCATATCAACAACTACAACAGTCCCCTTTTTACCTTTAGAGATCCTCTGTGTTTGTCCCATGCTTTTTTGAATTCAGATACTGTCCTCGCGTCCACCACCTTCATTGGGAGAAAGGGGAAGGGGAGGTGAAGACAAGAGAAGAAGTGGAAGGGGAGAGAGATTAGGAGGCATTGTTGTTCATCTACCACAGAAGGTTCAGGGGGGAATGTAAGGGCTGTTAGAGAGAAGTGCTGCTGCTCATCTTCTCACTGAAGGCCTGGGTGAAGAAGAGAGTTTTAAGGCTTATTTTAAAATTGTTATTGTTGAATTTTTTATAGGAGTGGAGTGGGAAAGATTTCCAGAGGCAGGGTGCAAGAAAATAAAAAGCACACTGGTGAGTGGACTCATAGTGAGCCCAGTTTGAAGAAGGGAGATATAAGAGGTTTTCATGCTGGGAATGGGTAGGGCAGTAGGAAGAGAGGATAAGATGGGTAGAAAAGGAGAGAGGGAGGTAATACAGAGCCAGTGATGCAAAATCTAAATGGAGTAAGATGGTCATATTTGTGGGAGCCATGAATTTTATGGTAATGTTTTGAACATTTTTGAGATATTTTGGGGCTTGTTTACAAAGCCGCAGTAGCGGTTTCCGCTCCGATATCGGGAGGGAGCTGCTACCACGGCTTTGTAAACAAGCCCCTTTAAAGAGTTAGTTGAGTACCTTAAGTATACCACATTCATGTAATCAGGCCTCAATAGGATCCATACATGAATGTCGTAGTGAGATTTTATGGAGCAGAACTGGTGAAGATTTAACAGTGGAAGATATTTGGAGTTCAAATGAGAAAAGGGGATTGAAGAGACAGCCACGAATTTTGAGAGAGTCAGTCTGCTGAGTTGTTGCAGAGTGGTGAGCATCATGACTGGTAATCTACATGTCTGAGATCTGGAAACACTGGGCATTGTTTACTAAAGTGCATTACCCAATAACCAAGGATTTAATGTGCAGTTTGGGTATCACACTAAAATGTAGCACAGGCCCCATGCTAAAAAAACCCATGCTATCCAGATTGTGTTTGATGGGGCAGAGACTGGGCTGGAATTAAGGCATTGCTAGTCTGTCATGACTAGTACAGTCATTAGTAGCCCACACTAACCATACTTGCTGCCCCTAATGTGGATGCACTTAATGCCACCTCAGTGGGTGGAGTTAGATGAGCCCACATGCAGGTCCAGCACTACCATTAGGCGAATGAGGCGGCCCACTGCCACCACTGTCACCCCCCTCTGGGTCCAACAGCAGTGGCAATAGCCACAAAAAGCCTTGTGGAGCTTACATTCAATATTTTACCCCTCTCTGACTCTCAATGCCGATTTCCTGTTTGTACAGGAAAAAAGAACCAAATGACAAAAACAGGAAACAACATAAATACTGGCAAGTTAAATGCAAGGCATTGATAAGGCAGGAAAAGAGAAAATTTGAAAAAAGCTTGCCATGGAAGCAATAGTGCATAATAAAACCTTTTTTCAGTATATTCTTAACAAAACATCTGTGAGGGAGTCAGTTGGACCATTAAATGATGAAGGGGTAGAAGGTGAACTGAGAGAGGACAAGGACAAAGTGGAGAGACTGAATTAAGTTTTTGCTTCAGTCTTTAATGAAGAAGATGTAGGAAACTAAATCAAGCAAGAAATAATATTTAAAGGTGATGTATCAGAGGAATTTAAAAAAATCTTGATAAATTGGGAAGATGCAATACAGATAATTGATAAACTAAAGAGCCAGAAATAACCTGGACCAGCTGGTATACATCCCAGGGTGCTGAAAGAACTGAAATATGAGACTGTAGAACTATTATTAGAAATCTGTGATCTATCCTTAAAATCATCTGTAGCATCTGAGGATTGGAGACTAGCCAATGTTACGACAATTTTTAAAAAGGGTTCCGGGGGTGATCCGGGAAATGACTGACCAGGGAGCCATCAGCACCTGGCAAGATAATAGAAAGCATTATAAAAAACAAAATTACTGAACATGTAGATACTCATGGCTTAATGGCAGATAGCCAACATGGATTTAGTCAAAGAAAGTCTTGTCTCTTACATATTTTTGAAGGTGTGAATAAACAGGTAACTAAAAGTGAACTAGTTGATATAGGGGCATGTTTACTAAACCTTCTTAATGTGCGCCCGGCGTTAGTGTGCAGGCTGCCATAAAAGGAGTTGGCTTGTCGGTCTTAAAGTAGCAAAACGGGATTATCGCGCGATAACGTGCGCTTCTGCGCACATTATCGGGCAAAGCCCGCTAAGCGCGTTAACACGCGGTAACCTTAAGTAGGTGCCCAGACATGCAAACATAGAAACAGAGGTGTAGCACAATGATTAATACACTGACTGATGGTACAGGGGTCATGAGTTTGATCCCCCAGTGTGTCTAATGCATAAGGCTGGCTGAGACATCACCCTTTACCTTTAGGTAGTGATTTGTGAGGCATTTTACTTTTATTTTAATTAGTACTGCCAGCAAACACACCCTCACAGTGGCGTAACCTAAGGTTCCGCATAAGGCACCCCATAACGCACTCCCTAGGGCACATTATAAAGTGTACTGTATGCCAAGGCACCCTATAATGTCCCCTATAGGACACCTTATAAGGCGCTTGATAGAGTGCCCTATAAGGCGCCTTATGAAGCGCCCTATAAGGTGCCTTATGGGGCGCCTTCTAAGGCACCTTAAGGTTACAGTACTCTGAGGGTGTTTTTGCTGGCAGCACTAATACTATATGCACTATGGGGGAACCTAGCCATGCCATGGTCACTGCTCAGTCAGGGTGAGAGTGACCTCCCAGCAGGACATGCTGTGGCCACACTGTCTGTGCTGGTGGTGGCCAGGCACTACAATGTCCGAGTCATTGCCCTATGCCCTGTGCAGATGCGGCCAGGCCAGGCCACACTATCCAGGCTATTCCCACAGCACCTTGCTCCTCATTATGCACATTGGCAGGCCAATACTGGCAACAGTGCTAGCAGTGAGGGCTGTGGAGGGTGTTGGCAGCCACCACATACTGGATAGACAGACACACACTCCACACACCTATGCCAGCATTGTGCAACTATAGAGGTGTTTGGCAGCCCTGGCCACCACACCAGTCCTGGGCACAGTGCAGGCATGGCTATGGTATGCAATACTGTTGGGGTCACTCTGTCAGACACCAGACCTGAGGCACACTCCACAGACATCAGAAAGGTTGCTATGATGCAGCTCAATCAGCCAATTGTGCTTAACGTAGGAATTGCTATCTGCCAGTTATCATAGCAACCTTTTGATAGATGTGTACAGTTTTCCCATGTTTAGGGTGGCATTGGTAAGGTATGCAAGTGCTAGTATGGGGAGATGCACGCAGGGCCCAACATCCTGCCTCTCCAGGAGGCTTGGGATAATGGAGCCTGTGGGTGCAGGTGTGTCAGCCCCTGTTGGCCGCTGCTCTAGGGCAGAGGTTCCCAACTCCAGTCCTGGAGGGCCAAACACTGTTCGGGTTTTCATGCTGTCCCTAATGAATATGCATGAGATACATCTGCATACCATAGGGGCGGTGCATACCAATGCAGCACAGCTACATTTATTAGAGGCAGCATGGAACCTGAATGGTGTTTGGCCCTCCAGGACTGCATTTGGGAGACTCTACTATAGGTAATGTGCATGTTTATGGTGTCTGTGCTCTGTAGGGTAAAATGTAGGTGTTTTGGGCATGTCTATGTCATCTGCACTACAGGTTATGTCTGTATTAGCACATTGTAGTAGTGGGTAAAATATGGGGGCTGGGTTGGCAGGAACCACAGCTGGGACTTGAACCTGTGACCTTCTGCTCTTGAACACACTGGCTGTGTGCACTGCACTACCATGTTGCCACAGAGACAGTGCATTCCCTGGAGATACCATGACTGTTTGTCAGACAGAGCCTGTCTGTTGCAGTGCATGGCACCCACCTACACAGGGCTAGGCCATGATCTGCTCTGGGCAGCTGCCACTGGTGGTGCGCAATCTCAGGCCATCCAGTGTGCAGGTAGGCAGCTGCCTATGGTGCATGTTCTGGGGTAGGGGTGCCTGCATAGTCGTCCACGCTTCCCCCCCAACACCGCCTGCCAATGTTCTGTGCCCTTAGAGGTACCTGCTGGATACTATCCCCTTTGACACTGTGATAAACACACTCATGCCCATGTTGGGCCCTCATCAATTGCTGTCTGGCTGCTGTACAGTTTCAACATTCCTAAGTGCCACCTAGGCATCTGTCTAGTCTGCACTGTGCCCCAGCTGCACCACAGCATGTGCCGCCTGCAGCCCTCTGTATCCCATTTTCAAGCATCTGTCCAGTTGGCCGTTCTGACATGCCCACCATGCTGTTGCCGCACATGTGCACACCATAGGAAACCTGTCCAATGGAGAGGAAAACCCTGCACAGCGCAATTTCACTGTGGGCTCATTCACCTTGTATGGGGACGGAGCATGGACCCTTCCAGAATTCATATCCTTTTTTTGGTGCTTTCTTGGAAGTGTTTTTTGATGTTTCCCATTGAGATCACTATTGCCCAGCTTGGTTATTTTATTTTTCCATTTTCTTCTGTTCATTTTCAGTGTTTATTTGCCCTTTTGTTCCGTGCACATGTATCACACTTATCACTTTTTGTAAGGTTTCCCTGGTTTTGCTGTACATTGCAGACAGAAATGGTTTCTCTTCCCTTAAATCACCTCTAACACCAGGGTTTCACTGGCGTTAGTTTTGAGCCTCGGATTTCACATCGTTAGTGTGCAGGAAGCCTCTCCCCTCCCACTCTTCGCCCATTGACCCTCTCTCTCCGCCCCTGGGGAGCCTTTCTCCGCCCTCCAGGAGCCTTTCTCCGCCTTCAGCGCTCGTTTGTGCCTCTGCGCGCGTTAACACGCGCTAAGGTACCTTATCGCCCGGTAAAGCACCATTATCGCGCGAAAAGGTGCCTTATCGTGCGATAACGTGGGAGAGCGCACGTTAAGACGGTTTAGTAAACATACCCCATATTGTATCTGGATTTTCAGAAAGCTTTTGACAAAGTCCCTTATGAGAGACACTTGGGGAAACTAAAAAGTCATGGGATAGGTGGCAATGTACTATTGTGGATTAGGAACTAGTTGAAAGATAGAAAACAGAGAGCCGATTTTCTCAATGGAGAAAGGTGAATAGTGGAGTACCCCAGGAATCTATGCTGGGTCTGCTTCTTTTTAACATATTTGTAAATGATCTGGAAATGGAAATAATGAGTGAGCTGATCAAATTTGTAGATGAAACCAAATTATTTAAAGCTGTTAAAACAGAAGAGGATTGTAAAAAATTGCAAAAGGACTTTGACAAATTGGGAGAGTGGGAGTCCAAATGGCAAATGACATTTAATGTGGACAAGTATAAAGTTATGCACTTAGGACCTGATTCTCATCAGGCCCGTCTGGCCCTTTTGGATGTCCAAAATCTGGACGGGCCAGATCTGCACCCGATTCCAACCCACAGGAGCTAGATGTCCCATGGGATCAGAATCGGGCACAGAGGGCCTGGATGGGCAGGATGTGCCCTGATTCTGACCCACTGCACGTCCCGCCTTTTCCCTGTCCTACCCTCCCAATGCTCCTGCATGGAGCCTTGGTGCCATGGCATCCTGTTGCCTTGGCACAGGAATGCCATGAGGAGCCCCAATCCACCAGAAGCATTTAAAAATATCCTTTCTTCGCCGCCCGACCTCTGATTGGGTCTGTCAAGGCCGGGATTGTGCAACGGGGATCTACCTGCTCTGCTCACCTGGTCGATGCTGGCCATGCCACGCTGTTCTCCAACATCAGGGGGACTTATTCCACCTCCAAGGTGGAATAAGTCCTCCATATAACTCAACAACCCAGGACATACAGGGCTGTGACCGGAATTGGCCCTGTTTGTCCAGGGTCAGGGTTCCGTCTCTGCCCTGCCCTTGTTCCTCCTCCAACCCTCCCCCTCTTGCCCCAATCCAGAGCTCCCTGCACTTCTCCTCTCTATGTGCAAGGAGCTCTGGATCTGGCATTTGGCCCCAGCATTTAGCGGGGATGTACATCCAAACCGGACGTACATCAACACTAAATGCTGCTCAGAATGACCCTCTTGTGGAAGAACAACCCATACTACAGTTACATGATGCAAGGTTTCACATTACAAACCACTACCCAGGAAAAGGATTTGGGTATCATCATGGATAATACTTGGAATCCCTCTGCCCAGTATGCAACAGTGGCCAAGCAAGCAAATATAATGCTAGGAATCATAAAAAAAGGAATAAATAATAAAATCAAGAATATTATAATGCCTCTGTATTGTTCCATGGTGCAACCACACCATACAGTAAATATTGTGTGCAATTCTGGTCGCCATATATATTTTTTTTTAAATTGAAAGGCAGCAAATTGAAACAAAGCACACTAAAATCTCATGCGGTACATGCAGAATACAATAACAAAAGATAACAATGCATAAAGTGCAAACATCAAATAATAATCCAACAAAGCGTCCCCTCTGTTTTTTGTTTTTGTTTCAGTTTTATATGTCTTTGTATCCTTCCCCTCCCCCATTCTTCCCCCTCCCTTGCCTGCTCACCAATTAACAGCAAGGGGGACCCCCATAACATTCTGCCTACCCGCCCACTCTCCAATCCCCCACCCTCCCCCCAATCCCACCCTATTATCCCCCCTCCCCCCCAAAAAAACCTCCATGCCAGCTAACAGCAAAGGGAGCGGATCAGTCAATCAGAGCATGTGGGGAAAAAGAGAAAAAGAGAAAACTCTAAGACGCCATCTCACAGGAGAGCATGGAGCCAATCCCCCCACAGGGCGCACAGAGTCCTCGGGTCCTCAGGAACCATAGCGTAGGACAAAGGCTTCCCAAACCTGTTCAAAGCGGGGCAAGTGCAACGTGATGGTTGCCACCCCACGTTCCATTGTATACGAATCCCACATCCGTTCCAAACAGGCAGAAAAAGGGGGCGGCAGATCCTGCTTCCACACAGTCGCTACCGTTAGCCGCGCCACATTCAGACCATGCCGAAATAAGGCCAGCTGAGGACTGCGTGCCCCAGGCACCTTAACACCAAAAAGAACAATTCCTGGATCCCAGGGAATGGCCAACCCCACTAATTGTTTTAAACGATATTGAATCCCTCTCCAGAAGGTTCGGACCCGGGGACAGGACCACCAGACATGCGCCAGAGTACCTCGCTGTCCACATCTCCGCCAGCACAGATCCAAACTCCCCGGATACACTCTAGCAATCCGCTCATCTATATAATAGCCTATAGTTAGTTTCACGGACATTGATCACCACCGAGCTTTTCCACAGCCTACCCTCAACTTGTTCCCATTGCTGCGCAGAAAAGTGAAGACTCAGATCAGAACTCCATTGCTCTCTATACTTGCCCAGCCTCGGCTGCTGCGCCTGCAAGTGTGCGTATAAGGTGGCAATAAGGCCCTTCGTGGTAGTACACTCCGCACAATAACGCTCCACATCCGACAAATCGCGGGCCACTTGTGACCGCAAACTATGGTCTGAACCCAGTGAGCCGCTTGCGTATATTGAAAAACATGACAATCGGGAAGGTCAAATTCCTCCTGGAGAGCGCCAAAAGACCGCAACCTACCCTCATCAAACAATTGACCAGCATGACTAAGGCCCTTATGCCCCCACAGCCGAAAAACAGGGTCAGTCATCCCAGGGGGAAACATAACATTATCCACAATAGGCGCCAGAGGGGACAGCTCTGCCCCCCGAGGCCAATAAGATTGGTCTCAGCAGCGAAGGGTATGCAAAATGTACGGATTGCTTAAACGTAAGCCACCTCACGACTTGGGACCAAGCCACAGCCGGTCTCCCAGTCCCGCTCCCCCCGCAATGTGCATTTCCAATTGTATCCAACGTTTGGGGCTAGCCGCGTTCATCCATTCCACCCCAGCGCGACACTGCGCCGCTGCATAGTACCAAGAAAAATTAGGCGCCCCCATGCCCCCAGAGCGTGTGCGCATATAAAGGATTCAACGTGCTATACGTGGCCGACGGAAGTGCCAGATAAACTTCATAAGCAAGGTTTGCCAGCTAGCCAGTGTTCCCCGAGACAGCGGTATAGGAAGTACTTGAAAGAGGTACAAAAATCTCGGGACAACCACCATCTTAACTACCGCTATTCGCCCAAACCAGGATAGCGTTAGACCAGCCCAGGACTCCAAATCATGCTGCACCTGCTGGAGTAGCGGATCATAATTAGCCTTAAAAAGCGCCGTCCGCTCCACCGTCAGGTTCACCCCTAAATAGCGAAGAGCACCTGTCACCCATCGAAAGGGGTAGTTAGCCCTCAATTCCTCACAAACTGCCTCCGGGACCCCAACATTGAGAATCTCAGATTTAGTGTAGTTAATTTTGAATCCAGAAACCTGGGAGAAGGCCTCGAAGAGCTGCATAGCCGCAGCGAGGGACACGACTGGGTTCACCAACGATAATATGATATCATCCGCAAAAAGTGCAATTCTGTAATCAGTAGGGCCCACTCGCACGCCCTCAATGTCTGGGTGCTCGCGAAAGCGTTGCACTAAAGGCTCCATCACCAGCACGAACAGCAACGGTGACAGAGGACATCCCTGGTGGGTACCCCTCTCCAGCTGAAAACTCCGCAATTGACCCCCGTTAACCCGGACACAAGCCGTAGGATTCTGATATAAACTATGGACCCAACGGGTAAAGTTAGGACCAAACCCCATCGAATCTAACACGCACCAGAGATAGCCCCAGCTAACCCGGTCAAAGGCCTTCTTGGCATCAACTCCCACCAAGAGCGTCGGCTGAGAATCCTGTCAAGCAATATGAATAACCTGCAGCATTCGTCGGATATTGTCCGCCGCCTGATGCCCCGGCACAAACCCGACCTGATCTGGATGTACCAATACTGGGAGAACCCGGTTTAATCGGGCAGCCAGTACTGATGCCAATATTTTAACATCTGTGTTTAGTAGGGAGATGGGGCAGTACGAGGCAGCATCATGCAAGGGCTTACCCGGCTTAGGGATCATCGCTATAAGAGCCTCTTGTTGAGAAGGGGGTAACGCCACCCCCCCCCCCCCCCCGCAGAACCTCATTAAAGAGTACTACCAGGGTTGGAGCTAATTGAGTACGGAAATTTTTATAGTACTCCGCAGGAAAGCCATCGCTACCACCGTAAGATCAGCATCTATTAGATCTCTATCCGAGTCCAGCAACCACGGCAAAGCTACAGTACACAGGAAGCTCTGCACACGGGACAAATCAAAGGGCTCAGCTTTGTATAACCATTCCAGAAACGTGGCAAAGACATTGCGTATCTCCTGGGAGATCACTCTCCTCTGCACCCCGGAGTCTCGAAGTTCACGAACCACCCTCAGGGTTTGCTGCTGCCGAAGTCGCAAAGCAAGAAAGCGACCTGGCTTGTTCCCCTGATCATAAATAGTTTGTCGGAATTTCTGACGTTTATTATCCAATTCCCTCTGTAAACACGCATCTAAGTTGGCTCAGGCCGCCCGCCATTGGCGCAAGGCCCGCTTAGAGCTGGTCCGAGCATGTTCCATCTGGAGATGGGAAGTTTCCCCCAACAGTTGACAATGTTCTCGTTTTCAAGCCCTCCGAGTACGGGCCGCTTCCGCTATTAGACGGCCCCGGGCTGTGACCTTGAAGGCGTCCCAAACCATGGGAAGCGGGACCTCCCCAGAATCATTTAACTCAAAAAAATCGGTTATAAAGTGGCCGTGCTCCTGGACAGCGCACTGTCACCGTAAAAAGCATGCATCCAATCGCCAAAGCCAGTGCCGCTCACTGGAGTAGTCTGTTGGAAGAGTAATCCAACACGGGGCATGATCCGACCAGGTCAGTGCCCCATGCCCAGCCTCCACTCTCTCATCCATCAGGCGCTGATCCAACAGAAAATAGTCGATGCGGGTATGCACCTGGTGAACAGGAGAGTAGAATGTATAACTTTTCTCCCCTTCATGTGTATCTCTCCAAATGTCAGGCAGGCCTAAGTCCAGCATAAGGTTCCACAATGCCTTGCTAGGCCCACCTGCCATCCTCCCAGCGCTACCCGTCGAATCCATATGCGGTACCATGTGGGCATTGCAGTCCCTGCCCAATATAATAGGACCTTTCGCAAAATCAGCCAACACGGCTTTCAGCCTCGCAAAAAAGGCTACTTGGCCTTCGTTGGGGGCGTAAATATTAGCTAGCGTTAATAAATGGTCCTCCAGTCGCACATTCATAAAAAGCCACCTTCCCAAGGTGTCTTTTTGAACCTCCTTCACCCTGAGGGATAAGCATTGATGAAATAGTAGGGCCTTCCGGCCCTTCAAGTCGGATGCTACCCATACCTCAGCGTAAGGATTACGCTTTAACCACCCCTGAGTGCTACTACGAAGATGCGTCTCCTGTAAAAAACCAATATCTCCTTTCAAGGATCTCAATTCCGAAAACAACAAAGAATGCTTTCTAGGAGAATTGAGACCCTTCACATTCAAAGAAATCACTTTCAACATAGATAGTCAATCACTTTACCCCCACCGCCCCTCTTTCCCCCCAGCTCGTAAGATCCAGCCCCCCCTATCGCTTGTAGAGCCCCAAACTCGCTGCAGGAAAGGCGACCCCACACCCCTCACCCACCAAACTATCTTAGGAGGTTCCCCCCAGATCCCCCAATGCCCCCCAGCCCTTAAGAGTACCCAGAAACCTCTATTCCCCCTACCCTTCCCCAACAGTGGAGAAAATCACGCACCAGCAGTGACCAATTAGCTTACATCCAACACCTGGCAGAGCATCGTAAAGCCATCACAAATAAAATCAGACAACACCACACAGACACCCTGAAACGGTCATTGAATAAACCTCATGACTTGTTTAACTTAGTTTAAAACGCTTGCCAAAGAACCAACCCCGGAGCACCACAGCATGATCCACCCACAGGACTATGCAATTTACATGCAATCTAAAATGTGCAAAACTAATAAAATATTAATACCGGACCCTCTTGATGAACAAGACTACCCAGCATCACTGGCATCCTTCTCCACTCCCTCAAAGAAAACTATTGAAGATACCATCCTAGCACTAAACACAACCACTGCACACACAGACCCTTGCCCTGCACACTGGATAAAGGACCTGCGATGTGACATATCCTCAATTATAGCAAAAATCTTAAACCATTCCTTCACCACTGGCTCATTCCCAACTACGCTCAAGCAGACCTCTGTAAGACCACTGTTAAAGAATACCAAACTTGATCCTCAGAAGGTAGAATCTTATAGGCCCATATCTAGCATACCTATGCTAGCAAAAATCATCGAGAAAGTGGTGCACAGGCAATTACAGGATCATATAGACACCTCTGCTCCACTGGATCCGGCTCAACATGGTTTCAGAGAGTCACATGGAGTAGAAACACTACTCACAACACTCCTCAACAACATAATCTCAGGTGTGGATAACATACGCCAGGGTTTCGCTCTTGTCTTTCTAGACATAGCAGCGGCTTTTGACTCGGTATGCCATGAAATTCTCATCTGCCGGTTAAGGGAAAAAGGCATCTGCGGAACAGCACTCGAATGGTGCAAATCTTACCTGTCCGATAGATGGCAGCACATCCGAGTCGACGGGGATACATCTGAACCATTCCAACAAAGCCAAGGTGTACCTCAAGGATCCTCCTTATCTGCATTGATGTTTAATATATATATTCAACCCCTCTGCGACATCATCAAATCCTTTAATGTAAGTTACATGATATATGCAGACGATGTGCTACTATATATGCCAATATCATTGGATTGCCTAGATCTCACCCCGCTGACTAACTGCTTTGACGCCGTAGCAGAGTGGCTCCTATCACAAAACCTGAGAATACAACACAAAAAGACGGAAGTCCTTTTCGTCTCAAGGAACACCAATTTCACCCCTCCTAGTTGTATTAACGTAAAGGATGCCCAACTCCAAGTGAAACCTGCAATACGTTACCTTGGAGTAACACTGGACCAAAACCTTGACATGAAGGGCCACATAGCCAACACAGTCAAGGCAATCTACTTTAAAATCAGATCCCTCAGACACTTACGCACGCTACTTGAACCGGATGATTTCCGTACCATTTATCAAGCCCTTATACTTCCCCATTTCGACTTCGCAAACTCCATTCTACAAGGACTCCCCCGGTCCACCCTGAACCCCCTGCAACTGGCCATGAATAGTGCAGCGAGGGTACTCCTCGGGGCATCTAGGAGAGACCACGTGACACCACTCCTAAAACAGCTACACTGGCTCCCCATTCAAGCAAGGATCAGTTTCAAGACCTTACTGCTAACATTCAAAGCGACTAAGGGGCTCACCTCTTCCTCTCTCTCCAACCTCATACAACCACTTGCACCAAACAGGCCACGAAGAACAGCAGAAATGAACACACTAGCTATCCCAAACGATACCACAAGATGCGCCAGATCAACAGCCAACAGAGCCTTCCGACTCTGCGCCCCGACTTTATGGAACACCTTACCAGCACAAATCAGAGCAGTACCCAATTTGAGTCAGTTCAGAAAGTCACTGAAACATTTCCTCTTCCTAAAATATCTCAATGACAGCTCCGAACATAACACCCAGGCGAATAGCAGGAGTGGCCAAACAGACAGACCATCGCAACAGGCCAACTTCACAATGTAAATAACAAACAGTTCCATGTACTATTGTACCACCTTTGTATATAGTTAACCATGATATCTCTTATCAGATAACCCACCATGGTATTAGTTTCCCCTGTTTCACCAAGTTATACTTCCTGTTAAATGTAATGACCAGACATATGTAAATTGTCGGATGTTTTCTGTTCAATGTAAACCGCGCTGATGTCTAATAGTGCGGTATATAAGAATTGTTAATAAATAAATAAATAAATAAACAGTGCACACCTCCCATCAACTCCCACCCCCCTCCCCGTCAGTACCACCTGCCTGTCAGGAAAAAAACAGGACACGGTTAGACTGAACCCAGCTCCTGGGTTTTCTTGGCAGTGTCACTGGAAGTAGATTGCCAGGCCTTTCTTCTGAGGCAATGGAGGGTTAAGTGACTTGCCCAAGGCCACAAGGAGTGCTAGTGCGAATTGAATGCTGGTTGCTTGGTTACCAAGCAAATGTTCTAACCACTAGGTTACTCCTCCACTCCTTGTACTCACATAATCCCTCTTTAAATCCCTTCATTGGCTCCTATCCATTTCCACATTCAGTTCAAATTTCTCCAACTGACCTCTAATTGGATTCATTCTGTGGTTCCTCATACCTTTCCTCTTATCTCTGCCTACACCCTTCCTTGGGAACACAACTTTTCAGGAAAATCCCTTTTATTTGTCCTCTTCTCTTCCACTGTCAACTCCATATTTCATTTATTCTTCCTTGCTGCTCCATACACCTGAAACAAACTACCCAGGTCAGTAAATCAGGCTCCATCTCTGGCCCCATTCAATCCAAACTAAATTCCTACCACTTAAGAGCTACTTTTGGATCCTGTCCCCCTCCCTCCCCCCTTATTCTGTTTACCACCTATGTATATCTTTTCCATTTCCCCTAAATTTAACCTAGTCCCTGGTTTGTGGTACTGTCCATCTTGAATAGAATGTAAGCACTAGAGCAGGGACTATCTTTTACATGTATGTATATATAGAGTGCTCTATATGCCTTGTAGCAATATGCAACTGATAATTAGCAGTAGAATTCAGATCCTTAGGGCCAGTATTCTGATCATATCACTGAATGCCAAACAGTTGGATGACAGAGCTTGCCTTCCTGTGTACTTTGCCTCCCCCTTCCCTAACAGATACATGTGCTGTCATTTGTTACCGCTGCATGACGAGCAGTGTTCAGGTTGAGGATTTAATGTGGCTAACTCCTTGGTGTGGCTAAATCATTACACATGTGTCCTTATATTGTGTCTCTCCTACTTTCCTGCTTCAGCCTCAAAGAAAAGAGATGGCTGAGGGGAGATATGATAGAGGTCTATAAATTAATGAACAGAGTGGAACGGGTAAATGTAGATCAATTGTTTACCTCATCAGAATATAGAAAGACTAGGGGACATGCAATGAAGCTACAGGGTAAACTATTTAAGACTAATAAAAGAAAATATTTCTTCACTCAACGTGTAATCAAACTCTGGAATTTGTTACCGGAAGATGTAGTAAAGGCTGTTAGTGTAGCTGGGTTTAAAAAAGGTTTGTACAAGTTCCTGGAGGAAAGGTCCATAAACCATTATTAAAAGGGACCCAGGATATCACTGTTTGACCCAATACAAACATTGTGGAACCTATATCTTTTGGGGAAACTGCTAGGTACTTATGACCTAGTTTGGCCACTGTTGGAAACAGGATACTGGGCATGATGGACATTGGTCTGACCCAGTATGGCATATCTTATGTTCTTACGTTCTTATATTCCATTTTCAGTTAATGATGGTCTTTTTGTTATAGGAGAACTAAATATCACTTACATGTTATACTTTTTGAGGGTAATTTCATGAAATCCTGAATAGTTTACTCATGTGTGTACATGCATATTTGAGGCCTATTTTATAAATTAGGGGGTTCTTAACCAAGTCCTTGTGATACACCTAGCCCCAGTCACGTTTTCAGGATAACCACAATGAATATGCATAAGAAAGATTCACATACAATGGAGGCAGTACATACAAATATCTCTCATGCATATTCATTGTGGTACATGTTTACTTCACTCCATAAAGTGGGGACATAAGTGCTGCAAAGTAGGTGTCATGTGGTGAGCTGACACATCAGAGTGCTGGTGTCACTTGGTTGAGTGTAGGCCAATCACATGTGAGGGAAGCAGAGCCACAGTATGCCATGGCTGGGGACAGAGTGGTGACCTGTGAGCCATGTGGCAGCCATGCTGCTCTCCATGCTGCTTTCCCTCATGCACCTGGTAGGACTGGTGGTGATTTGCATTTTATTGGGCTTCATCCTCAGCCTACTGAGTGTCACCTGGATTGAGTAGCCATACGGGGCACCGAGCCAGGGGGCCGAGGAGCTGCCATGGCATCAGGGTGCCATCAATGTGGCCAGAAAAGCCAACTCAGTCCCAGTGGGTTTCATTACAGATAGTGCAGAGAGCTTGGATCTGAGGATCGTTCTGTACAAAGCATCCAACCCCCAGGGAGAGCCCCAGAAGATGGTCAGGGCCAGGTATATAAGCACAGAAGTTAGTATGAGAGAGCATCTTTTTGCTGCTGTACTCACCTCCAAGAAGACCACATTGAATACACTAGCTGTAGCTGTGAACAGGACACTGGGACACCAGCTGGAGAAACTGGTGTATTTCACTGGTATGAGGAGTTGCAAAGGGCATAATTGTCATTACACATGGTAATGACTGGCCCATTAGAAACATGTACCAGACAGCGAAGTACATTCTGGATCATTACATCAATGAGTTTGAGTGGTTCTATCTGGTGTAAGGTGACATGTATATGGAGGCTCATCAAATCCGATGCTTGGTCAGTCACTTCAGCATTAACACAAACTTATACATGAGCTAGCCTAAGGAGTTCATTGGGGGGGATACTGAGGGCCACTACTGCTTGAATGTCTCGGAGCCTTCTAATTAAAATACAGACACATTTGTAGAACTTCCGTAATGGCATCCTGAGCACCAAGCCTGATGAATTGCCAGGATGCTGCATTATGGACTACACCAATATCAACTATGTGGAGGAACATCAAGGTCTGCAATACTGTTATTTTTAACTGGAGAAGAACAAGGATCTGAAGAGAATGAGCAACATGCACTTTAATTTTTTTTTTACTGTGCATCCTGCACTGGACCTCATCCAGATGCACTGTCTACCTAAGCAATTTGCCTGAAATGAGCTGGAAAGAACCTAAGAAGAGCTCCAGCAGCTACAGCTGGAGATTCAGAACACCAGTACTCTGTCTGTTGATGGAAATCAGATTGCTACCTGGCCAGTTAAAATTAATTGCCCCTCTCCACCCAAGACACACTTTGAAGTATTGTGTTGGTACTGTTTCATAGAGGATCATTCTCTTGTGTTGAGTTGCATTGGATAGATATGGCAGATGTGGCTGATGTGATAGAGATGGCCATGGAGAAGCTGAACAGGCAATATCAGCCAGTACCACACATCTGTAAGCAGCAGTTGGTAAATGGCTACCGGCAATGTGATCTTACTCATGACATGGAGTACATACTAGGTCTGTAGCATGAGCTGATTACCCAGAAGGGCTACAGCCATTCTCTTACTAAGCAAGTTCACCTTGAGTGAAGTGGAAATTATTCCCATGCATCATGTGACAGAGGTCAATCATATCAACATTATTCTCCCACTGACTGTTACAGATTGTGACTATGTGGTTCATGTCTTGGAGGCATATGCTGCTATTGCATTTGAGACTAATGAGAATGCCTTACTTACCTTTCTCTTCATCTATGATCCCTTTGAAGCTCAACAGGCCAGTCAGAATGAGCATATTTGGTCAAGCAAAGGCAAAAATTGCAGAGTATGAGCATAAGTACTTGGAGGTTAAGATCCCCTGGCACAGTGTGAGACTGATGTATAATCTCAGATCAAGATCATGGACATCATCTCCAAGAAGTATCCTGTGGACACCTTGTTCTTTGTGGCTGGGTTGAACAATGAGTGGAACACAGAATTCCAGAACCACTGCCATAAGAACACCATCAACTGCTGGCAGGTTTTCTTCCCCATCAACTTTCAGGGCTACAACTCCTACATCGCCTATCATGGCCAACCATCAACTGCCACAGTCAATCTGATGCATGACACTGGATGCTTTGATAGGGATGTATTTGATGAATTTTGTTTCTACAATGCCAATTACTATATATGGCTATATGAATCAAAATGGCATTGGATGAGCATGAGAATGAGGAGATCCTGGAGACAATGAGCATTTATGACATGTTCATAAAGTTCTCAAGTCTGCATGTGTTTTGGGTAGTGGAGTCAGCACTGCAGCAGAAATACTGCCAGCACAACTGTAACCCACTGCTATGTGCAGAGTAACTTGGAGGGATTGGACTCCTGCTCCCAGCTGGCAATGCTGCTGTTTGAACAGGAGCAGAGTAATAGCATGTAAGTTCTGAAGAAGCATTAAAATACTAGATTTGGAACAAGAACAAAGACTATGGAGAAGGGAGCAAGGCCTTCTGAGATGAACTGACTTACACACCCACAGGATACAATTTCCTTAAGTTGTTTTTACAGTATTTTTGTTATAAATGACCTTTACAATTTACTTTGAATAGAGAGTTGAGGTTCCTTCAGCAATTCCATTGCAACTATCTAAAAGGACACTGTCCACTCTGTCTACCTTAGCACAATGGGTAGACATTGCATCTACCCTTAGGTACTGCATGTACAGGGGCTGGAGCATGAGAATGTGATTCATGACCAACTCTGGCAATGATGCAGTATGACCTCAAGAGAGTTCCTTTCTTTCCATAGTGTGATTCAGTGGGAGTTTGGATAAATCTCTTTATCACCCTGTGACTTCTTAAGTAAAATCCCAGGCTTTCAGAATGTCTTATACTACTTCATGGTAAATATGCTTTTCTTAAAAGTGCTGTAGTTGAGGAGTAGTCCAATGGTTAGAGCAGTCACTTTACCCTCCATTGCTTATTTATTTATTTGGTTACATTTGTATACTGCTTCTTCCAGCAATCAGTAGCAGTTTTACATTAAATTTTATCACAGCAGATTTTACATATAACAGGAGTCTAATTTGTTTACATATGCATAACACAGAATTGGAATTATACAGTATGATATTTGTAAGGTTATATGTTGTTGGGGTTTTTCTGGGCTTCCCCTACAATTATTTGGGGAAATTTTCTATTTTGTTTGGCTGCTTGTGTTCAACCCCAACATATATATATATATACATATATATATACCAGGACCCACTTTAAACAAATTGCTCGTGGCACCGTAAGAGCATGACAACGTTTTTAATTTATTTTGCCAGGTCTGTAACATCACAAGCTTCACTTTTAACTTATAAGGTACACATTTCAATATCAGTCCATTGTATCAATACATCTATAACAAGCAAAGCACCTGACTTAAGTGTAAAGGGTCCTGGGGACAGAGACAACATCACTCCAGTGAGATCAGCTAATGTCTGTCTGCCTATCAGAATTTCTCCTCTATATTTATATTAATTTTTAGGATCAAATTGCTGATAAGCAGATTTCCTTTCTTTTCTTATTCTCTATTATTTCAAGCAAATCTGCTCCTTAATCTTTTACCCTTTGTTTTCCCTTGTGGCATCCTGTCTCTCCATTCTCATGGTAGTCTTCATCACCATGTGCTGGCTCTGTTTCCTGCAGATTAAGTTCTTCATTTTGTTCCCCTTTGTTCATTCAAGGGGCCCAGGTGGTAGTTTTTCACTAGCTGTATAGCTTTCAGATCCTCTCATTGTATCAGCTCTGGGTCAGGATATTAGCTCATTTCATAGCTCAATCTTGCTGATTCTGCAGTTTCAGTGTGAAAAGGGTCAGCAGTCTGTTTTTTTCTTAGGCCTGAACTATAGACGTTAGCACAAGATGGATTCAACCTGTAACAAAGGTGCCTGAAGGGGGATTCATTTTCCCCTTCAATGTATATTTACATGCTTAGTGTGATAGGCCAAAAAAACCCAGGGCTGCTAGGTCTCCAGGAGTAAGCATTGACTCAATGGAACTAAAAAATAAAAAAGACCACAAAAACTAGATGCATGCATTGACATCTGCCCTATGGCACATGTAATTGCCCATGCCTTAAATTTTCAAGTACATGTAAAAGTTACAATATTTTATAACTGTAGCTTCATGCTTTGACTATGTTCTGCCCAAACTCCACTGTTATTGACACCCACATTGAAAGTACACATGATAAAAAAATTTGTAAGCACGTGTTTAAATCTTAAGTGCCATCAAGTCAATATTGACTCCTGGTCACCCAGTAGACCCCTGGGTTTTCTTGGCAAAGTATGACTGGAAATAAATTGCCAGGCCTTTTCTTTGAAGGCAATGGAAGATACTAGGCTGTTGCTCTAATCACTAAACTATCCCTCCACTTCACTTACAGGATAGTGCCCATTCACATGTGCAAGCCCTCAATAATAGATGACTTATGTGCATAAATGGCATAAAATCAACCTCTTTATACCATGAGACACTGAAGCATCTGACCATTTAGCATGGAAATTCTGTCAAGGATAGTTCACCCTTTCTCTGCCAGCTCCCTGTTGGTACTTATCTCTCTGGGTTATGTTGCTTGATGATTAAAGTGCCTGGCCAGCCTTGCCCAGGCCCTGCACATTCTTTCCATGTCCCTCCTCCGGCCAGACACTGGAACATAAGCCAGACAAGGAAGACGGTGCCCTGGTATCCAAAGTTTGGATTGCAAGCTCTGGTAGCCTTTTTGGAAATCTCCCTGTGCCTGCCATGTCAGTGTTCATGTTGCATAAATGTACACACACACACGCTGAAGTAATGTGTGGCTGGTCATGTGCACTTGACATAAGAAGGCACATACCTGAAGGGGCATGTACATACCTCTTTTATAAAATGTGCCCAACTATATGCACTTTATAAAATATCAGTACACAGCTAGACAACCCTTTGTGTTGCATGCACACACACTGCTTATTTTATAAGTTGCACCTAGTGTAATGCACATTTTTATGCGTGTATTTCAAACCTATTTTATGAAGTATATGCCTATTTTATAAAATAGGGGCACGAGTGGTCAAAAATGTGCATAAATGTCCACATAAATTATAATATTTTATAATTTACATGCATACTTTCATTCTCGACCCATGCTCCACCGAAACCCTGCCTGTGCACAGGCCCACAGTAAAAGTATGCACAATCGGCCCAATGCACATACTTTCAGAATAGCAACCACATCAAATACATTCATATGAGTAAAGTATCTAGATCTGCCCACAATGCTGACTTGCAAATCTAGGTGGCTTGGTATAAAAGTACCCGTGTCAACAGGGCCGGCCCGTCCATTGAGCAAGAATGTTTTTTGCACAGGGCCCCGCGTTTCAGGGGGCCCCGCGCAAAGAACATTCTGCTTTTTTAAAAATGACTTAAAAAAAAAAAACCTGGCTCTGGCTGCTGCCGCTGCCGCTACCACCGCGGCAGCGGCAGAATGGAGTGTCCCGCGGGGCCTCCCCTTCTCGTTCAGCCCCTCTGCAAAGGCTTTGAGATTCGCGAAGGGAGAAAGTCTCCCTCGCGTCTCTGTTAAGCCCGCAGGGGCTAATGGGAAATTTCCCATCTGCCCCTTTAGACGCGAGGGGCTGATGGGAAATTTCCCATTAGCCCCTGCGGGCTTAACAGAGACGCGAGGGAGACGCTCTCCCTTTGCGAATCTCAAAGCCTTTACAGAGGGGCTGAACGAGAAGAGGAGGCCCCGCGGGACACTCCATTCTGCCGTTGCCGCGGTGGTAGCGGCAGCGGCAGCAGCCAGAGCCAGTTTGCTTTTTTAATTTTGCCATAAGCCCGGGGGGGGGGGGGGGTGTTAAGACTGGCAAGGGGGGGGGGCTGTTAATACTGGCAAGACGGGGTGTTAAGACTGACAACGGGGGGGTAAGACTGGCAAGGGGGATGGGGGGTTAAGACTGGCAAGGGGGATGGGGATGGGGATGGGGGGTTAAGACTGGCAAGGGGGGGTTAAAACTGGCAAGGGGGATGGGGATGGGGATGGGGGGGTTAAGACTGGCAAGGGGGGGTTAAGACTGGCAAGGGGGATGGGGATGGCGGGTTAAGACTGGCAAGGGGGGGGTTAAGACTGGCAAGGGGGGTTAAGACTGGCAAGGGGGATGGGGATGGGGATGGGTGGGTTAAGACTGGCAAGGGGGGGTTAAGACTGGCAAGGGGGATGGGGATGGGGGGTTAAGACTGGCAAGGGGGGGTTAAGACTGGCAAGGGGGATGGGGATGGGGATGGGGGGGTTAAGACTGGCAATGGGCTGGGGGGGTTAAGACTGGCAAGGGGGATGGGGATGGGGGGGTTAAGACTGGCAATGGGCTGGGGGTGTTAAGACTGGCAAGGGGGGGTTAAGACTGGCAAGGGGGAGGGGGATGGGGATGGGGGGGGTACGACTGGCAATGGGCTGGGGGGGTTAATACTGGCAAGGGGGGGTTAACACTGGCAAGGGGGATGGGGATGGGGATGGGGGGGTTAAGACTGGCAAGGGGGGAATTAAGACTGGCAAGGGGGATGGGGATGGGGGGGTTAAGACTGGCAAGGGGGGGGGTTAAAACTGGCAAGGGGGATGGGGATGGGGGGGTTAAGACTGGCAAGGGGGGGTTAAGACTGGCAAGGGGGATGGGGATGGGGATGGGGGGTTAAGACTGGCAATGGGCTGGGGGGTTAAGACTGGCAAGGGGGGGTTAAGACTGGCAAGGGGGATGGGGATGGGGGGTTAAGACTGGCAAGGGGGGGGTTAAGACTGGCAAGGGGGATGGGGATGGGGATGGGGGGTTAAGACTGGCTATGGGCTGGGGGGGTTAAGACTGGCAAGGGGCTGGGGGCTGTCTGGAAATGGGGCGATGGGGTTAGGACTGGTAATGTGCTATGGGGGGTTAGGACTGATAATGGGCTATGGGGGGCTAGGACAGGAAATGGGCTGATGGGGAGGGGTTAGGACTTGAGGTGGGCTGATGTGGTTAGGACTGGTAATGGGCTGTGGGCTGATGGGGGGTTAGGACTGGCAATGAGCTATGGGTGGCTGACTGGAAATGGGCTGATGGGGTTAAGACTGGAAGTGGGCTGATGGGGGGTTAGGACTGGTAATGGGTTATAGGGGGGTTTAAACTGAAAATGGGGTGATGGGGGTTAGGACTGGAAGTGGGTTGATGGGGGCTAGGACTGGTAATGGGTTGGGGGGTTGCTATGACTGGAAATGGGCTGAGTGGAAGGGGAGGCTTCAACTGCAAATAGCTGATGGGGAGGGAGCTTGGAATGGAAATGGGCTGTGAGGGAAGGGAGCTAGGACTGAAAATGGGCGGATGGAGCAGCTAGGATAGGACTGGAAATGGGCTGTTGGGGGGAGCTAAGATTGGAAATGGGCTGTGGTGGGGGTTTGAATTGAAATGGACTCATGGAGGGGCTAGAACTGGAAGTAGGCTCCTGGGGGGCTTGGACTGGAATTGGGCTGAGTGGAGGGGAGCTAGGATTTGACATGGGCTGATGGTGGGGCTAGGAAATGACTAGAAATGGGCTGATGGGGGCTAGGATTGGAAATGAGCTGATGGAGGGACTCAGACTGAAAATGGATGGGGGAGCTAGGACTGGAAATGGGTTGATGGGGGGCTAGGACTGGAAATGGGTTGATGGGGGGCTAGGACTGGAAATGGGCTGATGCAGGGACTAGAAGGAAATGGATGCTGGGTGAGACTGGAACTAGAAGGGAGCTGATGTTGGGGGAGGATTAGAATGGGATGGGGCTGGGAGAGTAAAATGGAGAGGGGAAAAATATATTTTGTGTGGGAGGGATGAAAAATCTACAATTGGCCGGGTATTGGGAGAGTAAGTGGTGATTGAGGATGCAGAGGTAAAATTTGTGTGGATGAAATAGGAATGAGGAAAGAGCAAAAGGAGAAAAATTAGTATGTTAAAGCAGATGTAGAGAGAGAGAATGGAAAAAAACTAGAAGAGAGAAGAAAGAACAAATGGACAGCAGACGATGGACAGTTAGCAGAAAACATGAAGAAACCAGAAGAAAGTGGCTGGAGCAATTGCAACTGAAAAAAATGCACAAAAGGTAGAAAGATATCTCTTTATTTTGAATTTATTAACTGGAATATGAAAGCTCTGGGAAATGTGCATCATTAACGTCTGCGCTTTGTTTGGTACAAGAGGAAATTAATTTATAGTTTTATTTCTACAGTGGTGTTGTACATTCCAAGTTTGGCTTTTGGGTTTTCCAGTTTAATTATTGCCTTCCTGTTTCTAAATTGTGATTCCTTGTTTGGTGATGGTCTATGTTCTGCATGTGTAACTGAGCTGAGGTATTCTATTTATGTAATTCCTATTTGACATTGCCACTTGTTCTCTTTCCCCAGTATTCTCTGAAATGTATTGGTTTAATATTTGCTGTGTTGCCTTTTGATAGGTAGGGTATGGTGCTTTGTGAGTCCTGGTAATGCTGTCAGGGTACGGCGGGTTTGCTATGGGTTCTAAATGGGCAGCGTTTGTAGTAGTTCCTAATGTGCCTGGCGGTTGGCACTGGATTATAGTAATGTAGAAATCTTTTAGTCTTTCTTTATCCATACACTCATTAAGAGACATGTTTACTAAAAGTTAGTGTATGGTAACATTTTGCAAATATTTATGCAAATAAGGCCACTTATGCAAATTAGGCCCCGCACCGAGTCTCCGCACATGGCCCCGCACCCCCCTTGGGCCGCCCCTGCCTGTCAATAGACATGTAAGTCCCTGTAAATATCTGACCAGTAGTATCCACAGTCACTGATTGAGAAATGCTCTGGGAAGACAGCTAGCAACAAAGGAAACTTTCAATTACTGCGAGCAATCAAAGTGCATCTGCATTGCAGTTAGGAAAATACTTTTCATTAGATTCATCTCATGATTCTCGCATCTGGTCCTACTGTGGATTCAACTATGACTACACACTATATAAAAATAAATAGAAAAATAATAGCTCAGTTAATTAAAGAAACTTTTCCTATAAAGAAACTTGATGTGCATTTCAGCTTAATAAAGTTGTCTTCACTGGGAAAAACACTTAAAGTTGTGCAATGCAAGCTGGTTGCTTCTGTTTTTTCCTGGACAGGATAGGAAGCAGATCTTGACAATTTTTCTGCATGATTTAATCTCAAGGATAGCAATTCACAGTTTATAATGAGGAACAATTTTGATTCAGTTCATTTCGGGAACATTTGAGTCTATGAAGAAGATAGCCATTTTTCAAACTTACAACGTACAGGAAAAACATTGGTAAGAACTATCTATTGCACTTTCACAGCTTATAGCCCAAAAATATTCTTAAACAGTGTAATACCACAGCATTTTCTATTTCTTCAGAAGATGGTAATCATGAAGAAGGTAACTGTCGAAAGGCATTAATCCAGGGGGATGATTTTTAGCCCAATAAAATGTAGGATGTATATTCAGTTCTGTTTTGTTTTTGTGTGTGTGCAATTTCATTTTTATGGGCATTAATGTGGTTTATGAAAGTAATAAACCAAAAATAAGGAACAAAGATGGGAAAATTTAACAAGTGTGCATACCCTTATTATAACAGTCTGAAAATTATTCTCTTCAAAAACGGCTAATATTTCTTTGTTATGGGAAATAGTGTTCCTATGGCTGGGTTTAAGTTGGGGGATAAAATTAGTGCATGTTCATTCAGTTTTCAAATTGGGGTGTAAGTGTTCACAAATGTGCAATCATTTAAGGTGCAAGAATTTCCAGGCCTAGATTTTTCAAAAGCATGTATAAATTATAGTATTTCATTTTTTTATTCTATCACTTGGTTGACAGCTTGTGCTGTGAGGGCTTGTGTGCTCAATGATGCTGAGAGCTAAGTTATCAGTAGCATAACTACTGGCAGGGTCTCCCAAGATGGATAGGAGTCAGCTAAGGTGCCAGACCAAGACAAACCTCCCATATGGGCAGCAGCAGAATGGGATGGTATTGGCGGTGGAGGATCACATTTCTGTAACAACGGCAACAACATTAGAATTAAATTGTGTGGAAGAAAGGCATGGCAATCTACTTCCATATCTTGCCACGAAAACCCAATGGAAAACCCAGTGTCACCAGCTCTCCTTAAACCCCCGAGTAGAGGTTAAGGGAGTGGGTTTTTCCCTATTGAAATAGCTGTTTTACAGATCCTGGAGCAATGCCCCTTGGGAAATGTAGTCTTTTCACTCAATCAATAAGGAGGAGTTGTGGAAAAAGTGGTTAAGCAACCAAAGGATTTTATTTCCCCTCCCGGGGTGGATTTTGCCATGAACAGAAAACACAATCCAGGTATTTACTGGTATTTGGACAAACAAAAGTTCCTTAACAGAAAAAGGCTTTCTTCAGCATTAACCAAGGTGAAAACAAACATTCAAACAAAACCACGCTGTTTCCTCACAGCTCTCTGTTTCCACGTGCTATCTGTGCTGTACTCTCTTTTCAAGCAGGTTTTCAACGCAATGAAACTATTCCATTGGCCAGAGATAATGTACAGTCCATTATATCTATATCTTCTCCAGTATCAATGCACTCTGGTTCACAGTCCATCAATTCCTCCTGGTCATAAGGAAATGTTTGAACCGGCACTGCTGGTGCCACGCCCTTTCTTACTGCTCCAGGCTTTACACGATATGCTTGGGTCAAATACTGGCTTTCACACAGACTATCAGGCCCAGTATTCTTTTCCCAGCACCACCCTTCTGGGTACAAACAGTCACGGTAATTAATTATATTCAAGCCTTTTGGCTTACCTTTCAGCCTTACTGGTGGAGGTTTTCTCTGGTGCTTTTGAATAGCTGTAGGTTCCCAACCTAAGCCCTGCTCATAGCATTTCACTTGCCTCCTAGGCTTTCTGTCTCTCCCGTGCTCCCCAGGATATTGCAGACAATCTCCTTTGCCCTTGTTATATCCTGTCCTCGGGGTTTCTTTCTTTCTCCTCAAGAAGGAATCTGTCTCTCCTTTCCATAGAGACTCTGGCTTACTCTGGGCATAGCTGTCTTCAGTGTAGCTCGCAATAGCTTCTCTCTCCAGCTCATATGCCTCACTTCCTGCTTCCTCAGCCAACTCTTCATTACTTCCTTCTCTGCCTACCTTACTCCACCTACTCCACTTAACTCACCTGAACCTTCTTTAATAGGGTGAATTCTGGGGCTGTGCTCAACTCCACCCCCTAGCAGGTGTCCTGCATTACCTTGTGATTCACCCCTTGACTGATAGCACCGGCGTTTCTCTTGCCTCTGTGCCTGGTTCCCACGGTAACCAGGAGCCATGTGCTTCTGTTTACAGCTCAGCTCTACTTTTGTTCCTGGCTTTTTAGCTTCATTAAATGGGCTAGAAGGACCCACTATGTCACAATAGTCACAACAAAACTGATTGTACTATAGTGCTGGAAGATGAGGTTGCATCAAAGCCCTCAGGACATCAGACTGCTGATGTAGCTGCGCATGACATGAGAGTCAGAAGCTGTAAAGTTGTCTTAGATATTGGAACGGAACATTCGAAGCATGGACCAAGGGAAGTTGGAGGTGGTCAAGAATGAAATGGAACGTGTACAACTCGATCTGTTGGGTGTCAGCAAACTGAAATGGACTGGCATCGGGCACTTTGCATCTGATGCAGGAAGTGAAAGACAAAGAAGAAATGGTGTTGCATTTATAATTAAGAAGAAAATTGCAAGGCCTATAATGAAATACAATGCAGTCAGTGAACGTTTAATTTCTATTTGTCTATGAGGAATGCCCATCAACACAACTATAATTGAAGTATATGCCCCAACAACAGCTGCAGAAGAGGATGGAGTTGATGAGTTCTATGAACACGTACAAGCTGAAAATGACAGAACATGAAAACAGGATAGTCAGAGGTGACTGAGACGCAAGAGATGGCAACAAAGAAGAAGACAAAGTGGTTGAAAAATATGGACTTGGCAACAAAAATGAAGCTGGAGAAAGACTGAGAAAATTCTGCAAGAACAATGATCTATTCATCTCAAACACTTTTTTCCAGCAATACACATGGTGATTGTACACAATGGATTGTACAAAAATCAAATTGACTACATCTGTGGAAGAAACAATGGAAAAGTTCTATAACATCAACAAAGACAAAATCTGGAGCTGATTGGGGTACAGATCACCAAGTACTAGTATGCAAACTCAAGCTAAAGTTGAAAAAGAGCAAGCCACCCATGAATGTAGCAAAATATAACCTTGATAATATACCACTGGAATTTAAAGACTGCTTGAAAAATTGATTTGCTGCCTTAGATACAAATGACAGAGCTTCAGAAGAGTTATGGGATGACATCAAGAAGGTTATTCTGGAAGAAAGTGAGAAGTCTCTACAAAAGGTAAAAAAGCAAAAATGGCCAAAATGGATGACTGAAGAAACTCTGAAAATTGCCCAGAAATGCAGAGAAGCTAAAGCCAAAGGAGAAAGAGATACAATCGCAGAATCGCTGCAACTACTCAACTATAACAAAAAGCTTCAATGCCATAGACCAATGGCTATCAGAACACAAACTAAGCATCAACTTCAAGAAGATGGAGGTCCTATTCCTCAGCAGAAACTGATCATCCCTTCCCCCAAAGACTCTAAAGGTTGACAACGCTAACTTAGAAGTCAAGTTTGAAGTAAGATACCTCGGTGTAATCATTGACCAACACCTCACTTTCCAAAAAAATATCAGCAAAGTAACTCAAAGCATACACCATAAGCTGATGACACTCCACCACTTACAACCCCTACTTGAGCCTCATGATTTTTGGATGGTTTTCCAAGCAATGAAACTACCACAATTCAATTTCTGCAGCACCATTCTGCAAGGTCTCTTGAAAAACTCCCTTCATCCTCTATAGCTTACACAGTATACTGCTGTGCGAATCCTGACAAGCTCACCATAAAATAACCATATCACGCTCACCGTAAAAGAGTTATACTGGCTATCTCTCCTGAGTTGAATCAAATATAAAATGCTGATGACAAAGTAATCACCAACTATCTCCCAAATATCTTCAATCATTTATAACAAAAACACCAGAAAATCGCCAAAGCAGAAGCAACACATTAAACCTTCTAATCCTCCCTCCAGCATTAACCAAATGCAATCAGTCGACCTGTGCTAGAGCATTCTCCCTTCATGCCCCTTGCCTATGGAATGCCCTACTACACCAAATCAGAGACACTCATGACCTAGCAACATTCTGGAAGCTGCTTAAGACCTACCTATCTAAGGAACACTTTGATGGCACTACATGAACCTCCTCTCATTTCCTACTCCTCCTCACCCTGCTCTTTCCCACCCAAGAAATACTCAGATACAGCAACTCTCTAAATCTACATAGTTACACTGTTTTTTGTTATAATTAGTTTTATATCTCTTCCATGTAAAATATTTACCATTTTATGCAAAACCATTTCATGTAATGTTATGTTCTCTGTAAACCACACTGATCCTCGGAAGCATGGTATATAAGAAAAAAAAACAAATTAATTAATTAAATAAATTAAATAAACTCAACTGAGATTTCCAACAAGCAGCAAGACAAGACAAGGAGAAGTACTACAATGATGCATACAAGGAAATAGAAGCAGAAACTATTAGAGGAAGAATAAGATCAGCTTTCCTAAAGCTACAAGAGTTAAAGAAAAAAATTCCAGCTTCAAATTGGAATGTTACAAGATGCTCAAGGATCAATGTTGAATGATGCTGATAAGATCAAGAAAATGTAAAAAGAATATGTAAAGTCATTATATGATAAAGATCAAGTGGATCAACAGCTGTTTCAACATGTACCTTATGATCAGGATCCATTGGCGATGAAAGAAGAAGTCGAAACAGCATTGAAAGCCTTATCAAAGGACAAAGCACCTGGCATTCCCATTGAGGTATTACAGAAATCAGATGCAGCTGTTACCATACTTACAAGGTTCTGACAGGAAATTTGGAAGACAATATAATGGCCAACTGACTGGAAAAGATCTGTGCTTATACCAATACTGAAGAAAGGTTACCCAACTGACTGTGGAAATTATCGCCCAATTACTCTGATTCCACATGCCAGCAAGATTCTACTCAAGATTATTCAATGGAGACTATGACCATATCTGGAAAGAGAACTGCCTGAAGTGCAAGAAGGGATCAGGAAAGGGTGAGGAACGAGTGACATTATCGTGGATGTGAGATGGATCCTTGAAAAGACTAAAGAATACCAAAATGATATCTATATGTGTTGTATTGATTATAGCAAGGCATTTGATTCTGTATACCATGAGAAACTCTGGGCCACATTAAGAAGCATGGATATACCGAAACACCTGATAGTTCTCTTGCACAACCTTTACATTGATCAAGAAGCAATCGTTTGAACGGAACAAGAAGAAACAGAATGGTTTAAAATCAGCAAAGGTGTATGACAAGGCTACATACTTTAAAAACATAGAAATATGATAACATAAAAAGGCCACATGGCCTATCTAGTCTGTCCTCCCATATCAACAACAGTCCACTTTTTTCCTTTAGAGATCATCTGTGTTTGTCCCATGCTTATTTGAATTCAATTACTGTCCTCATCTCTACCATCTCCACTGGGAGACTATTCCATGGATCCACCACTCTTTCCATAAAGAAATATTTCCACATATCACTCCTGAATCTATCAACTTTCACCCTCATCCCATGTCCCCTCGTAGAAGAACTTGCTTTCAATTGAAAAAGGCTCTCCCCCTGAACATTTATGCCACAGAGGTATTTAAACATCTCAATCATATCGCCTCTATCCCACCTTTCCTCTAAGGTGTACATATTAAGATCCTTACATCTGTCCTCATATGCTTTATAATGAAGACCACTAACCATTTTAGTAGCCACCCTCTGCACCGACTCCATCCGGTTCACATCCTTTTGAAGGTGCGGTCTCCAGAATTGCACACTATACTCCAAATGAGGTCGCACCAAAGACTTGTACAGAGGCACTATCACCTCCTTTTTTCTGCTAACCATTCCTCTCCGTATGCACCCAAGCATCCTTCTAGCTTTTGCAGTCGCCTTTTCTACGTGTTTAGCTACTTTAAGATCATCAGACACAACCACGCCTAGTTCCCACTCTTCTTTAGTGGATAAAAGTACTTCACCCCCTATACTATATTGCTCCCTTGGATTGCTGCAGCCCAAATGCATGACCTTACATTATTTAATGTTAAATCCCAGCTGCCAAATTCTAGACCATTCTTCAAGCTTATCTAGATCCCTCCTCATGTTATCTACACCTTCCTGGGTGTCTACTCTATTGCAGATTTTGATATCATCCAAAAAGAGGCAAATCTTACCCGACAGCCCTTCTGCTATATCAATAACAAAGATGTTAAAAAGAATCGGACCAAGGACAGATCCCTGGGGCACACCACTGGTAACATCCTTCTCCTCAGAGTGAGCTCCATTTACCTGTACTCTTTGTCGCCTCCCACCCAACCAATTTCTAACCCAAGCAGTAACTTTAGGGTCCATCCCTAGGGTGCTCAGTTTGTTTATAAGTCACCTGTGAGGAACAGTGTCAAAGGCTTTACTGAAATCTAAATACACCACATTTAGGGCTCTCCCTTGGTCCAACTCCCTGGTCACCCAGTCAAAGAAATCAATCTGATTTGTCTGACAAGACCTGCCTCTGGTGAATCCATGCTGCCTCGGATCCTGCAATCCACTGGACTCCAGAAACCTCACTATTTTCTCTTTCAGCAGTGTTTCCAATAATTTATTCACCACCGAAGTTAAACTAACCAGCCTTTATTTTTCAACCACATCCTTATTTCCGCTTTTGTGTAAAGGCACCACATGAGCCTCTCTCCAGTCCTTTGGCACCAATCTTGACTCCAACGAGGCATTGAAAAGGTCAGGTCAGTGGAGATGCTAGAATGTCCCCAAGTTCCCTCAGTATTCTAAGGTGTATCCCATCTGGTCCCATCGCTTTGTCTACTTTAAGTTGAGCTAGTTTCTCACAAACACAGTCTTCTGAAAATTGTTCAAGATGTCCCTCACTTCTGTTCCCGTTTGTGGGTGTTTTCTGAGGTCCTGCTCCTGGTTTTTCATCTGTGAACACAGACTAGAAATATTTGTTAAGCAATTCCGCTTTATCCTCATCAGCTTCTACATATTCCTTCCCTTCACCCTTGAGTCTGCCAATACCACTTTTGCCATTCCTCTTCTCTCTACCATATCTGAAAAATGTCTTATCCCTCCATTTTATTGCATTGGCTATTTCCTCCTCTTTAATTTATATGCAGAACAAATCATCAGAGAAGCAAGGCTGTATGAAGATAATCGAGGTGTAAAGATTGGTGGACGATTCGTCAACAACCTCACTATGCTGGTGATACCACTATAAAAAGTGAAGGCAATCTGAAACATTTGCTTCTCAAGATCAAGGAACATAGTCTTAAAATGGACCTGCACCTTAATGCAAAGAAGACAAAGATCCTGACAACTGGCAAAATCAATAAGTTCATTGTTGATGGAGACAAAATCTAAATAGTGGACAACTTTAACCTACTTGGATCAACTATCAATAAAGAAGTAATAAGCAATCAAGAAATCCAATGACACATTGCTCTTGCAGAATGGCTATGCAGGACCTAGACAAGATTCTCAAGAGCAGAGATGTCTCTCTTCATACAAAGATTTGACTTGCTCAAGTTATGGTATTCTCAATAATGTCATATGGATGCAAAAGTTGGACATTAAAAAAGATAGAAAGAAAATTGATGCCTTTGAATTATGGTGCTGGCAACAAATACTGTGTATACCATGGACTGCCCGAAGAATAAACCAGTCAGTACTAGAGGAGATCAAACCTAAGCTTTCTTTAGAAGCTCAGATGACAAGACTTTTACTTTCATACTTTGGACACATCATGCGAAGAGAGAGAGAGATCATTAGAGAAAGACATCATGCTTGGCAAGGTAGAAGGTCAGCGCAAAAGAGGAAGGCCAATAATGAGATGAATCAATACAATAACATCAGCTATGCGTGCCACTATGTCAACAATGAGCCACCTGACTGAAGACCGAACACAGTTTAGGACAGCTATCCAGAGGGTCGCCATGAGTTGACACTGACTCAATGGCACTTAATAACAACAACATATTTTTATGCATGCAACATATTTTTACGTATGTGCTTATGCTCCTCCCAAACCCCACCCCTGCGCACGCCCACAGAGTAATGTGTGATCAGCTCAACATGGTTACTTACAGAATCACAACCACATCATGTATACAAGTTAGGAGCCAATTACAAACATTTATGACTAAAATACCTAGATATATATCTTCTGTTCACGCATAGCTCTTGGCAGCTTTTTATAGAATTACCCCTTTAAAGGGTAAGTTTATAAAAGGTTACCTACGATACTAGGCAGGAAGGTGCATACTTTTGTCTATTTTATAAAGACACATAGGTGCTTACATTGCAAGCACAGACCTTTATGCTTGTTCAGGAGCAAGTGTCAATATTAATATATGAAGTATTTGCAACTCTTCCCCTGACTATGCCTACTCTATGAATACATGCCTATTGCAGAACATACACCTTTAGGCATGGACAAAGTTTATGAGGCCTTTTACAAGCATAAATTAATGTTTTATATACAAAAAAGGTTTATACAATTACCCACTAAGTATACTTCTGGAATTTGAATTTTAATAGATTATTTAAAATGTGCCCATACAAAGGGGAGTATTTTGGAACCCCTATTCATGCATTAGGCATCTGAAAATGGGCATAGAGAAGTCCACAATATAGAGACATCCCTAGAGCCATTTTGGAAGATGGGTCTGTGGACATCCTCAATGCGGGGATGTCCAAGTTGGAATGAGGGCATGGTAGAAGTATGGCTGGGTCATTCCCAACAACTTGGACATTCTCGCCTGATTTCAGAAATTTCCTGGATATCCCAAGCTGCATGAAAGTTTATACCTGCTTTAGGCATGATCAAGCATCTGAAAAGTGATAGTTTTGTCAAGCAAATCTCTGGAGAGTGTTGAGAAGGCAGTACAATCATATCCTCATATCCATTTTAGTGGAGGTTCATGTTTTTATTTTGTCATGCCACTGGACGTCCCTGTGTGCAACCTTGCTTGAAATGAATGTCCCTGCCCCACAATTTCATTGCAGGGACATCTATATGGATGTCGGTATAGACATTCATGATGGGGGTATGTATGCTTCAAAAATTGGGCCAAAAGAGACACCCCTGGCACTTTTCTATACATTCTGCCCTGGATGTCCCAGATCGCACTTGGACGCTCTTTCTAAAATGCCACTTCATATGTAACTCAGTGTAATCTGGATCAGATTGGCAAAGCATTACAACTTTTTGTGGAGAACCTAATGACATAAAAAATAATAATTAATCAAAATTGAGATAAATATCTTTTGACTAGAAATAATTTTATTGCTCTAAGTGAATAAAACATTGCATCCTACCTTATAAATCATTTTGAGTCTGGTCTTTTAATTTAGGTCATAGCATTGTGCACTGCAGTGACGTAAACTCATATTTCGGTCATCTGTCTGTCAGATTCAGCATGATTCAGGAATGTGGTTAATGAAAAGTACTTTAGTTCGGGGAGTGACGCGAGATGACTGCCATTATTACAGTGAATATTGCTATCCATGGAGCAATGCTTGGAGACAGGTTCACATGAGTTTTCCCTCCAGCTGTTTGGGACCCTTGAACAGGCCTAAGCATGGGTCATGTAAAAGTACTTGTGTTCTTACTGGTATGTTTATTTTAATGGCTAGGATAATTTTATGAGGCCTCTTTTATGTGCATATACTGACATATAAGTGTGAAAAAGGCTTTAGAAAATTAACCTCTAAGGAAGTTAGTGATATGCATTAAAGGAATAATGTACACCTTTTGCCTCTAAACAAGCATTAAAAGTCAAAATTGCATTATTTTGCCATAATGCATGTAATTTTATCTCAACATATGTCCCATAATAATGAGTTCAAAAAGCTTGATACTGTTGAATAGACAGCCTTTCAGCGGTTGGTATTAGAAGATTTACATAAATTGGAGACTGTTTCTCCTAGAAAATATTTTAATATGTCTGTTCAACGGTATCAGGCTTTATGACAATTAAGATCAATGCAAGACATAGTGATACATTGAGCGGATAAGGGAGGAGCATTTTGTTATCCAAGATATGGATTATTATAATACTACAGTTTTGACTCACCTTAATGATGCCTGTTATTATAAGACTTTGCTGGCTGATCCCACTTCATATTTAGCTAAAGATATTAATTGACTATTGAAAAATGCAGCTGATAATGGATGGATTACAAAGAAGGAATTTGAATTTTTGTATAAGAAACATCCCACTACTCCTGTTATATATATGGTGCCCAAGATACATAAGTCGTTAGAAGCTCTGCCACGGCACCCTATTGTATCATGTCGGAACTCTATTTTGGAATCTTTGTCACAGTTTTGTGATCATTTTTTGCAACCATTGACAACTTCGATTAGGTCTTATATTAAGTATTATTTTCATTTCATCTCTTTATTACAACAAATTACATTACAATCAGATCAAATGGTTTTGGTTACTATGGATGTAATTTCTTTATACACTAACATAAACCAACAGGAAGCATTAGATATTATTTCTTCATATTCTTTGACGTTACCAGTCCGATTGCCTAATCATTTTATTTTTTCATTGTTACGGATTGTTTTGGAACATAGTTATTTTATGTATGAGTCCCAATGGTATTTACAGATATTTGGGGTTCCAATAGGAGCTACAGTAGCACCATCGATAGCTACTCTTTATATGGCACATTATGACTCCTTCATTTATCCTTCGTGTTGGTTTCAATATATATCTCTGTGGACAAGTTTTTTGGATGATGTGGTTTTTTGTTTGTTTGTTTTTTGTGGTCAGGAACTGTTCCACAGTTACATCAGTTCTTTGAATGGATCAATTCATTGAAACCTAATGTTCAATTTGTCACAACTTTTCATCATTCTTATATTAATTTTTTGGACCTTACAGTTTATAAACATGGTAATACATTACATACCACTTTGTATAGGAAACCAGTTCAAAGAAATACATTGCTTCAATATCGGAGTCATCATCCTAGTTCATTACGTCGTTGGCTCCCAATGGGGAAGTTTTTACGGATTCGTCGACTGTATACTACAATGGGGCATTTCATAAACATGCTCATGAGCTTTCCAAGCGATTGTTGGCTCAAGGTTATCCAGCGAATCTCGTTCATAGCGCTTGTAGGAGAGCTCAATTTAACCATCCTGAATGGTGGCAGTTCCCATTTTGTATTAATTTAAGCGATAATTCTCCCCCTATTGTAAGGATTTTACCTTACATGTACAACACGGATCAAGTTGCTAGAATATTAAAAAATCATTGACATGTTCTGGGAGTCCATACTTGTTTTCAAAGACCCATTATGATTGCACATCAACATGGACATAACATAGCAGATTTTGTAGTACATAACATTGGGTTTGATGGCTCTTATGGTTTATTTTGTGATCATTTAACAATTTCTAATGGACATTATTCATGTGGAGGATGTGATTTTTGCTCTTTAACAATCTCTGGTCAAGAATGGACTGATTCTGTTTCTAGTATAGTATATAGGGCTCATCACAGCACCACATGCTTGTCCTCATTTGTGGTTATACATGATTATTTGTCCGTGTTCATTAAAGTATGTGGGAGGGACATCTCAACCTATGAAAACATGACTGCAGGAACATTGGTTCCGATTAAACACCGAAGTGTTATCAGCACCAATAGTGTCCCATTGTGTTGCTCAAGATCATTCCTTTCAAGATTTGAAATGGAGAATTATAGACTGGGTCTCTTTGAATTTATCTGTCTGTTGGTAGTTTCTCCCACTCTTCAACTGTGTTCCAGCACATGAATGTTTCCAGGATTCCTTTTACCAATGCCAAGTTTCAGCTATTTCTAAAGGTTCTTGATTGGATTGAGTTCAGGAACTATTTCTGGCCAGTTTAAATCAATCCATTTTGTCCTTTTTAATCATTCTTTTGTACTTTTGGATATATGTTTTTGGTCATTGTCCTGCTGGAGGACTATGACCTTCGACCCAAACTTAGCTTTATGAAACTAGGTAGCACATTTAGTTCCAAAATACCTTGGTAGTCCTCTGACTTCATGATTTCTTTAATACATTCCATGCCTCCATTTCTTCAGGCAGTAAAACAGTCCCACAACATTATGGAACTTTCTCCATATTTAACTGTAGGAAAGGTGTTTTTTCCTTTAAGTTTAATTTCTTCACTTGTAAATGTATCACTGGTCTGCGTTGCTAGAGTGCTCAAGTTTGGTTTCATCTGTCCACTGAACATTTTTCCAAAAGGATTGTGGCTTCTCAAGGTGGGTTTGGGTGAGGCTCAGGTGGGTTTTTATGAGTCTTTGAGCAGTGGGGTCCTACTTGGTCTTCACCCATGAAGTTCCTTTTTGTTTAGTGCACAGCATATGGTGTAGGTTGAAACCACCACTCCAGATTGCTCCAGGTCAGTCTTAAGATTTTAGGATATTGTCTGTGGTGTTTTTCCAACAGTTCGCACTAACCTTTGAAGACTTCTTGGATTCATTTTCTTCTTCCCATAAATGTCCTGGGAGGTTCCTGACAGTTCCATATGCAGAACATTTCTTAATAACATTATAAACTATAAACACAGAATCCCAAAGTCTTTTGGGATGGCCTTATACCCTATTTGAAGTTTGATGTTTGTTGATAATGGCTTTTCTGACGGTTTCAGGCAGCTCTCTTCACCGTTGTGAAAATGGAATAGGGAGTGAATGTGACCATTTTAAACATTAGCGTCATCTTTCATTAGTTGATTCAAGTCATGTGAGTAATGACTGTATTTAGTTTACAATAATAATCTGAAACTTGATTAGCTATTGGTGCATCCTTACACACACAGTCACCTTAGCATCAGGGATGATAGCTTGTACATGCTGCCTCATGTGCCCCTGGATTTTCTTCCAAGGCAATGGAGGTTAAGGTGACTTGCCCAAGGTCCCAAGGAGTGCCAGTGGGAATATGAACCCAGATATTCTGGGTGGCAGGCTGTTGCTCTAACCACTAAGCTACTCCTCCATTCCTTAAAACATAGAAGCATGTTTTCTATTGAAATTTCTACTAAATATAAGGGCTTACAATTTCTGCTGTCAAATTTAGGTCTGCATTTATTTACTTAGATTTGAGATTAATTTAGGTGCCTATAGATGAAACTCACTGCAAAGCTTTTTACTTGTTTCCCTTGTCTTAAATCTTCCCTTGCTGCTACCCACTTTTTAGGCTCCTAAATTTAGGAATTTAATTAAATTTTGAGCATAAATGTAGGAAATCAACCTTAGTAAATGGGTCATTTTAGAAGCCCTAGTTGGACATATGAAAAATGGGCATTCAGATATAAAAATCATGAAGACATCCCCAGAGACAATTTAAAAGCCAGGTATATAGACATCCCCAGCTCGAGAATGTCCATGTCAGACACGGTGAGAATTTCTCAACCCACTAATAGTAAGACCATATCTATATAGTAAGACCATATCTATTCCTGCTCTAGAGCATGAATAGGCATCAGAAAAGCTCTCATTCTGCTACTAAAACACCTGAAAGGAGCAGATAAGGTACACTGATATCCTCAATACTTTTCATGATTTCAATACTTTTCATGCCCAAACAATATGGAATACTCTACCAGAAGACATCAGATCAACTATGGATATCAAGGACTTCCACAAAAAACTAAAGACTTACCTATACACCAAACATTTTGGACACATTACTTAAACCATACACAAGCATTGGTCACATGACAGTCCAACAGACTACCATATAATATATACCGTTTTCTATATAGTTTTATACAAGTTTAAAAGTTTATAAATATGTTACCATGTTTATCTAAGTTTTAATGTAGCAGTCAACTGTGATCTCTCACTTTCATCTGCATAAGTTTAAGGCCCAATTCTGTAGTGTACGTCCTGGCCCTCTGTGTGTCCGGTTGAAACAGGATGCACAGAGGGAGTCGCGATTCTGATCCCACGGGGCAAGTCTAGCCCTGCGGGATCAGAATTGCGAAGAGGCCTGTATGTGCAGGCTGGGACCAGGCCTTGCCCGTCTAACTCAGGCCTTGCCCGACTAACTCAGTCTGGGCTTTAAAATGGAGCTGCGGCACCATGGCATCCGATTGCCATGGGACCGCAGCTCCATTGTAAAGCTGAAATCCCCAGCCACCAACAGCAAAGGTGCTTTCCCTACAGCCTGACCCTCAAACTGGCCTAAGGCTAGTGTCGGGCTGCGGGGAAGCTCCTCTGCTCCTTCCCGCCTCTTCCCAGCCCCGGGTAGGGTTGCCAACTGGCCGGTTTTCAGCCGGCCTGGCCGGTTTTTCCATGGCCAGGCCGGCTGCCGGTGCAGAGGCAAAACCGGCCCTTGAAAAGCCGGTTTTTTTGCTCTGGCCGCAAGATCGGGAGCGGCCAGAGCAAAAAAAAACGGCTTTTCTCCCAACCCGGAGGGCTTCAGAGGGAGCCGGGGAAGCCCGCGCGAGGCCCCGGCTCCCTCTGAACAGCTACCAGCGTGAAGAGCCTTTACCTTCACGCTGGCGGCTGTTCCTGTGAAGCCGCGATTGGTGGGAAAGGTTAAAGGCAATGCCCTTTAACCTTTCCCAGCATTCGCGGCTTCACAGGAACAGCCGCCAGCGTGAAGGAAAAGGCTCTTCACGCTGGTAGCTGTTCAGAGGGAGCCAGGGCCTCGCGCGGGCTTCCCCGGCTCCCTCTAAAGCCTCAGACCGCCGCGGTTTTGGGGGGGGGGGGGGGGAGGCCAAGGACTGCCGGGGGTGTGGTGGGGGGAGGGGGCCTGGACTGGCAAAGGGCTAGGTGGGTGGAATTTGACTGGAAATGGGTTGTGATGGGGGGGGACGGGGACCTGGACCGGAAAAGGACTATGGGGGGGGGGGAATTGGACTGGAAAGAAACGGGCTGTGATGGGGGGGGACCTAGACTGTAAAAGGGCTATGGGGGGGACGGGACATGGACAGTAAATGGGTTTTGTTGGGGAGGGGGACCTGGACTGGAAAAGGGCTGGGGGGGGGGACATGGACTGGAAATGGGTTGTGATGGGGAGGGGGACCTGGACTGGAAAAGGGTTATGGGGGGGGAACTAGGACTGGAAAAGGGCTATGGGGGGGGAACTTGGACTGGAAATAGGCTGTGATTAGGGGGACTTGGACTGGAAATGGGTTGTGAAGGGGGGGGGACCTGGACTGGAAAAGGGCTATGGGGGGGCAAAACAATGAAAAGAAATGGGCTATGATGGAGAGGGGGACCTCGACTGTAAAAGGGCTATGTGGGGGGGGGGGCATGGACTGGAAATGGGTTTTGATGGGGAGGGGCACCTGGACTGGAAAAGGCCTATGGGGGGGGGCATGGAATGGAAATGGTTTGTGATGGGTAGGGGGACCTGCAATGGAAAAGGGAAATGGGGGGGGGGAACTTGGACTGGAAATGGGCTATGGTGGAGGGAGGGGGAACTTGGACTGGAAATAGGCTGTGATTAGGGGGGCTAGGACTGCAAATGGACTGTGATGGTGGGGGGGGGGCTAGGACTGCAAATGGGCTGTGATGGTGGGGGGCCTAGGACTGGAAATAGGCTGTGATGAGGGACTTGGACTGGAAATGGGCTGTGATTGGGGGGGGGGCTAGGACTGGAAATGGTCTGTGATGTGAGGGCTAGCACTGGAAATGGGCTGATGAAGAGCTGGAATAGAACTGGAAATGGGCTGATGTGGGGCATGGGAGAATGGGATTAGAAGGGAGTGGATGCTGGGTGGGTCTAGAACTATAAGGGAACTGATTTTGGGGGAGGACTAGAATAGATGGGGAATGAGAATGGAGAGGGGAAAAAATATTTTGTGTAGAAGAAAAGTCTATGATGGGCTGGGTATTGGGAGAGTGAGGGGCTTGAGAATGGAAGGGTGAAATTTAAATGGATGATAAAGGAATAAGGAAAGAATTGGGGGAAAGAGCAAAAGGGAAACAATCAGTATGTTAAAGCAGAAATAGAGAGAGAATGGAAAACATCTAAAAGAGAAGAAAGGACAAATGGATAGCTCGCAGAAGACACGAAGAAAACCAGAAGAAAGTGACTGGAGCAATTGCAACTGAAAAATAAAACGCCCAAACAGAAGGTAGAAAAATACTTTTTATTTTGAATTTATTAGCTGGAATATGTTTGGTCTGGAAGTGTGTATTGATAACATCTTTGCGTTTTTGTTTAGTGCAAGAGGAAATTACTTTATAGTTTTATTTCTCCAGTGTTGTACATTTCATGTTTGGATTTTGGGGTTCCCAGTTTAATTATTATCTGACCACGGAAGTTAGCCTACACGTAGCCTCGGTAATTTTTGTGGGTGGGGCTGGGGGCGTGGCAGGGGTGGGACTAGGGGCGGAGAATGGGTGGAGCATGGCGAGCCACAGGTGTCGGGTTTTTCTCGGTGAAAAAGTTGGTAACCCTAGCCTGCCAGATGGCAGCCTCTGAGGTGGAAGAAGTTCCCTGTCAAAGCCATCGGCCCCCGGACATACAGGGCCGACATTGGAATCAGCCCTGTATGTCAAGGGCCGATGACCGCCCACTGTCTGCACTAACACCACCCCGATCTGCCCCTTCTCCGTACAACAAGCGAGCCTTGGAATGACCCCCTTAATTTTGAATGTAAAGTGCTCTGAGTGAAGGATAAAATGGTATATAAAGACTGTTAAATAAATAAATGATTATAAAGAAAACTGAAAGGAAAAGAGGACATTTGTTTTCTGGTCGACACATCAATGCATGCCTTTTCTTACAAAACAAAAGGCAGGGAGGTGCATATAGCATGGGATAGATGCCTCAGTCCTAAAGTTTTGTTGGGGTATGTGTCTATTTGGCCACTGCTATCTATTTCAGGAATGTGAATGTTTCTAAAATTGGGCCAAAACTTTCACACAGCTGGCATTTTTTCATCCATTTTGACCTGGACATCCCAGATTGCATCTAGACATCATTTCTAAAATGTGCCTTGTCACATATTCAAAGAGGCCATTTTGGGAGCCTAACTCTCAAAGTTAGGAGCTTTATTGATTTCAATCTGCTTGGAGTTTGACAAAAACAATTGGTTCACCTTAAAAAGAGGGTGTTTCTTTCAAATCTACAGAACATCAAGTGAATTTTGCTGTTTCCAGGCAACTGTCTGTTACAATTAAACAAATCACTTCAACAAACTTTGCATGGGTTCCTCAGACTGATAGAATACTCTTATAGAAGCGTGTACATTCCTAATTCTTACCTGGAGAGTACTTTTGGAACTGGTATGCAACATGTTACAGGGAGAAGAAGAAAACTAGATCTGTGAGCATCCTCCTAAGTGTAGAATTCAGAAAGCAATTACAATTGATTCTTTTAAATTTCTCTGTCAGGGAAAGTATTGCTCTGGGATTTATTTTTTTTTCCAGATTTGTTTTTAGCATCTACAAAATAGCACCAGGATTTCTCTCTAAACAGCTTGGCTAACAATATTAAAGGCATTTCAGCAGAATCTATATTGCTATGGCATAATTTTTCCCAGCAGTGCCATTGCAAATTCACCTAAAGTGCTAGGTTGATCCCTTGGGCCTACTAGATACAAGTACTGTTAAAGCTTTTCCAGTAAGAAAGTGGAGTCAAATTTAATCGTAGTTCTCTTAACAAGTCACAGATGAAAGACTACTCACATTTTGCATTATGTTTTAGTACAGGCTTTTCATTTCCACTTCAGTTTCTACAAAGTCATAGTACAATTCCATCCAAACTCTTCTGAACTATCATTTATTTGTCTAGTTTCTGTTAAAGAACTCTTGAACTTTTCATCCAATTTCAGTGGTCCCAAGTTCTTGCATTTTATTTCCTCCTAATATCTTTGTCATTTGCAATTTCTTCTGATTATTCTCTACGTGTATAGAGGTCAGAGTACACTGTGATGTCATTGTGCATTTTCAAAATTGCCTCATCATAGATCCTATCACATATACAAAACTTCAGAGAGATCATTCGGATCACCATAAGAACATAAGAACATAAGATATGCCATACTGGGTCAGACCAAGGTTCATTAAGCCCAGTATCCTGTTTCCAACAGTGGCCAATCTAGGTCATAAGTACCTAGCAGTTGCCCCAAAAGACACAGGTTCCGCAATGCTTGTACTGGGACAAGCAGTGATATCCTGGGTCCCTTCTTGATAATGGTTTATGGACCTTTCCTCCAGGAACTTGTCCAAACCTTTTTTAAACCCAGCTACCCTAACAGCCTTTACTACATCCTCCGGTAACAAATTTCAGAGTTTGATTACACGTTGAGTGAAAAAATATTTTCTTTTATTAGTCTTAAATAGTTTACCCTGTAGCTTTATTGCATGTCCCCTAGTCTTTCTTTATTCTAATAACGTAAACAATCGATCTACGTTTACCCGTTCCACTCCGTTCATTAATTTATAGACTTCTATCATATCTCCCCTCAGCCGTCTCTTTTCCAGGTTAAAGAGCCCTAAACATTTTAGCCTTTCTTCATAGGAGTATCCTTCCATCCCCTTTACCAGAACTGAAATGTGCCCATAGCTTTCTGTTTCATTTCAAAGCCAAAGACTTATCACCCCCCCCCCCCCCCTCGTATTTAGGTGAGTTTTGCTCCAACAATAGTGCCTGTTCTGTATGACCATCTCTTCATCACTCCATATGCTTTCATCTAAAACTGTGCAGGTCTTATGTTCTTATGAAGGGTATGTGCCATGAGACCCCTGCAGGAATGAATCTACTGCCGACAAGATCCTTTTCTTCCAATGGATGGCATAAATAGAGGTAGAATCACCTAGTGGAGTGTTCCTAATTCCTGCAGGCATAAGAGAGGACCAAGTGGCAGAGGAATCATATGGTGCCGAGACAAGATGAGACCCAAGTGGCACGAGATGATAGGGGAAGGAAGGAAATAGGTTAAGAGGAACAGGAAGGGAAGGTGTGAGGAGAGGAAAATAAAACAAAGGGGAAGGGGGAGCAGAAGAGATGATTTATACTCCACATCAGTTTGAAAACACTGCACCCGGTAATTCATTACTCAGGCAGTCACTCAGAAATATCCATCCAATGACACATGAACATACACACACACACACACACACACACACACACACACACACACACACACACATACAAACACAGACCCTACATACAGATTTATGAACTATGAGGAGAACTAACTGTAGATGGAAGGAACGTTTGCTTGAAGTGCTTAAGAAGATTATTTTGGTTGTCTGCAAAATTATTGGAACATGTTACAAAACAATAAGAAACTATTAGAACAAAAATACTAGTGCATTAGAAAGATAATTGCTTCTGTGTTCTACATGCTGGAGGTAATTTATAAAGTCATATCTGCATATATGTGGGTACATTTCTGCATGTACATGGGTAAGTAACTTCTTATTAGATGCCGACTGGCCTAAATGTCTGCCCTTGCCCTTTTATATGATAGCACACACTTTGCCAGTAGGTAAACACCCAAAAATAATCCCAAACTCAGAAATACATAAATACCCACCCAAAAATCGCCGAAAAAATCCCCAGTGAAACGCTATTTTTTACTCTTTTTGTCGGATCACACCGAGGGAGGATGAGAATGGTATCTTAACCCCATCAGACAGATGTGATCCGTTTTATTCACAAAAATGTTCTTTGGTAAATAATCAATTTAAAACAACCAACTTATCTTCAATGGGTCTAGAAGAGAAGCCCAACTCATCCCATGTATCAAACATCAAAATCCTGGGACACGACGTGCACGTTTCGGGACACCAAATCCCTGTATCAAGTGCTCCAACGTAGGTCAAACAGGCATTGTTCTTCTTACAGAAGTGGTTAAACAAATGGTGTCATTCCATTTTAAACTGCCGGTTATTCGCCGTCATCCAATCTCTAGAGTTACAGCAGGAACTTGGAGATTAGAAGGACAAGGCAGACTAGGAAAGTGGGTGTGAATGGTAGGAGTAGGGGTGGTTAAAGGCTGTGGGTAAGAGTTAAGAGTCAGAAGAAAGGGAAGGGGGCTGTTGAGGGGATGAGACAGAGGATGGGGGACCCGTCCTTGAAGAGGCTGAGGAAAGGTGGACATTGAAGCAGTGAAAGGAAGAATTAGATACTGGGTAGAGGGTATAAAAAGAAAAGACCTGGAAACAGGGGCGGAGATATGTGACATTAAAAGAACTGGATATTTGAGGCAGAGGAAAGTAGATGAGGGCACAAAGGTTTGAATACAGAGAATATAAATGAAGGATTGGAGAATGGTGAAGGAGCGGAGACTGGGAAAGGCATGAACGAGGGGCAAAAGGGGTACTGGAGAAGTGAGAATAGGAGATAGAAAGCAGATAGGTAGGGGAGAAGTGAAATAGGGAGATTGAAGATGGAAGAGGGGTGAGAGAAGGGGATAAAAAGGACTAAGGGGCTTGTTTACAAAGCCGCGGTAGCGGTTTCCGATCGTTATTGGAGCCGTGACCCAATTGATTTCAATGGGTCTGCGGCTCCGATAACGATCGGAAACTGCTACCGCGGCTTTGTAAACAAGCCCCTAAAATTCAACTAGGAATGTATAAAGAGGCAGAAGAGAAAAATGGAGATACAAGTTGAAATGGACAAAAAGAGATGTAGAGGGGCAAGGGAAGAATATAGAAAGAGAGAAGACAAAAATGGACTTGGGAAAGGACATAGGAGAAGGCTGATAACTGGATAAAAGAAACCAAGAGTAACCCAGTTAGATAAATGACATGATCTGATCCAACAAAGGTACAAAAAAAGTGGTTTATTCTGAGATTTTAGTGATTGGAATATATCAGCTTCTGTAATGGGCATTTCTTCTAGTTTTATTTTTGCTCAGAACAGGAAGAAATACATTTTACTCATATTCATTATTCTATTGCTCACAATCTGGTTTCTTGAGGTTACCATTGAAAGTTTTGTCTGCATGTTTATGATGTTAATTCCCTATTCCTTATTCCTTATTCCATATTAGATAAGGATCTGTCTCTTTTCCGTATGCATGACGGAATTGTAGTGGTTCTGCTAGCGTGCACTGTCTGTAGAAAGAACTGTTCTAGTTTGGTTTCTTCTGTTTCCATAGTAGAAGGTATATTGAGGGTTCTAGGGCTTGGTGTAACATCTGCCGAGTTGTCTTTTCATAGAGGTTTCTGCTGCTTGACTCCTGGGAGTTAGCGCTGTCATGGTATGGTAAAGTCAGGGGCGGCTCTATAATGAGGCAAGGTGAGGTGGCTGCCTCAGGTGGCAAATTTTGAGGGCGGCAAAAATGCCCCCAAAACAGCCGCCTCACTTCGCCTTCAAAAATTAAAAAACAAAAAAACCCCAAGCACACAAGTTGCTGCCGCTGCTGAGTCCACTTCTCGGCAGCAGCAGACTGGCTCTCTCTTTCCTATGGCAGCCACGGCTCCTGCTTCTTAGAGCCACGACTGTGCTACTGCTAGTGATTGTTGTCAGTTTAAACCAACTTCATACCATTGCGGAGCCTTCTTGACGCCTCTGTGAAGGAACCCGTGCAACTGCATCCCGCCCCCAAAGGAAGTAATTGTAGGGGTGTACTTCCTTTGGGGCCGGGATAGAGTTGCATTACAAACATATTTAAAAAACATAAAATCAACCATTTTATATACGCTGATGACATTATGCTCGCCATCCCCATAAACTCTAACAACCCTAAATATGACAACTTACTTGAATGCATGAATGAGACCACCACATGGCTTGAAGACAACTATCAAAGCATCAACTTTAAAAAGACAGAAGCAATGTTTATAACGAGAAAGCCAGACGCTGATCACAATTACCCAACAACAATCACAATAAACAAAACAACTATACCTGTTAAAAAGGAGGTAAAATACCTAGGACTAATATTAGACCACTCACTCACCATGCTTCCTCACATAAAACAGACAGTAAAAACGATATTCTACAAACTCAAGACAATACAACACCTAAGACCCCTCCTTGACACACATGATTTTAGATCAGTAGTCAATACCCTCATCACCCCCCACTTCAACTATTGTAATAGTCTCCTAAATGGTCTCCCGCTAAAGAGCATCTACCTACTACAAAGAGCCCAAAACATATGCGCCAAGATGATCTCAAAAGCTAAACTAACTGACCACGTGACCCCAATACTGTTAGACTTGCATTGGCTCCCTATAAGTAGCCAGATAAAATATAAAATCCTACTAACTACCTTCAAATTCCTTAATAACATCTCCCCCTCACACCTGTCCACCCTAATACACCCCCCATCAGAAACTAGAATGCGCAGACAAAACACAACCCATTCTCTCAACATAAAAACAACCTTCAGAAAAACAAAAGCAACCACAAGTGATAGAGCCTTCTCCTTCGCTGCCCCCACTCTTTGGAACGAACTCCCACTAACTCTTTGCCTGATGAAAGACCTTCATCAATTCAAAAAGAACTTAAAACCTACCTCTTCATGAACCATTTTGAAATCCCCTACCAACAGAGAACCTCCCCCCAAAAATCACAGAAACACATCCACAGTACTCAAGATAGGACAAACGACTAACACAAGAAAACCTTACAGTACTTATCTATTCCACCCACTGTGGAAAAGTCTTATCCAAACTGTTGTTTTACTGTTCTTGTAAATAGTCACTTGTAATTAGTTCTGTTATGTTCCATGTAATATTACCTGTATATAGTTCAAAACTCTGTTCCATGTAAAGTATACAGAAGTATACAACATTTTGTTAACTGTTCCATGTAAACCGCCCTTGATCTCTGGAAGGGGTGGTATAGAAGACATTGTTAAATAAATAAATAAATAAAACAATCGCTAGCAGTAGCACAGTCTCAGCTCTAAGAATCTGGAGCTGCGATTGCCATAGTAAACAAAGAGCCAGGGGCTAGGAGAAGAAGGGAGATACTGGACATGGGAAGAGGCATAGGGGGAACGGCCATAGGGAGAATCAAGGAGGGGAGATGGAGTGTCAGATGCAGGGAGATAGGAAGGGAGAGGACAGATATGGAAGGATAGGGAGAGAAAGAATGGCTACTGGATGGAAGGAAAGAGAAAGAGACACTAGATGAAGGGTGAGAAATGGTGAACATCAGGGGTGGTTCTTCCATTAGACCGTCTGAGGCGATCGCCTCAGGTGGCACTCCGACGGGTGTGGCACTCCCAATGCTGGCGGCACTCCGGATGTGTTTTAATTTTAGATTTTACAGCCTCTGGCCTGCCTCTGATTTCCCACATTGGAAGGCAGAGGCAGGGTAGAGGTGGCAACATCTAAAATTAAAAATACCGGAGTGCCCCCGCTGCCACTGGATGAGAGGTGCAGGTGGAGGGAATGGGGACAGGAGGAAGACAACAAGGAGAGACAACAGTGAGTGACAGGGGGGGGGAAGAGGGAGACAGGGGACATGCTGGACAGAGGAGGAGACAGGGGACACGATGCTGGACAAGGGGAGACAGGGGATATTCTGGAGAAAGGGGGAGACAGGGGACATGCTGGAGAAAGGGGGAGACGGAGGGACAATTGCTGGACAGTGTGTGGGTGTCCGAGGTGTTGTGGTGGTGGGCTACACGTGCACCCTTCCCCAACAGTGTACCATCAGTCAACACCAGTGGATCATTTGATTTCACGGGCCTTTCGGTCCAAAAATCTCCAATTGGGCTCATCCCAGCCATATGCTACTGCTGGCACGCTCACCTTAGCATACTGTGTGGGTGTGTTTCTTAGGGTTGGCTGTGTGTTGGTACAGTGTGCAGGCATGTTACATTATCATGTGGTATGCGGGGTCTGTACACCTGGGGGGGGGCAGTGATGACTGTGCTATCTCTACCTTACTGCTGTTTACCATGTGAATATTGTGGACATGTGTTGTGTATTGTGAGCAGACCTGTGTCTTGTGTTGTGACATATGACTGTTGGACCGCATTTTTCAGATCTCAGATATTGCCATGATGTGGACATGCATCAACAGTGGCTGGACATGGTTACATGGTGATTCTTCCAATTGGGGTGATATCGTCTCCCGTCACTGATTGACCCAGGGGATCCAAGACATACACCTGCTGCACGCAGATGGTAGGTTTAACCTTTTCGGGGGGGGGGGATGACATCAGGCTTTACATGTTAATGATTTATGGTTTGTTTCAGAGATATTTCATGTTGCCTCTCTGTTCACAAACGCTGATGCGCATGGGGTGGCGCTGTGATACACTTGTGTAACATGGGCATGGCCATGGACATGAACACATCCATGTTACAGACGTGTCTGCAGTTCCAATTCCACATCTGACCAACCTGCACTGTGTTCTGTGTTGTGCTCATGTTATGTTTGCCTGTGTGTCGTTTTATTATGTGCATATTCATGGTTGCCTGTCTGCATTTTGTGCTGCTGTTGCACACTTCATACCAATACATTATTTCTACTCTTCTGACAGGGCAGAGAACAAACTGGACATATCCACTGGAGCGCATCCGGCATCACAATCGTCCACCAGTTGGGGGACACACCACCATGGAACTATCCCTGGAAAAACAGTGCCATAGGATGTTTGACCTCTGCAAGTGGGACACATGCCTAGGATGGACAGTATTACTTTTGGATTGCTACTTTGCAATACACTGTTGCTGCCATGCTCTGGCTGAGAGTCGTGCTCATTGCAGGGGACACACCTTTCATGTACTGTGGCATGTACCTTTCATGTACCTTTCATGTACTGTGGCATGTACCTTTCATGTACCTTTCATGTACTGTGGCATATTGGGATGTGACACTTGACTATGCATGCCCAGGGTTGCAAGGATAGTCTTCACCTGACATGTTGGATTTCAGATACGCTTTGGACTTTGCACACTGTGTACTGGTCCCCACGTGTGCAGCAGGGACTGATATTGTCACTGTATGTTGCACATTCCTCCACAGTTGTGGTGTTGTTGTGTTTTGGCCATGTGTGTGACATGGAACACAGGATACGCTAATCTGTTTGTTTCAACACAGGCATACAGCCATGCATGTGGCATAGGGGGAGCGATGGAGAGGTCCTGTTGTCTATGTCCACCTACTCTCCACCAGGACATGATACAGGTTTTGCCACAACACCGCTTTAATGACCGCCAGCATCCTGGATTGATGTTTTCAATCACCAAGGGTGTTTCCGTGCATGTGTGGCGTCACTGTAGCATGTTGAGATGTACATGGTGCATGTGCATATGACTGAGTATGTTGGAGAAACACAGCACGTGGTAATATGGCTTCTGTGTGGTTTACTGTAACATGTTTGCCCTTAATTTCCATCTCTCTATACTGTTTCTTGAGTTTGTTTACTGTACAGACGTGATGCTCTGCATTGATTTACAGACCTTGCATTGCATGTCTGCACAGTCCTATTTATCCCCTGAGGTAACGACACTCACATTGCCCCGTTATATTTGGAGTGTTGCAGTGTGAGTGTCTGTTGTCTTCCTTCAATTGTGCATTCCCTGTACCATGATATATTTGTACAGACACTGTCTACACACCAACCAGTGCAGGGAGATCTCCTGCATGGTGTTATCTCTGCATGTTTCTGCAGGTAGTTTTCATTTGAATTCTCTCTGTGTTGATGTGCCTCTGCTACCTGTTAGCATATCCTCATTGTGCATTTGATGATTGTTTAGGGTTACATTGTTGCAACTTTGATTCCTATATCAGGCATTATGTGAGAGCTGAAACATTACTTTCAATATGTTTTTTTCAAATTACAACGTGTTAACAATAGATGCTGTTTTCATTTGTGTTCCTCCTGTGTTGCCAGATAGATATGTTTTGGGGAACAGGTCATGATTGATGTGTGTTGGTCCCTCATCATGCACTGCCTACTGTCTACATGCACTATATGTGAGTAACACATTTGAGGCGTGCAGCAGCATGTGGGGGTGGGGACCTATTAAATGGTGCATACCATGCACATGCTGCACATTATGTCTCCTGCCCTTCATTTTGTAGACGGGCCAGTGACCTTTCTGTAGGATGTGGGTTGCTGCCCTGCTAAATGTGTTTCCGTGTTTCACCTGGGATCCACTTACCTTGATATTATGATGGCGGTATCAGTATCAACACTATCTGTGAGGATTAACCCAAATAAAAATATGTGTTTGATATACATTTGTCTCTGCTGCTGCTTGATCATGGTGACAAACATACAGTACAATGTGTGCCTTTGAGTCAGTCCTGACTCCTTGTGACCCAGAGACTCCAGGGTTTTCTTGGCAGTGTCACTGGAAGTAGATTGCCAGGCCTTTCTTCCAAGGTACTGGAGGGTTACATGATTTGCCCAAGGCCACATGGAGTGTTAGTGGGAGTTGGACCCTGGTTGCTTGGTAACCAAGCCAGTTTCCTAACCACTAGGCTACTCCTCCGCTCTTTGCTCACATTGACACTTGTATCTACTGATTTGCTGGTCATGTACATGGCCCACTTGTGCTCACATCCTTGTACGGTGGCAGTTGTGTATCTGCCAGCCATTTACCACATCACTGGGTATTACAGGTTCCCATACACACCCTCCCTTTCGGGTACTATTTTTGCATTGTGCTCAGTGTGCTCATTGTGGTTGTTTGGGGTAGTGGTTGCAGGCATGTGTTATAACGCGATAGGTTGCAGGTTTGGTCCCCAGATAGGGTTTATCCTTTTCTTCTCTGTTGTTCTAACATGACCATTAGATACCAGCAGGTTCATCACCTCTGCACACACCCTTCCATCTCTTCAGTGTACACCAAGGTGTGTCCTCTGTGCTGCCTAGCCATCACATATTAGGTGTTACATATGTCTCTTTCTTTATGGTGTTTACATGGCAGTCCGCTTGGGGGTTTGGTATTGCTGTGGTTCAGCTGGTGTGTGGTATACCTGTTTGCATGTTCAATTCTCACCTGTCCTGTTCCAGATTTTGCAGCAGCTCCACAGAGCATTCTCTGCTGCCCTTGGGGTTTAGGTACTTTCCTCTTTTGCATGCTGTATTCACTGCATAACATTTCATTGTGTGTGTGCATGTAGTTCTATGTGGCTCTGGTCCCAATTACAGACTGTGATCTGATCTGTACACAGCAAATCTGCATGTGCATTTCAACATGGTTACTGTTGGGGGTTTGCCTGTCCTGACAGCCAGCAGGCGTCTTGTCTGCTGCCCTGCACTATTTTTGTATGCAGCCTTTGCTAATGCACTCACGTTGGTGGTGTGGCCTACCGGTTTGTGCATTGCCATTTGTGGTACTGGTCATAGGTTGACTTCCTCTCTGTTCTCTTTCATTTGTATGCCTGTCCTGCAGAACTACTTTTCATTCCTGTGACAGTCATATCTGTGCAGAGCTGTGCTGTGAGCACATTGTACCCTCATCACAGTTGTGAACCATCCTTCTGTCCATCTACGTGTGTTTGCCAGCTGTGTGTCATATTACCCTGATGTGCATGCTGCTACCCCACGTCCTGCACTCCTACACATTCCTGCATTGCAGCTCTCCCTGTTTGCCTCTCCTGTGTGTGCTCTGCATGGCACTGCTACTCCACTGTCATCCTGACATTCCACCTATCCTGCCACTTCTACCTCCTCTGCTGCACACATCTTCCCATCCTCTGCCACACACTGTCATTATTGCATAGTACATTACCATTGCTCTGTGCATAGCTACAGCTGCCCCCAAAATGTCTGTCCATTTTTCTAACTGCCACATGGGCTGGGAGTTGCTTTGTCTGGTCCATCAGCTCTGATCTACATCCTTCCATTACTTATGCATTGTCTTTCCTTGCTGCTCTGTGCAGTGTTTGGGTTACGTGTGTGTTTGGCACATACCTCTCTTGCCCTTTTAATTGGGGGACCTTACTGCTCCTGACCAAAGTTTTTGGGTTCACTTATACATCCTTGGGGCATCTTATGGCACACCTTCGGTTCAGGCAGCTTCTGGGGTGCCTACTATGGTGCCTTGGGAGTTGGCAACCTTTCAACATGGCCTCTGGAGGGCATTATACCCCACCTTTGCTGACGTGGTTGTTTCAGATGTGCCTGTTGGTGCACCCTAAAAGGTGCATTACTTTATGGCACTAGGGTACAGTTATTTTTAGATGGCAGCACAGATTGTTAGCAGAAAAAGGAATTGCCTCTGCCAACTTTATTCATTAGGTGCACTGGGGACTTGAACTCATGACCCCTGTACCATCAGTCAGTGTATTAACCATTGTACTCTACAGCCCTGTTGCAATGTTTGCAGGTCAGCGCACCTACTTACGATTTCCATTCAATAACATGCACAGTGCTGCCATCAAAAACAGTGCTGTGACTCATAGGGTACCCTATACAGCACCTTATAAGGCTCCTTATGGGCAACATTATAGGGTGCCTTGGCAGACAGTGCACTTTATGATATGCCCTCTGGAGTGCCTTATGCGGCACCTTATGTTACGGCACTTTGAGGGTGTGTTTGCTGGCAGCACAGATTTAAATAAAACTGGCACATGCCTCAGACAGCACTGGGTAAAAGTATTATTATTCATCTGGCCCACTTGGGAATCAAACTCAGGACCCCTGTAGCATCAGTCACTAACCATTGTACTACACCTCTATTGCTATATTTACAGCTCAGTGCGCCTACTTAGGATTTCCATGCATTAACATGCGCAGTGCTGCCATCAGAGACAGTGCTGTAACATTGCGGTGCCTCATAGGGCACCATATACAACACCCTATACAGCGCCTTATAAGGTTCCCCATGGGCAACATTATAGGGTGCCTTGGCAGACAGTGCACTTTATGATATGCCCTCTGGAGTGCCTTATGCGGCACCTTATGTTACAGCACTTTGAGGGTGTGTTTGCTGGCAGCACAGATTTAAATAAAACTGGCACATGCCTCAGACAGCACTGGGTAAAAGTATTATTATTCATCTGGCCCCACTTGGGAATTGAATTCAGGAACACTGTAGCAGTAGTCAGTGTACTAACCATTGTACTACACCTCTATTGCTATATTTGTAGCTCAGCGTGCCTACTTAGGCTTTACGCGTGTTGACGCACGCTGCTCCCTTTCCGTGCGATATTGTGCAATGCACACATTAGCGCGCATTAACATGTGCTTGTTACTTTTTGACCGGACCGCCCACTCCTTATATGGCATCCTGCACACTAACGCCGGGCGCACATTAAGAAGGTTTAGTAAACATACCCCCATGTTCACAAAAAAACAAGAAAAAACACAGACAGCAAGACGTAACTGAAAAGTCCTTTATTTGCAAACAGGACATTTTCAGTTATGTCTCGCTCTCTGTGTTTTTCGTAAGTATATGCCATTGACTGACCTGCATTGCATGTACCTTTCCCGATTGACCATAGACATGGATTTTCAAAGCATAACAAGATACTATTGGATTCACTTTTTCTGATTCGCCATATGTATTTTAGGTCAGCTACTATCTGCTATGGTTTTAGAGGTCAAAGCCCAATGTTTTCTATGCAAGGTGATGTTTTGCTAATTGAACAGGGTGTGAAAATAAAGGCCAATACACTTTGGAATAAAAATAATCAGTTTATTTATAAAATAAGGAAAAGGTAACTTGAAAGCAATTAATTCACTTAGTCACCTATAATTAGTTAGAAAAGATAACTTGAAAGCAAGCAATTCACTTATCTACAAACAGTAAGATACAGGAAAATGATACATCACCGACAGAGCCATTAACGTTATCTCATGCCACACTTTGACTATATGGATCCTGGATTCAGCCAGGTGAGAGAGAGACTTCTCAGTTGGGAGGCTTCTAGGCAGCGCACGTGTTCTCTCAATAGCCAGAGGGTAGAGGGTGAAGCAGATAGGTGCACAGGTGGTGTTCTCTTCGATTCTCCCTGTTGAAGGTAAAGGCCAAGGCAGAGAAGCTCGCATCTTGGAGATGAATGCATGACTGTGTATATGGTGTCATCGAGAGTGTTTTGGTTTCCTGGACCATAGGATGCTGTTCCAAGGGTTGCAGAGCAGAGATGGTGTCCATCTGTCCAAGAAAGATTGATGTGTCTTCAGTAGCAGACTGGCTAAACTACTGAAGAGGGCTTTAAACTAGATTTGTTGGGATGGGTGAAGAAAGCCCCCAGCTAAGTGAAAGCCCCCAGGTAAGAGAAACATTAAATACCTTTATGAAAATGGGTAAAAGGGGCAACATTTGGAAAGTGGTGTGTATTAATGCCCATAGCATGGAAAATAAGATCCCAGATGTTGAAACTTTAATGGGAGTGGCTGACTTGGATTTAGTGGCAGTTACAGAAATATGGTTCACAGAAAACCATGACTGGGATGTAACTATACCAGACTATACTTTATTCAGAAAGGACAGGATAGGAAGAAGGGGAGGAGGAGTGGCACTATATGAAAAAAAATAACATTAAAGCTTTGGAATTACAGAGTTTAAAAGGGAGAGAGGAGGCACTGCGGGTTAAACTAGAAAGAGGGAAAGAGAAATTCTATTTGCATTGGTGTGATATACAGACCTCCCTCACAAGAGGAAGGGGTGGGTGGAGAGTTAATTGAAGACATATACACATTGCTAGGAATGGGGAAGTGCTACTGATAGGGGATTTCAATATGCCAGATGTTGATAGGCACATTCCTGCTGCAGTATTATCTAGAAGTAAGGGGATCCTGGATTCTCTACAGGGAGAACTATTCAGGCAATTGGTAGCAGACTCCACACGTGAAAGGGCCATACTGGACTTGGTGCTTACCAATGGTGAAAGTGTTTCTGATGTTATAGTGGGAGATCATTTTGCATCCAGTGTTCACCAGATGGTGTGGTTCAGTATTAGGACTAGGGCTGATAGAATCCATTCAAAAGTAAGGGTCTTAGCCTTTAGGAAAACTAACTTTACCAAGATGGGCCAATACCTCAGGGAGTCATTAGTGGGATGGCAACAGCTGGGGGATGTAGAAAAACAGTGGACAAAACTGAAAGGGGATATTTTAAGGGAAACCAACCTTTTTGTTAAAATGGTAAATAAAGGTAAAAGGAAAAGGAGACTGCTATGGCTTTCTAAAGAAGTAGCTGAAAAGTTGAAGAAAAAGAGGGAGGCCTTCATAAAATACAAGAGATCACAGAGAGAGGAAAACAGGCATCTATATTTGGAAAAACTTAGAGAAGCTAGCAAAGTAGTCAGGAAAGCAGAGATTCAAAAAGAGGAAGAAATAGGCAATTCAATAAAATGAGGGGATAATATATTTTTCAGATATGTTAGTGAGAAGAGGAAGGGCAAAAGTGGTATTGTCAGACTCAAAGGTGAAGGGGATGAATATGTAGAAGCTGATGAGGATACAGCAGAATTGCTTAACAAATATTTCTGTTCTATATTCACAGATGAAGAACCAGGAACAAGACCTCAGAAAACACCCACAAACAAGAACAGAAGTGAGGGGCATCTTGAACAATTTTCAGAAGACTGTATTTGTGAAAAACTAGCTCAACTTAAAGTAGACAAAGCGATGGGACCGGATGGGATACACCCTAGAATACTAAGGGTACTTGGGGACATTCTAGCAGCTCCACTGACTGACCTTTTCAATGCCTCGTTGGAGTCGGGAGTGGTGCCAAAGGACTGGAGAGAGGCTCATGTGGTGCCTTTACACAAAAGCGGAAGTAAGGATGTGGTTGAAAACTACAGGCCGGTTAGTTTAACTTCGGTGGTGAGTAAATTATTGGAAACGTTGCTGAAAGAGAAAATAGTGAGGTTTCTGGAGTCCAGCGGATTACCGGATCCGAGGCAGTATGGATTCAACAGAGGTGGGTTTTGTCAGACAAATCTGATTGATTTCTTTGACTGGGTGAACAGGGAGTTGGACCGAGGGAGAGCCCTAGATATGGTGTATTTAGATTTCAGTAAAGCCTTTGACACTGTTCCTTACAGGTGACTTATAAACAAACTGAGCACCCCAGGGATGGACCCTAAAGTTACTGCTTGGATTAGAAATTGGTTGATTGGGAGGTGACAAAGGGTACAGGTAAATTTTAGCTCACTCTAAGAAGGAAGTTACCAGTGGTGTTCCCCAGGGATCTGTCCTTGGTCCGATTCTTTTTAACATCTTTGTTAGTGATATAGCGGATGGGCTGTCAGGTAAGGTTTGCCTCTTTTCGGATGATACCAAAATCTTCAATAGAGTAGACACCCAGGAAGGTTAAGATAACATGAGGAGGGATCTAGCTAAGCTTGAAGAATGGTCTAGAATTTGGCAGCTGAGATTTAATGTTAAAAAATGCAAGGCCATTATTTGGGCTGCAGCAATCCAAGGGAGCAATATAGTATAGATGGTGAAGTACTTTTGTCCACTAAAGAACCTCAGTGTGGTTGTGTCTGATGATCTTAAAATAGCTAAAGAGGTAGAAGAGGTGACAGCAAAAACTAGAAGGATGCTTGGGTGCATAGGGATAGGAATGGCTAGCAGAAAAAAGGAGGTGATAGTGCCTCTGTATACATCTTTGGTGTGACCTTATTTGGAGTATTGTGTGCAATTTTGGAGACCTCACCTTCAAAAGGATATAAACAGGATGGAGTCAGTACAGAGGGTGGCTATTAAGTTGGTTAGTTGTCTTCATTATAAAGCATATGAGGACAGACTTAAGGATCTTAATATGTACACCTTAGAGGAAAGGCAGAATAGAGTTGATATGATTGAGATGCTAAAATACTTCCGTGGCATAAGTGCACAGGGGGAGAGCCTCTTTCGATTGAAAGCAAGTTCTGCTGTGAGGGGACATGGAATGAGGGTGAAAGGGGATAGATTCAGGAGTGATATGTGGAAATATTTCTTTACGGAAAGAGTGGTGGATCCGTGGAATAGTCTCCCAGTAGAGGTGGTAGAAATGAGGACAGTATCTGAATTAAAAAAAAAAAAAACATGGGACAATCACTGAGGATCTCTAAAGGAAAAAAGAGGGACTGTTGTAGTTGTTGACTAGACAGTCTAGATAGGCCATGTGGTCTTTTTCTGTCGTCATTTTTCTGTTTCTATAGATGGAACCCCTTTTTCTCTTTGCTCTGGCTGAAAAAGGCACCCATTTTATTCTGTTTCAAGAGCAACCAGTAATTTTCCATCAGGTAACACACACACAGAATAGGATCAGCTGTCCCTTAAACACAATCAAAATGCTGGCCAGATGCCTAAGAATGCTCAAGGGAGGGGCATCTCCCATCTCCTGGTTCAGAAGCTCACAACTCAGTAGATGACCTTCACTTTATGAGAAAAAGCACAGTTGCTAAGGGAAGAAGCTTTTCCTTATCTACATCCTTGTATCAGGACTCCTTCTCATATGTTTCACATGATGTAGTTATCCAAGAAGATGTTTTTCACCAAATTGTACAGGAATCTCTCTCTTCCATAAAACTGAAGTTCAATTAACCTCTAACTCACTACTGATGCATAATCAATAGTCAACTTTAACTCATTTACACATTTGGTCCTTTGACTACTGATTATGCATATACGATACTGGCAACATAGTGGGGAATTTAGGCAGATGATACATAACAATAAAGCTGGGTATATGTTGAATAAAGCAACATACTTTAATCAATAAACAAATACAAATAATAATTCTTCGAATGATCTGTCTGAGGCTACCCATACTGGCCATCCAAATAACCAATCCCACCAATTAACAGTAATATTTGATACCTTTGGCTAGACTTGCAAAGCTTGAATATAAGACTGAATGGAAGTAGCATGGTTATTTAAATTAAAGCAACACATGCCTTCAAAATATTCACAACCATAATTATATTTTAAAAATAGGTAATCTATTGCTACTCGATTTTGTAAGACTGCCGTCTTAAATCTAAATAATTCTTGCAAAGCAGCTGAAGTATAATTAAGACTTTTTACCATGGCGTAAACTAAAGCATTAATTGTACAGGTGTGATATTTACCACTATAAAATAACCATCCTGTTGGCAACTTAACATTTCTACTATAACTAACTTGTAACATTGTATTATTTCAACTCATAGGGTTAGTTATATTTTTACATTTTTTTAGTTGTATTGCAAAAAACGTATTGCATCAATGTCATTAGCAGTTCCCCTTTGCATCTTTAGGTGCTGACATTTTGATATTTCATCAGGATTACATGCCATTTCATAACATAGGATGTGTCCTTACATCTTCTTTGTTTTCAAGACTGTCATTTTGTGTAGTTTTAAAATAGTTCAACAAGACTTGAGCCAGTTGCAGGAATTGCAATTAAGCATGCGGTCAATAAATCGACTGGACTATGCATGTCCTAAAGACAAAAGTTAGAAATGTTTCTAAGTAAGTTCAAATATTCTGAGGTTGTTCTAAAGCATTAATTAAATGCTTAGACAAATGCAATTCGGGCTGTGTAACCGAGGATAGCGTAAGCGGTGCACCCCCTCCGCCCCCTCCCCCAACCCCTCCTCCTCCCTCATCCCTTTTAATAACCACACTACAACATTGCTGGAATTCAACTGGTCACAATTTTATTAACAACACAACATTAATCAACAACAATTTACATCCCGCATCATAGCCCTCCCATCCACGGAACCAGGAATCACCAGCCATATGATTAGCAAGGTGACTTCCTTTTGCTTCCTCCGCGGACAGGCCCACAGCTATCTGCAATACCCACCCCTTCTTCCGGCTTCGCCATGTTACTATCAAAAGCACCCAGGGGTTATCCAGGTCGGGGGTACCCCACCCCCACCCTAGGTATTGCCCCAGGCTCTGGACCCTGGAAACCTCTGGGAAGCCGCCTACCCCCTTCCCCCCCCCAGCTGCAACACCCCAAACCACCCTCCTCTCCCCAAAGGGTGGGTGGGTGGGATGCCATCTCGTTTCTCCCACCACTCACTGGACAGTGCTTCTCCCTGTCCCCCCATGCTCCAGAAGCCTTCGCTCCTCCCTTTTCATTGGCTCCCGTGCACCTCAATCCACCGCGGGAGCCAATTACTTCAAAGGACGCCATCCTTCCTTCGCCCCTCCCTCATCTTGCTCTCTCACCACCTGCATGGAAGGCGAAGTGGATCCCCGCCCCGCTCCCCCGGTTACCAATGGCCAGGCAGGTATGCGGCCCCGCGGCCATTCCTTCATCACAAACTCTCTGGTAAAAGATTCTCCATTCACCAAAGACCAGGCTTGTAATGAATGCCCATGTCACTAAATGGCATACAAAAGCTTGCTGGAACCGATCTCGGTCCTTGATTGAAGTGTACTTGTCCATGGGTTTGGAAGGAGGGTCACACAGTTTAGACATAACCTAAAAAAAAAATGCATCCTTTTATTCCCACAAGTAATATTTGCTTGCTGATATATATTCCCATTTTTCTGAATTACCACTTCATCAGAATAATTTTTACTCCTATTTCTGTTTCTATCAATTTTTCTCTATCTATCAAAATTAACTTAGCATGTGACCTAATAGATACACCTCTTTTATCAAGTGCACAACTTACAAGGTATATCACTAATTATGCTTGTAATTTATTCTCCAAAAATGACAATATACAAAGTATTACTTAATCTTATTACTTAAGAGGTATCAAACATCAATATACAGAATTTGTTTATGGCAAATAAATAAAACTCATTTCAATTCTTAGGAAAGCTCTTTTATCTCAGATAATGGTTTGACTCTTTACCCTGAACATTGTATGATTGACATAGACATCTCAGCTCATAAAGACAGACATCAGGACACAAAACACAAAGGATCAAATACGTATGGGTCACCACACAAAATTCCAAGAATCATGCTCAACAAAATGCAATGCATTCATAATCACAAAACTTTCAAAAACATGGAATTTAAACCAATTAGAAATCCAGTTGTCATTGTTTACAACTTCTCCTTGTTAACACTTTGGGGTATGTTTACTAAACAGTGCTAATGTCGCAGCTATGACATTATCACGCGATACGTGATGTTATCGCATAATAATGGTGCATTACCATGAGAGAACATCACGTATCACATGACAACGTCTCCGGAGGCGTTAAGGTGCACAGAGGGTGGAGTAAGGCTCCCCAGAGGGTGGAGTAAGGCTCTCCAGGGCGGAGATAAGGGGTCAACGGGCGGCGAGTGGGTGGGGAGAGGCCCCATGCACACTAATGCTGTGAAATGAAGGTCTGAAAATTAGCGCCAGTGAAATCCTCACGCTAGAGGCACATTTGCAGGGGAGAGAGACAATTTCAGTCAGCAATGTACAGCAAAGACAGGGAAACCAAGAAAAGTGATAGTAGTGATACATGTGCAGCAACATCATAGTGCCCAAGTACGTTAGTGCACTATGGTGAGGTTGCAAATGGGGTACAGGGGGCTGCAGGTGGGACATGCAGTGTGGCAGCTGGGGCACCGGGTGGGCTAGGTAGATGCCTAGGTGACACATAGTATAAGAAAACATAACTTTTTACACAATAACAGACTCCTCAGTAAAGCAGAGTTTAATGTCTTTGCTTGGAAGTAAAGGGTGAAACCCTTCAGTAAGCACTCACACCCAACCTCTGTTTCACAGTTATTTTTATAGCAAATTTGGTAATTAATAAGTGTCAGGCTACGTATTATTTAGCCACATGGTCTCTCTTCCCAGAATGCAGACATACAGTAAGGAAGTCAGCAAATCATTACATACATCAGGCTACGTGTTATTATCCACGTAGTCTCTCTTCCCAGAATACAGACATACAGTAAAGGTGAATCAGCTTTGTGCCTCTGCCCCTGTGACAGGCTACGTATTATGTAGCCACGTAGTCTCTCTTCCCAGAATGCAGACATACAATAAAGGTGAATCAGTCTTGTACCTCTGCACATGTGACAGGCTATGTATTATTCAGCCACATAGTCTCTCTTCCAAGAATGCAGACATACAGTAAAGATGAATCAGCCTTGTACCTCTGCACCTGTGACAGGCTACATATTATTCAGCCACGTAGTCCCTCTTCCCAGAATGCAGACATACAGTAAAGATGAATCAGCCTTGTACCTCTGCATATGTGACAGGCTACATATTATTTAACCACGTAGTCTCTCTTCCCAGAATGCAGACATACACAATTATATTACAGAATGGTGAATGAATGGAATACAAGCCTTATATTACATTGTAAAAATAACATGTCACATTTGTTTATATCAAATCCCTCCCTCTTTCTTTTTAAAGTTTTCTTGTTACTTTTTACATTTACTCCACAGTTCCATAAGAAGCATCTAACTTAGATAACATTCTTCGTAACTCTCTCTCTTCCCTTTTATCATCCATTATTTACATTCTACCTTCGTGCACTGGAAATGATACTATCATTTGTTTAGTGCTTACTGTTTCTATCGATCTTTGAGTTAACCCTCCTATACACAGTATGATGCAACACCCCACCGTAATTAATATTCCAATTACAACAAGTACAGAAGTAAATATAGATACTACCATCCCTTTCCATTTCCCAAACCATGACTCCAACCATCCAGTGAGAGAGGTATCGTACCTGAATTTTCTGCCAATTCCTCTGCCAAGGTAGTTAGTCCTCACAGGGCTTTAGTGATAGTGCCATCAGGGGCCGTGTTACTGGGGATAAACATACAAAATCCCCCCCTGCCCAATATCACACATGCCCCCTTTTTCAGCCGCCAGTATATCTAAAATCATTTGGTTCTCCCAGGCCATTCTGCTAGTGGCGTCCAATTGTTCTGCAATCCCCTTTATTGCATCCCGGGTATAATTGATAATATATATAATTATTCCAATCTACATTTTTGTTTATCGTGATTACCCCTAACAGGGATTTGAATCCAGCTGCAATCTGGTTTCGTGCTTTATACTCATCCGGAACTTCTTGAGGGACTCCTATTGCATCTATATATATCCTGTCATCAAATGAGGCTCCCAAGGTACTTCTCCTTTCCCATTGTATTTGCCCCTTGTCCTGTTTTGTGAACGCCAAGGTGAAAGGAACTGCCAGTTGAACTATTGCACATGTTCCCAACCATAGGGTAGGCAATGTTGGTCTCAACATCCGCCCTCCACAGTACCACCACAGGTCTGCCCTAGGGATTACCAGGTTGGAGTAGTTCTTCTCTTCTCCTTCCATCCCTGTCATGTTTAGGCTTAGAACGCAGGTGTTCAGTTCCCCCACTTTTCTTGTATAATTCTTCCCTCGCCCGGTGAGACAGGCGGAGTAATTTCCAAACACTGCTGAAAATGTGGATGGAACTCTTACCTCCTTCAAGTCTGTAGGGGGAAAGAGCAAATTCAACAGTTTGCAACTTTCATTTCCCCAAGCCATTTTTTCCTGATACAGAGATATGAGGCATCTTACTCCATTGGGATCCGTATCCCACCTTAAGGGTAAGGTCACAACCTTGCAATGGGCCTTCTGGAGGCACATGCGTAGCAATTGCTATGGTTGAGACTTCCTACGGTATATTTAACCCATTCCACCCAGGCATTCACATCCCCATAACCCGTTTCCACCTCTAGAGTGTCCCTCAAATCTTTAATCTCCACTATTTTGACTACATTAGGGTCCTTATTAGGTTCAAAAGATATGCAGGGGAATGGTGTGGGGACCTGAGTCTGATTCTTGAGGGGTATTCTTCTCCTCAATCTTCCCAGGGGATCTTCCCCACTAATATCTATTCCTAGTCCATAGGTCCCATCCAGTGAGTCATCCCTTCCAAAGAGGGTGACCACAATGGGGTTGCAACTTCCTGGATTACATTGCTGAATATTATGTTTCTTTATTATTTTTATTTTCTTTTGAAATTGGTGTTTCTTCCCCTTTGGGGAAACCCAGCCTCCATCCTCGGTGGTCCACCAAACTTGGTCCATCCTCGGTGGTCCACAGGGCATCATGTACACAAGTGTCTGGGCATTTTCTGGACACACATACTTATGACTATTTCCCCACAACTTTTCTTAGTATCCCCATCACAACTTATCACTTATCAGACATCAAATTCTAGGCTCACTGGTCCATCTCCCTCTGGTACGGTTACAGTAAATATGTTAGGATGCATCCATCCCCATCATGTTCGTGTTTGTATTTGTTCATCAGTCCATCCCTTTCCCTGTCTTAGATCCCATGTCATTCCCCTTAACAGAGAAAGTGAACCCCCCCATCATAGCAACATCATCCACTTTTCTTTGTCCATGTTAGAATTTTTATTAGTCCTTGTTAACGAACTCCTTTCCTGTTCTTCTGTGTTTCCTTGGTATTTTCAGGCACAGAGGGTCAATAGTTCCCTGGACCTTCCATTGTGCATCTGAAGGAGCTTCAACCGGACCTTTAATTGTCCAACCTTTTTCCGCAGTTCCTACAGCAGTCTCAGTACTCAGTAAGACCAGGAATGGGCCTTCCCAGTCTGATTGCAATTTAGACTCCTTCCAGGATTTTATCAAGACCCACTGTCCTGGTTTGAGACCGTGAACTGCAAACTCCAATGGCACAACTACTCCAATGTGCCAACAATCCTTTATTCCTGAGAACAGATAACGAAGAGGACAGCCCAAGTATATATTCTTTAAGAAACTTATCTTTACTTTCAAACTGGGGAGATTCTTTTAATTGCCCCATATAGGGTAATCCAAATAACATTTTGTTGAGAGACAATCCTAAATCTTTCCAAGGGGCTGTTCAGATTCTTAACAATGCTAAGGGCAAACACTTAGTCCAAGGTAATTTTATTTCTAACATCAGTTTGGCTAACTGCTTCTTTACAGTCCGATTCATGCGTTCCACTCTCCGAGGAGGGTGGATGCCATGGAGTATGGAAATCCGAGGATACTCCCAGAGTTTCCATTATGTTTTGCAATACCTTGGCTGTATATGACTTCCCTGATCCGAGTCAATGTGACCTACCATGCCATATCTTGGAATGATTTGTTCCAAAACTATCTTTTCTACTCCTATTGCAGTGGCAGCTACCATGGGATATGCCTCCACCCATCCTGTCAAATGGTCCACTATTACCAAAAGTTACTTCACCTGCCCAACCAGGGGCAACTCAGTGAAATCAACCTGTATACTTTAGAATGGACTAAGACCTGGGTCTCTGTCTCCCTGCAGTTGTTTCCTAAGAACCATTTTGTTTATTTTCTTACAGGTTATACACCTCTCACAAACTTGCTTGGCTACTATGTATATTCCCATACACCCCAATGACTCTCTTATTTATTTATTTATTTAACAGATTTTATATACCGCTTTATTATTTCAATCAAAGTGGTTTACATTGAAACCCAAACTTGGTAATGTACACTAAAACAGGGACATTGATAACTTGGATTCTTCTGAGGCAATGGAGGGCTAAATGCCCTGCCCAAGACCACAAGGAGTGCTAGTGGGAATCAAACCCTGGTCTCTGGATTCCCAATCCAATGTTCTTAACCATTAGGCTACTCCTTCACTCTTGACGTAGAATGGCCATAATTTCTCTCATCGTGTGCGTGTTTGTTTATCATCTGCCTGCCATCGGGTAAAACCCATTTCCCACCTTTCAGTTTCTACTGCCCCTATATCTTCAAGTTTTCATTTTTCCCTTTCAGTAAATAAGAACATAAGAACATATAATATGCCATACTGGGTCAGACCGAGGTCCATCAAGTCCTGTATCTTGTTTTCAACAGTGACCAAGCTACAGTAGGTCATAAGTACCTAGCAGTTTCCCCAAAAGACACAGGTTCCTTAATGCTTGTATTGGGTCAAGCAGTGATATCCTGGGTCCCTTTTAATAATGGTTTATGGACCTTTCCTCCCAGGAACTTGTCCAAACCCTTTTTTTTTAAGCCCAGCTACACTAACAGCTTTTACTACATCCTCCGGTAACAAATTCCAGAGTTTGATTACACATTGAGTGAGAAAAATAATATTTATTTTCTCTTATTAGTCTTTAATAGGTTACCTTGTAACTTCATTGCATGTTCCCTAGTCTTTTTATATTCTGATGATGTAAACAATCAATCTACGTTTACCCATGCCACTCCATAGGAAGGCAGCTGGGTTTAAACACTGATCTGTGGTCAACACTAGGTCATCTTTTCCATTAATATTGCTTCATATTTCAGGATTCATGAATCAGTGAGCCACCTCCCAGCCTTCTGGGTTGAGATGGTTCTCACTTGATGTGGGGTACTTACTACCAGGGCCCCTCTGAACGTCAATTTCTTACTCTCTTCTACTAATAGGGCTATTGCTGCTACTGTCTGAACACATTCTGGCCATCCCCTTGACACTGAATCTAAGATTTTAGATAAATATGCTACTGGTTGTCTGTTCCCTGCCCATTTTTTTTTTTTGAGTGAGGACCCCTAAGGCTACACCCCCATTTACAGTAACAAACAAATGTAAGGGTTTATCCAGTGAGGGTAAGGCCAGAACCGGGGCTTCTATCAAGCTCTGTTTTAAATCCTTAACCAACTCTTTCTCTTCTTTTTCCCAGATTATAATGTTAGGTTGCTGTTCTAACAATTTTGAATATAATCCCTTAGTCTTTTGGGCATATGAATCTATCCACAGTCTACAATACCCGGTTAATCCTAGGAACTTCCTTAACTCTCTTTGTCCTAGGTAGGGGTAAATCTGTTATCCCTTTTATTCGTTCTGGACCTATTCTCCTTTTTCCTTCACTAATTAAATGTCCAAGGTATTTTACTTCGCTCTCTACAAATTGTAATTTAGTTTTGGAAACCCGGAACCCTTGTCTTCCCAGAAACTCTAATAGGGCTTTGGTGGCTTCACTTACTTGGGTCTTCTTTTTCCTTGATATTAAAAGATCATCTACATATTGCAAAAGAGTTATGCTGGATGGTGTAGACAATTTTTCTAACACCTGTTCCAGCACTTGCCCAAACAAGTTAGGCGATTCCGTAAACCCTTGGGGTAACACTGTCCACCGGAACTGTTGTTTCCGACCAGTATCAGGGTCTTCCCATTCAAAGGCAAACATGTCTCTACTACTTGGGTCCAAGGGACAGGACCAAAAATGCATCCTTCAAATCTATAACACTAAACCATGTATGTTCATGAGGTATTTTACTCAGTATTGTATAGGGGTTTGGTACCACTGGGTGCCTTATCCGTACTATTTGGTTCAGTCTCCTCAAATCCTGTACTAACCTATAAGATCCATCTGGTTTTCTTACTGGCAAGACGGGAGCATTAAAGGGGGACATGCAGGGTTCTAATAGTGCATCTTTTAACAAACTTCTTATAACAGGCTGGAGGCCCTTACGACCTTCCAACAAAATGGGGTATTGTTTTTGGTGCACTACTTTGCCTTCCTTGTTCAATTCAACTTTCAATGGTGGGATGTTCAGTCCTCCCCTATTTCCTTCCCTTGGCCAGACTATAGGGTCTATTTGACTCTCTGCTTCGGTGAGGACAGCCATTTCTGCAGTGATTTGGCTGTCTTTCTCCTTTATTTCAAAGTTTAACTGTGTAATCATATCCCTTCCTCAAGGATGTGTCGGAACCGCGGATTGAGATGCCTCACTCACTTCGTGTCTAGGACACGTCTCATACACAAAACAGTCAGTCTCAATAGCCAATCACCAAGATAATATTTTACAGTCTTATTTCTTATCTGGGTCTGTGTACAGAATTACTTGGCTGTCATTTATCTTTGTTACCTAGTCTGCTTCACTGAGTCTGTACTGATTTATCCTTTCATGGTCTCGGGATTCTGTTGTCAGTACACTGTTGGAGCCCTCCGTCACTGTTAAATGAGGCCATTGAACTCAACGGGACGCATCTCCCCATCCTCAGGGCCGGGGGTCTCCTCCAGCATTGACACAATCCCGGACAAGCCCTCAATCTGTAAGAAAACATAACTTTTTACACAATAACAGACTTCTCAGTAAAGCAGAGTTTAATGTCTTTGCTTGCAAGTAAAGGGTGAGACGCTTCAGTCAGCACTCACACCCAACCTCTGTTTCACAGTTATTTTTATAGCAAATTTGGTAATTAATAATTGTCAGGCTATGTATTATTTAGCCACATGGTCTCTCTTCCAGAATGCAGACATACAGTAAGGAAGTCAGCAAATCATTACATACATCAGGCTACGTGTTATTATCCACATAGTCTCTCTTCCCAGAATGCAGACATACAGTAAAGGTGAATCAGCTTTGTGCCTCTGCCCCTGCGACAGGCTACATATTATGTAGCCATGTAGTCTCTCTTCCCAGAATGCAGACATACAATAAAGGTGAATCAGCCCTGTACCTCTGCACATGTGACAGGCTACATATTATTTAACCACATAGTCTCTCCTCCCAGAATGCAGAAAATACAAAATTATATTACAGAATGGTGAATGAATGGAATACAAGCCTTATATTACATTGTAAAAATAACATATCACATTTGTTTATATCAATAGGAATATAGAAGCAGAAAACCAGCAAGACAGCAACTGACCAAGGGCAAACATGGCCACGAGTGTGTGTCCCACAGTGTCCCAGGGGACAGTAACCAGCAAGTACCCCAAAGGGCACATAACATCGGCAGGCGGTACCGGGGGGAAGCGTGGATGTCTATGCAGGAATCCCTACCCCATATCATGCACCATAGGCGGCCACCTACCGGCACAATGGATGGCCTGGAACTGCATGGTGGCAGAGGTGTGCTGGTGGCGGAGGGGGTAGTGGCATCTGCCCACAGCAGACCACGGCCAAGCCATGTTTAGGTGGGTGCCGTGCACTGCAACAGACAAGGTCTGTTTGACGAACAGTCATGGTATCCCCAGGGAATGATCTGCCCCTGTATCAACAGTTTGGTGCAGTACACACAGCCAGTGTGTTCAGGAGCAGATGGTCACAAGTTCATGTCCCAGCAGTGGCTCCTGCAAACCACGTCCCTATATTTTACCCAGTACTAAACCGCGGTAATAAAGATGGAACCTTTATTGCAGATAAAATAAACATGCCATAAATGCCTATATTTTACCCTACAGAGCACAGACATCATAAACATGTGCAATCCCTAGAGCAGTGTTCCCCAACTTCAGTCCTGGAGGGCCAAACACCATTCAGGTTTCATGCTGTCCCTAATAAATATGCCTGTGCTGCATTTGTATGCCCTACCCCCATTGTATGCAAATGTATCTCATGCATATGCATTAGGGACAGCATGAAAACCTGAACCGTGTTTGGCCCACCAGGACCAGAGTTGGAAACCTCTGCCCTAGAGCAGCGGCCAACAGGGGCACAAACACCCACACCCACAGGCTCCACTATCCAAACCTCATGGAGAGTCAGGCTGTTGGGCCCTGCACGGAGTAGCATCTCCAAATACTAGCACCTGCATATCTTAGGAATGCCATCCTAAATGTGGAAACATGTTCCACATATATCAAAGGTTGCTATGATTAATGTCAGATAACAAATCCTAAGTTAAACACAATTTGTTGACAGATAATCATCATAGCAACCTTTCTGATATCTGTGGAGTGTGTTTCAGTTTTTGCTTCTGACAGTGTTTACCACCCCGGGGAGTGACCCCAACATTTTTGCTTACCATAGAAATGCCCACACTGTGCCCAGGACAGGTGTGGCAGCCAGGGCTGCCAAAAACCTCTATAGGTGTGGGAGTGTGTGCATGTCTATCCAGTGTTTTGTGGCTGCCTACACCTTACTGAGCCCACACTGCTTGCACTGTTTCCAATGTTAGCCTGCCAATGTGCATAATGAGGAGCAAGGTACTGTGGGTATGGCCCAGACAGGGTGGCTTGGGCAGGATGCATCTGCACAGGGCATAGGGCAATGGCTGAGACATTGTAGTGCCCGGCCACCACCTGAACGAACAGGGTTTCCACAGCATGTCATGCTGGGGGGGGGGGGTCACTCTCACCCTGACTGAGTAGTGACCATGGCATGGTTAGGTTCCCCCATAGTGCTATACAGTATTTCTCTCAAGTGATATCTATAAGTTTTCTTTTCAGGGGTCCAATCACTGATATACCTGCTTGGTGTGTGTGTGCGCTCACATCCCATTTTTTTTTTGCATACAGTTTCTCCAGGAGCATGCGCTATGTACTAGCTAGCAGACTGTCTGCAGTTAGCTTGTGTATGGCTGGAGCACCTTGTAGGGTGTAGTGGGTGGAGACTGACTGTGCCCTCTGCTGGTGAACGTCAGATAGGGGTGTGGGGGCAGCTGAGCTTTTCTAAGCCTACTGCCAGTGCCCTATGTGATGTGTACAGATCTGTGTTTACTTCCCTGTAGGGTGCCTATTTCCCAGCAGAACTGGGGTTGATGGTCCCCTCTACTGCCACCATTGCAGAGATGTAGAATGTGGATCTGTTGGTGGGACATCCTGTCCCCCACCCTGACCTACAGAGAGTGGGTTGGGTGGTGCTACATAATCTGCTTTTGGATCCAACCACTGCCCTTCTCTTATAACATGTGACCATTGCAACCACACAGGAGATGCACTATTCTGGGTGCATCATAGTCCACAAGGGTTAAACGTGACTAGGAAATACAGATGGACATAGATGTAGCTTCAAGGATTACCTATCATACACTGGTACTGATGGGGACCTGCAGTACAGCCTATCTCAGCCAAGCCAGGTGCTGCGGACCTGGTGCTGGGCGTCCCACCTCACCCTCAGGGTGAGCACAGGAACCACATCATGTCACAGTCTGTAGCTACTCTGTGCCTGTAACACACACGGTCATTTCCCCCTACCAGGCCGGGGTGCTATAGAGGTGCATACCCCATCTTTTGAGCAGCTGTAGGCTGCTGATCTGCATGTGCAGTGCATCATGGGTATGGGTGGGTTTACCCTATCCTGGTAACCACAGCAGACAGTTTGTGTGGTGACCTGCAGTCTTTATGTAGCCAGCCAGCAGAGTATTAGACCTTATAGAGCTGTAGCCCACTGGTTACTTCAATGACTGTGGAAGCAGAGATCATGGGTTTAATCCCACATTGGTGTTATTTAATAAGGCTGTCTGAGGCATTTCCTTTTTTTAATTTAAATCAGTGCTGCCAGCAAAAACACCCTCACAGTGCCGTAGCCTAAGGTGCCTCATAAGGTGCCTTATAGGGCACATTATAAGGTGCCTTGGTGGACAGTGCACTTTATAATGTGCTCTATGGAGTGCCTTATAGGGCGCCTAATGCGGCACCTTAGGTTACGGCACTGTGAGGGTGTTTTTGCTGGCAGCACTGATTTAAATTTAAAAAAGGAAATGCCTCATACAGCACTGATTTAAATTAAAAGGAAATGCCTCAGACAGCCTTCTTACATAACACCACTGCAGAATCAAACCCATGACCTCTGCCTCTGTAGTCACCAATGGGCTACATCTTTATTGCTTCTAACACTGCGCTGGCATGAACTTAGGGTTAATGCGGGTTAACGTGCCACAGCACTCACTATCATGCTATACAGATTCTTGCTACCTTGCTGCCAGAACACCCACTCCTTATATGGCATTCTTCACATTATCGTTGCAACTAGCGCCGGTAACATTAAGATGGTTTAGTAAACATACCCCTTTATTCAGCACCATCAGTATAACATACCAGGACATTGATACTCTAATCTCTTGGCACACAGAAATCAGCAGACAAATGTTCTTAACCAGGATACACTCAGATCCCTAATCTAGAAAACAAACATAGAAACATGATGACAGAAAAAGACCACATGGCCTATCTAGTCTGTCCTTCCATAACAACAACTACAACAGTCCACTTTTTACCTTAGAGATCCTCTGTGTTGGTCCCATGCTTTTTTGAATTCAGTTACTGTCCTCATCTCTACCACCTCCACTGGGAGACTATTCCACGGATCCACTACTCTTTCCGTAAAGAAATACTTCCGCATATCACTCCTGAATCTATCTCCCTTCACCCTCATCCAATGTCCCCTCGTAGCAGAACTTGCTTTCAATTGAAAGAGGCTCTCTCCCTGAACATTTATGCCACGGAGGTATTTAAACATCTCAATCATATCACCTCTATCCCGCCTTTCCTCTAAGGTGTACATATTATGATCCTTAAGTCTGTCCTCATATGCTTTATAATGAAGCCCACTAATCATTTTAGTAGCCACCCTCTGCACCGACTCCATCCTGTTCACATCCTTTTGAAGGTGCGGTCTCCAGAATTGCACACTATACTCCAAATGAGGTCGCACCACAGACTTATACTGAGGCATTATCACCTCCTTTTTTCTGCTAGCCATTCCTCTCCGTATGCACCCAAGCATCCTTCTAGCTTTTGCAGTCGCCTTTTCTACCTGTTTAGCTACTTTAAGATCATCAGACACAACCACGCCTAGGTCCCGCTCTTCTTTAGTGGACAAAAGTACTTCACCTCCTATACTGTATTGCTCCCTTGGATTGCTGCAGGGAATGCATGACCTTACATTTTTTAACATTAAATCCCAGCTGCCATATTTTAGACCATTCTTCAAGCTTAGCTAGATCCCTCCTCATGTTATCTGCACCTTCCTGGGTGTCTACTCTATTGCAGATTTTGGTATCATCTGCAAAGAGGCAAACCTTACCCGACAGCCCTTCCGCTATATCACTAACAAAGATGTTAAAAAGAATCGGACCAAGGACAGATCTCTGGGGCACACCACTGGTAACATCCTTCTCCTCAGAGTGAGCTCCATTTACTTGTACTCTTTGTCGCCTCCCACCCAACCAATTTCTAACCCAAGCAGTAACTTTAGGGTTCATCCCTAGGGTGCTCAGTTTGTTTATAAGTCGCCTGTGAGGAACAGTGTCAAAGGCTTTACTGAAATCTAAATACACCACATCTAGAGCTCTCCCTCGGTCCAACTCCCTGGTCACCCAGTCAAAGAAATCAATCAGATTTGTCTGACAAGACCTGCCTCTGGTGAATCCATGCTGCCTCAGATCCTCTAATCTGCTGGACTCCAGAAACCTCACTATTTTCTCTTTCAGCAGCGTTTCCAATAATTTACTCACCACCGAAGTTAAACTAACCGGCCTGTAGTTTTCAACCACATCCTTCTTCCGCTTTTGTGTAAAGGCACCACATGAGCCTCTCTCCAGTCCTTTGGCACCACTCCCGACTCCAACGAGGCATTGAAAAGGTCAGTCAGTGGAGTTGCTAGAACGTCCCCAAGTTCCCTCTATATTCTAGGGTGTATCCCATCCGGTCCCGTCGCTTTGTCTACTTAAATTGAGCTAGTTTCTCACGAACACAGTCTTCTGAAAATTGTTCAAGATGTCCCTCGCTTCTGTTCCTATTTGTGGGTGTTTTCTGAGGTCCTGCTCCTGGTTCTTCATCTGTGAACACAGAACAAAAATATTTGTTAAGCAATTCCGCTTTATCCTTATCAGCTTCTACATATTCCTCCCCTACACCCTTGAGTCTGACAATACCACTTTTGCCCTTCCTCTTCTCACTAAAATATCTGAAAAATGTCTTATCCCCAAATTTTATTGCATTGGCTATTTCCCCCTCCTTTTGAATCTTTGCCTTCTTGACTACTTTGCTAGCTTCTCTAAGTTTTTCCAAATACAGATGCCTGTCTTCCTCTCTCTGTGATCTCTTGTATTTCATGAAGGCCTCCCTCTTTTTCTTCACTTTTTCAGCTACTTCCTTAGAAAACCATAGCGGTCTCCTTTTCCTTTTGCCTTTATTTACCATTTTAACAAAAAGGTTGGTTGCCCTTAAAATATCCCCTTTCAGTTTTGCCCACTGTTTTTCTACATTCCCCAGCTGTTCCCATCCCACTAACGATTCCCTTTGGTATTGGCCCATCTTCGCAAAGTTAGTCTTCCTAAAGTCTAAGATCCTCACCTTGGAATGGATTCTAACAGCCCTAGTCCTAATACTGAACCACACCATCAGGTGATCACTGGATGCAAAATGATCTCCCACTACAACATCAGAAACACTTTCACCATTGGTAAGCAGCAAGTCCAGTATGGTCCCTTCACGTGTGGAGTCTGTTACCAATTGCCTGAATAGTTCTCCCTGTAGAGAATGCAGGATCTCCTTACTTCTAGATGATACTGCAGCAGGAATGTGCCAGTCAACATCTGGCATATCGAAATCTCCTATCAGTAGCACTTCCCCTTTCCTAGCAATGCTGCGTATGTCTTCAATTAACTCACTGTCCACCTCTTCCTCTTGTGAGGGAGGTCTGTATATCACACCAATGCAAATAGATTTCTCTTTCCCTCTTTCTAGTTTAACCCACAATGCCTCCTCTCTCCCTTTTAAGCTCTGTAATTCCAAAGCTTTAATAGTAGTTTTTACATTGTCACCAGCAGTGGCCCAACTAGGTATAGGTAGCTAGGTACACTGCTGGGTCTGACCCTTCCAGGTAAGAAATTGTAGTTGCGACGGAGTGTCAGGTTGAAAACAGGCTTTATTCCCCTCCCGGGGTTTCAGGATTTTCAAAGTAATACACAGTATGAAAATTAAGAGGTAGCCATACTTCTGGCAAACAAAATGGTGAAATGAAAACAGCTTCTTGCTTGCACAGAATGAGTAACAAAACAGGAACCAGGTGAAATAAATGCTGACAGTTTTTCTCTGTATTCTTCTAGCTTTGTGCACGGCACCCTTATGCTTAGCTAGCATAGAGAACTCTCATTAGTTATGACCAGAGAGCAGTCCATGTCCTCCTCATAAGGCATATAACTATCTGTACACATGGGCTCTTCAACTGTATTATCTTGTGGATAGAGAGTTTGAAATGTTCTTAACTCAGTTTCAGAACCTTCGTCAGAACTCTCTCTATGATATGGCAAGTACTTATCAGAGAGCTCATAGAACTGCCCTGCTCTGTTCCTAACAGGTTTTTGCAGTTTCTTATAAGGCTTTACAAACATGCAATCATCTTCTTCACTCATACAAATGTCCTGACTTACATTTCTTTCCTTTTCCCAAGGCTGTAAGTACTTCTGGTGGTTTTTCCTTTCAGATAAACAGGGAACCTTATCAGCTGCTCTCCTTTCTCTCCACGGCACTCTGTGTCTAGGAAATTCTTCCTGCGTCACAGGTGAGGGTTTCCTCCAGTTAATCCCTCTGTTTGTAGCAAGCTTTCTGTCCCTCCTTGAATCCTTCCTGGGCTTTCTGTTCCACGGCTCACATACAACAGAATCAGCTGGTGAATATCCTGACCTTCTGTTTGAAACTTTCAAGTTATCTTTTACTTGCCAGGTCTCCCAGTCATTCTCAGCTTCTGAGCATTCACCAAACAAATCACCGTCAGGATCAGAATCAACATCCAAACCATGAGAATCCAAATCTAACTCTGTTTGCCTAACATGCTTTTTATTCAGGTTTAGGGGCGTTCTCCTGCTCATGTGCACACTGTTCTGCTGATTACTAGGGGAGTGTTTGTTCTCTGGGCGTGCTCTCAGACCTCGTGTCTCAGCCTGCCCTTGTTGCCTATAGCAACCTGGAAGCTTTTTCTCTCCCTGCCTGTCAGAAATTGTGCTGAACTCTGCATCTCTCTGTGTCTTACAGGTATGAGGTAGAACTTCGGTGTCACACATCCCCCTTCTTAAGACATTACGAGCTGCAGACGTCCTCGTCGGACAGCGCGTAATCCCACCTGAGAGAAATCTGTTGCGTACAACCTGCACTAATCTCACTTCTGCTGATCTTTCCCACCAAGGCTTCAGCAGATTTAAGTGGTATACTTGGCGGCGCCCATTTTCATTTTCTACTTTGTAGGAAACAGGACCCACCTGACCAACTATTGTAACTGGGCCTTTCCATCTGGCCTCGAATTTAGGACCATTGTCCGCTACCAAGATTAAAACTTTGTCTCCTATGGACAACTTCCTGGTTTTGGTTCCCCGGTCATAATATTTTTTCTGCCGGCGTTGGCTGGCCTGCAGATTGTCCATAGATACTCGGGCAGTCCGTTCTAAACGGTTCCTGAGGTCTTTCAGAAATTGGGGGACCCCTATCTCTGTTTCATCTGGTGCAACCCACTGCTCCCGAAGGATATCTAAGATCCCCCTCGGTGCCCTACCAAATAACAGTTCGTAAGGTGATGCTCCCAATGATGTTTGTACACGTTCCCTACACGCATACAGAACGAATGGGAGGACATTATCCCATTCAATCATATTCCCTCCTAAGCTCTGCCTTAACATTTGCTTCAAGGACTGATTCAGGCGTTCAACCAGCCCGTTGGACTGGGGGTGATACGCTGAGGTGCGGATATGTCTTATCCCAAAGGCGTCCCAAAGCATGGCTAAATGTTTTGACGTAAAATTTGTCCCTTGATCCGTTAGGATCTCTTGTGGGAACCCAATCTCACAAAACAATTTTATGAGTTCTGTTGCTATGGTCCTTGCTGAAATATTGCGTAGGGGTATTGCCCATGGAAACCTGGTCGCATGGTCCGCAATTACTAAAATATATCGAAAACCCCTTGGTGTGCGTATTAATGGACCCACAATATCCATCGCTAACTTTCTCACTGGAGTTGCAATGGTGGGTGGTGTAATCATAGGTACCGGCTTAGGCTTAGCAGCCGTCACACGCTGGCATGCCGGACAGGACTCGCAATACCGGGTTGTTTCCTTAAACACCCCCGGCCAGTAAAAACGAGCCAGCACCTGGTCCAATGTCCCTTGGACACCTTTATGGCTGCCTATGGGGTGATCATGTGCCAACTTTAATACTATCGACTTAAAGGTAGTAGGCACCACTAGCTGCTTGCGCACAGTACCTGTCCTGGGATCTGTGCTTTCTCTATACAACAGTTCCCCTTCTAAGAAGAACCTGGGCAGAATCGTCCGAGGCTCTTGAGCATATTCAAATGCCCTTTTCAAAGCTGGATCTTCCTCCTGTTCTTTTGGGAAGGAAGGGAATTTCCTTACCAGCTCAGCTGGTATCCAAGGTAAACCTTCCCCCGCTTCCAAATCTGTTCTTCCCTGCGATCTTTTTCTTCTCTCCTGACGTCGCTTTTCCTTATCTTTCCTAACCTTTGTAGGAAGGTTAATTAACCCCTCACTAGAAGGAAGTATGGTTTGGGGTTCTTCATCGGACTCTGGCTCTGGGTGTAAGTCCCTATCCTTGGGCACTTCATTTGGCTCTGGTAGTGGACCTGTCCCTGCCTCTGAGATCTTACTCTGGGATCTAGTGGAAACTAGGCCTATTCTTTCATCTAGCCTTTCTTTAAGGGCTTTCTGAAAGGAAGGCCAATCCCTTCCTAACACCACCTCTTTTGGTAGGTTTGGGATTACCACTAGCGGTACTTTTTCCCTGGTACCTAGCCCCTCTACAATCATATCATACATTTGGTAATCATTCGAGACCCCACGCATACATTTCACTTGCACATACCGTGGTTCCTGGCATAAGATCAAAGGATTGTTAGTCAGAATAGCCTGCCACATCTTGGAGGAGACCATACTCTGGTCTGCTCCCGTATCAAGGAGTGCTACTGCCTTCAAACCTTCTACTTGGACGTCTAAGAGAAATCTTCCCTTGGGGTCTTTCTCTCCCCCTGCGATAAGGGCAACACGCTCTTTGCAGTCCCTGCTTATGTGACCCTTTTGTCCACATTGAAAACATTTGATCATATCATTATATTTTCTCACATTTTCTCTTGGGACTTTGGAAGTATAAGCTTTCTTTGTCCCTGGCATTCTTTCCATGCCGGTCACCCTTAGCATATTATCTTTAGAAGCTCCGGCCAATTCAGCCTCAAAATAACACTCTGTCATTTCTGTTGCTTCCTTAGTTGTCTTACATTTTTGCAATAACAAGAAAGCTTTTACTTCTGAAGGCACGGCGTCAAAGTACTGCTCAAGGAGCACAGCATCCATCAAGGATTCTACTGTGGCCTTTTCTGGAGCCAACCACTTTGCTGCCAGACCCTTAAGTCGCTGCATTAGAGCTTTTGGCGTCTCTCTAGGCAAGATCCTTGCCTCCCTAAAAAGGCGTCGTTAGTGAGCAGGTGTTAAACCTAACCTATCCTGTACGGCTAGTTTAACGTCCGGGTAACTAGACGCTAGACCAGCGGGCATGGCCTTGTAGGCTGCTAATGCCTCTCCTGTCAAGGACATAGCAAACCTGACTGCCCATTGGTCTAGTGGCCACTTAGCCGCTTCAGCAATTCTTTCAAATGCATCAGAATAATCGTCAAAGTTATCAGTCCGCTGCAAAGGCCCGAGTGCCAGCGCACTACAGCTTTGCAGTCCTACCACAGATGGCATCGCTCCAGCTTCCTCATCTGCAGTGGCTGTCTTCTTCAGGAGCTTGGTTAGTAAGTCCAATAGTGGCTTCTGCTGTGCCGCCATTGCTGCCACAGTCCTATCCTGTGCTTGTCTTGCGAGCTCACTCTGTGCTTTCCACTGCTCGTCCATCCAGCGAAGCATCTCTTGTGGATCCATCCTGGCGTTGAGATAAACCTCAGCACGGTGTAGGATCTTATGTTGAGAAAGGTTCTCTGCACGCTTCTTTCCGGTCAAACCCAGCTGGCTTTCACACTGCGTCAGGATTTCCTTTTTCAGGATTTTCCTTCTTTGCCTTTTTTTTTTTTCTTCAGCCACTTTGTATCCCCTTAGGAAACTTCAAGTAGTGTATTTTTTTTTTTTCAAAAATCCAACTTGCTACGCCACTCAATGTCACCAGCAGTGGCCCAACTAGGTATAGGTAGCTAGGTACACTGCTGGGCCTGACCCTTCCAGGTAAGAAATTGTAGTTGCGACGGAGTGCCAGGTTGAAAACAGGCTTTATTCCCCTCCCGGGGTTTCAGGATTTTCAAAGTAATACACAGTATGAAAATTAAGAGGTAGCCATACTTCTGGCAAACAAAATGGTGAAATGAAAACAGCTTCTTGCTTGTACAGAATCAGTAACAAAACAGGAACCAGGTGAAATAAATGCTGACAGTTTTTCTCTGTATTCTTCTAGCTTTGTGCACGGCACCCTTATGCTTAGCTAGCGTAGAGAACTCTCATTAGTTATGACCAGAGAGCAGTCCATGTCCTCCTCATAAGGCATATAACTATCTGTACACATGGGCTCTTCAACTGTATTATCTTGTGGATAGAGAGTTTGAAATGTTCTTAACTCAGTTTCAGAACCTTCATCAGAACTCTCTCTATGATATGGCAAGTACTTATCAGAGAGCTCATAGAACTGCCCTGCTCTGTTCCTAACAGGTTTTTGCAGTTTCTTATAAGGCTTTACAAACATGCAATCATCTTCTTCACTCATACAAATGTCCTGACTTACATTTCTTTACTTTTCCCAAGGCTGTAAGTACTTCTGGTGGTTTTTCCTTTCAGATAAACAGGGAACCTTATCAGCTGCTCTCCTTTCTCTCCACGGCACTCTGTGTCTAGGAAATTCTTCCTGCGTCACAGGTGAGGGTTTCCTCCAGTTAATCCCTCTGCTTGTAGCAAGCTTTCTGTCCCTCCTTGAATCCTTCCTGGGCTTTCTGTTCCACGGCTCACATACAACAGAATCAGCTGGTGAATATCCTGACCTTCTGTTTGAAACTTTCAAGTTATCTTTTACTTGCCAGGTCTCCCAGTCATTCTCAGCTTCTGAACATTCACCAAACAAATCACCGTCAGGATCAGAATCAACATCCAAACCATGAGAATCCAAATCTAACTCTGTTTGCCTAACATGCTTTTTATTCAGGTTTAGGGGCGTTCTCCTGCTCATGTGCACACTGTTCTGCTGATTACTAGGGGAGTGTTTGTTCTCTGGGCGTGCTCTCAGACCTCGTGTCTCAGCCTGCCCTTGTTGCCTATAGCAACCTGGAAGCTTTTTCTCTCCCTGCCTGTCAGAAATTGTGCTGAACTCTGCATCTCTCTGTGTCTTACAGGTATAAGGTAGAACTTCGGTGTCACAACATATAGTGCCATTCCTCCTCCCCTTGTTCCTACCCTGTCCTTTCTGAATAAAGTATAGCCAGGTATAGTTACATCCCAGTTATGGTTTTCTGTGAACCATGTTTCTGTAACTGCCACTAAATCCAAGTCAGCCACTCCCACCAAAGCTTCAACATCAGGGATCTTATTTCCCATGCTACGGGCATTTATACACACTGCTTTCCATATGTTACCCCTGTTACCCATTTCCATAAAGGTATTTAATATATCACCTACCTGGGGGCTTTCACTTACCTGGGGGCTTTCTTCACCTATCCCCAACGAATCTAGTTTAAAGCCCTCTTCAGTAGATTAGGCAGTCTACTACCGAAGATGCATTGACCTTTCTTGGACAGATGGATGCCATCTCTGCTCTGCAACCCTTGGAACAGCATCCCATGGTCTACGAAACCAAAATTTACGCATTGTGGATTAAACGTATTTACCGAACACAAATAAAGACATGGCTAATGTTCTTTCTTCCTCCTCTATCACACTTATCAAATCCAGATAATCTTAAACATAATAAAAATATGATCATGCAGATTTATTTCTCAACAATTCTACTGCCAATTGGAATCAGAAGTTGTTCTTATTACATATTCACAGAGAAAAAGAAAATAATTTGCAGCATTCAGGCTGTACTTTAACTATAAACTATTTTTCTTTTTTAAGAGAACTTCTCTAACAAAACTCGCACTCAAGGTCTTCCAGCCAGATAACTTCACACAGTATCTCACAGTACAGAATTATTGTAAACACACAAAACTCTGCCAGGCTCGTTATCTGTACTGTCTGCTTCTAAGGTTCTTACTTTAGTGTACAATACATTCCAATCCCAATCCATTGACTCAGAAAATCCATTCCATACTATACTACAAACTCATATGGATAGAAACCCCCCCTAGCTATTCAAATACATTAACACTACAAAATCCATCATAGAATCTTGTCTCCCTTTTCCATATTCATCAAACCAACACAGTCCATCATATAAGACCACCCTAATCCATTTGCTGTCTATCAAAAAACCCTTCTATCACTATTAATATCATATCTCACCTCATGCACTACCTTCTAATCACTTGCTCGTACCAACTAACATGCATGCATACACCATCAAAACACACTAATCCTTGCAGACTAAGGCTTAAAACTTTCTAAACTAAAGATTACCAAACCAAATCAAAAACAACAAATCAGAATGCACAGAAATCACAGTGCTACAGCATTTATCTGTTTCCTTTTTTTTTATTCATACTGAGATCAGAAAGCTATCAAAACAAAATGCACCTCTATAGAAACCAAAACGCACAGCTCAAAAAGAAAAACAATTGAAATTACCTACCTAATACCTGAGAGTGAAAGAAAACAAGAAAAATCTGTCTTTATACATTACAGGCTAACAAAGATAAGAACATAGATGTTTGAAATATCAACTTACAAGTCTGACAAAATACAGATCTGACTTACTAAGAAAGAAAATCTGCATATGAGAACACAACAATTATTTACTAAACTGCGGTAATGTCATTTGCGTTAGGTTCCGCGGTAAAGGTACAGATGCCCATATAAAGGCGTGGGCGGTGCATCATTATGGCAAGCCGTCAGGTAACACGCGTTATTTATTTATTTTATTTATTTATTACAAGTTCTTATATACCGCACTATTCGGCATCAGCGCGGTTTACATTATAACATAAAGACCATAACAACAAGCTGTTTGGTTTACATCGAACAGGAGTACAAACTTGGAGAACCGGGGTAAACTATATACATGCGATAATTACATAGAACAGAATAGAGTCTTAGTAATATAAAGAACGGTATGCCTTGTACTGTGCCTAATAAGGTGCCTTATAACGTGCCTTATAATGCGCCTTATAACGTGCCTTGTACTGTGCCTAATAAGGTGCCTTGTAACGTGCCTTATAACGTTTCTTGTACTGTGCCCAATAAGGTGCCTTGTACTGTGCCTAATTAGGAGCCTTATAACGCCTTATACGGATTGCTGGCAACTGTGGTGAGTGTACTATGGATTGGCAGCACGGATCTGCAAAGATATCACTGTCACAGGCAAGCAAAATATCTGCCTTGGACAGGAGGGAACAACAAGGAATTGAATTCATGACCTCCACCTAGAACGTCAGTGTACTAACCAGTAGGCTATACCTCTATGGCCTGTTGCACAGCAATGGCTGGGTACAGAAGGACTGCAGATCACTGCACAAACCATCTGCTCTATGTGCCAGGATAGGGTAACCCCACCAGCACCCATGATGCATTGCACATGCAGAACAGCGGCCTACAGCTGACCACAAAATGGGGTCTGCACCTCTCCGGTACTGCAGCGTGGTAAGACGGACTGACAGTGCATGATACTGGCACAGAGTAGCTATGGACCATGCCATTGTGCAGGTTGCATGTTCACTCTGAGGGATAGGATGGGCACCCAGCACTAGGTCCACAGTACATGTGGTGCTAGAGATAGGTCCTACTGCACATCCCCAGCACTGCCAGTGTGTGACAGGTGTTCCCAGCAGTGCAACTGAAGGTGCATCTGTTCCAGCTGTGTTCTGCAGTCACATGTGGCCCTGTGGGACCGGCCACCACCTAGATTAGTGTGTACCTGGTGTTAAGGTCTGGCTGCCATGAGTACCTGTTATCAGGGCAGTGGGTTTTCTAGACTCGCATGAGGGTGATGCAGCACTGCCACTATGGGTCAAAGTGGTATGTGCTATATACCCCAAGGGGCCTCAATCACCCCTTTTGTAGATGAGGGTGTGGTGGGACAGGTGCTTTCACCCTGCCTGCAGTACCAGCAAGCATCGTCCTGCTAATGGATGACAGCCCTCCAGGGCTGCTGGGCCAATGCCATACCTGTGACCACTGCAGACCAGTAGTGTTGCTTGGGGTAGGCAGGGGAAGGCTCAACTGTCCCACACCATGGTCTGCCATTCATCAACAGACAGCACAGTCAGATTGCACCTGCAGCATCCTACAAGGTGCTCCCACCATGCACAGGCAAACTGCTGACAGCTTACTAACCAGTCCATAGTTCATGCTCACAGGGGAACCCTGTGCACCCAGACATGATATGCACAGCCCAGACACCAAGCAGGTATCTCTGTGCTTGGGGCCCAAAACCAGAAACACACAGGTATCACTGGAAACAAATAATACATGGCACTATGTGGGAACATACACATGCCATGGTCACTGCTCGGTCAGAGTGAGAGTGACCTCCAGCATGACATGCTGTGGCCACCCTGTCCATGCAGGTGGTGGTCGAGCACTACAGTGTCCCAGCCATTGCCCTCCACCCTGTGCAGATGCATCCTGGCCAATCCGCCCTGTCTGGACCATACCCACAATACCTTGCTCCTCATTATGCACATTTGCAGGCTAAGGCTGGAAGCAGTATGAGCAATGTGGGCTCAGTGAGGTGTTGGCAGACACAAAATAATGGAGAGATATATGCACATTCCCACACCTATCTCAGCATTGTGCAGAAATGGAGGTGGTTGACAACCCTACTTGCTGCACTGGTCCTGATCACAGTGCCGACATTGCTAATCTGTGCAGGGGGAAGTAGTAGTGCTCTGGTGATAACTGTAGCTCTGTGCTGGAGCCAATAGCCTGACACTCCATGAAGCTGTGGATAGTGGAGCCCTTGTGAGTGGGTGTCCGTACCCCTGTGCAACACTGCTTTGGGGTTTGCCCATGTTGTTGTTGTGGCTGCATTGTGGGCTAAAACTATGGGGAGATGCTCTGCAGGATCCACAGATGGGACATGAACCTCTAACCCTCTGCTCTTGGACATGCTGGATGAGTGTACTGCACCACACTGTTGCCACAGCAACATAGTGGTCCCTGGGGCTATCTTTACCTTCCTCGGCCAGACCTCTTCTGTTGCACTGCACACCACATTCTGGTACAGGGCATGGCCTAGGTCCACTGCAGGCGGGTGCCACTGCTCCCTCCAGCACAATCACCCACCCCCTCTGCCATGACCATATGCTGTCGGTGCCAGTGGTGCTCCATCCCAGGCTATCCAGGGGGCAGGTAGGCGGCTGCCTAAGGTGTGGGTTCTGGGGTAGGGGTGCCTACATAGATGTCCACGCTTCCCCAGGCACTGCCTGTCAATGTTATGTGCCCCTTGGGTGCCTGCTGGGTAATGTCTCTTGGATGGGAAACAGTGGGCCACAGACTCATGGGCATGTCTGACCATGGTCAGTTGCTGTCTTGCTGGTTTCCATTTTCTGCATTCCTATGTGCCACCTCGGCAACTGCCTAGTACACCCTGTGCCCCAGTAGCCCCCACTGCATCTCCCACCTGCAGCCACCATGCCCCATTTGCACCATCACCATAGTGGCCTTTCATCCTAGGGCACTATGCTGTTGGTGCAAATGTATCACTATTATCACTTTTCTGGGGCTCCCTGGCTATGCTGTACATTGCTGACACATTGGTTTCTCTCTCTTGAAAATATGTGCTGACACCAGGTTTTCAGTTGCATTAGGATTAAGCATTAGTGTGAAAGGGGTCTCTCCCCGCCCACACCCCACCCATTGACCCCTTCTCTCTGCCCTCTCTCCTCCATTTTCTGGACTTACCGTGGCCGGGAATGTTAAGGCGCGTTATGTAACGTGCACCTTAATGTAGCCGCTGCTACATTACCGCAGTTTAGTAAACATACCCCAAAATTCAGCCAGGCTTTTAAAATCTTTGACAACCAGAGAATGTTATCCTTTTAAATACACAACATCAGAAAAGCAGACCACTCTCTAGCTAACATCTCATAAGGTGCCTGATCCCAGCCGGGAATATCTACAGTATTTACACTATTTATAGTATTAACACTAATTACACTCTTTCCTTTTTTTTTTAACATTATACAAGCCTTTTCCAAACCCTGTTTGCAGCGCCAAATGTTTTTCTAATTGAACAGGATGCGAAAATAAAGGCCAACACACTTTGGAATAAAGATAAGCAGTTTATTTATAAAATAAGGAAACGATAACTTGAAAGCAATAATTCACTTATCTACAAACAGCAAGATACAGGAAAATGATACATCACCAACAGAGCCATCAACTTCATCTCATGCCATCCTTTGACTAAATGGATCCCACATTCAGCCAGGTGAGAGAGAGACTTCTCAGTCGGGAGAGTTCTAGGCAGTACACATGTTCGCTCCATAGATAAGACCCCTTTTTCTCTTTGCTCTAGCTGAAAAAGGCACCCATTTTATCCTGTTTCAAGAGCAACCAGTAATTTTCCATCAGGTAACACACACACAGAATAGGATCAGCTGTCCATTAAACATAATCAAAATGATGGCCAGATGCCTAAGAATGCTCAAGGGAGGGGCATCTCCCATCTCCTGGTTCAGAAGCTCAGAACTCAGTAGATGACCTTCACTTTATGAGAAAAAGCACAGTTGCTATGAGAAGAACTTTTTCCTTATCTACATCCTTGTATCAGGACTCCCTCTCATATGTTTCACATGATGTAGTTATGCAAGAAGATGTTTTTCACCAAATTGTACAGAAATCTCTCTCTTCCATAAAACCGAGGTTCAATTAACTCCTAATTCACTGCTGATGCATAATCAATAGTCAACTTTAACTCATTTTCACTACAGGTGAGCAGTTTGTCAACTTAGAGCTGACTTTCTATTACAAACCAAGGCAAGTCAGTGCAGTTCATAGCATGCCTATGGATTATCCTTGCCTTGGTTTGTTTGTTTCAAGTATTCTGATTTCTTTATCATGTAAAGCTGGGTCTTAAAAGTTCTAGTGTCACAGCTATGGCAAACTGTCAACAATAATATGTGTATTCAATCAAATGCATCAGAACATTTTCTGAAAGATGAGTTACTTTTCAAAATGAAGCTTTTATTGAATACACAAAGACACATTACAATATACTGTACATGTATAAAAATAATTAAATGGTTTGGGGAAAAGCACAGTATTTTAGAAGAAATTTACAGCAAAGATTCAATGCTGAATTTGTGAGTGCAATATATAAAACCTTTTTAAGCTCTGCATATATCAGCATTCTTCAGTTTTTAGAAGAGATAGTCACATTTTGTTTCTTCTGTTGATCAGTTAACTAGTAGTGATTTGATAAGAATCTCCCTCCATGGACTATGAATGCTGCTTTTCACAGAATTAACCAAACTCATTTCTTGATTGTGCTCCCTCCACAGAGACACTAACATTTTGAAGGTAATTTCATAAAGTCATAAATACGTGGATGTGGCAGATGACTTATGTTCATGGCCTCTTAAAAAGATTTTGATGGTGTAAAGCTACATGCATTGGCATGAAGGCATGCACTTTGCAAGTAGGCATAGCCAGAGGCAGCTCATGAGTGGAGTTTGCAAGTACGCACATTGATTATAGAATATATTAATTTATGCACGTACTTGCAGACTTCAAGTATGTTCATTTACTCCTGCTATAGAGTAGGTGTAGATGTCCACACCTGAATTTAAGGCAGAATTTCTGCTAGCATTTTATAAAAATAGACACCTACTTGACTTTATAAGAGGCTTTAAATAGGAATATTTTGGTTACCTTAACCTAGGCACCCTGTGATAAAATTGCGATCCACAAGTATATTCATGGACACCCTACTCCTCTTTATATCACTATTCTGTTGGTACTTTGTCCTATTTTTCAGTTATTGATGACAAATTCAAATTCAAGTACCTTCCCGTATATTTTATGTCATAAAAATTAATTCATGTATAGATTGTTTTGTGTTCTTTAGTGGTTTTATATCATGCTATGCTCAAGCTGCATTATTCATATTCAGTCTTGTAAATTGCTTCGGGTGACATGTTATCTATTAAAATCCTAGTACCATTACCTGAAGGACTTCAATTTTAAACTCATATCACTTGATTTAAAAATCAAACTGTGCTCAATTAAGCCACTTTTCTGGAAAAGACTAAAGGACAGTAAAGGTTTGCAGTTAGCATCTCTGAATTCCTGCCTTGATGCTATCTCACACTGGTTACCAGAGAATAGACTCTCTACGCAAAAGATGAAGGCCTACAATGAGATGGATTGATACAATAATAGCAGCTATGGGTGCCACTTTATCAACAATGAGCTGCCTGACTGAAGACTGAACACAGTTTAGGATAACTATGCAGAGGGTCGCCATGAGTCGACACCAACTCGACTGCACTTAACAACAGCAACAAAGGTAAAATGATGTGGATCACTGACCTACAGAAAAGTTCTGCCCTATCCCCACCTGATGGGCAATCCAATTTCATTATCAAACTCTCAGAATGCTGGGATATCACTTCTGGGATGTCTCTGAGAATTCTGGGATGTCCTCTCTTTCTTCTGAATTGCAAGCATCTTCTTTTGTTCAGTCATGTTTTCTATCTCTGTATAAATTGTAAGCTCTCCATGCATAATCAGACAATAAAGCCCTAAAAAGTGTGGTATACACCCTGGCCCTCTCATGTTTAGACTACAGAATCATGGTTCTAAATGGCATTTGACACTCTTTCTCAAATGACTAAAACATATACAAACACTGCAATTAGGTTTCTACACTGCTAATAAATATGACTATGTAACACTTCTGCTAACTGCAGAGCATTGACACACAGCTAGTTATAGGGTTCTCTTTAAAATACTCCTTCTTGCACACAAAGCCTTTTACATGAGCCATCCACAATATTTGGCTAATCATCTTTTTCCAGTCTGCTCCACCAGACCATCTTCCCCTGTGACATGCACCCACCATAAAACTCCTTTTTTTCTATCTTTAACCATACTTATACCATTTCTTACTCCAAACTTTAAAAAAGTTTTAAAATCCTTTTTTGACAAGGCTTTTGGGAACTTACTGGGTTATAGTAACTAATATGTGCTTAGTTTTTTTTCTTTTATTTTTTCTTTGAATTATTTATTTCTATTCACCCTTTTGATTTTCCCTTACTCCTTTTACCCTCTAAATACTTTATGTTGTCTACATCTGTGTTTAAACCTATGATTTTAATTTTTGTAAATGGCTCCTAAGCAGAAATATACATGATCAGATAGCAAGATACAGATTGAACTAAACTGAAGTGGCAAAATTACATTGGGGTATGTTTACTAAACTGCGGTAATCGTACATAACGCGCGTTATGTAACGTTAACAATCATAAACTACCGCAGCGCGGTAAAACACCGCAGAAGGTGGAGAGAGGGCGGAGAGAAGGGGTCAATGGGCGGAGAGTGGGCGGGGAGAGGCTCCCTTCACACTAACACGCTGATCTGAAGAGCTCAATTCCAACGCGAATGAAAACCTGCCATTAAATGCACATTACAGGGGAGAGAAACCATTTCAGTGTCAGCAATGTACGCCCAGGTAGGGAAACAAAAAAAAAGTGATAAGTGTGATACATGTGCACAGAACAAAAGGGCACATAAACACTGAAAATGACCCCAACAAACTGGAAAAAAAACATAACCAAGCTGGCCAATAGTGGTATCAATGAGAAACATCAACCCCCTCCCCCCCGAGTAAGCTCCAAAGAACAGATATAAATCATGTAAGTGTCTATACTCCGTCCCCATACAAGGTGAATGAGCCCACAGTGAAATAGCGCTGCTCAGGGTTTTCCCCACCATCGGAAAGGGTTCCTATGGCGTGCACATGTCCCGCAACATCAGGGCAGGCATTTCGGAATGGCAACTGGACAGATGCCGGAGAATGGGATACAGAGGGCCGCAGGCGGCACATGCTGTGGTGCAGCTGGGCCACAGTGCGGACTAGGGGGATGCCTAGGTGGCCCATACGAATGCTGAAGCAGCAGAGCAGCCAGACAGCAACTGCTGAAGGCCCAACATGGGCACGACTGTGTTTCCCACAGTGCTACAAGGGATAGTACCCAGCAGCTACCCCCAAGGGCACGGAACATTGGCAGGCGGGGCTGGGGGGAAGCATGGACACCTATGCAGGCACCCCTACCCCAGAACCTGCACCATAGGCAGCCACCTACCTGCACACTGGATGGCCTGAGACTGCGCACCACCAGCACCACCAGCAGAAGTGCATGTCAATTTGTTTGTCATTTCAGGTTGTCATTTCAGTTTGTTCAATGTAAACCGCACTGATGCAGAATAGCGCGGTATATAAGAGAATGTAAATAAATAAATAAATAAATGTCAGCATGGTGGCTGAGGGATACTGGTGGTGGAGGGGGCAGTGGCAGCTGCCCAGAGCAGACCGTGGCCTAGCCCTGTGTAGGTGGGTGCCATGTACTGCAACAGACGGGCCCTGTCTGACGAACAGTCATGGTATCACCAAGAAATGTACTGACTCTGTGATAACAAGGTGGTGCAGTGCACAAAACCAGTGTATTCAAAAGCAGAGGGTCACAGGTTCAAGTCCCAGCTGTGGTTCCTGCCAACCCAATCCCCACATTTTACCCACTACTACAACGTGCTAATACAGACAGCAACTTTATTGCAGATGACGTAAACATGCCCAAGACACCTACATTTTACCCTACAGAGCACAGACACCATAAGCATGCACATTACCTAGAGCAGAGCCTCCCAAATGCAGTCCTGGAGAGCCAAACACCATTCCGGTTCCATGCTGTCTCTGATAAAGATGCCTGTGCTGCATTTCTATGCGCCACCCCCATGGTATGCAGATGTATCTCATGCATATTCATGAGGGACAGCATGAAAACCCGAACAGTGTTTGGCACCGCAGGACTGGAGTTGGGAACCTCTGCCGTAACGCAGCAGCCAACGGGAGCAGACACACCCGCAACCACAGGCCCCATTATCCAAAGCCTCCTGGAGAGGCAGGACTTTGGGCTCTGCGTGCATCTCCCAATACTAGCACTTGCATACCTTAGTAATGCCACCCTAAACTGGGGAATATGGTACACATCTATCAAAAGGTTGCTATGAGTACTGGCAGATAGCAATTCCTAGGTTAAGTACACTTTTCTGAGTGAGCTGCATCATAGCAACCTTTCTGATGTCTGTGGAGTGTGCTACAGGTCTTGTGTCTGACAGTGTTTACCATCCTGGGGAGTGACTCCTACAGTATTGCGTATCATAGCCATGCCTGCACTGTGCCCAGGACTGGTGTGGTGGCCTGGGCTGCCCAACACCTCTATAGTTGCACAATGCTGGCATAGATGTGGGGAGTGTGTGTCTGTCTATCCAGTGTGTGGTGGCTGCCAACACCCTCCACAGCCCACACTGCTAGCACTGTTGCCAGTATTGGCCTGCCAATGTGCATAATGAGGAGCAAGGTACCATGGGAGTAGCCTGGATAGGGTGGCCTGGCATGGATGCATCTGCACATGGCATAGGGCAATGGCTCGGACATTGTAGTGCCTGGCCACCACCTGCACAGACAGGGTGGCCATAGCATGTCCTGCTGGGAGGTCACTCTCACCCTGACTGAGCAGTGACCATGGCATGGCTAGGTTCCCCCATAGTGCTATATAGCATTTTTCTTATGTAATTTTTATGGGTTTTCTTTTGGGGCCCAATCACTGACTTATCTGCTTGGTGTGTATGCTGACATCCCTGTTCTGGGTACATGCATCTCCTCCAGGACCATGCACTATGGACTAGCTGGCGGACTGTCTGCATCTAGTATGTGTCTTGCTGGAACACCTTGCAGGGTGCAGCGGCTGGAGGCTTGCTGCTGGAGAATGTCAGATAATGGTGGGGGGCAGCTGAGCATTTCCAGGCCTGCCGTCTGTCTGCTATTGCGTTATGGATGTGTACCGCTCTGTCTGTTCCCCAGCAGGACTGGGGTTGCTGGTCCCCTCTACTGCTGCCATTGCAGGGAGGTAGACTGTGGCTCTATTGGTGGGTGATCCTGTTTCCCACCCTGAGCCCCAGAGGGTGGGTTGTGTGGTGGTACATAATCTGCCTATGGGTGCTGAATCCAGGAAAAATAGCCAAAATGTTCCATCACGTCACGTTTTCTTGCAAAATTAGATTTCTTACCCATATAAGGAATGTTCACATAATTTCTTTTTAGCTGACTGCTGTTTATTTTCTTGGCCCAAAATAGAGGTTGTAATGGTTAACTAACTAGAAACACTCCCTCATGATATTTTAGAGTGTTTTGTATTCATTTTATACATTAACAGGACAATTGGGAGGCGGGGGGCTAAATCCAGTACTCGCGCTGGCGCATGTTCTTTCCTGTTCGCCTCGCCTCGTTCGCTCGCTCAAACACGGTGGTTGCGACATGAACGTTCCTGTCAAATTTCAGTTACTTGCAAGTTCATTATTACCTTTTGTTTTCTCAGTCGTAATCCAGCTTTATTCCGAAGTGGTTCACTACAGTTGTAGTTTGCAGTGCTGTGTATTTGTGATGGCTCACAGAGCCAGAGGTTGCGTCAACTCTCCGGACAGTTTTTGTTTTATTTGTGGGGAATATACCGTGAAAAAGCGGCAGAGGAACATTTCTGCATTTATTAAAAAAGTATATTTTGCCTATTTTGGTTTGAAGTTAGGCGATCAAGACAAACCGTGGGCTCCTCACAAAGTGTGCAAGACATGTGAGGAAGATCTACACTTATGGATGAAAGGTAAAAAACAAGCATTTCATTTCGGAATACCTATGATGTGGCGTGAACAAAGAGACCACAGCAGTGACTGCTATTTTTGCTCTTGCATTGTGAAGGGATACAACTTAAAAAATAAGAACGTAATAAGTTACCCCAACCTTCCCTCAGCAATTAGGCCTATGCCTCATAGCAACGAAGTACCTGTGCCTGAACCACCAAAATCTTTGGATCATATTTGTGTGGACGGTTCTGATCATGATGAGACTCATCAGATGGCTTTTCCCGATGAGTCCAGTACTTCCGAGTTTGAAACTGAACCAGATCCGAAACCTGAACTTTTCTCTCAAGCTGAATTGAATGATTTAGTCCGGGATTTAGGACTCCCAAAAGATGCTGCCCAACTGCTAGGTTCTCGGCCTAAACAGAAAAATCTATTGTCACCAGGAACAACTTTTTATTGGTACTGCAACCGCGAGACACAATTTTTGAAGTATTTCAGCAAAGAGGAAGATTTGGTATTTTGCAACGATATATACGGAGTGATGGAAAAGTTTAAACTCAAGTATGATCCTGCTGAATGGCGGCTGTTCATTGATTCGTCAAAAGACAGCATAAAAGGTGTTCTTCTTCATAATGGCAACACATTCGCTTCAGTTCCTATTGCTCACTCTGTTATTCTCCAAGAAAAATACGAGAATTTGGCCCTGATTCTTCAGAAGATTCGTTATGATGAGCATAAGTGGATGATTTGTGGAGACTTTAAAATTCTATCCATGCTATTAGGGCAGCAATCCGGTTTCACCAAATATCCCTGCTTCCTTTGCTTGTGGGATAGCCGGGCCCGCGACCTACACTGGGGGAAAAAAGACTGGCCAATTCGGGAGTATTTGAGACCAGGTGAGAAAAATGTTCTTCATGAAAGCTTGGTACCTCGTGATAAAATTCTATTACCACCTCTCCACATTAAATTGGGTCTCATTAAGCAATTCATCATGTCCCTTCCAAAAGATGGTGAGTGCTTTCGGTACCTTTGCTCAAAGTTCCCCTGACTTTCTGAAGCAAAGCTAAAGGAAGGAGTGTTTGTTGGCCCTGATATAAGGAAACTCATTTCAGATGGAGCATTCGCTGAAACGATGTCTGAGAAGGAAAAAGAAGCCTGGGATTCCTTCAAGGATGTTGTTCTCAAATTCTTGGGGAACAGGCGGGATGAGAACTATAAGGATATTGTTGCCAGGATGCTCAATGCCTTCAAAGAACAAGGCTGTAACATGAGCCTGAAAGTCCATTTCTTGCACTCCCATGTGAACTACTTTCCCGAAAACTTGGGGGTGTACAGTGAAGAACAAGGTGAAAGGTTTCACCAGGACATCAAGGACGCAGAGAGAAGGTACCAAGGAAGATGGAACACCACTATGATGGCTGATTTCTGCTGGTTGCTGCTGCTGGAAACCCCAGATGAAAAATACGCCAAGCAGCGCACCAAGAGAAGCATTCGGGGGAAGAAAAACGGGCCCACCAGGAGATTGATTGACCCAAGAATGACTTTAAAATCTAAACTGTGTTGACAAATATCGTGTTTTTACTAAACTTTGAAATAAAAATTTGCTAGTTATTACCACAGTGTCGGATCTCATTTATTAGAATTTTATTTTCACACCATCGGGTGTTTGTCTTCATGTATTGCAATGGTGCGGTTTGCGTTTTCTATTCTTACATACATACCTGTACAACATTTTTTGCACATTTCTTTGCTTTGCTTTGTGTCTAACCTCGCTCTTTTATGCTCAATGTTTGTGCACATGTATGTGGCTGTTTTAAGTGCAGACAATTTTGCTACCATCACAGTGTGTTTTGTTGACATTACTCTATTCTTATGTGCTGCCTTGTTACAATTTTCTTTATTCTTATTTGAATAACTACTAAACAATTAGTATAAAGAATTCATCCAAGAAATGTTTATCTCGATCGCACTCAATCTGAAACGTTCACCTCAAACTGCTAACCCAATGTAGCAAAAAATCTGTACGTGATGGAACAAATTGGTTACCAGATTTGGATTCAGCGCACCAAAAAACGTAAAAATCAATCGAAACATTAGAGGCAGTTTAAAAAAATTTTTTTTTAGTGTACCTGTGTTATCTACCCCATTCTACATTTGTCAGTTAATGCGGCAATTTGCTTGTGCTGTGTTAGGTATCTAAACTGTTAGCACAGATGTTCATTCACAGTGGACACTAATTCCAGGGGGCCTGATTTTCATTTAGGCAAGCTATGTGCCATTTCAGAGTATGGTCTGCCGGCTGATCCCCTTAACCTGCATTTTCACTTCCATGGTGACAGAAGTGAAAATCTGGGTTTGGTTGAACATGCCGGCAGCCTCCGAGGATAAGTGGGTAGCAGCGATTTTTGATGCTACCTGCTTAGCCCCTGAGCCTGAAGATAGCTATCTTTAAGACGCTGAGGACTAAGCAGGTAGCATCGAAAATCGCTGCTTCACGCTTAGCCATTTCCTCTGCCCCTGCTTCACCTCAGAACATCCCTGACATCCCCCGATGCTAACTGCATAGCACCTGGGCACATTAGGGACTTAACTGGAATTTTCCAAAGGCACTACCTGTGTAGGTGCCTTTGAAAAATCCCGGTTAAGACATTTACATGAGTAACTAGGGCAGTTATCCATGTAAATGCCTTCAAAAATCAGGCCCAGGGTTTATTGCTTTACCCAATTAAGGACATCTTAATTACCATGTTTTGCTAAAGAAGAGAAAAATAGAAATGCCAGAATCTATCACCGGTCTTGTTATCAAAGACTGACATCAACACTAAGGGGTATGTTTACTAAACAGCGCTAATGTCGCAGTGGTGACGTTATTGCACGATAATTGACCTTATCGCGTGATAATGGCGCATTACCATGCGATAACATCACGTATCACGTGATAATGTCTCTGGCGGCGTTAAGGTGCGCAGAGGGTGGAGTAAGGCTTCCCAGAGTGTGAAGATAAGGGGTCAATGGGCGGAGAGTGGGCGGGGAGAGGCCACAGGCACACTAACGCTGTGAAATCAGGGTCTGAAAATTAACAACAGTGAAAACCTTGCATTAGAGGCACATTTGCAGGAGAGAGAAACCAGTTCAGTCAGCAATGTACAGCAAAGGCAGGGAGATCCAAATAAGTGATAGTAGTGATACATGTGCAGTAAATTAAATTATTAAATTATTAAACCTTATTAACAAAACATGCAAAAACCAGAGAGATAATGACAAGAACCAAAATATTTATTTATTATTTATTTATTTTATTTAACAATTCTTTTATACCGCGCTATTAAAATCAGTGCGGTGTACATAGAACAAGAACATACTACAATGCATACAAGTAACATTGAGTTTTACATTGAACAGGGAACTTCAACAATAGGACAACCGGGGGAACTATGTACAGATTAACTTAATGGCATATCTTGTTTAATGGTATTAACTTAATGGTATATACAGTGATACAAAACACCGAGCTGGCTAATAGAAAAAACGGTAATCAACACTACCCATAAAGAATAAAAAGGAAGATGTCACCTTTATAAGGGACAATTCTGATTCCCCCTACAAAGTGAATGTTCCAACATTGACAGTGTTGATGAGGGTTTGCTGCGGTGTATATTGGGCAGCTTTCTTACATGGCTTTCACATGTGCAGCAACAGCAGAGTGGCCACGTAGGAAAGGGCACTATGGTGATGGTGTAAATGGGGTACAGGGGGCTGCAGGCAGCCCACGCAGTGGGCCAGCTGGGGCACAGTGTGGACTAGGCAGATGCCTACCTGGCACATAGGAATGCAGAAACTGAAAAGCAGCAAGACAGCAACTGACCAGGGTCCAACATGGCCACGAGTGTGTGTCCCATAGTGTCCCAGGGGGCAGTACCCAGCAGGTACCTCCAAGGGCATAGAACATTGGCAGGCGGTGCCAGGGGGAAGTGCTCATGTCCATGTCAGCACACCTACCCCAGATCCAACACCATAGGCAGCCGCCTAGCAGCACCCTGGATGGCATGGGACTGTGCACCACCGTCATAAGGGCATGTCAGCATGGTGGTGGAGGGGTGCAGGTGGCGGAGGGGGCAGTGGCAGCTGCCCACAGCAGAGCAAGGCCAAGCCCTGTATAGGTGGGTGGCGTGCAGTGCAACAGATAAGGTCTGTCTGAGGAACAGTCATGGGATCCCCAGGGAACAACCAGCCTCTCTGGCAACAGTTTGGTGCAGTACACACAGCCAGTATACACAAAGGCAGAAGGTCACAGGTTCAAGTCCCAGCTGGTGCTCCTGCAGACCATGTCCCAACATTTTATCCTACAGAGCACATACACCATAAACATGTCCACTTCCTAGAGCAGAGGTTCCCAAATCCAGTCCTGGAAGGCCAAACACCATTCAGGTTGTCCGGATGTCCCTAATAAATATGCATGAGATCCATTTACATGCACTGCCCCCATTATATGCAAATGTATCCATGCATATTCATTAGGGACAGCCAGGAAACCGGAATCGTGTCTGGCCCACCAGGACCAGAGTCTGGACCCTCTGCCCCAGAGCATCGGCCAACAGAGGCACAAACACCCACACCCACGGCCTCCATTACCCAAAGCCTCATGGAGAGTCAGGCTGTTGGGCCCTGCGCGGAGCATCAGCTACCACTACTTGCACCTGTATACCTTAGCAATGCCGTCAGAACCATGAAAACACGTTCCATATATCTATCAAAAGGTTGCTATGCTTAATGTGAGATCACAAATCTCAACTTAAACAAATTTGTTAAAAGAGATTCATCATAGCAACCTTTCTGATATATTTGGAGTGTGCTTCCGTATGTGTTTACGACACTGTTTACCACCCCGGAGAGTGACCTTAACAGTATTGTGTTCCTTCGCACTGCCTGCACTGTGCCTAGGACTGGTGGGGCGGCCAGGGCTGGCAGCCACCTCTATCGTTGCACAATGCAGAAATAGGTGTTGGAGTGTGTTATGTCTATCCAGTGTTTTGTGGCTGCCTACACCATACTGCAGAGCTACTCAAATCCAGTCCTGGAGGTCTGCAAATCAGTCAGGTTTTCGGGATATCCCTAATGAATATGCATGAGATACATATGCATTACAGATATCCTGCCAACCTGACTGGTTTGTGGCCCTCCAGGGCTGGATTCGGAGACCCCTGCCTTACACCTCTGTCATTTAAGATTGTGAGTGGGCAAGGTACAGATGTCCTAGACATCAAAAGGGTAGATAGAATGTGTCACATTCCTCTGCGATGCTCACCACCACCAAAAGGTTGTCTAATAGAGAAGCAAGGTGTATCTAGCTGCATCTGTGCAATGCCAGTAAGGTGCCTGCAGCACTGAAGCGGCAGCTGTGCCACAATGGCAGGGAGGGAGGGAACGGCTGGCATGCTGTCCACCAGGATCATTGGACCCTTGCACCCGGCTGGTTTCCCGAGTTGATGGGCTGGCTCTGGGATCAGGATGGTCCCCACCCATATATATTGAATGGATATGTGCATGTGCATGTAGGGGGGAAATATGCCACAGAGGCAAGAATAGTATGCAACATGATACCAGCCCATGTCAGAGGAAATATGGCCATCCTACTCCCTCACCTGCAAAATGATGACCATAAACTGTGCGTAAATATGTGACCCCTCCAGAAGTAAGTATCCAGTCAGTTATGACCATCTGAGTCACATGTGGTCTGCAGAATATGAGATTATTCCGTGATTGCCCCACTAGCACACAGCAGGAATTGAGAACGTCATTCTGCTAGTACAGCCATGGTCTACAATGTGTGTGTTCATGTATCATGGCCTGCCCCTTTGACTGACAATTCCCATATGTAAGACATGAATGTCCCGGTTACGGCATTTAAACCAGCAGCACAGCAAGGCAGTGCAACATACAGACGTAACAAGATGTCCCCCTCCCACACCTGCTGAACATACCTTGTCAGACAAGAATGGCAGAGAGCCTGCAAAGATCTAAGTGTGACATAGGCATACCCCAAATCATGCCCCTATGTATCCTGACAATGACCATGTATATACCCATGGATTGTGGAAGCCACATGACTGCTCTGTGGATAAGGAAATGTATGTTCAGGTGTGTTAACTTTATCCTAGATTCACAGACCAGCATCAGCATGTGCAACCTCCAACATTTCATCCAGCAAGAGTCCACACACTCAGCTGCCACACTCAGGGCTGGATGGCAGAGCATACTAATAGCACTAGCACACTGAGCAGGCGTTAACAACACCTGAGCAGTGCAAAGCATGCTAATAACACCTACACATTGAGCAGGCGTTGACAATGGTGGAGCATCAAAGGAGTCCTAAGAGCCAGGTAAGAATGCCAACCTGCACCACTTTTTGTGTGTGTGTCTGTGTGTGTCTCCAGAGCAGTGTGAGCCTCAGCAATGCACTGAGCATGCATTTGGTGCCCAGGTTTAACGTTTGTGCATACAACAAACCCACATACTGTGTGAGACACCATTCAGAAACAGAAGGTTAGTTTGCAGTGAGTAGTTGCTGTGATGAAGTAATGCATTCCCAGGTACACAATCGACAAGGCCCATCCTTACAGCATTCCCCTACACTTACCTCACAGCATGACACTGTTCTGCAGCTCCAAAATTGTCTGCTGGCTTGACTGGGGTGAGCGGGGGGGGGGGGGGGGAGAGACACATGTTTGTGTGTGTGTGTATTGCAACCCTCACCTATGACTCAGCCTCCATGCTTCAGGACACATACATTTGCACTGGTGAAAGGTCCAATTAATGCCAACTGCCATAACGGCTGTATCCATGGCAACAGTGTCAGCCCACCTGGCACAACTGCAGCCTATAGGGAACTAGGCTCAGGGGGATAGCTGGCCTCTGTGAATGTGTAATCTATTCATTTAATTGGTGACACTGGCAGGATTCTGTGATTTACCTGCATACACAGAGTGCAAGCAAGGGACTCTTAGCTCCATACAGTGTATACACGTACAGGGAGGTACATATCAGGCAAATTCACACACAAGCAATACCACCTCAACAATGTCTACTGATCATTGGCCAAATCATCCAGAAGTACTTTACCTATTACCCAAAATGAGAGTCCAAATGCACCTGTGTGCCTGATAGGGACAGTGGGACAATGACCTCTGAATGGTGCATGCACACTTACAGCTGCCAAAATGTGGCACAGGATATCATGTTGGTGTCTTCATTGCCCACCACTATATGGGACGACAATGTCTGGAGGTGAATGTTGGAGTGGGGGTATAGGTGCGGGGAACAGCACCATATATGTGTAGTGGCCTTGGGCAAGCCACCTTTTCCTCCATTGTCTCAGGTATGCTTAGATTGTGAGCCCTTTGGGACAATAGAATAAAAAGTGTCTGTAAGAATATATTTTATTTATTTATTTAACCTGTTTTTATACTGCCTTATCCTGAAATCAAAGTGGTTTACATTAAATTCAGAACATGAACAGGATACATTATAATTAAATTGAGGTAAACAAGGGAGAAGCTATTTACAACTTGATCAACATATTTACACAATAACATGTGGTTGTTTGTATATGATTATGTATTTGTGTCCATACGGGTCGGTCCATGATTCTTTAAGCATTTGTGTCTATATATCTGTAAACTGCGCTGATATACACAGTAAAGTGTGGTATATCAAGAGCCTAAAACCATTAAAAAAAACATAGTATGCGCCTTTCATAGGTGGCATTGTTAGCCAAAGCCTCTGTTCACATGGCCAGAACCTATGCAGGCCTACACAGTGTCTGAATGTGTTACATCAGAGGGCTTGCATGACAGCAGACCCTGGCTTCCCATGGGCACCATATGTGACAATCACAAGGATGTTGTTAGAGTACAAGGAGGCAGGGTATGGTGGCATATGTGTCATCAGCAGCTGTTTTTGCTGAGATGTACATGATTGGAATATTTCATAACTGTGAGCATCTTTGGCTTCATCACATGTATGCAGTTCATTCAGGCACATCTCACTCCTGTGATGGTCACCTGTAGGGATCATCACACGTCCCTACTTGCTCCATATGGCCAATATGAGAGACACGTCCAGTTTTTATATGCACATGTGTCAGGAGGCTTGTATGGTGGTTAGAAAAGCTGACACAGCTGTCACACCCAAATAGCTGTTATTGGAACTTCCCCGTGGCACAGCTACACTTTTTTCACACACACTACAACTGCATTTCTGCGGTCACATCAAGTACATTGGGGCAGCAAGGCTATAACGCACTCTCATCTACCGCCATCCATCCTTCAGCCCATCCCTCAGCATATGTCTGTTATATACAGTCATGTATTCTCCTGCCAACTGCTGCACCATGGTTCACACAGGAACAGTTTAAACATTTGGATGTATCACTCACACCTCTCCTGTGAATGATCTGCACATCACCACTCCTGCTCAGTCATCCGTTTGGCTCTGCCAGGAGACACTTCTTCCCGATCCTATGCCACACACTGACATTACAGCAGATTGCATGGCCACCTCTCACTGGTACAGTACAACTGCCTCCCACATGCTCATCCCACTTACTGACTTAGGATACATATGGATCTGACAGGTCCATCAGCTCTTAGCTTTCTTCTATCCATTACCTAAAATATGACTTTCATAGGGGCTCCCTTATCCTGATTTAAGATGACTGTCATGTCTGGGCATTAAGGTGCACACTTGACTCCTTAATGCCTGATGTCCTGTTAATGCCCGATAAGTGGAGCCAAGCACCCTTACCGCCAGAACGCCTACTGCCTGCTCTGGCCTTTACCGAATGATGACACTCTTACCACTGCCATTTTCACTTACTAACTGGTGCACCCTTAATGCTTTTTAGTATATATATCCCTAAGGTCTTTAATTTCAATAAGATCTTTGAATCCTCACTGTAATTCAAACAGATTCATCATTTCTTAGAAATGTGCATTGGGAGAATTCAATGCAATTTTTCACTAATGGGTGAATCCTCATTAAGGAGCATGTCTACTAAAGTATACCAAACAGTTAAACATTGGACTTAGCATGTGCTAGCTATTAGCATGAGTCCATGCTAATAGATAATGTGCTCTAGAACAGCCAGTGTGGCAAAAATTGTCTGTTAACTGCTTAGCATGTTCTATAGTAGGATATGGGTGAAGAATAGGATGGACACTATCAAGGCTGCCGATAACACATCTGCACTTAATGCCATCTCAAAGGGTGGTGTTCAATGCATTTGTGCTCTTGACATGCACTTAGTGTAGCACCCAATCCTTCCCAAAGATCCACCCAATCCCCTGCTCAGTATACCTACACCCACCCCACCCCTGATCACCATCCCCCAACTTTTGATCATATCCTCCCCTGATCTATATGCCCACCTCTAAACGACATGCCCACTCCTGATCATCCCCTCAGCATAGCCCCCATTGATAAATTCCCACCAATATCACATCCATCAATAAACCCTCTATATCAGCATCCCTTCTCAGCCCCCCATAAACCAAAAAGCATTGTCCAACCTTCCTATCACCCCATAACAATTCACTCTGATTCTTGGTGATTTTAATGGTGAATAAGGAGTGACCCCTGTATGTTTGCATCCCCATTGCTGCCAGAGCTCAAAATGGCTGATTTGAAAAGCTGTAGCAGAAATAGCTTAGGAGAGTATGGGTATCACTCCTGTACTGTCACTAAAACCAATAGGGTTACTCATGGTAAGAGCCAGAGATTTCGCGGAAGGGTGCAGGAGGAGGGTTGGATAAATATTTTCAGGGAGTAGGGGAACTGATGATGGAGTGTTATGCTGGGGAGATGATAAGGGGGTTGGATATGCAAATATGGGGGATATGATCACAGGTTGGAGGATGGTGATCAGGGGCGAGCTGAATGTAAGCATGCTGCATTGGATATCAGGGTTGTTCTATTTTCTTTAACACAGCAGCCTACTGTAAATTCATCAGCAGATAATAGAGATGCACTTCCACTAAACAAATTGCACTATAGTGCTGGAAAATGAGACACCCAGGTCGGAAGGCACTCAACTGGTTACTGGGGATGAGCTGAAGACTTCTCAGAGTAAAGCCAGCATTTATAATGTGGATGGATCTGCTGATGTAGCTGCACATGAAATGAGAGTCAGAAGTTGCAATGATGTCTTACATATTGGGATATGGAATGTACAAAGCATGAACCAAGGGAAGTTGGAGGTGATGAAGAATGAAATGAAACATGTAAAACTCTATCTGTTGGTTGTCAGTAAACTGAAATGGACTGGCATCAGGCACTTTGCATCTGATAATCACATGGTCTACTATGCTGGAAATGAAAGACAAAGAAGAAATGGTGTTGCATTTATAACTAAGAAGAAACTTGCAAGAACTGTAATGAAATACAGTGCAGTCAGCAAATGCTTAATTTCTATTCGTCTACGAGGAGTGCCCATCAACACAACTATAATTCAAGTATATGTCCCAACAACAGCTTCAGAAGAGGAAAAAGTGATGAATTCCATGAACAAGTGCAAACTGAAATTGACAGAACATGCAAAGAGAATGGGTCCGATTTTGATCTGGGCGGTGCTATGCGTCGCGTTGGCGCATAGTCTGTCGCCTCCCGCCTAACCTGAATTTTCCATGCCAGGGTCATATGTGACCCTGGCCTCAAAAATCTGGGTATTGCCGCACATTTAGGAGGCTGCAGGAGCTACCCGCATAGCACAGAAGGCTAATCGACTAGCATCGAATATTGGTGCTACATGTGTAATGCCATGGCCTGCTTCCGCACTGCCCCAGAACACCCCCAACACACCCCGATGCTAACCACATAGCACTGGGTGCATAAGGGACAAACCAGGGAATTTTTGAAGGCACTACCCATGTAGATGCCTCTGAAAATTCACTGTTAAGGCATTTGCATGGGTAACTAGGACAGTTACCCATGTAAATGCCTTCCAAAATCGGGCCTGATATCCTGATAGTCATGGGTGACTAGCATGCAAAAGTTGGCAACAAAGAGGAAGGCAAAGTGGTTGGAAAATATGGACTTGTCAATAGAAATGAAGCTGGAGAAAGACTGATAGAATTCTGTAAGACCAATGATCTATTCATCTTGAACACCTTCCAGCAACGCATGTGCAGACTGTACAAGAGGACCTCATTGAATGGATTGTAAGGAATCAAATTGACTACATCTGTGGAAGACAACGATGGAAAAAGCCCGATAACATCAATAAAGACCAGATCTAGAGCTGACTGCGGCACAGATCACCAACTACTATTATGCAAACTCATGCTAAAGTTGAAAAAGAGCAAGCCACTCATGAATGTAGCAAAATATGACCTTGATAATATACCACTAGGATTTAAAGACTGCCTACAAAATCAATTTGCTACTTTAGATACAAATGGCAGAGTTCCAGAAGAGTTATGGGATGACATCAAGAAGGTTGTGTTGGAAGAAAGTGAGAAGTCTCTACAAAAGGTGAAAAAGCAAAAACAGCCAAAATGGATGACTGAAGAAATTCAGAAAATTGCCCAGAAATGCAGCACTACTAAAGCCAGAGGAGTAGCCTAATGGTTAGAGCACTGGCTTAGGAACCAAGCAACCACGGTATAACTCCTGCTAGCACTCCCTGTGGCCTTGGACAAGTCATTTAACCCTCCATTACCTCAGAAAAATCAAAGTTATCAATGTCCCTGTTTAATATACATTACCAAGTTTATGTTACAATATAAACCATTTTGATTGAAATGATAAAACGGTATAAAAAAACCTGTTAAATAAATAAAAAGGGAGGCAATCACACAACTCAACAGCGATTTTCAATGTGCAGCAAGCCAAGACAAGAAGTACTACAACGATGCATGCAAAGAAATAGAATCAGAAACTATTAGAGGAAGAACAAGATCAGCTTTCCTAAAGCTAAGAGAGTTAAAGAAAAAATTTCAGCCTCAAATTTGAATGCTACAAAGTGCTCAAGGATTTATGTTGAATGATGCTGAGAAGATCAAGAAAAGGTGGAAAGAATATACAGAGTCATTATACCATAAAGATCAAGTGGACCAACTGCTGTTTCAACCTGTACTACTACTACTACTGAGCATTTATAAAGCGCTACCAGATGCACGCAGCGCTGTATAGAAAAAAGACAAAAATAGACAGTCCCTGCCCCAAAGAGCTTACAATCTAAAAAAGACAAAATAAAGAAGGCAAAGGACAAGGAAAGAACAAAGGCAAAGGAAGGATAACAGGAGAAACAAGACAAGGGAACAAGGTGATAACAAGGGAAAAGAAAAGGAACAGGTGAAAACAAGACAAGGGAAGAGGAGGAGAACAGGTAAGTCATGAACCAAAGGCAGAAGCAAAGAGGTGAGCTTTAAACCTGGATTTGAAGAGGGTCAGAGAAGATGACTGGCTTATAGACAGAGGAAGTCTATTCCAGGCGTAGGGTGCTGAAAGGTGAAAAGAGCGAAGCCTAGAGTTACCAACAGAGGAGAAAGGCATAGCAAGAAGCAGTTGGCTAGAAGAGCGGAGTTCATGAGGGGGGATATAAGGAGAAATGAGAGAAGAAAGATAAAGAGGAGCTGCAAAATAAATGCATTTATAGGTTAGTAGGAGAAATTTGAACTGGATGCGGAAACGGATAGGGAGCCAGTGAAGAGACCCGAGGAGAGGAGTGATATTGGCAAAACGAGGTTGGCTGAAGATCAAACGAGCAGCAGAATGCTGAATAGACTGAAGGGGTGAAAGATGACTCAGTGGAAGACCAGCAAGGAGCAGGTTACAGTAAACAAGGTGAGAGGTGATAAGTGAATGGATGAGCATTTTAGTAGTATGTTCTGAAAGAAAAGGGCGGATTTTGCCAATATCAAAGAGAAAGAAGCGTCAGGTCTTGGCGACAAGGTGAATATGTGTGGAGAATGAGAGCGAAGTGTCAAAAATAACCCCTAAATTGCGAGTTGAGGGAACAGGATAGAGAACAGAGGCATTCACAGAGACTGAGAAAGGAGGAAGAGGAAGGGAAATTTTAGGGGAAAAGATGAGAAGTTCGGTCTTGGCCATGTTCAATTTCAAGCTGCGATGGAACATCCAATCAGCAATAGCAGAGAGGCAATTAGAGATCCGGGTCTGGATTGAAGAAGAGAGATCAGGAGTAGAGAGGTAGATCTGGGAATCATCAGCATAGAGATGGTATTGAAAACCATGGGAGGAGATGAGCGCACCAGGGGACTGGATATAGAGAGAGAAGAGGAGCGGACCCAAGACAATACCCTGAGGTACACCAACAGGGAGCGGAGTAGCAGAGGAGGAGGAGCTATCAAAATGAACACTGAATGAGCAATGGAAGAGATAGGAGGAGAACCAGGAAAGAACTGAGTCCCTAAAGCCAAGCGAGAACAAAGTGTCAAGGAGAAGACCATGATCAACAGTGTCAAAAGAAGCAGAGAGGTCAAGAAGAATAAGGACCGAGTAAAGGCCTTTAGATTTTGCCAGGAACAAGTCACTCAAGACTTTGACAAGGGCCATTTCAGTAGAGTGCAAAGGATGAAAGCCAGACTGTAAGGGATCCAGGAGGGCATGAGAGGAAAGGAAGTCAAGGCTGCGGTGGTGAACCGCACGCTCTAACAGTTTAGAAATAAAGGGAAGGAGGGAGATGGGATGATAATTAGAAGAACAGGAGGGATTAAGTGAGGTTTTTTTAAGGAGAGGTGTGACCACAGCATGCTTGAAGTCAACAGGGACAATAGCAGTGGAGAGCGAGAGATTGAGGATATGAGAGATGGAGGGGATAAGAGTAGCAGAGATGGGTGAGAGGAGATGGGTGGGGATAGGATCAGAGGAGCAGGTGGTAAGTTTGGAGGACGAGAGAAGGCGAGCAGTTTCCTCCTCAGAAATCGAAAGAAAGGAAGAGAGGGTAGGATGGGAAGAGGGGGGGGGGGGTGGAAGAGAGAAAGGGGAGGAGGGGAATTAGCAGACTTAGTGGGGAATTGGAGGATGATCTTGTGGATTTTATCATGGAAATAATCAGCCAGGGTTTGGGCAGGAAGGGAGGGAGGGACTAGAGGTGGAGGCACTTTAAGGAGAGAGTTGAGAGCAGTGAAGCGACGACGAGGATCAGAGGCAAGAGAATTAGTAAGGTGGACATAAAAGTCCTGCTTGGCAAGAGCTAAGGCAGACTGGAAGGAGAAAAGCATAAATTTGAAATGAAGGAAATCTTCAGAGGAGCGTGATTTGAGCCAGGCACGTTCAGCAGAGCGGGCACAGGAGCGAAGATAGCAAATGGAGGGTGAGAGCCAAGGCTGTGGTACAGAATGTCTCACAGGACGAGGGGTGGGTGGAGCGAGAACATCCAGAGCCGAGGAGAAAGCAGCATTATAGGACAATACAGCCTCATCAACAGACCTGGATGATAAAGTAGAAGAGAGAGATGGAGACATGGTGGAAAAGAGAGCCAGGGGATCAATGGCAAGAAGGTTCCTAAATAGGGTGGAAGAGATAGGACGAGGCTGAGGCAGAAGGAGGTGAAGATTAAAGCTAAGAAGGTGATGATCAGATAAAGGAAGAACTGAGCTGTGAAAGTTAGGGGTGAGGATCAAGAGAAAAATATCAGATCAAGACAATGGCCACGCTGGTGAGTGGGGGCAGTGGAACAAAGATGAAGACCAAATGAGGAGGTAAGGGAGAGGAGCTTTACAGTTAGAGGATCAGAGGGGTTATCAACATGGATGTTAAAATCTCCAAGAATAAGAGTAGGGGAGGTGGGGTTAAAGAAGAGGGAGAGCCAAGAATCAAAGTCAGAGAGAAAAGAGGAAGCAGACAAGTCAGGAGGTCGATAGATAACAGCAACCCGGAGAGGAAGAGGTGCAAAGAGGTGGATGGAGTGGACCTCAAAAGAGAGGAAAGAGTGAGACTGAGGCAGGAGGAGTGGCTGGAATTGACAAGAAGGGGAGAGAAGAAGGCCAACTCCACCACCACGGCAAGTAGGACGAGGCGTATGGGAAAACTGATAGCCACCATAGCAGAGGGCAGCAATAGATGCGGTATCATTGAGGAGGAGCCAGGTTTCTGTAAGAGCAGGAAGATGAAGAGCGTTGGAAATAAAGAGGTCATGTGTGAAAGTAAGTTTATTAGAAACAGAATGTGCATTCCACAGGGCACAAGTAAAAGGGAGAGAGGAGAGGGAAAGTAGAGGGATATGGATAAGGTTAGACAGGTTCCATGAGTTGCTTTTAACAGAATAAGGCGGATTTTTAGGAAGTCCAGGGTTGGGGAAGATAACACCAGGAGAGGGAGGGAGAAAGGGAGGAGAGGGGAGGGGGATATGGATAAGATTAGACAAGTTACGCATCACAGGGGAAAACGGACAACAATGGCAGGAACCATTAGTGACGAAAGAAGAAGTCAAAGCAGCATTGAAAGCCTTATCAAAGAATAAAGCACCGGGCATTGATGGCATTCCTATTGAAGTATTACAGCAATATGATGCAGCTGTTACCATACTTACAGGGTTCTGCCAGGAAATTTGGAAGACAAATTCATGGCCAACTGACTGGAAAACATCTGTGTTTATACAAATGCTGAAGAAAGGTGACTCGACTGATTGTGGACATTATTTCAAAATCACTTTGATCCCACATGCCAGCAAGATTCTACTCAAGATCATTCAGCAGAGACTACAACCATACTTGGAACAAGAATTGCCTGAAGTGCAAGCAGGGTTTAGGAAAGGGCAAAGAACAAGAGACATCATTGTGGATGTGAGATGGATCCTTGAAAAGACAAAAGAATACCAAAAGGACATCCATATGTGTTTTATAGACTACGTCAAAGTTTTTGACTGTGTACACAATGAGAAACTCTGGGCCACATTAAGAAGCATGGGTATACCAGAACACCTAATAGTTCTCATAAACAACCTTTACACTGATCAAGAAGCAACAGTTTGAACAGAGCAAGGAGAAATAGAATAGTTTAAAATCAGCAAAGGTGTATGACAAAGTTGCATCCTGTACTTTCCCCCTACCTGTTTGAATGTAGTAAAAGCTGGGTTTAAAAAAGGTAGATGGGTTTAAAAAAAGTTTGGACACGTTCCTGGAGGAAAGTTCCATAAACCATTCTTAAAGGGGACCCGGGCTATCCACTGCTTGCCCCAATACAAGCATTGTGGAACATGTGTCTTTTGGGGAAACTGCTAGGTACTTGTGACCTAGATTGGCCACTGTTGGAAATGGGATACTGGGCTTGATGGATCTTGGTCTGATCCAGTATGGTATATCTTTTGCTCTTATGTTTAATTTATATGCAGAACAAATCATCAGAGAAGCAAGACTGTATGAAGACAACTGGGGTGTGAAGATGGTACCTTGCTCCTCATTATGCACATTGGCAGGCCAATACTGGAAACAGTGCTGGCAGTGTGGGCTGTGGAAGATGTTTGCAGCCACCACACACTGTATAGACAGACACACACACCCACACCTATGCCAGCATTGTGCTACTATAGAGGAGTTTAGCAGCCCTGCCCACCACACCAGTCCTGGGCACAGTACAGGCATGGATATGGTACGCAATACTGTTGGGGGTCACTCCCCAGGGTGGTAAACACTGTCAGAGACCAGACCTGAAGCACACACCACAGACATCAGAAAGATTGTTATGATGGAGCTCAATGAGCAAACTGTGCTTAACGTAGGACTTGCTATCTGCCAGTAATCATAGGAAACGTTTGATAGCTGTGTACCGTATACCTAGGTGTAGGGTGGCATTGCTAAGGTATGCAAGTGCTAGTATTGGGAGATGCACGCAGGGCCCAATGTCCTGCCTCTCCAGGAGGCATTGGCCAATGGGGCCTGTGGGTGTGGGTGTGGGTGTGTCTGCCCCTGTTGGCTGCTGCTTTACGGCAGAGATTCCCAACTCCAGTCCTGGTGTGCCAAACACTGTTCGGGTTTTCATGCTGTCCCTCATGAATATGCATGAGATACATCTGCATACCATGGGGGTGGTGCATAAATATGCAGCACAGGCATCTTTATTAGAGGCAGCATGGAACCTGAATGGTGTGGGGCCCTCCAGGACTGCATTTGGGAGACTCTGCTCTAGGTAATGTGCCTGTTTATGGTGTCTGTGCTCGGTGGGGTAAAATATAGGCGTATTAACCATGCGTATGTTCTCAGCAATAAAGGTTTGTCCTTACTATCACGGTTTAGTTGTGGGAAAAATATGTGGACTGGATTGGCAGGAGCCCCAGCTGGGCTTTGAACCTGTGTCCCTCTGTTCTTGTACACACTGTCTGTGTGGACTGCACCACCATGTTGACACGGATATGCTGCATTCCCTGGGGAGTCCATGACTGTACATCCGACAGGGACTGTTTGTTGCAGTGCACGGCACCCACCTGGACAGGGCTAGGACATGGTCTGCTGTGGCCACCAGCTGCTGCCACCTCCACCACCAGTACTGCTCCATCCTTAGATTGGAGACAGCATAAACCCTGAAGGATTTGAGGCCCTCCAGGACTGCATTTGGGGTAATCTGCTCTAGATAATGTGCATGTTTCTGGTGTCTGTGCTCTGTAGGGTAAAATAGAGGTGTTTGAGTCATGCTTATGTTCTCTGCAATAAAGGTTCATCTTTACTATCACTAGTTAGTTGTGGGTAAAATATGGGGACTGGATTGGCATGAGCCCCAGCTGGGGCTTGAACTTGTGACCTTCGGTCTCCAAACACACTGCTTGTGTGCACTGCACCACCATGTTGCCACAGAGACAGTGCATTCCCTAATGATACCATGACTGTTTGTCCGGCAGGGCCTGTCTGTTGCAGTGCATTGCACCCACCTACACAGGGCTAGGCCATGGTCTGCTCTGGGCAGCTGCCACTGCCCCCCTCCACCTCCAGTACCCCTGTGACACCATGCTGACATGCCCTTCTGCTGGTGGTGCTGGTGGTACGCAGTCTCAGGCCATCCTGTATGCAGGTAGGCGGCTGCCTATGGTACAGGTTCTGGGGTAGGGCTGCCTGCATATCTGTCCACACGTCCCCCAAACACCGCCTGCCAATGTTCCGTGCCCTTGGGGATACCTGCTGGGTACTATCCCCTGTGACACTGTGCTAAACACTCTCATGCCCATGTTGGGCACTCATCAGTTGCTGTCTGGCTTCTGTTCAGTTTCAGCATTCCTAGGTGCCATCTAGGCATCTGCCTAGTCCGCACTGTGCCCCAGCTGCACCACAGCATGTGCCACCTGCAGCCCTCTGTATCCCCTTTCCCAGCATCTGTCCAATTGCCCATTCCGACCTGCCCGCCCTGCTGTTGTGGAAATGTGCATGCCATAGGTAACCTGTCCAATGGAGAGGGAAACCCTGATCAGTGCTATTTCACTGTGGGATCATTCACCTTGTATGGGGACGGAGCGTAGACCCTTCTAAAATTCATATTTATTTTTTGGGGCTTTTTTGGGAGTGTTTTTTCATGTTCCCCATTACTATCGCTATTGCCCAGCTTGATTATAATTTTTTTATATTTTGTTGGGGTCATTTTTACTGTTATTTGCCCTTTTGTTCCGTGCACATGTATCACACTGCTCACTTTTTTTAGGTTTCCCTGGTTTTGCTGTACATTGCTGACAGAAATGTTTTCTCTTCCCTTTAAATTGGCTCTACCGCGAGGTTTTCACTCGCGGTATTTTTTTACCTGAATTTCAGCCCCGCTCCTGTGCGGGGAGCCTCTCCCCTCCCACTCTCCACCCATTGACCCCTTCCCTCCGCCCCTGGGGAGCCTTCCTCCGCCCTCCCGGAGCTTTTCCATGCCTCTATCGCACAGTAGCGCGCCGCGCACATGAGCGGGCCCGTTAGTGCGGCGCGTACGTGTGCAGGGTACAAAAACGCTTCATTAGCGTGCGCTAAGGTACCTTAGCGCACGCTATTGTGCGCCGCGCACTTGTGTGCCTTTTAGTAAACATACCCCAGTCTTGTCATCTGAGCTTCTAAGGAAAGCTTAGGTTTGATTTCTTCTAGTACTGACTGATTTGTTCTTTGGGCAGTCCATGATATACACGGTATTCATCACCAGCACCATCATTCAAAGGCATCAATTTTCTTCTTGTCTATCATTTTCCTTATCCACAGCAATAAGGGGTGCAAAAACACTCTCAGAAAAAAAGCTTGAATCTTCATTTTTTTTTGTGTCTTCAAGAACTAATGCAAACAAGCCACTTGTCCATCTTCAGTATCTGAAATTCAGGATTAAAGCTTTGGTTTTTTCTCTTCTAAAATCCTCTTTAGTCCCACAGTCCCAGGCAAGCAGCTATTTTTTCTCCTTTTTATTTATTTTATTTACATATTTATCTGGTTTTTTATACCGTCTTATCTGGTAATCAAGGCGGTTTACAAGGAATGATAACTTAATGGGTTTACATAGAACTAATATATTAACAGTGTAGGACATTGTGATTACATAGAACTTCTAAAACATTAACAGCATAGATTTTATTTACAACGTTTACAACATATTTACATTTGGGACTTATGTACAGGTTGAGCCGGGGAAGGAGGGACTGAGTGAGTGCAGGTTGTGGGGGAGGTGGTGGTTGTGGTGAATGTTTCCATGGTTTTGCTGGTGCCAGGGGACATCTTAGTTAATTGTTTAAATGTTCTTTGAATAATAAAGTCTTGAGATCCTTGCAAAATTTTGTTATTTTGTGTTTCTCTGAGGTCGCTGGGGAGTACAGTCCAAAGATCTGGTGCATAAGTGGAGAAAACCCTGAGGCAGGTACTTCAATGTATCTTTATTATTTGTGCTGGTAGCTCAAGGAGGTTCTCATTGCATTTTCACCTTTTTCTGTTGGTTGTTGGTGTATGAATGAGAGATTTTAAGAACGTTGTAGATTGATGATGTAATGTTTTGAAAGTGTTCATAGTTACTTTGTGCTTGATTCTGGTGTGTATTGGTAGCCAATGTCATTCTTTTAGTATTGGGGTAATATGGTCACTCAATTTTGCCTTTGCTAGAATGCATGCTGTCGTGTATTGTGCCCTTTGTAGTTGATGAAGTGAGTGTTTAGACCTTGGTATATATTGTTGCAGAAGTCAAGCAGGGGGAAGAGGACTACTACTACTGCTGAGCATTTGTATAGCGCTACAAAACGTATGCAGCACTGCACAAATATGTCAGAGACAGCCCCTGTTCATCAGAGCTTACAATCTAGTCAAGACAGACAACACAAGGGAAACATAAGGAGATCAGGTGAGTCAAGGTCTGAAAGTGGCAGCGAAGGGGTGAGTTTTCAGCCTGGATTTGAAAAGGGTCAGAGAAGGCGTAAGGTGTAGCAAGGTGAAAAGAGCGAAGTCTGGAGCTAGCAATAGAAGAGAAGGGCACAGATAGAAGCAATTTACCAGAAGAGCAGAGTTCCCGAGGGGGGTGGGAGTGTAGGGAGAGATAAGAGAGGAAAGGTAGTGAGGAGCTGCAGAGTGAATACACTTATAGGTCAGCAGGAGAAGTTTGATCTGGATGCAGAAATGGATAGGGAGCCAATGAAGTGACTTGAGAAGAGAGGTAATATGAGCACAACGAGGCTGGCAGAAGATTAGCCGCGCAGCGCAGTGTTGAACAGATTGAAGGGGAGAGAGATGATTGAAAGGGAGACCAGCAAGGAGTAGGTTACAGTAGTCAAGGTGGGAGGTGATTAAGGAGTGGATAAATGTCTTAGTAGTGTGCTCAGAAAGGAATGGGCCGATTTTGTTGATGTTATAGAGAAAGAAACAGCAGATGTATGTATATGGAGAAGGAGAGAGAGGAGTCAAAGATAACCCCAAGGTTGTGAGCTGAGGAAACAGGGAAGGAGTACAGAGTTATCCACAGAGACTGAGAAAGGAGGAAGAGGAGAGGAGGTTTTAGGGGACAAAATGAGAAGTTCAGTTTTTGCCATGTTCAATTTCAAGAAGTGGTAAGACATCCAAGCAGCAATGTCAGAAAGGCAGGCAAAGATCTGGGTCTGGATTGCCGAAGAGATTTCAAGTGTAGAGAAGTGCCTGAAGGACTGAGTGGAAGTCAGAGGTTACTAGTAGAGGTTGGAGGTTGCAGAGTATTTTTATCTTGTGGTGTATTTCTCTTGAGTTTCTGGTGATATGGGAAGAGAGGTTAAGCTGTTGGGCTATTGTGACTCCCGGTTATTTGACTTCTTGCTTGGTTTCAAGTTCAATGTCATGCATTTTGATTGTTTTGGGGGGTGAGAGTGTTTTGTTCCTGGAAATGTAGAGTATGACTGGGTTTTTTAAATAGATCATTTGCAGTCCAAGGTTATGCAACCATTGTGTGATTTCTTGGAAACAAGTTGATATTTTCTTGTGGTTTGGATGAACAGTGTTATAGGGTGTGAACATCATTATGTCATCTTCACAGATTCTGTATTGTATGTCGTGTTTATGGAACATGGAACATATTGATTGCATGAAGATATTGAAAAGTAGTGATGATAATGCAGAGCCTTGTGGAGCTCCTTTCTGTTGTGTGTAGGGCACTGATTTGTTTGTTCTCTCAAAGGTGGAATAAGCAGCACTGACCCAGCGATCCAGGGATCCCCCCGGGGCTGAGGCCAGGGGCGGGAGGCTCGCTGCCTAATCCAGGCCCTGGCAGGCCAGCCATGGGTCAGGCGGTGGGGATGAGGGGGGGCCTAAGCTGCAGGAGTCAGGAATGCCTGCAGGGAGGATGTCCCTGCAGGTGGCAGGGGCACACATTGCTATCCATGGGCCAAATTCATCGGGTCCAAATGGGCCCGTCTTCATTGAGGATGTCTGAATGGCCCAGACATACCCCTTTGTAAGATGAAATCTAGTCCCCCTCCTCAACCATTCCATGCACCTAAATAGCATTTTCTGGTTTGACTGCTTAATGTGGTAATATCAAGCGCTATCCATTAACCTACTATGTTAATTCAGTAGCTTACATATCCTTGTAAATAGACTCCATAAAGTAAAAGGGTTATTGTAAATGACTCAAAAAGGGCAAACATATCTATTTTTGTAATCTTTAATTTTGGAATGAAAATATTTAGAGATCTTTTGATATTGGACCAGGGCCAGCATGAGGAGATGCGGTGCCCATTGCTGCCACTGTTGCCCCTTAGGGATGTGCAATGGCAGCAATAGCTGTAAAAAGCCCTGTGGCACTTACCTTTAAGCTTCAACGCAATGCCAACTTCCTGTTTCAGCATTGGATATCAGAGAGGGGGTGAAGCAAACAGACCGAGTGTCAAACTTAAAGGTAAGCACCACGGGGCAGTTTGAGCCCATTAAATGTCCCAGGGAGGGGTGACAGCAGCACAATGGGCACCTCTGAAGGGCCGGCGCTTTAAGCAACTGCCTAATGGGAGCACCGACCCAGTATTAGAATATATTATTCTGGTAACAATACATATAGCCAAATAAAAAAAGCTGCCTCATGTTTTGTTTAAATCATATTTCTTCCCAATTTTGTGCATTTTGTTTTGTGTGTTTCACTTAATTGTTGTTGGTTTTTTTACAATTGGTTGTACATACACTAAGGGGTATGTTTACTAAACGGTGCTAACATCGCAGCTGCGACGTTATCGCGTGATAATGGCGCATTACTGTGTGAGAACGTCACGTATCACGCGATGTCTGCTGCGGCGGTAAGGTGTGCCGAGGGTGGAGCAAGGCCCCCCAGAGGGCGGAGGAAGGCTCCCCAGGGGCGGAGAAAAGGGGTCAATGGCAGAGAGTGGGCGTGGAGTGGCTCCTTGCACACTAACGCCATGAAATGAAGCTCATAAAATTAGCACCAGTGAAAACCTGGCGCTAGGCACATTTGCAGGTCAGAGAAACCATTTCAGTCAGCAATGTACAGCAAAGGCAGGGAAACCCAAAAATGTGATAGTAGTGATACATGTGCAGGCGCCAAAAAAAGCAAAGAAACAGATAAAATGACCAGAACCACATTTGAAATCCCAATAACCAAGCTGGCCAATAGTGATATTAATGAGAAACATAAAGCAACACTACTGACAAAGTATAAAAAATAAGATATCATATTTGGAAGGGTCTATTCTCAGTCCACCTACAAAGTGAATGATCCCGCATTGAAATACCTCTGATCAGGGTGTTTGTCATTTATATTGGGCAGGTTTGTTATGGCATGCAAATGTGCAGCAACAGCAGAGTGGGCACGTAGGACAGGGCATCTGTACTTATGCTAGAAATGGGATACAGAGGGCTGCAGGCGGCACATGCTGTGGTCCCGCTGGGGCACATTGTGGACTAGACAGATGCCTAGGTGGCACATAGGAATGCCGAAACTGTAAAGCATCAAGACAGAAACTGATGAGGGTCCAACATGGGCACGAGTGTGCTCCCCACAGTGTCCCAGGGGATATTACCCAGCAGGTACCCCCAAGGGCACATAACATTGACAGGCAGTGTCTGGGGGAAGCAATCATGTCCATGTAGGCACCCCCACCTGAGAACCCACACCATAGGCATCTGCCTACCGGCACACTGGCTGGCCTGGGACTGCGCACCACCAGCACCACTGGCATAAGGGCATGTCAGCATGGTGGCGGAGGGGTGCTGGTAGTGGAGGGGGCAGTGGCAGCTGCCCACAGCAGACCATGGCCAAGCCCTGTTTAAGTGTGTGCCATGCACTGCAACAGACAAGATCTGTCTGAAGTACAGTCATGGCATCCCCAGGGAATGATCTGCCTGTGTGGTGCAGTACACACAGCCAGTGTGTTCAGGGGCCAAGGGTCACAGGTTCAAGTTCCAGCTGTGGCCCCTGCAAACCATGTCCCTATATTTTATGCAGCAGTAATGAAACATGCCATAAACATGCCATATTTTATGCAGAGAAATGAAACATGCCATAAACACCTATATGTCACCCTACAGAGCACAGACACCATAAACATGTGCAATCCCTAGAGCAGAGTGTCCCACTTGCAGTCCTGGAGGGCCAAACACCATTCAGGTTGTCAGGATGTCCCTAATAAATATGCATGAGATGTATTTACATGCACTACCCCCATTGTATGCACATGTATCCATGCATATTCAGTAGGGACAGCGTGAAGACCTGAACCATGTTTGGCCCACCCGGACTGGAGTTGGGAATCTGTGCCATATAGTATGCTTTTCAGGTGATATCTATGGGTTTCCTGTTTTGGGGTCCAATCACTGACATACCTGCTTAGTGTGTGTGCTCACAACCCATTTTGGGTGCACACAGTGTCTCCAGGAACATGCACTATGTACTAGCTGGCAGACCGTCTGCCGTTAACGTGTGTATGGCTGGAGCACCTTGCAGGGTGAAGACTGACAGTGCCCACTGCTGGTCAATGCTTGATGGTGGCGGGGGGCATCTGAGTGTATACAGGCTTGTCTGCCAGTGCCCTGTGTGATACAAACAGATCTGCATCCAGTGCTTTGGAGGGTGCCGTCTTCCCTGCAGGACCAGGGTAACTGGTCCCACAGCCCTTCATCATTTCACTGCACTGCCGCCATTGCAAAGATGTAGAGTGTGGGGCTGTTGGAGGCAGATCCTGGCCCCAAGAGGGCGGGTCTGTAGGTGCTGCCCCCTAATCCACATGTGGGTCCAGAAAGCCCTCCCTGCCCTAAAGGGCGCAGTAGGTGATGGCAATGAGATGAGGGTGTTTCTGCTGGCAGCACAGATTGTAGAGATGTGTCACATGCAGCAAAAGAGATTGCCTCAGACAGCCATAGCAGATGAGACCCCTGAGGGATCAAAACCATGAGCTCTGGTTTGTTGGTCATTGTATTAACCAGTAGGCTACAGCTCTATATACCTTCTCGTAGCACCGCCACGAAGTTAAGGTTGTTGTTAAGTGCCGTCGTGTTGGAGTCGACTCATGGTAACCCTCTGGATAGCTATCCTAAATTGTGTTCAGTCTTGAGTCAGGTGGCACATTGTTGACAGACTGATACCTGTAGCTGCTGTTATTGTATCGATCCATCTCATTGCAGGCCTTCCTCTTTTGTGTTGACCTTCTATCTTGCCAAGCATGATGTCTTTCTCTAATTATCTCTCTCTTCGCATGATGTGTCCAATGTATGAAAGTCGAAGTCTTGTCATCTGAGCTTCTAAAGAAAGCTTAGGTTTGATCTCCTCTAGTACCGACTGGTTTGTTCTTCGGGCAGTCCATGGTATACACAGTATTCGCCGCCAGCACCATAATTCAAAGGCATCCATTTTCTTCCTGTCTATCTTTTTCACTGTCCAGCTTTCACATCCATATGATGTTACTGAAAATACCATGGCTTGAACAAGTCAAATCTTTGTATGGAGAGCGATATCTCTGCTTTTGAGAATCTTATCTAGGTCTTCCATAGCCATTCTGCCAAGAGCAATGTGTCGTCTGATTTCTTGACTGCTTGTTGCTTCTTTATTGATAGTTGATCCAAGTAAGTTAAAGTTGTTCACAATTTCAATTTCTTCTCCTTCAACGATGAACCTGTTGATTATGCCAGTTGTCATGATCTTTGTCTTCTTTACATTAAGGTGCAGGCCCATTTTGAGACTATGTTCTTTGATTGTGAGAAGCAAATGTTTCAGATCATCTTCACTTTAAGCCAGTAATGTGGTATCATCGGCATAGCGAAGGTTGTTTATGAGTCTTCCACCAATCTTCACACCTCTGTTGTCTTCATACAATCCTGCTTCTCTGATGATTTGTTCTGCATATAAATTAAACAGGTAGGGGGAAAGTATGCAGCCTTGTCTTACACCTTTGCTTATTTTAAACCATTCTGTGTCTCCTTGTTCCGTTCGAACATTTGCTTCTTGATCAATGTACCCTCACTACAAGATAAACATGCCGAAGCCTTCATCAACACATGGAAGCAATGGACTTAACACAGATTATTCATGACCCAACTCATGAAAAAGGGAACACACTTGACCTAATATTCATGAACTCCCACAGCATCTCTACATCTACGAACCCAAAAATGACATGCGTGCCATGGTCTGACCACCCACCATCTCATCAACATTACCAATATATACAATCACAAAAAAACCAAAGAGAACAACCAACATAAAAGAAGATTCAAACCATTCAACAAAGAGGATTTCCTAACACAAACATTACCCAAACTCCATTCAAACTCCTCCAACCTTGAAGACCTGATCAACAACTGGAACACTACAATCACTTCTGCATCCTGTGCAACAACAACCAACGCCAAAACAAGAACTACTGTGATAAAATCAAAATGGTACACCCCCAATCCTACGGAAACTAAAGACTCAACTCAGAATAACCGAAAGAAAATGGAGAAAAACAAAAGGAAGCGGACAAAGCAAAATACATAAGCAACCTCAACTCATACCACACAGAAACTGACTAAGCAAAAAGAGCCTACCACTCAAAAATCATACATACCTCACTAAACAAACCATGCGAGCTCTTCGAGATAGTCAAGAAGCTAACAAAAGCACCTGGCCACCCCGATCAGCTACCGAACATCCCACCTGAACTACTAGCACGCCAATACAAACAGCTCCAGCTACCAAACAAACCACAGCAGAATGCAACATCAACAACCTACCATACCACCAAAGCCACGGATTGGAGCACATTTGAAACAATCACAACTGAACAAATAGAATCCACTATCTCCTGCCTAAACACCCCCACCTCTCCACTAGACCCCTTTCCTACTGAATGGATAAAGAAATCCAAAAAAGACATAAGCACACCCCTAACCCACATTGTCAATGAATCCCTCAAGCAAGGACACATACCAGACATCCTCAAGACCTCTATCATCCGTCCGACCCTAATAAAAAACAACCTGGACCCACTCGACCCGGCCTCCTACAGACCAATAGCAAGCCTCCCATTCACCACCAAAATTATGGAGAAGATCATTCAACAACAACTCCAAGACCACCTAGACACCAAAAAAATGCTAGACCTGCAACAACACAGATTTCACCCATACCATGGAGTTGAAACCCTCATGACGATGCTACTGAATGCCCTCACCAAAGGCACGCAGGCCAAACACTCTGGATACGCCATGCTCTTCCTAGAAATATCCGCAGCCTTCAACACCATCTCCCACAACATTCTCCTACACAGACTCCAGGAAATAGGAATTAAGGACACTGTACTACAATGGTTCCGCTCCTACCTGACATACAGACAACAACTGATCCGCACAAACACAACAACCTCCCCCCCCTTACAACTACATCAAGGAGTACCACAGGGTTCCACACTATCTGTCATGCTCTTCAATATCTATCTACAACCACTCTGCTCAATCATACAAAAGCATAACATCAACTACTATATATACGCAGACGACATAATGCTCTATGGACCAATCACAACCACCAACCCAACAAATAACCAACTAACAGACTGCTTCATTGAGATCTCCGACTGGCTGCAAAGAAACAATCTAACCATCAACATCAAAAAAACTGAAGCCCTCGTAGTAACAAAGGATCCAAACTTCACTCCACCACCACACCTCATATTGGGAACCATCCAAATAAAGATTCAACCCCAAATAAAATATCTGGGAATCACTATAGACCAAGTACTCACATTTACTCCACAGATAAAAAGACTGCAAAGACAATATTCCACAAAGCAAAAACAATACAATGGCTCAGACCACTCATTAATCCACAGGACTTCAGAACTGTCATGCAGGCTATGACGCTCCCCCACCTGGACTACTGCAACATAATCTATCACGGACTTCCTGCAACCCACACCAACCCACTATGGTCTGCCCTGAATACCACCGCGAGGATCATCCGGAAAGCAAAAAAACACGACCACATCACCCCAGTCCTGAGGGATCTACACATGCTTCCACTCGAAGCAAGGATCAAATACAAAGCTGCCCTGCTTATACACAAAGCCCTTCATCAAACACAGACTTCCCACCTCCGCTCCCTACTACCCCAGCCCACTCACAACAGACCAACCCAACAAAACACCAGCAACGTCCTTACCATCCCCTATGAATGAACAAAATATAATCAACGAACCTGCAACAGAGCCTTTGAACTATACGCACCCTCCCTCTGGAACTCATTACCAACCCAAATCAGAAACACTGCTGATCTATCCAAGTTCTGGAAACAACTAAAAACCATACTCTTTCAGGAATACCTTGTACCAGAAGCAGACAACCTCCACTGACATCCCACAGTCCCTTAGCCAAATCCCCAAAATATCCTAGAAGAGACCTATGTCTATTGCCTAAGTCTTCACTACTTGTTCGAATCATCAATGTTGTCCCCCCGGTGACGGCTCTCCCCACCCCCTCTACACTGATTACTGTCCACCCCCATTCCTTGTTAAACCGCTTTGACCCAGTGAAAAGCGGTATATAAATGCAGTTAAATAAAATAAATAAAATAAATGTACAGATTGTGCAAGAGTACGATCAGGTGTTCTGGTATACCCTTGCTTCTTAATGTGGCCCAGAGTTTCTCATGGTTTACACAGTCAAAAGCCTTGCTATAGTTGATAAAGCACAAATAGATATCCTTTTGGTATTCTTTAGTCTTTTCAAGGATCCATCTCACATCCACAATGATGTCTCTCGTTCCTCGCCCTTTCCTGAAACCTGCTTGCACTTCAGGTAGTTCTTGTTACAGGTATGGTTGTAGTCTCTTTTGAATAATCTTCAGTAGAATTTTGCTGGCATGTGGGATCAGAGCAATTGTGCGATAATTTCCACAGTCAGTTGGATCACCTTTATTTAGTATTGGTATATAGTTAAGTTAAGGTTACCGCGCGTAAACAGCCAATGCGCCCCCTATTGTGTGATGCACAGTGCATGCTACATGGACACTGGCAAGCCGACCTCCCTATCAACTAGCACCGGGAACATTAAGAAGGTTTAGTAAACATACTCCTAAGTCATAGGAATACACACATGCAAATGACTTGCACATACTGTAAAGTTTTCAGCATCCAAAATGGGTGTGTACGCATGAAGATACATCCCTATTTTCTAGATATGTTTCATCAGTAAAAAATATCTAAAGCCATTGCCATGTCTTGCTGTAAATCTGAAACAGGCATCTCAATGGATAGAACTGGCTAAAACTTATTGTACATGTGTTTTATCAAAGTCCCAATTCTCCTACCAAATATCCTTAAATTATCTTCATGTAGAGAACCCCTAAGTGTGAAATGAGGGTGAAGTCATGCCTAATTTTACAAAAATGGAAATATGTTTTTTGTAATGCTACAAGCCTGCACTTTTTAAGTTTTTTTTTTTTTAATATATATTTCTATTTATTGAAATTTTACTAATCCAGCAAGAAATTTACAACATTCCTTACAGGGAAAAACAGAGTAGAAATGAATATCATTCAAGGAAAATACAAATTCCAGAAAAACAAATAAATGTACTCCATTATAATCCAAATGTGAAGGGAGGAAGAGAAGAATACATCTAACCAAAGCAGAGACTTTGGATAAGTACAATATGAAAACTCCCAAAGATATCAGTGACTGCGGAGGACCCATGATATTGACCAAAACGAGGATATACAAGATGTTACAAAATCACTCTGGTGCAGAAATAGGCATAGTATTAGCAGGAAGTCTGGCATTAATGAAAACATTCAGATCACTTGGATCAGAAAAGACATACTTAACATCCTCAATAATAACCAAACACCTGCATGGAAATCTGAGGAAGAAAGATCCTCCAATTTTCAAAACCCCCGCCTTATAAAGCAAAAATTGCTTTCTCCTCCTCTGGGTTTCCTTAACTAAGTCAGGAAACATGGATATTTTACAGCCCAAAAAGGTTTGCAATCTTTTTTTAAAGAACATCTTGAGAAGCCAATCTCTATCTGTAACAAGAGCACATTGAACCATTAAGGTTGAAGGAATTGGTACAGAAGGTTCACCCCCAGAATCTTCGAGCAGTCCTGACACATCCAGAACGTTAAGGTTCACTGTAGACACTGCCACTGGAGTCTCAGGACTCTTTTTTCCTCGAGGTAGATAATACACCTTACTTAAGGGTGGAGTTAATTCAACAGGAATTTTCAAAATCTCCAACATATACTGCTTAAACATGTCGACAGCTGCAATACCATGAAGACGAGGGAAATTCAAAATACGAAGATTCACTGTCCTGGAGGCGTTTTCCAACACCTCCAGTTTATATCGTAAAATCCCATTTTCCTTAGTTAATGCAGCTTGCATGTCAGTAACATTCTCCAACTGAGACCCAAAAGTTTTATTCTGTACCGTCATTTGTGCTTGTGTAGACATTACCATCTCAATATTCTCAGTATTTTTCTGGATGTTGGCACAATTCTCTTGGACCCGGGAGGCAACTATTGCTGATTGGGAATACAGCGTAGTGGAGAGAGTAGAAATCGCTTCTCAAATTGACTCTAAAGTAAATACCTTAGGGTGAACCAGAGGAGGAAAATCCAAGACCAAAGGATTTGAGACCAATTGAGGGAAAGAACTCCCCAGCAAGAGAGGCTGCACCGGAGTTGTCCCCGCCAGAAAACCACCCGAGGCCGCCCCGAGACTATCGGGGGACAGAGAGACCGATCGCTCAGCCAACACCCTCTCTGCAGCCGGTGCCTCCTCTCTAGGGGTAGTCGACGCTGTAGATGCTGGAGACCGATCCAAAGCAGCTGGGTGTGGTGGAGGAGTCCTCGATACAGGAGAGAGAGACGTTTCTATGTCTGACGGAGATGCCTGAGTCTCTGCAGTAGGCGAAACCAAGCCGGCTCGAATCTCCTGAATTTTATCCACAGGTAGTGTAACAAAATGGTCCATAGGACCGGAAGTGGGTAACTGGGCTGCAGAGGGAACAGCCCTCGGTTTCCCCTTTCTCTTAGGCATGAGAGCGATCAGAAACACACCGCAGCCATCTTGAAGAAACTCCGCCCCCCCTAAGTTTCTTATCAACAGGAAGAGCTGCCTATAAAACCAGGTAAAATCCACTGCTGTAATAAAATTTCTGTGGCATATATTAACTTTTAGTTTAAATTTAAAACACAGAAGAGAGTTTTCTGGTTAAATTTAGAACCCAGCAGAACTTAAAACTAAGATGCAGACAGCAGTCCAGCAGCGAGATGGGGGGCTTTCCAGTCTTTTGCATTGAGTGTCACATGTATGATTTTCTCCCAGTTGGTGAGAAGTCTTACGTGTGCACTAGGTGCAAGGAGCTCTTTGCTCTCAGGGAAAGAGTCTGTTCTCTAGAGGCTAGAGTAGCAGACTTGGACAACATAAGAAAGAAAGAGAGATACATAGACGAGACCTACAGGGATATAGTCCTGAAGCCGCACCTCCAGTCTGGCAGCATCCCTGTTGCCATGAAGGAGAGCGGTCACGTGACAGGAGAGCATCACCCTGGTGTGGCAGGAAGTGATCCTGTAACTAGGACCTGTCCTCCAGGTGATGTAAAACCCTCTCGCACCGAGGATGTTTCTCCAGGGCCATGTGCCCATGAGAGAAGGGTTAGGACAGCCGTTATAGTTGGTGATTCGATCATTAGGCATGTAGATAGCTGGGTGGCTGGTGGACGTGAGGATCGCCTGGTAACATGCCTGCCTGGTGCGAAGGTAGCGGACCTCACGCGCCACCTAGGTAAGGTATTAGATAGCGCTGGGGAGGAGTCTGTTGTTCTGGAGGCTAAATTTAGGCTTTTAGGTAGGAAGTTGAAATCCAGAACTTCCAGGGTAGTGTTCTCTGAAATGATTCCCGTTCCATGCACAGGACCCAAAAGGCAGGCAGAGCTCTGGAGTTTCAATGTGTGGATGAGACAATGGTGCAGACATGAGGGTTTTGGATTTGTTAGGAACCGGGGAAAATTCTGGGGAAAGCAGGGGCTATTCTGAAGGGATGAGCTTCACCTTAACCGGGATGGAATCAGGCTGATGGCATTAACCTTTAAAAAGGAGATAGAGCAGCATTTAAATTAGATAATAGGGGAAAGCCGACAGTCGCCCAAGAGCGAATGGTTCATAAGAATGTATCCTTGAAAGCAGAGAGGTTCCAAAAAAGAGTAAAGTGCCCAAATGCCCTCGAGTATGGATCAGACAGAGCTTAAAGATCCTAAATTACCCATGTCTACCAATAGCCAAATTAATATGAATAAAATAAAGTCTCTAAAATGCTTGCATGCAAATGCTAGAAGTCTAAAAAATAAGATGGGAGAGTTAGAATATATAGCACTAAATGAGAGGTTAGATATGATTGGAATATCAGAGACATGGTGGATGGAGGACAACCAGTGGGACACTGTGATACCTGGGTACAAACTATATCGTAATGATAGAGCTGATCAAATTGGTGGAGGGGTTGCGCTCTATGTTAGAGAGGGCATTGAGTCAGAAAGGATTAAAGTTTTGCAGGAAACAAAATTTGCTGTAGAATCTCTATGGATTGAAATTCCATGTAAAAAGGGGAAGGCGATGGCAGTGGGGGTGTACTATCAACCACCTGGCCAGAATGAACAAATGGATGATGAAATGCTCAAAGAAATCAAGAAAGCTAATAAAAGTTACAGCACAGTAATGGGTGATTTCAATTACCCCGGTATTGACTGGGTCAGTGTCACGTCAGGACATGCTAGGGAGATAAAGTTCCTAGATGAAATAAATGTCTGTTTCTTGGAGCAGCTTGTTCATGAACCGACCAGAGGGGAAGCCATATTAGACCTAGTCCTTAGTGGAACACCAGATCTAGTGCAAGAGATAAGGGTGTTGGGGCCACTTGGCAATAGTGATCATAGCATGATAGCCTTTGATTTAATTAGTGGAGGAGGGATAATAAGGAAATCCACAGTACTACCTTTTAACTTTCGAAAGGGAGACTATGATAAAATGAGGAAAATAGTTAAGAAAAAGCTAAAAGGAGCAGTTGCAAAGGTTAAAGATTTACGTCAAGCTTGGGTGTTGTTGAAAAAATACTATCTTGGAAGCCCAGGCCAGCTATATTCCATGCTTTAAGAAAAGTGGAAGGAAGTCCAAAAAACTGCTAGCATGGTTTAAAGGTGAGGTCAGAGAGGCTGTTGTTGCCAAAACAGTATCTTTCAGGAAATGGAAAAAAGAGCCAAATGACAAAACCTGGAAACAGCACAAGCACTGGTAAGTCAAATGCAAGGCACTGATAAGGCAGGCAAAGGGAGAATTTGAGTAGAAGCTTGCTGTGGAAGCAAAAACGTGAAATGAAGACTTTTTCAAGGACATTCGTAGCAAAAAACCTGTGAGATAGTCAGTTGGTCCATTAGATGATAGAGGGGTTAAAGGGGCGCTAAGAGGCAACAAGGCAATAGCAGAGAGACTGAATGAATTATTTGCTTCGGTCTTTACTGAGGAAGGTGTAGGGATGTTACCCATGACTGAAGTGGTATTTAAAGGTGTGGAAGAATTGAAGGAAATATCGATACATCGGGAAGATGTATTGCAACTATTAGAAAAACTGAAGAGTAGCAAATCACCTGGGCCAGATGGTATACATTCAAGGGTGTTGAAGGAACTGAAATATGAGCTTGCAGAGCTGCTATTAGTAATCTGTGAACTATCATTAAAATCATCTCTAATACCTGAAGAGTGGAGGATCGCCAATGTAACTCCAATTTTTAAAAAGGGTTCCAGGGGTGATCCGGGAAACTACAGACCAGTGAGCCTGATGTCAGTACCATGAAAAATGGTAGAAACCATCATAAAGAATAAAATTACTCAGCATGTAGATAGTCATGGTCTAATGGGAGACAGCCAACATGGCTTTAGGCTAGGAAGATCTTGTCTTACTAATCTGTTATGTTTTTCTGAAGGTGTGAATGAACAGGTGGACAAAGGTGAGTTGGTTGATATAGTGTATCTGGACTTCAGAAAACCTTTGACAAGGTCCCTCAACAGAGACTTTTGGCAAAACTAAAGAGTCATGGGATAGGAGGCAGTGTACTATTGTGGATCAGGAACTGGTTAAAAGATAGGGCTAAATGGCCAATTTTCCCAATGGAGAAAGGTGAATAGTGGTGTACCCCAGGGATCTGTGCTGGGTCCGCTGCTTTTTAACATATTCATAAATGACCTGGAAAGTGGAATAACGAGTGAGGTTATCAAATTTGCAGATGACACACTATCCTCCTATCAAGATTGGAAAGTATCGGTATCTCTGGTACTGTCCTTAGTTGGTTTAACTCTTATTTAACAAACAGGCAGTTTCAGGTTAAAATTGGAAACAACACTTCACAGCCTACAAATATCAAGCAAGGAGTACCTCAGGGATCTGCGCTTTCTTCCCTTCTATTCAACATTTTTATTCAGCCAATTTGTCAAATTATGGCAGCCCATCAAATAAGTTATACGATTTATGCAGATGACATCATGATTTATACACCGATTGATCTCATTAACCCCGACTACAGCAAGATCACAAATTGCCTTGACAACATGTCTTCCTGGCTCACATGCAATAACCTTGCCTTAAACTACAATAAAACAGAGGCGCTTATTGTCACTCGAAACACCGACTTCAACCCCCCACCTTTCATTAAATACAACAACATTACAATACCAGTTAAGGATGAAGTTAGATATCTTGGAATTACCCTCGATAAAGGTCTAACCCTCCAGTCACACATCAGAAAAACTGTGAGGTCTGCATACTACAGAATGAAAGTGATTAGACGCCTCAAGCCCTTACTCTCATATGACCACTTCCGGTCTGTCTGCCAAGCCTTAATAACTCCTATTCTGGACTTTTGTAATCCTATCTACTACGGTCTTTCAAAACACTCACTTAAACCTCTTCAGATGGCTCAGAACACGGCAGCCAGAATTATTGCTGGCTCAGCATCTCAAGATCACATTACCCCTACTCTCAAAGAGCTCCACTGGCTTCCAATAAGCCAGCGCGTCAAATACAAGATAGTAATTAATATATTCAAGATCAGACATAAATGCTCTGCTTTTAGCCTTCATAACCTCTTACTCCAGAATAACAACAGGCCAAGACGAATAACTACATCAAACACCCTCAGCACCCCAAGTAGTTTCAGAAAAGCGTGTAAATGTACTACACAAAGGGCAATTTCCTTATCGGCCCCACTTATATGGAACTCTCTCCCTCCCGATGTGCGATCCATGGATGATTTAAAGGAGTTCAGAAAACAACTGAAATTTGTACTCTTCACTGAGTACTATGGCACAGACATCTAACAGTCTCTATTATTATAGCCTGCATATAACTTGTTTTACTGTAACGGTTCCTTGATGTTGCGTATCCCAATTTTACCTTCACTCTTTAGTTTAGTCAGTGTATGCCCCCCTGTCTCTGTTCTCCCTTCTTGTGTCTGGTAACCGCTTTGATTTAAGGAAAAGGCGGTATAGAAAACCTGTTAAATAAATAAATAAATAAATAAAACTATTTAAAGTTGTTAAAACCCAAGAGGATTGTGAAAAATTGCAAGAGGATCTTGAGAAATTGGAAGACTGGGCATCAAAATGGCAGATGAAATTTAATGTGGACAAGTGCAAAGTTATGCACCTAGGGAAGAGCAAAGTAACAGCGGAGGGCAATTCACCATTGCCAAACAGGGATAGTAGATAAAAATAACTTTATTGGAGACCCAACTTTACAAGTTTCTTCCAAAGGCCTTCATCAGGGGTCTAAAAAACAGAGACATAATTAAAAACAACATAAATATTATATAATTAAAAAATAAATTCTGTCACTTATTGAAAGTGTATGTGCAATGATGAAAGGAGTGGGCTAACAAAGGATAATGTATAATGTGTATAATTTGTTTTACAAAAAGAGTACAAACCATAAACATGTCATTGAACCACAAGAGATGGAGATATAAGAAACTCTTGTGGTTCAATGACATGTTTATGGTTCGTACTCTTTTTGCAAACAAATTATACACATTATACATTATCCTTTGTTAGCCCACTCCTTTCATCATTGCACATACACTTTTAATAAGTGACAGTTTACTTTTGTCGATTTCTATTAGATGTTTTAAGCATATGTATTTATACACGAGGCTAAAGCAATGCATTATTCAGCCAACAGTATACGTTGGTTTTAGACATGCTGCTCAGTTTTCTTTTTCTTTTTGTAACCGAATTTCCGTTTATTTTTATTATGTAGCTCTATCCTGTAATTTGCTCGATTGTACTTTTAGGTTATTATGTTACCTGCTTCCCTCATTGCAAATTTTTGTGCTGTACAACATATTGCATTTTGTTCTAAGTGTACTTTCATGTCTATGTTATTCCTTCTTGTCCACAATACACATATATACAAGGTTTTTTATTCATGATTATGTATATGTCCAATTTTATGTATAGTTTTAAATGTAGTTTTTTCTTACTTGGCTCCCCCCCCCTTTTTTGCTGTAATCTTTGTAATTTTAAAGGCACTAACATTTATATCTGTATTTTCATTATGTTTTAGATTGGGAAGAGTGGTTGCTCCAACCCATAGACGTGTCTTACACACTTTCTATGTGTTTATTTGGTAATGTTTCCAATTATCCATCATTACAGTCCTCTATGTATTTGTTTTTTAATTTATTTTTAAATTATATAATATTTATGTTGTTTTTAATTATGTCTCTGTTTTTTAGACCCCTGATGAAGGCCTTTGGCCGAAACTTGTAAAGTTGGGTCTCCAATAAAGTTATTTTTATCTACTATCCCTGTTTGGCCGTGGTGAATTGCCCTCCGCTGTTCCTTTGCTCTTGTTTTTTTGCGGAAGGCCTTCCTTCTTTTGGTCTTCGGTTTTATGCACCTAGGGAAGAACAACCCAAACTATGGTTACACAATGCAAGGTTCCACATTAGGAACCACCATCCAGGAAAAAGATTTAGGCATCATTGTGGATACTATGTTAAAACCCTCGGACCAGTGTACAGCGGCAGCCAAGAGAGCAAATAGAATGCTAGGTATCATAAGGAAAGGAATGGAAAATAAAACAAAAGATATTATAATGCCTCTATATTGTTCCATGGTGAGACCGCACCTTGAATATTGTGTGCAATTCTGGTCGCCGTATCTGAAAAAGGATATAGCGATATTAGAAAAGGTTCAGAGAAGAGCCACCAAAATGTTAAAGGGGATGAAAGGATACTCCTATGAAGAAAGGCTAAAATGGTTAGGGCTCTTTAACCTGGAAAAGAGAAGGCTGAGAGGAGATATGATAGAAGTCTATAAATTAATGAATGGAGTGGAAAGGGTAAACGTAGATCGATTGTTTATGTTATCAGAATATAGAAAGACTAGGGGACATGCAATGAAGCTACAGGGTAAACTATTTAAGACTAATAAAAGAAAATATTTTTTCACTCAACGTGTAATCAAGCTCTGGAATTTCATACCGGAGGATGTAGTAAAGGCTGTTAGTATAGCTGGGTTTAAAAAAGGTTTGGGCAAGTTCCTGGAGGAAAGGTCCATAAACCATTATTAAGAAGGGACGCAGGATATCAATGCTTGACCCAGTACATGCATTGTGGAACCTGTGTCTTTTGGGGAAACTGCTAGGTACGTATGACCTAAATTGGCCACTGTTGGAAACAGGATAATGGGCTTGATGGACCTTGGTCTGACCCAGTATGGCATATCTTATGTTATTATGTTCTCCTCCTGTGCATTTATGCCATGGAGGTATTTAAACATCTCAGTCATATCACCTCTATCCTGTCTTTCCTCTAATGTGTACATATTAAGACTCTTAAGTCTGTCCTCATATGCTTTATAATGAAGACCACTAACCATTTCAGTAGCCACCCTCTATACTGACTCCGGCCTGTTTATATCCTTTTGAAGGTGCTGTCTTCAGAATTTCACACACTACTCCAAATGAGGTTGCATCCAATACTTATACAGTGGCGCTATCACCTCCTTTCTTTTGCTAGCCATTCCTCTCCCTGTGCACCCAAGCATCCTTGTAGCTTTTGCTGTCACCTTTTCTACCTGTTTAGCTACTTTATTTATTTATTTATTTATTTAACAGTCACTTATATACCGCTACCTTCCAATGATCAGGTGCGGTTTACATATAACAGGTAAAGAAACAGTATAACATATCTGTTTTTACATTAAACATGCTTGAATTATGTACAACTTAACTTTAACAAATAAACTTTGGAGAACTATGTACAATCAACTATGTACAGTCAACAGAAGTTGAGTTCAACGAGCAAGGTAGCTATTTACAAGCCTCATAAACTGTGTTAAAGGTCATGTTTTCATGGGACATTATGGTGTTAGACTCAATGTGTTATGTATTATCCCTTTTCATTTTGGTATTGGGAATTCGCAAGTGGACCGTAGTGGGAGCTAAATAGGTGGGTTTTTAATGTTTTTGCGTAGTTCTTTAAGATCAGTTAAGGCTCTGATTTCATCAGGTAGGGAGTTCCAGAGTATAGGGGCTGCATGGGAAAAAGCTTTTTTATTTGTTGTTTTTTTAGTCTTTGTGAACTCTTTTGGAATCCTTATTTTATTGGCGTTGCCTCTTCTCTGAACAGATTGGGGTGTGTCTTTAGTGAGTAGTTTGTTTAGAGTAGCTGGGGCAGTATTATTTAAAGCTTTGAAGGTGGTTATTATTAGTTTATAGTTTATTCTGCATTGAATTGGGAGCCAGTGTAGTTTAGCTAGATAGGGTGATATGTGCTCAAAAGGGTGTACCTTCATTATGGTTCTAGCTGCAGCATTTTGGGCCAGTTGAAGCCTTTTGATGTTTTGGTTAGTTGTGCCTAGTAGCGTGAGATTAGCAAAGTTGAAGTGCGGTGTAATAATGGCTTGAATTATGCACAGGAAGTCATGCAGGTGGACTAGTGGGCGTAATTGTTTTAGTACTTTGAGCTTAAAGTATATTTTTTTCGTGGTATTTCTTATGTGGGTGTTCATACTGAGGTGTGTATCTAAGATCACCCCTAGGTATTTTATCTCATTTTTTATGTAAATGTCATGTTTCTGAAGTGTAATGTGGGTAGGGGGAGGTGTACGATTTGTTTTTTGTTACAATCAATATGTCTGTTTTGGAATGATTAATGTGAAGGTTGTGAGCTTCTAAACAAGTTGTTAATTCATTGAAACAGTCAGTTAATAGTTAACAAACTTTAAGATCATCAAACATAATCACACCTAGGTCCGCTCTTCTTTAGTGGACAAAAGTACTTCACGCCTTATACTATATCACTCCCTTGGATTGCTACAGTCCAAATGCATGACCTTGCATTCTTTAACATTAAATCTCAGCTGCCAAATTGTAGACCATTCCTCAAGCATAGCTAGATCCCTCCTCATGTTATCTATACCTTTCTGTGTATCTGCTCTATTGCAGATTTTGGTATCATCCACAAAGAGGCAAACTTTATCTGACAGCCCTTCCGCTATATCACTAATATAGATGTTAAAAAGTATCGGACCAAGGACAGATCCCTGGGGCACACCACTGGTAACCTCCTTCTCCTCAGAGTGAGCTCCATTTACCTGTACCCTTTGTCACCTCCCACTCAACCAATTTCCAACCCAAGCAGTAACTTTAGGGTCCATATCTAGGGTGCTCAGTTTGTTTATAAGTCACCTGTGAGGAACGGTGTGAAAGGCTTTACTGAAATCTAAGTACACCACATCTAGGGCTCTCCCTCAGTCCAACTCCCTGGTAACCCAGTCAAATAAATCAATCAGATTTGTCTGACAAGACCTGAATCTGAGAATCCATGCTGCCTCAGATCCTGTAATCCGCTGGATTCCAGAAACCTCACTATTTTCTCTTTCAGCAGCATTTCCAATAATTTACTCACCACCAAAGTTAAACTAACCAGCCTGTAGTTTTCAACCACATCCTTACTTCCGCTTTTGTGTAAAGGCACCACATGAGCCTCTCTCCAGTCCTTTGGTACCACTCCCGACTCCAACGAGGCATTGAAAAGGTCAGTCAGTGGAGCTGCTAGAATGTCCCCAAGTTCCCTCAGTATTCTAGGGTATATCCCATCCAGTCCTATCACTTTGTTTGCTTTAAGTTTAGCAAGTTTCTCACAAACACAATCTTCTGAAAATTGTTCAAGATGCCCCTCGCTTCTGTTCTTGTTTGTGGGTGTTTTCTGAGGTCCTGTTCCTGGTTCTTCATCTGTGAACACAGAACAGAAATATCTGTTAAGCAATTCTGCTTTATCCTCATCAGCTTCTACATATTCCTCCCCTTCACCCTTGAGTCTGACAATATAACCTTTGCCCTTCCTCTTCTCTCTAATATATCTGAAAAATGTCTTATCCCCCCAATTGTATTACATTGGCTATTTCCTCCTCTTTTTGAATCTTTGTGAATCTTTACTTTCCTGACTATTTTGCTAGCTTCTCTAAGTTTTTCCAAATATAGATGTCTGTCTTCCTCTCTCTGTGATCTCTTGTATTTCATGAAAACCACCCTCTATTTCTTCACCTTTTCAGCTACTTCTTTCGAAAACCACAGCGGTCTCCTTTTCCTTTTTACATTTATTTCCATTTTAACAAAAAAGGTTGGTTGCCCTTAAATGATCCCCTTTCAGTTTTGCCCACTGTTTTTCTACATCCCCCAGTTAATGACTCCCTGAGATATTGGCCCATCTTGGCAAAGTTAGTATTGCTAAAGTCTAAGACCTTTGCTTTCAAATGCATTCTAATAGCCCTAGTCCTAATACTGAACCACACCATCTGGTGTTCACTGGGTGCAAAATAATCTCCCAATGTAACATCAGAAACACTTTCACCATTGGTAAGCACCAAGTCCAGTATGGCCACTTAATGTGTGGGTTCTGTTACCAATTGCTTGAATAGTTCTCCATGTAGAGAATCCAAGATCTCCTTACTTTTAGATCATACTGCAGCCAGAATGTGCTAATCAACATCTGGCATACTGAAATCCCCTATCAGTATCAATTCCCATTTCCTAGGAATTTTGTGTATGTCTTCAATTAACTCTTCATCCACCTCTTCCTCCTGTGAGGGAGGTCTGTATACCATGCTAATGCAAATAGATTTCTCTTTCCCTCTTTCTAGTTTAACCCACAGTGTCTCCTCTCTCCCTTTCAAGCTCTGTAGTTTGAAAGTTTTAATATTATTTTTTACATATAGTGCCACTCCTCCTCCCCTTCTTCCTATCCTGTCCTTTCTGAATAAAGTATAGCCTGGTACAGTTAGATTCCAGTCATGGTTTTTTGTGAACCATGTTTGTGTAACTGCCACTAAATTCAAGTCAGCCTCTCCCATTAAAGCTTCAACATCTGGGATCTTATTTCCCATGCTATGGACATATATACACACCGTTTTCCATAATTTGACCCTTTTACTCATTTCCATAAAGGTATTTAATGTTTCACTTACCTGAGGGCTTTCACTTACCTGGGGGCTTTCTTCACCCATCCCCAATGAATCTAGTTTAAAGCCCTCTTCAGTAGATTAGCCAGTCTGCTACTGAAGACACGTCAACCTTTCTTGGACAAATGAACACCATCTCTGCTCTGCAACCCTTGGAACAGCATCCCATGGTCCAGGAAACCAAAATGCTCTCGATGACACCATCCACACAGCCATGCATTCATCTCCAGGGTGCGAGCTTCTCTGCCTTGGCCTTTAACCTCAACATGGAGGACTGGCAAGGGCACCACCTGCACCCCTATCTGCTTTACCCTCTGTCCCAGAAAAATGAAGTCACTTTTGATACACTCAGAGGGATACCTGGCAGTATCATTTGTGCCGACATGGATTAGCAACATTGGGCAATAGTCAGAGGGCTTGATGAGTCTTGGCAAACTCTTTGCAACATCTCAGATTTTGGCACCTGGCAAACAGCATATCTCGCTGGACATCAAGTCTGGTCAGCAGATTGCTGCCTCAGTTCCCCTCTGAAGATAGTCACCAACCAGCATTACCCTTTGCTTCCTTGTGGTCACTGATTCTTCAACTTTGGGGGACTCGAGCTCCGGTTCTTCCCTTTCCAGGGATGCTTTCACCTCCTCCACTTCCATGGCTGCATAATGGTTCTTCAATTCAAGGGCTGGAGAACTTGGATTGGTGATTCTGCAAGCCCTGGTGACTTGTGTCCAACCTTCGTCATTCTGTAGGCGACCATCTACTCCCCATGCCCTGGTTTAGAAGTGAGACTAACGACTGTCATTGTACGTGCAAAACTAACCCATTTGCAGAAACTGCCCAGAGAAGAAGTGGATGGAGATTTACTAGAAGATATACACAGCATTGCCATGAAAGAAGAAGTGCTACTGAAGGTGATTTCAATATACCGGATGTTGATTTGCACATCCCTGCTGCAGTGTAATCAAGAAGTAAGGAGATCCAGCATTCCTTAAAGGGAGAACTATTCAGGCAAATGGTAACAGAACCCACATGTGAAGGGACCATACTGGACTTAGTGCTTACCAATGGGGGAAAGTGTTTTTGATGTTATAGTGGGTGATCATCATGCATCCAGTGATAACCAGATGGTGTGGTTCAGTATTAGGACTAGGGCTGATAAAATCTATTCAAAAGTTGGATCTTAGACTTTAGGAAAACTAACTTTGCCAAGATGGGACAATACCTCAAGGAGTTGTTAGTGGGATGGAAACAACTGTGAGATGTAGAAAAACAATAGGCAAAACTGAAAGGGTATATTTTAAGGGCAACAAACCTTTTTGATAGAAAGGTAAATAAATGGAAATGGAAAAGGGGGCCACTATGGTTCCCAAAAGAAATAGCAGAAAAGGTTAAGAAAAAGAGAGAGGCCTTCAGGAAATACGAGAGATCACAGAGAGGAAGACAGGCAGCGATATTTGGAAAAACTTAGAGCAGCTAGCAAAGTAGTCAAGAATGCAAAGATACAAAAAAAGAAGAAATAGCCAATGCAATAAAAAGGGGGGATAAAACATTTTTCAGATGTTAGTGAGAGGAGGAAGAGCAAACGTGGTATTGTCAGACTCAAGGTTGAAGGGGAGGAATATGTAGATGCTGATGAGGATAAAGTGGAATTGCTTAACAAATATTTCTGTTCCATGTTCACAGATAAAGGGGCAGGAGCAGGAGCTCAGAAAACATGCACAAATAGGAACAGAAATGGTGGGGAACTCATGATTTTCAGAAGACTATGTTTGTGAGGAACTAGCTAAACTAAAAGTAGATAAAGTGATGGGACCAGAAGGGATACATCCTAGAATACCAAAGGAACTTGGGGATGTTATAGAAGATCCACTGACTGACCTTTTCAATGGTTCTTTGGAGTCGGGAGTGGTTCCTGACTGGAGACTGGAGAAAGGCACATGTGGTCCCTTTACACAAAAGCAGATGTAAGGATGAGGTTGAAAACTATAGGCCAGTAAGTCTAATCTCTGTGGTGAGTAAATAACTGGAAATGCTGCTAAAAGAGAGAATAGTGAGTTTTATGGAGCCCAATAGATTGCAGGATCCAAGGCAGCATGGGTTTACCAGAGGCAGGTCTTGTCAGACAAATCTGATTGACGTCTTTGAATGGGTGACCACGGAGCTGGACCAAGGGAGAGCCTTAGATGTGGTGTATTTAGATTTCAGTAAAACCTTTGACACTATTCCACACAGGTGACTTACAAACAAACTGAGCACCCTAGGGATGGATCCTAAAATGACTGTTTGGGTTAGAAATTGATGGAAGGTTGGAAATGTACAGGTAAATGGAGCTCACTCTGAAGAGGAGGTAGTTACCAATAGTGTGCCTCAGAGATCTGTCCTTGTTCTGATTCTTTTTAACATCTTTGTTAGTGATATAGCGGAAGGGCTGTCAGGTACGTTTTGCCTGTTTGCGGATGATACCAAAATCTGCAATAGAGTAGATATCCAGGAAGGAATAGATAACATGAGGAGGGAACTAGCTAAGCTTGAAGAATGGTCTTGAATTTGGCAGCTGAGATTTAATGTCAAAAAATGCAGAGTCATGCATTTGGGCTGCAAAAATCCAAGACTGGTAAAGTGTAGGGGGTGAAGTACTTCTGTCCACAAAAGAGCGGGACCTGGATGTGATTGTGTCTGACAATTTTAAAGTAGCTAAACAGATAGAAAATGCAATGGCAAAAGCCAGAAGGATGTTTGGGTGTATAAGGAGAGGAATGGTCAACAGAAGAAAGGACGTGATAGCGCCTTTGTATAAGTCTTTGGTGCAACCTCATTTGGAGTATTTTGTGCAATTCTGGAGACTGCAGCTTCAAAAGGATATAAACAGGCTGGAGTCAGTACAGAGGGTGACTACTAAAATGGTTAGTGGTCTTCATTATAAAGCATATGAGAATAGACTTAAAGATCTTAATATGTATACTTTAAAGGAAAGGCGGTTTAGAGGAGATATTATTTATTTATTTGTGCAGGTTTTTGTATACCGCTGTTTTGGGTAATCATAGCAGTTTACAATTGAAACAACAGATGCATTAAACATTTTAACATTATAACTGGTGCTAAAACAGGCAATTATGGGTTTATATAATTCTAGCAAAATAACATATTTACAATTTTTATGACAAATAACATCATTAAAGCTGGGGGTAGGGGGGGCGGAGCCCGATGTCCAGCGGGGGGGGGGGGGCGGAGCCCGATGTCCAGCGGGATGGTCGCATAACGCTGAGGCTCCCAAGAGGCCTACTCAGAATCCTGAATTAACACCGGACATACATGAATTTCTGCTCTGATCTTGCCGGGGCACATTGGTGAGATGGCGGGGACCAAACCCACGCGCCTGGAATTTGGATCTCCAGCGGCTTCTCACGGTAAACGCTCCAAAACTGAACCCCCGTCCCCGCAGAAGGGGCTGGCTTTGCGCGAGGGCCCCGAAATGCAGCAGGAAATCCTCGCAGAAATTAGAGGGGTTAAGGACCTCGTGCAGTCAAACGGTGAAGCACTTCGAGCGCTGAGGGAAGATCTTGGTGTACTGCAAGGTAGGCTGGAGGGGCTCTCTTCGCGTCAGGACAAAATGGAGAGTATATTAGACTCCCATGCGGTCCGGCTGTCCAAACTCGACAAAGTTGAACGTCAGGTGCGGGCCTTGCAGAAAGAAGTGGAAGATGGCAATAATAGAGCGCGCCGCAACAATCTACGACTCGTGGGCATACCGGAGGGAGCGGAATTGGGAGACATGAAGGAGTTTTTAGGTAAAATCCTCCCTTCCCTGCTCCAAATCACCTTTACCAAAGAATTGGAGATCGATCGCGCTCATCGTGTACCCACAAACATAACGTTCAACAGGAAGACCCCGCGGCCTATCATCTTTCGACTTTTGAGATATCAACATGTGGAACAAATTCTCAGTGCCTCCCGGGCAAAGGGCCATATGGAGTTTGAGAGCCACAAGGTCTCCTTCTATCCTGACTTGGCTAAACCCACGGTCGACCGCCGAAAGCGCTTTCTGGAATTTCGGCCGAGGCTTCAACAACTACAAGCACGCTATGGCCTGATGTACCCGGCCAAGCTCCGAGTCACGCTTCACAATCAGACAAGAACATTCGAGGACTCTGATCTACTAGCGGAGTTTTTGGACTCTAAAGAAGCCGACTTGATGCGCTGACTTCCAGAATATTCCTACCAGTACTCTCATATCTGCTGTGCCTGCCATATTGGATTTACCGTGACTCAGCGAAGAGTCTGTCGAGGGCGGTTTGTTGCCTTATTTTGAAGATATCTGGGACCCGACTCCATCTACCCATAGTAGCCTCGACGAGTATCAGAGACAGTGTTACTTATGGACTCTGGTGTTTCTTTTCTTTTACTATGTCTCTATCTTCCTCTCTAGGGCCTCCTCCCGCAGACATCTGGTCGCCATATTCATTGGGGGTTTTGCTTCTTCTCTAAGTTACTTTGGTACATACTTTTCAATTTGGGTGTATTGGCCAGCATACTTGGTGCTTATGTCATTATTGTACAGATTCTGATTATGTTGTAAGTTTTCAAGCGCTCTTACCTAAAATGTCTGTTATCGATTGATGGCACCATGTAAGATTTTCTCATTGAACGTACAATGAATCAATAATCCGATAAAACGGAGGAAAATCCTAAGTTATTTAAGTCATGACGCTGCGGACCTGATTTTCCTCCAAGAAACACATTTCAATTCGAAGGAAACTCTCAAACTCAATATTAAATCTTACATGGTGGCCGCCTATTCCCCAGCCGTTTCTAGGGAATGTGGGGTTGCCATATTGGATAGGAACTCTCTGCATGCTACTATTATTGCGACTTGCTCAGATACAGCGGTTAGATGGTCCCGAGTTCACCTCAAGATAGGTAACTTTAAAGTTACATGTATATGCCTTTATGCTCCTAATGTAGATGACCCTGCCCTTTTGCTACTATTGCTCAGGTTGCGCAGGCTTCTGCTAATACTTCATTGATATTGGGGGGGATTTCAATTTAGTTCTTGATCCCCTGATTGACAAATAGCCGCCTAGGACAAGTGGTCCCCCCAAGAGTCACATCGCGCTAATCTCTGTGAACACAGATATTGTTCTAGTCGATCTATGGAGGTTACTACACCCCAATGAGCTTGACTTTACCTTCTTCACTTCCCCTCACAAATCCTAGTTTCGCATCGATTTCTTTCTGATATCAAAACTGTTGGTTCCTCAGGTGGACGCTGCAAAGATTCACTCTCAGCATATTTCAGATCATGCTGCTATTTCTTTTCAATAACATACTACTGCACTCCAAGGGAATCCGGGGGCCTGGTTCTTTGATAGAGCCCTATTAATTCAGCCAGAGTTCCGGTTAGAAATTCGAGCAGCCATGAATGATTACTTCCAGACCCTGGTACTCCAGGGGGATCTGGACACCCCAACAGCTCTTCTCTGCAGCTCGTTGGAAAACCTTTTCTGATTTATACAGGGAATTTGCGTTACCAGCGAAACATTACTTTCAATTGATGCAACTTCCATGCTGCCTCAAAAGTGCTCCAATCATGCCGCCCTCTGTCCCTACTAAGGACGGGCTATTAGAACTAATTCACTCTATTAGTAGAACACATGGGGTAGCCTCTAACTTTTATAACTATTATGTCAGGGTACAGATACTGTCACTTGTAGAGTCCAACAAGCCTGGGATCGCTAACCGCAAACCACTTTAACCCCTGTGCATTAGAGCGTTTTCTGGAGCAAAATAGTGCGGGTTTCCCGGTCTGCCTCAGTTACCCCAATTCTCTTCCTTTTTGCACATAGATGTTCTTATATTCCAGAAAATAGCCAAATGGAACACAACTGCCAGGGATCAGTGTAGGTCTTGCCATACTGATGTAGGACCCTCGCTCATGTTCTTTATGAATGTCCTTAACTACAGGTTTACTGGGGGCGGGTCTGGGGTCGTATTCCATTTACCTTACACCGTCACGAGCCTCTTTCTTGGAAGACTGTGGGACTCCGCTCAGTGACGGAGGTCCCCTCTCTTCCTAAGAAGGGTCGCTTTCTCCTGATTTCATGCTGGGTATAGCCATATGTTTAATCACGAGGACTTGGAAGGATAGCTCTCGACTTACTGTCAATGAATAGTGGAACCTTGTCTGCTTATATAGTAAATATGAGCAGATATCTCGGAGAGCTATTTTCCATACCCAAATTTATTCTCGCTTGTCTAAATGGCAGATGCTCAAAGATCATGTACAATCTGCTCATTACTTCGACATGTCTGTTTAATGTACACTCATCATGTTTCAGATCGCTGTTAGGTTTTGTAACATAATAATGTCAGTACACGCCCGCTTCGAGAATGATTCAGTTTCCTAGAGAAGAAGCAGGGGGGAGGGGGGTGGCAGGGGTTTACTTTGGTGTATGTATCATATTCCATGTATGTATTTGTCTTTTAGCTGTATGTCTTCCTTTCCTTTGTTGTTGTAAAACGAAAATAAAGAATTAAAAAAAAAAAAAAGCTGGGGGTAGGTTTAGGGGTATGGGAGGGAGGGGAGGAAATCTTGTTAAAAGGTTGGTTAGCTTAGTGAATAAGAGAAGTGGTTATTGAGTAGGATCGATATCAGTTGAGGTTATGTTGTGACCAAAATGTTCAAAGAAGAGGTAAGTTTTGAGGTGGGAATGGAACGAAGATAGGTCTGTAATGTTGGGAAGGCTAGTTGGTAATCAGTTCCAGAGTGTTAGAGATATGTATTCAAATGCTCTGTTGCTAGTGCATTGTTTAGTATTACAGAATTCTGATGGAATAATAATGGAGTTGATCATTTGACATCTTCTTTGCCGGTCATTAGATACAGTTTTGATCAGGTGGGAGAGAGCTGAGGGAGCTATTTTCCTAATGATATGATAGAGATGTTTAATTATCTCCATGGCATATATGCACAGAAGGAACATCTATGTCGATTGATAGCAAGTTTTGTTACATGGGGACAGTATAAGGGTGAAAGGGGATAGACTCAGGAATAAAATGAGGAAATATTTATTTACGGAAAGAGTGGTAGATGCTGGAATAGTCTCCCAGTGGAGGTGTTAGAAATGAGGACAGTGTCTGAATTCAAAAAAGTATAGGACAAACACAGAAGATCTCTAAAGGTAAAAAGAGGGCTATTGTAGTTGATAGAAGGACGGACTATATAGGCCACATGTGGTCTTTTTCTGCCATCATGTTTCTAGGTTTCTATGCTTCTATTCACAGCACCTGCTCTAGAGCAGGAGTAACGGCCCATGTTTATATCGGCACAGTGATGTACGTAAGTGAGAGTATTCCATAACTTATGCACTTAGATGTGGGCTCCACCTATCCTCCACTCACGCACTCCCCCTGTGGACACCCCTAAGAAGCTTATGTGCTGTGGCACTTACTCATATGATTGGAGAATAGCAACTCCCCACAGTGTGTGTGTAAGTGCCGATTTGCATGAAAAAGTCCTTTAGAATAAGACTTGCATGCACTTCACATGCATAATTGCCCTTGCATCCTATATAGAATCATTCCCGACATATGCAACATGACCATGATCAAGAAAAATGCAATGTAAATGATGATCCATTTTTCTGTCCAGATTTCTGTGCATCAGATCCCTTGAAAGTAGATACCCAACTAGCTCTTCTGAAGAACTAGTGAAATTATTCAATTTGATTTGCCTTAAAGGCTGGTCATTAAGTGACTGTAATAATGATGCCCAAACATCAAAATCATCTTTTTTTGTTCTTTTTAACTTGATAAAATGCTGCTGTTTAATATATCATGCATGTAATTTTTTGTGACCCATGAGGGACTGATATTGTTGTAGAGTCACTCTTTTGACTGGTATAATGGTCTTCAATGTTTCTTTTAATCTTAACAGCTTATTCTACGACAATTTGGAGAGCAGATTCTGCAGTCGTGGAGTTTGCAAGTTTTGGTTCCTTCTCACCCTGGGAGAGTTTCACCTCACCTACCTCCAGAGTTGCATATCAGTTCCTCAATTCAAGTGAAAGTGGATTTGCGGGTGACATCTTTACTAGTTTTGGTGATCTATGTCCATCTGTCATCTTGTGGTTTAGATTTGTCTTTCCCTCTGCTGGAGATTTCAGATGCCTCAAAAAGCATTTTATCAAGATAGTTCTCATTTCATGGTTGCTTCCTCCTTCAGTTCTGCCATCTGTTTCCTAAGGGAATTAAACAGCAGGCACCTGTGGCAGAAATTCAAATTGAGGACCCTCAAGCAAAATATCCAAAAGGGTCCCCCAGAGCAGAGGAGAATCCACCTCAGAAGATATGTGAGCAGCTATAAATGGGCCCCCTTTTTCTCTGTGCCTCCTATTCTACAGGGCCAGCTTGGGCATTTTTTACATTGCTCTTTAGAGCTCACTTATATACATTTTGGAAAAAAAATCTATCAAAGTTTCTACTTTTTCTTTGATTGTCCTCCAAGCACAATCAGTTGACCCTTTCACTCCAAGTTCCTCTTTGCTTGGACATTCATTAATGTAGTATGAAGTAGTTTATCTTATCTCTATAGACTATGAAATGCATTTATGTATCTAAAAGGTACATACACTGGTATGGTAGCTTTAAAAGATTTTTCTCAATAAACTAAGGAATTACTTACTAATCAAGGCCTCTCAAAATACATTCGAGTGTTCTTTTCTCAAATAATCAAAATTTGACCTGATTAACCTCACTGTTTTTCCTTTCCAACCGATGATAAAAAATTCTGTTTAATTCAACCTGCTAATTGGTGAGTGGATCCACGAATGTAGGAAGAAAATGAATAACTGTGTTGCCTAGGAAAAAAATTGTATTATTTTACAGATTTAACAATTTGGAGATATTCCTGTTTTTTTTTTAATTATTGTTTGGAATAATAACGACACCTCAGGATTGTTTTAAATGAAAAAGAATAATTATGATAGTTCATTTATTTCCTGTGCTATCCTCCAAAGAAGTGAGAGTGGAAGGCAACAAACTCTAAAATAGAGAAAAAGTGAGCAACATCAGCCCCAAGATGTAGTATAACAGATTTACAATTATTAAGAGTCAAACATTTTCTTTGGAGAACCTTAAAAGATTTCTGGTGTGGCATTTGGGAAAGAGGGTGGTACTGGAACTTTGAACTGCTCCAACTCCTATCAGTTTAATTTAGATTGAGTTGTAGAGACATTATGCCTGGGAAAGGAGGACTAGATATGATCCTTCTACCAAAATAAACAAGTGCATTGTAAGACTGGATTTGTTTTAACCCTGCCCAGGAATACTAATACCAAAAGCTATAATTAAGAAAAGTTCAGATTAGTACTACTACTGAGCATTTGTATAGCTCTACAAGACTTATGCAGTGTTGCACAGACATGTAAGAGACCGTCCCTGCTCATCAGAGCTTACAATCCAGTCATGAAAGACAACACAATAGGTGTAGACAGGGATAAAACAAGGGGGAAAGGTAAAGAAACAAGGAGATCAGGTGAGTCAAGATCCAAAAGCAGCAACAAAGAGTTGAGTTTTCAGCCTGGATTTGAAAACAGTCAGAAAAGGCGCCTGACATACAGACATAGGTAATTTGTTCCAGGCATAAGGTGCAGCAAGGTGAAAGGAGTGAAGTCTGGAGTTAGCAGTAGAAGAGAAGGGCACAGATAGAAGTGATTTGCCAGAAGAGCGACGTTCCCAAGGGTGTGTGGGGGGGGGGGGTGTAGGGAGAGATAAGAGAGGAAAGGTAGTGAGGAGCTGCCGAGTGAATGCACTTATAGCTCAGCAAGAAAAGTTTGAACTGGATGTGGAAATAGATAGGGAGCTAATGAAGTGACTAGAAAAGAGGGGTAATATGAGCATGACAAGGCTGGCGGAAGATTAGCCGTGCAGCAGATTGAAGGGGAGAGAGATGATTCAAAGGGAGACCAGTAAGGAGTAGGTTATAGCAGTCAAGACGGGAGGTGATTAAGGAGTAGATAGTGTCTTAGTAGTGTGCTCAGAAAGAATGGGAGGATTTTGTTGATGTTATGGAGAAAGAAATGGCAGGTTTTAGCTATCATATGGATGTGTGTGGAGAAAGAGAGAGAGGAATCAAACACAACCCCGAGGTTGCGAGCCGAGGAAACAGGGGGGAGTAGAGAGTTATCCACAGGGACTGAGAAAGGAGGAAGAGATGAGGAGGTTTTAGGGGGAAAAATAAGAAGCTCAGTCTTGGCCATCTTCAATTTCAAGCGGCCGTGAGACATCCAAACAGCAAAGTCAGAAAGGCAGGCAGAGATCCGGGTCTGGATTGCAGGAGAGATTTCAGGTGTAGAGAGATAGATCTGGGAGTCATCAGCATAAAAGTGGTACTGAAAGCCATGGGAAGAGATAAGCACGTCAAGGGACTGGTTATAGAGAGAGAAAAGGAGCGGACCCAAGACAGATCCTTGGGGTATACCAACTAAGAGCAGGATAGCAGCAGAGGAGGAGGAGCCACCAGAACTAACACTGAAAGAGCAATGGGAGAGGTAAGAAGAGAACCAGGATAATACAGAGCCCTTATAACCAAGTGAGGACAGGGTATGGAGGAGAAGATTGTGGTCAACAGTATCAAAAGCAGCAGAGGGGTCAAGAAGGATGAGGACACAGTAAAGGCCCTTGGATTTCCCAGGAACAAGTCACTGGAGACTTTGGCAAGAGCCTTTTCAGTAGAGTGTAAAGGACGAAAGCCAGATTGTAAAGGATCCAGGAGGGCATGAGAGGAGAGGAAGTCAAAGCAGCGGTGGTGAACCATGCATTCAAGTAGTTTAGAAACAAAGGGGAGGAGGGAGATGGGTCAATAATTAGAAGGACAGGTAGGATAAAGTGAGGGTTTCTTGAGGAGAGGTGTAACTACAGAATGCTTGAAGGCTGTAGGGACAGTTGCAGTGGAGAGTGATAAGTTGAGAATATGAGAGATGGAAGGGACAACAGTAGAGGAGATGGGGCTTAGGAGATGGGTGGGCAGGTGGTGAGTTTGGAGGAAGAAAGAAGGTGTGCAGTTTCCTCTTCAGAGATCACAGAAATGGAAGAGAGGGTAGGAGAGGTAGAGGGAGAAAGTTGAGAGTGAAGAGGGGGAGGAGGGGAAGAAGAGTGAAGACAGTGAGGAGGGGAAGGTTTATCCTTGCCTATCTTTCAGGCACAGGGGCTAAGTGGGTAGCATAAAAAAATCGGTGCTACTCGATTAGCTCCTACGGCTTCCAGATTATGCGGAATGAGGGCAGGCTATGCTCCAGCATGGTGTATAGCACCACCCAGCTGAAAATCAGGCCCAATACTTCTTTCTTCACCCTCACTGTGCTATATGAATTTACCACCGTACTGCTTGAGCTGCCAAGTACTGGCCACATTTCAGAGATGTACAGACTGGTTATTAAAATCCCATAGAAACTCCACATCAAACCTACTAGACTGCTGCCTACCTTCCCTTCTGGAGAAAGAAGATGCATCCACCAGCATGACTCACTGGGGAACACCTACACAGTGACACTCTCAATTTCAATGCGATAACAAATAGCGGTGAGACCTGGCAGGTCTATTCTTCATGGGTTAGCACAATGCTTTTATCTGGGGAAGCCAGTAATTTTCCTTCCCTTCTGCCACTCTCCAATGATCCATTACAAAGACATCCATAGATGGTGCAGGAAGGGTCCTCTGTCAAGCCTTGCACTATCACACCATGAAGGAAAGAAAATGCCTGCAGATTTCTGTCTCTGAGACCATCTTGGATCTTCCCTGAATTATTTTTTTTTTTTTTAATTAAACCAAATGAACCAAAAATACTTAAAATCAGGAATAGTTCAGAAAATGAGCCGACAATTTTTTCAGTGCATATCCCTAGTCCCAAGAATGTGAAAATGAATTCAGACCTATTAAAATTTTGTACACGGCAGCAATTCTTCACAGACAGAATATGATTAGACAGTTCATCCTTCAGACAAATAAATATGAGGTCAGGTGAGTAGTGTTTACTCAGGTGGGCACCCCACTTGTGACCAGTACCCCCCTGGCATGGTGAGGTGTACCAGCTCTTCTCTCCTGTGCCTCCAAATTGTGGGCCTGGTGGAAGTGCACCCTCCTCCCAGCAGGCACCCAGGGTGGGTTTGCACACACTGCTTCGCTCTTGGTATGCCACTGGATTATGTTGAAGACAGTGTTCACTTCAGAAATTGAAAGCTGAGAATACTCAATACTATTTGTGACCAGGAAGCAACTCCCCTAAGAGAAGAATTATTAAGTATTAAAGATGCATCTAGAGGTATTCTCCTACTAACTTCAGCATAACACCATTACCTTGGTCACTTTTATGTTCATTTTCATTTTTATATATAGACTTTCTATGCCACCTTTTCTATATATATTAGAGAGGTTTACAAATGGATCTAATAAATTATAATTTAAAGTGAAAAAGACAGGAAAGGAAAATGAGACCCCTGCATCAGCATTGCAGCAACCCCATTGATCCTAACTAAGGTCAAATGGCACAGTAAAAAAGTATGCCTTAAGATTAACCTTGATGCTTTTATGAGATGTCTCTAACCATAAATACTGTGGAAGGGAGTTCTATAATAAAGGGGCCAGGATATAGAATACAGAATTCTAAAGCCTTGCACATAATGTCTGTTTATGAGCATAGTGTGTGAGTAGATCTGTTATTGGGAGCCAATGAGTCTCAAAAATAATGGAGCAATATCATCTTATCTTTCAGTAGAAAAATAAGTTTGAAGGCAGTGTTGTATGGTCTGGATTCTCCTGAGCATTGTATGTGGGAGTCTATTGTAAAATGCATTGCAGTAATCTAATCGACTCATAATAAAGGTGTGGACCAATGAAAGCAGTAACTCATTCTATAGAGCGTGATTCCATAACATGCAAGGCCAGCCCATGGACACATCTAAAACAAAAAGGCCTCCGTTGTACCTAATTCTGCATCAGCGTGTCTGGAAGTGCCCGTGGATCCGGAATCAGGGAGATAGCCATGTTCGGCAGGCACGTGCATGCGCTTTTCAGACAGCCCCTTGCTTGGACATGAGAGCCATTTGGGATGTGCCCACGCCCACCATATTCTGGAACACTACATGTTTCTGAATCTGCCTGTCCCCACAATGTACCCATGGATACCACACCCCTCGCTTAAAAACGTGCATCTCCTAAGCTGCTCATCAAAGACAGTAGTGTGCTGATGCACACTAGACATAAATACCAATGAGAAATGACAGCTGCTGCAACCTAGATCATATACCAGTCTCCCTCATGCCCTGAAAAGTGCTAGGTAAGCGCAGTGCAACCAAATATAGTATACCAGAATGTAAATGTGAACATGTATGTCAGGATGTACCTTGCATCAAATGGTATGTGGCATTAGGAACCGGCCCAGTGATTCCTGCTCTGGTCATCTCTACAAACATGCCTTAAACTGCTAGGGATGGACCCTTACCAGATCCACACAACCCTAATGGATGTAGGTCCTCAAAGGATGCATAATATTGCTAAGCAACAAATGCATTCCCTTTTCGTACCTCTGGCCTATAAATGCACTCATTCTGCTGCTCTGCACTATCATACCCCTCTTATCTCTCCCTACACCCCTTCCCGTGATCACTGCTCTTCTGTCAGATCGCATCTATTGGTGCCCTTCCCTTCTACTGCCATAACCAGACATCGCTCCCCACACCTTGCTGCTCAATATTCCTGGAACAAACTACCTGAGTCTGTATGTCAGGCTTCGTCTCTAGCCCCTCTCAAATCTTCATCGGTGCTGCTGTTAGATCAGATTCGCTTAAGCTCCCTTATGTTTCCTGTCCATTCCCCCTGGATGTATCCTGTTCACAACTGCTATGTTGTCTGTTGTTACATTTGCTGTGTAGCACTGCGTACATCTTGTAGCACTATACAAATGATCAGCAGTAGTTACAGTAGCTGTCATAGGGCCTTCTGGCTATGGCATCTAAGGCCCACCTATCTGGGTACTGGTATTTTTTACAGCAGCTACATCTGTCCCATCTGGCGTATGGCAATCTGTATACATCCACTATCTGTGGGGCAACTATCTGCCTTCTAGCAGTCAGCTTTGTGGTACTGCTCCCCAAGTCACGGCTGTGAGGGGATGAGAGGGGAGATCCCTGTTCCATCACATCAAGTAGCCAGACCCTAGATATATCACCACACTCACAGCTCTTATTGATTCTTGTCTGGGTAGGGATGTGGGCCACATGTGACAATCCAGGGAATGTTGGCACTTCATTTATTATTTATTTAAGGTTTTTATTTCATACCTCCTTCTCAGATATTCAATTTGGTTTACAGAGTAACATCAACATTAAATTATAATATAAGAACTAGTTTCATTAAACATAACAGTAACATTGTGCTAACTAGTGGACTGAATGAACTTATTTACATATCAACCTATGTATATACACACACACACACATATATATATATACACACACACATATACAGGGTGGCCCAGAAAAAGTGAGAACATCTCGTAAATTAAAAGCTTAAATAGTTTACTTATTTACCTTTTGAGCTTTATAACATCTTTATTTCGACAATTTCTGGTCGCCATCTTTGTTTTTAAATTTGTCAGTCGTTTGCATCTGTCTTTTTGAGTTTTTAAATAACATATGCTACAAGATGTTCTCACTTTTTTGGGCCAATATATATATATATATATATATATATATATATATATATATATATATGAGCCTATATATATAGCAAGCTTATATACTTATCAACTTATTTATAAGATACATCAGTTGTGTTGTTCAGTGCTGGACACTGCAGACGTATGGCTGTCCTATCACACTGCCAACAATATCTGCTCTAAATAGAGTATGTAAAATACTCCAGATGGAACCAACATAGGTTCCCTATGGCTAAATGTCAAAACATACTGCTGTCAATAATAGGATCCCTCAGAATAAGGACATTCAGCAGTGCAAATACCACTAATACATGCTCAACAGCAAAATGTGCAACATGGACATTCATTAGTGCTATTTGCACTGTTGAGTGCCCTTATTCTGAGGGTCCCTTATTATTGACGGAGATATGTTTTGACATTTGGCTATAATGAACCCTCTCTGAGTTTCACTGCCTAATCACACTGGCACCTGGTGACACTATAGTCATCCATATGGTTCAGGTACTGGCCAGGCTTTCATTTCCCCCCTGAATTGCATATGGCCACACCAGATGCCCCCCATACACCCCTCAAACCACACACACACACACACACACACACACACACACTCTCTCTCACTTTCTGTCACAAAAACATGATTCTGCCAAAGATGCCTTGAACCTATACATAACAGCTACTGTATGACATAATATAATCGCATTGGGTACCAGGGCTACAAATATGATCTGCATTTCTTAACCCAAAAGGTATCCTTTCCCTGCTCAAGTCCATACTATCTGTGCTTCAGGAGTCCCATTTTTCTGAACATAGGAATTGTTAGGGTCCCATAGATTGTCTTCTTTGGTACAAACAGCACATAGGTGTATAGCCTGAATAAACACTATTGCTCTTCATAACATTTCTGAAAGGATGTTTAGAAATGTTTCTTTACCTTACAACATTCTCTCACTTCTGCTCTCTTTACCTTAAGACTGCATCTTGTATTTTTCCAGACTGCAGGGACACCAATTCAAAACATACTTGTCACAACCATTCTCCTAAATGGGACACATTGCAGAGCACAGCAAAACAATTTCTAAGTCCCAGTCTTATACCACGTTTCAGCAGGAATAATGTGGATGTTTCCAGGAAACACCTTGTACACGGGTCTTTCTCCAGGACCAAGCAGGAAGTCAGTCCTCACATATGGGTGACGTCGATGCCGACGGAGCCCTCGCGGAGCAATTTTCCCCAGCTTTCAAAGAAAGCCTTTGGGAATTGCAGCGCGCATGCGCGGTCCTCTTCCCGCCCAAGGATGCCATCTTGCTCAGTCTTCTTTTTTCCGCGGAGCCCTACAGACGTTGCCTGTGAATCCCCCGCAGAAAAGTTGATTTTTCTCTATTTTCTTTATTTTTCTTCGGTTCGACGCCGGTTCTTTTCCCGCCTGGACTCGCAACGCCGGTTACGAGTCCGTCCGTTATTTTTCGTTTTTTTGTCCTTCGTGACAGACTTCGAGCTTTTTTCTTTTCCCTGGCTGCCCGGTCATTCGACCTCGCAGGGGCCCTTTTTCCCCCTATGGCGGCCAGTGGCTTCAAAAAGTGTGACCTCTGTAAGAAACTTATGTCTCTTACAGACACTCACGACTTCTGCCTCCGCTGCCTAGGCCCGGATCATAACTCCATGATCTGTGGGCCATGCGGCAAGATGTCCTCGAAAGCATTGAGGAGTCGGCAGCACCAGCGGGAGCGTATCTTCTCTGACTCCGGCCGGGCTCGGACCTCGTCAGAGGCTTCGACGTCTCGGGACTCTGGTCCTGAGCATCGTCGAAGTTCCTCTGAAAGGGGGTCTCCTACCCGGGATCATCATCAGAAGAAGAAACCCGCGAGGGCGGGATTGGTGGACGCTCCTGGTCCCTCGAGGGCCAGGTCGCATAGCCCCGATTCCCGTCCCGGGTCCTTGGAGTCGGAGAGGCCGTCGAAACATCCTCGACTCGAGGAGGACTTGCCCGCTCACATGAGTACTGTTGTCCTTGTAGACTCACCTCTGAAGGACCCGACGTCGGGCCCGACGCCGTCGGGGCCCGAGTCGGGGGCTGCTGGGTCTCCTGAGCTCAGACTCAGGTTGACGGCCTTGGAGGTCAGCTTGGCTGCCTTCATGGACCAGCAGCGGGCATTGATCGCTGGCCTCTCTGGCGCTTCTGCCCTGACCGCTGGGACGTCGACCTCCAAGTCGACCCTGGAGACCGAGCCGATCCTCGAGTCCATGAGGGCTCGAGTCGATCCTCAGTCGCGGTCTCCTTCGGCCTCCCGTTCGGGACCGAGGTCGTCGACGCCGACTCCCTCGGCGTCGGGGCGGATGGCTTCAGTGCCCGCCCAACCGGAGCCAGTCGACTCCTCCTCCGAGGAGTCGGCCTGGGAATCTGAGGACGAAGAGTCACCTGGTTCCTTTCGGACTCGGTGTGTCCCATCGGACTCCCCCGAGTCTGAACCTCGGAGATGGTCCCCCCCGGAGGATACCCGGTTCTCAGACTTCGTGAGGGATATGGCCAAAGCCTTGGCCTTCCCTGCGGATCCCGAGGAGGAGCCTCGAGTCGAAGAACTCGATGCCCTCCAATATGACTCTCCCCCGAAGGAGGCCTTTATTGTACCGGTTCCTCCCATGCTGGAACGGCTTCTCTTCCGCATGTGGGAGAGCCCGGCGTCGTCGCCGGTATTGAGCAAGCGGGTCGATTCCATTTATCGAGTCCGCAAGAGCCCCGGGTTCCAAAAGGCACAACTACCGCACCCTTCCATGGTGGTGGAATCAGCCATGCATAAACTGAAGAGTCAGAAAATGCACTCCTCGGTGCCCCCTGGTAGGGAAGCCCGAAGCCTGGATGCCCTCGGTAGGAAGTGTTTCCAGGGCTCTATGCTTGCTTGTCGAGTCCAGACATACCAGCTCTACATGGGCATGTATCTCCGAGACCTGGCTAAAGAAATAGCCGGGTTCTCTGCTGGTCTCTCCGATGAACCTTTGCAGAGGTTCCAATCCTTGTCTACTGGTATTCGGGAGTGCTCCAAGTTTATTTCTCGAGCAGCCTATGATGGTTTTGAGGCTTTGGCTCGAGTAGCCGTGGCCGGCATCGGTGGACGCCGCCAGGCTTGGCTCCAGTCGTCCGACCTCGAGCCCTGGGTGCAGGACAAGTTGGTCGATGTCCCCTGCCGAGGTGACAACCTCTTTGGTAAGCCCATGGATGAGAAAGCTGCACAAATCGAGACAGAGACTCTCACCAGAACTCGTCTCTCGAGGAAAACCTCTGCCCCTTCTCAAAAGAAGAAGGCCTCGGGGAAAAAGCCCTTTTACCCGAGGAAGGCGGCTGCCTATAAATACTACCCTCAGTATCAGGCCTCCCCAGCTCCCCCACAGGGAAAGCAGGCCAAGGGACAGGGTAATGGGTCCCGTAGGCAGCAAGCCCCCAAGCCTGCACCACCGGCCCCTGCTCAGCAGGGTGGGGGGTTTTGACTTTCTCAGCATAGCCTCTCCCCCTCAGCTGGTTTCTCTCAGCACAGGAGGCTGGCTGGTCCACTTTGCCCACAGGTGGTCCAACATCACCACAGATACCTGGGTGCTTCAGATAGTTCAAAAGGGCTATCTTCTTCATTTTCACCAGGTGCCTCCCTCCTACTTTCCAGGGGAGCCTTCCAGACTCCCTCTGCACAGGGACTTACTCCTTCAGGAGTTAACAAGTCTTGTTCAGGAACGAGCCGTGGAACCGGTGCCCCACCACCTGAAGGGTCAAGGGTTTTACTCCAGGTACTTCCTAGTTCCAAAAAGAACAGGAGGTCTCAGACCCATCCTGGACTTGCGAAACCTCAACAAGTTCCTTGCAAAGGAAAAGTTCAAAATGCTTACCCTTGGAATCCTGCTGCCCTACCTCCAGCAGGGAGACTGGCTATGCTCCTTAGATCTGAAGGATGCATATACTCATATCCTTATTCATCCAGACCACAGACAATACCTAAGGTTTGTGGTGGACGGACGCCATTACCAGTACAGAGTACTGCCTTTCGGCCTATCCTCCGCCCCCAGAGTGTTCACCAAATGCCTAGCAGTGGTGGCGGCCTATCTGAGGATTCAGGGTCTCTTTGTGTTCCCATACCTGGACGACTGGCTCATCAGGGCCCAGTCTGCCCAAGAAGCCACTCAGGCTACTCATCGCACGGTAGCTCTGCTCCAGCACTTGGGATTTGTCATAAACTTCGCAAAGTCCACTTTGCTCCCCTCTCAAGATCTAGAATTCATCAGCGCCAGGTTGGACACTCTTCAAGCGCGGGCCTTCCTGCCCCTAGACAGGGCCCAAAGGCTCATGGATCTCGCCAGCCGCTTTCACAGCAATTCCCTGGTCTCGGCCAGGCAATTTCTGAGACTGCTCGGCCATATGGCTTCCACGGTCCATGTAACCCCCTATGCCCGCCTGAACATGCGACCTGCTCAATGGTGCCTTCGCAAACAATGGCATCAGGCCACTGGGAGCCTAGCGGACTCCGTACAGATCTCCGACCAGCTGGTCTCCTCTCTGCGATGGTGGCTTCACCTGCCAAACCTAGTGCTCGGGGTGACCTTTCAGCCTCCTGCACATTCTCAGGTCCTGACGACCGATGCTTCTCTCCAGGGCTGGGGAGCACATTGCCAAGGGACTTGTACTCAGGGTTTCTGGACTCCATGGGAGTCCGCTCAGCAGATCAACTTCCTGGAGCTCAGAGCCATCTGCCTAGCGCTCAAAGCCTTCTCTCACCTGATTTCTCACCAGTCAGTACTTGTCCAGACAGACAATCAGGTTGCCATGTTCTTCGTGAACAAGCAAGGCGGAACCGGCTCCTTCCTTCTCTGTCAGGAAGCACAGAAGCTCTGCTCTTGGGCCGTCCACCGCAACATCGTCCTCAAAGCTGTCTATCTCCCAGGTCAAGAAAACTACCTGGCAGACAAACTGAGCAGGGTCCTCCAACCGCACGAGTGGAGGTTGGATCCGCTTGTGGTTCAGCGGATCTTTCTACGGTGGGGCCTCCCCACCATGGATCTGTTCGCCAGTCCTCTGAACCGGCAGCTTCCCAGATTCTGCTCTCGACAGCCGCATCCTCTCTGGGTAGCGGCGGATGCTTTTCTGATTCCATGGTCCACAGGCCTCTTGTATGCCTTTCCACCCATGCCTCTGGTGTCTCGGACGCTCTTCAAAGTTCTCAGAGACAAGGCATCGATGATCCTAGTGGCTCCCCGGTGGCCGAGGCAACCTTGGTTCCCGCTTCTGATGCAGCTAGCGGTGGACACCCCTCTTCCTCTGGGGTTTCAGCCCGACCTCCTCTCGCAGGATCGGGGGACGCTCCTGCACCCCAACCTCCGGTCCCTTCATCTGATGGCCTGGCTGCTGAAAGGGTAGTCCTTGCTCCTCTCCAGCTGCCTCCAGATGTGGAAGAGGTCGTCTTGGCCTCCAGGAGGCCTTCCACCCGGAAGTCCTACGCTCTTAAGTGGCGTCGGTTCTCCGTCTGGTGTACTCAGCAGTCTCAAGACCCCTTCTCCTGTTCGGCATCAGTGGTCTTGCAGTACTTGCTTTCTCTTTCTAATCTTGGCCTCAAGTCCAACTCGGTCAAAGTCCACCTCAGTGCTATTTCTGCGCATCATGTGCCGGTGGATGGTGGACCTCTTTCCAGCCACCCTCTGGTGGCTCGTTTTCTCAGAGGCCTCCTTCTCCTTAAACCACCTTTGCGCCCGCCAGCCCCGAACTGGGATCTCAATGTGGTTTTACAGCGGCTTACCTGTCCGCCTTTTGAGCCTATGGCTACCTGTCCTCTTCGTTTTCTTTCCTGGAAAACCTTGTTCTTGGTGGCCCTCACTTCTGCTAGACGCGTTAGTGAGCTGCAGGCCCTAGTATCTGATCCTCCTTACACTAGGTTCTACAAGAACCGGGTAGTCCTACGGACTCACCCTAAATTTCTTCACAAAGTGGTTTCCCCTTTTCACATCAACCAGGAGGTGGTACTTCCAACCTACTTTCCCAGGCCACACTCCAGCCGAGCTGAAATGGTCCTGCATATCCTGGACTGTAGGAGGGCGCTGAACTTCTACCTTGACCGTACGCGGGAGCACCGAAAAGCTGTTCAGCTCTTCGTGTCTTATGACCCCAACAAGTTGGGGCTCCCTGTCTCCAAGCGTACTCTGTCCATCTGGATTGCGGACTGCATCGCTTGGGCTTACGAGGCTGCGGGCCTCGTGCTGGAAGGTAGAGTCACCGCTCATCGTGTTCGGGCGAAGGCTACATCAGTGACTTACCTCCGCTCTGTTCCATTGGCAGACATCTGCCGGGCCGCTACTTGGTCTTCAAGCCAGACTTTTGCAGCCCATTACTGCCTGGAGAGGGAGTCCCGCAGGGACAGTGCTTTCGGACAGGCAGTCCTCCGTAACCTCTTCGAGGTATAGGCAACTCCTACCCTCCATCCCGGATGTTGGGCTACCGGTTGGAGACGTATTCAGAGAAGATTCCTTCCTTCTGTGCTGCTGAGCTAGAGGGAGCTCATTTTTGTGCTTAGGGTCTCCGGTAGCCTTAAGCTTGGGAGTCCCATATGTGAGGACTGACTTCCTGCTTGGTCCTGGAGAAAGCGTAGTTACTCACCTGTAACAGGTGTTCTCCAGGAGCAGCAGGAATCAGTCCTCACAGCCCTCCCTCCTCCCCTTGGAGTTGCAGTTTTATGCTTTCGTTTTTGCTAATTTTTGCTGTCTTTTAGCTAGTCATCTGACTGAGCAAGATGGCACCCTTGGGCGGGAAGAGGACCGCGCATGCGCGCTGCAATTCCCAAAGGCTTTCTTTGAAAGCTGGGGAAAATTGCTCCGCGAGGGCTCCGTCGGCGCCGACGTCACCCATATGTGTGGACTGATTCCTGCTGCTCCTGGAGAACACCTGTTACAGGTGAGTAACTACGCTTTCCTGAATATGCGTTCTATGTCTGTGCGGCTGACCACGCACCTGTTCCACCCTCTTCCGCCCCTGTTCTTAGATCCCTGCGCTAGCGGCATGGGCATGCATGGCAGCAGTGTTTTGGAATACGGTCTGGGACGTTTTTGGCACATACACATTCCCACTGCATTGTTCTGGAATGACCCCCATAATGAATGAATGGATCTTATACAGACAAATTTTAAACACCCAATTTTAATTCCATATCAAAGCAAAATCCTAAAATTCTGAACGAGTTAGAAAGGGAAAGAGGATAGCTTCTAACAGAAAGTGTGAGCAATGGAAGTGAGCGCCAACCTGAAATCCATATAGCAGAGGATTTTGCTGGATTCAGCTTAAGACCATTGGCTGTCAATCACTGAGATATTTCATTCAGTTACTGAGAAGATGCAAGGGCTGCAGTGGTCATCTGAGTGCACTTGCTGTATGTTGTCTGTAAAGACAAATGTACTGATATTCTTTGATTGAATAAGTTGTAACAGGGGCTCAAAAATAAATTAGAGTACAAGGGCTAGGACTGAGCCCTAGGGGACTCTGTAGTTCAATGGGAATTGTGCAGAGAATATAGTTCCTACCTGGACTTTGAAATGTCTTGATTGAAGAAATGATTTAACCTACAAGATACGTTATCCCAGAATCCTAAACCTTAAAGGTATTGAAGTAATGGCTTATGGTCGACCAACTGAAATGCTGCTGTGAGATCAAGGAAGAGCATCATAGCAATCTTACCTGAATCAAGAAACCCTCTTCATTCACTCATTAGACTGATCAGGCCGGTTTCTGAACTGTGTTGCTCTCTGAAAACAAATTAACGTGGGTGCAGTGCATTAACCTTTAAGATGAAACTAAGTAACTGAACTAAAACCGTTTCTTGTAGAATTTTGGCTAAGAAAAGAGTATCTGATGCAGTATTGGTCGTTAAGTGATAGGGAGAGAATGACGCAATGAAGTACTTTGCAGTATGGGTCTACCACTTTGTCTAGCAGACAAAAAATTCCAATTGTCAGATGGTATTTGGCTTGGTACTTGCCTTTTACATACAGTACTTGCTGAGATACCAGCCAAGAAAGCTACATTTTTTACAAGTGAGAGAACAGGAAATGGGAATACAAAGACAAAATGCTGCTAGCTTTCTCCTCCTGTGAGCTGAAATTACTGAGAGGTAAGAACTGCTGGAGCTTAATGCTGCCTAAAGTGAAAACTATTTGGTGTCAAAATGCTTTAAAACTGAAGTGCCTGTGGACTTGAAGTTACAGCAAGCTAAGCCACCATGAACTGAAATACATACTGTACTGTACCTCATTATTTCTATGAGCATTCAGTTTTGGCTGCGGCATGCTGCAAGGTCTGATACTGTGACTAATGTATTAGCTAAAACAGTAGTTGTCAAAGCTATCTTGAGGGAGAAACAGCCAGTCAGGTTTTCAGGATGTCCACAATGACTATTCATGAGATACATTTGCATACATTGCCTCTACTGCGAGAGTATTGGGCCTAAATTTCAGTTGAGTGGTACTATGCGCGACAATCGGTGCATAGCCCGCCGGTCTCCCACCTAACCTGGATTTTCCATGCCAGGGTTATATGTGCCCCGGTATCAAAAATCCAGGTGCTACCACACAGCCAGGTAGCCGCAGGAACTACCCTTGTATCACCGATTTTCGATGCTACATGGTTAACCCCAGCGCCTTAAAGTTAGGCAAGGTTTTCCCACACCTATATTTACGGCGCAGAGCGCTAATTGTGTAGCATTGAAAATTGGTGCTACACGGGTAGCACCATGGCCTGCCTCCACTCCGTACCAAAATGCCCCTAACATGCCCCGATGCTACGTGGATAGCATCTGGGACATATCTGGGATTTTCAAAGGGCACTACCCGTGTAGGTACCCTTCAAAAATCCAGGATGAGACATTTACATGGGTAACTAGGGAATCAGGCCCATCATTCTTTTTTTTTGAAAATTTTATTTTCATTTTAGAACATCGAAACAAAAGGACATACAGAATAGAAGACATGAACAAATAATATTATACAATCACAGACAATAAACCCCCACCACCCCCCTCCCCCCCCTGCTTCTTCTCTGGGATACGTAACAATCCAGTATCGGGTGTATATACTCATTATTATCTTTCGAAATGATATAATTATCTGCAACATGATGAGTGTAGCTATACAGCTATATTGGAGCATCTGGCAATCTGAACATAGTCATTAAGCATCTGCCACTTAGATAAGTGAGAGCAGTCCTGAACCTGGAATGCCATCCGACGAGGTATCTGCTCATATGTACTATATAAGCAGACAGAATTCCACCATTCGGCAAAAGTTAGGCGGGAGCCATTCTTCCAATTTCTCGTGACTAAGCACACAGCCAGACCCAACATAAAATCTAGGAGGAAGCGGCCTGTCCTGGGAAGAGAGGGGATCCCCGCCACAGAGCGGAGTCCCACAATCTTCCAGGAAAGGGGCTCCCGGAAGTGTAGGATACTTTGTATGCGGTCCCAGACCCGCCCCCAATATTGCTGTAGTGCTGGACATTCATAAATAACATGGGCGAAGGTACCCACTGCTGTATGGCATGACCAACATCGATAGCTTGTATTGACATTCCATTTGGCCATCTTATCAGGAGTATAAAAGCATCTGTGGGCAAAATAGAAGAGCGTTTGAGTGACAGAGGCGGATCTAGAGACCCGCACCACTTTGCTCCAGACTATCTTCCATTGATGGGGAGTTAAAGTGATGTGCAATTCGCGCTCCCATGCCTGCTGGGCCCTAGGGGTGTCTCTGCCTGGACTATGAGTGAGTATTTTATAAAAGTTAGATGCCACCCCTGGAAGACTCCCGATACAACGAATCACCTCGGACAGCCCTTCCTCGCGGAATGACCCGAGCGCCTTTAAGGCAATGTTGGAGCTGCACCCATTGGAAGTAATATTTCGCTGGTAGACCATATTCCGTTTGTAAAGCATTAAAGGTTTTCCAGCGATCCCCAGCAAACAGCTGCTTAGGTGTCCAGATCCCCCTGGAGTACCAGGGTCTCCATGCTATCGTTTTTTTGTTAATTTGAAATCGAGAGTTATGCCATATCGGGAGATGGTCCAGGGGGCACGCCTGCGGACCCAGAGATTGAATGAGGGCATTAAAGGCCACGAGAGTGTCTACAACCATTGGTGAATGGCGGGAGTCTGAATGATGGCACATTCCGGGGAAGTAGGCCAGCGGAACTGGTCCACTAAGCTCTTCTTCTATATCTAGCCACACCGGGCGGCCTGCCGCCGGGGTATCCAACCAGCGGGCACCTTGCTTTAAGAGGAAGGCGTTATGATATTTGAGAAAATCTGGAAATCTAGCTCCTCCTCTCGCTTTATCAGATTGCAAGTGTTGTTTAGCTATCCTGGGTGTTTTACCCTGCCATAAATAACGGATAAGAAGGCCTTCTATATCTTTGTAGACGTGTTGGGGCAGTAAACATGGTAGCATTTCAAGAATGTAGTTCACTTTAGGAACGATCATCATTTTCACTGTTTCCAAGCGGCCCCACCATGTAAGGGTTAGTGGAGACCACCGATTGGTGAGTTCACGGACTTTGGAGATTATCGCCTTGGCGTTGAAACTAATAGTGTCCTCTAAAGGATAGCAATAATGGACCCCGAGATATTTCACCATACTATGCTGCCAGAGAAAGGGAAAGGCTTGCATGTCGGCCGCATGTACCCGGTGGTTAAGTGGGAAAGCAACCGACTTGGTCCAGTTAATCTTATAGCCCGAGAGCTGCGAATACCTGTCTAGTAATTCTAAGACTACTGGGACCGAGTCCAAAGTTATAAAAAGCATAAGATCATCTGCATAAGCGGAGAGTTTGATCTCTCTGTGTCTAAAGGGGGCACCTCGGATGTCTGCGGACTGTCTAAGTAACAGGGCTAGAGGTTCGAGCGCTAAGTCAAAGAGCAGAGGAGATAGGGGGCACCCTTGGCGTGTACCTCTTTGAAGGCTGAATGGCTGAGATTTGATAGCGTTCACACATATACTGGCTGTGGGTTCGGTATACATGACTTGAAGAAACCGGAGAAAGCCCTCCCCAAAGCCGTACCAACGGAGAACAGCAAATAAGAAGGGCCATTCGAGACGGTCGAAGGCTTTCTCGGCGTCTAGGGAAAGGCCAACTAGTGGTAGATCTAGGCTTGCAGCATTAGTCAAAACATGACACAAAGTCCTAGCGTTGTCGGCAGTGGATCTTCCGGGTATAAAACCACATTGATCAGGGTGGATTAGTGTAGGCATTTGGTCAGATAGTCGAGAGGCTAAGATAGTCGCAAAAATTTTATAGTCTGCGTTAAGAAGGGAGATTGGGCGGTAGTTAGCTGTTAAAAGCGGATCCCTCCCTTCCTTTTCGAAAACTACCACATTCGCTGCCGAAAAGGATCCCAAGCAGGATGTGTCTTCAGCCAGAGCAGTGAAATAGAGTTTTAGGTGGGGGGCTAGATCAGCGCTGAACGTTTTATAAAATTCAGCCGGAAGACCGTCAGGGCCTGCGGCGCGTCCCGAGGCCACACGTTTAAGGGCAGAGTGAATTTCATTAGTAGAGAAGGGTTTATCCATCGCAACCCTATCCTCTTCAGAGAGGGTCGGCCGTTGGATTCCGGATAATAATCGCTCAAAAGCCTCTGACGTGAAGTCACATTCTGATTTATAAAGACGGGTATAAAAATCCCGGAAGAGCTCTACTATCTCTGTATTATTTGTCACTATGTCCCCTCCTACCGGGTTTCGGAGAGCCGCTACCCGCTTGGCTTCTTTTTGACCTTTCAAGGCATTAGCTAAGAGTCTACCAGCACGGTTGCTTTCCCGATAGTACATCCCTTGCTGCGATGCGATATTTTTAGAAGCTGCAGCAGACAGGATTGAGTTAAATTGAAAGCGTAGGTGTTGCAATCGCAACAACACACAAGGATCAGTGCGGGAAGTAAGAACCCGTTCCCCAGCTTTAATTTGTTGCTCTAATATTAATAACTGTTGCTTACGCTGTTTCCCCAAGCGAATTTGATAGCTAGTAATGGTTGCACGAATGGCAGCTTTAAAGCCCTCCCACCAAGCCCAGCCCATAGTATCATGTGGTAAGTTAAAATGGAAATAGTCCTGAATGGCGGCCCGAATGTCTAACTGAAACTCTTGTTGCTCTAGCAGGGTCCTATCAAAAAACCAATTTCCGGGATCCCCACGGGGCAGGTTAGCATGCAACTGGAAGGAAATGGCAGCATGGTCTGAGATATGTAATGGGTGAATCATCGCTGTGTCTACCTGAGATACGAGCACTTTAGATATTAGGAAAAAATCTATTCTGGATTGTGATAGATGGGGGGGAGAATAGAAAGTAAATTCCAGTTCAGCAGGATGCAACAATCTCCAAAGATCCACTAAAGCGAGATCTTTGATCAAGGAGGTGAGTGTGAGGGAGCTCTTGGGTAGGCCACTCGTTCTAGGCGGTTGCCTGTCTATCAGAGGATCGACGACTTGATTAAAGTCGCCACCTATTATCAGTGAGGTGCTAGCAGAGGCCTGCGCAACCTGAGCAATGGTAGCAAAGAAGGCAGGATTATCCACATTGGGGGCATATATACATATACATGTTAGTTCAAGGTGTCCGATTTTAAGATGGACGCGGGACCATCTGCCCTCCGTGTCAGAGCTAGTGGCAATAATGGTGACAGGCAAAGATTTCCTCACCAGAATAGCTACCCCACATTTCTTAGAAACAGCCGGAGAGTAGGCAGCTACCATGTAAGGTTTAATATTGAGTTTCAGAGTTTCGGTAGAATTTAAGTGCGTTTCCTGCAGAAAAACCAGATCCGCCTTTTCATGACTCAAATAACTAAGGATTTTCTTTCTTTTAATCGGGTTGTTGATTCCCTTTACGTTCAATGAAAAAAACTTACATAGGGCCATAAGACATTGTCATACATTTGAAGTAAAAGCGCAGGCGAGTATGGAATATATACCACATCTGTACATCTATTTCATACACATCAAATAAGATACCAGATACACCCCATATAAGAAAACAAGCACCGAAGTGCCCCAGAGAAGAAGCATAACCCCAAATATAAATGGCGACCATATGTCTGCGGGAGGAGGCCCAAGAGAGTGCGATTGTAGTATTCGAACCCTTCTGTTATTATAGTCTCCGATCTCCACCGAAGTATCTATGGACATGATGGAGCAGGGCCATCAAGGCTAGTGAAAGCCAAGGCTGTAGATTGCCAGGGCAGTCTCTAAGGTAGAGAGCGTCCGAAAACAATATGGCGGGTTTTTCCAATGTGAGGTCAATTAGCTGAGAGTTCCTTAGATCAACGCATCTGATCTGCCTCTTTGGACTCCAAAAATTCCGCAAGTAATTCAGGATCATCAAATGTTCTGGTCTGGTTGTGCAGCGTTACCCTGAGTTTAGCCGGGTACATCAGGCCATAGCGAGCTTGCAGCTGTTGTAGCCTCGGTCGAAATTCCAGGAATCGTTTTCGACGATCAACCTTGGGCTTAGCTAGATCAGGAAAGAAGGATATCCGGTGGCCCTCGAACTCAATGGGGCCTTTTGCGCGAGCGGCATTCAGAATTTGCTCAACATGTTGGTATCTTAAGAGCCGAAAGATAATAGGCCGCGGGGTCTTCCGATTGAGCGCCATATTGGAAGGCACTCGATGAGCCCGGTCAATCTCCAGGTCTTTAGCAAATGTGATCCGCAGTAGGGAAGGAAGCGCCTTACAGAGAAACTCCTTCATGTCTCCAGACTCAGCTCCCTCCGGTATGCCCACGAGCCGTATATTATTGCGACGGGCCCGATTATTGCCATCTTCCACTTCTTTTTGAAGGGCCCGTATCTGGCGCTCTACTTTGTCAAGTTTCGCCAACCGGACCGTGTGTGAGTCCAGTATGCCTTCCATTTTGTCTTGTCGTAGGGAAAGCCCTTCAAGTTTGCTTTGCAGTACGCCAAAATCTTCACGCAGCACTCGGAGTGACTCCCCGTTGGATTGCACAAGGTCTTTTACCCCTCGTATTTCAGTGAGGATCTCCTGCTGCATCTCGGGACCTTCCCGAGGTGCAGGCTGCTTCTGCGGAGACGGGGGCTCGGTTTTGGAGTGTTTACCATGGGAATTCGTTGGGGTCCCGAAATCTAGACGTGCTGGTTTGGTCCCCGCCATCACCCCAAGGTACCCCGGTAGAGTCAAAGCAATATTCAGAATTAAAGCGGTTCAAAATTCAGGAGTCTTAGTAGGCCTCTCGGGAGCCTCAGCGCTATGCGACTATCCCGCTGGACATCAGGCTCCGCCCCCCAGGCCCATCATTCTTAAGCATATTCAATGTAGATATCCTGAAAACTTAGGAGGCCCTTTTAGTAAAGGGTGGTCGCTGGCAACGTGGCTTCTGGCATGCGATGAATGTGCGTTGGGCTATGCCTTGCCAGCTAGAATGGGGCCAAAACAGTTAGCATGTGACATTTTCCATGCTAACAGTCCAACACACGTTAAGGGCGCAAATGGGCAGGGTTGGGGTGTGGTGTGCTCTGAGGTGTTAGAGAGGTATTCTAACTGCATTAGCGCAGAATCACCCAACACCACTTCGGTAGGGGGTGCACCCACACTAATACTGCACTCACTATGGGACAGAGCTTCATGTTAACTGGTAAGGAAATGCTTTCCACACCCCTGACAGTTTACATAGTGATGTTGCACCTAATGCACCATCATTTCAGCACTTTTGCTGCATTAGGCGCAACACCTTAGCGCCTTTTAGTAAAAGTGCCCCTTAGTTAGATGGTGTTCAACCAGGATGCATTTGAGAACCACTGGGCTAAAACTAATCCCTGACCACAAAATGGCAGTGAAACATAAAATCCCTTTTAAAGAACATTATCTAATCTGCAGAACCAGTTCACCCCAGTCCCCTTAACTGCTGAGAAAATAACCAGGATAAATCCATAAAAGACCCTGAAAAAAAATGTTAAGCAACCTACATAAATGTAACAATAAAAAAATGGAAGCCATAATTTTCTCTTGCCACCCAAATATTTAAAGAAACATGCCCAGTCTGATATCCTCGTGACAATAAGTGGCTTTATATAACATGCTTCTATGACTACATAGATTATAAATAATGCCATTCTTAGAGGCCCTTTTACCAAATGTCACTTATAGTTAATGGTAATTGGCTGGAGTGAAAGTTAAGATATGGGTATAGCAGCCACTGAAGGCTAAAATGCAAGCTAACTAACATTACCTACTATTGCAGAAGTGGTTGTGTTGAAGATGGAGAGTGGGCAAGGATAGCATATTGTGGTTAGCACAGGCATTTGTGTGAGTCACTGTCAATGTGGAAATTAGCATGAGTGCAATTAGCGCAATTAAGTGGGTGTACCTAATGATTGTTAGATACACCCGCTTAATTGCACTGCACATCAGTATATGCATTTGCATGTTAACTGCCTGCAACATGCTGGTCGTGCCCCTGATGGTTACTGTTGAGGCTTTGCACGTCCCATGAGTTAAAATTGTGCGTTAAGTGCAAAGCCTTAACAGGATTTAGCAAAAAGCCCCTCAACATTTTTTTTTTTAAAAAGAAATAACGGTAACTGGATTGTGTCAAAGTTTGAAAAACTTTTTTTTCTGCTTTCTTTCATACATCCATTTTAATAAAATAATTATAATATACATTAAATCATGTTAACACATGCAAATCAATTAAACTCACATGAATTTGTAGATTAATATGTATTAAATTAAGCTTGTGTCTATTCATTTCTTTAAGAGGCATTGCAATCAAAGCAGTCTTAGCCTCTGGCTGTTTCCATAAGCAACTACTTGTTAGAAAAATTACAGAAACATGACAGTAATGTGTGAGGGGGAAGGCTTTTCTCTATTTTTACCAAATCTACCTATTCTTTTCAGTTTTGTGGCTCAGTCTTCAATATCTATGACTATTGCCTGTACAAGTCTTAAGCAGCTAAATGAAGGGTAAATTGATTCTCCTTGTACTAAGGGGCCCTTTATTAAGCACAGCTAACAAGTTGACATGTGTTACAGTGCGCACTAACTGGGCATCCCTGCTACTGACTACAAAAATGTGCTTTAACTGGTTAGCGGCCCTTAGTAAAAGGGCCCTTTAGTACAAGGAAAATCAATTTACCACATATTTATCTGGAAATTAATGTGGTTGATTTCAATGCATTAAAAATTTCTGAATGTTAAAAATGTTTTATTATGGATATGTGAAGCAAATGGAAAAAAAGTTCAAAAATAAGAGAAAACATCTGAAAACCAACAAAAGTAAAATGACTTTTTTTTTCAGTTCACAAACTTCCCAAGAAGACTTTCAGCCTAGGTAAGTGCTTATAGGATTTTCAAATTACATGGATTTTTGGCACTATGAAAATAGGAGCATTCCATAGGGCACAACAGCCCAGTTGAGGGAATAAAATTACACATGAACAGATCTGTGTACATACTGTGATTTATTGTATATTGTATTGTCTATTTTAGAATGTGTTTTATATTTTTAGAATGTACACTGCTTTGAGCAGTTTTGCCAGGGAAGTGATTTGTAAGTTTTTTGACACATCGTGAGGTTATAACAGGCACTCACACTACGCAACCATTCGCAACTGCAATAGCAAATAAATCAACAAACATTTCTTGGCAAAAACATGGCCACAGCTTTAATTCCAACAATACACTTCAACATGAACAGAATTCACAGCAATTATCAATTGTCATTAAACTAACAGGCTAGACGTGTCATCCCTAGCCCAGAACTGTACATCATCCCATAGTTCCATCACTCCCCTCTTTCCCAGCCTGTGGTAGCGCTAAGCAGTATTACCTTTGCAAACTGTGTGAGCCTTCTTTGTGACTTGAACCGCACATAGTACTGATGCTCATGCTGCAGAATGCAAAATCACAGCTCGAGGGGAATTACTTACAGAAAGGTGGGAAAGGTCACCAACCCTTAACTCCCTCCATAGACGGAGACTACTCCTTGCATCATGTCTCCACTACCCCCACCAAAGCTGCAACCAAAATATGCCTGACTGCACCCTTCTAAAACATCCTGCACAGAACTAAGGAAAATATAACCAATATCCAACAAATGAACACCATCAGGGCGGTACAAGCCCAGACAATTGGCAGTAAGTAACTCATGAGCCAGAACCAACCCCTTCAGCAAAACCATGAATTTTGCAACCTCTGCATGCACTTGCTTCTGCAAGTGATCAACAGCCCTAGCCCTAATAGCATCACGCCAGACGTGCTGAGGAATAATCTGTGACCAAATAAAAGTCATTGCAAGAAAGCAGCAATGAATTAAGAACAGAACGGCTTCATTTGTTGGATAAAGTCAATCCCCTTCACATCACAAATGTCACTCCCACCCAAATGAACAGAGATACATTGAGGCATATTATATTGGCATGCCTTCAATAGCAAAGGAATAAACTGGGGCTACCACATCCCATGTTGACCCATACACTGCAACTGGATTCTAATCTCCGCCAGGCCAACATTCAAACCCCAGCAAGATTCTGCCACTCTCTACTGAGCCCAAAAGACATGAATGCTCACACATCCAAACCAAGAAGTTGCACCTCCCTGTTCCTGTAGAAGAATCTGAAAAACAGAAAAAAAATCTGAAAACTAAAAAGGATCGCCAAATTAGTGAAGATACAGTTTGTAATCATTAGACTGTCAATGCCCCATATGCTGAATCACCTGTGCAGAAAGGCCCTGAGTAGCCACAAACATAGCTGGCCCAATCCAATGCTTCGGCATCTGAGAAGGGATGTCATCCACTTGAGGAGCCAAAGCTCGAAAATGGTCAACTGCAAATGAGATAAAAAATCTGTAATTGTGTTATCCACTTCAGGAACATGCTTCACAGCAAATGACATATTTAACTGCAAACAATACAACACAAGCAAGTACAGCAGATCCACCACCATCGGAGGACTAGCTGACTGCTGGTTAACAGTTTGAACCACTGCCATATTATCTGAGTGCAGAAGTAAACTCCTGTGCTGCAACCACTCACCCTACATTGATAAGGCCACCCACACAGGAAATAATTCCCCATCCCCCATCTTGGCCTGGAAATAATTTCAGAAATAAAATATTCTTGCACCAGACCCTATCATGTCTAGACACTGTACACCAGGCACTGACAAAATATATACCAAAACCAGACCTACCAGAAACATCCATAAACAGCTCCAGATCATGGTTAGAAACCGTAGTTAGTTCCCAGACTGAAACACCATTAAAAGTCTGAAGGAATCCCAGCCAAAGGGACAAATCCTCACACACACCACTACTCAGACGAATAAAGTTGTGCTTACACCTCAGTCCCCTGGTCAAGAAAGCAGCTTCCTCATAAAAGCCCTACCCATCGGCATCACCCTGCAAGCAAAATTAAAATGCCCCAACAGCTCCTGGATCTGTCACAAAGTAACATTCAAATGAGAAAGCGTCAGCCGAACCAGGTGCAACAACAATCTACACTTTCATCATCGGCAAAGAACCCAACACTATGCTCAAAAAAGTGAGTACTGTATATAACCCCTCAGTCTTCTCCACCGTAAAAGGCAAACAAAAAACCTTCGCCAACTTTTGGAACACCCCCCAACAACCTTGAATACTTGCCAGAACCAGCTGGGCTCACAAATAAAAAATCATCCAAATAATGCATTAAAGCTTCTGCATCCAAATAATGCATTAAAGCTGCAAACTGAACTGCCCAATGAAAAAATGAAGAGAAGGCCTGAAAACAGGCGCACAAAACTGAGCAACCCATCTGCATGCACTTCAACATAAAATTTCCTTGAAAACGAAAGCCCAGCAAATAAAAAAGAATCAGGATTAAGTAGAAACAAACAGAAAGCTGATTCAACATCTGTCTTAGCCATCAGAGCACTCTGCCCCGCTCTCCGCAAGAGCTGAGCAGCAGAATCAAATGTAGCATATTGAACCAAACACAGCACTGGATCAAAAAAATAATTTACACTAGCCGCAGCTGGATAAGACAATATTATCCTACATTTCCTGGGCTCCTACTTAGGCACTGCACCCAAAGGAGACACAACCAGATTTGGCAAAGGAGGGTGATCAAACGGACCCGCCACTCTACCAATGTCCACCTCCTTCTGAATCTTCTCAGCCACTATCTGCAAACATTAAACAGATGAAACATTGCGTGATTGGCAATGCAACAGTGGTCCAGAAAATGGAATAACAAACTCCTTCCTGAAACCATTCCATAACAGTTAGACAGCCCAAAAATCTGGATAACCACTAAGCCAATACTCGAGTGCCTCAAGATTAATGGGAGGTGGTACCTTGTCAAGGGACCACTGCAGAGGAGGAACTTATGCCCCTGGCCATATCAGCTCTCGATGGTTCCCCACCACGTGAGAAACACCAAAATTCCAGGTGTCCCCCCCCCCCAAAAAACAAGCACCTATTCTTGAACCTATAGACAGGTCGCTCACAGTGGCCTGTGTTGAACTGAAAACAGGCACTCTCCAAACCGGGACCATGAAACCCACCAACTGAGGGAAAAACACTAACAGCAGCATAAGACCCAATCTAGTCTGCCCAGCAAGGTGGCAAGAGTAACTGCACTTGCCGCTTCAAGCAGGTCACCCCTCTCCATGCCTTTATTTAGGGGTGTACCCACTGCTCCGTGTAAGTTACCCCTATTTGTTCAAATATAAGAGATAGTTATGCTTATTTTGATTTTATCCTGTTTCTTTAAAGGAATCCACTGTGTCTGTCCCATGCCATTTTGAATACTGTCACTGTGTTTGCCCCCACCATTTCTATCGGGAGGGCATTCCAAGCATCCACCACTCTTTCAGTGAAAAAGTATTTCCTGACATTGCCTTTCAGTTTACCCCCTTGCAGCTTCATGTTATGCCCTCTAGTTTTACAGCTTCCTCATTTTTGGAAGAGGTTTGTTTGTCCATTAATACTCTTTAAGTATTTAAAGGTCTGAATCATATCTCCTCTGTCCTTCCTCTCCTCCAGAGTGTACATATTTAGGCCTTCAAGTCTCTTCTCATAAATCTTCTGACGTAGGCTCCAAATCATTTTGGTCGCCTTCCTCTGAACTGCTTCCAGCCTCTTTATATCCTTTGTGAGATACGGTCTCCAAAACTGAGCACAATATTCCAAGTGAGGCCTCACCAGCAACTTGTACAGTGGCATTAGTACCTCTTCCTTTTTGCTGGTAATTCCTCTCTGTATGCAACCCAGCATCCTCCTCGCTTTTGCCACCACCTTGTCACACTGTTTCACCACCTTGAGATCGTCAGAAACAATCACACCGATGTCCTTCTCTTGGTCCGTGGACACCAATCTCTCACCCCCTATCGCATACAATTCCCTTGGATTTCTGCTTCCCAAGTGCATGACACTGCATTTCTTCACATTAAATCTTAACTGCCAAGAATTAGACCATTCTTCCAGCTTTTATAGATCTTTCCTCATGTTCCCCACTCCCTCAGGGGAGTCCACCCTGTTGGAAATTTTCATGTCATGTGCAAAAAGACAGACTTTTCCATTCAGCCCTTCGGCAATATCACTCACGAATATATTGAATAGTACCGGTCCCAAAACTGAACCCTGGGGCACACTGCTAATCTCCTTCCTTCCATCCGAGTGAGTTCCGTTTACCATCACCTTCTGTCATCTATCAGTCAACCAATTTCTGATTCAGTTCACCATCTTGGGACCCATCCCCAAGCTTGAGTTAATTGATAAGCCTCCTATGAGGAACAGTATCAAAGACTATGCTGAAATCTAGGTAGATGACATCCATTGCATGCCCTTGATCTAGTTCTCTGGTCACCTAGTCAAAGAACTCAATCAGATTTGTTTGGCAAGATCATCCTTTGGTAAAACCATGTTGCCTCGGATCATGCAAACTGTTGGTTTTGAGGAAGTCCGCTATTCACTCTTTCAGGAGCACCTCCATTACTTTTCCCGCCATTGAGGTAAGACTTATTGGACTGTAGTTTGTCACTTCTTCCCTATTACAACTTTTGTGGAGAGGCACCACATCAGCCCTTCTTCAGTCCTGTGGTACTTCTCCTGTCTCAAAGGATCTATTAAAAACATCCTTTAAAGGCCCTGCAAGAATCTCTCAGAGCTCTTTCAATATGCTGGGGTGTATCCTATCTGTTCCCATAGACTTGTTCACTTTCAGTTTTTCAAGCTGTTCTATCACATCATCTTTTGTGAATGGTGTGGTATCTACTCCATTCCCATTTGTATATTTGTCAATCACAGGTGGTCCTTCTCCAGGATTTTCTCTAGTGAAATCAGAGCAGAAATATTTGTTTAGCATTGTCACTTTTTCAATGTCACTTTCCACAAATCCGTTCCCAGCATGCCTACAGTACAGGTACACATCTGCTTACACTTTATGAGCTAATTTTATAATAGATCTTTACATGCAAAGAAAGGTTCAGAGAATTACCCTCTTATTAGCTGAAAATTACCACTTAGATTATACAAGTATACATCTTATTGGTTCTACCCTTGGAATGTCCGAAATCTCACTCCCTTTCAGAACAGGTTATTTGGGACATGTGGAGGATAATTTTATAACAAAGCACGTAATTAAAACGCATTTTAATTCTCTTAAGTTACATTTACAATATCTTATAAAAACACATGCCATATATTTGGCTTTATAATATATGAGTAAATGCTTCAGAAAAGTTGCCCTAGAGCTGGGGTGAATGAATGCACCTACATTTCACAAGTACATGCATAAATGATCAGATTTTATAATAAATGGGGCAGGGGGGTATTTTAGAAGCCCTATTCATAAGCTGCATGTCTGAAAATGGACACTTAGGTATGCAAAGCATGGAGACATCCCCAGAGCCATTTTTTTAAACCTGGTATATAGACATCCCCAGCATGAGAACATACATGTAGCAGGGGGAGGTGTGACTTGAGCGGAACAAGGGAGAAGCACATTATGGTGTGATTTCAGAATGGCACAATCAAGTCTAGCCCTGGTTGTGAGACATCCATGCCTATACCTGTTCCTGACCACAAATAAGCTGAAAAAAGTGTTTGTTTCATGGATGTAATTCTTTCAGGAATAGCACATAATGCGCTTACATCACCACAGTTATTATTTCCTGTCCAAAGAAACCTGAGCGTAAATACAGACTACAAACATATTACCCCACCGTTGCAAGTCTGAGTATCTGAAATGGCAGACTGAGACATAGCCACCCCTCCTTCTGAAATACCCTTGCCAGCATGTCCAGGTACCTGGTTCTGAGGTCACGCAATTCCAGGAAGTCTATATTTATGAAATGGCCTATACCCAAGAACGGTACCAGCCTTGCAACCTGCACGGGACCCACCTCTATTAACGGTTACACGCATGTTCATTTTTCAGGGTGGAGACGGAACAATTTCAGAAGGCACTTCTAGGTGCCTTCCTTCACTGTTGCCACTCCCCCCGATTTTTGGACATTCTGCTCTGGAGTTCCAGATTCTTATTGGACGTCCTCTCTAAAATGCCACTTCACATTCACCCTTGTCTGAGCCACCCATGACCTGCCTAAACTCTGCCCCTGTGCACATCCACAGTGATGGTATGCGCCATGCAATGAGTGCGCATACTTTAGTGCTCGACAATATTTTATCCAAACAACTACATGGAGGAGAATTCGGAATGGAAAAAACCCTGGCTGAGAAAATAACCCCCCCTCTGCTACGGGACCATTACTGAAAATAGGACATGCCGAAGGAAGGAGAGTGAAATAGGAGGCCTCAGACGGGGCTTCCTGGCAAAACAGGGCAATATATCCCTGCTAAACAGCTCATAAGTCCCCCAGGTGTCATTCATAGGCTTCCAAGTGCAAAGTCAGTGTTTACAATTTTTCAAATGCATTTAAAATCACTGAAAAACCAAACAAGGCACTTATCTGTCAGCAAGACCCCACCGTTCAGTGGTCAATATTTTACAGCACTTATGTGCATAAACAACTAAAATGGCAGCATTTACATGCAGTCTTAGGGCCTAAAGCCAGGTAACAACACATGCCTCTGAGTCAGTGCTGGCCCTGCAGCTCCTGGGCTTTCTTGGTAGTGTGACCAGAAATAGATTGCCAGGCCTTTCTTCCCAGGCAATGATTTGCCCAAGGCCACAAGGAGTGCTAGTGGGAAACAAGTGTATTAGCCACTAAGTTATCCCTACATGCTATAAAGTTAGGTATCTCCTTTTAAAATTACCCATTCAGCCAGCGCTGCTACTGGCCCCCAGGTTCATAAATGATTGACCTCATATTTATGTTTAGAAAACAGGGTGAACATATAGGTGCATATCAAAATGAAAAGCCAATTCAGGTTTTACTCTCTCCTGCATGCATGAAATGTTATTACCAGTTCTTTCCGAACCTGAGGCTAAATATCTATAAATACAATAGGCTTTAATAAATAGGTCCTTATATTATGTGAAAATTGACCAACTGAACAACTCTTTGTACTACTTTTCAGAAACAGGATAGCAAAGTATCTCTGCATTTTCCTTCTTTGTTTAAATTGAGAGATTTCTTATATTTATGCAAGATACAAAATGTTATAGTCTAATTGAAGACCTACTCACAAAAGAAAAAAATATATAAAGGCAAACAGCAAGCCTACCTCATGGAGAATTGTTACTGCTTAGAAACGACCTTAAAGAAAAAGTAAACATCTGCTGGAGGTATTAGAAAATAATAATAGGACCTTTCCTTTCTCTGTAATTACAATGAATTGTTTGTATGCTTCCATGAAATATTTGCTGGTGTTCTGCATATAATAAACGGAATTAGGTACAATATTCATTTCCTTTTCACAGGAAATCTTATATCCACAATATAAACCCCCTGCTGAGAAAAATATGGTAATTAAATTAATTTCAGGGAACTGACCAGGGGACAAAAATGAATCTGCAAAGCATTTGGGATTTATATTCAAAATATTAGTGAAAGCAATATAGAAACTTCATTAATTAAAGAAAGTGAGTCGATACTAAATTATTAACAAATTTTATTTAGTTACTATCATCTGCTTCATCAACAAATATTATTAAAATTTAATGCCAGAGAACAGTACAATAAAATTCAGTATGCTGTAAGGAACTTGAAACCTATTATACCATAACAAGCACAGGGTTCCGTCTTTGAACCATAACACAAATGGGAGCCAGGGGGTGGCTTCATTTACTCTCCAGGAACAGTTGTTTGCCTAATAATCCTGAGACTGGAATGCAGGCTCGAAATGGGAGCACTGACTTTGGCAATACTGACCAGGCTCATGCCTTTTCTATCCTAGCTACAAGTAGCATAGGACTTTTCTCATCTGATTGAAATGTACTCAGTTTATCTCAATTTGCAGTTGAGTGTTGCCTGGTTCCATTTTTTTCTGGCTCACAATCTTCCTCTTGCTTCTAAGGGTTTCCATCTCTATTAGTACCAGCCTCTACTAGAGCTTCATGCTCAGATAGTTTTTTTATAGGCTGAGTGTGTCCTGAGAACAAGGGTTGAGAACCATTGCCTTTCAGGGGTTCTCAACCCTGTCCTCGGGACCCACCTAGCCAGTCGGGTTTTCAGGATAACCACAATGAATATGTATGAGAGAGATTTGCATACACTGCCTCCATTATATGCAAATGTCTCCCATGCATATTCATTGTGGTTATCCTGAAAACTCGATTGGCTAGGTGGGTCCCGAGGACAGGGTTGAGAACCCCTGCAAGATGAAAAGTTGTGTTATACATGTACTTTACCTGCCTAGCCCTGCCACCACACTAATAGCCTTCTACCTAGAGGCACAGGTCTGTATTCCCTCCCAAACCAAGCATAATGTACAGTAGGGAGATCTTTATGTATATATCTCTATATTTCTTTATTTTTATTTCTTTAATTTTATTTTTATGCCGCTTTTCTATAATTCAAAGTATTTTACATTGAACCAGTAACATATTGCTTCTCGTTTACAAAGAACAAAACTAAATAACTTACAAAAACAGTTGTAAAGTAGGAACAGTGATACTTAAAATATAATAACTATTCACATTGGAGGTGTGGCATGACAACTATTTACATTGGAGGTATGTATATATGTTGGAAATTTAGGCACATGCAAGGTTATCCATGGCGGGGCAAACATCTGATTGTGTTAGATACTGATAGGCATTGGTTGAGTGTCATCGTATGCATATGGGTTTACGTTGGTTTGAATGTAATCCTGGAAAAGGTACTTTTTAATATTTCTCCGCGATGTCCTGGGGTCCTCCTTGTGCTGGTGGGAGAGTGTTCCATAGCAAAGGGGCAAAGAGAGAAAGAGCACGGTATATATCCATAACTATTTATATACTGTATAGTTCTAGATCTCTTTCTCTGAATGCAAATATATCTTATGTATATCCTGAAAATCTGGCTATTTGTGGCCCTCAAGGACAAAACTTGAAAAAAACCTGAACACGAACCAAAATTTGTTTTGATTCTGCACACACTTTATATTCATACATCTGCTCATAGCATAGAGGAGTAGCCTAATGGTTAGAGCACTGGCTTGAGAGCCAAGAGAGCACAGTTCCATCCCCACTAGCACTCCTTGGGCAAGTCATTCAACCCTCCCTAGCTTCAGAAAAAAAATCCAAGTTATCAATGTCTCTGTTTAATATACAATACCATGTTTAATTTCCAATGTAAAGTGCTTTGACTGAAATGATAAAGCGGTATAAAAAAACCTGGTAAATATCTATAGAAGATAAATAGAAATATGATATTAGCATGTGCACAGCCAAAAATAGTTTGGTTTATATTCATTTAAAATTAATTTTCTAAATTTTCAGGTATATTTTTGTTTCATTTTACCTGTTTGCTTTTTAGGCAAGCACTGTATGCACACAAAAATTCTTTAAGTGTATAAATTATTTGTACATAATTCATAAATATTCATGCACCCAAACAAATCAAGAGGCTTTTTACTAAAATGTGGTAAGTGGTTAGGGCATGCTGTACATCACAGTAAACATCCCTGGTAACCATTACCATTCACCAATTGCAGACAGAGCAGGGTACTTTATGTGTAAAATATATTTATTGAACATAACTCATCAAACAACTGCAGTACATAGCAACAAGACAAAACGATTAAAGTAATAAGTCCAGTCATGTTCCTGTCAGATTTATCACTGTAAAACATCCCAAACCCCTCTCCCCTCACCACCCCCTCCCCCACCCACAAAGAAAAACAATAACACCCAAAAGCCCCTCTCCCCCCCCCCCCACCCCTTGATAACCAATACGCTCTATGGACCATCCACACACTCAACCAAGCACATTAAGGATGTAGCTTCTTTCCCGGGACGACAGAGTATTCACATAAGGACCCCACTCCTCAAGAAATCTGGCAGTGGCCACCCTCCCACGTCTGGCTCCCTGGTGCTCTAACAAAAGGAGTCGATACACCTCTCGTTTCCATTGACTCAAAGTGGGGCCCTGGGGCAGGAGCCAATTCAACAAAATCACTCTCCGCGCCACGAGGAGAACCTTACCCAACCAAAATCTCCGACCCCCCTTCAAACCCGGCACCCCCCGGAGCATGCCAAGCACCAAAAGCCTAGGATCCCGACTAAGTGGGTGCCCCATGATACCTACAAGAGCTCCCACAAGTGCTTTCCAAAAGCCAACCACCAGAGAACATTGCCACCACATGTGTCCCAGATCAGCCCGGGCCACCCCACACCGGGGACATGCCGCAGTGGCTCCACTGCCCGCCCGAAAGGCTCGACAGGGAGAAAAATGACAACGACGCACTATGCGATATTGCAAATCTCGAAAATCTGCCGCCTGGAGCCAACGGGGAATATCCGCAAACAACTGAGTAAAATCGAGCCCCCGAAGTGGAACCCCCAGGTCATGAGTCCAAGCCTCCGCCAGTGCGAACTCGGCCGGGAACCCCAAAGTACGGATATATTCCCTATGTAACGTCGCCACTCGCGCCCGCTGCGCACTCCCAGCATACAACAACTCTTCGAATTTAGAACAAATATCAGTCCGTAGACTTTGCCAATCCAAACTCCGCAGGTAGCTGCGCAGTTGCAAATATGCAAACCAATCCCGGCTCCTAAGACCGGGTGTACACCCAGAATCCCAAGAATACGTCTGACACAAGATACGCCATACCCGTCGCATTACTTTAAAAATAGGGTGCCAGGGTACTTTAAATCCTGCACTATCTGCATTTCCAGTTTCAGCATGAGATCTGAGTAAGATCGGGGTGGTCTAGGGGCCAACAGTGAGTGTGGCAGCTGATGAGAGCTAGCACACATGATGTTGCTGCATGCTAGCTGTCACAACTGCCAATAGCGTGGCTGCAATTATTGTCACTCAAGAGATAGAGGTAATTGCAGCTGTGCTACTGGCAGCCAGGTAGTTTAGCTTTACCCATGCAGGCTGCAGAACCTCTGCACCCCTCTCTACAATCCAATCCACCCTGAGATGATGCACCCCCCATAATCTGATCCACCTGATTATGGTCCCCAGATCTGACCCTCCCCCCCACCCCAATTTGGGACTCCCTCTTCAAGATCTCCATGTCTATAAGGAGGCCATGAGGCCTTGAAGCAAAGTCTGCAAGCCCCGGAGCAGGTCCCTCTCCCCAAAATACAATACACATGGGGCCCGATTCTGATCCCATCATCCATCTCCTTTATATGTCCTACAAAGGACATCACGATTCTGATCCTGTCGGGCACATCTAGCCCCACGGGATCAGAATCGCAAACAGGCCGGTACGTGCAGGCCGGCATTCCGGCTTCTGAATGGAGCCGCGGCACCATGGCGTCCTGTTGCCATGGCACCACGGCTCCATTTAAAAGCCGGGATGCCGGCTAATGCTAAAAAAATTAATTCTCTACAGCCCGACCCCGATATGGCCTCCAAAGGCCAGGGTCGGGCTGCAGGGTATTACCTTTGCCCCCCCCCCCCTCCATCCACTTCCGCACCCCGAGTCTGCCAAAAAGAAACGTCCAGGGAAGTTATTCCACCCCAGGGGCCAGTGACTGCCCACTGCCTGCCCACTCTCCGACCCCGGGCAGCCTCTTCCCCAACCCCAACTAAATTCCCTGCACAACCGGCAGGGAAGTTAGTCATGGCATGCAGCCGACATGAAAAGCGGGGATGGATGCCCCATTGGGACGTCCATTCCTGCAATTCGTGTCTCAGAAAAGCTCCATGGGGACTATTCTGAGACATGATGGGGGACTATTCTGAGACTCGAGGGGCTATTCTGAGACACAGTGGGGGGGGGGGGGCTATTCTTGCTGGCTGCATACCCCGACTAACTTCCCCGCCAGTTGTGAGGGGAAGTTAGTCGGAGGCAGGCAAGAGGCAGCCCAGGGACAGAGGGTGTACATCCAGGGCTGGCAAAATGGACCCGGGGTGGAATAAGTTCTCTGGATGTTTCTTTTTGGCAGACGCGAGGTGCAGAAGGGACTGGGGGAGGCAAAGTTAATACCCCACAGCCCAACCCTGGCCTTAGGAGGCCAGATCGGGGGTCAGATTGTGGGGAATTAACTTTTTTAGCAGCCGCAGGCATCGCGGCTTTTCAATGGAGCTGCGGTGCCATGGCAACAGGATGCCATGTTGCTCCATTTAAAAGCCCTGGCTGAGTTAGCCGGGTTATGACTGTACGTGCAGGCTGGGACTGAATTGAAGTCCCAGCCTACATGTACAGGCCTGTTCGCGATTCTGATCCCGTGGGGCTAGACGTGCCCCTTGGGATCAGAATTGCAATCTCCTTTATACGTCTGGTTCAGACCGGATGTACAAAGGAGATATATGTCAGGATCAGAATCAGGCCCATGGAGGACCTACCTGGACATTCCTTGATGGTCCTTTGATCCTACTAAGATCTCATGCTGAAAATGGAATCCTCCTCCACTCCTATCTCACATGCTAGTCTCTTTGTAGTACCGTTAGGGGTTGTGAAACTATCATGAGGTGCTCCTGGGGCCATTTTGAGGGCTTCCAGAGTTGGGTAGGAATAAAAGGGGACTTCTCCTGCTCCAATCACCTCCAGACCACTAGGGAGCACCTAGGTAGGATCCCGGATGGCCGGCAAGGTGGACCTTGAAGAAGGGGACCTACTCTAGGTTGGTGGGCCTGGCTTTATAATAACATAGTAAATGACGGCAGATAAAGACCAGTATGGTCCATCTAGTCTGCCCAGTTTATTTTGCTTTTATCCTGTTGTTGTAAAGGGATCCACCGTGTCTGTCCCATGCCATTTTGAATTCCGTCACTGTGTCTGCCCCACCACTTCCATCGGGGGGGCATTCCAAGCATCCACCACCCTTTCAGTGAAGAAGTATTTCCTGACATTTCCTTTCAGTTTACCCCCTTGCAGCTTCATGTTATGCCCTCTAGTTTTGCAGCTTCCCTGTCTTTGGAAGAGCTTTGTTTGTTCATTATTTCTCTACAAGTATTTAAAGATCTGAATCATATCTCCCCTATCCCTCCTCTCCTCCAAAGTGTACTTATTTAGGTCTTCAATTCTCTTCTCATAAGGCTATTGACGCAGGTTCCAAATCATTTTGGTCGCCTTCCTTTGAACAGTTTCCATTCTTTTTACATCCTTTGCAAGATACGGTCCCCAAAACTGAACACAGTATTCCAAGTGAGGCCTCACCAGTGACTTATACAGTGGCATTAGTACCTCTTCCTTTCTGCTGGTAATTCCTCTTTGTATGCAGCCCAACATCCTCCTGGCTTTTGCCACCACCTTGTCACACTGTTTTGCCACCTTGAGATCTATAGAAATAATCACACCAAGGTCTTTCTCCTGATCCGTGCACTCCAACCTCTCGCCCCCTATCGCGTACATTTCCCTTGGATTTCTGTTACCCAAGTGCATAACCCTGCATTTCTTTGAGTTAAATCATAATTGCCAAGCATTAGACCATTCTTCCAGCTTTTGTAGATCTTTTCTCATGCTCATCACTCCCTCGGGGGAGTCCACTCTGTTGCAAATTTTCATGTCATCTGCAAAAAGACAGACCTTTCTATTCAGTCTTTCAGCCATATCACTCACAAATACATTGAACAGTGCCGGGCCCAGGACCAAACCCTGGGAAACCCCGCTAATCACCTTCCTTTCATCCGAGTGAGCTCCATTTCTTTACTGAAATCCAGGTAGATGATATCCATCGCATGCCCCTGATCTAGTACTCTGGTCACCCAGTCAAAGAACTCAATCAGATTTGTTTGGCAAGATCGTCCTTCGGTAAAACCATGTTGCCTCGGATCTTGCAACCTGTTGGTTTTAAGAAAGTTCACTATTTGCTCTTTCAGGAGTGCCTCCATTACTTTTCCCGCCACCAAGGTAAGGCTCACGGGCCTGTAGTTTGACACTTCTTCCCTGTCTCCACTTTTATGTAGAGGTACGACATCAGCCATTCTCCAGTCTTGAGGAACTTCTCCTGTTTCCAAGGATCTGTTGAAAACATCCTTTAACGGCCCTGCAAGAATCTCTCTGAGCTCCTTTAGTATCCTGGGGTGTATCCCATCTGGTCCCATGGCCTTGTCCACTTTCAGTTTTGCAAGTTGTTCCAACACCTCATCTTCTGTAAATGGTGTGGTATCTACTTCATTTCCATTTTTATATTTGGGAGTCACAGGTGGTCCTTCTCCAGGATTTTCTTTAGTAAAAATAGAGCAGAATTATTTGCTTAGCAATTTCACCTTTTCAATGTCACTTTAAATGAGTCCGTTCCCAGCACTTCTGAATCCTGCAATTCCACCTCTGATCTTCTTCCTTTCCCGAATATACCTGAAGAAAGTTTTGTCGCCACACTTCACATCTTTAGCCATCTTTTCCTCTGCCTTTGATTTTGCTATCCTTATTTCTCTTTTAGTCTCTTTGAGTTTGATCCTGTATTCATTTCTATGTTCCTCTGTTTGCAAGCTTTTGAATTTTGTGAAAGCTGTGTTTTTTGCCTTTATTTGAGCAGCCACTTCTTTAGAGAACCAAATAGGTTTCCTTCTCCTCTTGTTTTTATTTACTTTCCTTACATATTTATCTGTTGCCCCTTTTATTGCCACCTTTAGTTCAGCCCATAGCAATTCCACTTCCCTTATCCCCTCCCACCCTGCCAACTCCTCCTTCAGGTACATGGCCATTTTACTGAAGTCAGTGTTTTTTTTTTTTTTATTTCTTTTTTTTTAAACTTTTATTTTCATTTTACAACAAGCAAAAGAAACAACACACCAAAGGAAACAAATACAAACATACAATAAGGAAAAAGCAACCCCAATCACCCCCCACCCCAATGCTTCTTCTCTAAGCTGATAAGTATCATCATATAAGCGCTTACAAACAACGGTAATTGTACATCAAAACCAACAAAAATAGTATCTGCGATACAGAATGATCATGTGACAGAGATTTACACAGATTTAAACAGTCAGATGAGAGCATTTAGCAGTTTGAACATAGTCGTTGAGCATCTTCCATTTAGACAAGTGGTGGGGGGTCTGAACGGAAGAAGCTAACATACGAGGTATTTGCTCATATTTACTGTAGAGACAGACATGATTCCACCATTCATTGGGGCTCAGATGGGAGCTATTTTTCCAGTATTTCGTAATTAGGGAAATAGCTATGCCCAGCATAAAGTCTAAAAGGAAGTAAGCCGATTTGGGAAGAGAGGGGATCCCCGCAGCTGAGCGGAGTCCCACTATCTTCCAAGAGAGAGGCTCTTGAAAGTGCAAAATAGATTGAATACGACCCCAGACCCGACTCCAGTAATACTGTAATGCGGGGCATTCATACATAACATGAGTGAGTGAACCAATGGCCGCATGGCATGTCCAGCATCTATTGCTCTGGGTGGCGTTCCACTTGGCTAACCTGTCAGGAGTATAGAAACATCGGTGGGCTAGAAAGAAAAGTGTCTGAGTGAGTGAGGCGGATCGAGAGACCCGTGTCACCTTGCTCCAGACTAGGCTCCATTGCTCCGGGGTCAAAGTTACATGCATTTCCCGCTCCCAGGATTTCTGTGCAGTAGGAGTGCCTCTATTTACAGTATTACATAAAGTTTTGTAAAAGTTAGATGCTACACCCGATAAGCTCCCGATAGATCGGATAATCTCCGACAATCCTTGGGTATGGGTTTCCGATGGCGGGAGCACCTTAGCACTCCGAAGACAATGCTGAAGTTGCACCAACTGAAAGTAGTGTTTCGCTGGGAGACCAAATTCAATTTGTAATTCGCTAAAAGTTTTCCAGCGACCATCATAGAACAGCTGGTTAGGGATCCAAATGCCCCTAGTGTACCAGGAGCTCCACGCCATCGGTTTATTTTGTATTTGAAATCGAGCATTGTGCCAAAGCGGGAGTCTATCCAGCGGACAAAGTCGGGAGTCTAGAGATTGCTCAAGGGTATTAAAGGCACCTAAAGTGTCTAAGAGCATTGGTGGATAGTGGGAGTCTGATGGGAGAGTCATACCAGGGAGATAAGTAAGAGGAATTGGTTTGCAAAGGTCCTCTTCTATATCTAGCCACACTGGTCTACTCGGTGTTAGGTCTTCCAGCCAACGAGCGCCTTGTTTGAGAAGAAAAGAGTGGTGGTATTTCAGGAAATCAGGGAATCTGACACCACCATTTTCTTTATCTGCTTGTAACTTATGTTTCGCTATCCTAGGTGTCTTGTTTTTCCATAAGTATCTAGTCAGAAGACCCTCTAAATCTTTATATGTACGTCGAGGTAGGAGACATGGCAACATTTCTAAAATGTAGTTCACTTTGGGAACAATCATCATTTTAATGGTTTCTAGGCGGCCCCACCAAGTAAGTGTTAAAGGAGTCCAGCGTTGAGTAAGCGCCCGGACCTTAGAGGTTAAGTCTTTAGCATTAAAGGTGATGGTGTCTTCTAAAGGAGAGCAGTAGTGCACCCCAAGGTATTTGACCATGCGAGGTTGCCAAAAAAAGGGAAAGGATTGCATATCTGCCTGATGGATCAGAGGATTTAGTGGAAAGGCTACCGATTTGGTCCAATTTATCTTATAGCCCGAGAGTTGTGAATATTTACCAATTTGCTCTAGGACAGCCGGCACTGAGTCTAGGGAGACAAAGAGCATAAGGTCATCAGCATATGCTGAAATTTTGATTTCCCTATGAGAGAAAGGGACTCCATGAATATCCTTGGATTGCCGGATTAGTAAAGCTAAGGGTTCGAGTGCGAGATCGAAAAGAAGTGGAGACAGTGGGCATCCCTGGCGAGTACCGCATTGCAGGGGAAATGGCTGAGACTTTAAAGCATTAGCACAGATACTAGCTGTAGGCTGTGCATACATGGTTTGGAGACAACGGAGAAAGCCTTCTCCGAATCCGTACCAGCGGAGAGTTGCAAACAAGAAGGGCCATTCTAAGCGGTCGAAGGCCTTCTCAGCATCAAGTGAGAGGCCAACCAATGGTCGATCAAGATTAACTGCGGCAGTCAGTACATGACATAGGGTCCTAGCATTATCAGCAGTTGATCTACCGGGAATGAAACCGCATTGATCTGGGTGTATTAAAGTAGACATCTTGTCAGAGAGCCGGGTGGAAAGAATGGTGGCAAATATTTTATAGTCTGCGTTTAGTAGGGAAATTGGACGATAATTAGCTGTTAGTTGCGGATCTCTCCCCTCTTTCTCAAAAACTACTACATTTGCCATTGAGAAGGATCCAGAAGGAGATCCCTCCTCGGCCAGATCAGAAAAATAAAGTTTCAAAAACGGAGCTAAGTCAGCGTTAAAAGTTTTGTAGAATTCAGCTGGGAGACCGTCCGGGCCTGCGGCTCGACCTGTGGCACATCTCTTGAGTGCCGATTGAATTTCTGATAAAGTGAATGGTTTGTCCATGGCCTCTCTATCTTCGTCAGATAGGGTCGGTCGTTGTACCCCTGATAGTAATCGTTCAAATGCTTCTGGCTCGAAGTCACATTCAGATTGATAAAGCCGAGTATAAAAATCACGAAAAAGTTCTAATATTTCTGTATCTTTAGTGACCAAGCTCCCCCCCGACGGATTGCGGAGAGCGGTAACACGCTTGGCTTCTTTTTGACCTTTCAGGGCATTGGCTAACAATTTGCCAGCACGGTTATTTTCCCGATAGTGCATCCCTTGTTGTGATTCAATATTTTTAGCAGCAGCGGTATATAAAAGCTGATTGTATTGAAAACGAAGGCGTTGTAAGCGAAGTAAAATACATGGGTCAGTACGGGACGTGAGGAGACGCTCTCCAGCTTGTATCTGTTGTTCTAGAATCAGTAAATGTTGCTTTCTTTGTTTCCCCTGTCGAATTTGGTAGCTAGTTATAGTTGCACGGATGGACGCCTTGAAACCCTCCCACCAAGCCCAGCTCGCAGTGTCATGGGGTGAATTAAAATGAAAGTAATCTTGGATAGCGGCCTTTATGTCAACCTGAAAATCTTTTTGGTCTAGTAGGGATCTATCAAAAAACCAAGCACGGGGATGTGCGCCTTGCGTAGTGACATGTAATGAAAAAGATATGGCAGCATGATCTGAAATATGGAGAGGATGAATCCTAGCCGTGTCCACTTGGGGTATCAGTGCTTTGGAGATAAGAAAAAAATCTATTCTAGATTGAGAGTGATGGGGGGCTGAGAAAAAGGTGAACTCTAAGTCGGAGGGGTGAAGCAGCCTCCATATATCTACTAACGCAAGATCTTTCATCAGAGCTGTAAGGGTAACAAGACTCTTGGGTAGACCACTCGTTCTAGGCGGCTGTCTATCTATCAAAGGATCAAGTACTTGGTTGAAATCACCGCCAAGTATTAATGGAGTATTGGCAGAGGCCTGTGCCAACTGCGCAATACTTGCATAGTAAGCAGGGTTATCCACATTCGGAGCATAAATACAAATACACGTGAATTCACTATCTCCAACCTTAAGGTGTGCACGGGCCCATCTACCCTCCTTATCAGAGCTAGTATCCATTACAGCAGCTTGCAAAGACTTCTTAACCAAGATGGCTACCCCACACCGTTTAGAAACGGCGGGAGAGTAGGCAGCCACCATGTAAGGCTTGGCATTAAGTTTCAGTGTTTCAGCGGAGTTTAAATGCGTTTCCTGAAGAAACACTAAATCAGCATGCTCATGATTAAGATAGCTAAGGATTTTCTTCTTTCGTTTGATTGGACTATTGATTACTTTTACGTTCAGTGATAAGATCTTACATAAGGCCATTCAGAAAGGTTAAAAATTCTGAAAAAGAACATGATAACGCACATAATTTCACAATGTCCCTCATATTAACTGTATATGGCTGTACACATGACATGATAGAAAATAAGCTAATGAAAACCAATGAAGCGCCCCAAATAAAAAAATAAGCACCGAAGTGCATTAGAGAAGAAGCAGAACCCCTGAAATTACTGGCGACCATGTGTCTGCGGGGAGAAACCCCAGAGAAGGCCTAAATTGAAATATATAACCTGTATAGCTGTGCGTGTTCCGAATCCAACCGAGGTGCACAACATGGAGGGATAGGAGACCAAGAAAGTTATATATAGACAGAAAGAAAAGTCCAGGCAGTCTCTGTTCCAGGCAGTGATCACTGCGTCGGGCCATTCAAAATGGCGGGCAGATCCGGCGGATTACAGATCCAAGTTGTTGGATTAGCGCATCTGGTCTGCTTCTTTGGAATCTAAAAATGTTGCTAGTAGATCAGGATCTTCGAATGTTCTAGTTTGGTTATGGAGAGTCACTCTGAGCTTCGCTGGATACAATAGGCCAAAGCGAGCCTGTAGCTGTTGAAGTCTAGGGCGAAAAGCAAGGAGTCTCTTCCGACGGTCAACTGTGGGCTTTGCCAAGTCAGGGAAGAAGGAGACTTTATGACTTTCAAACTCCAGATGATGATTCGCCCGGGCAGCATTTAGAATTTGCTCAACTTGCTGATATCTCAGTAATCGAAAGATGATAGGCCGGGGGGTCGTCCGATTGAGCGCCATGTTGGTAGGAACACGATGTGCTCGGTCAATTTCCAGATCTCTGTGAAAAGTGATCTTCAGCAAGGAGGGAAGAGTTTTGGCCAGGAATTCCCTTATGTCTCCTGCTTCGGCCCCCTCCGGTACTCCAATGAGCCTTACATTGTTGCGACGGGCTCGATTATTGCTATCCTCCAACTCTTTTTGAAGAGTCTGTATCTGACGCTCAGCCTTGTCCAGTTTCACCAAGCGCACCGCGTGCGAGTCGAGGACCCCCGCCATGTTGTCCTGCCGTAGTGAAAGACCTTCAAGCCGGTCCTGAAGCATACCGAAGTCTTCTCGCATGGCTCGGAGCGCTTCTCCGTTGGACTGTACCAGTTCCTTCACACCGCGTATTTCCTCCAAGATCTCCTGTTGCATTTCGGGGTTTTCCCGAAGTGGAACTATCTTTTGTGGGGAAGGCAACTCTGTTTTGGAGCGTTTTCCGTGTGAAGAAGAGGGAGACCCGAAGTCTAAGCGCGCTGGTTTGTGGGCCGCCATCCCCCCCGAGGTACCCCGGTAAGTTCGGAGCAAAATATTAAGTTTAGGTAGGTATTAAGTCAGGATTCTGAGTAGGCCTCTCGGGAGCTTCAGCGCGAAGCGTCTAACCCGCTGGACATCAGGCTCCGCCCCCCCTGAAGTCAGTGTTTTTGAAGTTTAGGACTTTGAGCTTGCTATGATTGGACTGCACCTTGGCTTTTATCTCAAACCACCCCGGTTGATGATCGCTGTTGCTCACAGGAGCGCCCACCCGGACATTTGACCTGCTATCACCGTTGGTGAGCACTAAATCCAGCGTTGAGCTTTCCCTGGTTGGTTCCATCACCATTTGTTTATGGCCTTTATGGTTAGACAGCTTCCTGGGGGTCATGAATTGGGGGAATTATCAAATTGGGGTGGGGGCCCTAATCAGAGGAGATCGGATCATGGGGAGGGTGGCTGATCATGGAGGGCTGTCTGATTATAAGGGGGGAGTTTCCTGTCATAACCGGATCTGTGTTCCCTGCTTCAGCAAGTAAAGTGCTCATGTTCTATTTATGAGGCAGTAAATGCATAGTCAGTGTGTTAAGTTATTGTCTTATGTGTTAAATGCAGGGCAGATGCTGGGAACGTCCCCTGCATATACCTCATAGGCTTTGCACTTACCGCATGTTTTTTCTGGTGCAAAACCCATGGTAAGTACTTGTCATGTATGTCCCTAATAAATAGATATGATGAGATAAACAAATCTATGTGTGTATGCATATGTGCCTGTGTGTAATGTGTACTGCGTATATAGCATGTGTAAATCCTATAAACTATTTCTATGAGGAAATGGTCTGCTGTATTTTTTTCATGATATACATGGAATTTGCACAGATGCACCAGGGACCTTTTGAATGAATATGCATATTCAATACAACTATCTTGTGATTTTTAACATTAACAAATATTAGCCGTTCTGAATTATACAATACAGGTAATAGCTAACCTATTGAGGGAGGTTGCAGTTCTGTATTATTTTGTACTAATCGACCTGTAAGTTCATTTAGGGAAATCACCTATGTTGTTTTCCCTTTGACAACTGAAGCCAGTAAGCATACCATGGGTACATACATCGCTTTTGTTGAATGGAAAATGATAAGAAAACATACTGTCCCCAGTTAAGGCAGCACCATGCACATTTCCATCATATGCATTGGGATCCTCCATGGTTTACTTTATCCTCACAAAGTAAGTCTGAATGATCAAGGGTTTTCATTGGTTCCACATACAGGCTAGTGCTGCACTTCCCTTTAGCCTTCAGGATCCCCTAAACTTAAATACTGTATCTGGGTGGTTAAAGTGATAACCAAGTAGAATATATTTTCTATTTAGTGATACCCATTTTGTCAGCATCCTAAAACCTAATGTAAAGCAAGTGAAGTGGAAAAGTAGCTTAGTGGTTAGAGCAGCAGACTGAAACCAAAGCTCAAATCCTACTGAAGGTCCTTGTGATCTCAGGCAAGTTGCTTAACCCTCTAATTGCCTTGGGTTAAAATAGATTGCAAACCCTCCAAGGACAGGCCAATACCTGAATAAGCCCCAAAGTGCGTCAATTGACACAAATGCATCTTCAAAGTTGTATACTAGCGCCACTGCTAGAACCATGTCAGTCATGTTCCATGACTTTGCTAGAAAGTATGTGCATCGAAAATTAATAACAGATGCACCACCTAGTGGGAAAATGAATTTATACCTAAAAGCTCCAAAATACGTCAATTGACGCACTCAATTGTCTTGGATGTGTCAATTGACTACTTTGGGGCTTCTAGGTATAAATTCATGTTCCCACTAGGTGGCACATCTCAATCACTGTTTACAGTTTTACTCCGATATTACAAGCAATAAACACACGATGATGTCATGTAATGACGTCACATACTGCACGTATTTAACAAATAAGTAACTTCACATTAATTCACATCTGCATTTCATGTAAACGCAGTCGTGTTAATGCGTCAATTGACACACTTTGGGGTTTCTAGGTAAAATGCCTTTTGGGGCTTCTAGTGTTAAAAGGTATGAGATAATGTTTAATTAAAAATTTCTATAGCACACCCTTCACTAGTTTACAACTACTGAATTAATAGCAGAAAAGGAAAAGAAAAGATACGTATACCGGATTTTAGAAGCCAGGACAGAGGCTCAATTGGAGAAAGAATATTCTTGTCTTTTCCCATATGAGACACTGGATCTATCCACCTTCTTGGAGTCACCTACTAATGCTATTTCAACACAGTCTACATTGATTGTAGCTTTTGTTTTGCTGAGTGATAAAAATATGGTTATGAGGTTATATTTTTCAAAAAAGAATGCAGATTTTTGTGGTAGTCCGATTCAGATTTTTCTGGATGTTTGTAGAACTACTCAAAGATGTAGGAAGGCTTTTTTAATATTGAAGCCTCGGGTCATGGCACTGGGAGGATCTTTTTTTCTTGAAGTATCCCTGCAAATGTCTTATAATCTTTCAGGGAGTTAAGTATGTCTTTTTTGATCCAGTCCAATTGGAGGACTTCATTTCTGGAAGGAAAACTGAGTAATTGTGTCTTTTATTTAGTGTTTGCTTCTGACTTCATTGAATGTGGGCTTTGTTATTTGGTACTGGGGGTTTGGATTCACCTGTTTGTTTTCTGTTTTCTTATTTGTGGATTCTCACAGTATGGCATTGACTTTCCTCTTGACATGGACTTTAATTTATTTTTCTTTCTTTATTAGTTAATATAATTATTTGAAAATCATAAAAAAGTGATAAGAAGCTACTCCATAGCCAGGCAACTGTTTATCAAGCAAGCAGGACTACACGCAGGGACATTGAAAAGAGACGCTAGATCTCAGATAAAAGAGGCTAGCTGCGGACAGATGAGGAAAGGTTAAGGGCTTTTGTAGGTCTTTATCATTTCTTTCAACAGGTACCAAAGCTCCAACAACTGAAATATGACTTGGAAAAATGTTTCAAAAGCTGTTGCCCCTGTTACAGCTTCTGCCTCTGTCCAGATGGACAGCTCGATCCCAGTTGAGGGACCGAGTCCATATGCATTTTGTCTGCAAGCTTAAACCTCATGAAACAAGTGAAGGAGCTGTGAGAAGAGATGGTGAGGCTGAGAAGCCTCCATGACAGTGACAACCACATTGATGAGATGCTTTTTGAGGCATTCAAGCTCTCCAACAGAGGTGAAACTGGTATGCTATAGAAAGAAGAAAAATGGACACGGGTCACCAGAGCCTGCAGAATCAACTCTCCAATTCCAACTCCACCATCTGTCAAATTGAAGAACTGGTATGCAGCCCTAGAAGTGGAGGAGGCAAAAACATCCTAGGAAAAGAAAGAATTGGAGCTCAAACACACTGAAACTGCAAATCAGTGACCACAAGAAAGTGAAGGGCAATGGTGGTTGGTAACTCTCTTCTGAAGGTAATGAGGCATTAATCTGCTGACCAGACCTGATGTCCCAGGAGGTATGCTGTCTGCCAGGTGCCAAAATCTGAGATGTTATGGAGAGTTTGCCAAGACTAATAAAACCTTACTATTATCTGATGCTGCCCATCCATGTTGGCATGAATGCTACTGCTAAATATCACTACGAGTGTATCAAGACTGACTTCACAGCTCTGGGAGAGAGAGTGAACCAGATAGAGGTGAAAACTACTTGTGCACCTATCATCTCTTTTGAGGACTTAGGAGGAGGAAGAAAAGCTTACATCCTAGAGATGGATACATGACTTTATGGATAGTGTCTTTAAGAGTTCTGTGGTTTCCTGAACCATGGGGAGATTTTCCAAGGGCTACTGAGCAGAGATGATGTCCACCTATCCAAGAAGGGTCAAAGTGTCTTCCACAGCAGACTGGCTAACCTATCAAAGAGGGCTTGCAACTAGATTTGTTGGGGAGGGATGAAGAAAGCCTCCATGTAAGAAAACGTTTTTGGTAAGTAAAATATTAAATACCTCTGTAGGCATGAGTAAAAAAAGGCAGCATCTGCAAAGCATTTTGTATTAATGACTGTAGTATGGGAAATAAGATTCCTGATGTTGATGCTTTAATGGAAAAGGCTGACTTGGATTTAGTGGCACTTACGGAGACATGGTTCATGGAGAACTAGGACTGGGATGTAATTATATCAGGCTATAATTTTTTTTTTTCAGAAAAGACAAGGTAGGAAGAAAGGGAGGAGTTACATTAGATGGAAAAATATAATAGTAAAGCTGCAGAATTTCAGGGCTTATGAAAGAAGGAGGAGACACTGAGGGTTAAATTTGAAAGAGGAGGGGAGGTCATGTGATGTCAGGCTGAGAGGAGGATGTATGGCTCTCAAAACATACCTTTTCTGCCAATATTTCCCAGACAGCAACTGAACTAGATATCCCCTCCAAGAAATGACCCAATCTAGAAATGCCCTCACACTGCAGTGTAGATAGTTTATGTATATAGTTAACCCAGTTATCCAAGTTTGTACTCCTGTTCAATGTAAAACCTGACAGTTTGTCGTTATGGTCGTTTTGTTATGATGTAAACCGCGCTGATTCTAAATAGCGCGGTATATAAGAAACTGTAATAAATAAATAAAAAAATAAATAATATGGCAGCTGCTCTCCTGGGCCCCGCTGACTTAGTGCTGACAAATTACAGTTAATACCTTCCGAAAAGACGAATGCTGGTGAAGGGAAGTATGGCAACAAAAGCAGACACCAAGAAAGTGGCAAAACGTCAAGTGGAAGTGGTGAAATCTGTGCTCACCTCAAGGCAGACGACTATGACGGAGTGTCTAACAGGTCAAGATGGAGGTGGAACGCACATGGCGGAGGCCCTGTTGGAGACGGAGTGTTCTGTGGTGAAAGCGGTGGAAGCCGGGCATGCAGAGCAAGTACTGCCAGAAATGGCTTTAATCTTAGCCACGATCAAAGAAAGCAGCAGCGATTTGGCGGGCAGGTTAACGGCTATACAGGGAAAGCTGCAGGAAGTGCAGGCAGAGATCCAGGCCGTGGTAGGATGCATTGAACAAGTGGAGCAGAGGATTTCTGATGTGAAGGATGAGGTGCTGACTTTAAAGAGAGGCGATTTGGACCAGTTTGTACAACTGAAAAAACTGTGGGCTAAAGTGGATGATTTAGAGATTCACTCTAGGAGGTCAAATTTGAGGATATTGGGTTTGTCGGAGGGAGGTGGAGAGCAAGGCATGTCGGAGTATGTGGAGCAGTTGCTTCAGGACTGGTTTCAGGACCCTTCCCCCCTTCCGACAGGCCTAGTTGTGGAGCATGCCCACAGAGTGCCTGGGGGTAGGACCCAGCCCCGGGACAGACCGCAACCAGTGCTGGCTAAAATTCTGAACTATCGTCATCGGGATTGTCATCCTGCGGCAGGTCCAGAAAGTTGGGCCTATATTGTACCAGAACAAGAAAGTGTGGATATTTCCAGATTATAGTGCTGAACTGAATAAGAAGTGTCAAGCCTTCAGAGATATTAAGCGACGCTTATCTAGCCATGGTGTGCCGCAGGTGCTGCTTTATCCGGCACGGCTGTGGGTTGACTGGAAAGGAGAATGGATCTACTTTGAGGAACCTCAGGAGGCAAAGGAATTCCTGCAGCATCATTTTCTGGATGATTCCCCATTTGCTGGAGAGAGTCCGAGGAGCAGACAGGGAAGGATGCGTGAACTCAGCGATGATGCCCTTATGCGGAGTTATGAAAGGAATCACCGCAGGATGGTGGAAGCGTTTGCGCAGTGATGGAGAGGAAGGCAGAACATCAGCTTTGGCCCCGGACTGAAGTGCTTGTGTCAGTATGGTTGAATTTGTAAGCCATGGTGGGGGGAGGGTATTTTCTCTTGGCTTTTAGTTCTGATGTCTTGGGTGGGGGGTGGCGGGGCCAGGAGGGGCAGGGGTCAAGAAAGAGGCCTTTTGGACTACATGTGACCCTCCGTGGACAGTTCTTTGATCCAGGCTATCAGCTGCTGGGACCCGGTTGAGTTCTTGGGTCGCCAGAGGAGGATTTATGTAAACTGCACCCCGGGAGGTGGTCAGGTGTGGTGGTAGTAAACCACAGGAGTCCCCCCTACATTAGTGGGGTAGGCTCCCTGAAGTCTCCTGGAGGGTGCCCTCCAATGTTGGATCAAATTGTAAGTAACCTAAGTTGTATTTTTGCTATGTTTATGTGGATCGCAGTGGGCTCTCTGCATGTGGGAGGGGGGTAGGAGGGGCATAGGGTAGACTGTGAGGGAAGCCAATGAGTATTAAAATAACCTCACTCAATGTTAGGGGGATGCAGACCCCACAGAGAAGGAGACTGGTATTGCAGGAACTGCCCACTTACTCTGCTGATATATATTTGCTCCAAGAAACTCTTCTGACCAGGCAAGATGTGGGTAGGTTGCATATCAGCTGGGCTGCTGAAGTGCACCATTCTCCTGGGAAGTCTAAAAGTGCTGGGGTGGCAATGGTGCTTAAAAGAGGCCTCCAATATCAAATTAAAAGGAAGCGGAAAGACGTACAGGGTAGGGTGATGGCATTGGAGTTCCAGCTTCAGGGTTTCTGTCTTTGCCTGGTTAATATATATGCACCTAACACGGGGCAGAGGGGCTTTTTGCTGCATCTTTTTCAGAAGCTTAGGAGCTGGACCACCCATCCAATGTTATATGGTGGGGACTTCAATGTGGTGGTCAGCAGGGATGAAGATCGATTAATGCAAACCACTGCCCCTCGGAGTGAGGGGGTTTCAATTAGAGCTCTGTTAGATAAAGTTAGTCTGGTGGATATATGGCGATGGCGGAATCCTTGAAAGAAGGGGTGCTCGTGCTTCTCAGCAGTGCATGGGTCTTACTCTCGCTTAGATCATTTTTTGGGGGAGACTCCGGTGTGCCCTTGGGTGGTCAGTTGCGAAATAGGCATATTATCTGGTCAGATCACGTGCCGCTACATCTGTGGCTGGGATCTGATGGAACATTGGCTAGGCCAAGCCGTAGCTGGAGGTTAAATGTTTCTTTGATAGCGAGGGGAGAGGGGTAAAGAGAAATGGCGGCAGCAATTAAAGAGTATTTGCAGTATAATGATATTGAAGATATCTCCCCTCTGATTTTGTGGGATGCTTTAAAGGCAGTAATGTGGGGGTTGCTTATAGCTCGGGGATCCGATCGGAAGAAAGTGAAGGGCAAACACAGGCAGGCATTAGAGGTAGAAATTAGGAAATTGGAGAGTGTGCTTGCGCAGTCCCCCTCAGAGGGAGTGGTGGGTGCTTTAGCGCTTAAACGGGGGGAGCTCAACAGTTTTATTAGAGAGAAGATAGAGGTGCAAGTTAGGAGGACTAACTGCATATTATGCCAGAGCGGGGAAGATAGACTGCTTGTTGGTGCACCAGCTGAAACAGCAACAAGAGCAGAACATCATCTTACAGGTGAGGGATGTGAAGGGAAGGTTGAGGCAAGATCAAGGGGGAATCGAGGAGATCTTTGTGCAATACTATACAAGGTTGTATGCGTCTGAGTTTGGAGAGGTGGAGGAGAAGGTAGAAGAGTATCTCCAGGGGAAGGTTGTTAAGGGACTGTCGGAAGAACAGCAGCAGGAGTTGGATCGTCCAGTGACGGTGGCAGAGGGGATGATGGCCATTCAGGGCCTACCTCTGCATAAGACCTCGGGCCCTGATGGAATTCCGTCGGAGTTTTATAAAGTGTTTGGCAGTATACTCGCGCCTATTCTGTGCAGAGTTTTTAATAGGGCCAGGGAGGAGGGTTGTGTACCGGCATCTTTTTTGGAAGCACACATTACTCTGATCCATAAGAAGGGGAAGGACCCTTGTAGCCCGGAGTCATATCGACCGATTTCATTGCTGAACACAGATGCAAAGCTATTAACTAAAATTTTCACACTGCGTCTCAATAAACTGGTTTCGGAGCTTATACATTTAGACTAAACAGGTTTCATAGCGGGCCGGAATGGGTCTGATATACGGAGAGTTTTAGGTATAGTATATCAATGTGCGGAACTCGAAACGCAACTGGCTGCTCTATTGGCCCTGGACACAGAAAAGGCTTTTGATCGGGTCGAGTGGCTGTTTTTACAGAACATGTTACGGGCTTATAATTTTGGACAGAGTTTTTTGAGGATCATCTCAGCACTTTATAGTAGACCTACAGCAAGACTGTGTGTTAATGGAGCACTGTTCTCCAGCTTCGAATTGAGTAGAGGGACATGGCAGAGGTGCCCCCTTTTCCCACTGCTGTTTGCTCTTTCGCTGGAACCCTTTGCGCAGGCGATTTGTGTGAATCCAGGGATTCAGGGTATACGGGTGGGAGACGTTGAACATAAGGTGGCAATGTATGCTGATGATACGCTCCTCTTTATCTCCAGTTTAGAGAACTCCTTAGCTACGTTCCAACAGGAATATCGAGAATTTGCGAGGATGTCAGGATACAAGTTGAATGTTTCTAAATCAATAATACTTCCATTTCATGTGCACCTGGAAATGAGGGAGCGTTTGAAAGGGCAGTATCCGTATCAGTGGGAATAGAAGTATTTAGGTTATTTAGGAGTGAAAATTCCAACTCAGATCGCCCAGCTTTTTCAGTTGCACTACCCCCCATTACTGCGGAAAATTAGGGAGGAAGTACGTACCCGGTCCTCTTTGGTTCCCTCCATGTCGGTCCGGACTAATGTGGTGAAAATGAATGTGCTGCTCAGGCTAATTTACTTATTTCTGATGCTGCCATGCAAAATACCAAACGCCTATTTCAAAGAATTGAACAGACTCATAGCAATGTTTATATGGAATGGGAAATGGGCGAGGGTCAATCCGAAATCCTTGATGGCCCCAAGGGCAGCAGGTGGACTAGCACTTCCAAATTGTAAGCTGTATTATTGGGCGGCACAATTAAGATCAGTCTATTTTTGGTGGAAGGCCTATCCACATCAACATTGGATCACTTTAGAAGCAGATCAGGTGGGCCTGCCCAGACTGGAGGCGTAATCTTTATTGGCTGTATTGGGGCAGGGAGGTAGAGTTAAATTGCACCCCATTGTTGGCCTACCTTGGATTCTTGGCAGAAAATTATTAAGAAGATAGCCTTTGACGCAGGTAGATCGCGCTTGGCATATATGACCCAGGGAGACCTAGTTCCACCTTATCAGATGGACCCAAGCAGGTTTAGATGGATGAAGGAGAATGCTATGGAAAGGGTGCTTGACTTTATAGGTGAGAAGGATTACCTAAAGAGGGGTGAGATCTTAAATAAATGTCAAAAAAGTTTGCTGCTCTTTTTCAGGTAGAACATTTTTTGTCCTCCCATTGGAGTTGGTATCTAGATCCCTTGCATCCAATGGAATCCTTTTTTGTCCACCCTCAGAAGGGTCAAGGAGTGGTGGCCCAGCTGTACCGACTTCTGCAGGGGTGCTGCAGGGGTCCCATAGCTACCAAAGTAAGTGGACCAGAGACCTGGGGAGGAGCTGGTCGGAGGAATAGTGGAAGATGATCTGGGAAAATCCATGAGAATGACAATTTGTCTTGTGCATCTGAACACGGAGTACAAGTGGTTATTCTGAATGTATTTCACCCCTTGCCGACTCCATGCCATAAACCTAGTTGACTCGGATTTATGTTGGCGGGTGTGTGGAAAAAGGGGGACCCTGTTGCACATAGTATGGGAATGCATGAAGGTGTGAGAATTCTGGGAGGGGATATGGGCTATTGCCAAGAAGGTCAAAGGTGAGACTTTAACTTTAGATCCGGCACTTATGATACTTGGGTATAGTGAGGGGCCGCCTGAGAGCTATCTGAACAAGAAGTCTCTGGTCAGTTTCTTCTGTTTGGCAGTGAGACTCTCAGTCGCAGCAAAGTGGAAGAACCCTAAGCCCCAACCCTGTTGGAGTTGTCCAAGAAATTGGCTAGTATTATGGAAGTGGAAAGAGGAGTGGTGCTTATGAATGGGACATTGGACTACTATGAGCAGCTTTGGGCCCTTGAAAGAATTTGCTACTCAATGGGAGTGGGAAGGAGTGGGGTATTTTTTTTTTTCTGGTGAGACCCTAGTTTTAGAGAAGCTTTGATTGGTGACTAGAGGTAATGCCTGCAGGGGAGATATGGGTTGATGATAGTAGGGGCACTGAGAATAATATTGATGGATGGGTCCCCGGGTTGTACCTGTCCCCCTCCCCCCCTCAGAGGAGGAGCGAAGTGTAGAGGATAAGCCCACGCAATAACATTTAGGAGTTCTAAATGTTACCATACTTATGGTTTTCTTTTTTTTTATCTTCTTGGTTTTCACTTTCGCTTTCTTTTTGTTTTCTTCTCATGTACTTAAAGGTGTCTGAGAAGATAGGACTCAGATAGGGCATTATATTGCTATAAGAGATGATGTGTGTTAGTTAGGACTCTGAGAGTGTGGATTATGTTAATATATGTTGGTGTTACATGAATGGATATGTGAAATGGTTTGTTAAATATAAAGAATAAAAAAAATTGAAAGAGGAAATGGAGCTTCAGTTTATATTGGTATATTATACAGACCTCCTTCACAGACAGAAGTGGACAGAGATTTAATTGCACATTTGCAGTATAACTGTGAAAGAAGAAATGCTGCTGACAAGTGATTTCAGTACACTGGATATTGTTTGGGTCATCCCTTCTGTAATGTCATATAAAAGAAAAGAGATACTGGATTCTCTACAGGGAGAACTATTCTGGGAACTCATAATAGAACCCAACATGTGTGGGTGCTATACCCAACCTGTTGCTTACAAATGGGGAGAGTGTTTCTGATGCTATAGTCTGTGATAATCTTGCCTCCAGTGATCATCAGATGGTGTAATTCAGTAATAAGACTTGGGCTGGTATAATCCATTTAAAAGTGAGGGTTCTAGACTTTAGGAAAACTAACTTTGCCAAGATGTGACAGTACCTTAATAAGTTGCTAGAGGAATGGAAACAGTTAGGGGATGTAGAAAAGCAGTGGGTGAAACTGAAAGAGGATATTTTAAGGGCAACAAACATTTTTATTAGAAAAATAAATAAGTGTAAAAGGAAAAGGAGGCTACTAAGGTTCTTGAAAACGTAGCTGAAAAAGTGAAGAAAGAGAAGGTGGCCTTCAAAAAATACAATAAAAGAAGGAGGAAGAAAAGCATCAATATTTGGAAAAGTTAAAAGAATCTATGAAAGTAGTCAGGAAAGCAAACATACAAATGGAATTAAAATAGTCAATGCAATAAAATAGGGGTACACAACATTTTTCATATATGTTAGTGAGAAGGGGAAGTGCAAAAGTGGAATTTTTAGACACAAGGGTGAAGGGGAGGAATGTGTAGAAGCTGACGAGGATAAAGAGAAATTGCTTAACAAATATTTCTGTTCTGTGTTCACAGATGAAAAGTCAGGAGTAGGACCTCAGAAAACCCTGACAGATAGGAACAGAAGTAAGGTGGATCTTGAATGATTTTCAGAAGACTGTATTCATGAGGATCTAGTTAAACTAATAGTAGACAAAGCAATGCTGCCAGATGGTATACATCCAAGAATATTGATGAACTTTGTGAAGTTCTAGCAGGTCCACTGTCTGATCTTTTCATTGCTTCTTTAGAGTTGGAGGTGGTTCTAGAGGACTGGAGAAGGGCTCATGTGGTCCTTTATACAAAAGCGGAAGTAAGGTTGGGAATGACCGGTTAGTCTGACCTCTGTGGTAAGTAAATTAATGGAAATTCTGCCAAAACAGAGGATAGTGAGGTTTCTGGAGTCCAATAAATTGCAGGATCTGAGGCAGCAAGGCATACCACAAGGATCCAGCTTAGAGACAGGTCTTGTCAGATAAAGCTCATTCATTTCTTTGACTGAGTGAACAGAGAGTTGATCTGATGAAAATGAGGTGCACTTAGATTTTAGCACAATTTTCAATATTTTCCATTCAATAAAATCATAATTGCTCACTGGTCTCAGTTTTAAAAGGGGAACAGCAGGGTGAGTTTCTCTATGTATGTGAAATTGCAGGTCTAATACTATAAAGTAGCACATAACCGTAACTCTCTTATGATGTTAATTATTGCCCCCGTAGAGTCCAATTCTGCACTCTGATGTCTGGGCTGTCCGGACGTGCAGAAAATGTATGCATGTCAGGCAGACCCTGTAACTAATAAAGCTCTTTCCTCCAGTGGCATGGCTCTCCTGCTCTTTGTGCTGTCTTGTGTCTGCAGGAGGTGCCTCCCTCTGCGCAGTTTGGTTTTGGCTATGTTTTCGCCCTGGAAGGACATATTGAGCTATAGCGATGAAGAGATACAACAGATGCTCTCCGATGAGCCTTTTCTTCCAGAATCTGATGATGATCACTTTGAGAAGGACAGAACTTGGGAAAATCTAGTGACCCTTACTCAAAGGAACATTTGTGAGGAAATGCATGCTGCTTTCCTGCTGAATTATTGTCGTACTAAGATCATACGTAGGGGCCTTCGTATGTACAAGGCCCCGGGGATGTATTTAGATGATGAACAATTCATTCAGAAATGGAATGTGATTCTTAACAAATGTTCTTTAGACCTTAAGGTACTTTTGATTTGCACCTCCAGAATTAAATCTGAGAATAATAAAAAAGAGATAGATATTAAACTACAATCATTGAAGGATTATGACAATCGGTTTGACAATTTGATAGAGGATTTTTTTTTTTTTAAGACTTTATTTTCATTTTCAAAACAAAGCAAACATAACAAGATATCACACCGATCTATCTATTAAATAAAGCAAAGTCTACCTCTAACACAACAATACAGAAAATAACCCCTGATACCCTCCTCCCCCCCCCTCCCCAACCCTCCCCTCCAGGGTTTGAGATGCACGATCAGTGGAGTCATAAACCATAACGAGTCCCGGGCTTGGTCAACTACTCAGTTTAGCAGCCTCGATGTAGTCATTTAATAATTGCCATTTAAGAGACTGATTCCCAGATAGCAATTTAGTTTTACCAGAGTGCTGCTCAAACTGACTATACAAGCAAACTCGGTTCCACCATTCGCGCTCATGTACTAGGGCAGTAGACTTCCAGTGACTGATAATTAAACATATTGCAATACCAATCATAAAATCTAAGAGAAAGGCACCTTCCTTAGGTAAAGAAGGTATACCCGCTGCAGACCGTAAACCTATTATCCGCCAAGAGAGAGGCTCCCTGAACTTCAGAACAAGCTGTACTTGTTTCCAAACCGAAGTCCAGTAAGTCCGGACCCCCAGGCATTCGTATACTATATGCGTCAAGGTGCCAGTCTCTACATTACAGGTCCAGCAGAGAGGGTTGAAATTATTATCCCACCGAGCCAGTTTGAACGGTGTGTAAAAACATTGATGAGCAAAGTAAAACAGAGTCTGAGTAAGGGAGGCGGATCTAGAAACTCTTACTTGCTTACACCAGAATTTTCTCCACTGGACCTCAGATAGTTTCTTCCCTGTCTCCCTTTCCCATCTCTGCTGTACCGGTTGCATCAAAAGCGATGAGGATTGGGTCAATCTCTTATAAATCTGTGACACAATAACCGGCGCTTGCGTAATGTCGCGAAGAATTTCGGTTGCCCCCTGAGTGGATAAACCCTGTTTAGGATCTATTCCCGCACCTACTAAGCAGTGTCGAAGCTGGTGCCATTGAAAAAGACAAGTAAGCGGGAGGCCAAATTCGTGCTGAAGTACCAAAAAACTCTTCCATTTATTAGCAGTCTGCAATTGACTCACTCGCCATATCCCACGTGTATACCAGGTTTTCCAAGCAAAGGTCTTCTTCTGGATTTTAAATAAAGGATTATTCCAAATGGGGAGGTGAGCTCGAGAACTACAATCGGATCCACCGGCCTTGATAAAAAACTGAAAGGCCCTAAGTGTATCAATAATGACTATAGGGAATGAAGAAGTACTTGAGAATTGCATCCCTGGTACATACTCCAATGGAAATGGTGCCAATAGCCGCTCTTCCAAGGTTACCCAAACTGGTCTTCCAGCAGTTGGGGTCTCTAGCCATCTAGAACCTTGTTTGAGAAGGAAGGCATGATGATAGGATTGAAAATTAGGAAAGTTCACCCCACCCTGCTCACGACTAAGCCTTAACTTCTCTTTAGAGATCCTTGGTGTGCTATTTTTCCAAAGGAATTGAAGAAGCAGCCGTTCGAGTTGCTGATAGACGCGAATAGGGAGATAGCTAGGAAGCATCTCCAAAATATAATTGACCTTGGGAGTTATCATCATTTTTACAGTTTCTAGTCGACCCCACCAAGAGAGCATTAGAGGGGACCACTTCGTAGTCAGCTCCCGGGCTAAGGTCAAGATCTCTTCAGCATTCCGTCTAACCGATTCTTCAAAAGGGTAACAATAATGGGCTCCTAAATACTTTACGGCGCCTGACTCCCATACAAAAGGGTACTGACTAAGATTTTCCTTATGTACCCATTTGTTCATGGGAAACACCACAGACTTTAACCAATTAATTTTATAGCCTGAGTATCTCGAATAATTCTCTATTTGCTCTAGTATCCGAGGTATCGAGTCAGGGGAGGTGAAAAGAAGGAGGTCATCTGCGTATGCCGAAAGTTTAATTTCCTGTCCCACTATTGATGCTCCATGTATATCGGGACTTTGCCGTATGAGAAGTACCAAGAGCTCCATCGCTAGATTGAAGAGCATGGGAGATAGCGGGCAGCCTTGGCGAGTGCCACGTCGCAAAGTAAAAGGAGCTGAAGTCACTCCATTGACACAAACTCGCACGGTGGGGAGAGTGTACAAAACTTCCAAAGCCCTTAAATAAGTCGACCCAAAACCGAACCATCTAAGTATCGCAAAAAGGAAAGGCCACTCCAGGCGATCAAAGGCCTTTTCGGCATCCAAGGAGAGACCAACTAAAGGCTTATCCATCCCGTCTGCTCCCATCAAAATATGACACAGGGTACGCGCGTTATCAGCAGTCGAGCGCCCCGCCGTAAAGCCACATTGATCAGGGTGGATCAAAGTCGGTATAATGCCCGAGAGTCGGGTTGACAAGGCAGTGGCATAGATCTTATAATCAGCGTTGAGTAATGAGATGGGGCGATAATTGGCAACTAACTGAGGGTCCCTGCCAGGCTTCTCAAACACGACTAAATTAGCTGCCGCAAAAGCTCCCGTTGGCTGCTCTACCGAGGATAACATCTTAAAATACTGCTCCAAATAAGGAGTGAGGGTTTTAGCAAAGGTTTTAAAGAATTCAACTGGTAGCCCATCCGGTCCAGCGGCCTTACCCATAGCCATGGAGGCTATTGCTCTACAAATCTCCTCACCAGTTAAGGGAGCGTCTAATTCCTCCCGCTGCTCATCCGAAAGAACGGGCCGGTGGGTATTGACAACTAGTTGATCAAAGCCCTCCTGTGAGAACTCCCGTTCAGAGCTATAGAGTTGAGTATAATAATCCCTGAAGCCCTCGGCAATCTCAGCATCTTTGACTATCAAGCTGGTGTCCCCCGATCCCTGTAGGGCACTGACCCGTTTGGCCTCCCGCTTACCTTTCAGCGCCGTTGCTAGCATCCTGCTTGCTTTATTGCCTTCCCGATAATAGTTCCCATACTGCCTCCTAACACTCTGGGAGGCCTCAGAGGCAGCAAGAGCGTTATATTGAAATCGCAGTCGCTGAAGCCTCACCAGAATGCAAGGGTCAGTCCTCCGCGTCAGGACCCGCTCTCCCGCTTTAATCTGCTGCTCAAGGTCCTGCAAGCGCTTCTTCTTTTGCCTTCTCAACCGTATACTGAAACTAGTGATGGCCGCCCTTATTGTGGCCTTAAAGCCCTCCCACCAAGCCCACCCCGAAGTGGCATGTGGGGAGTTAAACTGAAAGTATTCAGAGATGGCAGCGACCACCTCTATACGAAATTCAGGGATATCTAAAAGAGACCTATCAAGAGCCCAATTGGCAGACTGGCTGTGACTAGAATCGTCTTTGATGACCAATGAAATAGGGGCATGATCCGAAATATGGATTGAGTGAAGATTAGCAGGCCCCATATTGGGAACCAGGGCCTTGGAGACCAGAAATAAATCAATGCGGGACTGTGATGCATGCGGCGCTGAGAAAAAGGTGAATTCGAGCTCTTGTGGATGTTGCAAGCGCCAGATGTCTACTAGGGCTAGTTCCTGGATCATAGAAATTAAAAAGAGCTGTCCCTTCGAGCGCTTAAGCGAGCGGGGCGGCTGGCGATCAATTAGTGGGTCTAATGTTTGGTTAAAATCCCCCCCAATTATAAGCGACTTCCCACTATCCCCATATAGTTCTTTCGCAACCGCAACGTAGAACTCCAAATTATCAGTTGTGGGAGCATATAAACACATAATGACCATTTCAAGCCCCCCCATCTTTACCAGGACCTTAGTCCAGCGTCCCTCTGTATCAGATCGGTGGCTGATTACTGTGAGTTTAAGAGATTTTCTTACGAGAATGGCAACCCCGTTATGCTTCCTCACTGCCGGGGAATACGCTATTACCTCATATGGCCGCAGACCCAGTTTCAAAGACTCCTTCAAGTTTAAATGCGTCTCCTGTAACAGCAAAATGTCAGCCCCTTCTCGACGCGCATAATCTAAGATTTTTCTTCTCTTAATCGGGCTGTTGATTCCTTGCACATTAAAAGAGACTATTTTACAAGGAGCCATTGAAAACGGTAGCAGAATTGCCCTTTGCAGGCCTAAGCAAGATACATATTATTACCTTGAAAATAATGTTATTACTTTGTGACATATCTAGGCGCCTCTTCAGTGAGTGAGAGCCCTTAGGAGATCTTGCAAAACTACCCAGTTGAGAAATTAACACAAACCCTGGAGGAGAGGCGATACCCTCAAAAGTTACCGGTGAGCACAGGCCGGCAGGGCTGGTCCGGGAGACCCGATAAACAGGAGGGCCCTTGCCGCCAGCGATGTTAGTTACAGATACAAGCATGCAGCGCATTACAAATTTAGACCCCTCTCCCAACCCAAGTAAACAACTTGCACATCATTAATAACATGAAAGATACGAGGACTCCCCGAAGAAAGCAAAAGTCCTCTGCTAAGCAAAGAATGTCAATCTGGATTCTCTGAAGCAGTTACAATTTCCTTCCCACAAAATTAAACCGGGCCATCTATGCCCTGCTGCTCAACGCATCTGGGCTGCTTCCATTTCTTCCAAGTATTGTAAGAACGCGTCTGGGTCCTCGAAGGTGCGAGTTTGATTATGGAGGGTAACACGCATTCTGGCAGGGTAGAGAAGACCAAATCGTGCTTGGAGCTGCTGCAACCGAGGTCTGTATTCCAGGAATCTCTTACGCCGGTTAACCGTAGGCTTGGCCAAGTCCGGGAAAAATGAGATCTTGCGCCCCTCTAATTCTAGCGGAGCGCGTGTGCGCGCCAGTTCCAGAATCTGCGCCGCTTGCTGATAACGCAGTGTGTGAAAAATAATAGGCCTCGGCCTGGAGTTCTGCGGCATAGTATGAGAGGGGACGCGATGGGCGCGATCTATTTCGAAATCTTTATCAAAAGTGCAGTGCAGAAGCTCAGGTATCACCTTACACAAGAAGACTCTCATATCTTTCCCTTCTGATCCCTCGGGTATTCCTACCACTCGCACATTGTTACGACGAGCCCGATTATTGCTGTCCTCTACCTCCCTTTGTAGAGTTTTTAGCTGTTTTTCAAGCCTGGTGGTTTTCTCCAATCGGGCCTCGTGGGCAGACAGGATTGTCTCCGCTTTATCTTGCCTCATCGAGAGGCTTTCAAGCTTAGTACGTAGCCCGGCAATCTCGTCATGCACAGAGCTCAACGCTACACCGTTAGCTTTAACTAGCTCCTTGACTCCTCGAATTTCTGTAAGGAGCTCCAGATGAACATCAGGCCCCTCTCGTGTGGCCGCCATTTTTTGCGGGGAGATGGGCTCCGGTTTAGATCTTTTAGCACTGCTATTTAATGCGCTGGCATAATCTAAACGCTGCGGTTTAGGGCCCGCCATCAGGAAGGTACCTTAATTACGTTCAGGAGACTTTGGAAGTTTTAAAAAGGCACTTTTGTCTGGATTCTTGCGAGGTCTCCTCGGAGCCACCACACTAAGCGTCTGCTCTGCTCGGCATCAGGCTCCGCCCTTGATAGAGGATTTTAATAGAAATCTAGAGAAGTATAAAAAGGAAATTAAGGAAAAGAAGATGATTATAAGTTTTGTTACGTTTATCTGTGGAGTAAGAGAGAAGGCTTTTTGGATGATGGTTATCGTAGACATAGGTATTACCCACAGAGGAAATCATCCACCACTGGAAAGGATGCCCCAGATGGTGATATGGTTCCTGCTAAGAAACACATTTACAGTGCCTCTGGGGATCCATTTAAAACATCTGTCCCCCTTTTTGAGACATACAAACAGAAGTCACAGGATTTTTCAATGGAAAGACTGTGAAAGGGAGGGGGGAGAGACAAGTTGGACAGATTGGACAGTCGAACCAAACAAGTAAAGCACTACTTATTCACAAGATACTTCTCTACATAGACCTGATAAGGAAATACATTCACCATGTAAATAACTGTAAATACTTGACAATGTAATAACTTGAATAACAATGTAAATACTTGACAATGTAATAACTGTTGATGTTCTTACCCTGATTATCCTAGTTCCTATCCCTGTTCATATGTGAATACATTGTAGTTAGCCCGCAAAGTATATGTTTGGTTTTGATGTACACCGCACTGATGCTAATAGCGCGGTATAGAATAAATATTACATAAATAAATAAATAAGTAGATCCACCACGAGATCAGGAGTGGGAGAAGAAGAGAGAATCTTATCATCCCATCGGGGCAGAGGGAGAGGGAGGATATAGTTCCCGGGGGATGTTGGGAATCCTACAGAGAATGAACCCATCAGTAATTAATCTTTTGGATGTATCTCTTACTGAACACCAGATGGAAGTCCTTAACAGAGGACTTTCCTTTATACCTACTATGCCCTATAGTTCTTTTGATATGAAAGTTGATTTTTATAAATTTGTTAGGAAACTTCAGATTAAAGATTTCTTCTCCATGAACCCTGGTGGATGTGTAGATAGATCTATCATTCACAAAAGATCTACCTGGATTCCTCCTGGTATTACCAACCCAGCAATTGATATTTTTGAAAAAGCTGTTCTCAAGGAGACTGACATTCTTGAAAAATCCAAGAGACATATCTATCACAACACATCAGTAGAGCAGAACCAGGCACTAGAGGCACTTAGAACTGATTTCAGGTAGTCATTAAGCAAGCCAATAAGGGTGGGGCTATTGTCGTCATAAATAGAAATGATTATATTTCGGAAATTCAACGGCAGTTAGTAACATAGTAAATGACGGCAGATAAAGACTAGTATGGTCCATCTAGTCTGCCCAGCAAGAGGGCAAGAGTTGTTGCACCTGTGGCTCAGTGCAGGCCATCCCTCCCCATGCCTTTGTTTTAAGGGTGAACCCACCGTTCCGTGTGAAACAACTCTGTATGTTGAGAAATTAGTTAGATAAGTTTATTTTGATGTTATCCTGTTGCTGTAAAGGGATCCATTGTGTCTGTCCCATGCCATTTTGAATTCCGTCATGGTATTTGCCCCCAACATTTCCATCGGGAGGGGGAAAATACCGTTAGGTGAAACATCATTTTACAGGAGGCTGGATATGGATCCCACCCCTATTCTTAAAAAAGAATTGGACAACATTTTAGACTAGTTTTGAGGCCAGTTTTTTAACGCAAAAAGAGAAAGACTTCCTTACTGTGTCTCATCCTAGGGTTCCAACCATATATATCCTTCCAAAGATTCACAAAACTCTTGTCAACCCCCCTGTCTGACCCATCATTTCTGCCATTTGGTCTTTTTTCAAACCTGTCTCACAATTTTTAGAAGTGATTTTATGACTCTTTGTTTGCAGAGCACCCTCATACACCAGGGACTTTAATCATATTATACAACTTCTGAAATCCTTTGAGAATTAGCACTCTAATCTTCTGTTAGTAACTCTTGATATTGTTTCCCTTTATACCAATATACCACAGACGGAGGCTATTGAGGTCCATGAGATTATTTAGTTGGAAAGAGAAGACAGGAAGACAGGTTCAAACTGTTCCTCTTGTTTTTTCTTATGCAATTGGTTAAGTTAATTAATAAAAGAGACCATCAAACCCCAAAAAGTTATCATCAGATCAAGGGAGTAGCTATGGGGTCCTCCATGGTCCCTGATATAGCCAACCTGTATGTTTTTGATTTTGAGTCAAACTTTTTATCTAGGCATCCATATCAAGACAACATCAAATTGTGGAGCAGATATATTGATGACATATTTTTTTCTGGGACGGTGAATGACATATTTTGGATCATTTCTTCACCTGGCTTTGTACACTTGATGTGAATCTATATTTTGAGGCCTCTATAAGTGACCATAAATTACCTTATTTGGACATTTTAATTATGAAAGGTGTTACTAGTTTCAAGACCACTTCGTACTGGAAACCCATAGATCGCAACCATTTCTTACACTATCAGAGTTTTCACAATCCTTCATTAAAGAATCTTCCTGTTAGCCAGTTTGTAAGAGCAAGGCATATTTGCACTGCAGATGCTGACTTTGAAGGCAATGCTGAGGTTTTGTGTGGTAGATTTGCAGAGAAACAGTATCCATCCAAACATGTGGAGGCGGCATATCATAGAGCCAAAAATTCTAGATGAAGTGACCTACTACAAAAGAAAGTGCAAGTGGATAGGGACAAGATGGCCCCATGCAGTTTTCTAATTTCTCCAAGAAAATCACGGACATTATCCATCGGGAGTGACACATTGTCCAAACCATTCCTGATTTTTCTGAACAAGAATTACTTATTTCATACAAAAGGAATTCCAATCTATCTAACATCTTAGGGGCATGTTTACTAAAAACCGCTAATTTGCGTGCCGCAAAATAGCACACTAAAAGCGGTACTTAAGAGCGCTTAAACGCCCCGCAATCGTGCGTGTCACCCCCGCAGAGGTGCGCGGAACACTAACGGGCCCCGTACAAGTGCGGGGCGGCAAATGTCCGATAGAGGCGTGGAACGGCTAACGGAGGGCGGAGGAAGGCTCCGGAGGGGCGGAGGGACGGGGTCAATGGGTGGAGAGTGGGAGGGGAGAGGCTCCCCGCACATTATCGGGCCCGAATTTGCATGTAAAAATAGCGCGAGTGAAACACTCGCGGTAGAGGGCATTTAAAGGGAAGAGAAACCATTTCCGTCAGCAATGTACAGCAAAACCGGGGAAACCTGCAAAACGTGAGCAGTGTGATACTTGTGCACAGCACAAAAGTGAAAATAAAAATATAAAGTGACCACAACAAAAATATCACAAATAGTAATTCAGTTGGGGAACAGTTATAGTAATGGGAAAATATAGAAAACACACCCAGGAAAGCTCCAGAAAGAACAAATGAATATTGGAAGGGTCTACGGAGCGGAGACTCATCCAAAACAAATTTCCTTTTTGGAGCTTTCCTGGGAGTGTTTGCTATGGTTGACCATTAATATCACTGTTGCCCAGCGTGGTGATATATTGTCCCCCAGTTTCTGTGGTCATTTCCGTGGTTTATGTGCACGTTTGCCACCAGACAGGGTGCATGTGCCCACAGTAAAAATGCGTAGAGCAGGGTTTGTGACTCCATCCTGCCAGGTTTACTACCTCCAGGGGCTGCACTCTCTGTGGCCATAGTGTGGTGCAGCGGACAGAGCCAGTACCTCTAGGACCAGAGAGTCAGAGGTTCAAATCCCAGCCCAGCCCAGTCCCTATATTTTACCCACCACTAAACAAAGATAGCGCAGACACCCCTGTATTGCAGGGAACATAAGCATGGGGAAAACACCCATATTTTACACAACACTGCAAACACACCACAACAATGGGCAGTACCTACAGCCAGGTCCCCCAAATGCAGTCCCGTACTGCCACATTGCAATCATGTCATCAGCTTTTTATGCGAGAAGCTCATCGCATCATGTTGGCGGACGAGTACATGTGCTGCAGGGGGCAGTGGCTGCTAGCCACAGAAGACAGAGGTCTAGCCATGTGCAGGCTGGCACAGTCCACTGCAACAGACAGGCCCTGCTGGATCCACAGTCATGGACATTCCAGGGAATCCAGGCAATCTGTGACTACATGGTGGTGCAGTGCACACAGACAGTGCATGCAAGACCATAAGGTCTCAGGTTCAAAGCCCAGCTGGGGCTACCGCCAATCCTGCCCACAAATAAACAGTGACAGTAAGGACACACCTTTTGTGACGAGGACATATGCAATGTTAATACGTCTATCTTTTACCCCACTGAGCACAGACACCATGAACAGGGGCAGAACCTACAGCAGAATCCCCCAAATGCAGTCCTGGTGGGCCACACACCAGTCAGGTTCCATGCTGCCACTCATACAAATGCCTGTGCTGTATATCTATGCACCACCCCCACGGCATGTAGATGTAGCTCATGCATATTCATGAGGGACAGCAGGAAAACCCGAACAGTGTGATGCAAAACTGGATCGGATTTGGGAAGCGCTGCCGTAAAGCAGCAGCCAACAGGGGCAGACACACCCACACCCACACCCACAGGCCCCATTGTCCAATGTCTCCTGTAGAGGCAGAACATTGGACCCTGCGTGCATCTCCCAATACTAGCACCTGCATACCTTAGCAATGTCACCCTACACCTGAGGTTCACAGCTCTGAAACGTTTGCTAAGAGTACAGGCTGATAGATATCCCTACGTTACGCACATACTGCTAGTTGACCCTATCCGAACAATCTGTTTGGTGTCTGCGGTGCGTGCTCCAGGCCTGGCCTCTGACGGTGTTCACCACCCTGGGGAGTGACCCCCAGCAGTACTGCGTACCATATCTATGCCTGTGCCGTGCCCAGGACCGGTGTGGTGGGCAAGGCTAATCACCCCCTCAATAGTAGCACAATGCTGGCATAGGTGTGGGAGTGTGTGTCTGTCTATACAGTGTGTGTTGGCTGCAAACACCTTCCCCAACCCACACTGCCAGCACTACTGCCAGTATTGGCCTGCCAATGTGCATAATGAGCAGCAAGGTACCATGGGTATAGGTCAGACATGGTGGGCTGGCCAGGATGCATCTGCACAGGGCATAGGGCACTGGCTGTGACATTGTAGTGCCCGGCCACCATCTACACAGACAGGGTGACCTCCGTATGTGCTGCTGGGGGAGCACTCTCACCCTGAGTGTGCAGTGATGACATCATGGCTAGGCACCCCCATAGTGCTGTATTGTGTTTTTCTCTTGTGATATATATGGGTTTCCTGTTGGGGCCTCCTCACAGAACTCTCTGCTTGTGTGTGCTGTCACCCCAGTTTGGGTGCATGCATTTCCATCAGGGCTAGCCAGCAGACTGTTCACAGCTGGTATGTGTCTTGATGGAGTGCCTTGCAGGGTGCAGTGGCTGATGGCTTGCTGCAGGAGAATATCAGATAGTGCTGGGGTGCATCTTTGGATATCCAGGCCTAAAGTCTGTCTGATATTGTGTTATGGCTGTGTGTGGAGCTGCTTGGACTGCCCTTTAGGGTGTCTGTTCCCCAGCAGGACTGGGGTTTGATGGTCCACTCTGCTGCCATTGTTGGGGGTGGGGTAGGATGTGGGATCTGTTGGTGGGAGGCCCTGTTTGCTGCCCCTTGGGGGGGGGTGGTGGTGGTGGTGGGTACCTTGACCACCTAGGGGTCCTTGGGGGTTTCCACTAACTGAGACAGACAGAGATATCCAAGATGTTTCTGCAGCACCTTCCTATCTCACAGGTTAGTACTGTTTTGGAGCTCTGTCATGGCCTCATATCAGCCATGGCTGGTGTTGTGGACCTGGTCCTGGGCGCCACATCACACCCTCAGGGTGAGCACAGTACCCGCACAATGTGACGGTGTGTAGCTACTCTTTGCTGGTAGTCCACCCGCTCAGGACCCCCTACCAGGCCGAGGTGCTGTGTGGGTGCACACGGACAATTCCCCCTACCAGGCCGGGTAGCTGTTGGGGTGCATTCCCCATCTTGTGTGCATCTGTGGACAGCTGATTTGCATGTGCAGTGCATCATGGGTACGGGTGGCCTAACCCTATCTTGTTTACAACAGCAGACTGTCTGTGAGGTGACGTGCAGGCTCTCTGCAGCCAGCCAGGGACTTGTTGACAGCTATAGGGCTGTAGCCCAATGGTTGCATCGCTACTTTTGCAGCCAGAGGTCATGGGTTCAAGCCCACTGTGGGGTTCTGTGATAGGGTTTTCCAGAGCATTATCTTTGTTTACTGTACATATTTTTATGACAGCAAACACACCCTTGGCATACTGTACCCATAAGGTGCCAATGAGGGTGCTCTTTAGGGCGCCCTATAGGCCACCTTATGGGTGCCATCCATATAGGGTGCACTATACATTATCCTGTGTCGCAACATACATGCTGCCCTATAGGGGACATTCTAGGGTGCCTTGGCGGACGGTGCACTGTAACATGTGCCTTATGGTCCGCCTTATGTTAACATGCTGTGAGAGTGCGTTTGCTAGTAGTTATCACAAAATAGAATTAAAAAGCCTCCTAAAGCACTCCACAACATAAAATATACTGCCTCGGCTAGCCTTTTTCAATGGGCATTGTGAGGGATTGAACTGCTGGTCCCTGCACCATTGGTCAGTGTCTTAACCATTGTGCTGTGGCTGTGTTCCTTTGCTTTAGCATCAGCGCGCCTCCTTGTGGCCATCAGCATGCTGCATCCTGCTGCCCACAATGAACAGTGCGCCGCCTTATGCCGCCCCACAATGAACAGTGTGCCGCCTTATGCCGCCCCAATATGAACAGTGTGCCGCCTTATGCCGGCCCACAATGAACAGTGCGCCGCCTTATGCTGCCCCAAAATGAAGAGTGCGCCACCTTATGCCGCCCCAAAATTATTTTGCCTCCTGACACACATTTCCACATTCAAGGTGGTGCCTCAGCTAGCCTTTTTGGGCTGCATACACTGGGGGATTGAACCTGTGGCCCCTGCACCATTGGTTATTGTCTTCACCGTTGTGCTACGGCTCTATTCCTATATGTGCACAGCTGCGCCCTGCTTAGCCTTCCCACGCGCTAATGTGGGCCCCGCACATTAACGCGATGCGCACACATACGGTCTTTTTTTTTCCTTTTTCGGCCTGAACCGCCCACTCCTTATATTGCACAGGCACACTACCGCGGCCCCGCACGTTAGGAATGTTTAGTAAACATGCCCCTTAGTTCCATCTGCTTTGCCTGTTCCTCAATGCAGTGCACCTACTAAGGGTCACTTTCGGTCTGGGTCCTGCTCAGCCTGCAACTACGTCCTTACTTGCAGAAAGGTTTTTCGACACCCGGTAACAGCCAAATGTTACTCTTTGGACAGATCTACGAATTGTAATACGGACAATGTCATTTATATTATTATATGTCCCTGCAACCTCCTCTATATGGGCAAGACTACTAGGAGCATTAAAACACGTATCATGGAACACAGGAGCTGTCCCATGCTTCAGAAACCTCTTGTCAAGCATTGGACCAAGGCGCGACATACGATTTCAGACCTTAACTTTTTGGTCTTCAAACAGGTCCTTCCCCTTTGGAGTGGAAGAAACCATAAAACAACCCTGCCAAGGTTGAAACAACACACCATTTTTCAGTTAGACACGCTCCAACCCTAAAGGCCTTGATCAAGAAATTGACCTTTCTGTCTTTTTATAATTATTGTTTTTATTATCTCTTTAAGGATTGTCATATTATTTAATTACTACTCATTTATTTATCCATTTATTTTTTACTTTTTAGATTTGCGTTTCTGTTTTTCTGGGGATTTTTATTCATTTATTAGTGGGTGGATATCCTTTACTTTTTAATTCTTATTTTTTATTTATTGTTTATTATTATTTTTATATGCTCAAGTCAATTGGTTGGCTACCTCCAGGTCACTCAGGCTGTAGCTGGTTCTTTTGATGATTTTTCATTCTCTTACATATGTTTCATGTGTAACTTTTTGACTTCCCTTTTGCTCTTGTGCCCCTGGGTGTTTGGTTTACCTCATGACTTCCCCTTGGATAAGTTTTCTCTCCCTTATGATTACATTATGCCCCCTTCTTCTTCTTTTTTTTTGGGGGGGGGGGATCATACTCCCTCCATTGCCTCCCTACTTATGGTGGCAATTCTTTTCTTTTTATTACTCCCCTGGGAATAGCATCTTGTTTTGGTACTCCTCTGGAAGGATACCCTTTTAATCACGATGAACATTCTCCTGGTCAGGTGTGTGTGCCTGTTGAACCTCCTCCTTTTATATAGAGGATTGTCACTCGGTTGCCGGTGACACAAAGATTATACGCCACTAGGTAGCGCTGTTAAAGAACAAAGAGTCCAAGTGTAGGGTAATAAAGGCTTTTATTCCCCGTTTAAAGCAAGGTTCAACTAAGAGATATTTTAGATAACAGAAACAGTCCTTTGTTTTAAAAGGTACCAATATTCACTGGCTAGTTAACTGTTACTTCACAGTTTAAAGCAGGTTTTCTTCAAAGTAATATTCAGTATAATAAACATCAAATTATACTTCATTTATTCTTCTGTGGAGCATACACACTTTGGAGCATAGGCAGTGCACCAATCACATTCCATTTCCTCAGGCAAAGGTGAGGGAATAGTGCTGGGAGAATCCACTTCCATCAATTCCTCTCCCCTATACTGATTCAAAGGGCTTTTACTGTCCCTGTCTATTTCAGCATGGTCATCTACAACTTGGGAGTTTGGCTTCACATAACCAGGGACTCTTAAGGCTGGCGGTAGTTTAGTGAACCAGTCTTGACTCTTGTTTCTCCTAGGAGGAATACTTCTTTTAGCATAACTTTTAGCAGTACCATCATTACAGTTAATCTTCAATGCCTCATACCTTGGCTCACTGAGTAAAAACTTCCGTTGCTTATAAAAATGCTTTTCCCTCTGAATAGGTGAAACTGGGCAATGATCCTCTAGAGATAAGCTTCTGTCAGAACCTCCCTCTCTGGTTCTTAGCTTTCTTCTCTCTATGTTACAAACAGGCAGAGTATAGGAACTAGGCGTGGCAGAGCCTCTCACCTTGGAGCAACTTCCACCAAACTCCCCTTGCACAACAGGTCCAGTTTGGGCTTTCTGGCTTCCCACCTTGTGAGGTCTGTTTCTCCTCCAGCTTCCAGCTTGGCTTCTTTCACAGCAATCAGGCTTATGTCCTTGATAGCCTCCAGGGTTCTCTGCTGTTTCTCCTTCTAATCCAGCTCCAGTTCCTTCTTCCTCTTTCTCCTCCTTCCTCAGCTCCTGCTGCTTCATATGCTCATTCCACTACCTTCTCTTCCACTGCTGCTTATGCCACTGCTGTCCAGAAGCATTCTGTTCTGGCTTATAAAGTGAACCGTTACTGCTGACTTCCTGGTTCCCTTTCAGCTGCAGGTCATCAGTGAGCTTAGGTTCATTAAGACCAATATGTCTGTTCCTGCTCCCTCTAGCTGTGCCTGAAGGTAACTGCACATCTAGTTCTTCTAAAACAGGATTTCTTTTCTTAAAACCAACTTTATTAATGCCCGCATCATGACAGGATGTTTTTGCTTTTAGTGGTCTTTGTATCCCTTTACCCAATTTCTAGTTTGATACTTGTGCATTTGAAGTTTGTGTAGAATTTGGTTTGCATGCATAAATAATCGTTTTGTCATCATGATGTCATGCTTTAGAAAATATTTAACATTTCCGTTTGCTCTCACGTCCCTTCTGATACATTTACATTGCTGTGAAAAGTACGTTAATGAACATGCCACCTTTTGCTCCTCTCTAAGGTTCGTCACGTTTGTTTTTCTTCTGCAGGCACCTGAAACTTGACCGCATCAAGTCTCCCTCCATATGTTACGTTTCCTGCCAAATGTCTTTTTTGAAATTACTCACCTCTTTTTTCTTAAACTTATTGTTTATTTAATCATGTATGATCTGGCTGGCTCAGTTTGATAATTGCACATAATTGTGTCTGTTGTAGCCACAAAGCAGTTTGTTTTTGCTTTTAGATTTGTGGAGTATTCCAACATCTATCCCCTTTTGTTATCACAGAATTGGGATAATTGCTCTCCGCTTCTGTCATACTTTATCTACTAGTACTCGGGTTTCCTTTTTATGCATGTGATTTTGATAGACTGATGAATGATGAATATTTTGCTGCTCTGTACAATGGTTTCTTCCATCTCCTTACTCTTCGCACATAACCTAGATGATAACAATTATTGATAGGGCTTTCTTTTCTACATTCTATTTGAACGATTTACTAGACAGATTAGGTATTATTTTCTTTTTTTCCTTTCTCTCTCCCCCCTTCCCCTCCCTTTCCTCCCCCCTTCCCCCTTCCTCCCCTTCCCTCTCTTTTGAGGTGTTTGCATTTACTTCTTGGGCAAAACATGTGGGTAAAATTCTTCTGGTTGCCATCACTATGTATTTTTCCTCAGCTCCCCCTGGGACACCTTCCCCACATGTAGTTCTAATTGTTGTGGTAATCTTACCATCTGAATTTGATACATTTAATGCTTTTGCTTTTTCTGGTGGATGATTTCCTCTCATTTATTTCTTCCCCCTTTGCAGTATATTACTTGGATGATTTCTCAGGTCTATTAATAAGCTACGTTTTGCAAATGTCTTACCAGTGGTGAGTGTTTTATGTATCACTCATTATTATTTTCTATTGTGTATATGTATATGTAATCATTAATTTTTATTAACAGTGTCAATGTGTTTGTTCACATATCTTCCCTTGTGGTATCACCAGTTTTATGTTTTAGTCATCATATGTGCAAAAATTTTAATGATTTGTATTTATTTAAAGACTGTTTGCTTTTAATTAGTTATAATATCTATACAGGTATTCTATAGCATGGGTTCCTTTTGATAAGGGAATTATTATATAGTATTACTTTCATTATTTTTATTATTTATTTCTTATGTGTTATCCTTTTATAATTTTAGGTGTCTATTGATTTTATGTTTATTGAGTTGCTGTAATTTTATGTATATGTTTCTGCACAAGGTCACAATCTCCTGAGAAAGGCTTCGGCCGAAACATGTGTCGGGCAGACCCTGTAACAAATAAAGCTCTTTCCTCCAGTTGCGTGACTCTCCTGCTCTTTGTACTGCCTTGTGTCTGCAGGAGGTGTCTCCCTTCTGTGCCCATGCTCACTGTATTCTGAAAGGATAGACATTCGTGAACCCGTCCATCTCCACTATAGACCTGCAAACAGCCACGCCTCCATGGAAACATGCATCTCCTAAGCTGCTCCACTCACTGACAGTGTTATGCTGATGCAAACCAAACATGAATACTGATGATACAGAAATGATGATGCAAATTAGACTATGGGGTATGTTTACTAAACTGCGGTAACTGTACATAACGCGTGTAATGTAACGTTAACGATCGTTCGCGTGTCATAACACGCGTTATGACGTATGAACGATCGTTAACGTTACATAACGCGCGTTAACCGTAGTTAACGATCGTAAACTCCCGCGGCGTGGTAAAACACTGCAGAAGGTGGAGAGAGGGCGGAGAGAAGGGGTCAATGGGCGGAAAGTGGGCGGAGAGAGGCTCCCTTCACACTAACACGCTGATCTGAAGAGCTCAATTCCAACGCGAATGAAAACCTGCCGTTAAATGCACATTACAGGGGAGAGAAACCATTTCAATGTCAGCAATGTACAGCCCAGGCATGGAAACCCAAAAAACGTGATAAGTGTGATACATGTGCACAGAACAAAAGGGCACATAAACACTGAAAATGACCCCAACAAACTGGAAAAAAACATAACCAAGCTGGCCAATAGTGGTATGAATGAGAAACATCAACCCCTCCCCCCCCCCCGAGTAAGCTCCATAGAAAAGATATAAATCGTGGAAGGGTCTATACTCTGTCCCCATAAAAGGTGACTGAGTCCACAGTGAAATAGCGCTGCTCAGGGTTTTCCCCACCATCGGACAGGGTTCCTATGGCGTGCACATGTCCCGCAACATCAGGGCGGGCATGTCGGAACGGCAACTGGACAGATGCCGGAGAAGGGGATACAGAGGGCCGCAGGCGGCACATGCTGTGGTGGAGCTGGGCCACAGTGCGGACTAGGGTGATGCCTAGGTGGCCCATACGAATGCTGAAACAGCAGAGCATCCAGACAGCAACTGCTGAAGACCAACATGGGCACGAGTGTGTTTCCCACAGTGTCACAGGGGATAGTACCCAACAGCCACCCCCAAGGGCACGGAACATTGGCAGGCGGGGCTGGGGGAAGCGTCGACGTCTATGCAGGCACCCCTACCCCAGAAACCGCACCATAGGCAGCCGCCTACCTGCACACTGGATGGCCTGAGACTGCGCACCACCAGCACCACCAGCAGAAGGGCATGACAGCATGGTGGCTGAGGGATACTGGTGGTGGAGGGGGCAGTGGCAGCTGCCCAGAGCAGACCGTGGCCTAGCCCTGGGTAGGTGGGTGCCATGTACTGCAACAGACGGGCCCTATCTGACAAACAGTCATGGTATCACCAAGGAATGTACTGACTCTGCGACAACAAGGTGGTGCAGTGCACAAAACCAGTGTATTCAGAAGCAGAAGGTCACAGGTTCAAGTCCCAGCTGTGGTTCCTGCCAACCCAATCCCCATATTTATGTACTACTACAACTTGCTAATACAGACAGCACCTTTATTGCAGATGACCTAAACATGCCCAAAACACCTTCATTCTACCCTATAGAGCACAGACACCATAAACATGCACATTACCTAGAGCAGAGTCTCCCAAATGCAGTCCTGGAAGGCCAAACACCATTCCAGATCCATGCTGCCTCTGATAAAGATGCCTGTGTGTAACGTTGACATGTCGTTTGCTGTTTATACTATGTGATAATTAATAAACATAACTTTGAAAAAAAAAAAAAAAGATGCCTGTGCTGCATTTCTATGTGCCACCCCCATGGTATGCAGATGTATCTCATGCATATTCATGAGGGATAGCATGAAAACCCGAACAGTGTTTGGCACCGCAGGGCTGGAGTTGGGAACCTCTGCTGTAAAGCAGCAGCCAACAGGTGCAGACACACCCGCACCCACAGATCCCATTATCCAAAGCCTCCTGGAGAGGCAGGACTAAGGGCTCTGCGTGCATCTCCCAATACTAGCACTTGCATACCTTAGTAATGCCACCCTAAACCGGGGAATATGGTACACATCTATCAAAAGGTTGCTATGAATACTGGCAGATAGCAATTCCTAGGTTAAGTACAATTTTCTGAGTGAGCTGCATCATAGCAACCTTTCTGATGTCTGTGGAGTGTGCTACAGGTCATGTGTCTGACAGTGTTTACCAATCTGGGGAGTGACTCCTACAGTATTGCGTACCATAGCCATGCCTGCACTGTGCCCAGGACTGGTGTGGTGGCCTGGGCTGCCAACCACCTCTATAGTTGCACAATGCTGGCATAGGTGTGGGGAGTGTGTGTCTGTCTATCCAGTGTGTGGTGGCTGCCAACACCCTCCACAGCCCTCACTGCTAGCACTGTTGCCAGTATTGGCCTGTCAATGTGCATAATGAGGAGCAAGGTACTGTGGGAATAGCCTGGATAGGGTGGCCTGACCTGGATGCATCTGCACACGGCATAGGGCAATGGCTCGGACATTGTAGTGCCTGGCCACCACCTGCATGGACAGGGTGGCCATAGCATGTCCTGCTGGGAGGTCACTCTCACCCTGACTGAGCAGTGACCACGGCATGGCTAGGTTCCCCCATAGTGCTTCTCTCATGTGATATTTATGGATCCCTTTTGGGACCCAATCACTGACTTATCTGCTTGGTGTGTATGCTGACATCTCAGTTCTGAGTACATGCATTTCCTCCAGGACCATGCACTATGGACTAACTAGCAGACTGTCTGCAGCTAGTATGTGTTTTGCTGGAACACCTTGCAGAGTGCAGCGGCTGGAGGCTTGCTGCAGGAGAATGTCAGATAGTGGTGGGGAGCAGCTGAACATTTCCAGGCTTACTATCTGTCTGCTATTGCTTTATGGATGTGTACAGCTCTGCATTGACTGTCCTGTAGGGTATCTGTTCCCGAGCAGGCCTGGGGTTGATGGTCCCCTCTACTGCTACTCTTGCAGGGAGGTAGAATGTGGATCTATTGGTGGGTGATCCTTTTTCCCACCCTGAGCCCCAGAGGGTGGGTTGTGTGGTGGTACATAATCCACCTATGGGTACAAGCCCACCCCTCTCTACATTATGTAACCATGGCACCAACACAGGATATGCACTATTCTGGGTGTGTCATAGCCCATAAGGGTTAGACATGACTGAGAAATACAAAAGAACACAGATGTAACCTAGGTGTGTCTGCAGGAACTACCTATCACACACAGTAGCACTGATGGACACCTGCATCATGGCGCATTTCAGCCATGAAAGGTGCCGTGGACCTGGTGTTGGGCACCCCACCTCACCCTCAGGGTGAGCACAGTACCCGCACAATGTGACGGTCTGTGGCTACTCTATGCCAGTACCACACACAATCTGTTCCCCCTACCAGGCCGAGGTGCTGTGGGGGTGCATACCCCATCTTGTGCCCTTCTTTCGACTGCTGATTTGCATGTGCAGTGCATCATGGGTACGGGTGGGTTAACCCTATCCTGGTAACCACAGCAGACAGTTTGTGTGGTGACGTGCAGTCCTTCTGTAGCCAGCCAGGGGTTTGTTGGCAGCTCTAGCTCACTGGTTATTTCACTGTCTGTGAGGTCATGGGTTCAAACCCATTGTGGGTTTTTTTGATAGTGCTGTCTGAGGCATTGTCTATTTTTAATGTACATTAGTGCTGCCAGCAAAAATACCCTCAGAGTACTGTAACCTTAAGGTGCCTCATAAGTGTGACACTGACCCAGTCGATACCAGGGTAATTGAAATCACCCATTATTATTATTGTGCTGTAACTTTTGTTAGCTTCCTTGATTTCTTTGAGCATTTCATCATCCATTTGTTCATTCTGGCCAGGCGGTCGATAGTACACCCCCCACTGCCATCGCCTTCCCCTTTTTACATGGAATTTTAATCCATAGAGATTCTACAGCAAATTTTGTTTCCTGCAAAACTTTAATCCTTTCTGACTCAATGCCCTCTCTAACATAGAGTGCAACCCCTCCACCAATTTGATCAGCTCTATCATTACGATATAGTTTGTACCCAGGTATCACAGTGTCCCACTGGTTGTCCTCCTTCCACCATGTCTCTGATATTCCAATCATATCTAACCTCTCATTTAGTGCTATATATTCTAACTCTCCCATCTTATTTTTTAGACTTCTAGCATTTGCATACAAGCATTTTAGAGACTGTATTTTATTCATATTAATTTGGCTATTGGTAGACATGGGTAATTTAGGATCTTTAAGCTCTGTCTGCTCCATACTCGAGGGCATTTTGGGCTACTTTTCTCTTTTTTGGAACCTCTCTGCTTTTGGTAGTATCCTTCAAGGATACATTCTTCTGAACATCCGCTCTTGGGTGACTGTCGGCTTTCCCCTATTATTTAGTTTAAAAGCTGCTCTATCTCCTTTTTAAAGGTTAATGCCAGAAGCCTGGTTCCATCCCGGTTAAGGTGAAGCCCATCCCTTTGGAAGAGCCCGTCCTTTCCCCAGAATGTTCCCCAGTTCCTAATAAATCCAAAATCCTCATCTTTACACCATTGTCTCATCCACGCATTGAGACTCCAGAGCTCTGCCTGCCTTTTGGGTCCTGCGTGTGGAACAAGAAGCATTTTGGAGAACACTACCCTGGAAGTTCTGGATTTCAACTTCCTACCTAAAAGCCTAAATTTAGCCTCCAGAACCTCCCTACCACATTTTCCTATGTCATTGGTACCGACATGTACCAAGACAGCAGATTCCTCCCCAGCACTATCTAAGACCTTATCTAGGTGGCACATGAGGTACACTACCTTTGCACCAGGCAGGCATGTTACCGGGCGATCCTCACATCCACCAGCCACCCAGCTATCTACATGCCTAATGATCGAATCACCAACTATAATGGCTGTCCTAACCCTACCCTCATGGGCACATGGCCATGGAGAAACTTCCTCGGTTCGAGAGGGTTTTACATCACCTGGAGGACAGGTCCTAGTTACAGGTTCACTTCCTGCCACACCAGGGTGATGCTCTTCTGTCACGTGACCTCTCTCCTCCATGGCAATGGGATGCTGCCAGACTGGAGGTGGGACTTCAGGAGTATATCCTTGTAGATCTTGTCTATGTACCTCTCTGTCTTTCTTATGTTTTCCAAGTCTGCTACTCTAGCCTCTAGAGAACGGACTTGTTCCCTGAGAGCAAAGAGCTCCTTGCACCTAGTGCACACGTAAGACCTCTCACCAACTGGGAGAAAATCATACTTGTGACACTCAATGCAAAAGACTGCAAAGCCCCCATCTCACTGCTGGACTGCTGTCTGCATCTTAGTTGTAAGTTTTTGTTTAGATCTTTAATTTCTTTACTTACTAAGGGTTGCTATGGATATTTATACCAATAAAACTGTACCTAATACGTTTAATATACCTTGTTCACCTGAAGCTTAATTAATCTCCGGTCCTTAGTGTATGACTGATTTGGGTAACGAGCTTCACCTGAGAGCACCTCCTGTCTTTTAAGATGTGTAAGAACCTATAAAGCTACGATCCCAGGGGTGGGTGGGTGTGGGGAGGGAGGGAGGGAAATAACACTTTTTAAAAGAAGGCTGCTACACAGTACCCTGTCCTGTGCTGCTGATGTAAGCTATATTCTTATTTGATTTAAATTATAGCTCTTGGCTGCTGCTGGGCTCTAACTTATTATGAAATTTAAACTACAAACTCTCTGCTGTGTTCTAATTTAACCAGAAAGCTCTCTTCTGTGTTTTAAATTTATACTAAAAGTACTTTGCTGATGCTAGGCCCTGAGTGACTATTAAATTTAAACTACAGCTCTCTGCTGGTTTCCAAATTTAACCAGAAAGCTCTCTTCTATGTTTTAAATTTAAACTAAAAGTACTTTGCTGATACTAGGCCCTGAGTGACTATTAAATTTAAACTACAGCTCTCTGCTGGGTATGAAATGTTCTCTTCTGTGTTTTAAATTTAAACTTAAACTGCTGCTACTAGGCCCTGACTGATTTAACAAAAAATTGTGGGTTCACAGATTAAATAGCTTTAATAGAAAGAATTCCTTTCAGAAAATTCCCAAAGGTATATGCTCACAATTGCAGATCTCTCTCCAGAAGTAACAGTCCCCTTTTCTAGTCCTTCAAGACTGAGGATCACAGAGCTCTGGTTGAGCTATGTATGCCTGTGCTGCTGAGGTAAGCTCTGACCAACTTTCTGGATGATTAATATTCCTTGCTTGAATAGAAGAAGTCTTTCAAAATGGCCTTTTCACCTGCCACCTGGTGTTAACACCTATTGAAAAAGATTCACTGGTCTCTTGCCCCCTAGGTAGAAGGCCTCTTTGTAAAGGTCTCTAGAAGACTTTATTTGCTGCTCAAAGAGTACTGACCCTGTTTTGCCTTTTGTGCTAATCAATATTCTTATTTGATTTAAATTATAGCTCTTTGCTGCTGCTAGGCTCTAACTTATTATGAAATTTAAACTACAAGCTCTCTGCTGGGTTCTAAAATTAACCAGAAAGCTCTCTTCTGTGTTTTAAATTTAAACTAAAAGTACTTTGCTGATGCTAGGCTCTGAGTGACTATTAAATTTAAACTACAGCTCTCTGCTGGGTTCCAAATTTAACCAGAAAGCTCTCTTCTGTGTTTTAAATTTAAACTAAAAGTACTTTGCTGATACTAGGCTCTGAGTGACTATTAAATTTAAACTACAGCTCTATGCTGGGTATGAAATGTAACCAGAAAGTTCTCTTCTGTGTTTTAAATTTAAACTTAAACTGCTGCTAATAGGCCCTGACTGATTTAACAAAAAATAGTGGGTTCACAGATTAAATAGCTTTAATAGAAAGAATTCCTTTCAGAAAATTCCCCGAAGTATATACTCACAATTGCAGATCTCTCTCCAGAAGTAACAGTCCCCTTTTCTAGTCCTTCAAGACTAGTAAGGTGAGTCCTAGGTTTGATGCCTCTCAAACATATTTTTAACTACTTGACATCCACTACAAATTATACTTCTCCACAAAAAGCTTGGTCAGATGCTACTCTGTACCCTTCCTACTCATATTTCTGCATATTGCATATATTCTCATAGGGGATCATTCCAGAACCAGAATAAGGGGTTTGTACATGCGGCGGGGACCTTTATGTGCTAAAAACGTCTCAGACCATATTCTGAAACACTGCTGATAAGCATGTCCATGGTACTAGTAAGGGTATCTCAGAATGTGGGCAGGAGGTGGAACGGGGAATGGTCAGCCGTGGAGATGTATAAAGCATATACAGGAAAGACCCATGTATGTATTAAGTGTTTCCTGGAAACATCCATGTTATTCCTACTGAAACATGGAATAAGGCTAGGACTTAGAAAAAAATCTGTTCTTCTCTGAAATGCCACCCATATCAAACAATGTTTTGTAGTATGTTTTGAACTAGTGTGTTGTATATAGAAGGTTGTGTAGTATGTTTTGAAGTGGTGTGACTGCAGTCTGGAAAAATACAAGATGCAGTTTTAAGGTACAGGGGGCAGAAGTGAGGGAATGTTGTAAGGTAGAGACACATTAATAAACACCCTCACAGACATATTAATAAGAGCAATAGTGTTTATTCAGGCTATGCAATAATGTGCTGTTTGTTCTAAAGGAGCCAATCTTTGTGACCCTAACAATTCCCATGTTCAGAAAAATTGGACTGCTGATGCTGAGATAATATGGGCGTGAGCAGGGAAAGGATTCCTTTTTGGGTGAGAAACGAAGATCATATTTGTAGTCCTGGTACCCCCTGCGATTATTTTATATCCTAGCTGATATATAGGTTCTGGGCATCTTTTTGGGAGAATCATGTTTTTGTGACAGAAAGTGAGAGTGTGTGTGTGTGTGGTTTGAGGAGTACACGGGAGGATCTGGTGTGCTCATCTGCAATTCGGGGGAGGATGGGGGGCATGAAAGTCTGGCCAGTATCTGGACCGTATGGATGACTGCTGCGTCACCAGGTGCCAGTGTGATCGGGCAGTCAAACTCAGAGAGAGTTCACTTCAGCTAAATGTCAGAACATATCCTGTCAATAAGGGACCCTCAAAATAAGGACACTCAGTGAAAATAGCACTAATGCATGAGCATAATGCACATTTTGTGGGACCAATGGTGTTGCTGTTGAGCATGTATGAATACTGTTTGCACCACTGAAAGCCCTTATTCTGAGGGTCCCTATTACTGATAAGGATATGTTTTGACATTTAGCCATAGGGAACGTATGCCGATTTCCTTCTGGATTATTTTACATTGGGTTCTCTAATAAGATCGGATAGTGTTGGTAGTGTGATAGGGCAGTCATACATCCGCTGTACCTGACACTGGGAGACACGACTGATGTAGTGCCAACATTTCCCGGATTGTCCCATGCGGCCTACATCCCTACCCAGGATCAATGAGACCTGCGAGGGTGGTGATATATCTGGAGTCTAGATACTTGGTGTGATGGCACAGGGATCTTCCCACCGATGCCCACACAGCCCTGACCAGGGGAGCGGTGCCACAAAGCTGGCTGTGGGAAGGCAGACAGGGTTGCCCCACAGGTAATGGATGTATACACTCCAAGTATACCTCCTGGAATGTAAATTGTACTGAATGTATATAGTTGCCATGTTATCTGTAAAAAGTTCACAAATGTTCCATGTAATATGACTAGGCATGAATTTTACCATATCTTGTAAACCACTGTTCATTGTAAACCGCACTTGATCCATGGGAAAGCGCGGTATAGAAATGCTTGTTAAATAAATAAATACAGACTGACATATGCCATGACGGGACAGGTGTAGCTGCTGTGAGAAATGCCAGTACTCAGATAGGTGGGCCTCAGATCCCATAGTCAGAAGGCCCCACTACAACTACTACTGATCATGTGTATAGTGCTACAAAGCATACGCAGCACTGCGCAAACACATGTAAAAGATGGTCCCTGCTCAATGGAGCTTACAATCTAGTTGAGACAGACAACACAGCAGCTGTGGACAAGATAAATCCAGAGGGAATAGTCAGGAAACACAAGGGACCTTAGACGGATCAGATCCAACAGCAGTGATGAGGGAGTGCTCAGCCTGGATTTGGGAAGGGCCAGAGATGAAGTCTGATGTACAGACTCGGGTAGTTTGTTCCAGGCATTAGGAGCAGCAAGGTGAAGTGTGCGAAGTCTGGATTTGGCAGTAGAAGAGAAGGGCACAGATAGAAGCAATCAGACAGAAGAGTGGAGCTCCTGGGGAGGGGTGTAGGGGCAAATAAGAGGGGAATGGTAGTGCAGAGCAGCAGAATGAGTGCACTTATAGGCCATAGGTATGACAAGGGCATACATTTGTTGCTCAGCAATATTATGCATCCTTTGACAGCCTGTGAGGTTAGTTCAGTGTTTTGTGCACTTGGTAAGGGTCCATCCCTAGCAGTTTAAGGCAGGTTTGTAGAAATGACCAGGACAGGAATCACTGGGGCTGGTTCCTAATGCCACATACCATTTGATGCAAGGTACGTCCTGACATACATGTTCATGTTTATATTCTTGTATACCATATTGGGGTGCACTGGGATTATCTAGCACTTTTCAGGGCATGAGAGGTACTGGTATATGGTTTAGGTTGCAGCAGCTATCATTTCTCATTGGTATTTATGTCTAGTGTACATCAGCAAACTACTGTCTGTGATGAGCAGCTTAGGAGAGACACATTTTTTTTTGGAGGGGCGTGGTGTCTGCGGTTACATAATGGGGACGGTCAGAATCCAAAATGTGTAATGTTTCAGAATACGGAGGGCGCAGGGACGTCTAAAATGTTCACCTGCATCCAAGGCTTGGAGCCAATAGTGCTTATACATGCCTGCAGAATACGTCCATCTCCCTGATTCTGGACCCACGAGCAGTATTAGGTTCAAAGGGGGCACATTTTTCATTTAGATATTTCAATGGCCTGGACATGCACATTATGGAATTGCGCTAGTGGAGGCCTGTTCCAATCAGGTCATCTATCTCCTGTACGTCCGGGCAGAATTTGGCCATCCAAAGTTAGACCCGATTCTGATCCCATGGCCCCCTAGCTCCTGGCCATGCAGGCTGGGACCTGATTCTACTCAGCTGTACATCTCTGTGACTACCCGGGTAGTGGAGTCAGGCTCCTGAATGGAGCTGCAGAGACATGGCGTCCCATCATCATGGCACCATGGCTCCATTCAGGAGCCACGAATGCTGGCTGCCATAGATGAACTCCTTTCCCTGCAGCTGGACCCTCAATCCGGCCTCCCATGGCCAGGATCCAGCTGCAGGGAACATCCTCCACCCCTGTCTCATCTGTCCACACTGGCTGCCAAAGAAACGCTGTGTCCAGGGGGACTTATTCTACCTCCGAGGTGGAATAAGTCTCCCGACTAGTTCCAAGGTCCCGGATGTACTGGGTCGACATCTGAATCAGACCTGTATGTCCGGGGTCGTGATCCGCCCATGCCCTGCCCTCATTATGCCTTTGGAATGCCCCCTCCCACCCCCATTTAGGCTTCCCTGTATAAATCCGCTGTTCATATGGGGGGGGGGGATTTTGCCGGGTCGGTCCATCCTTGCTATTTGCGGGGCGGAATGACCCCCATAGTGTTCACAGAAAGGCATAGTTGCATTGAACATGATATATGAAACTATTCAGAGGGGGCTAATTAATTCTAGGGATGTCCTCAGTGATTCTCTGAAAGAATTATGTCATCAAGAAAGATGTGCAGTGCTGAGAGAGTAAAAACTTAGTACCTTTTCCAATCAGATATTATGGTCATCCATTGGAAGGCTTTGCATGTGTGAATGAAGGTACACTGGGGAAGAGGGGACATTTACCAATAGTTATCATGAATTCTCAGTCCCAAGGGGGCGGAGCCTGATGTCCAGCGGGTAGGACGCTTTGCGTTGAAGCTCCCGAGAGGCCTACTCAGAATCCTGACTTAATACCTATATAAATTTACTATTTCGCTCCGAGCTGACCGGGGCACCTCGGGGGGGATGGCGGCCCACAAACCAGCGCGCTTGGACTTCGGGTCTCCTTCTTCTTCTCACGGAAAACGCTCCAAAACAGAGGTATCCTCCCCGCAGAAGATGGTTCCATTTCGTGAAAACCCCGCAATGCACCTGGAGATTTTGGAGGAAATACGCGGCGTGAAGGAATTGGTGCAGTCTAATGGAGAAGCGCTTCGAGCCATGCGAGAAGACTTTGGAGTGCTCCAAGACCGACTTGAAGGTCTTTCATTACGGCAGGACAATATGGCGGGGGTCCTCGACTCACACGAGGTGCGCTTGGGCAAACTGGACGAGGCTGAGCGCCAGATACAGAATCTTCAAAAGGAGTTGGAAGATAGCAATAATCGCGCCCGTCGCAACAATGTGAGGCTCCTCGGAATGCCGGAGGGGGTGGAAGCAGGAGATATAAGAGAATTCTTGCTCAAAACTCTTCCCTCCTTGCTGAAGATCACTTTTCACAGAGAACTGGAAATCGATCGAGCACACCGTGTTCCTGCCCGCATGGCGCTCAACCGCACGACCCCCCGGCCTATTATCTTTAGCTTGCTACGATATCAACAAGTGGAACAAATTTTACATGCTGCCCGAGCGAATCATCATTTGGAATATGAAGGTCGTAAGGTCTCCTTCTTTCCTGATTTGGCAAAGCCTACCGTTGACCGTCGGAAGAAACTCCTTGCTCTTCGCCCTCGACTTCAACAGCTACAGGCTCGCTTTGGCCTGTTGTATCCAGCGAAGCTCCGAGTGACTCTCCACAACCAGACCAGGACGTTCGAGGATCCTGATCTATTATCAACATTTTTGGACTCCAAAGAAGCAGAACAGATGCGCTAATCCCAAATCTTGGACTCTTATCTGCCGGCTCTGTCCGCCATTTTGAAGGGCCCGATGCGGCGGTCATAGCCCAGCACAGAAATAGCCTGGACTTTCTTTCTTTCTCTGTATGACTTTTGTCTTTGGTCTCCTATCCCTTCATGATGTGTGCCTCGGTCGGATTCGGAGCACGCACAGTCCTACAGGTTATATGTTTTTTCAATTTCGGCCTTCTCTGGGGTTTCTCCCCGCAGACACATGGTCGCCAGTAATTTTGGGGTTTTGCTTCTCCTCTACCGTACTGCGGTTTTCTTTGTTAATGTGGGGCGCTTCATTGTATTATATTAGCTTATTTTTCCTATGTCATGTGTACAGCCAGATACAGTCAGTTTGAGGGACACAGTGAAATTATGTGTGCTATCATGCTCAGAATTTTAACTTTTCTGAATGGCCTCATGTAAAATCTTATTATTCATCGTCCAAGGCATTGCTGGTCCACTCAGCAGAAAGAAAATCCTTAGCTATCTTAGCCACGAGCACGTTGATTAGGTGTTTCTTCAGGAAACGCATTACACTCTGCTGAAACACTGAAACTCAATGCTAGGCCTCACATGGTATCTGCCTATTCTCCCACCGTTTCCAAATGGTACGGGATAGTCATTCTGGTTAAGAAGTCTTTGCACGCTACTGTACCTGATATTAGCGCTGACATGGAGGGTAGATGGGCCCGTGTACACCTTGAGGTTGGAGATAGTGAATTCACGTGTATTTGCACTATGTCCCGAATGTGGACAACCCTGCTCACTATGCAAGTTTTGCGCAGTTGGCCTCGGCCTCCGCCAGTGCTCCATTAATACTTGGTGGCGATTTTACTCAAGTGTTCCCTCAATCTTTTCTTCTCAAACAAGGTGCTTGTTGGTTGGAAGCTCCAGTACCGAGCAGACCTGTGTGGCTAGATATAGTAGCGGGCCTTTGCTCACCGATTCCTCCTACCTTACTCCCTGGTATGACTCTCCCATTAGACTCCCACTATCCACCAATGTTTTTCGACACTTTAGGTGCCTTTAATACTCCTATGCAACCTTTCGACTCCCGACTCTGGTCAGTGCAACTTCAGCATTGCATTCGGAGCACTAGAGTATTCCCGCCATCGGCACTCTCTGCATAAGGTTGATTGGAAACTTCCGATCTCTCGGTAGTTTACCGGGTGTAGCATCCAATTTTACTAAACCTTATGTAATGCTATCACTAGAGATACCTCTATAGCGCAGAAAGTATGGGAGAGAGAATTGCATGTGACTTTAACCTCGGAGCAATGGAGCCTTATCTGGAGCAGAGGGACACGGGTTCCCGACCCGCCTCACTCACTCAGACCCTCTTCTTTCTAGCCCACCGGTGTTTTTACACTCCTCACAGTTTAGACAAATGGAACACTACTCAGGGTAATGGTTGCTGGACACGTCCTGTGGCCATTGGTTTATTACTTCATTTCATGTTATGCATGAATATCCCGCACTACAGTATAACTGGCATCGGGTCTGGGGTCGTATTTAGTCTATATTGCACTCTCAGGAGTCCCTTTCTTGGAGGGTAGTGGGACTTCGCCCAGTTGCGGGGATCCCCTCTCTCCCAAGAAATGGCTTATCTCCTTTTGAACTTTATGCTTGGCATTGCTGTTTCCCTCATTAAGTAATACTGGGAAATTAGTTCCCATCTGAGCCTCAATGAATGGTGGAATCATGCCTGTCTCTACAGTAAATATGAACAAATACCTCGTCTGTGCGCTTCCTCCGTTCAGACTCCTTCTCATTGGTCTTAATGGAAGATGTTTAATGAATATGTACATTTTGCTAAATGCTCTCATCTGACTGTCTAACTTTGTATATATCTCTGTCTCATGATCATGCTGTATTGTGGATACTTTTTTGATCGTTTGATGTATAATCACTGTTAATTGGAAGCGCTCACATGCTGATACAAACGGGTAGAGAAGAAGCACCGGGGTGGGGGGTAATGGGTTTGCTTTTCCTTGTTGTATACTTGTTTTGTCTCTTTTGGTGTGTTGTTTCTTTTGTTTGTTGCAAAATGAAAATAAAAGTTTCAGAATGAATTCTCAGTCCCAGGAGAACACTGTCAAAATGAATTAATATCTACCTGCATAGACATCTTTTCATTTGAATTGCTTGTTCAAGAAATAGACTTTTCAACTGACTATAACTAATAAGATTTTAATTTTAATTTAATTTCCTGGTCATTCATGAAAATGCTCCTTCATTGTGTTTCCAGTAGCTGCTTCAGGGTGTTTTTTAGAGGTTTGTTCTTGTAGGTCCAAATTTTAAAGAAATTCCAAGAAAGGGAAAAATAAACCATGCAATAGAGTAAATCTTTGTATGACAGAATGAAGCCATCAGGTGGTACCATTGCACTGTCAGGGCCAGCTCGTCCACTAGGTGGGCTAGGCAGACACCTAGGGTGGCATCCTCTGTGGGTGGCATGGCACGGCGTACTTGGCAGACCATGTGCTTTAGCACACATGGCTTTACACTCCTGACCCTCCTCCAACAGGAAGTTGTGTTGGAGGGGGATCAGAAGTGGCAGGCCATTTGTTCCAAAGCACAGGACTTGCCATAGGCCGCTGCAGCCATGCCAAGCCCCCCACCCCCCTCCCCGGCTGCACTGATGGAATCGGCAGCAGCGGGAGGGGGGGAGGGGGCAGTGTGGCATGGTGCAGAAGGAGGGGGCCAGCATGACCAAGGCTTCTGCCTGGGGTGGCAGAAACCCTTGGTCCAGCCCTATGCACCGGAGAATATTGCAAGGGTCATTGTCATCCTCATTACATTTTAATTTATACCTGAAACCTTTGTCAAAAAATATTGAAAACATTAGTGTTCTTTAACATACTTTTGCAGACAGTGTGCTTGCAACAATTTTCTGATTTGCTGACTAGCACAAAATATAATTAAGTTCTTAATGAAGCCTGGCTTGTGGTTATTCTTTTCTGCGTGCTCCTCGGATGGGCAGATGAGGTGGAAGGCTTGCAAGCTTATTTAACTCTACCCTTTCCTGTCAAACAGTAACTACCTCCTGCATGTCCTCAGAAAACCTCCTTCTGCTTTTTCAGAGTTCTTCCCCCTTCTTTATCTTGCTTCTTTATTGTCGCCCTTTTTCTCATGTTCATGAATTTCAAGAACTTTCCTCTTTCTTAACAGAACTCTCTATATCCTACTACCCTCTTTTAATACTAGACAACTTTAACATTCATACAGATAACACAGGTACACTACCAAAAAACTGCCTCCAGTTTTGCAACTGATTCCTATAGATTTTGGGGTGCTGAATCCAGGAAAAATAGCCAAAATGTTCCATCACGTCACGTTTTCTTGCAAAATTAGATTTCTTACCCATATAAGGAATGTTCACATAATTTCTTTTTAGCCGACTGCAGTTTATTTTCTTGGCCCAAAATAGAGGTTGTAATGGTTAACTAACTAGAAACACTCCTTCATGATATTTTAGAGTGTTTTGTATTCATTTTATACATTAACAGGACAATTGGGAGGCGGGGGGCTAAATCCAGTACTCGCGCTGGCGCATGTTCTTTCCTGTTCGCCTCGCCTCGTTCGCTCGCTCGCTCAAACACGGTGGTTGCGACATGAACGTTCCTGTCAAATTTCAGTTTCTTGCAAGTTCATTATTACCTTTTGTTTGCTCAGTCGTAATCCAGCTTTATTCTGAAGTGGTTCACTACAGTTGTAGTTTGCAGTGCTGTGTATTTGTGATGGCTCACAGAGCCAGAGGTTGCGTCAACTCTCCGGACAGTTTTTGTTTTATTTGTGGGGAATATACCGTGAAAAAGCGGCAGAGGAACATTTCTGCATTTATTAAAAAAGTATATTTCGCCTATTTCAGTTTGAAGTTAGGCGATCAAGACAAACCGTGGGCTCCTCACAAAGTGTGCAAGACATGTGAGGAAGATCTACGCTTATGGATGAAAGGTAAAAAACAAGCATTTCGTTTCGGAATACCTATGATGTGGCGTGAACAAAGACACCACAGCAGTGACTGCTATTTTTGCTCTTGCATTGTGAAGGGATACAACTTAAAAAATAAGAACGTAATAAGTTACCCCAACCTTCCCTCAGCAATTAGGCCTATGCCTCATAGCAACGAAGTACCTGTGCCTGAACCACCAAAATCTTTGGATCATATTTGTGTGGACGGTTCTGATCATGATGAGACTCATCAGATGGCTTTTCCCGATGAGTCCAGTACTTCCGAGTTTGAAACTGAACCAGATCCGAAACCTGAACTTTTCTCTCAAGCTGAATTGAATGATTTAGTCTGGGATTTAGGACTCCCAAAAGATGCTGCCCAACTGCTAGGTTCTCGGCTTAAACAGAAAAATCTATTGTCACCAGGAACAATTTTTATTGGTACCGCAACCGCGAGACACAATTTTTGAAGTATTTCAGCAAAGAGGAAGATTTGGTATTTTGCAACGATATATACGGAGTGATGGAAAAGTTTAAACTCAAGTATGATCCTGCTGAATGACGGCTGTTCATTGATTCGTCAAAAGACAGCATAAAAGGTCTTCTTCATAATGGCAACACATTCGCTTCAGTTCCTATTGCTCACTCTGTTATTCTCCAAGAAAAATACGAGAATTTGGCCCTGATTCTTCAGAAGATTCGTTATGATGAGCATAAGTGGATGATTTGTGGAGACTTTAAAATTCTATCCATGCTATTAGGGCAGCAATCCGGTTTCACCAAATATCCCTGCTTCCTTTGCTTGTGGGATAGCCGGGCCCGCGACCTACACTGGGGGAAAAAAGACTGGCCAATTCGGGAGTATTTGAGACCCGGTGAGAAAAATGTTCTTCATGAGAGCTTGGTACCTCGTAATAAAATTCTATTACCACCTCTCCACATTAAGTTGGGTCTCATTAAGCAATTCATCAAGTCCCTTCCAAAAGATGGTGAGTGCTTTCGGTACCTTTGCTCAAAGTTCCCCCGACTTTCTGAAGCAAAGCTAAAGGAAGGAGTGTTTGTTGGCCCTGATATAAGGAAACTCATTTCAGATGGAGCATTCGCTGAAACGATGTCTGAGAAGGAAAAAGAAGCCTGGGATTCCTTCAAGGATGTTGTTCTCAAATTCTTGGGGAACAGGCGGGATGAGAACTATAAGGATATTGTTGCCAGGATGCTCAATGCCTTCAAAGAACAAGGCTGTAACATGAGCCTGAAAGTCCATTTCTTGCACTCCCATGTGAACTACTTTCCCGAAAACTTGGGGGCGTACAGTGAAGAACAAGGTGAAAGGTTTCACCAGGACATCAAGGACGCAGAGAGAAGGTACCAAGGAAGATGGAACACCACTATGATGGCTGATTTCTGCTGGTTGCTGCTGCGGGAAACCCCAGATGAAAAATACGCCAAGCAGCGCACCAAGAGAAGCATTCGGGGGAAGAAGAAACGTGCCCACCAGGAGATTGATTGACCCAAGAATGACTTTAAAATCTAAACTGTGTTGACAAATATCGTGTTTTTACTAAACTTTGAAATAAAAATTTGCTAGTTATTACCACAGTGTCGGATCTCATTTATTAGAATTTTATTTTCACACCATCGGGTGTTTGTCTTCATGTATTGCAATGGTGCGGTTTGCATTTTCTATTCTTACATACATACCTGTACAACATTTTTTGCACATTTCTTTGCTTTGCTTTGTGTCTAACCTCGCTCTTATATGCTCAATGTTTGTACACATGTATGTGGCTGTTTTAAGTGCAGACAATTTTGCTACCATCACAGTGTGTTTTGTTGACATTACTCTATTCTTATGTGCTGCCTTGTTACAATTTTCTTTATTCTTATTTGAATAACTACTAAACAATTAGTATAAAGAATTCATCCAAGAAACTTTTATCTCGATCGCACTCAATCTGAAACGTTCACCTCAAACTGCTAACCCAATGTAGCAAAAAATCTGTACGTGATGGAGCAAATTGGTTACCAGATTTGGATTCAGCGCACCAAAAAACGTAAAAATCAATCGAAACATTAGAGGCAGTTTAAAAACAATTTTTTTTAGTGTACCTGTGTAATTCTTCAAAACCTCAAGAAAGGGAGCTTCCTGCTCTTTTAGACTCCTTAAAGTTTTCTACTGTGTAGTTGATCTCTTCCCCCATGCACTCTGCTGGTCATATACTTGACCTTATCTTTTTTTTCTATATCCCATTCTTTCTCTTCCTACAGTAGATAATTGAACTGCCTTTCTATTTTCTAGTCTGATCATTTCTTATCTCCTTTACTCGCCCCTCTTTACTCCTTTCTAACAAAAAGAAATTCAAATCTGTAAGAAATATTGCTGCTAACTCTGAGTCTGCTCTCCAAAGCCTGCCTTCCTTATTTCCTTCAGACTTGTCTTCTTTAGAGCTTGGAAGTTTGGACAGCAAGTCTGCAGTCTGCACTTTACCACCTTGGTCCTACAAAGTCACCCAGCTCAAACCCACCCATGACAACGACTGGTTCCACCCAGGGCTTCATTTTTTAAAATGTCAGCTCCGGTGTGCTGAGAGACACTGGTGCAAATATAAAACTGCTCATCTGCTCTTCTTATGCAAAATTAAATACAGAGAATATTCAAAGGCCGTTATAAAAGCCAAAAAGGCCTATCCCCTCTCATTGCTTCAAATGCCTCTCAGTCATGCAAGCTTTTTCAGATGTTTGTTTCTCTGTCTAAAGAGCCAAACCTCACTTCTTCCTCTCCTCAACCTCTCTGCTGATTCTTTAGCATCTTAAACTAATCCACCAAACAATTCCTCTTCACGATGTGTAATACTAATAAATACTATTTCATTATTAAACAAGAGAAAAATGAATCACAATATACAAGGCACAGTTTCTAGCCAGTTAAATTTGGTCATTTTTACTTTACCTTTATTGGACTATAAACCATTCAAATGTTTGAGTCTTTAAAAAATTATTTTATATTATCATTCCCAAAATGTCTCAAACTTATCTGCTATTCATTTTTACAGACTTAGGGGTATGTTTACTAAACTGCGTTAGTGTGATTCACGTTAGGAGCCGCGTTAGAGACAGAAATCCCAAATAAGGACATGGGCGGTACATCGTTGCCGAGAACGCGCCGAGAACACGCGTTACAAGGCGCCATAAATGAACGAGCGCTACAGGGCACGTTACCGCGCGTTAATCTTAAGAAGGCGCGCAGGCATACAATCACAGCAACAGAGCTGTAGCACAATGGTTGCAACACTGACGGATGGTACAGGGGTCATGGGTTTGATTCCCCAATGGACCTAATGTATAAGGCTGGTTGAGGCAGCACCCTTCACATTTAAGTTGTGATTGGTGAGGCATTTGACATGTATTTTAATTTGTGCTGCCAACAAACACACCCTCACAGTGGCATAACCTAAGGTGCCGCATAAGGCAACCCAGAACGCACTCCATAGGGCACATTATAAAGTGCACTGTCCGCCAAGGCACCCTATAATGTCCCCTATAGGACACCTTATAAGGCTGTGAACAAAGCCCTGGCTGGCTGCAGGACCGAAAGGCACCACACAAACTGTATGCTGTGGTTACCAGGATAGGGGTAACCCACCCATACCCATGATGCACTGCAAATGCAAATCAGCAGTCGAGAGATGGGCACAAGATTGGGTATGCACCCCCACAGCACCTCGGCCAGGTAGGGGGAACAGACCGTGTGTGGTACTGCCACAGAGTAGCCACAGATAGTCACATTGTGCGGGTACTGTACCCACCCTAAGGTTGAGGTGGGGTGCCCAGCACCAGGTCCACAGCACCAGTCATGGCTGAACTACACCATGCTGCAGGTCCCCATCAGTGTGTGATAGGTAGTTCCGTTAGACCAGAGTTACTCAATTCCAGTCCTGGAGGTCTGCAATCCTGCAGGTTTTTGGGATATCCCTAATGATATGCATGAGATATATATGCATTAGAGATAGCTTGCCAACCTGACTGGTTTTTGGCCCTCCAGGGCTGGATTTGGAGACTCCTGCCTTACACCTCTGTCATTTAAGATTGTAAGTGGGCAAGGTGCAGATGTCCAAGACATCAAAAAGGTTAGAATTTGTCACGTTCCTCCTTGCTTCTCACCACCACCAAAATATTGTCTATTAGACAACGTTTTGGTGGTGTTGAGAATCTAGGAGGAATGTGACACATTCTATCTACCCTTTTGATGTCTAGAACATCTGTACCTTACCCACTCACAATCTTAAATGACAGAGGTGTAAGGCAGGAGTCTCCAAATCCAGCCCTGGAGGGCCATAAACCAGTCAGGTTGGCAGGCTATCTCTAATGCATATATATCTCATGCATATCATTAGGGATATCCCGAAAACCTGCAGGGTTGCAGACCTCCAGGACCGGAATTGAGTAGCTCTGCGTTAGACACACCTAGAATACATCTGTGCCCTGCTGTATGTCCCGGTCATGTCTAGTCTCTATGGGCGATGATGCACCCAGAATAGTGCATATCCTGTGTTGGTGCCTTGGTTACCTGCTGTAGGTGAAGAGGGGGGGGTGTATGGACCCATGGACAGATCATGTACCACCACACAACCCACCCTCTGGGGCAGAGAGTGGGAAACAGGATCACCCACTAATAGATCCACAGTCTACCTCCCTGCAATGGCAGCAGCAGTAGAGGGGACCAGCAACCCCTGTCCTGCTGGGGAACAAACAGATCGGTACACATCCATAACGCAATAGCAGACAGACAGCAAACCTGGAAATGCTCAGCTTCCCACCCACCATTATCTGATATTCTCCAGCAGCAAGACTCCAGCCACCGCACCCTGCAAGGTGTTCCAGCAAAACACATACTAGCAGCAGACAATCCGCCAGCTAGTCCATAGTGCATGGTCCTGGAGAAGATGCATGTACCCAGAACAGGAATGTCAGCATACACACCAAGCAGATAAATCAGTGATTGGGCCCCAAAAGGAAACCCATAAAAATAACATGAGAAAAAAACTATAAAGCACTATGGGGGAACCTAGCCATGCCATGGTCACTGCTCAGTCAGGGTGAGAGAGACCTCCCAGCAGGACATGCTATGGCCACCCTGTCCGTGCAGGTGTTGGCCAGGCACTACAATTGCCATTGCCCTATGCCGTGTGAAGATGCATCCAGGCCAGGCCACCCTATCCAGGCTATTCCGACGGTACCTTACTCCTCATTATGCACATTGGCAGGCCAATACTGACAACAGTGCTAGCAGTGTGGGCTGTGGAGGGTGTTGGCAACCACTACACACTGGATAGACAGACACACACTCCCCACACCTATGCCAGAATTGTGCAACTATAGAGGTGTTGGGCAGCCCAGGCCACCACACAAGTCCTGGACACAGTGCAGGCATGGCTACGGTACGCAATACTGTAGGAGTCACTCCCCAGGTTGGTAAACACTGTCAGACACAAGACCTGTAGCACACTCCACAGACATCAGAAAGGTTGCTATGATGCAGCTCACTCAGAAAATTGTACTTAACCTAGGACTTGCTATCTGCCAGTAATCATAGCAACCTCTTTAAAGATGTGTACCATATTCCCAGGTTTAGGGTGGCATTACTAAGGTATGCAAGTGCTAGTATTGGGAGATGCACACAGAGCCCAAAGTCCTGCCTCTCCAGGAGGCTTTGGATAATGGGGCCTGTGGGTGCAGGTGTGTCTGCCCCTGTTGGCTGCTGCTTTACGGCAGAGGTTCCCAACTCCAGTCCTGCGGTGCCAAACACTGTTTGGGTTTTCATGCTGTCCGTCATGAATATGCATGAGATACATCTGCATACCATGGGGGTGGCGCATAGCAATGCAGCACAGGCATCTTTATGAGAGGCAGCATGGAACCGGAATGGTGTTTGGCCCTCCAGGACTGCATTTGGGAGGCTCTGCTCTAGGTAATGTGCATGTTTATGGTGTCTGTGCTCTGTAGGGTAAAATGTAGGTGTTTTGGGCATGTTTACGTCATCTGCAAGAAAGGTTCTGTCTGTATTAGCACGTTATAGTAGTGGGTAAAATATGAGGACTGGGTTGGCGGAAACCACAGCTGTGATTTGAACCTGTTATCACAGAAATGGTGCATTCCCTGGTGACACCATGACTGTTGGTCAGACAGGGCCTGTCAGTTGCAGTGCATGGCATCCACCTACACAGGGCTAGGCCACGGTCTGCTCTGGCCAGCTGCCACTGCCCCCTCCACCACCAGTATCCCGCAGCCACCATGCTGACATGCCCTTCTGCTGGTGGAGCTGGTGGTGCGCAGTCTCAGGCCATCCAGTGTGCAGGTTGGCGGCTGCCTATGGTGCGGGTTCTTGGGTAGGGGTGCCTGCATAGACGTCCACGCTCCCCCCCCAGCCTCTCCTTCCAATGTTCCGTGCCCTTGGGGGTAGCTGTTGGGTACTATCCCCTGTGACACTTTGGGAAACACACTCGTGCCCATGTTGGGCCTTCAGCAGTTGCTGTCTGGCTACTCTGCTGTTTCAGCATTCGTATGGGCCATCTAGGCATCACCCTAATCCGCACTGTGGCCCAGCTCCAACACAGCATGTGCCGCCTGCGGCCCTCTGTATCCCCTTCTCCGGCATCTGTCCAGTTTCCATTCCGACATGCCCGCCCTGATGTTGCAGGACATGTGCACGCCATAGGAACCCTGTCCGATGGTGGGGAAAACCCTGAGCAGCGCTATTTCACTGTGGGCTCATTCACCTTGTATGGGGACGGAGTATAGACCCTTCCACGATTTATATCTGTTCTATGGAGCTTACTCGGGGGGGGAGGGGTTGATGTTTCTCATTGATACCACTATTGGCCAGCTTGGTTATTGTTTTTTTCCAGTTTGTTGGGGTCATTTTCAGTGTTTCTGTGCCCTTTTGTTCTGTGCACATGTATCACACTTATCACTTTCTTTTGGTTTCCCTGCCTGGGCTGTACATCGCTGACACTGAAATGGCTTCTCTCCCCTGTAATGTGCCTTTAACGGCAGGTTTTCATTCGCGTTGGAATTCAGCCCGGAAAATCAGCGCGTTATTGTGAGGGGAGCCTCTCCCCGCCCACTCTCCATCCACTGACCCCTTCTCTCCGCCTTCTCTCCACCTTCTGCGGTGTTTTACCGCACCGCGGGGCATTACGATCATTAGCGCATCATAATGCGTGTTATGTAACGTTAACGATCATAAGCGCAGCATAACGCGCGTTATGTAACGTTAACGATCATAAGCGCAGCATAACGCGCGTTATGCTGCGCTTACGATCGTTAACGTTACATAACGCGCATTATTCACGATTACCGCAGTTTAGTAAACATACCCCTTACTGATATAGAATTGTCCAACCAACACAACATCATGTTTCGAACAACGTTATTTTCAACCCTTTCTGCTTCAGGGTCATATTATAATAATACCAATTGGTTTCTCACGCTCAGAATTCACCATTGGAAACACTAATTCTATATGCTGTAAATGTTTCACTTCTCATTGCGGTGAGGTCTCAGACAAATTTTTAGCACTTTGTCATGAACTGAACACCAGTCCTTACGTAGTGCTTCCTTTGCATCAATGACCTTCTACCCTGACTCTTATTTAAATGACCTGTAAAATAAGAGTCAAGGTAGAAGGTCATTGATGCAAAGGAAGCACTACGTAAGGACTGGTGTTCAGTTCATGACAAAGTGCTAAAAAAAATTTGTCTGAGACCTCACCGCAATGAGAAGTGAAACATTTACAACATATAGAATTAGTGTTTCCATTGGTGAATTCTGAGCGTGAGAAAACAATTGGTATTGTTAGCAATACTCGCTCTGAAACGTGACCAATCTTTATTTGTCAGGGTCATATTATAAGCATCTCAATAACACAAATATTATAACTTATCTGAAATGCAGTGGCTTGTGAGATTTCTTGGTTGCTTGTAATTTCTCCATTCCAAACTTTCAGCAGGCTACTACTCTCAATATGGCCACAGCATTTTTTGACTTCTTGATACCATATACCTGTCAGAGATTTTAGAGAGATATCACCTATGGTATTTTGTTGCACTCCAAAGCCTCATTTAAACTGCCTGGTGCCATCATTTTCAAAAGGAAAATCCAATATTGCTCCGAATAATTTAATTGTGCTGCTCTATCTCCCCTCTTCAAATAGGGGGTAGAAGCTCTATTATTCCATTAGCTTATGGATATGGTTATGGTTATGTTTTCTTTGCTATACCCAGCACTGTATACAATCTATGCCATTTACAATATTTAAAATAATTTTAAAAACAGTTTAAAACAAATTGTGAAAAGGAAGGTGTTGTTAAGTTATTAAGTGCTGTTGAGTCGGTGTCGACTCCTGGCGACCCTCTGGATAGTTGACATAACTTTGTTTGTTCTTCACCAAGCTGCTCATTGTTGATAGAGTGGTATCCATAGCTGCAGTTGTTGTATTGATCCATCTTATTTCTGGCCTTTCTATTTTATTTTATTCAATGATCTCTCTCTTCACATGATATGTCCAAAGAATGAAAGATGAAGTCCTGTCATCTGAACTTCTAAGGAAAGCTTAGGTTTGATCTCCTCCAACACAGTTTGTTCTTTGGGCAGTCCATGATATACACAGTATTCGTCACTAGCACTATAATTCAAAGGCATCAATTTCCTGTCTATCTTTTTCACTGTCCAACTTTTGCATCAATATGACGTTATTCAAAATACCATGGCCTGGACAAATCGAAACTATGTATGGAGAGAGAGACATCTCTGCTCTTGAAAATCATGTCTAAGTCCTTCATAGTCATTCTATCAAGAGCAATAAGTCATTGGATTTCTTGACTTCTAGTCCTTTCTTTATTGATTGTAGATCCAAGTAAGTTAAAGCTGTAAACTATTTCAATTTCTTCTCAATCAATGATGAACTTACGAGGGCAAGATGGTGGACACGCGTTAGCCACTGCCTGTTGGTCTCTGCGTTACATCCTTTTCCTTTTTCTTTGATCTTCTCTGCAATGCCTCGTAAGCAGAAAGCTAAGCTTTGGGACTCACTGAAGAGCGTGGCAGCAGCTAAGGGTACTCTCGATGTTTTCGTGAGGCCCACTGGAGCAGTTCCTCTTCCGGAGCACAGCTCGCTAAGGGGCATTAGAGGTGGAAAGAGGCTTGCTACGCCCCTCTGAGCTTCAGGTTATGCTTAGCCCAGATGTACGGACCCTGTCAGCTCAGCCTGCCGTGAGTCTGGAAGAACTAGAAAAAGGGAATGCTACTTCTGGAGAGAGATCTGCAATTGTGAGTATATACGTCTGGGAATTTTCTGAAAGGACTTCTTTGTATTAAAGCTAATTAAACAGTCAGGGCCTATAGCAGCAGTTTAAGTTTAAATTTAAAACACAGAAGAGAACTTTCTGTTTCATACCCAGCAGAGAGCTTGTAGTTTAAATTTAATAGTCACTCAGGGCTTGGTATCAGCAAAGTACTTTTAGTTTAAATTTAAAACACAGAAGAAACCTTTCTGGTTAAATTTAGAACCCAGCAGAGAGCTTGTAGTTTAAATTTCATAATAAGTCAGAGCCTAGCAGCAGCAAAGAGCTGTAATTTAAATCAAATCAGAATATAACGGCATAAAAGGCAAAATAGGGTCAGTACTCTTGAGCAACAAATAGTCTTCTAGAGACCTTTACAAAGAGGCCTTCTACCTACGGGGCAAGAGACCCGTGAAACGTTTTCAATAGGTGTTAACACCAGGTGGCAGGTCAAAAGGCCATTTTGAAAGACTCCTTCTATCCAAGCAAGGACTGTTAATCACCCAGGAAGTTGGTCACAGCTTACCTCAGCAGCACAGGACAGGGTACTGTGTATCAGTCCTCTTTTAATAAGTGTTATTTCCCTCCCTCCCTCCCCAACACCCAACCACCAATAGGATAATCATAGCTTTATAGGTACTTACACATCTTAAAGGAAAGGAGGGGCTCTCAGGTGAAGCTCGTTATCCAAATCAGTCATACACTAAGGACCTGAGATTAATTAAGCTTCAGGTGAACAAGGTATATTAAACGTATTAGGTACAGTTTTATTAGTATAAATATCCATAGCAACCCTTAGTAAGTAAAGAACTTAAAGATCTAAACACAATCTTAAAACTAAGATTCAGACAGCAGTCCAGCAGCAAGATGGGGGCTTTCCAGTCTTTTGCACTGAGTGTCACATGTATGATTTTCTCCCAGTTGGTGAGAGGTCTTACGTGTGCACTAGGTGCAAAGAGCTCTTTGCTCTCAGGGAACGAGTCCATTCTCTAGAGGCTAGAGTAGCCGACTTGGAAGACATAAGAAAGACAGAGAGGTACATAGACGAGATCTATAGTGATATAGTCCTGAAATCCCACCTCCACTCTGGCAGCATCCCTGCTGCCATGGAGGAGAGAGGTCATGTGACAGGAGAGCATCACCCTGGTGTGGCAGGAAGTGATTCTGTAACTAGGACCTGTCTTCCAGGTGATGTAAAACCCTCTCGCACCGAGAAAGTTTCTCCAGGGCCATGTGCCCATGAGGGAAGGGTTAGGACAGCCGTTATAGTTGGTGATTCAATCATTAGACATGTAGATAGCTGGGTGGCTGGTGGACATGAGGATCACCTGGTAACTTGTCTGCCTGGTGCAAATGTAGCGGACCTCACGCGCCACCTAGATAAGGTCTTAGATAGCGCTGGGGAGGAGTCTGCTGTCTTGGTACATGTTGGTACCAATGACATAGGAAAATGTGGTAGGGAGGTTCTGGATGCTAAATTTAGGCTTTTAGGTAGGAAGTTGAATTCCAGAACTTCCAGGGTAGCATTCTCCGAAATGCTCCCTGTTCCACGCGCAGGACCCAAAAGGTAGGCAGAGCTCCAGAGTCTCAATGAGTGGATGAGACAATGGTGCAGAGATGAGGGGTTTGGATTTGATAGGAACTGGGGAACATTCTGGGGAAAGGAGGGGCTCTTCCGAAGGGATGGGCTACACCTTAACCGGGATGGAACCAGGCTGCTGGCATTAACCTTTAAAAAGGAGATAGAGCAGCTTTTACACTAGATAATAGGGGAAAGCTGACAGTCACCCAAGAGCGCATGGTTCAGAAGAATGTATCCTTGAAGGATCCTACCAAAAGCAGAGAGGTTCCAAAAAAGAGTAAAATAGCCCAAATGCCCTCGAGTATGGAACAGACAGAGCTTAAAGATCCCAAATTGCCCATGTCTACCAATAGCTAGATTAATATGAATAAAATACAGTCTCTAAAATGATAGAGCTGATCAAATTGGTGGAGAGGTTGCGCTCTATGTTAGAAAGGGCATTGAGTCAGAAAAGATTAAAGTTTTGCAGGAAACAAAATTTGCTGTAGAATCTCTATGGATTGAAATTCCAGGTAAAAAGGGGAAGGCGATGGCAGTGGAAGTGTACTATTGACCGCCTGGCCAGAATGAACAAATAGATGATGAAATGCTCAAAAAAATCAAGGAAGCTAACAAACGTTACAGCACAGTAATAATAATGGGTGATTTCAATTACCCCGGTATCGACTGGGTCTGTGTCACGGCAGGACATGCTAGGGAGATAAAGTTCCTAGATGAAATAAATGACTGCTTCTTGGAGCAGCTGGTTCATGAACTGACCAGGTGAAAACATGCTGTTCAACACACAGAACCAACAAGAAAAACAGCAACAGCCACACCGTGGAAAGACATTCTCAGCTTGGGTTTAGGCCACCTATTGATTGTATAATAAAGGTATTGTGTGTGAACCTGCCACTCTTTTGTTTTTGGTTCTGTTCTGCTGAGTGTGGCTGTTGCTGTTTTTCTTGTTGGTTCTGTGCGGAACAGAGACAGATGTAGCCCTAACACTAGATAGAGCACTCAGGAAAGGCAATGAACAGGTGAGTGAAGGAGGGAGAAGTGGGAGCTGCAGGACCTGCCATATCTGCGGGCATCCCATGTGCCTGCCAGTACCGATGACAAACATGGTGGGGCAGCTGTACCACAGCACAGGGTGTTGGCAATGAAAAGTGCCAGAAAAACAGTTGGTGGCAGACAATGGGAATACATGTCCCCCAGTGGAGGCAGAGATGGCAGGCTAGTTACAATGATGGGTGGACAGAGGAGTGGTGGTGCCATGAAGATCAGGCACAGGTGAGGCAAGCATGAAGAGGCGCAATGCAGGAAAGTGTATGACATGGGGTGGCAGCCTGCACTGGCAGACAGGACTCTACACAACTGACAGACGCAGATAGACGGACCGAGGGAATGTTGGCAATTGTGGCGAGGGTATTATGTGCTGGAAGCACAGATCTGCAAAAATATGACCTCTACAGGCATGCACACTATATGAGTAGGACAGGCATGAGAGGGAGGAACAATGAGGAACTGAACCCATGAACACTGCCAAGAATGGCATTGTATTAACCAGTAGGCTATACCCCCATGTTGTATGTCCCAGCAATGTCTGGGTACAGAAAGACTGCAGGTCACCGCACAAATTGTCTGCTCTGAGTACCAGGATAGGGTAACCCCACCAGTACCCATGATGCAATGCACATGCTGAATAGCTGTCTATAGCTGATCACCAAATGGGGTCTGCACCTCTCCGGTCCCCCAGCTTGGAAAGACGAACTGACAGTGCGTGATACTGGCATGGAGTAGCTACAGACCATGCCATTGTGCAGGTTCTGTGTTCACCCTGAGCGATAGAATGCCCAGCACTAGGTCCGCAGTACATGTGCTACTAGAGATAGGTCCTGCTGTACATCCCTATCACTACCAGTGTGTGACAGATGTTCCATGCAGTGCAGCCGAAGGTAATTTGGTGTCCATCTGTATTCTGCAGTCACATGTGGCTCTGTGGGACCAGACACCAGCCAGATTAGTGTGTACCCCGTGTGAGGGTCTGGCTGACATGGGCAGCTGTTATCAGGGCAGAGGGGGTTCCTAGAATTGCATGAGGTGGGTGTAGCAGTGACTTTATAGGTCACAGTGGTATACACTGCATACCCCAAAGGGCCCATATCACCGTTTTGTAGGTAAAGAACAGTTCCCCCGCCACAGGGAAGCAACCTCCATCCTGTTTGTATGAGACAGCCCGCCACGGTTGGTGGGCCAGAGCCATATCTATGACTGGGACAGTGGCAGACCAGCAGCAACGCTGGGGTTAGGTCTGGAAACCCCAAGTGCCTCCCACCACTGTCTGCCAGTCATCAGCAGACAGCACAGTCAGACTGTATTTTAAAGGTGTTCCAACCATGCACAGTCTAACTGCAGACAGTCCACCAGGAACTATGTGCAGCAAGCAGGCATCTCAGTGATTAGGCCCACAGCACTGGGGAACACAAATATATTACTAGAAACAAATAGTGTAAAGCGCTATGTGGGAACCTAGACCTGCCATGGTCACTGCTCGTTCAGAGTGTGTGCCCTCCCAGCATGCCATGCTGTGGCCACCCTGTCCATGCAGGTGGTGGTCAGGCACTACAGTGTCCTAGCCATTGCCCCACACCCTGTTTTTGATGCATCCTGGCCAATCTGCCCTGTCCGGGCCATACCCAGAATACCTTGCTCCTCATTATGCATCTTATCAGGCTAACGCTGGTAACAGTGGGACATTTTGGGCCCAGTGAAGTGTGGGCAGCAACAGAACAATGGATAGACATACAAACACGCTCACTCCTTTTGCAGCATTATACAAAGATAGGGATGGTTGGCAGCCCTGCCAGCCACACTAGTCCTGAGCACAGTGCCAACATTGCTAAACTGTGCAGGGGGTAGTAGTAGTGCTCTGGTAATAACATCATCCCACTGCTGGGGCCAACAGCCTGCCGCTCCATGCATCATTGGATTGTGGAGCCTGTGTGAGTGGGTGTTTGTACCCCTGTTCGCCGCTGCTTTGGGCTTTGCACATGTTGCTGTTGTATCTGCATTGTAGGGTAAAATATAGGGACATGCTCTGCTGGAACCACAGCTGGGACTTGAACCTGTGACCCTCTGCTCCTGGACACACTGGCTGGATGTTCTGCACCACACTGATGCCATAGATGCATGGTAGTCCCTGGGGCTACCTGCACTTTTCCTCAGCCAGACCTTTTATGTTGCACTGCACACCACGTACTGCTACAGAGCATGGTCTAGGTCCACTGCAGGGAGGTGGCACTGCCCCCTCCAGTACAGGCACATGTCCCCCTACCAAGCTGATGTGGCCATTTGCTGTCGGTACTGGTAGTGCGCAGTCCCAAGCCATCCACTGTGTAGGTAGGCGCCCACCTAGGGAGCGGGTTCCGGGGTGGGGGGGCATACATGGACATCCTCACATCCCCCCCATCACTGCCTACCACTATTATGTCCCCTCCACATGGGGGCGGGATGGCTGGGGAGATGTAAGGTCTGTGCCCTAGCGACTATTAGCTAGGGTGGACCAGGTAGATATTGGTGGATTGTGTTTGGCCTTGGTTAACTGCTGTCTTGCTGATCTCCGGTGTCTATGTTCCTATGTGCCACCTAGGTGCCCGCCTGGTCCACCCTGTGCCCCACTGCCCATGCTACATGTCCTGCCTGCGGCCCCCTATGTCCCATTTGCACCATCGCCATAGTGGCCATTCATACTTTGGCACTATGGTATTGCTGTACATGGAGCACTACTATCACAGATTTTGGGCTCCCTGCCTGGGCTGTACATTGCTGACACGAAAATGTTTCTCTCTCCTGCATATGTGCATCTAACGGCAGGTTTTCAATCGCGGTTGGATTCAACTCTTCAGATCAGCGCGTTAGTGTGAATGGAGCATCTCCCCGCCCACACTCCGCCCATTGACCCCTTCTCTTTGCCCTCTCTCCACCTTCTGCGGTGTTTACCGCGCCGCAGAACGTGAACGATCGTTAAGTAACGTTAATGCGCGTTACGAGACGTTAACAATCGTTAACGTCTCATAATGTGCATTAACGTTACTTAACGATTGTTAACGTTACATAACGCGCATTATGTAAAGTTACCGCAGTTTAGTAAACATACCCCTTTGTCTTCTTAACCTTAAGGTGCACACCCATTTTAAGACTGTATTCCTTGATCCTGAGAAGCAAATGGTTCAAATCATCTTCATTTTCAGCCAGCAATGTGGTATCATCAGCATAGAGAAGGTTGTTGATGAGTCTTGCACCAATCTTCACACTTCAGTTGTCTTCATACAGTCCTGCTTCGCTGATGATTTGTTCTGCATATAAATTAAAAAGGTAGGGGGAAAGTATGCAACCTTGTCATACACCTTTGCTGATTTTAAACCATTCTGTTTCTCCTAGTTCCGTCTGAACTGTTGCTTCTTGATCAATGTAAAGGTTGTGCAAGAGAACAATCAGGTGTTCTGTTATACCCATGCTTCTCAATGTGGTCCAGAGTTTCTCATGGTTTACACAATCAATATCCTTGCTAATATTATAATAGAAAAGCATAAGCAAGTAGATAAAAGAGAGGAGAGGTGGGGAAAAGGAGGTTGGGGAAAAGGGGCATGTTAGTGGACATGCTGTTATCCATACCGTTCCCAAACAATATCCTTAAAAAACAGTGGGGTTGGGGGGGCGGAGCCCGATGTCCAGCGGGATGGTCGCATAACGCTGAGGCTCCCGAGAGGCCTACCCAGAATCCTGAATTAACACCGGACAAACTTGAATTTCTGCTCTGATCTTGCCGGGGCACATTGGTGAGATGGCGGGGACCAAACCCACGCGCCTGGAATTTGGCTCTCCAGCGGCTTCTCACGGTAAACGCTCCAAAACTGAACCCCCGTCCCCGCAGAAGGGGCTGGCTTTGCGCGAGGGCCCCGAAATGCAGCAGGAAATCCTCGCAGAAATTAGAGGGCTTAAGGACCTCGTGCAGTCAAACGGTGAAGCACTTCGAGCGCTGAGGGAAGATCTTGGTGTACTGCAAGGCAGGCTAGAGGGGCTCTCTTCGCGTCAGGACAAAATGGAGAGTATATTAGACTCCCATGCGGTCCGGCTGTCCAAACTTGACAAAGTTGAATGTCAGGTGCGGGCCTTGCAGAAAGAAGTGGAAGATGGCAACAATAGAGCGCGCCGCAACAACCTACGACTCGTGGGCATACCGGAGGGAGCGGAATTGGGAGATATGAAGGAGTTTTTAAGTAAAATCCTCCCTTCCCTGCTCCAAACCACCTTTACTAAAGAATTGGAGATCGATCGCGCTCATCGTGTACCCACAAACATAACGCTCAACAGGAAGACCCCGCGGCCTATCATCTTTCGACTTTTGAGATATCAACATGTGGAACAAATTCTCAGTGCCTCCCGGGCAAAGGGCCATATGGAGTTTGAGAGCCACAAGGTCTCCTTCTATCCTGACTTGGCTAAACCCACGGTCGACCGCCGAAAGCGCTTTCTGGAATTTCGGCCGAGGCTTCAACAACTACAAGCACGCTATGGCCTGATGTACCCGGCCAAGCTCCGAGTCACGCTTCACAATCAGACAAGAACATTTGAGGACCCTGATCTACTAGCGGAGTTTTTGGACTCTAAAGAAGCCGACTTGATGCGCTGATTTTCAGAATATTCCTGCCAGTACTCTCATATCCGCTGTGCCTGCCATTTTGGATTTACCGCGGCTCAGCGAAGAGTCTGTCGAGGGAGGTCTGTCGCCTTATTTTGAAGATATCTGGGACCCGACTCCATCTACCCATAGTTGCCTCGACGAGTATCAGAGACAGTGTTTCTTATGGACTCTGGTGTTTCTTTTCTTTTATTATGTCTTTATCTTCCTCTCTAGGGCCTCCTCCCGCAGACATCTGGTCGCCATATTCATTGGGGGTTTTGCTTCTTCTCTAAGTTACTTTGGTGCATACTTTTCAATATGGGTGTATTGGCCAGCATACTTGGTGCTTATGTCATTATTGTACAGATTCTGATTATGTTGTAAGTTTTCAAGCGCTCTTACCTAAAATGTCTAGTATCGACTGATGGCACCATGTAAGATTTTTTCATTGAACGTACAAGGAATCAATAATCCGATAAAACGGAGGAAACTCCTAAGCTATCTAAGTCATGAGGCTGCGGACCTGATTTTCCTCCAAGAAACACATTTCAATTCGAAGGAAACTTTCCACCTCAATATTAAACCTTACATGGTGGCCGCCTACTCCCCAGCTGTTTCTAGGAAATGTGGGGTTGCTATATTGGATAGGCAATCTCTGCATGCTACTATTGCTGCGACTTGCTTAGACACAGCGGGTAGATGGCCCAGAGTTCACCTCAAGATGGGTAACTTTAAAATTACATGTATATGCCTTCAGGCTCCTAATCTGGATGACCCTGCCCTGTTGCTATTACTGCTCAGGCTGCGCAGGCCTCTGCTAATTCTTCATTGATAGTGGGGGGGATTTCAATTCAGTTCTTGATCCTCTGATTGACAAATAGTCGCCCAGGACAAGTGGTCCCCCCAAGAGTCATTTCGCGCTTACTTCTATGATCAAAGATATTGTTCTAGTCGATCTACGGAGGCTACTACACCCCAATGAGCTAGACTTTACCTTCTTCTCTTCCCCTCACAAATCCCAGTTTCGCATAGATTTCTTTCTAATATCAACACTGTTAGTTCCCCAGGTGGACGCTGCAAAGATTCACTCCCAGCATACTTCAGATCATGCTGCTATTTCTTTTCACTACCATACTACTGCACTTCAAGGGAATCCGGGGGCCTGGTTCTTTGATAGAGCCCTATTAACTCAGCCAGAGTTTCGGTTTGAAATTCGAGCAGCCATGTATGATTACTTCCAGACCCTGGTACTCCAGGGGGATCAGGACACCCCAACAGCTCTTTTCTGCAGCTCGTTGGAAAACCTTTTCTGATCTATACAGGGGATTTGCGTTACTAGCAAAACATTATTTTCAATTGATGCAGCTTACATGCTGCCTCAAAAGTGCTCCAATCATGCCGCCCTCTGTCCCTACTAAGGATGGGCTATTAGAACTAATTCACTCTATTAGTAGTACACATGGGGTAGCCTCTAACTTTTATAAACTATTATGTCAGGGTACAGATACTGCCACTTGTAGAATCCAACAAGCCTGGGCTTGCTAACCGCAAACCACTTTAACCCCTGTGCATTGGAGCGTTTTCTGGAGCAAAACAATGCGGGTTTCCCGATCTGCTTTAGCTATCCAAACTCAACTCTCGTCTTTTTGCACATAGATGTTCTTATATTCCAGGAAAATAGTCAAATGGAACACAACTGCCAGGGGCCTGTGGAGGTCTTGCCATACTGATTTGGGAACTCTCGTTCATGTTCTTGTAATGTCCTTAACTACAGGTTTACTGGGGGCGGGTCTGGGGTCGTATTTCCTTTATCTTGCACCTTCATGAGCCTCTTTCTTGGATGACTGTGGGACTCCGCTCAGTGGCGGGGGTCCCCTCTCTTCCTAAGAAGGGTTGCTTTCCCCTGATTTCATGCTGGGTATAGCCATATGATTGATTACGGGGACTTGGAGGGATAGCTCTCGACTTGCTGTCAATGAATAGTGGAACCTTGTCTGCTTATATAGTAAATATGAGCAGATATCTCGGAGAGCTATTTTCCATACCCAATTTCATTCTTGCTTGTCTAAATGGCAGATGCTTAATGATCATGTACCATCTGCTCATTGCTTCGACATGTCTGTTTAATGTACACTCATCATGTTTCAGATCGCTGTAAGGTTTTGTAACATAATAATGTTTCAGATCGCTGTAAGGTTTTGTAACACAATAATGTCAGTACACGCCCGCTTCGAGAATGTTTTAGTTTTCTAGAGAAGAAGCAGGGGGGAGGGGGGTGGTGGGGGTTTGCTTTGGTGTATGTATCACATTACATGTATGTATTTGTCTCTTAGTTGTATGTCTTCCTTTCCTTTGTTGTTGCAAAACGAAAATAAAGAATTTAAAAAAAAAAAAAAAAACCAGTGGGGTTAAGGTTAAAGACAGAATCAAACAGGAAGGTCTTTAGAACCTTCTTAAAGCTATCTTCTAGGCAGATGACAGCGTGTAAGCCATTCCAGAGGGCAGGCACTGCTGCAAAAAAAGTCATTTTCCTCATACTGTCATATTTGACAGTCGGGGGTGAGGGTGGGAGGGGGTGTAATCTTTGTCCTTAGATAGATCTTAATGGTCTGTTTACTAAACGTTGGTAGCGGACTCCGTGCGATATCGGAGACGCGGCCCCATTGATTTCAATGGGGCTGCGGCTCCAATATCGCACTGAATCCGCTACCGCTGTTTAGTAAACAGACCCCTTAATGTTCTAGCTGGGGCATGCAGGGTGATAAGTGTAGAAAGATAATCAGGGAAGTGCTTTATGAACTGATGACCTCCCTGATCCCCTTGTGTGACCCTGTCTTCCCTCTCTCCCTCCTCCCTTTTGTCCTGTCGTATGAATCTGTTAGGTTTGCTTTCCTATCCGCCATTGTAATTTATTTTTCTTCTTTCTTTGCATTATGGTATTTCTTTGATTTGAACTCTGTGAACCGCTATGATGTTTTTCATTTAGCGGTATATTAAGCTAATAAACATAAACATAGTACCTTGAACTGGATTTTTTTTTTTTTTTTTGCTGTATTTATATCCCGCTTTTCACCAGGTCAAGGCAGTCATTTGGGGGATACATTTAACATGAGGGGATATGAGACACAAATGCTAATACTTACAGGGAACATGGGCAATGGAGGGTTAAGTGGCTTGCCCAAGACCACAAGGAATGCCTATAGGACTAGAAATCCCAGTCCCTCCGCCTGAGATTGCTGTCCCCAGGTGGGACTTGAACCCCTGGCCCTCCAGCCTGAAGTACCTTGTCCTAACCACTAGACCACTCCTCCTGGATGCGGGTGTTAATAGGCAACCAGTGATAATGAATAAGAAGGGGGGTGACATGATCTATTTTTGAGCTTGTTTGAGAAAATGATGCTTCTTAAGCAGTCAGTGCTTACTATCACTGCACTGTGATCCTGAGTATGCAGTCTAGAATGATGTTCTTGTAACCCACTTTTCATCGGGCATTTGTCTGGCCTATATAACATATGGAAAGGACACATTAAAGCAATAACAAAAGATAAACATGTTGTCTTAAACTGTATCTTGCTTTAAGACTAACATGCATCTGGGGAATATTCCAAAATTACTCTCTCAATGGTCTGTTCACAGAAATCACAATTCTGACATCCACAGTGACCCTTTATTTATGATTCCAATTCCTGTGAGCTTAGCCAAGTAATAGACCTAACCACTCAATCAGATTTATTTCTTCCATGCTTATAAGCAATAATCCAATGTTCCTGAAAACAGGCTTGGATTTCATGTGTATTCCGGTACTTATATATTTTAGCTGCTACTCTTGCTTCTCTCACTGAATATAGCAATGATGTTTTATGAGGTTGAGTCAATGCTGACTCCTGGCAACCCTGCAGCCCCTGGCAAATGTGACTAAAAGTAGAATTCCAGACCTTTCTTCTGAGGCAACGGAGGGTAAGGTGACTTGCCCAAATCCACAAGAAGTGCCTGTGGGAATCGAGCTCTGGTATTTTAGTCATTAGGATACCACTCCAACCACTAGATTGTATTACCTGAATATGGCAATACATGGACTAATTTTGATATATTCTTCTTGGCTTGCTAATCGAGAAATAGCTGTTACTGGGAATATAGAGCTCTTAGATACACTTTAATTAATGTATTAGGATATCCCATTGTTGAAATCTTAGGGGTATGTTTACTAAGCAGTCTTAGGGGTATGTTTACTAAACCGTCTTAAAGTGCGCTCTGTGACGTTATCACGCGATAAGGTACCTTATCGCGTGATAATGGCGCTTTTTAAGGCGCACAGGTACCTTATCGCGTGATAACATGCGCAGCGGCGCAAACGAGCGCTGAAGGCGGGGAAAGGCTCTCGGAGGGCGGAGGAAGGCACCCCAGGGGTGGAGAGAAGGGGTCAATGGGTGGAGAGTGGGAGGGGAGAGGCTCCAGGCACACTAACGCTGTGAAATCCGAGGCTGAAAACTAACGCCAGTGAAAACCTGGCATTAGAGCTGATTTAAAGGGAAGAGAAACCATTTCTGTCAGCAATGTACAGCAAAATCAGGGAAACCTACAAAAAAGTGATAAGTGTGATACATGTGCATGGAAGAAAAGTGCAAATAAACATTGAAAATGACCCCAACAAATATAACAAAAACATAACCAAGCTTTGCAATAGTGATATGCATGGGAAACATCGAAAAACACTCCCAATAAAGCTCCAAAAAAAGGATATGAATTTTGGAAGGGTCCACGCTCCATCCCCATACAAGGTGAATGATCCCACAGTGAAATAGCACTGATCAGGGTTTCCCTGTCCATTGGACAGGTTTCCTATGGCGTGCACATGTTCCACAACAGCAGGGCGGGCATGTCGGAATGGGCAACTGGACAGATGCTGGGAAAGGGGACACAGAGGGCTGCAGACAGCACATGCTGTGCTGCAGCTGGGCCACAGTGCAGACTAGGGTGATGCCTAGGTGGCCCATAGGAATTCTGAAACAGTAGAGCAGCCAGACAGCAACTGATGAGGGCCCAGCATGGGCATGAGTGTGCTTCCCACAGTGTCACAGGGGATAGTACCCAACAGGTACTGTGGGACCTGGCACTGCAGTACCCCCAAGGGCAGAGAACATTGGCAGGTGGTGCTGGGGGGAAGTGTGGACAGATATGAAGGCACCCCTACCCCAGAACCTGCACCATACGCATCCACCTACCCGCACAATGGATGGCCTGAGACTGCGCTCCACCAGCAGCACCAGCAGACAGGCATGTCAGCAGGGTGGCAGAGAGGTACTGGTGGTGGAGGGGGCAGTGGCAGCTGCCCAGAGCAGACCGTGGCCTAGCCCTGTGTAGGTGGGTGCCATGCACTGCAACAGACAGGCCCTGTCTGACGAACAGTCATGGTATCCCCAGGAAATGCACAGTCTCTGTGGCAACGCGGTGGTGCAGTTCACGCAGCCAGTGTGTGCAGGAGCAGAAGGTCACAGGTTCAAGTCCCAGCTGTTGTTCCTGCCAACCCAGCCCCCATATTTTACCCACTACTACAACATGCTAATACAGACAGAACCTGTAGTGCAGATGATGTAGACATGTCCAAAACACCTACATTTGACCCTACAGAGCACAGACACCATAAACATGCACATTACCTAGAGCAGAGTCTGCCAAATGCAGCCCTGGAGGGCCAAACACCATTCAGGTTCCATGCTGCCTCTAATAAATGTGGCTGTGCTGCATTGCTATGCACTGCCCCCATGGTATGCAGATGTATCTCATGCATATTCATTAGGGACAGCATGAAATCCCGAACAGTGTTTGGCCCTCCAGGACTGGAGTTGGGAACCTCTGCCCTAGAGCAGCGGCCAACAGGGGCAGACACACCTGCACCCACATGCTCCATTATCCCAAGCCTCCAGGAGAAGCAGGATGTTGGGCCCTGCGTGCATCTTCCCATACTAGCATTTGCATACCTTAGCAATGCCACCCTAAACATGGGAAAACTGTACACAGCTATCAAAAGGTTGCTATGCAATTCCTACATTAAGCACAACTGGCTGATTGAGCTGCATCGTAGCAACCTTTATGATGTCTGTGGAGTGTGCCCCAGGTATGGTGTCTGACAGAGTGACCCCAACAGTATTGCGTACCATAGCCATGCCTGCACTGTGCCCAGGACTGGTGTGGTGACTAGGGCTCCCAAACACCTCTATAGTTGCACAATGCTGGCATAGGTGTGTGGAGTGTGTGTCTGTCTATCCAGTGTGTGGTGACTGCCAACACCCTCCACAGCCCACACTGCTAACACTGTTGCCAGTATTGGCCTACCAATTTGCATAATGAGGAGCAAGGTACTGTGAGAATAGCCTGGATAGGGTGGCCTGGCCTGTCTGCATCTGCACAGAGCATAGGGCAATGGCTCGGACATTGTAGTGCCCGGTACCACCTGCACGGACAGCATGGCCACAGCATGTCCTGCTGGGAGGTCACTCTCACCCTGACTGAGCAGTGACCACGGCATGACTAGGTTCCCCCATAGTGCTATATAGTTTTTCATGTGATGTTTATGGGTACTTTTTGGGGCCCAATCACTGACTTAACTGCTTGGTGTATATGCTGACATCATAGTTCTGGGTGTGTGTATCTTCTCCAGGAACATCCACTATGGACTAGCTAGCAGACTGTCTGCAACTAGTATGTCTTGCTAGAACACCTTGCAGAGTGCAGTGGCTGGAGGCTTGTTGCAGGAGAATATAAGATAGTGGTGTGGTGCAGCTGAGCATTTCCAGGCCTAATGTCTGTCTGCTATTGCTCTATGGATGTGTACAGAGCTGCATTGGCTGCCCTGTAGGGTATCTATTGCCCAGCAGGACTGGGGTTCATGGTCCCCTCTACTACCTCCATTGCAGGGAGGTAGAATGTGGATCTGTTGGTGGGAGACCCTGTTTCCCACTCTCAACCCCAGAGGGTGGGTTGGGTGGTGGTACATAATCTGCCAATGGGTTCATATAGGGCTAAACCTGACTGAGAAATACAAATGTATCCATGGTATGTCTGCAACAGCTACCTATCTCACACACTAGCACTGCTGGGGATCTGAAGCATGGCCTATTTCTGCCATGGAAGGTACTGTGGACCTGGTGCTGGGCGCCCCACCTCACCCTCAGTGTGAGCACAGTACCCGCACAATGTGACAGTCTTTAGCTACTCTGTGCCAGTAACAGACACGGTCAGTTCCCACTACCAGGCCGAGGTGCTGTGGGGGTGCATACCCCATCTTGTGATCATCTGTCGACTGCTGATTTGCATGTGCAGTGCATCATGGGTATGGGTGGGTTAACCCTATCCTGGTGATCACAGCAGACTGTTTGTGTGGTGATGTGCAGTCCTTCTGCAGCCAGCCAGGGTTTTGTTAGCAGCTGTAGCCCAATGGTTGCTTCACTGCCTGTGGAGCCAGAGGTCATGGGTTCAAACCACAGTGGGGTTATTTGATAGGGCTGTCCAAAGCATTTTCTATTTTTAATGTACATTAGTGCTGCCAGCAAAAACACCCTCAGAGTACTGTAACCATAAGGTGCCTCAGAAGGCGCTTTATAGGGTGCCTTATAAGGTGCCCTATAGGGTGCCCAATAAAGCGCCTTCTGAGGCACCTTATGGTTACCGTCCATATAAGGTGCCTTATAAGGTGTCCTATGGAGCGCCTTATAGGCTGCCCTATAGGGGACATTATAGGGTGCCGTGGCAGACAGTGCACTTTATTATGTGCCCTATGGAGTGCCTTATAGGGTGCCTTATGCGGCACCTTAGGTTACGGCACGTGAGGGTGTGTTTGCTGGCAGCAATAATTAAAATACCTCACAAAACAATACTTACATGTCAAAGCTGATGTCTCAGCCAGCCTTATGCATTAGGCACACTGGGGGATTAAACTCATGACCCCTGTATCAACAGTCAGTGTATTAACCATTGTGCTACACCTCTGTTTCTATGTATGTATGTCTGGGCACCTACTTAAGATTATCGCGTGTTAACGCGCTTAGCGGCGCTTCGCCCGATAATGTGCGCAGCAGCACGCGTTATCGCGCAATAATCCCATTTTGCTACTTTAAGACTGAAACGCCCACTCCTTTTATGGCAGCCTGCACACTATTGCCGGGCGCATGTTAAGACGGTTTGCAGCGGGCGTTAATGTGCAGGATGCCATATAAGGAGTGGGAGTGTCGGTCTTAACGTAGAATTTCTGGTTACCGTGCGATAAAGGGGGCCATGGCACGTCAATGCACATTATCCTGAAGTAGGCTTGCTGACCAACAAACACATTAAGAGAGGGGTAGTACAATGGTTAATACATGGACTGCTGAACCAGGGGTCATGCGTTTGATACCCCAGTGGGGTTAATGAGCAAGGCTGACTGAGGCATTACCCTTTACTATAAAGCAGTGCTGCTAGAGGCATTTTCCTTTTTACTTTAAAGCAGTGCTGCCAGCAAAAACACCCTCACAGTGCTGTAATCTTCATGTGCAGTGCATCATGGGTGCGAGTGGATTAACCCTATCCTGGTAACCACAGCAGACAGTTTGTATGGTGACCTGCAGTCCTTCTGTAGCCAGCCAGGGGTTTGTTCAGAGCTGTAACCCACTGGTTACTTCACTGCCTGTAAAGCCAAAGGTTGTGGGTTTGATCCTACAGTGGGGTTATTTATTGGAGCTGTCTGGGGCAGTTCCTTTTTTTAATTTAAATTAGTACTGCCAGCAAAAACACTCTCACAGTGCTGTAATCCTCAGGTGCCCCATAAGGCACCGTAAGGTTATAGCACTGTGAGGGTGTTTTTGCTGGCAGTACTAATTTAGATTAAAAAAAGAAACTGCCCCAGACAGCCCTAATAAATAACCCCCCTATGGGATCAAACCCACATCCTCTGGCTCCACAGGTAGTAAAGCAACCAGTAAGCTACAGCTCTACTGCTACAAGTGAACCTCTGGCTGGCCACAGAAGGACTGCAGGTCACCACACAAACTGTCTGCTGTTGTTACCAGGATAGAGTTAAGCCACTCATACCCATGATGCACTGCATATGCAAAGCAGCAGTCTACAGATGAGCACAAGATGGGGTTTGCACCCCCACAGCACCTAGGCCTGGTAGGGGGTACTGACTGTGCGCGTTACTGGCACAGAGTAGCTACAGACCAAACATTGTGCGGGTACTGTGCTCACCCTGAGGGTGAGGTGGGGCGCCCAGCACCAGGTCCACAGCACCTGCGTTCCATGAGATAGGCTATGCTGCAAGTCCACATTAGTGCCAGTGTGTGATAGGTAGTTCTTTCAGACACCCCTACGATACACCTGTGCCCATATGTATATCCCAGTCACGTCTAGCCCTTGTGGACTATAATGCACCAGAATAGTGCATATTCTCTGTGGGTGCCATGGCCACATGATTCAAGGAGGGGGAGGTGTTGGTGTTTGGACCCATAGGCAGATTATGTAGTACCACCGAACTTGCTCTCTGGGGATCAGGGTGGGAGACAGGATTTCCCCCTAACAGATCCACATTCTACAGCCCTGCCATGGTGGCAGTAGAGGGGGACCAACAGCCCCAGACCTGCTGGGAAACAGATGCACTACAGGGCAGTCAGTGCAGATCAGTAGCATTCCATAAGGCAATAGTAGACAGACAGTAGGCCTGGAAATGCTCAGCTGCCCCCCCCCCCACCACTGTCTGCCATTCTCCAGCCATACATATACTAATTGCAGACAGTCTGCTAGCTAGTCCACAGTGCATCATCCTGGAGGGGATGTGAGCACACCCACCAAGCAGATAAATCAGTGATTGGGCCCCCAAAAGAAGAACCCATATATATATCACTTGAGAGAAATACTATGTAGCACTATGGGGGAACCTAGCCAAGCCATGGTCACTGCTCAGTCAGGGTGAGAGTGAACTCCCAGCAGGACATGCTGTAGCCACCCTGTCTGTGCAGATGGTGGCCGGGCACTACAATGTCCCAGCCAGTGCCCTATGCCCTGTGCAGATGCTTCCTGCCCAGGCCGCCCTGTCCGGGCTTTACCCACAGTACCTTGCTCCTCATTATGCACATTGGCAGGCCAATACTGGCAACAGTGCTAGCAGTGTGAGCTGAGGAGAATCCCCCCCTAACAGATCCAGAAGAGCTCTAGCGGTCAATAACCTAATAGTCCCAAAAGCAATAACCAAGAGCACCCAGGCAACAGTGAAAAGGGCCTTCGAGTTCTTTGCCCTGAAATGCTGGAACACCCTCCCGCCCAGCATCAGAGCAATCACCGATCTAGCCCAGTTTAGGAAGGCTCTGAAACATTACCTTTTCCTCTTACATTACCCTGATGACAGCACCACAAGTGCCTCACCATCTAGCCTCTTCATCTACCCTGATGACTGCACCATAAGTGCCCCATCACCTAGCTAACCAAGCCAATACAAATGGTCATATAGTTTACAATTGTACAGATGTAGTTACCCAAGTTTCGTCCCAAGTTCGTGTACCTGTTAAATGTAAATGCAGACTAACTTGTTTGAAATGTGTAAGTAAAGATTCATGTAAACCGCACTGATGGGGAATAGCGCGGTATATAAGAGAATGTAAATAAATAAATAAATGAATAAATCTTTACAAGTATTAATCTATTCCAAACATTCCTGCATTTTTTTTTCATATGAATCAGTCCAAATGATCAATAGATCATCCCAGAATCTTTTCCATAAAAATATATATTGCATCCAGACAGAAGTATAAATAAACCATTCCTCAAAATCGGATACAAATAAGGTATGCAGATGGAGCAACCATAACCCCCATTGCTATTTCACAAATCAGATAGCAAAAACCATTATTATACTAAAAATAGTTTTTAACCAATACCATTTATAGAAGCTTCATGACATGAGCACCAATTCCTAATTCAAAGCTGATATAATCTGTAATGCTTTATATTGATTAATGTTGGATAAAGAGAATTTATATCCAAAGTTTACCAAACTTGATCTGGTAAAATCTGTAACTGATGATAAGATCTTCAAAAATGAATTGAATCCTTCAAAAATGATTTAACCTTTTTTACCATTAAACTTTAGAAACTGTCCACAAAAATAGAAAGAGATTCTAACACTGATCCCGTACTTGATACATAAATCTTCAATCAATCCCTGAGACGATTGATAATATCTTGGAAACCATGTAAAATATTGGAATCCTAGGGCAAGGTTGAGTAAGATCCTGTTTTTCCTTATTTGTTAAGAAATCAGATTGAATATCTGATCTGACCCAAGATCCCTTCAGTAGGTTCTCTTTCTAAGTTCTTATAGCATTTTTCATTCCATAACTGATTCATAATTTCTATAAGGTATTGGTTCTTAGTTTGTAGACTATTGCCCCAACTTTGTCTGCTCTTCTAATCATTTGATCAGAATCTGTCAATGACCTAAAAAACTCACACTGTCAACTTGTTAAATAAAGGGGATATAAAGGTATCTTCTTCTCCACACCCTGGATGTTTGCCTGAGAAAACAAACACTTTTCAGATGTTTATTCATGCCTTAGATATCCAGGACATGATAAGATCGAATGATGGTATCCACATTTTTGGGAATACCCCAGCCACGCCTACACACACCCTGTTCTGACCTGGACAACCTCATGCTTGGGATGTCCACACAACCAGCTTCTAAAATGGCTCGGGGGGGGGGGGGATTTCTACTTTGGGTGTCTGTATGCCCATTTGCAGACACACCAAGCATGAACAGGGCTTCTAAAATAACCCCCTTAAAGAGCAATTCTTCTTTCAAAAGGTCTGTTGTGAACAGTGGGCACAAATGATAATTCCAGTTTAAGAACCTGTTCTTGTTTGGATTGATGTTAATAGAAGTTAAATTTACAACTGCAGATTCCCGGTCTGTGAACATGTTTGTGGACCTCCCCAATTGGAAGCATAATTTGTTCATCTAGGTCTGCATCCTCATTCTTGAATTCAGGCTCAAGACTAAATTGACCCTTTCTCTGGTATCCAAAACAACTTGCTGATAATTTCAATTCAATTCATCTTCCCCAGAATCTGATTCCCCTGAGAGAAAATCAAATGCCACAAATTCCAGATGTTCTTAACAATGATGTATATGAAATAATCAAATGAGAAAAAACACACTAATCTCACAATCTCACCACTGAATATTTTTTTAGAGAGGCCTCAGCATAATGTGAATACTGCATTATGCTCCTGTAATTTTCCTTCATCGGTCTTCTTCATTTTCTTTAAATATTTATGCATGTAATACTCAAAATAAGTCCCAAACATCATAAATCAAGTAAAGTACTTAACTTCAAAAAACAATGCACAATTCCATTTCAGGTGGTCTAAGAGTGAGGCTGCTCCCATACTCGACTCAAGTTTTTTTAACCATGCAGTGCAATTTATCTGCACTGGTACCTTTTGTTGTTTTTGTGAACTTTGAAATTATGCCCATTTGTTCCACTATAATGAGAGGCTTATTATAAAATTGTTTGATTTCAGATATGCTTCACTGTGTTGTTGAGACCACTATTTTTTTATTTCAATTTCAAAATACAGTAATAATTTAATACAAGGAAAAGGTAATATAAGCACCACATAAATCCAATGACAACCAAAAGAACTAATAATATCAGGTTACAAAAGAATTGTCATGTAATGTAACATAGCCCATTTTACAAAGAACATTCCTACAAGGAAAAGAAGGCAAATATTTGAGGAAAATCAAGAAATTTTACAATCTCAAAGAGCCAGCAGATAATATAGGGGTATGTTTACTAAACTGCAGTAATATCACTCTCATTAGGTTCCGCGGTAAAGGAACAGATGCCCATATAAAGGCGTGGGTGGTGCATTGTTACAGCAAGCCGTATCAGCTAAAGCACGTTACAAGGCGTCTTAGACTAATGTGCATTACAAGGCACTTTATAAGGCACCTTACAAGGTGCCTTGTAAGGTGCCGTATAAGGCGCCTTGTAAGGTGCCTTATAAGGTGCCTTGTAATGTGCGTTAGTCTAAGGCACCTTGTAAACATACCCCTATATTATCTGCTGGCTCTTGTAAGGTGCATTATAAGGTGCCTTGTAAGGTACCTTAAAAGGTGCCTTGTAAGGTGCCCTATAAGGTGCCTTGTAAGGTGCCTCATAAAGCGCCCTATAGAGCTTCTTAGGCTAAGTGCTGTATTGGGCACTCCTGGACAGGGTACTGTAGAAGGCACCCTTGGCTATGGAACCATAGGTTAAGGTGGTCCATCAAGGTTACGGTGCACTAGGTTAGTGTTCCCTAAGGGCTGCAAGGTGTCTCAGGATGACATGCATGACCTGTGAGGAACAGAGACAGATGTAGCCCTAACACTAGATAGAGCACTCAGGAAAGGCAATGAACAGGTGAGTGAAGGAGGGAGAGCTGGGAGCCGCTGGACCTGCCATATCTGCGAGCATCCCATGTGGCTGCCAGTACTAATGACAAACATGGTGGGGGCAACTGTACCACAGCACAGGGTGTTGACAATGTAAAGTACTGGAAAGACAGTTGGTGACAGACAATGGGAATACGTGTCCCCCAGTGGAGGCGGAGGTGGCAGGATAGTTACAATGATGGGTGGACAGAGGAGTGGTGGTGCCATGCAGATCAGGCACAGGCAAGGCAAGCATGAAGGGTAGCAGTGCAGGACATGGGGTGACAGCCTGCACAGGCAGACAGGATTCTACACAGCTGACAGACGCAGATAAACAGACTGAGGGAATGTTGGCAATTGTGGTGAGGGTATTATGGGCTGGCAGCACAAATCTGCAAAAATATGACTGTTATAGGCATGCACACTATTTGAATAGGACAGGCATGAGAGGAGGGAACAATGAGGAATTGAACCCATGAACACTGCCAAGAACAGCATTGTATTAACCAGTAGGCTATACCTCCATGGTGTATGTCACAACAATGGCTGGGTACAGAAGGACTTCAGGTCACCGCACAAACTGTCTGCTCTGAGTGCCAGGATAGGGCAACCCCGCCAGTACCCATGATGCAATGCACATACTGAATAGCTGTCTATAGCTGATCACCAAATGGGGTCTGCACCTCTCCGGTACCTCAGCTTGGAAAGATGAACTGACAGTGTGTGATACTGGCACAGAATAGCTACAGACCATGCCAGTGTGCAGGTTCTGTGTTCCCCCTGAGGGATAGGATGGGTGCCCAGCACTAGGTCCACAGTACATGTGGTGATATAACAGAATAATGATAGACCTAAATATGTACACTTTGGAGGAGAGGAGAGACAGGGGAGATATGATTCAGACCTTAAATACTTAAAGAGAAATGAAGAACAAACAAACCTCTTCCAAAGACGGGGAAGCTGTAAAACTAGAGGGCATAACATGAAGCTGCAAGGTGGTAAATTGAAAGACAATGTCAGAAAATATTTCTTCACTGAAAGGGTGGTGGATGCTTGGAATGCTCTCCCGATGGAAGTGGTGAGGGCAAACACGGTGATGGAATTCAAAACGGCATGGGACAAACACAGTGGATCCCTTTACAGCAACAGGATAAAAGCAAAATAAAGGGTACCATCTAACTTCTGAACTATCTAGCGTCTGAACAAATAAGGGTGTCCTACATGGAGTGGTGGGTTCACCCCTAAACAGAAACAAAAACATGGGGAGGGGTGGCCTGCACAGAGCGACAGGTGCACCTACTCTTGCCATCTTGCTGGGCAGACTAGATGGACCATGCTGGTCTTTATCTGCCGTCACTTACTATGTTACTATGATATAGATAGGCCCTGCTGTACATCCCCATCAATACCAGTGTGTAACAGGTGTTCCTTGCAGTGCAGCTGAAGGCAATTTGATGTCCATCTGTATCCTGCAGTCACATGTGGCCCTTTGGGACCAGACACCACCCAGATTAGTGTGTACCCCATGTTAGGGTCTGACTGACATGGGCATCTGTTATCAGGGCAGAGGGGTTTCCAGACTTGCATGAGGTTTGTGTAGCAGTGCCTTTATAAGGCAAAGTGGTATACACTAAATACCCCAAAGGTAAGGGACAAAGCCCAGCCCCCATAAAACAACCTCCATCCTGCTGGTATAAGACAGCCCCTCCAGGGTTGGTGGGCCAGAACTATACCTGTGGCTTGGGCAGTGGCAGACCAGCAGCAATGCTGAGATTAGGTCTGGAAAACCCCAACTACCTCACACCACTGTCTGCCAGTTACCAGCAAACAGCACCTTATAAGTGTTACAGTCATGCACAGTCTAACTACAGACAGTCAACTAGCCAGGCCATAGCACATGTTCACAGAGAAACTATGTGCACCAAGTAGGCATCTCAGTAATTGGGGCCCTGGCACCAGGACCACAAAGGTAAGATTGGAGGGAGATAGTATGGAGCGCTATGCTGGAACCTAGACATGCCATGGTCACTGCTCAGTTAGAGTGAGTGCCCTCCCAGCATGACATGTTGTGGCCAACCTGTCCATGCAGGTGGTGGTTGGGCACTACAGTGTCCCAGCCATTTCCCCACACCCTGTGAAGGTGCATCCTGGCAAATCCGCCCTGTCCAGGCCATACCCACAACACCTTGCTCCTCATTATGCACATATTCAGGCTAAAACTGGAAACAGTGGGACATTTTGGGCCCAGAGAGGGGTGGGCAGCCACAGAATAATGATAGACATACACACACACACACTCCTAGTGCAGCATTGTGCAAAGATAGGGGTGGTTGGCAACCCTGCCCGCCACACTGGTCCTGATCAAAGTGCCAACATTGCTAAACTGTGCAGGAGGTAGTAGTAGTGCTCTGGTGATAACTGCAGCTCAATTCTGGGGGCAACAGCCTGACTCTCCATGCATCTTTGGATTGTGGAACCTGTGTGAGTGGGTGTTTGTACCCCTGTTCGCCACTGCTTTGGGCTTTGCACATGTTGCTGTTGTATCTGTATTGTAGGGTAAAAGATAGAGACATGTTCTGCAGGAACCACAGCTGGGTCTTGAACCTGTGACCTTCTGCTTCTGGACACACTGGCTGAGTGTACTTCACCACACTGCTGTGACAGATGCATGGTAGTCCCTGGGGCTACCTGTACTTTTCCTCAGCCAGACCTTTTCTGTTGCACTGCACAACACGTACTGGTACAGGGCATGGCCTATGTCCACTGCAGGCAGGTGCTACTGCCCCCTCCAGCACGGCCACACCCCCCCCTGCCATGCTGACATGACCATATGCTGTCGGTGCTGGTAGTGCGCAGTCCCTGGCCATCCATCGTGTGGGTAGGTGGTCACCTAGTGAGCGGGGTCTGGGGCATGGGGCATACATGAGCATCTTCACATCCCCTCCATCACCGCCTACCAATAGTATGTCCTCTCCTCTTGGGGGAGGGTTGGCTGGGGAGATGGTAGGTCAGTGCTCTGGCAACTGTTAGCTCGGGTGGACCAGGTAGATGTAGGTGGATTGTGTTTGGCCTTTGTCAGCTGCTGTCATGCTGATTTCCGGTTTCTATGTTCCTATGTGCCACCTAGGCGCCCGCCTAGTCCACGCTGTGCCCCAGATGCCCCTGCTACATGTACCGCCTGCATCCCCCTATGCCCCATTTGCACCATCGCCATAGTGGCCTTTCATACTTGGGCACTATGCTGTTGCTGAAAATGGAGCACTACTATCACTTTTCTTGGGCTCCCTACCTATGCTGTACATTGCTGACACTGAAATGGTTTCTCTCTCCTGCAAAACGGCAGGTTTTCATTCGCGGTAGGATTCAGCCCTTCAGTTCAGCGTGTTAGTGTGCAGGGAGCCTCTCCCCACCCACTCCCCACCCATTGACCCCTTCTCTGTGCCCTCTCTCCACCCTCTGAGGTGTTTACCGTGGCCGGGAACGTTAACAATCGTTAGGTAATGTTAACGCGCGTTAACGTTACATACCGTACGTTAACGTTACCTAACAATCATTAACATTACCTAACATGCGGTCTGTAACATTACCGCAGTTTAGTAAACATACCCCATAGCCTTCAATACTCACCATGAAACATTACTAACAAATACTGAGAAACAAAAATGGCCAAGTAGACTCAGATTCTTGATGTTCCACAATAAATTTCTCAAGCTCTGAAGGACCAACAAATATATATCAGATACTTAACAAGGATACCATAAGAAAATGGTAGCTCCCAAGATAGCACCTTGGCCTTAAGGGCCAGGAATAGTTTCCTCTTCTGTTGAGTGGGCAATAACACATCTGGAAAAATCAACATTTTTGCTCCACAAAACATCATATCCTTTTTTTTAAAGAAAGATTTCAGAACCAATTTCTTATCATTTTCAAAAATAAAATAACAAGCAACATTGATCTAGATGTAATATTGTCACTAGAATCTTCTAAAAGGTCAGTCAGGTTAAATTCAGCAGTCTGGGCCAAAACATCTAGGGCTTCTATTGGATCTACCACCATTGACAAACTGAAATATATTTAGATATTTGTAAAGTGTCTGCCATGGACTGCCCAAAGAACAAACCAGTCGGTACTAGAGGAGATCAAGCCTCTGCTTTCTTTAGAAGCTCAGATGACAAGACTTCGACTTTCGTACTTTGGACATATCATGCTCAGAGAGATATCATTAGAGAAAGACATCATGCTTGGCAAGATAGTAGTTCAACGCAAAAGAGGAAGGCCAGCAATGAGATGGATCGATACAATAACAGCAGCTACGGGTACCAGTCTGTCAACAATGAGCCGCCTGACTGAAGACCGAATACAATTTAGGATAGCTATCCAGAGGGTCGCCATGAGTCGACTCCGACTCGACAGCACTTAACAACAACAACAAAGTGTCTGCATTCTCAAGACAGAATATGTTTTTGAAGTACATCTGCAGAAGAATTTCAGACGATAGTAATGAAATTGAAGGAAAATATAAGAATCTGCTTGCTAAAACAGCCAAAAATATAAAAGCGAGAGAGATTTAAACACCTCAAAGGAATAAATAATACAGCATAAACAACGTATTTCATAGAAACAACTTCTCTATAATGAGAGACCATGGTATGAGACTTCAAAGGTAGCAGAATCAAGATTAACATGAGGGTACTGCAGAGGTTTCCAGAGCTGACAAGGGGCCTGATACTTCATTGAGTCTGGAGATATAAGAGCCCACATTGCAGCCTTGCCCATTGAGTCCTCCGAGCTTTCTGTCTAGCATCCTGGTATCAGAGGATATTATTGTACCATCAGCAGGGAGGGTGAGAGATGAAAGACCTGGATGAATCCAGTGAGAGTCAGCTGGTAACATCTCTGGGCAGAGTTGGAGTTGGGGGGATGCCGGATGGAGAGAATGGATAGCAATGAGTGAAGAAAGATTTTTCTGCATCTGAAACAGTTGCTGTGGACCACCAGCATGGAAGTTTGTCTCTAAGGGGTATATTTACTAATGGGCAGTAGTGGCTTCCATGAGATATCAGAGCCATGGCCCCATTGAATTCAATGGGGCCACAGCTCTGATATCGCACGGAAGCCGCTACCGCTGATTGTAAAATAACACTTAGGGGTATGTTTACTAATCTCATCCTTCTGTGGTTTCACTGGATCTTATTTGGCAAGCTGTTGCTGATTTTGGCTCTGCTTTGGTTCCTCATGTTAACACTCTCTTACTGTACAGTAGATAAATATGTGCAGCTGGCGGCCAAAGTACAAGAAAATGCTAATACTTTTTCTACTTTAAAACTTAAGATTAAGGAACTTGAGATAAAATGTGCTGATTTTCAGTCTATCCATTGAAAGATTTTTCTCATCTATGTGTTAAGATGGAGGCTATGGAGAAAACTTCTAGAAGATGCAATCTGTGTGTTTTGAATTTCCCACATTTGCCTTCTTTATCTCCCAAGGGAATTTTTGCTAATTATGTAATTCAGACTTTGGGACTATCTGCTGATTTGATACTTAGGGGTATGTTTACTAAAACCCCGCTAATGTGCGGGCCGCGGTAGTGTGCGGATGCCATATAAGGAGTGGGCGTTTCTTTCTGAAAAAGAAAAAACGGGATTTAAATATGCGCTAAGGTGCGCAGCGCCCATGTGCGCCCCGCACATTAGCGCATGAGAAAGCTGCGCGGGAGGCATAAGTAGCGCGCTGATGTACAAGCAGAAGAGCAGAGCCACAGCACTATGGGGAAGACACTTACCAATGGTGCAGGGATCAGGGTTTCAATCCCCCACAGTGCCCAATGAAGACAGCTGGTTGAGGCATTACTTTATGAGCCAGTGTAATAGTGGGCGGCATAAGGTGGCGTGCTATTGCTTTAGCAGGCATATTAATATTGGACGGCATAAGGTGGCACGCTGATGTGCAAGTACAGGAACAGAACCACGGCACAATGGTTGAGACACTGACCAATGATGCAGGGATCAGAGGTTCAATCCCCACAGTGCCCAATGAACAAGGCTGGCTGAGGCATTATGTATTATGGGGAAGATTTCTTTAGGAGGCATTTTATTTTTATTTTAATTATCACTACTTGCAAACTACTCTCAAAGCGTGTTAACATAAGGCGCCCCATAAGACACATTTTAAAGTGCACTGTCCGCCAAGGCACCCTAGAATGTTGCTTATAGGGTGCTTTATAGGGTGCCGTATGAGGTACCGCAAAGTCAGAGTACTATTTGTGATGGCAGCACTGTGCAGTTCAAGGAATGAAAAGCATAAGTAGGTGCGCTGACATGCAAGGAGGAGCAGCAGTGGAGCACAATGGTTACAGCACTGACTGCTGATACAGGGGTCATGAGTTTGCTCCCCAGTGTGCCTAATACGTAAGGCTGGCTGAGGCATCAGCTTTTCAATGTACTTTTTGTTTCCTGCAGCACTTTATTTTGTTTTTATTAATTGCTGCCAGCAAACACGCCCTCACGTGCCGTAATTGAAAATGCCGTATAAGGCACCCTTTAAGGCACTCCATAGGGCACATTATAAAGTGCACTGTCCACCACGGCACCCTAAAATGTCCCCTATAGGGCACCCTATAAGTTGCATCACAGGATAATGTATAGTGCACCTTATATGGACGGGAACCATGAGGTGCGCTTTAGGGCGCCCTATAAAGCGCCCTCAGAGGCACCTTATGGGTACAGTACGATGAGGGTATTTTTGCTGGCAGCAAAAATGTACATTAAAAACATATAATGCATTGGGCAGCCCTATCAAATAGCCCCACTGTGGGTTTGAACCCATGACCTCTGGCTTCAGAAGCAGTGAAGTAACCATTGGGCTACAGCTCTATAGCTGCTTGCCAGCCCCTGTCTGGCTGCAGAGAGCCTGCATGTCACCACACAGACAGTGCTGTAGTCAGCTGGATAGGGTTAGCCCACCCATACCCATGATGCACTGCACATGCAAATCAGCTGTCCACAGAGAAACAAAAGATGGGATATGCACCCCCACAGCACCTGGGCCTGGCAGGGGGAAGTGACCATGTGCACCCCCACAGCACCTCGGCCTGTTAGGGGGTACTGACCGTGTGTTTTACTGGCACAGAGTAGCTACACGCCGTCACATTGTGCGGGTACTGTGCTCACCCTGAGGGTGCAGTGAGGCGCCCAGCACCAGGTCCACAGTACCTTCCATGGCTGAAAGAGGGTATGCTGGAGGTCCAAAGCAGTGTTAATGTGTGAGATAGGTCATTTCTGCGGAAACAGTTTGGCTGTCTCAGTCAGGCATAACCCCCAGGAGGATCATGCAGCACCACCAGCACCACCACCACCACCCCCCCCTCCCCCAGGCCAAGGGCAGAAAACAGGGCCTCCCATCAACAGATCCACATTCTACCTCCCTGCAATGGTAGCAGTAGAGAGGACCATCAACCCCCACCCTGCTGGGGAAAGGACAACCTTCAGAGCAGTCAATGCAGCTCTGTACATAACACAATAGCAGACAGACATTAGGCCTGTATATGCTAAGCTGCACCCCACCACTATCTGATATTCTCCTGCAGCAAGCCTTCAGCTGCTGCACCCTGCAAGGAGCTCCAACAAGACACATACCAGCTGCAAACAGTCTGCTAGTTAGTCTATAGTGCATGTTCCTGGTGGAAATGCATGCATCCAGGACCTGGATGGTAGCGCACACACAACAAGCAGATACATCAGTGACTGAGCCCCAAAAGAAAACCCACACATATCACATGAGAAAAATGCTTATATAGCACTATGGGGGTGCCTAGCCATGCTGTGGTCACTGCACAGTCAGGGTGAGAGTGATCTCCCAGCAGGACATACTGAGGTCACCCTGTTTGTGTAGGTGGTGGCCAGGCACTAAAATGTCCCAGTCAGTGCCCTATGCCCTGTGCAGATGCAACCTGGCCAGGCCACCCTGTCCGGCCTATACCCATGGTACCTTGCTCCTCATTATGCACATTGGCCGAGCCCAATACTGGCAACAGTGCTGGCAGTGTGGGCTGTGGAAGGTGTTTACAGCCACCACACACTGGATAGACAGACAGCCACCCCCACACCTATGCCAGCATTGTGCTACTATAGAGGAGTTCAGCAGCCATACCCACCACACCCAGTCCTGGGCACAGTACAGGCATGGATATGGTACGCAATATTGTTGGGGGTCACTCCCCAGGGTGGTAAACACTGTCAGAGACCAGACCTGAAGCACACACCGCAGACAGCAGAATGATTGTTATGATGGAGCTCAATGAGCAAACTGTGCTTAACGTAGAAATTGCTATCTGCCAGTAATCATAGGAACCGTTTGATAGTTGTGTACCGTATACCCAGGTGTAGGGTGGCATTGCTAAGGTATTCAAGTGCTAGTATTGGGAGATGCAGGCAGGGCCCAATGTCCTGCCTCTCCAGGAGACATTGGCCAATGGGGCCTGTGGGTGTGGGTGTGGGTGTGTCTGCCCCTGTTGGCTGCTGCTTTACGGCAGAGGTTCCCAACTCCAGTCCTGGTGTGCCAAACACTGTTTGGGTTTCATGCTGTCCCTCATGAATATGCATGAGCTACATCTGCATACCATGGGGGTGGTGCATAGATATGCAGCACAGGCATCTTTATTAGAGGCTGCATGGAACCAGAATGGTGTTTGGCCCTCCAGGACTGCATTTGGGAGACTCTGCTCTATGTAATGTGCCTGTTTATGGTGTATGTGGTCGGTGGGGTAAAATATAGTCGTATTAACCATGTGTATGTTCCCAGCAATAAAGGTTTGTCCTTACTATCGTGGTTTAGTAGTGGGAAAAATATGCGGGCTGGATTGGCAGTAGCCCCAGCTAGGATTTGAAACTGTGACCTTCTGTTCTTGCACACACTGTCTGTGTGCACTGCACCACCGTGTTGCCACAGATATGCTGCAATACCTGGGGAGTCCATGACTGTACATCCGACAGAGACTATTGCAGTGGACGGCGCCAGCCTGCGCAGGCCTAGGCCACTGTCTGCTGTGGCTAGCAGCCACTGCCCCCTCCACCACCTGTAGCCTTCCGCCAACATGCTTTCATGTCCTCATCTTGGAAAAAGCATATGACCTGATTGAGTTGTGGCACTCCAGAACTGCATTTGGGGGACTCGGCTGTAGGTAATGCCCATTGTTATGGTGTGTGTGCGGTGTAGGGTAAAATAGAGGTGTTTGAACCATGCTTATGTTCTCTGCAATACATGAGTGTCCTTACTATCTCTGTTTAGTGGTGGGTAAAATATGGGGACTGAGTTGTCAAGAGCCACAGCTGGGATTTGAACCTGTGACCCTCTGGTCTTATAGGCACTGGCTGTGTCCGCTGCACCACACTGTGACAACAGGGACTATGCAGTCCCTAGAGATAGTAAACCTGACCAAACGTGTCAGAAACCCTGCTCTGCACAATTTTACTGTGGACTCATTCACCTAGTATGGAGACAAAAGGGCAAATAAACCTCAAAAATGACCTCTAAAAAAGGGAAAAAACCGCATAACCAAGCTGGGCAACATTGATATCAATGGACAGCATTACAAACACTCCCAGGAAAGCTCCAAAAAAAAGAAATGATTTTTGGAAGGGTCTACGGAGCGTAGACCCTTCAAAAAATCATTTCTTTTTTTTTTTAGCTTTCCTGGGAGTATGTTTTATTGTTGCCTATTGATATAAATGTTGCCCAGCTGGATTATAATTTTTTTGAAATTTGTTGTGGTCATTTTCAGTTTTTATTTGCTATTTTGTTCTGTGCACATGTATCACACTGCTCACGTTTTGTTGGTTTCCCCGGTTTTGCTGTACATTGCTGACGTAAATGGTTTCTCTTCCCTTTAAATCGGCTCTAACGCGAGGTTTTCACTCGCGGTATTTTTTAGATAGAATTTAAGCCCCGCTCCTGTGCAGGGAGCCTCTCCCTTCCCACTCTCCACCCATTGACCCCATCCCCCTGCCCCTCGGGAGCCATCCTCCGCCCTCGGAATGCCTTTCCACGCCTCTATCGCACTTCAGCGCGCCGCGCACTTGTGCGGGCCCGTTAGTGCAGCGCGAACATGTGCGGGGCACAAAAACGCACTCAACGCTCAAGTGCGCCCCGCACAATTGCGCGATTTAGTAAACATACCCCTTACTGTTTCTTGTGCTTTTTTTTTTTTTTTTTTTTTTGCCTTCAGCCAAGTGTCAGGTTCTTCCTTCCCAGGTGGGATCTAGACTCTTCACATTTGGACTCTTTCGAACCTTGCGAGGGCACTTCATCTGGAAATTTGTTTGCAAATGTGGCTACAATGTTTGTAACTTTTTTGACTGTTGTAGATAGGAATAGGAAACTGAAATTTTATTTTAGGAAACATGATGCTAAGTTTATGGAATTATTGGTTAGGATTCAATCTGATGTGACAAGGGAACACAAAAAGGGAGGAAGCAGTTTCTCTTATTATGTCCTGGTATACTGTAGCTCAGGACATTGTTTTTCTTGAAGTTCCTCTGTAAATGTATTATAAAATATCAATCTGTGAAATATGGTGGGGGGGGGGGGGGTGGTCGTTATTGCCATCTAGCTGCTTTTATTTCTGCTAGGCAAATTTCTACATGTTTATCTGTCCCAACTCTCCCTTTATCTGGTACCTGAATTTTGTTTGATATGCATTTTTTGGAAGTCTGGATTATGCATGTTTGTGGCTATTTCTTTTCTTTTTTTAAGACTTATATATGATTTTTGTTTTAAGAACATAACGTACAGTATGCCATACTGAGTCAGACCAAGGTCCATCAAGCTCAGTATCCTGTTTCCAACAGTGGCCAATCCAGTGACAAGTACCTGTCAGATTCCCAAAAAGACAGATTCCACTTTGCTTATCCTGGGGTAAGCAGTGGATCTCTCTAGTCCTCTTTACATAGTAACATAGTAACATAGTAAATGACGGCAGATAAACACCAGTATGGTCCATCTAATCTGCCCATCAAGATGGCAAGAGTAGGTGCACCCCTTCCCATGTCTTCAGGGAGTAGGTGCACCCCTTCCCATGTCTTTGTTTAGGGGTGCACCCACCAGGAGTAGGTGCACCCCTCCCCATGTCTTCACTCCTCCCCATATCTTTGCTTAGTGGTGAACCCACTGGTCCTCCCCCCATCGCTCCATGTAGGACACCCCTATTTGTTGAGAAATTAGATGGTTCAGTTTATTTTGATTTTATCCTGTTCTGTAAACTGATCCACTGTGTCTGTCCCAGGCCACTTTGAATTCCGTCACTGTGATTGCCCCCACCACCTCCATTGGGAGGGCATTCCAAGCTTCCTTCACACTTTCAGTGAAAAAGTACTTCCTGACATTACCTTTCAATTTACCACCTTGCAGCTTCATGTCATACCTTCTAGTTTTACAGCTTCCCCGTCTTTGGAAGAGGTTTGTTTGTTCATTATTTCTCTTTAAGTATTTAACGGTCTGAATCATATCTCCCCTATCCCTCCTCTCCTCCAAAGTGTACATATTTAGGTCTTCAAGTCTCTTCTCATAAAGCTGCTGACGCAGGCTCCAAATCATTTTGGTCGCCTTCCTCTGAACAGTTTCCATTCTTTTTACATCCTTTGTAAGATATGGTCTCCAAAACAGAACACAGTATTCCAAGTGAGGCTTCACCAGAGACTTATACAGTAGCATTAGTACCCCTTCCTTTCTGCTGGTAATTTTTAGTTTTTTTCAAGGAGCTTGTCCAAATCTTTTTAAAACCCAGTTACACTAGCAACTTTTACTACATCTTCTGGCAACAAATTCCAGAGTTTAATTATGCATTGAGTGAAAAAATATTTTTCCTATTAGTCTTAAATGTGCTACATTATAGCTTCATTGCTTGTCCTATAGTCTTTCTACTTTTTGAAGGAGTAAACAACCAATCTATGTTTATCTCTTCCATTCCATTCATTATTTTATAGACCTATTCATATCTTCCCTCAGCCATCTTTATTCCATTTAAGCCTTTCCTCATAGGGGTATCTTTCCATCTCTTTTACCATTTTGCACAATATTTAAAATGCGGTTGCATCATGGAATGATACAGAGGCATTGCAATATCCTGTGATTTATTTTTCATTCCTTTTCTTATGATTCCTATCATTATATTTGCTTTCTTGGTTGCAGCTGCACACTGAGCAGAATGTTTCAACATAATATCCACAATGATGACTAAATCCTTTTTCTGGGTTATGGTTTGTGTAACCGTAGTTTTGATTGTTCTTCCCAAAGTGGATAACTTTACACTTGCCCACATTAAATTCCATTTGTCATTTGGACATCCAGTCTTCCAATTTATCCTCTTATGTTTTAACCCTTTGAATAATTTTGTGTCATTTGCAAATCTGATCACCTGAATAATTTTGTGTCATCTGCAAAGTTGATCACCAGTCCTTATTCTTTTTTCGAAATGATCTTCCCGATATTATGGACTGAAGTTGATTCTAAATTTTTTTCTCTCTTGGTATTAATCTGATATTTGGGAATTTTCCTTAAAAGAACACTTTGCTCTATAAGATTTTTGCGTAATTTATATAGTTGATAACCTAAAATTTTTTTAAAAAGAGTAAGACGAGGGTAGTAGAGATATAAAATGGCATTGTAGTGGTGATGGTGCCAACATAAACAGTAACTAATCACGAGAGAGTAGGGCAAGCACCAAGGATCCCTTGTGAAGAAATGAAGTAGAGGCCAAAAATTGGCTAAGGCATTGTACCAGGAATCTAATTTGGCATACTAGATGGGTCTCGTGATCTAATCTGCCATCATGTTTTCCGTTTCTCAGCAGTAACTAGGGATATGCTTTCAGTCAGTTCCATTCCATTACTCTACATGCATGAGTGTTTCATGCATCACATCATTTTTGTATGTGGGAACCCAGCACTATGCATAAAAGATGTATTCATATGGTCAGGACCGGCATAAGGAGATGAGGTGCCCTAAGCGAACCTCATCCCCTGTGCCCCTCCTGCCCTCTCTAGTGCCCATTGCCACCATTGCCTCCTCTCTCCGGGACATTGAGCAGCAGCAATGGCCACAAAGAGCCCGTAGCATGTGCCTCTGAACTTTAGCGCCACGGGGCTGTTTTCTTCCGCCCTCTCTCTGATGCCTGATGCCAACTTTTTGTTTGCAGCAAGAAGTCAGCATCGGGCATTGGAGGGGAAAAATCAAACAGCCCCTTGAAAACCGAAATTTAAAGAAAATTGCTGCAGAGCTGTTTCTGGCCATTGTTGATGCTGCATGTCACGAAAGGGGTGACAATGGCAGCAAGGGGTACCCCCAGAGGTCTGTCACTCTAGGCAATCACCTAGTTTGCCTAATGGTAGTGCTGGTCATGCATGTGCTTAAAGTGCTGAAACAAAATTGAATGAACCTACAGAAAGACTTAGGGGTATGTTTACTAAACCGTCTTAAAGTGCGCCCAGCGTTAGTGTGCAGGATGCCATAAAAGGAGTGGGCGTTCCCAGTCTAAACGTTGCAAGCGCGCGTTATCACACGCTAATGTGTGCCGAGCACATTAGCACCCAAGAAAGGGACCAGCGCGTCAACGCGCGTTAATCTGAAGTAGGCGCCCTGACCCACAAACATAGCAACAAAAGTGTAGTACAATGGCTAAGACACTGACTGATGATGCAGGGGTCATGAGTTCAATCCCCAAGTGGGCCTGATGAATAATAAAACTTTTACCCAGTGCTGTCTGAGGCATATTCCAGTTTAATTTAAATCTGTGCTGCAAGCAAACACACCCTCAAAGTGCCGTAACATAAAGTGCCGCATCAGCCGCCCTATAAGGCACTCCAAAGGGCATATTATAATGTGCACTGTCTGGCCAGGCACCCTAGAATGTTGCCTATAGGGCACCTTATAAAGTGCTTTATAGGGTACCTTATGAGGCAGCGCAAGGTTACAGCACAGTTTGTGATAGCAGCACTGTGCATGTTAACGCATGAAAATCTTAAGTATGTGTGCTAACATACAAGCATGAACAGCAGTGTAGCACAATGGTTAATACACTGACAGGTGGTACAGAGGTCACGAGTTTGATTTCCCAAGTGGGCCTGATGAATAATAATACTTTTAACCAGTGCTGTCTGAGGCAGTTTCCAGTTTAATTTAAATCTGTACTGCAAGCAAACACCCCCTCAAGGTGCTGTAACATAAGGTGCCGCATCAGCCACCCTATAAGGCACTCCACAGGGCATATTATAAAGTGCACTGTCCGCCCAGGCACCCTAGAATGTTGCCGATAGGGTACCCTATGAGGCCCTGCAAGGTTACAGCACTGTTTATGATAGCAGCACTGTGCATGTTAACGCATGGAAATCCTAAGTAGGCATGCTGACACATAAGCAGGATCAGCAGTGTAGCACAATAGTTAATATACTGACTGATGGTGCAGGGGTCATGAGTTTGAGTCCCCAGTGCACCTAATGAATAAGGTTGGCTGAGGTAATTCCTTTTTCTAATTGCAACTGTACAACAATCTGTGTTGCCATCTAAAAAGAACTGCACTCTAGTGCCATAAATTAATGCACCTTTTAGGGTGCACCAGAAGACACATCCTAAACCACCACGTCAGCCAAGGCGGGTGATAATGTGCCCCAGAGGCCATGTTGAAAGGTTGACAACTCCAAAGGCACCATAGTAGGCACCCCATAAGCTGCCTGAATCGAAGGTGTGTGTGGCGTAAGATGCCCAAAGGATGTATAGGTGAACCCAAAAACGTTGGCCAAGAGCAGTAAGGTCCCCCAATTTGAAGGGCAAGAGAGGTATGTGCCAAACACACACGTAACCCAAACACTGCACAGAGCAGCAAGGAATGACAATGCATAAGTAATGGAAGGACGTAGATGAGAGCTGATGGACCACACAAATCAGCCTCCAGCCCATGTGGCAGCTAGAAAAATGGACAAACATATTGGGGGCAGCTGTAGCTATGCACAGAGCAATGGTAATGTACCATGCAATAATGACAGTGTGTGGCAGAGGATGGGAAGATGTGTGCAGCAGAGGAGGCAGAAATGGCAGGATAGGTGGAATGTCAGGATGACAGTTGGGTAGCAGTGCTATGCAGAGCACACACAGCAGAGGCAACCAGGGAGAGCTGAAATGCAGGAATGTGTAGGAGTGCAGGACGTGGGGTAGCAGCATGCACATCAGGCTTGGATGGCACACAGCTGGCAGAAACATGTAGATGGACAGAAGGATGGTTCACAACTGTGATGAGGGTACAATGTGCTCACAGCACAGATCTTCACAGATATGACTGTCACAGGAATGAAAAGTAGTTCTGCAGGACAAGCATACAAATTAAAGAGAACAGAGAGGAATCACACCTATGACCACTACCACAAATGGCAATGCACAAACCAGTAAGCCACACCACCAACGTGAGCTCATTAGCAAAGACTGCATGCAAAAATAGTGCAGGGCACCACACAAGACACCTGCTGGATGTCAGGACAGGCAAACCCCCAACAGTAACCATGACCAAATGCACATGCAGATCTTCTGTGTACAGATCAGATCACAGTCTGTAATTTGGACCAGAGACACATAGAACTACATGCACACACACAATGAAATGTTATGCAGTGGATACAGCATGCAAAAGAGGAAAGAATCTAAACCCCAAGGGCAGCAGAGGATGCACTGTGGAGCTGGCGCCAAATCTGGAACAGGACAGGAGAGAATTCAACATGCAAACAGGTGTACCACACACCAGCTGAACCACAGCAATACCAAACCCCCACGTGCACTGCCATGTAAACACCATAAAGAAAGAGACCTATGTAACAGATAATATGTGATGGCTAGGCAGCACAGAGGGCACACCTGCTGGTACCTAATGGTCAAGTTAGCACAACAGAAAAGAAAAAGATAAACCGCATGTGGGGATCTAATCTGCAACCTATGGCATTATAACACATGCCTCTAACCACTACCGCAAACAGCACACTGAGCACAACGCAAAAATACTACCCCAAAGGGAGGGTGTGTATGGGAACCTGTAATACCCAGTGATGTGGCAAATGGCTGGCAGATACACAGCTGCCACCGTACAAGGATGTGAGCACAGATGGGCCATGTACATGACCAGCAAATCAGTAGATACAAGTGTCAATGTGATCAAAGAGTGGAGGAGTAGCCTAGTGGTTAGAAAACTGGTTTGGTCACCAAGCAACCAGGGTTCAATTCCCACTAGCACTCCATGTGGCCTTGGGCAAGTCACGTAACCCTCCATTACCTTGGAAGAAAGACCTGACAATCTACTTCCAGTGACACTGACAAGAAAACCCTGAAGTCTCTGGGTCACAAGGAGTCAGGACTGACTGAAAGGTACACAATGTATTGCATGTTTGTCACCATGATCAAGCAGCAGCAGAAACAAATGTATATCAAACATATAATTTTAATTGGGTTCATCTTCACAAATAGTGTAAATACCGCCATCATAATATCAAGGTGAGTGGATCCCAGGTGAAAGACGTAAACACATTTAGCAGGGCAGCAACCCACATCCTACAGAAAGGTCACTGGCCTGTCTACAAATGAAGGGCAGGAGACAGAATGTGCAGCACGTGCATGGTATGCAGTATGCATTAGGCCCCCACCCCCCACATGCTGCTACATGCCTCAAATGTGTTACTCACATATGAGTGCATGTAGACAGTAGGCGGTGCATGATGAGGGACCAACACAGAACAATCATGATCTGTTCCCTAAAACATATCTATCTGGCCACACAGGAGGCACACAAATTAAAACAGCATATGTTGTTGAAATGTTGTAACTTTAAAAACACAGATTGAAAGTAATGTTGCAGCTATCACATAATGCCTGAGATAGGAATCCAAGCTGCAACAATGTAACCCTAAGCAATCATCAAATGCACAATGAGGATATGCTAACAGGTAGCAGAGGAACATGAACACAGAGAGAATTCAAATGAAAACTACCTGCAGAAACATGCAGAGATAACACCATGCAGGAGGTCCCCCTGCACTGGTTGGTGTGTACACAGTGTCTGTACAAATATATCATGGTACATGGAATGCACAATTGAAGGAAGGCAGCGGACACTTACACTGGGACACTCCAAATATAATGTGGCAATGTGAGTGTCGTTATCTCAGGGGATAAATAGGACTGTGCAGACATGCAATGCAAGGTTTGTAAATCAATGCAGAGCGTCACGTCTGTACAGTAAACAAACACAAGAAACAGTATATAGAGATGGAAATTAAGGGCAAACATGTTACAGTAAACCACACAGAAGCCATATTGCCATGTGCTGTGCTTCGCCAACATAGTCAGTCATATGCACATGCACCAGCGACATTTCAACATGATTCAGTGATGTCACACATGCACACAAACACCCTTGGTGATTGAAAACATCAATCCAGGATTCTGGTGTGCATTAAAGCGGTGTTGTGTCAAAACCTGTATCATGTCCAGGTGGAGAGTAGGTGGACATAGACAACAGGACCTCTCCATCGCTACCCCTATGCCACACGCATGGCTGTATGCTTGTTTTGAAACAAACAGATGAGCGTATCCTGTGTTCCATGTCACACACATGGCCAAAAAACAACAACTGTGGAGGAATGTGCAACATACAGTGACAATGTCAGTCCCTGCTTCACACGTGGGGACCAGTACACAGTGTGCAAAGTCCAAAGCGTATCTGCAATCCAACACATCAGGTTAAGACTATCCTTGCAACCCTGGGCATGCATAGTCAAGTGTCACATCCCAATATGCCACAGTACATGAAAGGTCCTGCATGTCTCCTGCAATGAGCATGACTCCCAACCAGAGCACGGCAGCAACAGTGTGTTGGACAGGTCTGTCATGGCCAAAGTAGCAATCCAAACATAATACTGTCCATCCTAGGCATGTGTCCCACTCGCAGAGGTCAAACATCCTATGGCACCATTTTCCAGGGAAATTTCCATGGTGTTGTGTCCCCCAACAGGTGGGTGATGGTGATGCCAGATGCACTGTAATAGATGTGTGTGGTTTGTTCTCTGCCCTGTGTCAGAAGAGGAGAAAAATTGTATTGGTATGCACCTTGCAACATCAGCACAAATTGCAGAGAGTCAAACATTAAGAAACACATAATAAAGGCACACACAGGCAAACATGACATGATCACAACACAAAACACATTGCACGATGGGGACATTTGGAATTGGAACCGTACACACGGGTGTCACATGGATATGGTTCTGTCCATGCCCATGTGACACAGGCATTTCACAGCTCCATCCTATGTGCATCAGCATTCGTGAACAGAGAGCCAACATGAAATGTACATGAGACAAACAGTAAATCATTAACATGTAAAGGCTGATGTCATTCCCAAAAGAACAAAGTTGCAAACTACCTTGTGCTTGCATCAGGTGTATGTCTCGGATCCCCTGGGCCACTCAACGGCCATAACAGGTCACAGTGAAGGGAGACAATGTCAGCGAAATATGTATAATCACCATGTCACCATGTCACGCCAATATCTGTGATACAAAAAGCAGGTCAACAGTGGTATGTCAGAACACAAGACACAGTTCTGTTCCCAACACACAACACATGTCCACAATGGTCACACGGTAAACAGCAGTAAGATAGAGATAGCACAGTCACCACTGCCCCCCAGGTATACAGACCCCTCACACCACATGCTAATGTAAAAAGCCTGAACACTGTATCATCACACAGCCAACACAAGAACACACACACACACACACACACACACAGTATGCTAAGGGCAGCGTGCCAGCAGTAGCATACGGCCTGCATGTCCACAAGTGGAGATTTGTAGGCATAAAGGCCTTGTGAATTGCAATGACACCCTGGTGTTGGCTGATGGTACAATGTCGGGGAAGGGTGCACGTGTAAGCCACCATCCAAAAACCTAGGACCATCACACACATGCAGCTCTGTTGGACATGTCCCAGAGACAGTGTTGCAGAAGACATACTGGACAGGAACACATGGGGATATGTGTGCCAACAGCAAGATATGGGTTAGGGAGGTGCAGGGAAAAGAGGTGAACCACAACATCTGGACAATATGACAGATCACCGAGGACATGTGTTCCCCCTGACTGCTGGCACAGACAATATAGCTGTAGGTATACTCACCCAGACCACAGCATGTTGGCTGATGTACAGTCCCCTGCCAATGCACCACAGCACCAGGAGCTTCAACAACTATGTCCTGTGCATTGGGAAACACAAGGGAAACATACATATGTCATGTTTGAGCTGTGCAACACACACTGCACCTTCCTGTCCCCAGCTTACACATCCCCCAACATCCTTTACAGACTGACTGTTCACCATCACACTGTACACATTTCTCCCATGTGAGAGGCATCAATGACATGTCTTTGCCAAACTACAGGGGTCTGTACTCTGTGTGTCCCCTCCCTCACCTCTCTGTTGTCATGCACACTGGTGAACAGAAGTGTTTGCTCCCTACCATGTTCCTAACTCACTCCAAGGCTGCAGTATTATTCTGGGTCCCCCATATTGTTCCCAATGCCCCTTCACTGTGTGTACTGGTGTCCCAATGTTGTCTGCTACCCCGCTGTCAATTGCTGTAACACACAGAAATATGCAGGGCCACCTCCGGGATCCTCTGTCCAAACACATTTCCTGGTGTGTATATCTCATACCTTGACTAACATTAACAGCTGTGCGCTAATGAGTTGCTAAACATATATCTTAATATCTGTGTTATGTCCGCTAAACCACACCCCAATGTCTGCTTGTGACCTGACCTTGATGGCTGCATGTCATCCCACTGTGTGAAAGTGATAATGGCAAAGCATGGATAGCCGATATGTGCACCTAATAACCCCCCTCACATCAGAGCCTCTTTGTGTATGTGGACATAACTTTCCTTCTCTAGGGTATGCAATGTAGTTGATGTCTTGGAATGCACTCTCCTCCTCTACACACTTATACAGCCTGTAGTTGAGTCATGGGTTTATGTCGATATGTCATCACCTAGATTTGCTGAAAACAATTTGCTGAAAACAATATAAACATTTGCCCTGAAAACACCCCTAAAACACAACCCACCCACACATTCATCTCTCTGCTTGCCTACTGTAACCTACACCTTGTTGATCTTGTCTGAATAACCTCTGTTTGTGTGTAAAAATGCAACACTGCACTGCATGGCTATTCTACACTGGGGGAAAATTATTACCCCCCTGGCTGGACACTGCACAGGTTCCCTATCCTTCATCGCATCCATGTTAAGGCTACGCGATGACTTATACAGTCAGCCACACTGTGGTGTTCCACTAACTCCCCTTAAGGATTTTAATTACCATTATGACAAATAGTACTGAGCATGTATATAGTGCTACATATCACATGTAGTGCTATACAAAAATTACAGACCCACAGATCCAGCTTACAAGAGCATACCACACACACAATCAGCTCAAAATACAAGATGAAAAACACGCACAGCTGCACAAGTGGCCCCAAACATGGTCCTCTCTCCCACTGTGAAACCCACACCAAATGCCTCTCACCTTGCTGCACCAAAACCATAACACCAACTAACTGTGGTTGCACAGCAGCCGCTATCACAATCATCCACAAACCAGGAATGTCACCCCAAAACCTCCCACAAGCCTAAAACCACCCACCCACATCATCCACCTCAACCCGCTGTTCTGCCCTGCCCACATCGTTTGGTTCTCAGTCATGCTTATATTTGACGGTGGGATGGCCAGCCAGTGTCTGTTACATCTCAATGCAGTGTTGCATCCTACTAATATTGGTTTAAAAAAGTTAACCTGTATTAGCACTACACACATATACCAACAAATGTGGGAACATATGCAGTACGTACATGAGAAGAGCTGTGCAATCACCTGCCGCCTGATTGCTGTGCCCTCACGTGTGTCACCATGGGCATGTACAGGGGGGCACGTCGGATCATCCTCCAGACCCTCATTAATCTCGGCAGGGATATTGTGCCTGAAAGCAATGTTGTGCAGGATGCAACAGGCTATGATGATCTCTGCCACAGTCTGTGGAGTATATTGTAAGGCACCTCCTGTCCTATCCAGACACCTGAAGCGACTCTTTAAAACGCCAAAGGTGCACTCTATGACAGAGCGGCTGGTGGCATGGGCCTCAGTGTACCTCCGCTCTGCACGTGTCCGTGGTTGACGCACAGGGGTCAGCAACCAGGGGCGACACCCATATCCTGCATCACCTGTAGAAAGAAATGAGGTAATTTAAAGCAGGAGCTCATGTCCCAACAAATGGACACAGGTATATATGTTCAAAACAAATGCATAACACATCCTGAAAGAAACATATGACAGCACAACTATGCAGCATAGCAACATTGACATATGATGACACAAAATGACCACATGGCCTAAAAAAGGTTTAAAAAATGTTTGGACAAGTTCCTGGAGGAAAGGTCCATAAGCCACTATTAAAAAGGGACCCAGGATATCAATGCTTGACCCAGTACAAGCATTGTGGAACCTGTGTCTTTTGGGGATATTGCTAGGTACGTATGACTTAGATTGGCCACTGTTGGAAACAGGATACTGGGCTTGATGGACCTCGGTCTGACCCAGTATGGCATGTCTTATGTTCTTATGTTCTTAGTCTGTCCTTCCATATCTAAATTCAAAGGGAAAAGCCCTCTAGGATATATTGAGAACAGTGCTAAATGAAAGTTAGACTACATTATCTGTAAATGCATATTGCTTTCGAACTCAGCTTTTGCTAACTTAGAGATAGCGAAAATGCAGGTCTCAGACTCACACTGGCAGTGCTTAAGAAAAATCTAAAGCAAATGCCTTCTCGCATCAACGACCTTAAGCATTTGCTATGTTAGTTTACCAGATAATGAAAAAATTTTTTGTCTTTTTTTGTTTTATCTTTCATTAGACATTTCTCAAATTATTCACCATAAGTTAGAGATTGTTGTTTAGTAGTTTAAACAGTGCTTATCTGAATGCTGTGTGATAGAACTCCCCGACGCCACCATGTGGGTACCGCTGAATGCGTTTCGAAGCCTTCCTCAGGGGGATTTTTACTTAAACAGCATGAATCTACAAAAAAAAAAAAAAAAGTTATAGGACTACATGTTGCCATACTCGCAATCATAGTGTAAAACATATTGTAAGAGAACAGAGACACTAACTCACTGGATGCAGTAGAACGGCGCTCGCAGATCAGCTGTAATATTCATGGCTCAAATTCATTCAAGGTGCAGAAAAACGCCGCGCATGCGGACTATCAGACTCTTGGACATTTAAATAGTGATGACGTTCTACCGGCACACTAGTGATTGGTGATCCTGTTACCAATCAAAAAGGTAGTAAAAAATCTTCCGATATCAAATGCAGGCTCGCCATTCTATTGAACTATTCAGGCCGGACGCACCCATTGTTCCCAGTCGAAAAATCCACTTTTGTTCTTGTATCAATAATGTCTGTGCCCTGGACTTGCCATTCCTACCTTCTAGTATCCTGTCAATCGCAAAACACCATAGGTCTTCAAACCTATGTTGGTAGGTAACGCAGTGTGTTACTATCGGAGCCTCTAACACTCTACACTTCAGTTTACTGCGATGTTCACTGAGTCTAGTCTTGAGTTGCCGCTCCGTCTTCCCGATATACAGATGTTGACCTGGGCTTTTGATCGCATATACCACATGATCCGAGACACAAGTAGTATGATGTTTTAGATGATATACTTTGCCTTGATGTTCAAAACTAGTCAATTCTTCTGTCACCATACATGTAGTACAACTGCCACACGATTGGTGGCCTCCCGTTTCTGTTGGAGACGTCACTTGACATGTTTTTAATCGGGCCGGACTGAGTTTTTCTATTAAGTTGGAATGTCGAGTCACTAGTGTGCCGGTAGAACGTCATCACTATTTAAATGTCCAAGAATCTGATAGTCCGCATGCGCGGCGTTTTTCTGCACCTTGAATGAATTTGAGCCATGAATATTACAGCTGATCTGCGAGCGCCGTTCTACTGCATCCAGTGAGTTAGTGTCTCTGTTCTCTTACAATATGTTTTACACTATGATTGCGAGTATGGCAACATGTAGTCCTATAACTTTTTTTGTTGTTTTTGTAGATTCATGCTGTTTAAGTAAAAATCCCCCTGAGGAAGGCTTCGAAACGCATTCAGCGATACCCACATGGTGGCGTCGGGGAGTTCTATCACACAGCATTCAGATAAGCACTGTTTAAACTACTAAACAACAATCTCTAACTTATGGTGAATAATTTGAGAAATGTCTAAAGAAAGATAAAACAAAAAAAGACAAAAAAAAATTTTCATTATCTGGTAAACTAACATAGCAAATGCTTAAGGTCGTTGATGCGAGAAGGCATTTGCTTTAGATTTTTCTTAAGCACTGCCAGTGTGAGTCTGAGACCTGCATTTTCGCTATCTCTAAGTTAGCAAAAGCTGAGTTCGAAAGCAATATGCATTTACAGATAATGTAGTCTAACTTTCATTTAGCACTGTTCTCAATATATCCTAGAGGGCTTTTCCCTTTGAATTTAGATTATTACCATCTGAAATTTGACCTTAAAAGCCGTGTCCTTCCATATCAACAAGTAAAACAGTCCCCTTTTTACCTTTAGAGATCCTCTGTGTTTGTCCCATGCTGTTTGGAATGCAGTTACTGTCCTCATCTCTACCAACTACACTGTGAGAGTATTCCACGGATCCACCACTTTTTCAGTAAACAAATATGTTCCCAATTCACCCCTGAATCTATCTCCCTCCACCCTCATCCTATGTTCCCTCGTAGCAGAACTTGCTTACAATTTGAAGAGGCTCTCTCCCTCAACATATATGCCACTGAGGTATGTCTACATCTCCATCATATCAGCTCTATCCCACCTTTCCCCAAGGTGTACATATTAAGATCCTTCGGTCTGTCTTCATATGCTGTATAATGAAGACCACTAATCATTTTAGTAGCCACCCTCTGCACCGACCCCATCCTGTTTACATCCTTTTGAAGGTGCAGTGTCCAGAATTGCACAATGTAACACACATGAGGTCGTACCAAAGACATATAAAGAGTCATTATCCCTTCCTGTTTTCTGCTAGCCATTCCTCTCCGTATGCACCCAGACATCCTTCTAGCTTTTGCACTCGCCTGTTCAACCTGTTTAGCTACTTTGGCATCAGCAGACACAACCATGCTTAGGTCCCCCTCTTCTGTAGTGGACAAGAGTACTTCACCCCCTATACTATATTGCTCCCTTGGACTGCTGCAGCCCAAAAGCCTGACCTTACATTTCCTACCATGACATCCCAGCTGGCAAATGCGAGACCATTCATCAAGCTTAGCTAGATCACTCCTCATGTTATCTACAGCTTCCTGGGTGTCTACCAATGACAGATTGAGTGGGGGGGGGACCTAAGAAACACAAGAGAAGGGGTAGCTGTATGGATTGCCGACAACATAATATGTAACAACCACACAAATGCTTGCATCCAATCAAACAGCATCACACAGCACCATAGCAGGGCGCATTTGGAGGGCACCAACCCCTCCCCCTATATCCTACACAGGCAGATCACACACACACAATGAGGGCTCTACTCCAAGACAGACATTTGCACATACGCGTAGTCACATGAACACCATGTGCATGTGAGAAATTGGAAATACCCACCCAGCAATATACAGTCCTCATACTGTCCTGCCTCAAATTGTCTGAATAGTGCTGAGTGATGCAGGATATAGGCATCATGGGTGGACCCTGCAAACCTGGGGACCACATTCAGAATATGCATATTTGCATCACATACAACCTGAACATTCAGGGAATGATAGTGTTTGCGGTTGCGGAACACTACCTCCCTGTCTCTAGGCAGGACCAGGGCAACATGTGTGCAATCAATAGCTCCCATCACGTGTGGTATCCCGGCTAACGCCTCAAAGGCCTGGTTCAGGGTCCACCACTGTTGCCTAGTGTGTGGAATGGCAATATAATTCCGCACCCGACTGACCATGGCACGCAGTACTTGGTGGAGACAGCGAAAGAAGGTGGGGCGGCTCATGCCACCCACTGCGGCCACAGATGACTGGAAACATCCAGAGGCAAAGAAATGTAGGGCAGCAAGGAGCTTGACCAAACCTGGTATGGCATGTGACTGATCAGTCAGGGGCTTGAGGTCAGGTCTGAGATCCTCAGAGAGCTCCCTAATAGCCCCTGTGCTCAGTCGGTAGAGGGAGATGACCTGGTCCTCTCGCATGCCCTGGAGCTTGGCCCTGGGCCTGTAGAGGCATGGCTGGTGAGCCTGCACCTCAGCAAGCCTCCTGTGCCGTGTGGGCACAGCCCCTGCCTGCCCTGCCCCCACAGCTGCAGGTCTGATTTGCAGCGGGACTACACCCATGCCCTGTGCCTGAACCCCATAGACACCATCTCCCCTGTCACGCAACCACACCACCTGCCCACCTCCCGCTGCAGCTGCAGCAAACACAAAGGCCGCCATAACCTCCACCCATCCTGTTCCTCTAACACACTCCAACACAGACACCACTTCACTAACCAAGACACACACCGTACACACCACATAGAAACACAGACACACAATACAACCAACAACAATCACAAACCCAGTCACACTGCACAATACACCTGATTCTGACTCGATCCTTCCGTCACTGCCAACGCACACCTTCTCTCCCTCGCCTACAAAAAAACCCTCAATGTGCGACATGTGTTGAGGACTATTTATAGGTTTTTTTTACCTAACACGTATTGTGCGTGCACAGTTGTGCGAGCGCGATGGCTGCGCACGTGTAGCTGGCTGTGCGCATCACGTATGCCCCGCGCACACGCCGCACTCTGCATGCGCCACGCCTTACATGCAAACGTACGCACGCACGCACTTCCTATGTCTGCGTGGCACATGCGCAATGCGCACAGGCAAATACGCATGCACAGTGTATGCGGCGGCTGCGTGCGCGCTGTGTAGTTGACTGCCCATTGCGTATGTGCCGTGCATACTGCGCAAGCATGCACACATGCATTTCCCGCTCCTGCGTGCCGCATGCGCAATACACACAGCCAACTACGCATGCACAGCATGTGCAGCCACCGCGCTCACACAACTGCACACGCGCAACGCACGCAACGTAAAAATACCCTATAAATACACCTGTACACGTGCTGCACGTTGAGGGGTTTTTGGTAGGCGAGGGAGAGAGAAGGTGTGTGGTGTGAGTCAGAGAGAGAGAGAGAGAAGCAGGTGTCTAGTAGAGCTAAGCTAGTGTGTTGCGGGTCAGAGTGGTAGAGGCTGGGTTGTGCAGGAGAAGTGTGAGGTAGAGCAGGGGATACAGAGAGGAGGGGAGGCAAGGAGCAGGTGAGTGAGAAAGGAGGTGAGGTGAAGAGCAGATAGCAGGGAGAGGAGGGAGGTGTGAGGTGGAGCTGAGAAGGCCAAGAGAAGGAATGTCTGACAGGGAGGGAGAGGGCAGAGAGATGGAGTCACAGGACAGGGCAGGAGTGGAGAGGGAGAGGGAGAGGGAGAGGGAAAGGGAGGGGGGCCACCTGTTGGGGAGGACACAGATATGGCAGGGAGTGTGGTGGAGGCTGCAGGCCCATCGGCCCAGTCCACGCAGGGTCCTCTCACTGCAAAACGTAGGCGCAAACCGGTGCCAGCTCTGCAACGGAAGAGGGCTCAGAAATTCACCCAGCAGGAAAACCACAACCTGCTGGCATCTGTTCTTGAAAATTATGAGGTCCTACATGGACGACTAAGCAACACCACCACTGCTGCAACATGCACCCAGGTGTGGGAGGAGGTGCAGGAGGCAGTTGCACAGGCAGGGGGTCCAAGCAGAGACCTGGACAGCCTCAGGAAGAGGTTCAATGATATAAAGAGGGGTGTGCGCGCACACATGGTGGCAGAGCATCAGCATGCCATGGGCACTGGAGGGGGAGGCCCCTTTACACTCTCCCTAACACCCCTGGAGCAGGAGTTGGCAGAGCGGCTAGGGCCAATCTACCTGTATGGACTGCCAGAGACACTGGACACTGCCCATCCCCAGGCAGGTAGGTACCCAAATCACACCTTGCTGCTCCCAAACCATAGAGTATATGCCCCTTGGATATGCATCAGGCATCTTATTAGCACCTCCTCATACCTGCTCCCCTGGATCATCTCCTACCCTCTGCCTTTGGCTTATGAGTGTGCTGTCCCCCATTCCACCCCTTTTACTCTGTGTTTTTCTGCCCTCCAACCACATGTATCAGTAACACCATCCCTTTTTATGTCTGCCCTGCACATGTGGCTACATTTCTGCTACAAGCCCCCTCTCAGACCTGTCCTTGTTATGTCTGTGTCTAATCTAAGTACTGCTGAGCAGGGATGGTCCTTCTGTGGGATAATGCACACCAGGGGTCTTCAAACTTTCTAAACAGGGGGCCGGTTCACTGTCCCTCAGACCGTTGGAGGGCCGGACTATAGTTGAAATGAATACTATGAACAAACTCCAAAGCACACTGCATAAATTCAAAATAAAGGGAACGTTTCCTACCCTTTTTTTTTTCCCTTTTCCAGTGGCAATTGCTCCAGCCATGTTAGTCTGGTTTCTTTGTGTCTTCTGCTAACTCCCCATCGTCTGCTTTCCATTGGTCCCTTCTTCTCACTTCTAGTATGTTTTCCATTCTCTCTCTACATCTGCTTTAACATAGTAATCTTTCTCCTTGTGCTCTTTCCTCATTCCTATGTCAGCCACTCAAATGTTAGACCTCCATCCTCCATCCCCACTTACTCTCCCAATATCCGTACAATTGTAGATATCTCTTACCTCCCACAAAAAATATTTTTCCCTCACCATTTCACTCTCCCAGCTCCATCCCATTCTGATCCTCGCCCAACCTCACCTCCCGTCTATTTCCAGCCCCACCCAGCATCCGCTCCCCTCTAGTCTGTGCATCAACCCATTTCCAGTCCTAGCCCCCCATCAGCCCATTTTCAATCCTATCCCTGGCCCACCATCAGGCCATTACCAGTCCTAGGTCCACATCCATTTCCAGTCCTATCCAAGTCCCTCCATAAGTGCATTTCCAAACTCCAGTCCCCCCAACAGCTCATTTATAGTCCTCTCCTAGCCCCACCATCAGCCCATTTTCAATCTTAGCACCCCCAACAGCCCATTTCGAGCCCTATCCTAGCACCTCCATCAGCCCACTTCCTGTCTTAGCCCCACACTCAGCCCATTTCCAGTCCTAAGCCCCCATCATCCCACTTCCAATCTTAACACCACCCATAGGCCATGACCTGTCCTAACCCCCTCCCCCCATCAGCCCCCTTCCAGTCTTACCTCACCCCCATAGCCAATTACCACTCCAAATCCCCTCCCCCCATCAGGCCAGCTAGGATATGAAATAAACAAAACACGGCTACTGCTGCTGCTTCCACCATAGCAGCAGCAGAATCAAGCATCCCGTGGGGCCCCCCCCCCTGCTCTGCAGCGTCCTCCATGCGGCTTCAGTGTGGGCTTGTCAGAGCCACATGAAGGGAGAGTTTCCCTTTCTCACGGCCATGTCAATCCCGCCACGGGCCTGATGGAAAATCCCATCAGCCCCACAATGGGATTAACAGAGCCACGAGAGGAGAAGCTCTTTCTCTTTGCGCAGCTCTGACAGCCAACACTGAGGCTGCATGGAGGACACTGCAGAGCAGGGGGGCCCCGCAGGATGCTTGATTATGCCACTGCCATGGCGGCAGCGGCAGCAGCAGGTTTGTAAGTTGTAAACCTCGCTGGGCTGCTGCTCAATGAATGGGCCGGCCCTGGGTAGAGCTGCCCCTGAGGACTGGCAGTGGCGGCAAAAACACCCATCGGGCTGCATAAATGTCCTTGGCGGCCCGCATGTGGCCCTCATCCCGTAGTTTGAGGACCCCTGATGTACACATTGATGTTTGTGCTAGGTACTGGCCTATATATGCCTAATAGTGGTAGCAGGAGCTGTAGTGGTAGCTATGTAGCACATGTACAGGCCACGGCCAAACACACATTGATTGTGGGGTGGATATGTTACACAGTTGTATGTAGTTGCACCGTGCAAACCAATCTGTGCTGTGTATGTCTTCCACAACCCAGGTGACTACACAACCATGGCCCCAGCTGTGGAGGAGGAGGTGCAATTGCCCGAAGATGTGCCAGAGCCCCAGCCCACAATGTCCGGGGGCAGCACCAGTAATGGTGACTGGACCCCAAGCACACATGTGGAGGCTGAGCCAGAGGACCACACCCCAGACTTCACTGCCACAGAGGGCTCAGAGGTCATCACAACCCACCACCCCATTCATGCGCCAGCGCCAGAAGAAACCCCTCCACCAGACATGGAACCAATCATTGCAGAGCTGCGGAAACACACTGCTGCAGCACAGCGCAATGCAGAAGGTGGGTAACAGCATACCCTACAATCCCCACGGGGTTGTCCTAACATCCACAAAATAATTGCATGTTGCCCACATAGCATAGCGTTCTGATGTTGGGGGTGGGGGGGGTTGTCTTATATCCTCTGTGTTTCTACCTCCTGTAGCATGGCTTGTCAGGTGTCAGCATTTGTGAGGGGCTGAGACACATGCACACTGTGCTTGGCCATATACCCCACATAAGCCCAAAGAGGAAAGCAATGATCACAGGACACCCAGACACCCTATGTGATAGAGACCTCGTCATGTGTAATGTCACGCAGCATCATTTGACAGCATAATCTGCAGTGTGTGCCAGCATTATAGAAATGGGGGCACCCCAGATATGTGTATGTGTGTCTCATGCCCCCTCAGATCATCTGACCTATCCCAGACAAGCAGTGTACAGACCAGGCATTGACATATTAAACTTTGGCAATGTGCAATGTGTGAGATCTGTGATTCTCATGACCCCTCATCCAGACCCCTTCTAGACAGGGGGATGGCTCATGGGAGACACAGATCTAAGCATGGTCATGCGTTGCTAGGTTTGGCAGGCATGACTGTTCTGCAGACTGATCTTGTGGGATATGCGTGACATGTGTATGTGTGATGGTTGGTACTGGAGAGGTATCTCACATATCACCCTCTGTCCCACCCACAGGCACTCATCAGGCCCTCCAGCGTATCTACCTGGCTATGGGGGAAAATACCAGGGAGCTGCGGCTGCTCCGGGAGGAGGTACAGTCGGGGGCGCTTGCCCGCATTGAGGATGCCATGGAGGACATTGTGGGCCTACTGCGGCATCCAGCACCAGCACCAGCACCAGCACCGTCACCTGAGGCGCCAGGACAAGGTACAGCACCGTGGGGGGTGTTGTGCCGTGGGAGGCATGGGCGGCCACGCAGGAGGTGACTGCTGGTCTAATAAACAGCTGTTAACCAGTACATACGTGTGTTTTCTAATGTGTGTCCCTGTGTTCCCCTAAGTAGTGTGCAATTGCATGTTGTGTCCCGCACACAGGCCCCTCGTTGGTGGGTTGTCTGTACTGCCAGGTATCACTGCACAGATGCCATCACATGCCGTGTGTGCCATGCACTGTGTCAGGACCCAGCCCCTGGGCTGCAGCGTGGCGGTTTACACATCCTCCCGGGTTCAGGGGGAATGTCCTGAAGCTACATGTCCAGTGTTCGGAGCCATCACAATTTTCATCCCTTCCTACCCCCTACATTGGACGCACATGTGTGACCATTGTCCCTGCCTGCAACACTGCCTACGTGCCTGCCCCCCCACAAACGTATACGGTTACTCACCAACCATCCCATGTATTGTCCCAGGACGCACTCAACAGCTTTACCCATGAGTAGCTCCTGGGCTCAGCAGTACATCTTACCCTGCCAGCGCAGACGTAGTGGTTTGCTAGTTCTAATATTGGCACACAGGCATGTTGCATCAGAAACGGTTCCCACACATTGCACACAGCATGCACGTGCCTCAGTATCCTGGGACGTCCTCTACATTGCAACATCTCAGGGTCCACCCTGGTCTCACACACCTACACACATGGTCAGCCCCCACGACTGCATGTGGAGCCAGTCCACGCATGATACCCATGTCTACCTTTACAACACATACCTGTCTACACACATATCCCATGCTTGCATCCATAGTGTGTTGGTTAAGGGAGACACGTGACCATTTTGAGTTATGAAACAGTGTGTATATTTTACAAAAAAACAATATCAAACAATGGCACAAATAGGGACAATACCCATCACCCTCCCCCCAAACATCCCCCTCCTCCCCCCTGTCACATCCCACCCACCCTATACACCCTCCTCCACCCCTCCCGCACCCTCACATCAGCCACACCCTCTCCCTGCATGCTGCATGCCCAGTGATGGAACACAGGACAGCACAGGGCACATGTGTGGACATCACAGGTGCCATCAAACACTCCTGTGATGCCCTTCAGGGGATGGCCGCCGACAGGGCAGCCGCTCCACCTCGGTGGCCACCCGCTGAATGGCTCCCGTCAGCCACTGGTGTGAGTGCACTAGGAAATGCACACGCCACTCCAAGGCATCCAGGGCCACATACAGATCCTGCACACACCTGCCACCACACACACACATAGTGCCAGGGGTCTGGGTGGTGGCATGTGCATGCGACCTGTGTGTGGCCCTGGATGGTGGATCGACATGGCGTGGCTGGCGGAAGCCCACAGTGCCCTGTGCTGCTCTGTGTTTCCAATCACACTCCCACACCCACACATCCCCCTCCTCCCCCCTCCCACCTCCCACCCACCCTCCACACCCTCCTACACCCCTCCCCCCACCCCCACATCAGCCACACCCTCTCCCTCCCCTGCCACCCCGCCACCCACCCCTTCCATGCCCCCATCAGCCCCCTCCTCCGCTGCACTGTCCACCGGCTCTTCACCCTCCTCCTCGGCCTCGGCCTCCACCTCAGCCCCATCCTCCACCACCACCACTTCCACCTCTGTGGCATGGTGGGCAGGGGGGCGCCTCAGGGCATAAGCAGATGTGGTGGGCTGTTCATCATTGTCATCACCCTCTGTGGAAGATGACAGTCATCAGCACATTATCATGTGTGTCACATAACACATGTACATATGCAGGCACCACACAGGCTGGTGGGCCAATGTGACATTCGTTACTGGGCAGCAAGTTTGCCAATACTCACCATCACGCTCTGACTGAGCCCCCCTCTGGAGGCGGGCAAGGTAATCATTATGATGGAGCCTCAACTCTCGCCCCTTCTTCCGGAGATCCTCTACCTGTGGATGTGAAAACAATGTGTGGGGGCATCAGTGACTATTTACCTCTGGTGGTTGGCCAACATAAACAAACATCTGTGTGGGCAGCATCTTGCTGCTCCTGCTCCATTGCTGTGTGTGTCATGTACAGCATAGTTACTCACCTGTAACAGGTGATCTCCAGGAACAGCAGGAATAAGTCTTCACATGTGGGTAGCGTCGGTACCAACTGAGCCTGTGTGGGAATGCTCCCCAGCATCCTATAGGAAAGCTTTTGGGAGCATCCCACAGTGCCTGCGTGCTGCCTTCCTGCCTTTACCAACTGCCTCTCTCCAGTTGAGTTTAAAGCTGACACAAAGAGAGAGAGAGAGAGATAGGGAAAGAGAGAGAGAGAGAGAGAGAGAACCCCTAGGGGAGATGGGTAGGTTGTGAAGACTTATTCCTGCTGTTCCCGGAGATCACCTGTTACAGGTGAGTAACTATGCTATCTCCAGGAACAAGCAGGAATTAGTCATCACATGTGAGGACACCCTAGATGTAGATGCCAGGGAAGGATCCCCAGAGTGGTGAGGTCCTGTGGAGGGGTTCCACTTCCTCCCATGGATCTCTGGTATCCTGTAAGAGAGGCAGCTAGGAGTGGAATAAGTATTGAAGAGGTGTTGGAGAGCAGCCTGACCAACCATAGCATGCTTGCAGAAGCCTTTATCCAAGCAGTAGTGGGCCGTGAACTGAGGACCAGGTAGCTGCTCCACAAATGTCGTTAATATAGACGGAATGGAGGTGAGCCCTAGAGGCTGCCATGACTCTCACATTGTGAGCGGGAACATGGGCCTCCAGTGAATGGTGTTTTCTATGATAGATAAAAGGTAATACATGGAGCAATCCAGTTGGATAGAGATCTTTTGGAAACTGCTGTACCCAAATACGAAGGATCAGAGGCTATGAATAGCTGAGAGGACCTTCTGTGTTGCTGGGTCCTCTGCAGATGAAAAGCCACAGCTCTTTTACAGTCCAAGGTATGAAGAGTCGTCTCTGCATTTGAAGCATGAGGCTTTTGAAAGACTACAGGTAACTAAACCTCTTGGTTCAAATGAAAGGAGGAAACCACCTTAGGCATGAAGTGTGGATGTGTCCTTAGGATTACCTTATCATGGTGAAACGGTGTGTAAGGTGGATCAGCCTCTGGAGCTTGCAATTCACTGATACGACTTGCTGATGTGATTGCAAGAAGGTATATTACTTTCCAGGACAGAGACTAGTAGTGGCTAAGGGCTCAGGAGGCAGCAGCATATGCTGGCCTAGAAGCAGATTGGGATCCCATGCCACTGGAGGTGGTCTAAGGGGAGGTTTCATTAGATGCAGGCCTCTCATGATTCTGGATATGAGAGGATGGGATGAAATGGGTTGTCCATTGATGGGTTCAGAAGGAGCAGCAATGGCACTTAAATGGACTCTGACTGACTCAGTTTTGAGACCAGTGTTTGATAAGTAAGGGAGTTCGTCCTAAACATGTTTATATACGGATGACAAGAGGGTTGAAGCCCTTTTGTGATCACCAAATGGAATCTCTCATCCACTTGACGGCATAGGAATGCCTTGTGGAAGGTTTCCTGGAAGCATAACGGACATCTTTCACTTCCTGAGTGAGGGGAGGGCCAAAGCAGTTACAGCCTTCAGTAGCCAGGCTCTGAGGTGCAGAGACTGGGGGTTTGTATGCCATACATTCCCCTCCTCCTGCGACAGTAAGTCTGGAGCTGACCCTAAGTACAGGGGTGGAACCTCGGACAGATGTAGAAGCAGAGGGTACCACACCTGGTGTTGCCAGCGTGGGGCTATAAGGATCATGTTGCCTCTGTCCCTCGGGAGCTTGAATAGGGTCTTGGCAATCAAGGGAATGGGAGGAAAGGCATATAGGAATTCCAGCCCCCAGTTGAGGCGGACAGCATCCCTCGCTTGGCAGCTCTGAGCCGGAATCCGTGAACCGAACCGGGTAAGTTTGGCATATGATGGACTTGCAAAGAAGTCTACATCTTGAGTTCCCCAGAGTTGCAATACTCTGCAGAGTTGGTCCATGTGTAGAGACCATTTGTGCGGAAGCAGAACACAACTGAGTCTGTCTGGCCAAAAGTTCTGATTGCCAGGGAGATAGACTGGCAGGAGATGGATCTGCTGCTCTCTGGCAAATGCCCATAGTTGAAGAGCTTCGTTGCAAAGGGACAGAGAGCCTGTTCCTCCTTGTATGTTCACATAGACCATGGCTACCTGATTGTCTGCATGAAGTAGTATTATATTGGCCTGTAGAAGGGAATGGAATACTTGAAGAGCTAGGCGAATTGCTCTGAGCTCCAACAGATTGATGTGGAAATGAATCTCCTGACAATTCCAGGTGGCTTGGGTGGAGGTGTCCAGGAGATGTGCAGCCCACCCCACTTTGGAGCCATCTGTTGTTAATGTGATCTGAGGAGGGGTTTTCAGGAAAGGTGACCCCTCCAACAGGTTTTGTTCTTACCGCTACCAGTCCAGGGACAGGGTACGGTGGTTTGAGTTTACTATCAGATCTGAGAGACAGCCTGTTGCTTGCATCCACTGAGAAGAGAGGGCCCATTGGGCTGGCCTCATGTGGAGATGAGCGTAGGGGACCACATGCATCGTAGATGCCATGTGACCCAGTAGCTGACGCATCTCTCGAGCCGAGAAGTGAGTCTTTTGTAGTGCTGAAGAAACAAGTTGCACAATGTGAGGACAGCGAGGCTGAGTCAGGTATGTCTTTGGCAGTCTGGTATCTAGCCTTGCTCCTATGAACTCCAGCGATTGCGTGGGAGTCAGAAAGGATTCCTGGCGATCTATGACAAGGCCTAGATATTGGAGTCCACGCATTGTGTACGAGAGAGAGGCCTGGGCTTGTGTTTGCGACTCTGCCCGGATGAGGCAATCGTCCAAGTAGGGGCAGACAAATATTCCCCTGGTACGGACAAAACCGGCTACCACAGCCATGCACTTTGTGAATACTCTGGGTGCTGAGGCAAGGCTGAAGGGAAAACTTAGTTTTAATAGTGGTTTCCTTGATGGAGGAACCAAAGGAACTTTCTGTGTGATTGTTGGCTGAGAACATGGGTGTACGCATCCTTGTGCTCTAGAGAACAAAGGCAGTTCTGCCTGTGTAGGTCAGGAAGTACATTTCCTACAGAAGTAATTTTGAATTTCTCTTGGAACAGGAACTTGTTCAGTTCTCTGAGATCTAAAATGGGTCTTTGACCTCCTGTTTTCTTTGGTATGAGGAAATAGGGGGAGTAGAACCAGGAACCCTGTTGAAAATGAGGTATGTTTATGTTTATGTTTATGTTTATTAAACTTGATAAAAAACCGCCTTTCAAGTATAATCAAGGCGGTGTACAATAAAAATAAATCACATAAAATCCAGACAAAGCTGGAGGATAAAAAGAAAATATACAATAATAATAAATATAAAATTTACAACCAAAAAGTAAATAAAAATTATACTGAAACGTCAAGTATAGGCTATAAAATTATAAAGGACAGGGAGAAAGAAAGAGAAGACGACAGATTTGACAGAACAAAAGAAGGGGAGCAAATACAGACAGGGGAGGACATCAAACAAAGGGAGATGGAACATCAAACGCTAGAGAGAATAGGTGGGTTTTGAGGTTGTGCTTGAAAGTAGTGTGAAGAGGTTCGAGACGGAGGGAGGAAGGAAGGGAATTCCAGAGAGCGGGACCAGCAAAATAAAAGGCAGAGAGACGGGTGAACTGTAAGTGCGCACGGGAGGGAGGGGGAAGAGATAGACGATTAAGATGAAAGGAGCGTGGGGTGTACCTAGGAGTGTGAAAAGAAAGCAGGTCAGCCAGATATGAGGGAGTGCTAGTATGAAAGACCTTGTGTAGCAGAATCAGCATTTTATATTGAGGACGAAAGGAAACAGGCAACCAGTGAAGATGAAAAAGCAAAGGGGTGACGTGATCGCGAATTGTGGAAGAGGTGATGAGACGAGCAGCAGTGTTTTGGATCCTTTGGAGTCTGGCTAACTGATTTTTAGGGAGACCGAGAAATAAAGAATTCTATTGCTCCTTGAGGTAAGAGCTGTTTTACCTCTGGATTCAGTTGGATTCAGTTGGGGGGAATTTTGACAACTGAACATCCTTACTATTGTAGGGGGAGGCAGGCTTTGGGAATGATGCCTGTACCCTCTTCTATGATGGACAGAGTCCAGGGTTCTGATGTTATTTGCCTCCATCTGTGGATGAGGTGACCTAACCTTCCTGGGATTGTTGAAGGTTGTTTTCTCTGGAGTGGCAGGAAGGGCAGGTACTCTATCATGGAGTCAAAGGCCCTGTGGGGGCTGAGCCTGCTGGGTCTGCTAAGGCTGAGTAGCTCTTGGCTGTCTCTGCTTAGTAGATTGTTGACCCTTTCTAGCAGCTTGTCCTGCAGGTTGTCCTTGCTGAGCATTGGACTGATAGTATCCTTTCTTTTTGGAGAGGAAAGGCTATTCTAAGGCTCTCTTCTTTGCAGGATCTACAATTTTTGAAAGTCTGGTCAAGGTAGAATTGTAACCATCCAAATCTTTGGCTTTTTCCTGCCGGTTCTTCCCAAAAAGGTTTTCACCAGTACAGGGGATGTTGGCCAGTTTATCCTGTACCCAGTGTTCCATGTGAGAGGCTTGCAGCCAGCCAAGTCTCCTTGCCCCAATAGCAATGGCAGAGACTCTGCCTATGCACGCCAAACAGTCACCTTTATAAATGTTCTGGGCAAGCTTGACAAGCGCTAAATAGTCGTGTCCTCTGTCATCTGGGAGATGTGGACCTACCAGTTGTAGATCTCCTGCGACCTCCTTCAGGAACATTCCCATGTACAGGATATAGGAACCTATACTGCCTGAAAGCATGGATGTTTGGATGACACGGTGACCAAAAGCATCTAAGGTCATACACTCCCTACCAGGAGGGTTGGTGGCATGTTGTTTGTAACTTTTAATTCTCCTCATAGCAGACTCCACCACGATGGAGTGATGAGTGAGCTGTGTTTTCTGAAAACCAGGGGACGGAGGCATATGATACATAGTAGGCATCCTGTGAGAATGTGGAGAGGTGGCAAGAGGAGTCCCCCACATTCTCAAAAGATGATTCTGGAAGATCTGATGTATTGGCAGGGTGGCTGCCTCCTTTGTAGTTTGGGGATATTGGTGAATCTCTGGCTCTCTGGCTCCCTTGACTGCATGTGTGATGAAATCCAGGAAGGACATATCCTGAGGAGGGGACAATCTCCTCTTGGGAGAAGCAGGCTCATCCTCGAGAGGTACATCGTTACCCTCTGAGCTGTCAGAGTCATCAGACTCCTCAGAAGATTGGATGTATCTTCTCTCAGGGTGCTCAGGCAAAGTGTGGTATCAGTACCAATTGGCCTTGGTATCAGAGTGACCAGTTACCGGGGTGTCAATACCAGTACTCATCGGCACCAATGGTGCAGTTGCCGATGCCGGTTACGCAATTGCTGCGGATACCGGTGCTGGAATTTGCGGGGTCTGGGGTGGTACCAAGGTCTTTGATGCTGCAAGGATAGGCGCCAGACTGCGTTTGATGGCCACAATCCTCTGGTCCATCAACCCTGCCGATGCCTGTGTATGCATACCGGCCAAAGCCAGTACCCCAGAGCATGGCCACCAGGAGTTTGGACGAGGTTGAGGCCTCCAGAACTTCCTGGAGCCCCAAAGTGGCTTTGGAGGCCAGGGAGTCACACCGGGGCTGTTTGGCCGGAGCGTGTTCCTCACAGGCAATGCCGGTGGCATTCCGATGTTTGGAGGGGGATCTACCCTTTGAGGAACGGCCAGGTTTGTGTTTGGTTACCTGAGATCCACGGGAGGAAGAGGGAGCCCTTGAAGACATGGCTGCCACCGAGCCCGCGTTGGAGGGAAAGAGGGTACCGAGCTTGGCTTCTCTGTGCTGCCGACCCCTCTTGGATAACATCCCACAGGCCAAACATTCAGACATGGAGTGATCCGGCCATAAGCATTTGCAACACCAATCATGGTTGTCAGTGACGGAGAAGGTACCGGGACATTTTGAGCATATTTTTATAACCCGAGGAGTGCTTTTCCATGATGGAGGAGGGATTGGGGTCTAAGGCCAAACTGGGGGGAGACCTACAAAGGGGATTTTCCCTCATTTTTTATTTAAATTTTGGTTTGTGTGTGGAAATCTGACCTTTTAGAAATAGAACTTACAAGACTAGTGATACCGGTAAATAGAAAAAGGCAGACGCTGCCACAGGAGGGGCAATAGAATAGATGTTTTTCAACAATGACAGGAACGATGACCTGCTGGCTCTGTGGAACACAACAAACTGGAGAGAGGCATTTTGAAAGATGGGAAGGCAGCACGCAGGCACTGTGGGATGCTCCCAACAGCTTTCCTATTGGACGCTGGAGAGCGTTCCCACGCAGGCTCCGTCAGTACCGATGATACCCACATGTGAGGACTACTTCCAGCTTGTTCCAGGAGATTAACTGTTCCCAGTACCACCTGTGTGCAGTGTACGTGGCACCCTGAACACACCATTCCATTCCCCTGTGGCCCCCTTGCATGACATTGCACGACCATGCCACGTTTGGGTTGCCAATGATGGTGTCCAGGGTAACCCCCCTAACCCCGTATGTGGTCTGGTGAACCCATTTTTGTTGTCATGATCTACACACATCATCCGACCCAACCCCACTGGCAACATGATATCCTAACAAACATGGGTGATGTGTCCATACATGGGACGTTGGTTGGGTGGCCCTATGCACCTTGCCAGGTGCCACTACCATGACATTTGGGTTTCTACGAGGCCCAGCATAGCAATGCTTGACCCACTACACGCATTGTGGAACCTGTCTCTCTTGGGGATACTGCTAGGTACGTATGACCTATATTGGCCACTGTTGCAAAGAGCATACTAGGCTTGATGGACGTGGATGTGACCCAGTATGGCCTATCTTATGTTGTTATGTTCCTATGACCTGGGCCTTGTATGCTCAGGACAGGTGTAGCTGCCAACACCAGGGACAGGGGCCATTGCACCAGAATAGGCTATTGCCACCTGTGCTCATGTCAGGGATTCAGTCTGGGCTGTGCAACCACAACAGGTGCATGTATCCTTCCAACACCATCAGTAATGTTCATCTGCAACCAGGTGTGTGATTCCTAGCAAGTGGGCAGATGTGTGACCTGACTCAGCATACAGTTCTGGGGACATGGCTCTGTTACAGGCCTTCGTAATCAGTTCTCATAGCTCATGGGGGTGGGGTGCTGTTACACACATCCACATCTGCACCTACCATACCATCTGGATACATCACAGACGTGTGTGATGAGGTGTTGATCTCACAGACTAGGGCAGATGTGCAACCTACCTGCCATAACCTAACAAAATATCTGAATGACATACCCACCATTGCAATCAGGTCTCAGGCCCTCTGGGGTTGGGTGTCCTAGCACACATCATCAGCACCATACACCACAGCACCAGGGTGACTGACAGTACAACTTACGCAGATGTCAGGACTCCTGGGGATAGGGAGAAAGTACTGAATTGGATAGGCACACAGGACCATATCACCAGGGTGACTGACAGCCCACTTTGATGGGCTGTCAGGACTCCTGGGGATATGGGGAATGTATTGAACTGGATAGGCACACAGGACCATATCCCCAGGGTGACTGACAGCCCACTTTGATGGGCTCTCAGGACTCCTGGGGATGGGGAGAATGTATTGAACTGGATAGGCACACAGGACCATATCACCAGGGTGACTGACAGCCCACTTTGATGGGCTCTCAGGACTCCTGGGGATGGGGAGAATGTATTGAACTGGATAGGCACACAGGACCATATCACCAGGGTGACTGACAGCCCACTTTGATGGCCTCTCAGGACTCCTTGGGATAGGGAGAATGTATTGAACTGTATAGGCAAACAGGACCGTATCACCAGAGTGACTGATAGCCCACTTTGATGGACTCTCAGGACTCCTGGGGATAGGGTGGATTGGAAAAGAGCAACAGCAGCATATTCCATACCAGCAGGGGTGCTGGGGACCCACTTTATTGGACTTTCTGGGAAAGTGGGGGTAGTGCAGATGGGGGGGGGGGGCTGGGGAGAGCGCTGGTGGGGGTCCATAAGGGCTAAACCTTGACTGAGAAATACAGATGTATCCAAGGTGTGTCTGCAGACACTTCCTATCTCACACATTAGTACTGCTGGGGTCCTGCAGCATGGTCTATTTCTGCTGTGAACCTGGTGTTGGGCACCCCATCTCACCCTCAGGGTGAGTACAGTACCTGCACAATGTGATGGTGTGTAGCTACTCTGTGCCAGTACCACACACGGTCAGTTCCCCCTACCAGGTCGAGGTGCTGTGGGGGTGCATACCCCATCTTGTGATCATCTGTAGACTGCTGATTTGCATGTGCAGTGCATCATGGGTATGGGTGGGTTAACCCTATCCTGGTGACCACAGCAGACTGTTTCTGTGGTGACGTGCAGTCCTTCTGCAGCCAGCCAGGGGTTTGCTAGCAGCTATGGAGCTGTAGCCCACTGATTACTTCACTGCTTGTGGAGCCAGAGGTCATGGGTTCAAACCCACAGTGGGGTTATTTGATAGGGCTGTCCGAAGCATTGTCTATTTTTAAAGTACATTAATGCTGCCAGCAAAACACCCTCAGGGTACTGTAACCATAAGGTGCCTCAGAAGGCGCCCTATAAGGCACCTTATAGGGCACTCTATAAAGCGCCTTGTGAGACACCTTATGGTTACAGTCCGTATAAGGTGCCTTATAAGGTGTCCTATGGAGCACCTCATAGGGTGCCCTATAGGGGACATTATAGGGTGCCGTGGCGGACAGTGCACTTTATAATGTGCCCTATGGAGTGCCTTATATGGTGTCTTATGAGGCACCTTAGGTTATGGCACGTGAGGGTGTGTTTGCTGGCAGCAATAATTAAAATACAAATAAACTGCCACAGGAAACAATACTTACATGTCAAAGCTGATAGCTTCAACCAACTTTATGCATTAGGCACAATGGGGGATCAAGCTCATGACCCCTGTATCATCAGTGAGTGTATTAACCATTGTGCTACACTTCTGTTTCTATGTTTGGATGTCTGTGTGCCTGCTTAAGATTACCGCGCGGTAAGGGGCTTAGCAGCGCTTTGCCCGATAATGTGCGCAGCAGCGCGCGTTATCGCACGCTAATCCCATTTTGCTACTTTAGACTGAAACGCCCACTCCTTATATGGCATCCTGCACACTAATGCCGGGCACAAATTAAGAAGGTTTAGTAAACATACCCCTTAATGAAGAAAAGGAAAATGAAACAATTTTCCCATGCTCACCTCTAGTAATAGCTGGCCTGCTCCCTATACTGAATGCCACTAGAATATTGTCTTCACATTGTTATTGTTTTGGCATCAGCTAGATTAACACATTTTATTTTTGTAAACAATATAGAGATCTTTTCCTAAAGTGCAGTAGGGCTTTGCACCTATCGCAGGTTTATTGCTGGAAAAACTGCATGGTAAGTGCAAAGCCTGTTTGGTAAATGCAGGTGTGTCCTACATTTAGCACACAGGGTTGCCAAATACCACAGGGGCCCATGAACCTTGCCCTGGCAGGGAGTGTGGGAGCACTACTTTCCCTGTCAGGGAGCACATAAGCACTCACGTTCCCTTCCAAGGCGAGGTCTGTAGACCCAAGGCCAAGTAGGCACATCCTTATGGCCGATCAGGAACCCTTAATAATTGCACTTCCTTGTGATGAACCTCCGCCCCCAAATGTATTCCCCCCAGTATTCTTCTACTCCCCCCCCCCCCAAAAAAAAACAAGTTTTCCACCTCCCCATCAGTACCCCTTTTCAGGACCACCATGGCCAGAAAGCTTTCTGGACATGGAGGCCCTGCAAAGGGGCCCACCAACACTAGGGTCATCAAGGCCCACCCCACAACACACCTGCACCATCCTCCCTTGGAACTTACCCAGGGTCCAACTGGGTCATCGTTGGTGCTCTAGGGGTAATCAGGGCAGGGATGATCCCCCTCCTTTCCTGCCTCAGCTTAGAAAGACTTCAAAATGCCACTGAGATCACCTCATGCTAGTCTTGTGACCCCTATTTTAGTGCCGCAAAACTAGGATGAAGTGATCCTAGTGCCATTTTAAAGACTTCTGGAGTCAGGGAAATAGCAGAGGGGGACCGCTCCTACCTCAATCACTCTTAGAGTACCAGGAACGATCAGGTTGGACACCAGATAAGTTCTGGGAGGTGGAGGGTTTGGGTGTGTTGTGGGGGGGGGGGGGGCTTGATGGCCCCGACATTGGTGGGCTCCTTTGCTGGACCTCTATGGCTGGAGGATGCAATCAGAGTGGGCCTGATCAGCAACAGGGCATTAGCCAAGCTATTATGCTGCCAGTGGCAAGGCTGCACTTACTGCCATCTCTTGGGGTGGTGGTAATTGCAGCCATGCTAGCGGCAGTCATGACAGCTAGTGTATGGCATTGTGGAACCCGCTAGCTATTACCAGCCTAAACGTCCTCTTTGTGTCCCAATCCCACCTCCATCCTGCCCACTTTCAATGAGTACAGATAGCACAATTTTTTGACCGTGTTGTCTGTACTTGCCCTGTGGTAATGGTTACCATGGAGGTTTGGCGCATGATAAACCTGTCGTGACCACTTACCGCAGCTTAGTAAAAAAAAAAAAAAAATCTATGTTGAATGACAGCAAAAGTATTGCAGAAGGTGTTGATAATTAGCAAAGAAAAAAAACTTAAGGCTTAAGTTTGTTCTAAACCAATCATATTAGAAATCTTGCTAATGCATTTTCTGAAAGACAGTATGGTTAGACTGTCAGCAAAAATACTGATTGTGTTGTCTGTGGTTCTTTGTCTGAAACCGTACATTAAATTGTTTTAACATACATTCATAATTATAGTGATATAAGAACATGTTACTTTAACTATGATAGGCTAATCTAGATATAACGTTTTCATTATTTTTTTTCAATGCAGTTCAGAAGAGCTCTGAAATAATTACGGACTTTAGTTTCATGGCTGTCAACTGACTTCTAAGGAAATTTATTTTAAAATTACACTTGCGTTTTTGATTAAGTCAAAAACATGCAGGGGCATATTTACTAAAGTCTGCTAATAGTGTGGGGTTTATAGCACTTTAATCATGCTGCACTGACACATTGCAGGGCAGTGTGGTAAGTTTCCAATACCAACCACTAGGAGTGGGATGGGGCAGTGATAACAAGATTAATATGAATAAAATACAATCCCTGAAATGCCTGTATGCAAATGCTTAAAGTCTAAAAAATAAAATGGGAGAGTTAGAATATATAGCACTAAATGAGAGGTTAGATATGATTGATATCTCAGAGACCTGGTGGAAGAAGGATAACCAATGGGACCCTGTAATACCTTCGCTCAGCACATGTTAACCGTCTGCACCTCCCCTCTCCTGCCCATGTTCACCTACAGTCCACCCGTCATTCAGTTTTCTTTTTTCTTGGTCTAGCCTTGTGGAATTCACTAGCTACCTCCCTCAGGCTTGAACAAAACTATGTCAAATTTAAATCACTTCTCAAAACCTACTTGTTTTCTTCCGCCTTTTATCTCCCAACACCCAATTCCCCCTGTAGAAACAAGCATGTGTGCCGGCTTCCGGCATGCCTTGTGCAAAAGCAGATGCCATTTGCAGTCATAGTGTCACTTTGTACGGTTTATACTAAGACGTTAAAACGTTTAAGACAATTGAGTTGCCCTCCGACTGTGAAATACAGTCTGTGATTCAGTTTTTGAAAGCAAGGACCGTGTCATCAGCGGACATTCATCGCCAGATATATGAGGTGTATGGCCCCAATGCGATGAGTGCAGCAAAGTGTGTAAATGGGTGAGATTGTTCAAGGACGGGCGGGACAATGTCCATGATGAACCGCGATAGGGTCGACCTTCAGTAATCACAGAAGATTTGGTGCGCACAGTTGACGCAAAAATTCATGAAGAACGGCAATTCACGGTTTCCACTTTGTCAATGAAATTTCCACAAGTTTCAAAGTTAGTGCTATACAAAATTGTTTTTGAAAAATTGCAGTTCAGAAAACTGTGCTCACGATGGGCTCCCAGGCTGCTTTCCGAGGAACACTGTTCCAATAATCTTGCGTGTTCAGATTGTCTGTTTTTGCTTTCACTTTGTCTGGAGATGATGTGTGTCTCCATTCCATCGACTGCCGCTTTGATTCTGGAGTCATGTGAGAAACCCATGTCTCATCCCCTGTGACAATGTGGTCCAAAAGTTCATCTCCTTCCTCATTGTATCGGATCAAAAATGTCAAAGCACTAGCCATTCTCCTTTTTTGGTGTTCCTTGGAAAGCAGCCTGGTAACCCATCGTTAGCACGGTTTGTCCCGCCCATCCTTGACCAATCTCACCCATTTACACACTTTGCTGTCACTCATCACATTGGGGCCATACACCTCACATATCTGGTGATGAATGTCCACTGATGACACGGTCCTTGCTGTCAAAAACCGAACAGACCGTATTTCACAGTCAGAGGGCCGCTCAATTGTCTTAAACATTTTAACGTCTCAGTATAAACTGTACAAAGTGATGTTATGACTGCAAATGGCATCTGCTTTTGCACAAGACATGCCGGGAGCTGGCACGCATGCTTGTTTCTACAGGGGGAACAAATTTACAAAGCTATAGCCGAATCGGAAGTCAAGGTGGCGACCTGAGCAGACGCTCGCTGACACTGCTCCGAGGGATATCCTGCTTTACCTATTGTTTTACCTTTTTCCGCTGGCTGGTGAGGACTCTTGATGCCGCATACAGGCAGGAAGAGGAAAGCCAAGCTGGCTATGACTCCTGCAGGAGAAACTTTGGTTACTGTGAAGACGGCGAGTTCTGGGCCCATGGATTTGTTTGTGGCTCCAGGTGGGAGTAGTGGAGTAGCTATGGTGCACCTGTTGAGCGCTGTGGAGATGTAAAGAAGGCCTTCCAGCGCTGAGGGCTTAGAGGTTTCTCTTAGCCCGGAGCTCTGATCGCCGCCGACACAACCGGAAGGAGAGTTCTTGCAGTGGTCGCCGAGTATAGGCGTGAGTGAGTTGGTGGGCACACCGTGTGATCTGCAGATGCAACTGCCCAGCCACGGAGAAAGATTACTGGTGCTGGTTTCTCTGGCAGTGCTTCTCGGCGATGAGGGTGGAAAATGGAAGGAGTCATCTTCAGCACTGCACTCTTCAGAGGAACTGCCAACTTCTTCTTCGGGTAAACAACTCCTTTTTGTTGGGGAAGACCTAGGACATAAATTGGTGAGACCTGAAGTAGTTACTCCTGATACACTATGGTCTGCCTTTTCATCTATGTCTCTTAATATTACGGCACAGTGTCAGTCTATAATGCAGCAATTCCAAGTGTTTGGGCAGCAATTAAAGCTATATGAATCCGGTCAGACTGAGCTTACTGCCAAAGTGGTCTGTATCGAGAGCTGACTGGGGCAAGTTCAGGAAGTCTCCCAAACTTTTGCCAAGGATTCTGGTGTGTTGCATAGGTGGTTGGAATTTCTTGAAAATGTCGCAAGAAGCCAGAACCTTAGAATATTGAATTTTCCAAAAGTTCCGTTGGTGACTCCCATCAAATTGTTTAAAAGGTTTCTGGTAACCATTCTTAAGGTCTCTGCTAATTCGGTTCCTCCTATCTCCAAGGCCTTCTACTTACCGACTACCAAGGCTGTCCCTGTGGATACAGATGAGCATCGGGTATTGTCCGTGGACAGTTTGGATCTTTCCACTTTTTTAGAGAGGTCCCTGTCTGGGGCCGGGATGACCGCTACCCTGCTCGTCACTTTTGCCCTAGAGGCGGACAGAGACTGGTTACTGAGATTGTTCTTCCGGTCACCATGTAAGGTGTTCTTGGACTCCCACCTGCGAATATTTCCTGATGTCTCCAAGGCTACCCAGAAGAGAAGGCGACAGTTTCTGATGTAGCGACCTGGGGTGCTACAACTGGGAGGGCTGTTTTTTCTTCGCTTTCCGTGTAAGTGCCTAGTAAAATTTTCTGGGCACAGTTACCTTTTCTTTGAACCCTCTCATCTGGCCAGTTTTATTTCCTCTAGATTATCTAATGTGCAGTGCCTTTTTCCTATTCCCTCTCAAAGGGGTTCTCCTGTCAATGAGAGCTAGCTCGGAATGTAACAGTACACTCTCCCTTAGTCTGCTTTATTTCCTTTGTAGTGCTACGTGTTCAATTTATCCTGTATTTTGTGACCCATCTTGCCTCTTTATTGTGGTCTAATGGGCTTTTCCTGGAGATTGTGTATTCTTTGGGAAGTTATTTTTGTATGTTAGAATTCTGCCCTCTCTGTACAAGGGTTTTCTTGTATTTTTTGTTAAAATTGCATAAACAAATAATAGTTAAAAAAATAAAGCTACAGCCAATCGGACCTTACTTTAAAAATAACCCTTGTATATTGTAGTTCATTTTTCTTTTTCCAGCATGTGGTCCCCTGTATTGCTTTAGTAATTGGGTTTCTACCCTGATGTTATAAAGGGCAGTATATCAAACGAAATAAAAACATAAACAAATAGCTGCTGTTTCTGCCTGTATTGATCTTGTGTCTCCTGCTGTTTGCCTGTTTGTCTGCTGCCTGCTGTGCCTCCTGTGCCTGCCCTAATTGCTGTGCTGTCCCACTCCCACTGGTACCTCCCCCGCTGATACCTGATTTGCTGCTCTACTCAAAACCAGAAGGGACGCGGCCATGTTTCACGCAACCATGTCCCCTCGAGGTGCCCAACCTGAATAAATTGCTCTCCGGTGAAGCATTTCACACCAAAGGAGCATGCCCAAGGAGCGGGGCAAGCTCCTTGGGGCGAGTCCGGGGGTGGAAATCTGAAGTCATCCCTTTGCCCTGTCCCCAGTCACTCCAGGCAGGTGACTCAGTTCCTCACTCCCCCTGATCCAGCACACGATCCTCAACACTACTGCTTCAAGCTTCCGGGTAAGCCACTCCTACCAGCCTTGTTTTTGACAAATGTTACTCTGACTCTCCTACTCCCTCAGATTATGGCTGCTATCCCTGTACACTGGGGCTGGAGGCAGACTCCCCCTGCTCCTGCCCCCCTGGTTTTTCTCATGAGAAACACCTCCAATCTTGTCCCTTGTATCCTTTCAACTATGCCCTCTGCTATTCTGTTCCGCCATCTGGCCCTATTGAATTGCCGTTCTCTCCAAGCCAAATCCATCCTCATTCATGATCTTATATCACAGCACTCCCTCAATTTCCTTTTCTTGACATAAACCTGGCTAAAGGATGGTGAGGAGCCTCTGCTCAACTATTGCCTTCCACCTGGCTTCTCTGCTCTTTCTACCCCTCGATGGGGCAGGAGCAGCGGGGAGGTTGCAGCAATTTATCACCCCTCACTCCCTATCCAGGAGCTGTCATCCTCTGCTCTTCACTACCCAGAATGCCTTCTCCTCCACCTGGGGTCCTCCCCCCTACCTGATTCTTATCTATGCTCCCCCCTCCCTGCAACTGGTGGAGGGGATGCGCTCTATGATAGAGGGGGCATTGAGTCAGAAAGGATTAAAATTTTGCAGGAAACAAAATTTGCTGTAGAATCTGTATGGATTGAAATTCCATGTAAAAAGGGGAAGGCGATGGCAGTGGGGGTGTACAATCGACCGCCTGGCCAGAATGAACAAATGGATGATGAAATGCTCAAAGAAATCAAGGAAGCTAACAAACGTTACAGCTCAATAATAATAATGGGTGATTTCAATGACCCTGGTATCGACTGGGTCAGTGTCACAGCAGGACATGCTAGGGAGATAAAGCTTATAGATGAAATAAATGACTGCTTCTAGGAGCAGCTGGTTCATGAACTGACCAGAGGGGAAGCCTATTAGACCTAGTCCTTCGTGGAACACCAGATCTAGTGCAAGAGATAAGGGTGTTTGGGCCACTTGGCAATAGTGATCATAGCATGATCACATTTGATTTAATTAGTGGAGAAGGGATAGTAAGGAAATCCACAGTACTACCTTTTAACTTTCGAAAGGGAGACTATGATAAAATGAAAAAAACAGTTAAGAAAAAACTAAAAGGAGCAGTTGCAAAGGTTAAAGACTTACATCAAGCTTGGGTATTGAAAAATACTATCTTGGAAGCCCAGACCAGCTGTATTCCACGCTTTAAGAAAAGTGGAAGGAAGTCCAAAAAACTGCTAGCATGGTTTAAAGCTGAGGTCAGAGAGGCTGTTGTTGCCAAAAAAGCATCTTTCAGGAAATGGAAAAAAGAGCTAAACGACGAAACCTGGAAAGAGCACAAGCACTGGCAAGTCAAATGCAAGGCATTGATAAGGCAGGCAAAGAGAAAATTTGAGAAGAAGCTTGATGCAGAAGCAAAAACGCGAAATACTTTTTCAAGTACATTTGTAGAAAAAAACCTGTGAGAGAGTCAGTTGATCCATTAGATGATAGAGGAGTTAAAGGGGCACTAAAAGGCGACGAGGCGATAGCAGAGAGACTGAATGAATTCTTTGCTTCGGTCTTTACTGAAGAAGATGTAGGGATGTGACCCGTGACAGAAGTGGTATTTAAAGGTGTGGAAGAATTGAAGGAAATATTGATACATCGGGAAGATGTATTACAACTATTAGATAAACTGAAGAGTAGCAAATCACCTGGGTCAGATGGTATACATCTGAGGGTATTGAAAGAACTGAAATATGAGATTGCAGACCTGCTATTAGTAATCTGTGAATTTTCATTAAAATCATCCGTAATACCTGAAGATTGAAGGATCGCCAATGTTATACCAATTTTTAAAAAGGGTTCCAGGGGTGATCCGAGAAACTACAGACCGGTGAGCCTGACGTCACTACCAGCAAAAATGGTAGAAACCATCATAAAGAACAAAATTACTCAGCATGTAGATAGTCATGGCCTAATGGGAGACAGCCAACATGGCTTTAGACAAGGATGATCTTGTCTTACTAATCTGTTATGTTTTTTTGAAGGTGTGAATAAACAGGTGGCCAAAGGTGAATCGGTTGATATAGTGTATCTGGACTTTCAGAAAGCCTTTGACAAGGTCCCTCATCAGAGACTTTTGGCAAAACTAAAGAGTCATGGGATAGGATGCAGTGTACTATTGTGGATGAGGAACTGGTTAAAAGATAGAAAGCAGAGGGTAGGGCTAAATGGCCAATTTTCCCAATGGAGAAAGGTGAATAGTGGTGTACCCCAGGGATCTTTGCGGGGTCCACTGCTTTTTGACATATTCATAAATGACCTGGAAAAGGGAATAACGAGTGAGATTATCAAATTTGTAAATGACACAAAACTATTTAAAGTTGTTAAAACCGAAGAGGATTGTGGAAAATTGCAAGAGGATCTTGATAAATTGGAAGACTGGGCATCAAAATAGCAGATGAAATTTAATGTGGACAAGTGCAAGTTATGCACCTAGGGAAGAACAACCCAAACTATGGTTACACGATGCAAAGTTCCACATTAGGAACCACTACCACCCAGGAAAAAGATTTAGGCGTCATTGTGGATAACATGTTAAAACCCTCGGCCCAGTGTGCAGCGGCGGCCAAGAGAGCAAATAGAATGCTAGGTATCATAAGGAAAGGAATGGAAAATAAAACAAAAGATATTATAATGCCTCTGTATCATTCCATGGTGAGACCGCACCTTGAATATTGTGTGCAATTCTGGTCACCATATCTTAAAAAGGATATAGCGTTATTAGAAAAGGTTCAGAGAAGAGCCACCAAAATGGTAAAGGGGATGGAAGGATACTCCTATGAAGAAAGGCTAAAAAGGTTAGGGCTCTTTACCTGGAAAAGAGACGGCTGAGGGGAGATATAATAGAAGTCTATAAATTAATGAACGGAGTAGAACGGGTAAACGCAGATCGATTGTTTACGTTATCAGAATATAGAAAGACTAGGGGACATGCAATGAAGCTACAGGGTAAACTATTTAATACTAATAAAAGAAAATATTTTTTCACTCAACGTGTAATCAAACTCTGGAATTTGTTACTGGAGGATATAGTAAAGGCTGTTAGTGTAGATGGGTTTAAAAAAAGGTTTGGACAAGTTCCTGGAGGAAAGGTCCATAAAATATTATTAAGAAGGGACCCAGGATATCAATGCTTGACCAAGTACAAGCATTGTGGAACCTGTGTCTTTTGGGGAAACTGCTAGGTACGTATGACCTAGATTGGCCACTGTTGGAATAGGATACTGGGCTTGATGGACCTTGGTCTGACCCAGTATGGCATATCTTATGTTCTTATGTTCAACCCCATTTGTGGGACTCCCTCCTGCTTATCATATCAGAGAACTCCCTCCTCCATCAGCATATCATGATCCTGATCCTGAGGGACTTTAATGTTCACCTTGATTTCCCTTCTATGCCCTGGGACTCTGCTTTCCTTTCACTTCTTTCTGATCTCTCTCTCCAGCAGCATGTCTGGATCCCCACAAATTCGGCTGTCCACACCCTGGATCTTGTAATCTCGCCTACGGTCTACCCCCTTGTCCCTATATCCCTCTCAGTCTTGCCCATCCCCTGGTCCAATCACTCATGCCTGTTGTTCTCCATTCCCACCCCCTCCCCTCCCACCACCTATAGGACCAGTCCCTGTGCCCCCTCCTCTGGCTAGCTGTTGTAAGCCCAGTACCCTCTTTTGGTTCCCCTCTTCAGATACCCTCTTTGCTGCTGACTTCCACTCACTCCCTGTCAACCTCCAGGCTGAGTCCTGAAACTTGACACTCACATCTGCCCTTGATAAGCCTAATCCCCTCCAGCCTGTCTCCCCCCCACACACACCCAGCGCATACTCCACCAGCCTTGGTATCACTCAGGCCTTTTTCTTCACCACTCTTATTTTCATTGTGCAGAGCATTGCTGGCGCAAACACCCGTCCTCAGACTCCCTAGCTCACTACCGCCTCCTTCCCCATTCCGCCAAACACGACTATTTCTCTAACCTCATCTCCTCCTTTGCTAATTCTACACATTTGCTCAACTCCATTCTCCGCTCACTTTCCTCATCTCATTCCTTGACCTACTCCCCCCTCTCCCCTCTCCCCTTACTCCTGACCCCTCTCTCTTGGCCATGCACTTTACTGACAAAGTGCCCTCTCTCCATCTCCTGTTTCCCACCTTCTCCCCTCCCCTTTCTCCTCCCAATGTGGATCCCCCTTTCCCCATCCCCCCCACCCACTACTACAGCTCCCCCTCATTCCCACCTATGGTCCTCTTTCCGGCCTATTACCCTCCCAGAACTGTCCAAGGCTCTTACCTCCATACGCAAGACTACCTACCCTTCCGATCCCATACACTCCTGCTGGCAGTCCGAGCCTTCCCTAGCTCTCCTACCGCCTATCCTCTCTTTTTTCAACTCTAGTCTTCTAAACAGTATTTTCCCTTCCCTGTGAAAGCATGCTCTGATCCAACCCATTCTAAAGAAGGGTTCCCTGGATCCCTCCGTTCTTGCAAGTTAGTGTCCCATCTCTAATCTCCCCCAAAAATTAGTCTTTGCCCAGCTCTCTTCGCATCTTGAAGCTACTCTAGCCCTTCATCCTCATCAGTCCAGTTTTCGTCCTGGCCATAGTACAGAATCCATTCTTCTTTCTCTCCTAATGAATTGCATGTTGCACATGACCAGGATTCTATCTCAATTGCCATGTCCCTCGATCTATCCGCCGCTTTTGATCTAGTCGACCATTGTACCCTTCTTACTCGTCTCTGTGACGTTGGGATTTCTTCTTTGGTTTTATTCTTTCCTCACCAACAGGTCCTTCTTGGTTCTTTTAGGATCTGTTCCCTCCCCTGTGGTGTACCACAGGGCTCCATCTTGGCCCCGCTTCTGTTCAACATTTTCTTGGCTCCCCTCACCCTCCTGGTACAGCAGTATGGTATCTCCACAAATTACTACACGGATTATGTCATCCTCCTTCATCACACTGACTCCTCAGCACCTGATATTAGTCCCCTCAATGCTTGCCTGTCCTGTATTGCCTCTTGGATGTCCACAAATTACCTGCATGCTAATCTTTCTAAAACCATGGCTATCTTGTTCACCTTTGGTGATCCAGTTCCCTTTCTTGTCCCCCTTCTTTCCTCACCCCCCCCCCCCCATCCCTGTTGTTCCTTCCCGGCACTACCTCGGTGTCACCTTCGAGTCCTCCCTTTCAATTAGAGAGCACATGTCCTCTGTAGTCCAGCATTCTTTCCATGCCATGAGGCAACTCCATGCTGTCTGCCCTTTCATTTCTGCTCATCATGTCCCGCCTGGATTATTGCAATTTCTCATTAGCCAGCCTCCCTCAATACCAACTGTGCAGACTTCAACTCTTCCAGAACACAGCTGCACATGTCCTGACCCATGCTTCCCATTCAGTCCACGTTACACCTCTTCTCATCCACCTGCACTGGCTCCCTGTGTCCTTCAAAATTCAATACAAAATCCTCATCTTTGTTCACAAAGCAATCCACACCAGTATACCACTTTACATTTCTGATCTGGTCCATCACCATACCCCTCAGCAATCACTCAGGTCCATCCATTCCAATTGCATGTCCCTTCCGTCCCTGTCTCAGGCCCACCGGGAATCCACCCGGTCCTCTGTCTTCTTTTTCTTTGGTCCCCAGCTCTGGAACTCGCTCCGATCAGCTCTCCACCTGGAACGTCCCTCTTTGAATAATTTCAAAGCAAGACTAAAGACCCACCTCTTCTGTATAGCCTTTGACCTTCCTCCTCCCCCTTGTCTCCATCCCTCGATGATGACATTCCCTTGTCTCATCCCCCTTAGTGAAGTTATTCCTTTCTCTACTGACTCCCTCTTTGACTTGTCTGTCCTTTTCTGTTCCTTTCCTATCTGAATGCTAGCATTAAATTTTGATTGTAAACCACTCTGGTACTTGCGTGTAGGTGGTATATTTAGTTTTAAATAAAGATAAAGATACAAACTATATCATAATGATAGGGTAGATCAAATTGGTGGAAGGGTTGTGCTTTATGTTAGAGAGGGTGTTGAGTCACACAGAATTAAGGTTTTGCAGGAAACTATGGATAGAAATTCCATGCAATAAGCCAGAATGAACAGATGGATGATGAAATGCTAAAAGAAACCTATGAAGTTAACAAAAGTTACAGCACAGTAATAATGGATGATTTAAATCACCCCATATTGACTGGGTCATTATCACAGCAGGACATGCTAGAGGGATAACGTTTCTAAATGAAATAAATGACTGCTTCTTGGAGCAGCTGGTTCATGAACTGACATGAGGGGAAGATATTTTGGACCTAGTCCTTAGTGAAACGCAGGATATGGTGCAAGAGAAAGGTGTTGGGACCTCTTGGCAATACTGATCATAGCATGATCACATTTGATTTAATAAATGGAAGAACGGCAAGGAAATCCACAATACTACCTTTTAACTTTCAAAAGGGAGACTATGATAACATAAGGAAAATAGTTAAGAAAAAACTAAAAGGAGCAGCTTCAAAGATTAAAGATTTTTATCAAGCATGGGCATTGTTTAAAAAGACTATCTTGGAAGCCCAGACCAGATATGGCCAACAAACTGCCAACATGGTTTAAAGATGAGGTCAGAGAGGATGTTGTAGCCAAAAAAAGCATCTTTCAGGAAATGGAAAAAGGAGCCAAGTCATAAAAATGTGGAACAACATAAGCACTAGCAAGTTAGATGCAAGGTATTGATAAGGTAGGCAAAAAGAAAATTTGAAAAAAAGCTTTCCATGGAAGCAAGAATACATAATAAAAACTTTTTCAATTACATTCATAGCAAAAAACCTGTAAGAGGGTTAGATGGACCATTAGATATTAGAGAGTAAAAGGGGTGCTAAGGGAGGGCAAGGCTATAGTGGAGAGACTGGATGTATTCTTTGCTTTGGTCTTTATGAAGACGGAGTTGGAAAATTACCTATTCCTGAAATGGTATTTGAAAGCGATGTATTAGAAGAATTGAAAGAAATGTTGACAAACTGGGAAGATGTACAGTATTATAACTATTTGATAAATTGAAGAGTAGCAAATCACCTGGATTGGATGGTATATATCTGAGGGTATAAAAGAACTGAAAAATGAGATTGCAGACCCAGGGCCATACCAAGCCATAAATGTTCCCTGTGCGACTTGTATATCTGGTGCATCTCCCATTCCTTGGTTTGTCATTTGCCCCATGCCAAGCATCTCCCCATCTTACCTCCATGTCCGGCCTGCCTTTGACCTGCTGCTGCTGCTTTTGAGGTTCCTCTGGCTGCGGCGGCAGTGGCAGTGGAACCTCCAATTGAAAAAAACAACCACGCAGATCCTTCTGACAACACACTTGCATGCTGGCCTGATTCCCTTCCTCTGATGTATGCTTGCATCAAAGGTGGGAGGGACCAAACCAGCCATTCAAAAACGGAGTTGCAAAGACCCATGCTTAAATAGTTGGTCTGGTCTCTCCCTTCTCTGATGTGAGCACACTTAAGAGGAAGGGGGGATGAGGCCAGGATGCAAACACGGAGCTGAAGATGGCAAACCCAAATGCACCCCTATTTTTTTTTTGGCCTGTATGGCTTGTGATAAGGAAGCTTATCATAGCTCAGGAAGGAGCTACAGAAAAGGTGAAGTGACTCTGAACAAGCAACCTGTCAGTTCTGGTAGAAATGAGAAAACAGAATTTTCTCATAAAAGACTACCAGTCCCAGAATGCACCAGGTTTTCAACAGCCATTAGAGGAGCTGAAGTGGGGAAACGTGTGTTCAATCAGGAGGGCTATGAGGTAATCCCTAAGCACTCATCTCAAAGGGCAGGGCCTGATTCAGCACAGCTGCGCTGTGTTAGGGAGGAGCACTCATCTAAGCAGAATAAGAGTAGAGTTTATTCTACAGATGACCATCTTCATGATCACCTTGGATATCCAGAGAATTGTCCTCAGTATCCTGAGAATCAGCTTGAGTTTGATCATCAGTTTCATCTGAAGGATCATCAGAAGCAGAAGCCAAACCGGACGGACAGAGAGGGAAAGAGAGCCTTTGGAAGAAGGAAGAGAAAAGCCTTTGAGAGGTCTAGAAGAGTCCAAAGCAGTACGTATACTGGGAGGTATTCCAAGGGCCAGCATACACCATTGGACTGGGGAAAGCCAGAGGAATGGTGCTGCAGAGCTAGGAATCACCAGAGGCTACCTGTGAGGGAGACAGCTGCACGTGGAAGGGACCCTAAGACCTGTGCCAGAAGGTATGTGAAGAGAGATCCAGTGTCCAGGGATCTGGATTGGAAGGCTGGACATAAGAACTGGACTACATACTGGCCAGGCTATATAGAGAGGAACTCTAGCAGCAATGGAAGCTCAGGTATGAACACTGATCTATGCCCTAGCTATAACCTTGAAAGACAGCAGGGAAACAAGTATTCTCCTGAAAATGCTCCATTGAGAGATTCATCTGTGCCAATCCATGATATTGAACCCATGCTTGTTGAACAAGGGGGAATAATAGCAGATGAGGATCCTGTTTATATGGACTGCTCTCTATCTAAACTCCGTTGGTAACTTTCTGTTATAAAGTACAGCAACCATCACAAAGAAATACAAATTTGCTCTTTAATCTACTCATAAAAGCTCCTGAAGCAGGATTTGACCCACACAGTGGAAGGCAAGCCAGCTAAGGGGTTTCAGCTGGTAACTGCTAGCAATTAAGCCTTACCTAATTGCTTGTGAGCTAGGAGAGAATCACTTCTGTATCTATGTGGGAAGTAATCACAAGTTAACCTGAAAAGAACAGTTTGTTTCTTGCTTTGTGGCTTTTCATTTGTTGTTTTCCTGATTTTGACTTTGTTTTTCCAAGCTAACACTGAAAGCAAGTTACCTAATTTATGTGCTACCAAGCATATCTGTGTTGGGAGAAATAACCCCATAAATAAATATCTTATTGGCTTTACCCAAGAGCACAACTAAATTATTGTCAGCAGCTGTGTCTGGTGTGAATGAACTACATTGCCCACAATACCTCGCAAATCATATAGAAATATGCACTTGCCAAGAGTGTGAAGATTCTCACCCAGGCAGCCGTCTGACAAATGGCGTAGTTTTTCGGATTGCTTTTGCACAAAAGGGGATTTACTTGCTGAGGATTACAACTAAAGTTCAAGTTTAAAGCTGGAAAAAAAAGATTTTCCCTCAACTGCACTTTGGAGGAGAAACAATTGTTCCAGGAAGCTGTCCCAGGAGGAAAAGACCCTGTGCAGAGCTGGATTCATCATTGAGACAAGGTAATAAGTACCTGGGCATGTCTAGTGGTGGATGGGAGTAAGCACAGGGGTAATTGAAAAAAAAAAAAGAGTGTAGAAAAAAACACCTGTTTGGAAGGTGGTGCACTGTGTTTTTTTTTCTTTGTATTTTCTTACAGGGTTCAAGATGGATTCAAAGGAACTAGCTCAGTGGATGGCAGCCCAGTTCAGCAGGCAGCAGGAGCTAGCACAGCAGGCTCAGGACACTGCTATGAGAGCCTTAATGGACCAGCAGAAGCCAGTGCTTGATCTGGTGCAAGCCCTAGTTCAGCTGCAGAACCAAAGTGGAACAGATGCAAGACCAGCAGTGAATACTGGTATACCACATGTGGACAGTGTGGGACTCAATCAAGGGATTGGGGCATTTAGTTTTGGGAAGCTAACTCCAGATGATAATGTTGATGATTTTTTCTAGAGTCTTTTGAAAGAGTGGCACAGGCATTAGCATGGCCAGAGACCCAGTGGGCAGTAAGGCTGGCCGCCTCATTAACTGGAGAGGCGCTTGCAGCTTATAGAGCAATGCCAGCAGCCCAGGCTTTGATTTATAAGGATGTAAAGGCTGCTATTAGGGATCGCCCAGGGTTGTCTATTTCAGAGTATAGGCGAATGTTTAGAGCTACTACATTGAAAGTGGGTGAAACACCCAGGGCTCTGAGTCAGAGAATCAGAGGTTTAGCTGTAAAATGGTTGGAGCCTGAGCAAAAGACGGTAGAAATGTTATTAGATATTATAATGCTTGAACAATTTATGTCTGGGGTGCCTAAAGATTTGCACACTTTCCTTATACAGCAAAATTGCCAAAATCTTGGAGAGGCAACCATGCTAGCAGAGAGATTCTTGGGAGCCACGCAGGCTTGCCATAGAATGGGTGGCCCTCTGAAGATAGGTGCTGAGGCAAGCTGTGCTGTATCAGAAAAGAAAATAGTTAAAAGTATTTCTGAAAATAAATGTACTGTGCCAAACCAGATGACACAGGGGAGTGAAAAGAAATGTTTCAAGTGTGGAAAATGGGGACACTTAGAAAAAGGATGCCAGTCACACACTAGCTTAATGGGTGTGGAGTTAGAACAGCCCAAGGAAGGATTTCTTTTGATGGTTGATGTGCAAGGAATTACCATAAATGCTTTGTTAGACTCTGGGGCAGACCAGAGTATGATGTCAGAAAGGCTTTGGCAGAGAATAGAGGCCCACAAAGGATTTGTGCCTAGAACCCCTGAAAGCCAAGTTCACATCGGGTGCATTCATGGTGCTGCAACATCACATCCCACCTATAGGCTAAAGGTTAAGTGCCTGGGGGAACAAGAGGAAGTCCTGGTAGCAGTGGTGCCTAGGCTACCCTTTGATTTGGTTCTAGGAAAGGACTCGCCAAGATTTAAGCAGGGTCTAGTGGAAGGGCTAGGAAAGAAGGAGGGAGAAGGTTTAATAATGGAAATAGCTCCCGGGCCTTTCTTTGGAAGTCCTCAGTCCCTAGCTAAAAAGATGGTTCAGCTTCCAGAAGGCCAAACTATGGGTAATAAGAGGGGCCTTGTATCCACCCGCTCGCAGGCTAAGATAGAGAGCCAGCAGAAGGAGGAGGGGGAGCAGGCAGAGTTATTAGGAGACTTACCCTCTCATGATGATTTAATAACCCCATCATCTGGTAAAGTAAGAAATTTGAAAGCACAAAAGCGGCGTGAGAGACTTTGCAGAGCACAGGGTAGGGCTGAGATGTTAGCTGGTCAAAGTTTACCCTGGGTGCCAGCTGAGTTAGTGGCAAAGTTTCCTAACTTTCCACAAGAGCAGCGAGCTGATCAAGCTCTCACCCGAGCTTTTAAGTATGCTCAGGAGGTCAGGGAGGAATTGCCCAGATTCAGACTAGATAATGAAATATTATATAGAGAGAGTCAGGACCCCAGAAATGGGACCATACGTAAACAATTGGTGGTACCCACAACTTTCAAAGGGCTAGTACTTAGACTAGCACATGATCATCCAGTGGGAGGTCATAAAGGGATGCAAGGAACGCTGGATCAAATACTTAAGCATTTTTACTGGCCAGGTATTTTCAAAGAAACTGCCCAGTTTTGTGCTGCATGTCCAGCGTGTCAGCGAGTTACAGCGGCTCACCCACCGGTGGTACCATTGATCCCCATGCCAATTATTACAGACCCAATTGGTCGCATTGCCATGGATATTGTAGGCCCATTAGTCAAAACGCCCCGAGGTTTCCAATACATCCTAGTTATGGTAGATCAGGCAACAAGGTTTCCCTGGGCCATACCATTGAGGAATGTTTCTGCAAAAACAATAGCTTTAGAGCTAGTAAAATTGTTTTGTGAAGTGGGATTCCCAAGAGAGGTGTTGACTGACCGAGGGTCCAATTTTGTATCCAAATATTTGGCCCAGGTCTGGGATGCCTTTGGCATTCATCACGTAAAAACCTCAGCCTACCATCCACAATCAAACGGTTTGGTGGAGAGATTCAACCAAACTCTCAAACAAATGTTGAGAAGGGGGTTAGCAGGAGAGGTAAAAGAATGGGATATGTTATTGCCTTTTGCCTTGTATGCCTGCAGGGAAAGAATTCAGGTGTCCGTAGGTGTAACCCCATATGAATTGATGTATGGTAGGGTTCCACGGGGTTTGTTAGACATTTTGAGGGAACAATGGATTGATCCTGAACCAGGAAGTCAGGAGGTGCCACTGTTTCTATGTGACTTGAGAGCACGTTTGAAAAGGACGTCGCAGGTTGCTGAGAGGAACCTGCAGGACAGTCAAGTGCGCCAGAAAGGGTGGTATGATAGGAAGGCCAGAAGCCGCCAATTAAGCATTGGTGAAAAGGTTTTGGTTCAAGTAGCAGGTACAGCTCCAAAATTTGAAGTACAGTGGAAAGGGCCATGGAAGGTTGTTAAACAAGTGAGCCCAGTATCTTATGTGGTAGAAAATGCAAGAGGGCGTAGGCAGACCTACCATATTAATGTACTTAAGTCTTGTAAGGAGAGGCCTGTATATAATAATGACCCTGAAGCCAGTCAGGAAGTAAGTGAGCTTCAAAATGATAACACTCTCGTAGGTATTACGGACTGTAGGAAAGAGGTTTCACCAGTTAAACCAGTCCGTAATAACTTAAGCAGGGGGGTATGTGATAAGGAAGCTTATCATAGCTCAGGAAGGAGCTATAGAAAAGGTGAAGTGACTCTGAACAAGCAACCTGTCAGTTCTGGTAGAAATGAGAAAACAGAATTTTCTCATAAAAGACTACCAGTCCCAGAATGCACCAGGTTTCCAACAGCCATTAGAGGAGCTGTTCAATCAGGAGGGCTATGAGGTAATCCCTAAGCACTCATCTCAAAGGGCAGGGCCTGATTCAGCACAGCTGCGCTGTGTTAGGGAGGAGCACTCATCTAAGCAGAATAAGAGTAGAGTTTATTCTACAGATGACCATCTTCATGATCACCTTGGATATCCAGAGAATTGTCCTCAGTATCCTGAGAATCAGCTTGAGTTTGATCATCAGTTTCATCTGAAGGATCATCAGAAGCAGAAGCCAAACCGGACAGACAGAGAGGGAAAGAGAGCCTTTGGAAGAAGGAAGAGAAAAGCCTTTGAGAGGTCTAGAAGAGTCCAAAGCAGTACGTATACTGGGAGGTATTCCAAGGGCCAGCATGCACCATTGGACTGGGGAAAGCCAGAGGAATGGTGCTGCAGAGCTAGGAATCACCAGAGGCTACCTGTGAGGGAGACGGCTGCACGTGGAAGGGACGCTAAGACCTGTGCCAGAAGGTATGTGAAGAGAGATCCAGTGTCCAGGGATCTGGATTGGAAGGCTGGACATAAGAACTGGACTACATACTGGCCAGGCTATATAGAGAGGAACTCTAGCAGCAATGGAAGCTCAGGTATGAACACTGATCTATGCCCTAGCTATAACCTTGAAAGACAGCAGGAAAACAAGTATTCTCCTGAAAATGCTCCATTGAGAGATTCATCTGTGCCAATCCATGATATTGAACCCATGCTTGTTGAACAAGGGGGAATAATAGCAGATGAGGATCCTGTTTATATGGACTGCTCTCTATCTAAACTCCGTTGGTAACTTTCTGTTATAAAGTACAGCAACCATCACAAAGAAATACAAATTTGTTCTTTAATCTACTCATAAAAGCTCCTGAAGCAGGATTTGACCCACACAGTGGAAGGCAAGCCAGCTAAGGGGTTTCAGCTGGTAACTGCTAGCAATTAAGCCTTACCTAATTGCTTGTGAGCTAGGAGAGAATCACTTCTGTATCTATGTGGGAAGTAATCAAAAGTTAACCTGAAAAGAACAGTTTGTTTCTTGCTTTGTGGCTTTTCATTTGTTGTTTTCCTGATTTTGACTTTGTTTTTCCAAGTTAACACTGAAAGCAAGTTACCTAATTTATGTGCTACCAAGCATATCTGTGTTGGGAGAAATAGCCCCATAAATAAATATCTTATTGGCTTTACCCAAGAGCACAACTAAATTATTGTCAGCAGCTGTGTCTGGTGTGAATGAACTACATTGCCCACAATACCTTGCAAATCATATAGAAATATGCACTTGCCAAGAGTGTGAAGATTCTCACCCAGGCAGCCGTCTGACAGGCTGCACCACTCACACAGGGGTTAGGTATGGCATTGTATAGGCCTACTATTAGTAATCTGTGAACTATAATTAAAATCATCTGTAATATCTGTAGAGTGGAGAATATTCAATATAATTCCAGTTTTTAAAAGGGGTTCCAGGAGTGATCCAGGAAGTTACAGACCGGTGAACCTGATATCAGTACAAGGCAAAATGGTAGAAACCATTATAATAATAAAATTACTGAACATGTAGATAGTCATGGTGTAATGGGAGAAAACCTACATGGATTTTGGCAAGGAAAGCCTTGTCTTACTAATCTGTTATATTGTTTTGAAGGTGTGAATATACAGGTAGATAAATGTCAGCCAGTTGATGTGGAGCCCGATTCTTGAAGCGATGTGTCCAGGCATTGCTAGGGACAACCCAGCGTATCCCCTCTGCCTGGAGGAACATACTTCCTGCAGGCACCCCAGGCAACTGCAGTTCTGACGACAAACACAGGAGAAGAGGGTATCCGCAAACCGAGGCCAAAGCAGAAGAGGACCACCAAGGACCAGGCCTACACACAAGTATAGTAATATATAAAATTGTTTATTGAGGGACCCAATTTTATATATTACTATACTTGTGTGTAGGCCTGGTCCTTGGTGGTCCGCTTCTGCTTTAACTGCAGTTCTGACCCCAAATATTCCTGCCTCCCAACCCATGGGCTGGCCACCCACGGCCTGAATCGGGCGGTGGGACACCCACCGCATCCGGCCCTGGCCCCATGGGTGGCTGCCATGCCCGAATCCTGAGGAAAATATTGCTGATACCACCTCTGAGGTGCTATGAGCAGTACGGCCCAGCAATCTCAGCAGCACGTACAGGACTGTGTCCTGAATCAGTCTTATACATGCTGCCGGGTGGCCCGCCCCTGCTCTGCCCCTTATCCCGCCCCCCACTGTGTCTCCCTATCCTAAAGCACAGGACCTGTAGTGAGAGCCAGTGCAGGAATATGGTTTAGGTAGATTACAAGGCTGCATGTCCCAGCGGGACATACAGCCGCGCAACCTGCAATCATGAATGAGGGCTATAGTGTATCTGGATTTTCAGAAAGCCTTTGACAAGGTCCCTCTTAGAGAAATTAAAATGTCATGGGATAGGAGACAGTACACTATTGTGGATCAGGATCTGGTTAAAAGAAAGCAGGGAGTAGGGCTAAATGCAATTTTTTTTAATGAAGAAAGTTGAATAATTGAGTACCACAGGGATCTGTGCTGGGTCCGCTGCTTGGAGATGATTGAATAATTTAGTCTCATCTGCAAATTTAAAGTTGTTAAAACTCAAGAGGATTGTGAAAAATTGCAAAAGGACCTTGATAAAATGGAAGACTGGATGTCCAAATGGTGGATGTAATTTAACATGGGCAATTGCAAAGTAATGCACCTAGGAAAAGAACAACCCAAACTATGGTTACACGATGCAAGGTTCCACATCAGGAACCACCATCCAGGAAAAGTATTTAGGCGTCATCCTGGATAATACATTGAAACCCTCTGCCCAGTATGCAGCAGTAGTCAAAACCTGTGTGTGTCAAAGTGGGTGCACAATGAGCTCCACAGAGCCCCTGACAGACAGAAGTAAGAAACAACGAGGTCAGCAAAGGGTCCACAGTGATCTGAGAGTGAGAGCACAGGATGCAGATGCTCACCAAAGGGGTTATGGAATGCACCAGACACAACAAGAAGCAATACCATAGATCCCATGAAAGGGCAGAATCCATAGCAGTGGTGAGGGATGCCTGGATGGCACCCCTGAAAATGTGCATGTGCCTCCCCCTGTGTGATGATGCTCTTCCCTGAGCTATGTGTGACCATTGCGCTGTGAGCTATTGCTGCCCACACCCACGCATATCATCGAGTGGAGTTGTAGTGCAATGGCAACAGCACTGCCTTGGAACCCATGAGACATGGGTTCATGTTCTACCAGCACCCAATGTGGCCATGTGCAATCCACAAAACCTATATAGGGCCCAGAGTAATGACTATGTGCCTTTGTAATGAACACTTCTGACAGCACTGTGCCTAACAAAGGAACACCATTCCAAAATGTGCATTTTGCCATGTAATGTTTTTAATGTCCACGTGCATTTGCGTGGCATTTAACATACATGTTTACATGCACAGCATCCATTTAATGTGTATATGCTTGGCATTGGATGTTTACATGCACAGCAGTCGCTGCATGTGTATGTGCTCACGGCCTAACCTATGCTCTGCCAGGGATAATCATTAACATCCACAGGATAGGCAACATGTATGTATTCATGGAAAGGTAACTGCTTCAGACCTTGCACCACATTACCCTGCAAGTGTAAGTGCATTGGGAGGACCCCATCGGAGTGGCTGCTGCGTGAAAGAGGATACCATGGAGGACATTCACAGATGGTATGTGCTGGCCCTGCTGCATTGCACTGATCTGGAAAGAAGGAGGGCATCAAGAAGGCACCTGTACCTAAGTGTTCCAAGGCTAAGGTTCAATTTCATGGACAAGACAGATGATGCATGTGTCTCCAGCTACAGGTTTGATAGGGCACAACAACCCTTGCCTTTCTGGGAACTGGGTCATTCCAGATAGTACTAGCAGCTGCAGGAGGTCTCAGCCAGGTGACAGTCTCATGGTGCCTCACACAATTCCTGAGAGCATTTCTGAGATGCATGGCACAACGCATAGCCTTTCCCCACACACAGCAGCAGCGGCACTGGCACCAGACAATGCAGGATTTCCATGATGTGGCTGCCTTTCCATCAGGGCTGGGCATTGTTGATGGAATACATGTGGCTTTCTGACCTCAAAGATGGTATAAGGCACCCTACTGCAACCATAAATCATACCACTCCATGGGCATACAAGTGGTGTGCAATGCCCATGGGGAAATCACAGATGTTGTTGCCAAATACCCTGGAGTGTGCCATGACTGATAGATCTTGAGCAAGTCTGGAATCCATGGCTGCTTTGAAAGGGGTGAGATTGCTAGAGGGTGGCTACTAGGTGGGCTGTCACACTGATACCCCCTACCCGGCCATACAGCCCAAAATGGAAATGATGACCCATGCAGTAGCACACAAAAAATGCAACTATTCCAGATCATAGAAGATGCCTTGTGATGTGTTGCCTCTCAAAAGACATGCAGATTCCTACAGCATAGGTGCAGTGATGTGCAGACCCCTGTTGCCCAGGCAAGACATGGTTATTGTGGCAAGGTGTCATTGGGAATTGAACCATGGTCTGGTATGTCCCATGCATATACTTATCTTTCCCCTGCACCCCCTGTGCCATGTTGGAAGTTCTGCTGACAGGGTTGCTGCTAGATAATGACTGAACCACCACCCCTAGCAAGCATAAACACCTCATAGGGGGGAGGGCAAGATGACCAACATGCACTAGACACCGCCGGCAGATCGCTGCTTCATTTTCTTATTTTTTTCTACAATGCCGCGTAAGAGGAAAGCGAAAAGCTGGTTACCTCCTGTGGCAGCGCCGGCGGTTGCTAGAGGTCCTCTTGATGCGTTTGTGAAGCCCGCTGGAGTGGTTGATGCTCCAGAGCTATCAGGCTCCTTGGTGGCATTGGGAGAGGAAGGAGGCTTGCTGAGCCTCTCTGAGCTGCAGACATCACTTAGCCCGGAGGTGCGAACCCCTACGATTCAGCCAGCTATCCTCGCCTCCGGAAGAGAGGGAATGGATCTCTGTGGTTTCGGGAGTGACGCAATCTCTGAATCATCACTCCCTAATATGCTGAGTAACTCTGCAGCTGCCGTGTCTGGGGCTGCGGAGTCTGCGGCTGTTGCAAGCAACCCTGCTGTGAGCGGAGGAAGTTTGCCTTTTGGAGTTGATGCTGGTTTGGATGTTTCTTCTCCCTCTCGTGCTGAGACCACAGCTGTAGTGCCTGCACAGTCTGTACTTCAACGTCCGGCAGCAGTTACCCTGGATTCCCTCTGGGAAGGTCTTCAGGCCTTGGAATGTTCTTTCTTGTCTCAATTTGGAGTTCTTCAAAGTGCTTCTGCTCTTGTGCTCAGTCTGTCCAACATCAGGAGAAGGAGGTAGCCACTGTATCATCTAAGGTGGCCCAGTTGGAGGAAAAAGTGGAGGGCCTATCAACTATGTCAGGCACTGTTTCTCGTGATTTATCTGTTATCCATGGGAAGATTGAGATGCTGGAAAATTCTGTGCGTAAAAGGAATTTGCGTTTGTTGAACTTTCCTCGTGTGCCCACTGTGTCTCCAAAGGATCTGTTTAGTTCCTATGCTACATCCATACTGAAGCTTCCTGATGAGTTTGTTCCTCATTTGGCAAGAATTTATTATCTGCCTACAGCCTAGCGCAAGACCCATGGTGCCTCTTCCCCTGTCCATTCTCCACCGATGGACTCTCTGGATTTAACTGGGTTTCTGGAAACCTTTGATCCTGGTTTTATTCCACGGGCTACTCTCCTTCTTACTGTGGCTTTAAACCAGATTGGGACTTACTCCTGAGACTTTATTTTAAGGCAAGGAATGAAACCTTTATGGGCGGGACAATAAGTATGTTTCTGGATGTTTCTAAACCTACTCAGAAACGTAGACAGCAATTTATTGTATTAAGACCTCGGGTTTTGCAGCTTGGTTGTTTGTTCTTTCTATGTTATCCGTGTAGATGTTTGATTAAATATCAGGGAGTTAGTTACACCTTTTTTGAGCCTGTACATTTAACTCAATTTGTAGTTAGTAAGAATGTTCCTCTGCCTAGCAGCTGAGTTGCTTCTACCCCCCTCCTTGGTTTAGGAGGTAGTTGATTTGCACATTAGTTTATACCACTTCAGAGTTGTGTTTATTTCTTCTTGCATTTTCTTGTTGAATTGTGTCTTCCTCTTTCACTACTTGTGGGCTTGTGAATCTATACCTGAATTTTGTATTATTGTAAGTCAAGGGTTTTTGTTCCCCTTTTCTTTGCATTATTTTCTTGTACTAGTATTCTTTACTGTAACAAGATTTTTCTTGTATTATAATGAAAATTGCATAAATAAATATATATATTTTTAAAAACCACAACAACAAACCCCCCCCCCCCACCTCATAGGGGGATGTAGCTATTGACAGCAAGCCAGGGGTTCCCATGTCTGCTGTGTGGGAAGTAATGACTACCAGTACCGTGCATCACGTGCCATGGATTGAACTGTGAGGTATACGTATCACACCTGATCAGGCAATATTCAGTTGGTGTGTGCAGACACCCTGAAGGGGTAGCACAGTGATTGGAGTCACATTTATGTACCCTAGTTAGCAGAGTTTGGCTCCTATAGGTGACCATGGACATGTCACCACCTTCTCCACTGTGATAGTAGAGAAGGCATGGTGGTCAACATCTGGCCATATCATCCCATGGCAACAAAGAGCTGCTGGGTTACCAGAGGTCTACAGGGTCATGATGTGCAGCCCTGCCTTGGGACTACAGAGTGGAGGAGCAATCTAATCTAATCTAACAGAAAACTATGACTGGGATGTAACTATATCTGGCTATACTTTATTCAGAAAGGACAGGGTAGGAAGAAGGGGAGGAGGAGTGGCACTATATGTAAAAACTACTATTAAAGCTTTGGAATTACAGAGCTTAAAAGGGAGAGAGGAGGCATTGTGGGTTAAACTAGAAAGAGGGAAATAGAAATCTATTTGCATTGGTGTGATATACAGACCTCCCTCACAAGAGGAAGAGGTGGACATACGCAGCATTGCTAGGAAAGGGGAAGTGCTACTGATAGGAAATTTCAATATGTCAGATGTTGATTGGGACATTCCTGCTGCAGTATCATCTAGAAGTAAGGAGATCCTGGATTTTCTACAGGGAGAACTATTCAGGCAATTGGTAACAGACCCCACACGTGAAGGGACCATACTGGACTTGCTGCTTACCAATGGTGAAAGTGTTTCTGATGTTGTAGTGGGAGATCATTTTGCATCCAGTGATCACCAGATGGTGTGGTTCAGTATTAGGACTAGGGCTGTTAGAATCCATTCCAAGGTGAGGATCTTAGACTTTAGGAAGACTAACTTTGCGAAGATGGGCCAATACCTCAGGGAGACGTTAGTGGGATGGGAACAGCTGGGGGATGTAGAAAAACAGTGGGCAAAACTGAAAGGCGATATTTTAAGGGCAACCAACCTTTTTGTTAAAATGGTAAATAAAGGCAAAAGGAAAAGGAGACCGCTATGGTTTTCTAAAGAAGTAGCTGAAATGGTGAAGAAAAAGAGGGAGGCCTTCATGAAATACAAGAGATCACAGAGAGAGGAAGACAGGCATCTGTATTTGGAAAAACTTAGAGAAGCTAGCAAAGTAGTCAAGAAGGCAAAGATTCAAAAGGAGGAGGAAATAGCCAATGCAATAAAATGGGGGGATAAGACATTTTTCAGATATATTAGTGAGAAGAGGAAGGGCAAAAGTGGCATTGTCAGACTCAAGGGTGTAGGGGGGGAATATGTAGAAGCTGATAAGGATAAAGCGGAATTGCTTAACAAATATTTTTGTTCTGTGTTCACAGATGAAGAACCAGGAGCAGGACCTCAGAAAACACCCACAAATAGGAACAGAAGCGAGGTACATCTTGAACAATTTTCAGAAGACTGTGTTTGTGAGAAACTAGCTCAACTTAAAGTAGACAAAGTGATGGGACCGGATGGGATACACCCTAGAATACTGAGGGAACTTGGGGACGTTCTAGCAACTCCACTGACTGACCTTTTCAATGCCTCATTGGAGTCGGGAGTGGTGCCAAAAGACTGGAGAGAGGCTCATGTGGTGCCTTTACACAAAAGCGGAAGTAAGGATGTGGTTGAAAACTACAGGCCGGTTAGTTTAACTTCGGTGGTGAGTAAATTATTGGAGATGCTGCTGAAAGAGAAAATAGTGAGGTTTCTGGAGTCCAGATGATTACAGGATCCGAGGCAGCATGGATTCACCAGAGGCAGGTCTTGTCAGACAAATCTGATTGATTTCTTTGACTGGGTGACCAGGGAGTTGGACCGAGGAAGAGCTCTAGATGTGGTGTATTTAGATTTCAGTAAAGCCTTTGACACTGTTCCTTACAGGCGACTTATAAACAAACTGAGCACCCTAGGGATGGACCCTAAAGTTACTGCTTGGGTTAGAAATTGGTTGGGTGGGAGGCAACAAAGAGTACAAGTAAATGGAGCTCACTCTGAGGAGAAGGATGTTACCAGTGGTGTGCCCCAGGGATCTGTCCTTGGTCAGATTCTTTTTAACATCTTTGTTAGTGATATAGTGGAAGGGCTGTCGAGTAAGGTTTGCCTCTTTGCTGATGATACCAAAATCTGCAATAGAGTAGACACCCAGGAAGGTGTAGATAACATGAGGAGGGTTCTAGCTAAGCTTGAAGAATGGTCTAGAATTTGGCAGCTGGGATTTAATGTTAAAAAATGTAAGGTCATGCATTTGGGCTGCAGCAATCCAAGGGAGCAATACAGTATAGGAGGTGAAGTACTTTTGTCCACTAAAGAAGAGTGGGACCTAGGCGTGGTTGTGTCTGATGATCTTAAAGTAGCTAAACAGGTAGAAAAGGCGACGGCAAAAGCTAGAAGGATGCTTGGGTGCATACGGAGAGGAATGGCTAGCAGAAAAAAGGACGTGATAATGCCTCTGTATAAGTCTTTGGTGCGACCTCATTTGGAGTATAGTGTGCAATTCTGGAGACCGCACCTTCAAAAGGATGTGAACAGGATGGAGTCGGTGCAGAGGGTGGCTACTAAAATGATTAGTGGGCTTCATTATAAAGCATATGAGGACAGACTTAAGGATCTTAATATGTACACCTTAGAGGAAAGGCAGGATAGAGGTGATATGATTGAGATGTTTAAATACCTCCGTGGCATAAATGTTCAGGGAGAGAGCCTCTTTCAATTAAAGGGCCTCTTTCAATTGTGGCGGTTAATGGCATAGATCAGTTTATGGAGCACTTGATACAGGGGTTTGGTTACCCCAAAACGTGCATGTCGTGCTATTGTGTTATTGGAACCATTGAAAAATTGCATTGGACAAAGCTAAATATCTATGCTGTATTTTTATTTATTTATTTATTTATTTACAGTCTCTTATATACCGCACTATTCAGCATCAGCGCGGTTTACATGGAACAAAAATGCTCAGTACAATTAACATGTATGAGTTTACAGATAACAGGGCATATAACTTGGATAACAGGGGTAAACTATTTACAAATCTTGCTACATAGAGTCATATGAACATGAATTCCATTTTGATACTGTTTAAAGAACCTATATATGAATAAAATGGACAGCGCTAGATTGGAGTGGATGATTTAAAGTATTATCCTCCCTAGGCGCCGTCCGACAAAAAAAATTGTTGGCCATCATTTTGGACTATTTCAGTGACAGTTTGTTGCAGATCATTAGTTTTGGTCACTGGTATTTAGGATTTTCAATTTTGGATCCTCATACATATGGCAACAGTGATATGAGTGGTGTCATGTGTGGCCACCCATGACCCCAGACACTGCCCCTAGTGATGCCCCTGACATGGTGAACATGCACAGGGTCCAGCTCCTGAGATTTGCCTCCCAAGCATACCACCAATTCTAAGCTGTGTCCAGCCCTGTTCAATCCAGCTGTGCCTGCCACACATGGTAGTATGGGGGGGTGTCCCTGCTTCCTGTGGCACTAGTCTAATATCACACAATCTCACCCTGACCCGGCCAGTCCCTGGTCTCAGACATTCCCTGCTCAGAGATGCATATTCTGCATAGTGCTCATGTGGCAATTACAGATGACATCTGACCAGATCAGCAGCAGTGGCCGACTGATGAGCACTGTGGCTTGGTAGATCACAGACCAGGGTATATCACCCCCTAATGCCCCTTGTGCCCTTGCCCAGGGCACCCAACTCTCCATAGCCTCATGGCTGTCCACAGTGTCTATGTCTATGTGTACTGTACATTGCCTGGGTCACATGACATCACCCGCTTTGATGAACATATGACAGTATCGTACTTAGGAGCTGTGGAATGAGCTGATAACATACTCTCATGCAAACAGATATATTTATTGTTCTGACACCATGGCTGTGGACAGTCTACATAGCTACAACACACATAGTAACACAGTCTTTGTCTCAGCAGTGCAACTCAAATAATATTCCGAGAACATAATCAGCCTTACAAGATCATACACAGCAGTAGTCATATAATCCTGACTATTGGACATCTGCTATTACAGCTGTTGTACATATGTTGGCTATGATTATCTTTATTCTGTCATTTGATAGACCTCTCTTGTCGAAACATTAGAGCGGTGTACAATAAAAGGTCTACGCCACTAAGCTATAGAAAAGGAACGCCAAATTATAATAGGAAAGAGAGAGAAAGGACAGCATACAACAACATACAATAAGAACACAAAAGACAAATCAGACAGAAGATTTAAGAAAAACAACGAGCACAGGGTGGGAAGCCAAAACAACAAAAGGGAGCTGATAATCCACAAATAAACTAGGTAACAACACGAGAGACAGATCAAACAAAGACTCAAGGGGGGGGGGCATCAGGGGGAAGGTCAAAGACTTTTCGGAACAGATAGGTTTTCAGCAGCTCCTTAAACTTGGGATACGAAGGTTCCAGTCGGAGGGAGGGTGGTAGAGCATTCCAGAAGGAGGGGCCTATAAAAAAGAAAGCTGAGTGACGGGTCTGTTCCAAATGTGCTTGTGACGGAGAGGGTAAGGACAGGCGATTCGCATGTAAGGAACGGAGTTGACGTTATGGTGTGTGAAGAGAGATAAGATCGGCCAGATAGAGGGGAGTAGATGTGTAAATGGCTTTATGCGTTAGAATAAGAAACTGGTTCAATACGAACAGCATCAGCCTCAAACATCATGACACATGCTATTAATTACAGACGTGCCCAGCTGGTGGTTATGCAAATGGAAGTGTGTTCCAGGCCGCAGTATGCAGTGCAGGGCAGTGAGGGTTGTCTATGATCAAAGCACGGCTGTCCGTATTCTGCAGATGCATGATGGGACAGGAGATGTACAGGACTGACATCGTAGCAGTTGGTCTAGGGAGTCATGCACGAGGGGCTACCAGGTCTTAATCAGGACAGCTCCTGGCAACGGCACACTATCATCAAAGGCACTTCTGTGTGTATGGAGGGAGAGGTGTTCTGTTGTTGTTTGCCCCTCTGGTGTGAATATCAGATGTTTGACGTATGGGTTGAGGTGCTGTGAGGTGTATCTGGAACTGTTACAATCAGAGAAACAGAGGTGAAGAGACATTGAGTGGGCATCCACGTCCTCTACATGGAGCATGGCTGAATGGGTGACTATTCTATTCTGTGACAATGGCACGTTAGACAATCCGGCAGACCTGTGCATATCCAATATGAGGTGGGTTCCACATAAGGAATAGACACCAAGATGCTTGAACATCTCCATGCAATATCCATCCAAGATCTGTTTGGGATGTGTGCCCTTTTCCCTAATTATTGTGGCTGCAGGGTTCACCTCAACATACATAAAAGGCAAAAGATCCTCTTTCAATAAAAGTATTGTGCCACTGAAGTAAAATAGAAATTTTTATTGACAGGTCTGTAAAATCATAATCTTCACAAGTAAAAACTAGTGCTCTAAATTGTCTAGGTTACAAATTAGCATGAAGCAGCCTAATGTATATGAAACTACAATATTTTGTAAGCGAAACACCTAAGGTCTCCTATAACTGTTCCTGGGGATGGAGTCTAGCGTCATTTTCTAAGGAGTGTCTGCAAGAGTCTGTCCCCCAGAGTGACCCTATTTGCACATATCCTTTAAGGATTGCTGACACAGTATGTTTTTTCCACATCTCACCCCTGGTGCTTTGCTCAATTCATCTGCATCCCATCCCTCTATGTTCTTGCAATGTCCTGTTATTCTCCTTTCTGCCTTCCTGTGCAGTTGGTTTCAGAGTCTTATCAGTGATTGGTCACTGCTTTTGGGATGTCAATATCCACCCTTGGGTGTATATGTTAAGACTTATCAGCCTCAATCTTTCAGTTTCAGCAACTTTGTGGGATCTTGGCACCTCCTTGGTATGGCTGAGGGTAGGCAAAGGGAGAATTTGAGAAGAAGCTTGCTGCGGAAGCAAAAATGCAAAATAAAGACTTTTTCAAGTACATTTGTAGCAAAAAAACTGTTAGAGAGTCAATTGATCCATTAGATGATAGAGGGGTTAAAGGGCACTAAGAGGTGACAAGGCGATAGCGGAGAGACTGAATGAATTCTTTGCTTCGGTCTTTACTGAGGAAGATGTAGGTATGTTACCCATGACTGAAGTGGTATTTAAAGTTGCGGAAGAATTGAAGGACATATCGATACATCAGGAAGATGTATTACAACTATTAGATAAACTGAAGAGTAGCAAATCACCTGGACCGGATGGTATACATCCAAGGATATTGAAAGAACTGAAATATGAGATTGCAGACCTATCATTAGTAATCTGTGAATTTTCATTAAAATCATCTGTAATATCTGAAGATTGGAGGATCGCCAATGTAATGCCAATTTTTAAAAAGGGTTACAGGGGTGATCGGGTTAACTACAGACCGGTGAGCCTGACATCAGTACCGGGAAAAATGGTAGAAACCATCATAAAGAACAAAATTACTCAGCATGTAGACAGTCATGGCCTAATGGGAGACAGCTAACATGGCTTTAGACAAGGAAGATCTTGTCTTACTAATCTGTTATGTTTTTTTGAAGGTGTGAATAAACAGGTGGAGAAAGGTGAGTCGGTTGATATAGTGTATCTGGACTTTCAGAAAGCCTTTGACAAGGTCCCTCATCAGAGACTTTTGGAAAAACTAAAGAGTCATGGGATAGGAGGCAGTGTACTATTGTGGATCAGGAATTGGTTAAAAGATAGAAATCAGAGGGTAGGGCTAAATTGCCAATTTTCCCAATGGAGAATGGTGAATAGTGGTGTACCACAGGGATCTTTGCTGGGTCTGCTGCTTTTTGACATATTCATAAATGAGCTGGAAAAGGGAATAACGAGTGAGGTTATCAAATTTGCAGATGACACAAAACTATTTAAAGTTGTTAAAATCGAAGAGGATTGTGGAAAATTGCAAGAGGATCTTGATAAATTGGAAGACTGGGCATCAAAATAGCAGATGAAATTTAATGTGGACAAGTGCAAGTTAAGCACCTAGGGAAGAACAACCCAAACTATGGTTACACGATGCAAGGTTCCACATTAGGAACCACCACCCAGGAAAAAGATTTAGGCGTCATTGTGGATAACATGTTAAAACCCTTGACCCAGTGTGCAGTGGCAGCCAAGAGAGCAAATAGAATGCTAGGTATCATAAGGAAAGGAATGGAAAATAAAACAAAAGATATTATAATGCCTCTATATCATTCCATGGTGAGACCGCACCTTGAATATTGTGTGCAATTCTGGTCACCGTATCTTAAAGAGGATATAGTATTATTAAAAAAGGTTCAGAGAAGAGCCACCAAAATGGTAAAAGGGATCGAAGGATACTCCTATGAAGAAAGGCTAAAAAGGTTAGGGCTCTTTAACCTGGAAAAGAGATGGCTGAGGGGAGATATGATAGAAGTCTATAAATTAATGAACGGAGTGGAACGGGTAAATGTAGATCGATTGTTTATATTATCAGAATATAGAAAGACTAGGGGACATCCAATGAAGCTATAGGGTAAACTATTTAAGACTAATAAAATAAAATATTTTTTCACTCAACGTGTAATCAAACACTGGAATTTGTTACTAGAGGATGTAGTAAAGGTTGTTAGTGTAGCTGGGTTAAGAAAGGGTTGGACAAGTTCCTGGAGGAAATGTCCATAAACCATTATTATGAAGCGACCCAGGATACCAATGCTTGACCCAGTATAAGCATTGTGGAACCTGTGTCTTTTGGGGAAACTGCTAGGTACTGTCAGACGGCTGCCTGGGTGAGAATTTTCACAGTCTTGGCAAGTGCATATATCTATATGATTTGCAAGGTATTGTGGGCAATGTAGACACAGCTGCTGACAATAATTTAGTTGTGCTCTTGGGTAAAGCAAATAAGGTTTTTATTTATGAGGTTTTCTCCCAACACAGATATGCTTGGTAGCACATAAATCAGATAACTTGCTTTCAGTGTTAACTTGGAAAAACAAAGTCAAAATCAGGAAACAACAAATGAAAAGCCACAAAGCAAGAAACAAACTGTTCTTTTCAGGTTAACTTCTGATTATTTCCCACATAGATACAGAAGTGATTCTCTCCTAGCTCACAAGCAATTAGGTAAGGCTTAATTGCTAGCAGTTATCCAGCTGAAACCCCTTAGCTGGCTTGCTTTCTACTATGTGGGTCAAATCCTGCTTCAGGAGCTTTTCTGGGTAGATTAAAGAACAAATTTGTATTTCTTTGTGATGGTTGCTGTACTTTATAACAGAAAGTTACCAACGGAGTTTAGACAGAGAACAGTCCATATAAATAGGATCTTCATCTGCTATTATTCCCCCTTGTTCAACAAGCATGGGTTCAATATCATGGATTGGCACAGATGAATCTCTCAATGGAGCACTTTCAGGAGAATACTTGTTTCCCTGCTGTCTTTCAAGGTTATAGCTAGGGCATAGATCAGTGTTCATACCTGAGCTTCCATTGCTGCTAGAGTTCCTCTCTATATAGCCTGGCCAGTATGTAGTCCGGTTCTTATGTCCAGCCTTCCAATCCAGATCCCTGGACACTGGATCTCTCTTCACATACCTTCTGGCACGGGTCTTAGGGTCCCTTCCACGTGCAGCCATCTCCCTCACAGGTAGCCTCTGGTGATTCCTAGCTCTGCAGCACCATTCCTCTGGCTTTCCCCAGTCCAATGGTATATGCTGGCCCTTGGAATACCTCCCAGTATACATACTGCTTTGGACTCTTCTAGACCTCTCAAAGGCTTTTCTCTTCCTTCTTCCAAAGGGTCTCTTTCCCTCTCTGTCTGTCCGGTTTGGCTTCTGCTTCTGATGATCCTTCAGATGAAACTGATGATCAAACTCAAGCTGATTCTCAGGATACTGAGGACAATTCTCTGGATATCCAAGGTGATCATGAAGATGGTCATCTGTAGAATAAACTATACCTTTATTCTGCCTAGATGAGTGCTCTTCCCTAACACAGCGCAGCTGTGTTAAATCAGGCCTTGCCCTTTGAGATGAGTGTTCCATCCTAGCACAGCGCAGCTGTGCTGAATCAAGCCCTGCCCTTTGCAATGAGTGCTTGGGGATTACCTCATAGCCCTTTTGATTGAACACACATTTTCTCACTTCAGCTCCTCTCATGGCTGTTGGAAACCTGGTGCATTCTGGGACTGGTAGTCTTTTATGGCAAAATTCTGTTTTCTCATTTCTACCAGCACTGACAGGTTGCTTGTTCAGAGACACTTCACCTTTTCTATAGCTCCTTCCTGAGCTATGATAAGCTTCCTTATCACAGTACGTATGACCTAGACTGGCCACTGTTGGAAACAGGATACTGGGCTTGATGGACCTTGGTCTGACCCAGTATGGCATATCTTTATTTATTTATTTAATTATTTATTTATGTATTTATTTAAAGCTTTTTTATACCACGCTCTTCATTATCAGTGTGTTTTACAGTGAACATTTCTTGCAAGAGACAATGAAATGCCTAGTGCTACATCGAACAGGATCAAAAAACTTGGAATTGTAACTGGGTGAGCTATTTACACATTAACTAACACAGTTGTAACAGAGTAACTGTTTACAAGTTCTATGATAGGCTTGACTAAATTGCTGAAGCTTATGTTCTTATGGTTCTTCACTCTTGGTTCCAAGCAAGAGTGAAGAGCGGCAGAGTGAAGTGAAGAGTGGAGGAGTGGCCTAGTGGTTGGGGCAAGGTATTTCAGGCTGGAAGGTCAGGGGTTCAAATCCCACTAGAGAACAGCAACCTTGGGCCAGAAGGACTGGGGTTTCTAGTTGCACAGGTGCTCCTTGTGGTCTTGGGCAAGCCATTTAACCCTCCATAGCCCATGTTCCCTGTAAATATTTATCTCCAAGTTATAATGCCCTGTTCAATGCAATTTCAGTTTGTTCAATGTAAACTGCACTGATGCAGAATAGCGCGGTATATAAGAGAATGTAAATAAATAAGCATACCTGGCCTGTTGTTGACCTAGTTGCTGCTTGTTTTTTTCTTGTTTTTGCTGGTGACAGTTTCCATAGCATTTTTAATACCAGTCAAAAGGTCAGCCTTAATCCTTAGATGTTCACCTTTTCATGTCAGCTATTAAAGGAGATGGCTCCTGAGAGGATGGTGGAAAAGCCTGTTTCCTTGTTGAAATTGAGGTGTATAGCATAATGTCATCTGCATAGATATGAAACATATCAAAAAACAGCTGTGTTTGTGGAGGATATTACAAATGGGCTGGATGTATAAATTAAATAAGAGGGCTGAGAGAGCTAATCTTTGAGGCAGTCCTTGGTGAATTTGAAATGGTTTTGAGGTCCTGCTTTGTACTTTAACCAGTTGTGTGTGGTCGATAGGTACGAGTGAAGCCATCTTAAGGGAATCCCATTTACTACAATTTTTGCCAGGTGAGTGAGGAGTTTTCTGTGGTTTACGGAGTCAAATGCTGCTAAGATATCTATGAATATAAGGATGAATACCTGTTTGGATCTTTCAAGTCCCTTGAGCAGAGTGTCAGGGAGGGAAGTCAGAATCGTTTTGGTACTGTAATGCTGTCAGAATCCATGTTGCTGGCCATCCAGAGGTGTATTGGAGTCTATAAATTTCTGCAGCTAGAGATGGAAGGCTTTCTCTATTATTTTTGCTAAGAGAGGGGTACTGGAGATAGGTCTGTAGGATGTGGGTAAGGCAGGGTCAGCTGTAGCATTCTTCAGGGTAGGTCTGACATAGGAGACCTTTAGGTTAGTTGGCATTTGACCTAGGGTGTGGGAAGAGTTTATTATTTTGAACAGTGGTGAGGTTAGCTCTTTCCGGGCTGCTTTGATCCATGTGGTTGGACATGGGTTTGATGGTGATGTGGTGGTGTTCATCATTGAGAGAAGGTGATCTAGTTCGTGCGTGATATTGAAGTGAACAGGGACCAGTTTGGTGAGCTGCTGGATGTGCTTTAGGTAGTTGATCCAGTTCTATTGTTTCTTTAGTGCAGAGGAATTTGTTCTGGATGTAGGAGGCAAAGTCTTGGGGGTTCAAGCTGGGGCCTTTTGGGACAGTAGGGGGTATGTCTTAATGATTTTGAACAGTTCTCTAGGCCGGTTGAGTGATTTGTAAATTATATTGCTTCTTTTATATTTTTGAGTACCAGGGTGCTGAGCAACTTTGCCTAGAACCTCGCTTTGTGGGGAGTACTGCAAATGAAGTTATTCTGTTCTACCATTCATCACTTAGTTTTGTGGCATCTGTTGAAGATTATTCTGTTAGAAGGGTGAGGTGTTCAAGGAGGGCTTCCTTGTGAAAATCTCAGAATCTGCACATTCCCTGTGGTTGTATTTTCCATTTTTGGGTAGTCATGGGCAGCAGTAAGTCAAAGGATACCATGTGGTGGTCATATCATGATAATGGTGTGGTTTGAATGTTCTGTGCTGTCATTGTTTTAGGTATGAAAGTCAAGTCCAGGATGTTTCCTCCCTTGTGCAGGGTCCGCTGCTTTTTGACATATTCATAAATGACCTGGAAAAGAGAATAACAAGTGAGGTTACCAAATTTGCAGATGACACAAAACTATTTAAAGTTGTTAAAACCCAAGAGGATTGTGGAAAATTGCAAGAGGATCTTGATAAATTGGAAGACTGTGTGGGGGGGAATTTACAATCTGTGAAAGGTCCATCGCATGTATTGCTTTCAGGAAGGATGTGACTTGGTTAGTGGGTACTAAGTGTAGATTTAGGGCTCCTAGCAAGATGAATGGTTTCTCTGATGCTGATTGAGAGCTTGCTAGTTTAATTAGCAATAAGAGATCATCTGCTGTTGATATTGGTGATCTATAAACCAAACATATGGATAATTGGTTTTTCTGGAGCTGTAGGACATTTAAGGTGGTGTTTGTTAAAGAAGTGGATGCTTGGAATTTGAGGTCTTTCCTGGTGAGGATGAATTTTCTTCCTCCTCTTATTTATCCAGTGGCAGTTATGTAAGTCCATATCTGGTGTGATGAGTTTATTTGTGAGTACCTGGTTGGTATTGGTGAACCATGACTCAGTCACAAACATAATATCTAGCTTGTTGTCATTTATGTAATCATTAATAAGATTATCTTCTTGAATGTGAAGAATGCTTTTGCTAGTGCACATTTTAGATATTTAGATGGATGATTGTGTTTTTGTTGGTCCATTGAGGAGGAAGATCTAGCGATCTGGATTAGTCTTGGTTTTTATTTATTTATTTCGCAAAGTTTTATATACCTCCCCTTCCTGAGATCAGGGGTGGTTTACATAGAACATCATAACAAGTTTTACAATGAACAATGTAACTATATACATAAAACATTCCATAACTATATACAGATAACTTTGTACAATATGTTTGCTTAGGTTATTTACCCTAAGGGTACTCCATAATTTTAAGAGTCTGGGTTAATGGATAGTATTATTTGCTCGTTCTTTATGTTCCTTGTGAAATAGTGCAGTTGTTTGGGTCATCAAAATATTCAGTGAAAAGGTATGTTTTTAAATCCTTTCGGAATTTCAGGAGGTCCTTTGTTGCTCTTAGGTCATTAGGGAGGGAATTCCATAATGTTGGGGCCACATAGGAAAAGGCTCTGGCACTGGTGTATTGGTTTGTATTACGGATGTGTGATGGAATTGTATATGTGTTTTGAAAGCAGTTTCTTCTTACCCTTGTGGTGTTTGGCATTGTAAGGAGCGTGGATAATGTGGTGTTGGCTATGTTGCAATGGTGCTTAAAGATAATCATTATGTGTTTGTATTTTATCCTAGAGGTGATTGGTAGCCAGTGAAGATCACGGAGTATGGGGTGATGGGATCTGTGCGCCTTGAATTTGATGCTATACGTACTGCAAGGTTTTGCGCTTGTTGGAGTTGGTGTGTGTTTTTTGGGGGGAATCCCTGGAGGATACTATTACAATAATCAGAGGGGTTATTAGAGATTGTAATACAGTCCTAAAGTTGTGGTCTTCCAAGAGTGGTCTGAGGCATTGAATTGTTCTCAGTTGCCATCTGCGCACATACAGAAAATATTGGAACCAGGAGAGGTTTCTCTGGTTGTATATGATTGAAATACATGCTGTCTTGGTCGTGGTTCCATTAGTTAATCCTATCAAAAGGAGTGTGTATTATCAGCAATATAAGCACCTTAGAGGTTATCTGGGCCATTTTTTTTTTTTAAGTTTAAATTCTTTTATTTGGTAAATCTCAGGCAATACAAAAATTATCTTACGATATCAATACATCATTAAACATATTCATTCCCAAAAACTAGCCCACAAAATTGGAGCGTGTCTACTAAGTAAGCATAATAACAATCCGAAACAGAGAGTGGAGAAAAATAATCATATAACCCCTTTTTTCTTAGCAAGAAACCTAGAAATTAAATAAGTAAATAAACACAGCTGTACCATCATCCTGACTTATGCAAAAATGCCTCTAATTGAAGAGAATCAAAAATAGTAAAAGAATTACCCTGAAAAGACACAAGACATTTACAGGGATACTTAAGTGAGAAAGAAGCTCCCATTGCAAGCACCCGAGGGCGCAATGCAAGGAAAGCTTTTCTCTTCAGTTGGGTAGTTCGACATACATCCAGAAACATTTGTACCACCTGACCAAAGAAATTATCACGACGATGCTTGAAATAGACCTGAAAGATCCTATCCTTATCTTTCTCTAGAGAGAAGGAAACTAATAACGTAGCACGAACTGGAATCTCCTCTACTGAAGTTTCCAAATATGTAGACAAATCTAAACTTTGAACAGAAAGGCAATCCATTTCTCCCACCTCAATATTTAAAGCTTCAGATTCGGGAACCGGACTAACTTTAACCCCAGAGGGTAAATAATAGATTTTGGATAGAGGAATAGACTCCGGGTCCGAAATCTTAAGAACATCTCTCAAATATTTAAGAAACAAAATAGTTGGAGAAAGAAAGTGGGTGCGGGGGAAATTTAGTAAGCAAAGATTTTTCATGCGTATAACATTCTCTAGCATTTCATCACGACGATGTAAAAGCAAGGAGTCCTGAACTGATGACGTCAGGACCCCCTGCATCGACGATATTTGACCTGCTAACTTAACATCTTGAGATTCAAGTAAAGCAATTCTATTCTGATGTTCAGATAACATAACAACTGTCTCAGTGGTAAATTTAGACAACTGTAGTAGAGAAGTTTTCAACGATAGTTCAGTACGTGAAACAATTTGCCAGATATCTAAAAGCGAAACTTCTTTAGGAGGCTGAGGCTCATCAGGAGTAACCTTATAATCAAAAGGCTGAGGCATTATAGCAGTAGGAGTAACCAAAGTTAAAAAAGAGTCAGGAAGCTCAGTCGAAATAGGGAGAGTTCCCCCCTCAACAACGTGAGGGGGAACCCTACCTTGTGTCAAAGGTTCATCGCTGGGTGGGGTAGAAACCCTTCACGGAGGAGGAACAACATCAAGAGAACCTGGGCTAACGGAGACAGAGGAATCAGACATCTCAGCGGCCGGAGGGAGTACCCCGGACTTAAAATGAGAGTCCAGGGGTCCAACCACCTTAGCCGTTTTACCTGTAGGTGTAGCCACTGAAGAAACTTTCTTCTTTCTCTTCCCCATCTAGATGAAATCAAACCGAGGCTCTCAGCTCCTCAGTGCTCCGAAGGGGCTCCAAAGGGGCGTACCCCTTTGGACACGCCCCTTCGGAGCACGCACCCACGGGCATGCGCCCGCGGTGCGCGTCCCGCGGTGGGGGCAAGTTCTTATGCCCGGCTCTGGTCACGTGATCCCAGGTGCACACCGGCACGGCAGAAGCTCCACTCACGTCACAGATAGTTAGTTGGAAGGAAACAGCACACTCAAAGGAACTCCGCGGTGGGGGCAAGTTCTTATGCCCGGCTCTGGTCACGTGATCCCAGGTGCACACCGGCACGGCAGAAGCTCCACTCACGTCACAGATAGTTAGTTGGAAGGAAACAGCACACTCAAAGGAACTCCGCGGTGGGGGCAAGTTCTTATGCCCGGCTCTGGTCACGTGATCCCAGGTGCACACCGGCACGGCAGAAGCTCCACTCACGTCACAGATAGTTAGTTGGAAGGAAACAGCACACTCAAAGGAACTCCGCGGTGGGGGCAAGTTCTTATGCCCGGCTCTGGTCACGTGATCCCAGGTGCACACCGGCACGGCAGAAGCTCCACTCACGGCACAGATTGTTAGTTGGAAGGAAACAGCACACTCCTTTATCTGGGCCATTTTGAGCCTTCATAAGTTAGCACAGTCCATTGTGTATTGTAATGTCTACAGGTGGCGGTTTTTGCAGGCTACATATGTTGATGAAGCCTGATTGCTTTGCTGGTTCTTTGTGTTATTTTGCAGATAGTGCCTGAGGCATTACCTTTGTGGTGGTTTAACATTTCCTGTGTCCTTGGCCAGGTGTAGATGGAACCGGGCACGCCTGTAGTACTGTTTGATTTAGTGTTCCCATCGTGTTGGAGGAGGCGGCCAATTTGATTGGGGTAGTAAGGAGGAGCTAACCTTCCTGCAGCAGGGTGCTTGCTCAAGCTGCTCCGGCATCTGTGGGAGAAAAGGATTCCCTCAGTGCAGATTTTCTTTTTAAAGGTCCTGCCATGTTATAGGGGGTGCCTGGTTGAGTCAGGCAGCAAGGAGGAGCTTATTTCCCTGCTGCAGCGTATCCTCTAAAGTTGTTACAGCATTATATGGCCATGTTTCTTGCCTCTTCTTTGGATGATTTATTATCTGTTCCAGTCTGCCTCCTTGCGGTATTGGTAGCTATTTGGTGAGACTGTGGGTTCTCTGGTTGTTTTTCTTTTGTAAGTAGGATTATGTCATTGTTGGAGGTCCCCTCCAGGGTCCCCGCCCAAGGGCCACCCCAAAGGGCCCTCTGGTGAGGCCCTCAGGCATGTGAGCGCCTGCTGGCGCTTCCAATTTTAAAGTCCTGATGCTGGTTGTGCTCCGGGCCTGACTGGCCTTGGCAGGGGGAGAGGGAGGGGCTAGAATCTTCCGCCTCTACCCCCAATGCCGATTGGGTGCTGTGATGGCCGCTGTGCTCCTGCTAGCTACGTGATGTGTAGCTATGACTGCTATCTGGGTATAGACCTCTTTGTTACCCATATGTGTTGTTACAGATGGCCTGCTACCCTTACTGCCCTTCTGTCCCTCCAGGAGGGCCAGGGGGGAGGTGTGTGGCTATTGGAAGCAATGCACCTATTCTCGCAGGCCACATATATCCTCTGACATACCACCTCCTCCTCTTGAAGGCCCTCAAGGTGCTTGATGATGTGGTCCAGTGTCCTGTTCAGGTCAGTGAGATGCTGCTGAATTGCCCACTAAATGCCAGGATGCTGGGGGGATCTCTCTGCCCCCACTGGACAGTGATGCTCCCTCATCCTGCCCCGCAGCTGGAGGGGAGGTGGACAGTGGCATCCTGGTGCCTGAATCCCCATCTCCCCACTTCCATTCCCACCCCCACCCCCAGCACCATCTCAGCCTCCTCCCCCTCCCTGCTCTCACCCCTTGCATCACCATAGCCTCCTGGGCCTTCTAGCTCCCGTACCCCTGTCCCACCACTGACTCTTCCCCATCCCCAATATCATGCCCCGCAAAACCTCTGCCTCCTCCCCATTCCTACTCTCATCCCCCTGCCCCACCATTTCCTCCCTCCATCCATACTCTCTTCCTTATATGCTGGCAATGCCTCCTGCCCCTCCCCACTCTCATTGCCCTGCTCTACTGATGCTTCCTTCCCCTTCCCATTCTCATCCCCTTGCTCCACCCAATGCCTCCTGCCCCTCCCCACTCTCATCCCCCTGCTCCATTGATGCCTCCTGCCCCTCCCCACACTCATCCATCTGCTCCATTGATGCATCTTTTCCCTCCCACTTTCATCCCCCTACACCACCGATGCCTCCTCATCCTCCTCGCTGCCCTCCCTGTGGCACTCCCCCTCTTCTAGGGGCTCTAGGATGAGTGTCCACACATGTCTCTCCTACACATCCCCCACATGATCGACCTCAGCAGATCCCAGGCTCACACCCTCTATCTCCCACTTGTCCACTGACATGTGGCTTCTCCCCCTCGGAGGAGGTAGATGCCACAGCCACACCAGTCACATCCTCTCTTTCATCACCTCCCTCCTCCAAGAGGATGGGATTTGAAAGCACGATGGGGCTGCCCATCATGTGGCTGCTGTGCCTAGTGGTGCTGCTGCTTTCACTGGTGCACGGTGGGGTGGATTCCCCTGTATCCTCTGCCGTGTCTGCCTCATATCTCTCAGGGGAGGGTGGTGGGGAGTCCTCCTCAGGAACAACTGTAAATGGGAGACAAAGAGGTTGTGGTTAGCTGCACCCCATGGTATGTGGGATAGCTGTTTGTCAGTTTTACATTGGGCTGCTGGTGGCTGGGTGTGATGGAGGGGCAAACTTATATGAGCCCAGAATTTGCCTCAGTGTGTCACAGGTTTGATTCCCATTTAGGGCCCTGGTAAGGTTAGCCAGGTCCCTTATCTGTACATTGCCCACAGTGGATCCCAGCAATTTGTGTGAGCAGCATTACACCTTTCCTGGCTTGGACTACATTGATATGTTGGAGAGGTCACCTTCTGATTCCAGGACAAGGATGCTATTTTTGGACCTCAGGGCCACTCCATCCAGACTGACTTTCAAAAAGTCCATCTTACATGTGCATTATTGTGTGCATGGCTTTGGTAAGACTGTGGGTTTCATTTTCAGGCTTTCATGAACAGTACCCTCTCCATTTGTTGTACCTTACTATGTGGGAGCAGTGTTGCCATCGCAATGTTGGAGCTGATTGGCCACTACTGACAGAATGTACTGATCTCTAGATGGCATAGATGTGCATGTGTGGCTCTGATATCAATTCTGACTCTTTCAACTATATCATAGCTCGCTACAGCTCACCTGTCTGTGATACTTGTGCTGGCGATTTATATGGAATATTGCTGTCATGTGCTTTTCCTCAGTTCTGAGGAACGTACACTATGTACTTGTGGCCAATCAATTCAGGAATGTCATTATTGCGCATTGTATCTGGTAACTGCAGTGACCGGTGTCATGTGTTGTTGTGGTATCTGTCTCATGCTCCCTGCCCTCCTTGGCCCACATGGCCATGTGACTGCTAGGGCTGTGGCACACCTGTGAAGAGACCACATGGCCTACATGTGCCATGTGGGCAGCTACATCATGGGGTTCACTGTGGGATTACCTGAGCCAGGCCACTCGGGCTGGCAACCCTATTAGGGTCACCAGTAAGTTGCCTGGGGTTACTCTATGTTGATCTCATGCCAGTCCCAGCCCGGTTCCTGAGTCCACCCTTCTCATGTCAACACAATGACTCTATACGTTTCCTTGGCTGAGGTGCACAGTGATCTATCTGAGCAACATTCAAATATATTCAGCAACCTTTGCATATATTCATATCACACTTGACTATTTGGCCTTCTCCTAACATATCCCATCCATTTAGCTAGCCTGCTACACTGACAGCTTGTGCTACAGCATCCAGGACCTGATTTACCATTTCAGTTCCACACTGGCCGCAAATATATATTTATATTTATATTTTTGGTCCATAATTGGCTTCATTCCATGCTCCCCCCCCCCTCCTGTCACCTATTTATGTGGTTGCTGACAAGCCTAGGTGGGTAGTGGCATAGTGGTGTCATGGTTACTATATCCACCTAGTATCAATTGGACTGGGGTTTGATTCCCACACATGGCCCTTGGGCAGGTCATTATACATGCCATGGTTTCTGTGGGACTGGCCATTACTGCTACCACTGATTATACCTTTCATTGTCAACATAGGGGCTGCTGGGTGACCAGGAGTTTACCTCCCCTTGCTGTGTATATTGCAGTACTGAAATTTGCAGTACATGAAACAGCATTCTTTCAGCAGTTTTATCTGGTATCCCCTCTTCCATGTGTGTTCAGGGCTGTGTGTGGCTTTCCTTTGATTTTGTTTGCTCTGTGGGGTCTTTAAACATCCTGTTTTGCAGGGGGTTGTACCCTTGGGGTACCCATTGTGATGCCACACTATGCATGTCAGTGGGGGGCTACCTGGACTGCAGTAACAGCAGGTCAAGAGCAGTTTCTCTGCTGGCCTAATGGTTAGGGAAGGGCCTTCAGACTCTAGGGGATTGGGTTCAATTCCCACTTGCTGTATTTGTGACCATGTCACTTCATATTGCATTACATTTGTTTTTATGTCAGATTGCCATACACAGAAGAGAGCCCTGAGAAGCCCAATGTTTAGGTGGCAGTGTATGGCACTGAGCATACATACTGATATGCTGCATACACCATTCATGTTGACTGCTAACATTGTGGGATGATTTCTCCCTGCCTTGCCTATTCATGTCTTGCATTGTACATGCTGTATTGGCCACCACTGTGCACTGGAAGCAGATTCAGCTATTTTCGTGGCTCCATTTTTCATATATCTGACATGTGTGTTCTAACTTTCTTGTGTTGCTGACTGCACTGTCTCCACCATCACATCTATATGTGTGTCCACATTAGGCCTTCATGGTGTGCCTGCATGCATCTTGTTCTCTCTAGTTGTATTGTTCACTTGTGCTGATCTGCTAGCTATTTGCCATGTTATTCCTGTGGCGTCTGCATACATTCTGCACATGACAGATCATAGACATGCCTGTACTGCCTCTCTCACTTTCTGCATGCCTGTTTCAGTCTCTGTATGGGTGCTACTACTGCCTGTCCGCTTCTCTCTATTCCCATGTCTGTTTGTGTTCTACTGTACTTACTGGGCGAGGGTAGTCCTGATCTTTTCCCAGCCCCTGTGTGCTGCTACAAGGGCTGGCCTCTTGTACCCAGAGGGCAAGAGCATCTCCTCCTCCTGCAGCACCATGGTGACTGGAGCCTAGTCCGCCTCACTAAAATTGGGGAACCTTGTTGACATGTTGATGTGTGTGTTATGGCTTTCGATGGGGGCACTCTATTCTATTTCCTGTTGCATGTTGACTGAGCTGCATCGGGGTGGAGCCGTTTTCAGAGATACACATGGATGGATGGCAGCAGGGGCCTACGTGGGCAATTTGGATGTTCTGTGAATGCACACATGCCAGACGACCGGCGCAGTCCTGAGTGGCATGTGTAGTGCTGTTAATGTCTGTCCTGATTCCAGAAACGTGTGTGCATCTACACATGGTTGCGGAATTGGGTTCAGAGTGACATGTCTTTTCTCTAGATGTGCCCGTGGCCCAGACATTTGTGCCATGGAATCACGCTCTACGTGTCTTTATAAAATACCAGAACACAAAAGCATGGCTAAAAAACACCGCACAAGAAAAGACAAAAAACACACAGAGCATGATAAAGTATATTTTAATAGCAATTAACTAAAAAGTAAGCATAGGAAGCCAACATGGCCAAGTTTCACCGGAGGGTGTAAAAAAAGATAAAGTGTAAAATGAAAACAAACAAATATAATAAATAAGCATCTTGATCACATAGCAAGTGGTAGAATTATATACAATGGGAAAACAAGCTGTATACCGGGTTTGTGATAAATATCACTCATATCTAAAAGATCATCTGTAAAAAATCTTGTAAATGACTAAAGACTAGTAACACACAAAGGGCCCGATCCATGAAGGTGAATAGCGGGGCTGGATGTCCTCAGCCTGTGCTGCACATAGAGAACCGCTGTGCATTCTGTGGGGAACAGGGGAAGCACAGGGGCAGAGTGTGGGCAGGACCGATCCTGGACTTACAGGGCCGATTAAAGTGATGGCCCTGTATGTCTGGAGATCACCGGGTGGAAGCCCTGCTAATTTCACCTCCGAGGTACCTCTCCGATCCTGGCTGGTAGCCCCTTCCGGAGCCAACCAGCCCCCCCCCCCCCCCCCCCGGAGCATCGAGACACTCACAGTGAGTCCCCGCTGCCTTATCTGGGCCCCAGTGGCCACCATCGGGGTCGGGCGGCGGGAAATCAGGGGTCGCAAAGGCAGCAGGCAGGTTGTGCCACAGGGAAGATGTCCCCACAGCAATGCAGGGCCACAGTGGGCCATCCCAGGGTCCGATCCTGCACCCACGAGGCCCATCTTGCTCCCACAGTGCAGAATCAGGTCCTAACATGCCAAGCCTGGCCTGCCCTGCCCGGGAGGGGGGGGGGGGCCCAGACAGCCCGGACATGTCCCTTGGAGGATTGGGCTCCAAACATTTAATAAAAACTGCAAATCACCGTTCTTATTTAAAACTAATAAATAAAATAATCATATTACCTTAAGTCAATTTTGACATCCAATAAAAAGGTATGAAAGCTGCAAATCCACAAGTTAATAACGGAAAAAGATTAGAGAAAGACACGCCACCATAAAATCCCAACTTAATATTATTCTATAACCCATCAGTGCATAGCAATGAATCTCTTCACTTTGTACCTTTCAACATCAGGTAGTCATACTATTTTAGTAAACTCATATGCTATATTAAACTGCCCATCTCTTTCTAATGTTGCATAGATAAAACATACCACTTGCTCCATCACTTGAGAGCTAATCTGAAGTCATTAACAACAGCCCCAGGAAATCTACAAGCAAATTGTTACTTACTCAGTCTGCTTCTCACCATCCACAGGAGGAAGCAAAAGCCTGCTGAAGAAACACCATCAAAATTGTAAAGGGATTCCCTACACAGTAAATGCCACCAGGAACAATTATTTCTTTTTTTGTTTAAATTCTTAAAGGAGAAGCATCCCTTTTCTTTCAAATTGTCTACACCATTTGCACACATGACCTTAAAATAAATACCGTGTTTTCCAGAAAATAAGTCCGGGTCTTATATTTATTTTTGCTCCAAAAGATGCACTAGGGCTTATTTTCGGGGTAGGGCTTTTTTTTTTTTCATATACAGCGTGACAGCACAGAATGAGTGGCGCTGCAGCTCCCACCCACACAGATGATGGAAGTGGCCCGTAGCACGCACTGGTCCTGATCGGCCTCAGGGAGTGGAGCAGGAGGAAAGCTCCTCCCCAGTGACCCTCCCCCCCCCCCCCGGGTACCGAATCTGTCAGACATGATCTGCACTAGGTCTTATTTTCGGGGTAGGACTTATATTATGGGAATCTCAGAAAAACGTGCTAGGTCTTATTTTCAGGATGGAAATTATTTTTGGGGAAACAAGGTATATAGTTGAAATGTCACTTATAGAAACCAAACAATAATTATTCTTAATGAGCCATGTAACAATTTGTGCATCAAAATAAAAAAAAAAAACATGCTTATCTTAATATCCCATCCTGGACATGTGAATCCCCCTCTCCATGTATTCTAATATCCACCTTTTTACATATATTCAGTACTGCTATCTACGTGGATAGCAGCAATAGCAGCACTAAATATATCAATTAAATTAAACACCGGCAGCGGGCATTTAATTTAATCTAGTGGCTGTGCCAGTTGAATAATGACCCATCTTGTTTTAAGAATAGATGCAGGAGGCATAAGGGGCGTAGAGAAGGAGCAGCCAGGAATTGCTAGCAGAATCTTTGTATCACAGCCTTTAGATTTGTTTCTTTTCTTAATCCATTATGGGGGTCATTTTCAGAAGGCTCGATGACATTTGATTTTAGAAAGTCACTATTTACATGTTTAGACTGGCGGATTGGACGGCGGCATGTTGTAGACTAGGGGGCATGTTTACTAAAATCCGCAAAATAGCGCACCGCAAAATAGCGCACGGCAACGCGGCACTGAAACGCGCAGAAACGCGTTTAAACGCCCCGCACACGTGCGTGTCACCCCCGCACAGGTACGCGGCTCACTAACGGGCCCCGTACAAGTGCGGGCCCGCAAATGTCCGATAGAGGTGTGGAACGGCGAAAGGAGGGCGGAGGAAGGCTCTGGAGGGGCGGAGGGACGGGGTCAATGGGTGGAGAGTGGGAGGGGAGAGGCTCCCCGCACAGTATCGGGCCCGAATTTGCATGTAAAAACTACCGCGAGTGAAACACTCGCGGTAGAAAGCATTTAAAGGGAAGAGAAACCATTTCCGTCAGCAATGTACAGGAAAACCGGGGAAACCAGCAAAACGTGAGCAGTGTGATATATGTGCACAGCACAAAAGTGAAAATAAAATAGAAAATGACCACAACAGAACTATTAAAAATAGTAATTCAGCTGGGGAACAGTTATAGTGATGGGCAAATACAGAAATCACACCCAGCAAAGCTCCAGAAAAAAGAAATGAATTTTGGAAGGGTCTACTGAGAGGAGACTCTTCCAAAAAACATTTCCACGTTTTGGAGCTTTCCTGGGAGTGTTTGCTATGGTTGCCCATTAATATCACTGTTGCCCAGCGTGGTGATATTTTGTCCCACATTTCCCGTGGTCATTTCCGGGGTTTATGTGCACGTTTTGTCACCAGACAGGGTGCATATGCCCACAGTAGAATTGCGTAGAGCAGGGTTTGTGACTCCATCCTGCCAGGCTTACTGCCTCCAGGGGCTGCACTGTCTTTGTGGCCAAAGTGTGGTACAGCAGACAGAGTCATTACCTCTAGGACCAGAGGGCAGAGGTTCAAAACCCAGCTGGGGCACCTGCCAGCCCAGTCCCTATATTTTACCCACCACTAAATAAAGATAGCGCAGACACCCCTGTATGCATGGGGAAAACACCCATATTTTACCCAACACCGCACACACACCACAACAATGGGCATTACCTACAGCCAAGTCCCCCAAATGCAGTCCCATACTGCCACATTGCAATCAGGTCAACTGCTTTTTCTGAGAGAAGTTCATGCCAGCATGTTGGCGGACAAGTACATGTGGTGCAGGGGGCAGTGGCTGCTAACCACAGAAGACAGAGGCCTAGCCATGTGCAGGCTGGCACAGTCCACTGCAACAGACAGGTCCTGCCGGATCCACAGTCATGGACAGTCCAGGGAATCCAACCAATCTGTGGCTACACAGTGGTGCAGTGCACACAGACAGTGCATACAAGAACAGAAGGTCACAGGTTCAAAGCCCAGCTGGGGCTACTGCCAATCCTGCCCACATATTTTTCCCACAACTAAACAGTGATAGTAAGGACACACCTTTCATGGCGGGGACATATGCAATGGTAAGACATCTATCTTTTACCCCACTGAGCACAGACACCATGAACAGGGGCAGTACCTAGAGCAGAATCACCCAAATGCAGTCCTGGTGGGCCACACACCAGTCAGGTTCCATGCTGACACTCATACAAATGCCTGTGCTGTATATCTATGCACCACCCCCATGGTATGTAGATGTAGCCCATGCATATTCATGAGGGATAGCAGGAAAACCCGAACAGTGTGATGCAAACCTGGACTGGAGTTGGGAATCTGTGCCGTAAAGCAGCAGCCATCAAGGGCAGACACACCCACACCCACAGGCCCCATTGGCCAATGTCTCCTGGAAAGGCAGAACATTGGACCGTGCATGCAGCACCCAAAACGAGCACTTGCATAACTTACCAATGTCACCCTACACCTGATGTATACGGTACACAGCTCGGAGACGTTTGCTAGGAGCACAGGCAGGCAGTTATCCATACGTTACGTACATACTGCTAGTTGACCCCATCCAAACAATCTGTTAGGTGTTTGCGGGGCATGCTCCAGGCCTGGCCTCTGACGGTGCTTACCACCCTGGGGAGTGACCACCAGCTCTAATGCGTACCATATCCATGCCTTGCCGTGCTCAGGACCGGTTTGGTGGGCAAGGCTACTTACCCCCTCAATCGTAGCACCATGATGGCAGAGGTGTGGAAGTGTGTGTCTGTCTATACCAGGGGTGGGCACCTCCGGTCCTGGAGGGCCGCAGACCAGTCAGGTTTTCGGGATATCCCTAATGAGCATGCATGAGATATATATGCATTAGAGATATCCTGCCAACCTGACTGGTTTGTGGCCCTCCAGGGCTGGATTTGGAGACCCCTGCCTTACACCTCTGTCATTTAAGATTGTGAGTGGGCAAGGTACAGATGTCCTAGACATCGAAAGGGTATATAGAATGTGTCACATTCCTCCTCGATTCTCACCACCACCAAAAAGTTGTCTAATAGACAATTTTTTGGTGGTGGTGAGAAGTGAGGAGGACTGTGACAAATTCTATCTAACCTTTTGTCATGTCTTGGACATCTGCACCTTGTCCACTCACAATCTTAAATGACAGAGGTGTAAGGCAGGGGTCTCCAGATCCAGCCCTGGAGGGCCACAAACCAGTCAGGTTGGCAGGATATCTCTAATGCATATATATCTCATGCATGTTCATTAGGGATATCCCGAAAACCTGACTGGTCTGCGGCCCTCCAGGACCAGGTTTGCCCACCCCTGGTCTATACAGTGGGTGTTGGCTGCAAGCCCCTTCAACAGCCCGCACTGCCAGCACTGTTGCCAGTATTGGCCAGTCAATGTGCATAATGAGGTGCAAGGTACCATGGGTATAGCCAGGGCAGGGTGGCGTGGCCAGGATGCATCTGCACTGGGCATAGGGCCCTGGCAGGGACATTGGCTGGGATATTGTAGTGTCCGGCCACCACCTACACAGACAGGGTGGCCAAAGCATGTCCTTCTGGGGGATCACGCTCACCCTGACTGTGCAGTGACCACAGCATGGCTAGGCCCCCCCATAGTGCTGTATAGTAGTTTTCTCATGTGATAGATATGGGTTTCTCTTTGGGGCCCAGTCACTGATCTATCTGCTTGCTGTGTATGCAGACAGCCCAGTTCTGGGTGCATGCATCTCCATTGGGAACATGCACTATGGACTAACCAGCAGACTGTAGCTGGTAAATGTCTTGCTATAATGGCTTGCAGGGTGCAGTGGCTGTTGGTGTGCTGCAGGGGAATATCTGGTGGTGGAGTGCAGCTTACCATACCCTGGGCTTATGTCTGTCTGCTATTGTGTTATGGCTGTGTATGGAGCTAGTTGCCTGCCTGGGGGTGGTGGTGTTCCTCAGCAGGACTGGGGTTGATGTTGCCCTCTACTGCCACCTTTGCAGGGAGGTAGAGTGTGGATCCCTTGATGGGGACCATGTTTGCCACTGGGGGGGGGGGGGGTGCCTGATGGCGGCAGACAGGGATATCCATGGTGTTTGTGCAGAAACTAGCTATCTTACACATTAACACTGCTTTGGAACGCCCACTTGGCCTCCATCAGCCATGGCAGGTGTTGTTGACCTGGTCCTGGCCACCTCATTGCTCACTCAGGGTGAGCACAGTACCCGCACGATGTAACGGTGTGTGGCTACTCTGTGCCAGTAAAACACCCGGTCAGTGCCCCCTACTAGGCCAAGGTGCTGTGTGGGTGCACCCGGTCACTTCCCCCAACAGGGCCGAGGTGCTGTGGGGGTGCATTCCCCATCTTGTGTCCATCTGCGGACAGCTAATTTGCATGTGCAGTGCATCATGGGTACGGGTGGCCTAACCCTATCCTGTTGACACCAGCAGACTGTCTGTGAGGTGACGTGTAGGCTATCTGCAGCCAGCCAGGGGCCTGCTTACAGCTATGGAGCTGTAGCGCAATGGTTACATCACTGCCTGTGCAGCCAGAGGTCATGGGTTCAAACCCACAGTGGGGCCCTTTGGTAGGGCTGTCCACAGCTTTATTTTTATTTACTGTACATATGTCTATGCCGGCAAGACCACCCTCAGCTTACTATACCCATTAGGTGCCTCTGAGGGTGCTTCATAGGGCGCCCTGTAGGCCACCTTATGGTTGCCATCCCAATAGGGTGCACTATACATTATCCTGTGTCGCAACATACATGCTGCCCTATAGGGGTCATTCAAGGGTGCCTTGGCGAACAGTGCACTGTAACATGTGCCTTATGGGCCGCCGTATGTTAACATGCTGGGAGAGTGCGTTTGCTAGTAGTGATAACAAAATATAATTATACAGCCTCCTACAGCACTCCACAACATAATACATACTGCCTCAGCAGGCATTTTTCACTGGGCATTGTGAAGAGTTGAACCCCTGATCCCTGCACCATTGGTCAGTGTTTTAACCATTGTGCTGTGGCTCTGTTCCTGTGCTTGTGCATCAGCGCGCCGCCTTGTGCCTATCAGCGCGCCGCCTTCTGCCGCCCAAGGGGACCAGTGCGCCGCCTTCTGCTGCCCAAAAATAACTGTGCGCCGCCTTATGCCGCCCAAAAAGCACTGTGCGCCGCCTTATGCCGCCCAAAAATAACTGTGCGCCGCCTTATGCCGTTCCAAATTAATTTGCCTCCTATAACAATGTTAATCATTACAGTTACTGCCTCAGCTGACCTTTGTCGTTGCGCACACTGGGGGATTGAACCCATGGCCCCTGCACCATTGGTCAGTGTCTTCACCGTTGTACCACGGCTCTATTGTTTTGTATACTCAGCAGCGCGCCACTTTGCCTTTCCACGCGCTAATGTCGACCCCCGCACATTAGCGCGACGCGCACACGTCCGGTTGCTTACTACCGTTTTTTTTCTATTTTCTGCCTGAACCGCTCACTCCTTATATGGCACAGGCACACTAGCGCGGCCCCGCACGTTAGGAATGTTTAGTAAACATGCCCCTAGGTTTGAGTGGATTGACAAATTAATGAGTCTATTTTTTAGTTTACAATGGCAACATATGCATACTAGCCCTTTCCAGGCCGAGCCCAAAACTCTCGGGATCCAAAATTCTGACTAAATATTCCTATCAAATGGTATATAATACATGACCATAGCAGAAGGAAAATCACTATTAGAACATATTGAATAAGACGGGTACAATTTTCCTGAAATATGCAAAAATTAACCCGGCTGCAGAATGTGGATTACAAATTTAAAGTAGGCCTTCAAAGGGCTAGAAGTCAGCATTTAACATGCTCTGAGGCAGGCATGCCAGCTAAAATCCTCATTTGGACATGGGAGGTGTACCAATGATTGAGAGGACACTGGTGCTTACTCTCTGGTGCTAAAAACCAGTTTCACTCTGTTTTTTTCATTGACCCTTCCTGGGCATTTAGTTTTATGAAATTAACACTTGCACTTGTAATGCCAGCAAACTCATTATTTCCCTTTGTACTGTAGCTGCCAGCATTTACACCTGCTGAACCTCGCATGATGCGACTCTTTCCTTGAACTTACTGCTTTGTAAAACAACTGCTTCCTCTATGCAGGATGCCAAATCGACTTCTATTTTCCATGGCTTTATAGGTGTTTTACAAAAGGTTGTTCGTTCACAGAGACTTTTGTAAAATACTTTGCTAATTGTAAAGGGCCTCACTTGCACATCTTATGCAAAACTAGACAGCACACTTCTGTCTTAGGGTTAGATTTTAATTGATTTAATTTCAAATCATTTGTAATTTTCTATAGAATTAATTTAGTCTGTTTTGTGTGCCTTCATGCATAAAATGCAAGGTATAAAGCAACTGAATAGAAATTTTATTGAATCCGTACTAAATTTTTGAGTTAACTTTCTAATTGCTGCAAATAAATATTGAATAACACGGTTAAAAGAATCAAGCCATGAGGGACTCCACACTTTGTCATGCAGATGATTATCCTCTGTTCGCATTTTCTGGATCCTCTCTGATAAAAATGAAGTAACCCACAGAATGATTAAATTTATTATGATTTTTTTGCAGACCTTTTACACAATAATTCTTCAAATGTGGTATACTGAAAGTTCAACTTAAAAACTATTCCTGACACATTTAGATTTGGCAAATGAATTAATCAAAATGGTGCAATCCATATTGTCAAAATTTATTAGACAAATTAAGCAGGACTAGCGAACAAACATTTCTGTTTAGGTACGTGCATAAGCTTTTTGGAGAAGAACTTAGTGATTAGGCTGGCAGCCAGTGAACCAGTGAAACCAGAGTTTGAATCCCACTGACACTCTTTGTGGTCTTGGGCAATCCCAGGTACAAATGTAGGAGGCCTTTTACTAAAATTGTGCTAAACAGTTAATATGTGTTTTAGTAAACAAAGGAATGATGAAATGCTCAAAGAAATCAGGGAAGCTCACAAAATTTACAGTACAGTAATAATAATGGCTGATTTCAATTATCCCGTTTTGACTGGGTCAGTGTCATAGGACATGCTAGGGAGATAAAGTTACTAGAAGAAACAGATAACTGCTTCTTGGAGCAGCTTGTTCATAAACAGACCAGAGGGGAAGCCATTTTGGACCTAGTCCTTAGTGGAACACAAGATCTGGTGCAAGAGATAAGGGTGTTAGGGCCACTTGGTAAGAGTGATCATAGCATGATTGCATTTCATTTAATAAATGGCGGAAGGGCGATAAGGAAAGCCACAGTAATACCTTTTAACTTTCAAAAGAGAGACTATGATAAAATGAGGAAAATAGTTAGGAAAAAACTAAAAGGAGCAGTTGTACAGGTTAAAGATTTAAATCAAGAATGGGAGTTTAAAAATACTAATCTTGGAAGCCCAGACCAGCTGTATTCCATGCTTTAAGAAAAATGAAAGGAAGTTTAAAAAACTGCCAGCATAGTTTAAAGGTGAGGTCAGAGAGGCTGTTTGCCAAAAAAAACATCTTTCAGGAAATGGAAAAATTAGCCAAATTATGAAAAATGGAAACATAAGCAATGGCAAGTTAGATGCAAGGCATTAATAAGGCAAGCAAAGAGAGAATTTGAGAAGAAGCTTGCTGTGGAACAAAAAAACGTAATAAAGACTTTTTCAAGTACATTTGTAGCAAAAAACCTGTGAGAAAGTCAGTTGGATCATTAGATGATAGAGGGGTAAAGGGACACTAAGAAGGGACAAGACCATAGCGCAGAGACTGAATGAATTTTTTTGCTTCGGTCTTTACTGAGGAAGATGTAGGGATGTTAGCCAAGACTTAAATGATATTTAAAGATGATGCCGCAGAAGAATTGAAAGGGATATCTATATACTGGGAAGATGTCTTACAACTATTTGATAAACTGGACCAGATAGTATATTAGTAATCTGTGAACTATCATTAAAACCATCTGTAATAGCTGAAGAATGGAGGATGGCCAACGTAATGCCAATTTATAAAAAGGGTTCTAGGGGTGATCCGGGAAACTACAAACTGATGAGCTTTATGTCAGTACCGGGAAAATGGTAGAAACCATTATAAATAACAAAATTACTGAAGAGGTAGATAGTCATGGCTTAATGGGAGACAGCAAACATGGCTTTAGCCAAGGAAGGTCTTGTCTTACTAATCTGTTATGTGTTTTTGAAGGTGTGAATAAAACAGGTAGACAAAGGTGAGTTGGTTGATATAGTGTATCTGGATTTTCAGAAAGCCTTTGACATGGTCCCCCATCAAAGACTTTTGGTGAAATTAAAAAGTCATGGGTTAGGAGGCAGTGTAATATTGTGGATCAGTAACTGGCTAAAAGATAGAAAGCAGAGGGTAGTGCTAAATGGCCAATTTTCCCAATGGAGAAAGGTGAATAGTGGAGTACCCCATGGGTCCGCTGCTTTTTTAAAAATCATATTAATAAATGACCTGGAAAGGGGAATGATGAGTGAGGTTATCAAATTTGAGGATGACACAAAACTATTCAAAGTTGTTAAAACCCATGAGGATTGTGGAAAATTGCAATAGGATCTTGATAAACTGGAAGACTGGGCATCGGAATGGAAGATTAAATTTAATGTGGACAAGTGCAAAGTTATGCACCTAGGAAAGAAAAATCCAAACTATGGTTACATGATGCAAGGTTCCACATTAGGAACCACCATCCAGGAAAAAGATTTAGGCGTCATCGTGGATAACATGTTAAAATCCTCCTCCCAGTGTGCAGCAGCGGCCAAGAGAGCAAATAGAATGCTAGGTATCGTAAGGAAAGGAATGGAGAATAAAACAAAGGATATTATAATGTCTCTGTTTCATTCCATGGTGTGACTGCACCTTGAATATTATGCGCAATTCTGGTCGCCGTATCTTAAAAAGTATATAGCGTTATTAGAAAAGGTACAGAGAAGCGTCACCAAAATGGTAAATGGGATGGAAGAGGTTAGGGCTCTTAAACCTTGAAGAGATGGCTGAGGGGAGAAATGATAGAGGCCTATAAATTAATGAATGGAGTGGAACAGGTAAACGTAGATCGATTCTTTATGCCATCAAAATATAGAAAGACCAGGGGGCATGCAATGAAGCTACAGGGTAACCTATTTTAAACTAATAAGAGAAAATATTTTTTCACTCAATGTGTAATCAAACTCTGGAATTTGCTACTGGAGGATGTAGTTAAAGCGGTTAGTGTAGCCGGGTTTAAAAATGGTTTGGACAAGTTCTTGGAGGAAATGTCCATAAACCATTATTAAAGTGGACCAAGAATATCCACTGCTTACCCAAATACAGGCATTGTGGAGCCTGTGTCTTTTGGGGAAACTGCTAATTATTTGTGACCCAGATTGTCCACTGTTGGAAACTGGATACTGGGCTTGATGGACCTTGTTCTGACCCAGTATGGCATATCTTATGTTCTTATGTTTCTGCAACCTTGATTGTATGATCTTCAAGAACACCTCGCCAATGATTGAAAAGAGGCTGATGCCATGGTAGTCCTTGCATTCTTAGCTATTGCCTTTCTTCAGGATGATGGCTTTCTTCCATGCTGATGGAACTCATGCCATGTGTCTGATGTGTGTTAGGATGATGTGAAGCTGCTGCAGCAGGATGTCTCCCCCAGCTTTGATAGTTTTGGCAGTGACTTGGTCCACTCCGGGCGCCTTTCCGTTCTTCAATTATCTTATTGCACTGTTCACCTCATCAATTGTTGGCTCACCACCGAGGAATGGATTCTTCAGCAGATCAATGGCTGGTGGCTCTGGTAGTGGTCCCTGGGGTGGACTGTAGTTGTATAGCTATTGGAAGAATTCTTTCCACCATTACAGACATTTGCCAGGGGAGCTCACAAAGGTGCCATATGCTTTCTTGATGTTGTCATTGGTCAACTTGGTTTTACCATTCAATCTCCTGAGGGTCTGATACAGAGTCTGGTACTCGTGCCTGGATGCTGCTTCTTCCAGGTTGGCTGCAACACCATTCCAGAAGGCTTCTTTTTTCACCTTAATCTTCTGTCTGACTTCTTTGTTCAGTCACTGGTACTGCTCAAAGTCAACATTTTTTATTTGTTTTTGTTTATCCACAATATCCAGGCACTTATCTGAAATTCATGGCTGTATCAGACGTCAGATGGGTGAACACAGAGGGGCAAGTGCATTCCAAGATGGACTCCAATAATTGCTTTTCTTCTGCATCAACATTGATGGTTCGAGTGCTACAAATTTGTTGGATAGGGTGATTTGGAATTCTTGTCTGAGTGCTGGATTCCTCAGGCATGCCCAGTTCAGTTTGGCTGCTGGAGGTGCCCTGCACTTTGCCCATTGTAATCACAGCTGTACCTTGGCATGGATGAGGTAGTAGGCAGTTCCACAATTGGGCCCCCTCATTGCACATACATCTTTGAGTGATGATCGGAATCAGGAGCTGATCAGGGTGTATTCCAGGTTGGCCAAATCTTTGCCAAATGGGTTGCGCCATATATGCTATTGTTTGTGAGGGTGCTGAAAGTGACTGTTTCCTACTACCAGTGATGCAGTGAAGGACAGCAGGTGCAGTCCATTGTCATTGATCTCGCCATGACCAAATCTGTCCAGCGTTTCTTCCCATCTGGTCCTGTCTGCATCATTGTGAGCATGGAAATCTCCTGCCAGAATAATAATCAGCTCTGTCTGTGGGATTGAATCCAGCATGTGTTGGAGCTTGTTGTAGAAATCATCCTTGGCTGCATCTAGGCTGGAGCATAGGTGGACAGAATATGGGTCTTGACTGTGATGTTGACGGTAAGAACTTCCAGATGATCCCATATTGGTTGGAAGGCAATATATTTTATTTATTTAACATTTCTTATATACCACCTTTCATTATATGAAGGCAGTTTACAATGAACAAACTGAAATTACATTGAACAGGGCATTATAACTTGGAAATAACTATTTTACAGGGAAAATGGGCAATGAAGGGTTAAGTGGCTTGCCCAAGACCACAAGGAGCACCTGTGGGACTAGAAACCCCAGTCCTTCCGGCACAAGGTTGTTGTCCTGTAGTGGGATATGAACCCCCAACCTTTCAGCCTGAGGCAACTTGCCCCAACCACTAGGCCACTCCTCCCTCTTACACGTCTGGTTGCCCATATGGCCACCATAAAGCAGACACCAGCTTCTCATTTTTTGCTGCTGGAGTAGAATAGCATCATTGTTTTATTGGTCATTGGGGGTTGGATGGCAGTGTTCCAGATCCAGTGAGACGTAGTTTGGATACTGCAGCAATTGAGATTTTGCACTTCAACACTTCCATGATGATGATTTCCTTTTCTCCAACATGGTGTCCAGTTCACACATTCCACGCGGCGATGCAAATTTCCAGTTTCAGTGTCATAAATTCGATTTTTTGACCAGTAGCCCACTTCTCACCAGCACCCTGTTTTCTCAGTGCTGATGCATTGGTTGCCCTGGTAGCATAAGCGAATGAGTTTGTTCGAATTTCCATGCAGTTTGTTGCCTAGTTCCCCTGGTTTTCCAGTTCTGGTCACTGCGGCAGTGACCACCCTCTTTTTGCAGCTGGACTTGGGACTGTCCTTGGTGGAGTTTGGACCTGTGATAACTTACCACATGTTGATTCCTACAGTAACTGCAAATTGTGTGATGGCTTGGGAAATGGGAAGGTTAGGGACAGGGAGTGGGCATGGCGAGCACATTGTAGTTAGCATGGGGGAACATAAGTGTATGTGCACTAACAGCACTTCAATGCGGGGCATTAGGTGCACCCACATTAATTGCATTGCACATTAGGGTATGTGTCTCTGCACAAACTGTTGGGAATATGCTGATCACCACCCAAAAGTTGCCTTGGAGGTTTTGCAATTAACACATTAGTTTTAGTGCTAAATATATGTTCAGTGCAAAAACATATGGTGCTTTAGAAAAAGGGTCCCTTTGATCATAAACCCTCAAGAGACAGGGAAATATCTGCAGCACCTGAATATAACTTATCTTGAACTACTGCTGGAAGACTTCATCTAAATACTAATAGACAAACTAGTGCAATAAGCTCTTCTTCAGTGCCAAAGTTTGAGCTAACACCATATTGAAAAGTATCTAAAATAAACTTACGCATCTAAAAACCTCTGCCAAAAGCAATGCTTTAAGACTGCCAAAGTAAACATTCCGCTGAAAATTAGGCATATTTTATTAACAAATGGCTTTTCAATTAATTTCCCTAAAAATTGGACGATGCCATTCTATAATTATAAAATCCTTACCTATGCAAAGAGAACTGTTTTAATATAGAATAATTCCTTTGTGCATTTAATGACTTTTAAATGTGTAGATCATCTTCATGTGCAAATAGTGATTTTATTTACACATGGTGATTCACACCACTCGCAGATTGCAAGAAGGCATAGTTAGCACGTGGAGAGGGAATTGTTTGGGCAGACTTAAAATATTGACATGTATTCCTCATTTTACAAGGGAGTACATGTTAATATAAAACAATTGTAGACATCAGCATTTATACCTGTTGTGAGGCAATCATAAGTGCATGCTTGAAGGAGCACAATGTGTAATTACTTATCTCTGTCCTCGGCGATACAGCATCTGTTCTTAGTCTCTGGCTTAGTCGCTGCTTAAATCTGCACGACATGCATGCAACGCAGCGGGCTACACATTTTGGGACTTTAAGTGGAAAAGTTATTGACAGCATTCCACCGGATCCAAGGGGTGGTAATTGTGAGTCCCGGCTGCAATGGTTAGAACAAAAATGGATTTTTCATCTTCATACTGTGACCCCGGGGGGATTAAACTTGGAACAAGAATGGTGGAGCCTTCTGTACGTATGTTTGGTTATTCAATTAGAATATCTTTAAGAGATTTGCCAATCAGTTGAATCCCACCATTTTTTTCTTCTCATTACACTTCGCTGTCACTACAACACATGGGCCATTTCCGACATTAGCAGTTATGTCGTTTCATCAGCCAATCAGCTCTTAAAACTGCTACACATTAAGACCGTTGGCTTTCGGCGTTTTTTGACCACTGCTATTCAGCGGGCGAGGACTTGAAACAGGGTCAGTTTGCGACTCGAAACATGCATGTTGTGCAGATTTAAGCCAGCGACTAAGGACAGATGCTGTATCGCCAAGGACAGATAAGTAATTACACGTTGGGCGCACAAATATCAAAAATTAAAAATAAAAGGGGTTGTGCAGACTTTTTGAGCAGAGGGGTTTTCTCTAGCTGTTCCTGTCTGCCTGACCTGACAAATATAAAAACGTAAGATTGGTTGCAGGGACTTTATTTATCGATGACTTTAAATTATTAGACTTGTGTCATTGGATCACTGAGGTTTTCATATTCACAGGTGCTTGAAGGAGCAGACATATAGGTTGAGGCCAGCCCCCTCGATCATTCTCTGATATCCAATCCCCCCACCTGACATCCCCATGACATCCACACCTCCTTGAAATCTTGATGCCCTATGATAACCCTCCCAGTGGACCACTCACCCTCTGATTCCCCCAGCTTTTACAGGGGTACCTAGTAGTTTAGTGGGAGTTTGAGTAATCCTAAATCACTCCTGCTCATGTGAGTCCTGGTTAAAAATGCCACTTATGACCTCTTGCAGTTCTACCAACAGGGCTCAGGCTGCTTCCAGAAGGTCATATAAAGATCAAATCTCCACAGTTGTTTTATTGCACAAACTCCATCATATTTCCTGTTATGTTTGTTTAAAATTATTTAATTTATAAAATCTTTGAAAAAATTATTTAGCATCCTGATCCCTAGTAGTAGCACCATAAAACTATGGCTAGGGGTCATGGGTGTCATTTTGAACTTGGGATTTGCCATGAGCAGGGGTCAACTGGGGATCACTCCTGCACCCACCAGACTACCAGGGACCCAAGTAAAAGCCAAGGAATTAAGAGGTGGAGGGTCAGTTGGGAAAACTAATGGATTTGGAAGGATCCTGTAATGATGGGTATGAATGTCGTGGGAGTGGTTTTGGGGATCAGATGTTGGGAGGTGATTAAAGGGGAGAGGGACTTGTGCTGCTGGTGGGAAATGATTGGCAGTGCACAGGTATCATGAGTGGCAATTTTAAAAAGCTGCTCCTATGCACATTTGGGGAAACCTGAATGCTTTTGACCTCATTTGCAATTTTTTAAAATTGCTGTTCCTTTTTGACATGGTGAGTCATTGACGTGCGGTCCTGCATATTCTTATACATACTGTATCTGCAAATGATTCTGCATTTGACAGAACTTTTGTAATATACAGTGGCAATTTTCCTCACCTGACTTTGTTGCCTTAATTGTTCTCTCCATGTCCAGGTCTGGCCCTCCTAATTTGCAAAGGGAGTGAAAAGAGACTTTGACACCTTCAGGATTTTATTTTTAGTTTGTATTTAGCTCATGCCTTTCCAGTAATTATTCAAGGCAAATTATATTCAGATACTGGGCATTTCCCTGCCCTTGAAGAGCTCACAATCTAAAGGCCTCTTTTACTGAAGTGTGATAAGATTTTGTGCCCACCACACATTCAGCATTGAAACTAATGTGTGATAAGTGCAAAACCTCCACTGTAAGTATCAGGGATGTGGCCAGTATGTGCCCAACAGTTTCTGTGCAGGCAAGCTCCCTTAACATGGATTCCAACCCTTGGCAAATACCGTGGTGCACCTCTTGCCACCTATTGAGTTGGAAGTAGGTATACCCATGCTAACTGCTGCACTGGCGATTAGCACACTACTGGTGCCTGCACTAAGTGCAAATTGCAGTCTCTAAATCTCAACTGGCTCGACTTCAGAGGGTTCAAAACACTGCTGCACGTCTCACTACTCATTCCTCCCCCCGAGACCACGTAACACCCCTTCTCCTTCATCTTCATTGGTTACCGGTTTCCTTCTGCGCTCAATTTAAATTGCTCTCTCTTGTTCACAGGGTTTTCCACACCAGTACCCCACAATACCTAGCTGATCTTATCACTTTCCACACCCCCAGATACACTCCCCGCTCATTTCACCTCAACCGCCTGAACTTCCCTTCTCCCTCTCTTGCTCATCTACACTCCACCCATTCCTCTGCCTTCTTCTTCGCCGGCCCTGCCCTTTGGAACTCCCTTCCCTCCCCCCTCCGCTTAGACCCCCATCGCGCCACCTTCAAGCAAAACCTAAAGACCCACCTTTTTCCCTGGCCTTTGACCTCCCCTCCCCTTTTGTGTAATTACTTCCCCTATGTTTTGTTTACTCTCTCCTTTCTCTCGTACTGTCCTGTCAATGATTGTAGTTCCTTTCCCTTTCTACTGGCCTTGTGCCTCTACTAGATTTTTTTTTTTTATAAATTGTAAACCGCCTTGTTCATTACAGAAGGGCGGTATATCAAATGAAATAACTATAAACATAAACATATGCATACTCTTTGCACAGACCCCACCTAGACCCCATCCTATGGTGCAAAGCATAGTTAATGCATGTTTTAGCATGTGGCAATTGTCCTGCCTATGCGGTAACACTTAGGGGTATATTTACTAAACTGTGGTAGGCTTTTGCAGGTAACACCATGTGATAGCTGCAAAGAGCAGGCTTAACAGCAGGGGGGGGGGGGGGGCATTCCGGCATTTCCTCTGGAAAAAATGCTGGAATCACAGCAGCAAGCTTTGCGGATGTAGTTATCACCACCCATTGAGGTAGGGATAGCTGCATCAGCGAAGCCTGCAAACCTTTGCTATTACTGCACAATGGCAATGTCTGTTGTAATCTCAAGTTGCAGGCACTCCCACTTTCTGTCCATTCTCTGCCCTAATGCTGCATCTACCATGCGAAATGCAGACGTCGCAGAAAATTGCCACAGTCTCTCCATTTTTCCCATATTGGCTGTTTTCACAACACAACAATCCCGTGTTTGCACCATGAACACAGCTAACACCCTTTAGAAAACATACCCCTTACTGTGGGTCTGTGGAAGCACTTAACGGTTGCAAAAAAGCACATTAACCAAATAATACACTTTAGTAAAAGCGCCCCTAAGTTTGTACCTGAAGAAATGGAGAGCTTTCACTATCTACAGATTGTAACATTGATATGAATTATATACAGTAAGTAACCAAGGTCCCAGGGGGTGGGTATTTTACCTATCTATTTCAGGCTAAGTAGAGGTTAAGTTCTAATCTCTTATTTATTTATATTCTCTTATATACTGTGCTATTCTGCATCAGTGGGGTTTACATTGAACAAACTGAAATTACATCGAACAGGGCATTATAACTTGGAGATAACTATTTTACAGGGAACATGGGCTATGGAGGGTTACTGATCATGCTCTCTGCGGTTTCCATGCATTATCTTCTGGGGAAATGATGTGCATGGCCGCAACAGGTGACGCATGACTTTGCGGCTAATGCAGCGTTATTCTCACTAACATGCTGCACTAGCTACAAAAGCCTAAGGTGCTTTAGTAAACATGCCCCTAAGATGACTGTTTGGTGATATTGGAACAGTGTACATTGTAACAGGTTACTCAGCTTGGAGAATACATTTAACAGTAACTTAACTTAATATATGTAGGGATACATTTATAACATGTATGTGGTCATGGGATGGTGTGATGGGAGGAGAGGAGTCAACTTGGGAGAGTGTGAGGGAGAAGGAAAAGGGGGATTAGGGACTGAAGAATCAGTAATTATTTTTTAGGAGATTAACGTGCTCTTGAATGACCAGTTGGTACCTTAGGGGCTTGTTTACAAAGCCGCGGTAGCGGTTCGCGGTCGCTATCGGAGCCGCGGCCCCATTGAAATCAATGGGGCCGCGGCTCCGATAACGATCACGAACCACTACCGCAGCTTTGTAAACAAGCCCCTTAGTGTCAATATTTTTTAACAGCATATTTTTTGATGTGGAGTTAACTCAAACCACTTTCTTTCTACTCATGAGTAAGGCCATATTTTAAATGTTATTTTTGTTTCAGTGGTTTGAATGGCTGGAGGCTAATATCTGAATGTTTAAGTATTCCTGTGTTGTGATCCGACTATACTTTGGTTTCAGTTTGTGTTAGAGTGTGTCAGCAAATAGTAGTTTGTCAATCAATGCTGGAAAGACAGCTAGCAAGAGTTAAAGAGGTAAAATTGATTCTGAGGGGGGTTTTAAATTTTTATTTTTTTATTTTTTTTACAGCAATTGGAGTCTCTGTTGGATTACTCATCTGCCCTGGATTGTATGATATATCAGTGGCAAGGTGTCATGTCCACTGCTCTTGATATAGTGGTGCCTTTGAAGATGAGAACACTGGTCAACAATGAAATTGTTACTGACTTTAAAAGGCTCTAATCTGTAGTATCTTGGTGAGCTGAACACGAATATAATATTAAAAAAAATATTGGCTCTTGTTTTGAAGATATTGCATGTAGTTCATTTTTGACGTTTCACCGTGTAAATTTATCCAGTAGGACATCAACAACATCCCAAATAAGCCTTGAATGATGTAATATTGCATCACATTGCATAATACCAGCATGCACACATCATTCAGAGTTGATTGCATCATTTTCTGATGCAATGCAATACTACTGCCAGACGGCTGCTGAAGCCATCTGACTTCAGCAGTGTACTATACGCAGACGGAAAGGTTGAGCATTTAACATATTTCAAACTGTGTGCGAGACAGTTTAAGCTACTATTACATGTAACTTTTATTAATCATATAATTTTAGACATTTAGGTACAATACAGAACAGTAATGCCGCAAAAGTGGATTAATACTGTTGACAATTTCTGCTACATTTGTTTGGAAGTGACATTTGCCAACCAGAAGAAAAGTATCACTTCTCAACTGAAGAAGGCATTTTATTTATTTATTTATTTATTTATTTATTTAATGGTATTTCTATACCGCCTTATCAAACAATCAAAGCGGTTTAACAAACAATACATACAAAGGCAGTGAAAATGTCAACAAGCAGCAATGAAAATTACATAGTTAGATAAGTTAGTGTGTTTTGCAGTGTGATATAATGCGCTATATACATTGTGTACTATAATACAATGTGAGCTATGATACAGCTTACAATATGATTGTTCTTTCTTAAACACTGAATTAATTACTCAATGAGGCCATAATGTTCGATAAACAGGACAGTTTTTAGTTGCTTTCTAAAGTCTTTAAGGTCCTGAGCTGCTCTTAAATCGTTTGGTAGAGAGTTCCAAATATTTGGTGCCGCAAACGAGAATGCCCTTTCGGTAGTATCTTTACGTGCTTTTCTAAAGTCAAGTGATGTGCTGACTCTGTTGGCAGATCCTAATCTTCTAGGTCTTTTGCTGATGTCTGATTGAATGAGAGTAGTCAGGCTATTTGCAGAACAGTGGTGCTTGATTTTAAAAATGTATATCCGGAGCCCCCACCACCACCAGCAGCTCTCCCCTTCCCGGGGATCGAGCCACCAGCAGCAGGAGGGGCCTGCCGACATCCGACGCCCAATCCGGGCCCAGCAAGAACTATTTAAAGTTCGCGCCAGCAGGCGCCGACCACCCGGAGCCCCCACCACCACCAGCAGCTCTCCCCTTCCCGGGGATCGAGCCACCAGAAGCAGGAGGGGCCTGCCGACATCCGACGCCCAATCCGGGCCCAGCAAGAACTATTTAAAGTTTGCGCCAGCAGGCGCCGACCACCCGGAGCCCCCACCACCACCAGCAGCTCTCCCCTTCCCGGGGATCGAGCCACCAGCAGCAGGAGGGGCCTGCCGACATCCGACGCCCAATCCGGGCCCAGCAAGAACTATTTAAAGTTCGCACAAGCAGGCGCCGACCACCCGGAGCCCCCACCACCACCAGCAGCTCTCCCCTTCCCGGGGATCGAGCCACCAGCAGCAGGAGGGGCCTGCCGACATCCGACGCCCAATCTGGGCCCAGCAAGAACTATTTAAAGTTCGCGCCAGCAGGCACCGACCACCCGGAGCCCCCACCACCACCAGCAGCTCTCCCCTTCCCGGGGATCGAGCCACCAGCAGCAGGAGGGGCCTGCCAACATCCAACGCCCAATCCGGGCCCAGCAAGAACTATTTAAAGTTCGCGCCAGCAGGCGCCGACCACCCGGAGCCCCCACCACCACCAGCAGCTCTCCCCTTCCCGGGGATCGAGCCACCAGCAGCAGGAGGGGCCTGCCGACATCCGACACCCAATCCGGGCCCAGCAAGAACTATTTAAAGTTCACGCCAGCAGGCGCCGACCACCCGGAGCCCCCACCACCACCAGCAGCTCTCCCCTTCCCGGGGATCGAGCCACCAGCAGTAGGAGGGGCCTGCCGACATCCGACGCCCAATCCGGGCCCAGCAAGAACTATTTAAAGTTCGTGCCAGCAGGCGCGCCCGCGACTGGCGGGCCCGCGCCTGAGGGCCCTTTGGCGTGGCCCTTAGGCGGCGGCACTTTGAAAAACCCCAAGAACAACAAGAAATACTTCTATTTTGGACCCATTTGCACGCTGTTTTGATCCCTTTTCCTGAACCGCAAGTATTACCATTGCTATTGCCAGTATCACTCAACTGCTAGACTTTATTTCTGTTACCAATAATACATTTGCATGTATCAGTGCTAATCTTACTACTGTAGCCAGTATCACTTGACTGCTAGTTTTTACATTTACATGTATCAGTGCTAATTATATACCATTGCTAGTATCACTTAACTGCTAGAGTATATTTTGTTGCCAAAAACCCATTTTCATGCATCAGTGCTAATCTTACTACTGACAACTGTGTCATACCGCATTACTGTTGTCAGTAATTCACCCTTACCCAAAAAGTGCGAACTTATTATTACTGTTGGCAGTATAGTATTCTGTTTCGTTCTTTGCTGAGTGTTACATTGTATCGTTATCCGCTGACTGACACACTGCCTCATTGTTTTTGCTCGATGCTGTACTGTTCCTGTCTTATATGCTGCAACATTGTTCCAAATACCACTCTTCGCCAGACAGTAAGTTTATACACTGCGGATAGCTAGCACAATAGCCAAGCTAGCACAATAGTCAATACCGGTCCCACTAATTACCCAGCAACAAACAGCTCACATACTATTTCACAAAGACATCACAAAATGCACCCATTTATAGCCTTGGCATGTCTACACCTAGCCTCCTGGCTCCCCCTTACAGCCCAAGCCTTTCACACAAGCACTAACCACATCCCAATACTCCACAGTGATGGGAAAAGATGGACGGAGAATCACCAACACCCCCCAAGAGAACCCAACGACGCACCTTACTCACATTTATTACACATCCCACTTCAACATCTCAAGAAGTCACATTTGGACCGTCAGCAACACCATCAAGCCCTGAAGTGTGCACTCATCAACGCAAGGTCAATACGTACAAAATGGCCAATAATTACCGATCTGGTCACGACCCATGATCTTGATATCATCATGATCACAGAAACTTGGCTATCAGAATGTGACAACGCAATCATCAACCAGATGTTACCCACAGGTTTTTCAGTCCACACATGCCATAGAACCAATCAGAGAGGAGGAGGAATACTCATCCTTATCAAAACTTGCCTAGGCTTCCAGCTGTGCAACTCAACCAGCACAGCCCACCTGGACTCACTCACCATAACAAATAACACCTGCACGATCAACCTACTGTACCGAGCACCAACACCATCCTCAGAGGATCTTGCAACGATAATGGGTCTCGCCTGCAACTCAAACAGACCACAATCCCAGAACTGGATCCTAGGCGATTTCAACCTGCCTACGCTATCGGAATCTCAAGCCTCGGCTTTCCTAGAAGCGCTACAAGAACTAGGCTACAATCAGCTAGTCAATAATCCCACCCACGTCAAGGGAAACAAACTTGACCTGATCTTTGCCCCACAGACAGATACGGATACCACTCAACCAATGCCACCAACCATAACTCCTGTGCCATGGTCTGACCACAGCCTGATCCAATTCCAGATACCTATTAACACACACAATAAAATCTCCAACAAAACCAACGCTGTCAACGAAACCTCTTTGAAGCGCTTCCGCCCCTTTAATAAAGAAGAGCTTCGAGAGAAGATCCTCCCATTCCTCAACAACATACCACACGACCTAGATGCATTGGTGTCCACCTGGGACGAGAGCCTCAAGACCATCGCATGCATACCAGCCACTAATAAAACAACAACAAAGAAACGTGAGCACGCACCATGGTATACCAAAGACCTCCGAGATTCACTCAAGTGCCTGCGCAGGCTCGAGAGAAGATGGCGTCGGTCTCGCTCTACTGAAACACGAGGTACTTACATCGCTCACCTAAGAGCGCACCGTGATGAATTAACAAAAAAGCGGAAACAATATCATTCCGACATATTGAAGCGGTCACTAAACAAGCCCCACGACCTCTTCAATATAGTGAAATCTCTCATAAGAGAACCTCCCGCAGACCAGTCACAGATGCCACACCCCCAGGCATACTCCAACTACTTACAGTCAAAAATGATCCAGACTACTACATCTGCAACCAACTACCTACAACCTGAAATGACCCAGGCTGGTGCAACCTCGAGCTCCGCGAAAAACAGCTCTCAGCATAACTTGCCCCAACCATCACCACTATCCAAATTTGAAAAAATATCACGCAAAGAGATTGAAGACACTATTGCTGCAATCAACCCCACTACCGCACCCAATGACCCATGCCCTGCTTTATGGATAAAGGAGTTACGATGTGACTTAAGCCAATATCTGAGCGAATTAATAAACCAATCTCTTACAACCGGATCGTTTCCACAAAGTCTGAAACAAACATCAATCAGACCACTGCTAAAAAATAACAAGCTGGATCCAACGAAAGTGGAATCTTACAGACCAATTTCAAGTATTCCCATGATTGCCAAAATAATTGAAAAGTTAGTACAGCGCCAAATCCAACAGCATATTGATACGGAAGCCCCACTGGATCCTTCCCAGCATGGGTTCAGAGAAGCACATGGGGTTGAAACCCTCCTCACCAACCTATTTGACCATCTAGTCTCTGGAACCGACAAAACTCATCAAGGATTCGCCCTCATATTCCTTGACATCGCAGCGGCTTTCGACTCGGTGAGTCACGAGATCCTCATACAACGCCTCAGCGAGAAAGGAATTCAGGGAACAGCCCTAAAGTGGTGCAAGTCATACCTGACTAATAGATGGCAACATGTAAGGTCAGGCTCCACAACCTCCGAACCATTTTTACAAAACCAGGGTGTACCACAGGGCTCGTCACTATCTGCATTGATGTTTAACATCTACATGCAGCCCATATGTGCCCTAGCACGTTCATTCAAGGTCAACTGTCTAGCCTACGCAGACGACATCCTCCTATACATCCCATTCAGGACCAACCAACCAGACCTCTCCCCTCTAACAAGATGTTTTGAGGCAGTAGCAGAATGGTTCAGCACACAAAACATGAGAATCAACTACAGTAAAACAGATGTCCTTTTCATCTCAAGGAACCAGGATTTCACCCCTCCTCTCTCTTTAAAAATCGGCAACACAGAACTGAAAACCAAACCCACAATACGCTACCTTGGCGTTACACTGGATCAACAACTGGATCTGAAAACCCACATAAAAAACACAGTAAAAACAGTATACATGAAAATAAGGACCTTAAAATATCTCCGGCCGCTACTTGACTTCAGTGACTACCGATCGATCTATCAGGCATTAATATTACCACATTTCGACTATGCCAACGTAATTCTACACGGTCTCCCTCAAGCAACGCTAGCTCCTCTCCAGCTTGCAATGAACACTGCTGCAAGAGTACTAACAGGGGCTTCACGGAGAGAGCACATAACGCCAGTACTGATGAACCTCCATTGGTTACCGGTTCAAGCAAGAACCCTCCACAAAGTTCTAACCTTAACCTTCAAAGCCTCAAACACTCTGACCCCCACAGCCCTCAGCAAGATGATACATAAAGTACCACAGAACAGAAATAGAAGACCCATGATGCAAAACACCCGAGGTCCCAAAAGTAATAACAAAATGCACAAAAGCAACAACAAATAGGGCCTTTACGATTTATGCACCCAGAGCATGGAATGCTCTCCCCACCTCTATTCGAAACATCACTTACCTAACCCACTTCAGGAAGGCATTAAAGCAGCACCTGTTCACTACATACTACCCGGAATCCAGCCTTAATAACCATACATATGGCCCCTCAGACAATCACTCATTACAATTAAACAATCAGACTCAGCATGAAAAAGGATAGTCAACTGATCGCTCAGAAGTACCCACTGAAATAGAATTAAGACCCCCAGTGTAAATAAGATGTAGATATGTTCTACCTGAAATCAGGTACCAGTGTAATACAATGTATATAGTTTCCCCCAGTTACTTCCAAGTTGATCTCCCTGTTTATTGTAAATACAACTCAAAGTTCCCTGTGTTGTATAGTTGATGTTAAATGTAAACCGCTCTGATCTAAAATAGAGCGGTATAGAAGAACTGTTAAATAAATAAATAAATAAAATAAATGCGAGATGCTATAGGTAACCAATGCAGTTCCTTCATAATGGGAGTTATGTGCTCCTGGCTTGATAATCCGAAAATTATTCGAGCAGCAGTGTTTTGAGCGAGTTGCAAAGGTTTAAGTGACTGCTTTTGTAGACCAAGGTATATGGGATTACAAAAATCAAATAAGGGGGTGATTAAAGCTTGGCAGACGTTACGGAAATGGGCAGTTTCGAGTAGGGGTCTTAGTTTTCTAATAATCTTCATTCTGTAATATGCACTCCTGATTGTCTTACTTATGTGTGTTTTAAGATTCATTTCTTTGTCCAGAGTCACGCCAAGATATTTTACTTCAGATTTTATAGGAATAATAGAGTTTTCTATCACGATGTCAGGTGGAGGAGGGAAATCAGGGTTACGAGATACAAATAAGGCCTCAGTTTTGCTAAAAATTGATTTCCATGTTATTGCTTTTACACCAAGCAGAGAGAAGAGAAGAGAGAGAAGAGAAACAAAGGAGACATTTGTGAGAGACAATCCGTAATTCTATAATAGTCAGGGTTATCAATTGAGATAGGCGTAAATATCATTATATCATCTGCTTAAATGGTATATGGTATATTTAATGCCATTCTTTGACGGGATGTTGCAAATTGGTTGTATGTAAATGTTGAATAAGAGAGAAGAGAGGGCAGAACCTTGTGGAACTCCTTGTAAAACTCTTATGGGTTGAGATGCTTTGTCACCTATTTTTACTTGTATATGTCTCTCTGTAAGATAGGATTGGAACCATTTTAATGTGGTACCATAAAGCCCGATGTCCTCTAATCTGTCTAGTAACCTTTTGTGATCTACAGAGTCGAATGCAGCAGAGATGTCGATAAAGATCATTATGATACCTTTCTTAAGGTCATCTATGGTATGGAGTATTTTGTCAAAAAGGTAAATCATTAGTTTCTACTCCGTGATTTGGTCGAAAACCATGTTGATTATCATCCAGAGGAGCATAAACATCAATATGATCTTGAAGTTGAAGTTGTACAGTTTTTTCAATAATCTTATAGAAACATAGAAACATGACGACAGAAAAAGACCACAAGGCCCATCTAGTCTGTCCTTCCATAACAACAACTACAACAGTCCACTTTTTACCTTTAGAGATCCTCTGTGTTGGTCCCATGCTTTTTTGAATTCAGTTACTGTCCTCATCTCCACCACCTCCACTGGGAGACTATTCCACGGATCCACTACTCTTTCCGTAAAGAAATATTTCCGCATATCACTCCTGAATCTATCTCCCTTCACCCTCATCCCATGTCCCCTCGTAGCAGAACTTGCTTTCAATTGAAAGAGGCTCTCTCCCTGAACATTTATGCCACGGAGGTATTTAAACATCTCAATCATATCACCTCTATCCAGCCTTTCCTCTAAGGTGTACATATTAAGATCCTTAAGTCTGTCCTCATATGCTTTATAATGAAGCCCATTAATCATTTTAGTAGCAACCCTCTGCACCGACTCCATCCTGTTCACATCCTTTTGAAGGTGCGATCTCCAGAATTGCACACCATACTCCAAATGAGGTCGCACCAAAGACTTATATAGAGGCATTATCACCTCCTTTTTTCTGCTAGCCATTCCTCTCCGTATGCACCCAAGCATCCTTCTAGCTTTTGCCGTTGCCTTTTCTACCTGTTTAGCTACTTTAAGATCATCAGACACAACCACGCCTAGGTCCCGCTCTTCTTTAGTGGACAAAAGTACTTCACCTCCTATACTGTATTGCTCCCTTGGATTGCTGCAGCCCAAATGCATGACCTTACATTTTTTAACATTAAATCCCAGCTGCCAAATTCTAGACCATTCTTCAAGCTTAGCTAGATCCCTCCTCATGTTATCTACACCTTCCTGGGTGTCTACTCTATTGCAGATTTTGGTATCATCCGCAAAGAGGCAAACCTTACCCGACAGCCCTTCCGCTATATCACTAACAAAGATGTTAAAAAGAATCGTACCAAGGACAGATCCCTGGGGCACACCACTGGTAACATCCTTCTCCTCAGAGTGAGCTCCATTTACTTGTACTCTTTGTCGCCTCCCACCCAACCAATTTCTAACCCAAGCAGTAACTTTAGGGTCCATCCCTAGGGTGCTCAGTTTGTTTATAAGTCGCCTGTGAGGAACAGTGTCAAAGGCTTTACTGAAATCTAAATACACCACATCTAGAGCTCTTCCTCGGTCCAACTCCCTGGTCACCCAGTCAAAGAAATCAATCAGATTTGTCTGACAAGACCTGCCTCTGGTGAATCCATGCTGCCTCGGATCCTGTAATCCGCCGGACTCCAGAAACCTCACTATTTTCTCTTTCAGCAGCGTTTCCAATAATTTACTCACCACTAAAGTTAAACTAACAGGCCTGTAGTTTTCAACCACATCCTTACTTCCGCTTTTGTGTAAAGGCACCACATGAGCCTCTCTCCAGTCCTTTGGTACCACTCCTGACTCCAACGAGGCATTGAAAAGGTCAGTCAGTGGAGTTGCTAGAACGTCCCCAAGTTCCCTCAGTATTCTAGGGTGTATCCCATCCGGTCCCATCGCTTTGTCTACTTTAAGTTGAGCTAGTTTCTCACGAACACAGTCTTCTGAAAATTGTTCAAGATGTCCCTCGCTTCTGTTCCTATTTGTGGGTGTTTTCTGAAGTCCTGCTCCTGGTTCTTCATCTGTGAACACAGAACAAAAATATTTGTTAAGCAATTCCGCTTTATCCTTATCAGCTTCTACATATTCCCCCCCTGCACCCTTGAGTCTGACAATACCACTTTTGCCCTTCCTCTTCTCACTAATATATCTGAAAAATGTCTTATCCCCCCATTTTATTGCATTGGCTATTTCCTCCTCCTTTTGAATCTTTGCCTTCTTGACTACTTTGCTAGCTTCTCTAAGTTTTTCCAAATACAGATGCCTGTCACCCTCTCTCTGTGATCTCTTGTATTTCATGAAGGCCTCCCTCTTTTTCTTCACTTTTTCAGCTACTTCCTTCGAAAACCATAGCGGTCTCCTGTTCCTTTTGCCTTTATTTACCATTTTAACAAAAAGGTTAGTTGCCTTTAAAATACCCCCTTTCAGTTTTGCCCACTGTTTTTCTACATCCCCCAGCTGTTCCCATCCCACTAAAGACTCCCTGAGGTATTGGCCCATCTTTGCAAAGTTAGTCTTCCTAAAGTCTAAGATCTTCACCTTGGAATGGATCCTAACAGCCCTAGTCCTAATACTGAACCACACCATCTGGTGATCACTGGATGCAAAATGATCTCCCACTACAACATCAGAAACACTTTCACCATTGGTAAGCACCAAGTCCAGTATGGCCCCTTCACGTGTGGGGTCTGTTACCAATTGCCTGAATAGTTCTCCCTGTAGAGAATCCAGGATCTCCTTACTTCTAGATGATACTGCAGCAGGAATGTGCCAGTCAACATCTGGCATATTGAAATCTCCTAGCAGTAGCACTTCCCCTTTCCTAGCAATGCTGCGTATGTCTTCAATTAACTCTCTGTCCACCTCTTCCTCTTGTGAGGGAGGTCTGTATATCACACCAATGCAAATAGATTTCTCTTTCCCTCTTTCTAGTTTAACCCACAATGCCTCCTCTCTCCCTTTTAAGCTCTGTAATTCCAAAGCTTTAATAGTAGTTTTTACATATAGTGCCACTCCTCCTCCCCTTCTTCCTACCCTGTCCTTTCTGAATAAAGTATAGCCAGGTATAGTTACATCCCAGTCATGGTTTTCTGTGAACCATGTTTCTGTAACTGCCACTAAATCCAAGTCAGCCACTCCCACCAAAGCTTCAACTTCAGGGATCTTATTTCCCATGCTACGGGCATTAATACACACTGCTTTCCATATATTACCCCTGTTACCCATTTCCATAAAGGTATTTAATGTATCACCTACCTGGGGGCTTTCACTTACCTGGGGGCTTTCTTCACCCATCCCCAACGAATCTAGTTTAAAGCCCTCTTCAGTAGATTAGCCAGTCTACTACCAAAGATGCGTTGACCTTTCTTGGACAAATGGATGCCATCTCTGCTCTGCAACCCTTGGAAGAGCATCCCATGGTCTAGGAAACCAAAACGCTCTCGAAGACACCATCCACGCAGCCATGCATTCATCTCCAGGATGCGAGCCTCTCTGCCTTGGCCTTTACCCTCAACAGGGAGGATTGAAGAGAACACCACCTGTGCACCTACCTGCTTCACCCTCTGTCCCAGAGCCATGAAGTCACTTTTGATACGTTCCTAGGTATACCTGGCAGTATCATTTGTTCCAACATGGATTAGCAACATTGGGTAATAGTCAGTGGGCTTGATGAGTCTCGGCAAACTCTCCGTAACATCTTGGATCTTGGCACCAGGCAGACAGCATACCTCTCTGGACATCAAGTCTGGTCGGCATATGGACGCCTCAGTACCCCTCAGAAGAGAGTCTCCAACCACCACTACCCTTCGTTTCCTTCTGGTCACTGATTCCGCAACTATGGGGTACTTGAACTCTGGTTCTTCCCTTTCCAGGGATGCTTTCACCTCCTCCACTTCCAGGGCTGCATAATGGTTCTTCAATTCAAGGGCTGGAGAAGTTGGATTGGTGATTTTGCAGGCTCTGGTGACTTTTGTCCAACCATCGACATTCTGTTGGCACCCATCTTTTCCTGTGCTGGAGAGCCTGGTTGCTGCAAGAAGCATCTCATCAATGTACTTCTCACTGTCTTGAATGCTCCTCAGCCTCACCACCTCCTCTCTGAGTTCCTCCACTTGTTTCCTCAGAGCTTCAGCATGCAGGCACCCTGCACATGGAACCGGTTCTTCAACTGGCATTAGGACCTCTGTCTGGACCGAGGCAGAAGCTGTAACGGGGGGCAACAGCTTTAGCAATACAATTTTTCCCAGCCATTGTTCTGTTTGTGGAGCTTAGGTATCTGTTAAAGCAAAAGAGAGAGATCTACCAAGTACCAGCTGGTTTCGCAGCAGTCCTTTCAGAGAAAAAGCAGTTAAATCTCTTTAATTATATTCAAAATGTGCTGGTCCAATTCACTGTGATTTGTTAAAGGGGGAGGTGCCCTATAAAGCAAGACTGCTCACTAGGGGTGGGTGGGAGTCGGGGTGGGTAGGGAGGGAACTAACACCTGATTAGGTGTTAGCAGTTTCTGAACCTGAGGAGGTTACAGAGTTCAGCAACCTTCTGTGCTCAAGTAAAGTTTCCCTAAAACAGCAAAAATGAAAGTAACCTTGCTTTAAAAAATATACACAAACCCATTTTAAGAGCTCCCAGTCAGAGAGCTAGCAATGTAATAAAAAAACCAAACAAAGAAACCCTCAAATCCTTACCTACTGTTTGATGTGTGGAGCCCTGGTTAGAAAAGCCTCAAAAGGGCAGGGCTCAGGAGCCTTTTATGCAGGCTTCAACTGCACTCAGGAAACAGGCCCACTAACTCTTGATTAGGTATTAGCAGTTTCTGAACCTGAGGAGGTTACAGAGTTCAGCGACCTTCCGTGCTCAAGTAAAGTTCCCCTACTGTTTGATGTGTGGAGCCCTGGTTAGAAAAGCCTCAAAAGGGCAGGGCTCAGGAGCCTTTTATGCAGGCTTCAACTGCACTCAGGAAACAGGCCCACTAACTCTTGATTAGGTGTTAGCAGTTTCTGAACCTGAGGAGGTTACAGAGTTCAGCAACCTTCCGTGCTCAAGTAAAGTTCCCCTACTGTTTGATGTGTGGAGCCCAGGTTAGAAAAGCCTCAAAAGGGCAGGGCTCAGGAGCCTTTTATGCAGGCTTCAACTGCACTCAGGAAACAGGCCCACTAACTCTTGATTAGGTGTTAGCAGTTTCTGAACCTGAGGAGGTTACAGAGTTCAGCAACCTTCCGTGCTCAAGTAAAGTTCCCCTACTGTTTGATGTGTGGAGCCCTGGTTAGAAAAGCCTCAAAAGGGCAGGGCTCAGGAGCCTTTTATGCAGGCTTCAACTGCACTCAGGAAACAGGCCCACTAACTCTTGATTAGGTGTTAGCAGTTTCTGAACCTGAGGAGGTTACAGAGTTCAGCAACCTTCTGTGCTCAAGTAAAGTTCCCCTACTGTTTGATGTGTGGAGCCCTGGTTAGAAAATGGTATACTAGATATTGGCCGGTATGCAGCTGGGTTGTTCTTGTCTAATGTAATTTTTTTTGGGATTGGTCTGACAGAGGCAAGCTTTAATTGCTCTGGCAATAGACCTTGAGAGAGTGAAATGTGCACCATGTGTTGTATAATGTGAATGAAGTTTGATTTTGTAGTTTTGATCCATGATACTGGACAAGGATCAGTGGGAGAAGTGCTTGTATTTATTGATGAAATGATATGGGATAGTTGCTCATTTGAAGGAGAATTGAATGTATCCCAAATCCTATTGTGCGAGACTAATTCATTGTTCAGATTAATTTTTGATTCTACTTTAGAATGGAATTTATCTTTTATATAGTCTGCATAACTCTGTGGTTCAATTATTACTTCACCTTCTGCTCTTTGCTCTTTTGTTAGCGTCTTTACAATTTCAAAGAGCTCTCTGGGCTTGTTGATGGCTGAATCAATTATGTTTGTGTGGTATTCTTTTTTTGTGTGTTTAATGTGTTCATCATATTGCATAAGGCATATCATCTTTACTTTGGATACAAGACTGGTGACCAAGACAAACCTTGGGCCCCGCATATATGCTGCGCTACATGTACAACACAGCTTTTACAGTGGTTGAACTGCAAAAGACCATCAATGCCATTTGCAATCCCCATGGTGTGGAGAGAGCCAAGCAACCACATAAATGACTGTTACTTCTGCTTGGTTCCTCCTCTTTCCAGCGGAATATTGAAGCAAAAGAAGTCGAGCATAGTCTACCCAAACATTCCATCTGCATTGAGACCAGTTCCACATGGTGAGGGACTTCCTATTCCAGAACCTCCATCAGAATATTCTCTTGATTCATCTGATGAGGACAAGGGTGAGCCAACCTGTTCTTCTCCTGGTCCGTCAGCATACAGTGACCCAGATTTTCACTGGGATGCATTATCAACTCCACACAGAATAACACAGGAAGAACTAATGACCTGGTTCGTGATTTGGACTTATCCAAGAACAAGGCAGAATTTCTAGGATTAAGACTCCAATAGTGGAATCTTCTAGAAGAAGATGTCAACATTACTTCATATCGAAAGCACCACCAGCAGTTGGAGCCTTTCTTCAGAAAGGAAAGTAATCTGGTATTCTGTTCCGATATTTAAAGCCTCATGAATGCCTTAAAAATCACTCATGACCCACAAGACTGGAGACTATATAGACTCTTCAAAACTGAGTCTGAAGGCTGTGCTTTTGAACAATGGAAACCGTCTTCCATCTATTCCAGTAGCGCATGCCATCCACATGAAAGAGACATATGATAACTTAAAGCATCTACTGACTTCCATTAACTATTAGAAGTACAGCTGATACCTCTGTGGTGACTTGAAGGTAATTTCCCTTTTAATGGGACTGCAGCAGGGATATATAAAATACATGTGTTTCTTAAGTGAGTGGGATAGCCGAGCAAGGGATTGGCACTACTTGCAGAATGAATGGAATCACAGACAAAATGTAACAGTTGGAGAGAAGAATATCCAGCACCCAGCTCTGGTTGAGGCTAACAAAATCCTGCTACCACCCCTTCACATCAAACTAGGTTTGATGAAAAACTTTGGGAAAGCCATGGACCACACTTCACCAGCTTTCCAATACCTGCATGAAAAATTCCCTCAACTCATCGAAGCAAAGATTAAAGAGGGAGTTTATGTGGGTCCTCAGATTCTAGAGCTCTTCAAAGATGACTGGTTCAACAACTTGCTGCAGGGTGATGCGAAACAAGCATGGAATGCTTTTTGCCTAGTGTCAACAAACTTTCTCGGGAATGTTAGGGCAGAAAACTGCAAGGAACTAGTAGAAGACATGCTGATGCAGTATCAGAAACTTGGCTGCAATATGTCTCTAAAGATCCATTTCCTTGATTCCCATCTCGATTTCTTTCCTGACAACTGTGGTATGGTTAGTGATGAACAGGGCAAACATTTTTACCAGGATATTGCAACAATGGAGCAAAGATATCAGGGAAAATGGTCCACTACAATGCTGGCTGACTACTGCTGGACACTCCCCAGAGAAGCTTCCGAACAGCTGTACAAGAGACAGGCGAAAAAATCTAAGAAGTAGTCTATGACTTGTTTTTTTACAGGTATTAACCGAAGGCCTATTATATTTACTATTGACATGCATTTCGTGATGTAAACATTAATTCTTGTAGATTACAAAAAAACTAGAGCCAAATTTGCAATTTCACTGTCATGTTCGTGTTCAGCATATAAAAATTGATAAGAAATGACTATTTTTATTTCAGTAACATGACTTTTGTAAAACTTTGTTGACTAGTGGAATCTATTCCACTGGCATTAAACAGCCATGGCTATCTGAGACTTTGAGAGACAAAAAAAACCCCAAAACAAAACAAAAAAAGGGCTTAGCAATTGGAATGAACAGGTGCCAGAAATCTAAGAACAAAGCTGCAGAGGCAGAATTGAGGGCTACGGTTTGAGCCTATAGTATAAGATCGCAATAGTGAAAACATAAGAAATATTATTTCTCCAGTGGTATATTAGATAGCAAAAATAGTATTAATGAATTATTTAAGATTGTTAGAAATCTGTCTTCTCCTCCTGCAAATTTGTCAGTTGATTGTGGTACTCCTTTTTTTCATCCACTGGTGACGTTTCTTCAGGAAAAGATCCACTCTATTCAAGAAGATTTCATGATTCAATCCTTGTTTGCTGCTAGATTGAATGTAGGATTACAAACAATGCCTGAACCTCCTATTTGGTATGATTTGGATGTCTTTTTTTTTTTTTTGCTACACTGTTGGAAATAGTGGTAACTGAAAAACAGAAAATGTTTTATTAAAATAATTTAATCTTGGATGATTCTCACTCAGGGTTTAGGAGATATTATAGTGCAGAGACTGTCTTGGCAACAATTTGGAGCATCTTTGTCTATGGCTAGACTAAAGGAAGACAAGGCAATTTGATTTCTCAGCCTCTTGATTGATCATACTTTATTGATTAGAAAGCTGAAACTGTTAGACCTGGGTGACTGAGTAATAGAATAGTTCAAGGCATTCTTGTCATATAGAAATACTATAGTGAATTTTAAAGGGCATTTCCTTGGAGGAGTAAGTTACAACTTATGGGATTTCTCCAGGTTCCACACTATTTCCATTGCTTTTTAAATATTTAATTACATAATTTAGGGGCAATGATTTATCAGTTGAGGGTCAATCATTTGTCCTTTGCTGATGATTTTTCTCTTCTTTAGGGGGCAATTGATCCAAATGGGTGAGTTTTACACATACCAGTGACCAGTCATGAACCTCACTTCTAAGCCAGAGCATGTGGAGAATGATCTCAGTCTCTCAAATTTACTGCTAATGCTCAGCATAGTATTTGCATCGTGACAAAGAGAGGCTCCCTCTGGAATTCATAAGATATTATGTGTATGGGTAATTTATCAAGGTGTGCTTGGAAATTCCTCTTAATTAGGCCTGTGGCACCCAGCATGATGGGAAATAACTCAGTATCTTTCTGCCACATTTTCTTGGTCTCTAACTGTATTTCTTGGTACTTGAAGATTTTCTCCCTCTCAACGTGATTCACAGAGTAGTCACTTGGGACTGACACCTCTATAATCAAAGCTGATCTGATATTTTTTTCCTTTACCATTATATCCAGCTTCCTTGCATCTAGTTTTTAATTAGTTGGAATGGGAATATCCCAGATAATCATAACCTCTTCATTCTCAGTAATTCTTTTAGGGTCATGATCCAAGTACTTTTAAGGCACAATGATGTAGTATCTACTGAAAAGCTACTGGGAATAGATTGGTGATGGTTGTAGAATATTTGGCTAAGAGCATAGATTGTATCTTTTAAAAATAAATCCAGAGAAAACCATCAGGCGGTGGGTTGACAAAATCTGAGTTACTTCCATCAGAAACTGTGGCATCTAGAGGTACCAGTTTGAAATTACAAAGACAGTTCAGGAGTTTATTAGTTATTTTTGTCTCCATTTTATCTATGTGAGCTCAGGACATGCTAGTATTTAAAAAAGCATTTGGAGACTTGCCGATGATTAGGCAAATCCACATATTTTAAATGATTCTCATTTGAAGCAAATAGTATATGTGGTTTATCTTTCCCTCTCGGATTATTGGAATCTCCTATCTGTTTGCCTGCTAACCAGATAAACCCCACAAATTCCAATATTCAGAAACACTATCTGGATAGTGCTGCAGACTACCTGGCTCTGACCGCCTTGCACTATCCAGATAGTGCTGGGGTGGTCCAAGGGAAGAGTTTGGGTAGAGCCAGCATTTATCCCTTTAGCAGAGATTTTCAACACCACTATTTGGATAACAATCTACATAGCTTAGGACAACCAAAAAGCTGTCCTAAGTGATATTTAAATTGACTGTTCAGATAGTGGTTGAATAACACTGTTATCTAGATACTGCTACAAAATACAACATCAGATTGATCCTAGTTACCAGCAATCATTTGTGGTAAGACATGTTGGGCTACAGAATGTCTGGAAACATCCCAGAATATAGACTGTTCACATGAACTTGGCTGAAACATCATTAAAAGAAAAAAACAATTATGGAACAGTCCAAAATTGCATATGCAATGATTTCTGATTAATTAAGAAAACCCTCTTCTGTGGTGAGTGATTAAGGATGCATATAGGAACATTTTTAGTTCATAGACACAGAAGCATAGAAAATGACAGCAGATAAAAACCATACGGCCCACCTAATCTGCCCATCCATAAGAACTATGTATTAAGTTCTACAATCCATTTGCCTCCCTCAGAGATCTTCTGCATTTGTCTCATGCTTTCTTGATTCAAATACAGTTCTTGTCTCCACCACCTTCACTGGGATACTGTTCCATGCATCCAACACCCTTTCCATAAACAAATATTTCCTCAAATGATTCCCAAGTCAATCCACTTTTACCTTCTACCTGTGAACCTTCCGGAGCTTTCCTGCCTTTCCTCCATGTGTTGAGATCTTTATGTATATCCACAAATCTTTATGATGACGACCACTGGCCACTTTAGTAGCCACTTTCTGAACTAACTCCCTTTTTAGATCCCTTTGAAGACACACTCTTCAGAGCTGTACACAGTATTATAAACAAGCTCTTTCTAGAGACTTATATAAAGACGCTATCACCTCCTTTTTCCTGTTGGCCATCTTCTCCCTGAACATCCAAGTATTCTTCTGGTTTTTGTGATTGCCTTTTCTACCTATTTGGCCACTTTACAATCATAGAGCATGATCACCCCCAGATCCTTCTCTTCTTTAATGCATTGAAGTACTTCACCCCCCTATATTGTACAGCTTCCTTGAGTTTTTGCAGCCCACTTGAATGACCTTGCATTTTTTTATCAGTGAATCTTAACTATCAAATTCTCAACCATTCTTCAAGCTTCACTAGATCCTCCTCCTATTATCCATAGCTTCCAGGATGTCTACTCTGTTGCAGAGTTTAGTATTATCTGCAGAGAGATTCCTTTCCCGACAGACCTTCCACACTTACAAAAATGTTAAAAAGAAGAGGGCCAAAGACTAAACCAGTCACTTTAGGGTTCAGTTTGTTTTTGGATCAATCATCCTTCTGTTGATTTTAGATCTCCAAAATCCTTATTTCATTTGATTTCATGAAAGTCAGCATGGGCAACAATTCTGTACTCTAACAGTGGGGTTTCCATTGATTTTTAAAGAAATCTTAAAACTTATTGGCAGATATAAACCACAAAGCACTCAAAGACATAGGAGTGTAGATACTAAGGTGCACTAATGTTGATGCATATTAATTCACCATTAACACGTGTTATTAGTAGCTTGGTCCTATTGAAAGATTAACTCACGCTATTTTAGTGCATGACCAAAGGTGAATTAACACATATTAACATTAGCACACCTTAGTAACTAGACAGATTTAGCATTAGCGTGAATTGTTTTTATACAGGTCTCATTCAATGGGACCTAGTTACTAATAATTTGGGTTAGTGGTGAATTAACGCATGCTAATATTAGAGAAGTTTAGTAGTTAGACTTCTAAGTGCACAATGAAGTTCCTATAGCATCAGAAGATGGGCAAAGTGCATTCATAGTGGCATAGAAATGCCAAAGGAAAGCAACTGCTGTCAACACTGGTGAAAACACCCTAAAACATCATGAGAGGGGGGAAAGCAGAATTAACATTGGCAAATCCTCTGAGTATGAGACAGAATGGTATGAATAAGTTTAGATCAGGGTTAGACTTGTGGGGAAATGAGATCATCTGAGGGGCGGATGAAGGACTATCTGATTGTCTCCATAAACAGGTTTAACAGGGAGAATTTTCAGCAAGAACCTATTTTATCTCTCACAGATAAAAAGCTCACAAGAAAGTACTTAGGACCCCCTGATTTTAAAGAACGATTGGACTGCAGCCTAACGATTCATCTGCATAGTGCTGCTCTATCATCAATTTTATACCACTGCCAGGACATTTTCTACAACTATCGTGATGCACTGTCTTTGGACCATCATCGTATGATAGGAGGCCATTTGGAACATCCAATCCTGGAACATAACAAAATAAAGACACCCCCTCAAATAAATTTTCTTTTATCAGCCTTCTCCATCATCTTACTGTGCAACTCAAAGAGTGTAGAGAAGTGGAGGAATACCTGAATGTCTTGCTCCTACCTGGAAAAATCTCTTCCTGCCAAGACCTCCACCTTCACTTTCTTCTGCCACCAAAGGATGGAACTAAAATCAAACAAAGTTCCAGGAACCACTGCACTGCCCACAACTCATAGTTGAATGCCAGGGAGATAATTTTATAAAGTCATTTTGTGGCAGGTGCAGGCCTGTGACCCACGGTGTCTGACATAAGCAGGCCAGCATGGCTAGCTTGACCTGTAAATGAGGCCTGTGGAGAGGCATATAGGATTGCACATCCCCCAATATGCTGCTATTGCAAGATAGAACTCAGTAGAAGTATTGAATTAGCTTAGGTAGGCAGAACTGTAGAACTGAGAAATGGAAAAATACAGAAAAGACATGTTTAAAAGTTACTGATAAGAAAAAGTACATCTGCAAAGAAATAATGAGGAGTGCTGACAGATGAGTTACAGAACCTTGCTCTTCTACACGCACAAATTGGTGCTATGGCCTTGAGAGTGTGAAAGTAACAAGTTGATGAACTGGCCATTGTAATTAGGACTAGAAGGGGGGCATGCAGGTGTCATGCCCACAGAAGGGACATAATTGGATAAACTTATCAGTACCGGGACCAATGGAAGAAGTACGGGAGGTACGGGAGGTTACCGGGACCAATGAAATGTTTTTCTATACCTAGAATGGAACAAAAGTCTATAAAAGTTATTGTAATGCTTGAAATCTGGGCTCAGCCATTTTGAAATTGACTGGTTCGAGACTTGTGCACAAATAAATGATTTGGACCTTCTGAACAGACTCCTGGTATCATTGGTTTGTCTGCGCTTTGCTGCTACAATTTTAGTGTTTATGTGGCAATATAAGCACATAAAATGGCTCTTATAAAATTGTACCAGGAGTAAACATATATACACAATGGCATGCACTGGAAGGAGCATTGTCTGGGGGAATTGAGAGTAGATTCTCAATGTACACGTTTGGATTATACAATTTTCATGCATACTTCAACAATCTATGTACATTTACACCCACTCTCGAGCAGATGCAATGCCTGTCTTCACAGTAGTTGTGCTGTTTATCATATTTTATAAAGTATTTTTTAAAGGCAAGTATTTCATAAAGATAAATAGATATATATTTGTCTTTATAAAATAAGTTCAAATAGGCAGTCTCTAGCCCACTTAAACTAGGTGCTCAGGTATAAAATTATGCTATAGAAGTACTATGCAGATCCATTGAATATATCAGGTTTACCATGAAAATGTAATAAGCTACACTTCATCTGAATTATGAAGAAGGACAGATTATTGCTTCCAACATCAAGAGCCAGTAAGAAATATTCTAGGAACATTATCTATCATCACTCTAGACCAGAGGTTCTTAACCCAGTCCTCTGGGCCCCCCAGGCCAGTCTGGTTTTCAGGATATCCATAATGAATATACATGGGGCAGATCTGCATAGAATGGAAGCAGTGCATGCAGAAATCTCATCCATATTCATTGTGGTTATCCTGAAAAACTGTCTGGCTTTGGAGGACTGGATAGAGAACCATTGCTCTTAACTTTACTAAAATTCAAAAAGGAGAGGAACAAACACATGGGAGCCCTAAAGGTTAAGGGAATGTAACTAAGGATGGAGCATTTCATCCCAAAATGGTGTGAAATGACTGTTTTGCTTCTAAGAAACCATGGGGGAAAGGCATATTAGATTTTTAGCTCAGGCCTTTCTCTGAAAGAAGCTTGCATTGTACAGCAAGTACCTCCTCAAATAAAACACACTGGCAGTCCTATTCATGATTTGGATATCAAAAAACATTAATGTGGGCATCCAAATTATGGAGATGTCCCTGGACCCATTTTATAAATGATGTGCAAAAACGTCTCCAATATACAGTAGGGATGTCCAAGTAGGCAAGAGGTGTGGTGGAGGTGTGTCTAAGCTGGAGCGATGGACTTAGACATCCCAGCTCGATTCTAGAATCATTGAGGATGTCTGGGACCTCGTCCAAGTTTATACCTGTGTCAGGCATGAATAGGCATTGGGGGAAGTGATTGTTCCAGCTGTTAGACATCCGGAAGGTGTAGAGAAGATGGCACTCCATCCCCAGTACTCTCCATAATCACAATGATATTTTTTGTATAGTTGGGAAAGATCCCCAGACTTGGATACCATTCCAGGGATGTCTATGTAGACGGCCTCCATCGACATCCATAGCAGGCATATCCGCATTTGTGAAATGGCGCCTGAACTTGGAGTGCCTGCCTTTTTTTTCTAATATTCTGCCTTGGATGTCCCAGATTGCACTTGGACATTATTTATAAAATGTGCCTTCATGTGTGGCACAAGCTCGGATAGGGGCCTGTTAATAGTCTCCCTGGCCATATGATAGAGCCCTGGAAAGGTTGCAGAATAATGACAGCCATGCTGGTCTCAAAGCAGGTGAGGAATTAATCATATGCAATATGTTTGAGGATTGTTGAAAACCAAAAGCATGGAGAAGGTAATCTGTACTGCATGGCAGGTACAACCCCCCTCAAAACCCCCCCCCCAAAAAAAAAAAACAGACATGGGGAATGTAACCTGCATTCCACTGCAGGTTCTGACCTAGTAACCCTACTGGCCAGACTAGATATATTGAGTCAATTTTTATCTGCCATAATCCACTATGGAGGTCATTCTGTCCCGTGAATAGCGGGCATGGATGTCATTCACCCCTCCTCGCCAGCCTCGGCAAAAGCCTCCCCATACAAACAACACATTTGTATGGGGAGCTTAGACAGGGGTGGAAGGGGGCGTTCCAGGAGGGTGGTGCATGGGAAATCCACAACCCTAGACATACAGGGCCGATTCTGAGTTTGGCCTTGCACATCCGGGGCTGTGAAATTAGACGGGGGACTTATTCCACCGCAGAGGAATCCTATTGCCAGGCTGGGAACAAAAGGTAGGGGGATGCAGAACCCGCAGCTGGACCCTGGCCATGGGAGGCTGGATTGAGGGTCTGGCTGTGGGGAATGAAGTAAAATTGGTGGCGTCTGGCATTCATGCTCCTGAATGGAGGCGCAGTGCCATGCCAACGGGTTGCCATGGCACTGCGGCTCCATTCAGGAGCCTGATTGTGGTAGCCGGGCATGTGGCTGGCTGTGCATGCAGGCTGATCGGAATCAGGGCCCAACCTGCACGTTCAAGTCCTAGACCCAATTCTGATCCCGCAGGCATGTCTAGCCCCTGCGGGATCAGAATTGGGTCTACCTCTGGGCATCTCGATTCCGATCGGATTCACGAGGGCCTTGACGACCACATTGGAATGTGCCTCCACATTATCATGTTACTAAGAACTGGTCTACACCTCTGTGATAGATAAAATTTGAAGAATTCCCCCTGGCTCCCTGTCAGGACTGAGGAGGAAACTTGGAAGGCACATCACAGGAAAACAAACAATTCTCCCTGTTCCTACATGAAAAGATCTCCTACCTCTAAGAAGCTACACTGCTCTGCTTTCACCCAAAAGTAGGATAGAGGTTTCATGCATAGGTGTCCTCACCTCCTCCACAATGCTACCAGAATAGGAATGGAGTGATGAATAAAGCCATTTCTTAGCTCCCTGCCTTGCTGATGACCTGTTGCAAGAAGGCAATCAGAAGTAAGGACAAGTTAAAATTTCCAGTTGCCACTTACTCAGCGGATTCCTAGATTTTTCCATTGTTTTACCCTATATATTTTCATTGATAAATCCAATAGAATTTTTTGCCCCTGTCCAAAGACTCCATGTTGTTTTAAGAGTCACAGTTTCCAGTATTAAGTGATTGCAGAACCAATTTATCGCAACTTTGATAAAAACAGTGCAGCTTCTTGCTCCCCAATCCAGGCTGCCAAATGATTGTTTCTGTAAATTGCCTGCAGGCTAAAATAGAAATCTCTGCTACCTAGGTCCTTCTTCTCAAATGAAGTTTATTTTACTCAGGATGAAACAAGTGTTGATTACAGCTCTCTTAACCTGACATTTACCCTACATCTATATATATTGCTTCTGAGAATTTGAAGAAGCTCACACTATCAATCATACTGCCCTGTAGTTGTCCAAATTAACAAAAAGCACCCATCTGAAACTAGAATATGTCAGATAGGACTAGCAGCAAGTGCTTCTGTCAAGACAAAATGCCTTAAAATAGTAATTGAATTGAAGGTAGGCAATGTTGTCTTTCAGTCCTTACGGGGCCTTTATTTCTTCAGCCTTTAATTTGTTCAGGTCTTAAATAATATTGAGAATTCCTAAAATGGTGCATGGTAATTCTTATTTGAAATGATCCTCTGCTGCACTGACAGAACAGAACATAAAAGAATGTCTACAGTACAGTATATGGAATTTATTACCAGGGCAATTTTCTAAATTATTTACTCCATTAAAATGGCCTAACGGAGAATCTCCCTCCAGTAAGGCGTGAAAGGGTTGTGGAAAAAGAGGAAGTCCTGTGAATGTGCTTAGGTTGGGTGAAGAAAACAGCATAAGTAGGTCACCTGACCAGTGAGATTTGCCATCCATGGCCATCCACTGTAACCTCTCCGCCTTCCCGCAGCTCATTATCTTGGGTGATTTTAATATTCATTTTGATTGCCCTCTATATCCTTTTTAAGATACGGTGACCAGAATTACACACAATATTCAAGGTGCGGTCTCACCATGGAACGATATAGAGGCATTATAATATTTTTTGTTTTATTTTCCATTCCTTTCCTTATCATACCTATTTGCTCTCTTAGCCGCTGCTGCACACTGGGCCGAGGGTTTTAACATGGTATCCACAATGACGCCTAAATCTTTTTCCTTGGTGGTGGTTCCTAATGTGGAACCTTGCATCGTGTAACCATAGTTTGGGTTGTTCTTCCCTAGGTGCATAACATTGCACTTGTCCACATTAAATTTCATCTGCCATTTTGATGCCCATTCTTCCAATTTATCAAGATCCTCTTGCAATTTTCCACAATCCTCTTGGGTTTTAACAACCTTAAATAGTTTTGTGTCATCTGCAAATCTGATAACTTCACTCGTTATTCCACTTTCCAGGTCATTTATGAATATGTCAAAAAGCAGCGGACCCAGCACAGATCCTTGGGGTACACCACTATTCACCTTTCTCCATTGGGAAAATTGGCCATTTAGCCCTACCCTCTGATTTCTATCTTTTAACCAGTTCCTGATCCACAATAGTACACTGCCTCCTATCCCATGACTCTTTAGTTTTGCCAAAAGTCTCTGATGAGGGACCTTGTCAAAGGCTTTCTAAAAGTCCAGATACACAATATCAACCGACTCACCTTTGTCCACCTGATTAGTCACTCCTTCAAAAAAACATACCAGATTAGTAAAACAAGATCTTCCTTGTCTAAAGCCATGTTGGCTGTCTCCCATTAGGTCATGACTAGCTACATGCTTTTATTCTTTATGATGGTTTCTACCATTTTTCCCGGTACTGATGTCAGGCTCACCGGTCTGTAGTTTCCCGGATCACCCCTGGAACCCTTTTTAAAAATTGGTGTTACATTGGCGATCCTCCAATCTTCAGGTATTAGAGATGATTTTAATGATAGTTCACAGATTACTAATAGCATGTCTATAATCTCGTATTTCAGTTCTTTCAACACCCTTGGATGTATACCATCTGGCCAAGGTGATTTGCTACTCTTCAGTTTATCTAATAGTTGTAATACATCTTCCCGATGTATCAATATTTCCTTCAATTCTTCCGCACCTTTAAATACCACTTCAGTCATGGGTAACATCCCTACATCTTCCTCAGTAAAGACCGAAGCAAAGAATTCATTCAGTCTCTCCGCTATCGCCTTGTTGCCTCTTAGTGCTCCTTTAACCCCTTTATCATCTAATGGACCAACTGACTCTCTCACAGGTTTTTTGCTACGAATGTACTTGAAAAGGTCTTTACTTCGCGTTTTTGCTTCCGCAGCAAGCTTCTTCTCAAATTCTTCAAGTTATAATGCCCTGTTCAATGTAATTAAAGTTTGTTCAATGTAAACCACACTGATGCAGAATAGCGCGGTATATAATTGAATGTAAATAAAAATAAATAAATAAATAAAATATTCTCCCTTTGCCTGCCTTATCAATGCCTTGCATTTGACTTGCCAGTGCTTGTGCTATTTCCAGGTTTCGTCGTTTGGCTCTTTTTTCCATTTCCTGAAAGATGCTTTTTTTTGGCAACAACAGCCTCTCTGACCTCCCCTTTAAATCATGCTGGCAGTTTTTTGGACTTCCTTCCACTTTTCTTAAAGCATGGAATACAGCTGGTCTGGGCTTCCAAGATAGTATTTTTCAACAACAGCCAAGCCCGATGTACATCTTTAACCCTTGAAACTGCTCCTTTTAGTTTTTTCTTAACTGTTTTCCTCATTTTATCATAGTCTCCCTTTCGAAAGTTAAAAGGTAGTACTGTGGATTTCCTTACTACCCCTCCTCCACTAATTAAATCAAAGGCGATCATGCTATGATCACTATTGCCAAGTGGCCCCAACACCCTTATCTCTTGCACTAGATCTGGTGTTCCACTAAGGATTAGGTTTAATATGGCTTCCCCTCTGGTCGGTTCATGAACCAGCTGCTCCAAGAAGCAGTCATTTATTTCATCTAGGAACTTTATCTCCCTAGCATGTCCTGATGTGACACTGACCCAGTCGATACCGGGGTAGTTGAAATCACCCATTATTAATACTGTGTTGTACTCTTTTGTTAGCTTCCTTGATTTCTTTGAGCATTTCATCATCCATTTGGTCATTCTGGCCAGGCGCTCGATAGTACACCCCCACTGCCATTGCCTTCCCCTTTTTACATGGAATTTCAATCAATATAGATTCTACAGCAGATTTTGTTTCCTGCAAAACTTTAATCCTTTCTGACTCAATGCCCTCTCTAACATAGAGAGCAACCCCTCCTCCAATTTGATCAGCTCTATCATTACGATATAGTTTGTACCCAGGTATCACAGTGTCCCACTGGTTGTCCTCCTTCCACCATGTTTCTGATATTCCAATCATATCTAACCTTTCATTTTGTGCTATATATTCTAACTCTTCCATCTTATTTTTTAGACTTCTAGCATTTGCATACAAGCATTTTAGAGAATGTATTTTATTCATATTAATTTGGCTATTGTTTGACATAGGTAATTTGGGATCTTTAAGCTCTGTCTGCTCCATACTTGAGGGCATTTGGGCTACTTTACTCTTTTGTGGAACCTCTCTGCTTTTGGTAGTATCCTTCAAAGATACATTCTTCCGAACCATTCGCTCTTGGGCGACTGTCGGCTATCCCCTAATATCTAGTTTAAAAGCTGCTCTATCTCCTTTTTAAAGGTTAATGCCAGCAGCCTGGTTCCATCCCGGTTAAGGTGAAGCCCATCCCTTCGGAAGAGCCCCTCCTTTCCCCAGAATGTTCCTCAGTTCCTAACAAATCCAAAACCCTCATCTCTGCACCATTGTCTCATCCACGCATTGAGACTCCGGAGCTCTGCCTGATTTAACAAAAATAGTGGGTTCACAGATTAATTAGCTTTAATACAAAGAATTCCTTTTAGAAAATGACCAGAAGTATATACTCATAGTTGCAGATCTCTCTCCAGAAGTAACAGTCCCTTTTTCTAGTCCTTCAGTAGTAGATCGAAGCAAGTTACAGTCAGGTACTATAAGTATTTCCCTGTCCCACAAGCCTTACAATCTAAGGTTATACTTGAGGCAAAGTAAGGTTAAGGAGTATGTTTACTAAAACCCCGTTAGGGTGCGCGGCACGCTAGTGTGCAGATGCCATATAAGGAGTGGGCGTTTCAGTCAGAAAAAAGCAAAACCGGGATTAATCATGCGCTAATGTGTGCTGTGCTCATGTGCGCCCCCCACATTAGCGCATGAGAAAGTCGCGCGGAAAGCATAAGTGGCGCGCTGATGTGCCAGCACAGGAACAGAGCCACAGTACAATGGTTAAGACACTGACCAATGGTGCAGGGATAATGTGTTCAATCCCCCACTGTGCCCAATGAAGAAAGCTGGTTGAGGCATCACCTATTATGGGGAAGATTGCTTTAGGAGGCATTTTATTTTTATTTTAATTATCTCTACTAGCAAACGCACTCTCAAAGCATGTTAACATAAGGTGCCCCATAAGGCACATTTTAAAGTGCACTGTCCGCCAAGGCACCCTAGAATGCTGCTTATAGGGCGCTTTATAGGGTGCCGTATGAGGTACCGCAAGGTCACAGCACTGTTTTTGATGGCAGCACTGTGCAGTTTAAGGAATGAAAATCCTAAGTAGGTGCGCTGACATACAAGAAGGAGCAGCAGTGTAGCACAATGGCTAAGACACTGAGCAATGATGCAGGAGTCATAGGTTCACTCCCCCACTGTGCCTAATGAAGAAGGTCACCTGAAGCATTGCCTGTTATAGGTAATATTGCTGTAGGGGGCATTTTATTTTTATTTTAAATAGTGCTGCCAGCAAACACACCCTCAAAGTATTGTAACATAAGGTGCTGCATAAGGCGCCTTATAGGGTACCCCAGAGGGCACATTTTAAAGTGCACTGTCCGCCACGGCAGCCTACAATGTTGCTGAAAGGGTGGCCTATAGGGCGCCATATAGGGTGCCCTATGAGGCACAGCAAGGTCATAGCACTGTTTTTGATGGCAGCACTGTGCAGTTTATGGAATGAAAATCATAAGTAGGTGCGCTGACATGCATGGAGAAACAGCAGTGTAGCACAATGGTTAAGGCACTGACTGCTGATATAGGGGTCATGAGTTTGCTCCCCAGTGTGCCTAATACATAAGGCTGGCAGAGGCATCAGTTTTGCAATGTATGTATTGTTTCCTGCAGCACTTTATTTGTATTTTATTAATTGCTGCTAGCAAACACGCGCTCACGTGCCGTAATTGAAGGTGCCGCATAAGGCACCGTATAAGGCACTCCATAGGGCACATTATAAAGTGCACTGTCCACCACGGCACCCTAATATGTCCCCTATAGGGCACCCTATAAGTTGCTCCACAGGATAACGTATAGTGCACCTCATATAGTGCACCTCAACTGCAAGAGCATTCGTTTACTTCGCTCCCAAATGTTGGAATGATCTTCCACCCACCATAAGAGAAATTAAAGACCTCAAACAATTTAGAAAAGCCATAAAACACCATCTGTTCCTTTCATACTTCTCTCAATACCTGACCCCAACTTAGCCTAAACCCCATTACAAACCAATGTTGAAATGCTTTATTCACTCCTGTATAACAAGAAGAATATCACTGTATATAGTTAAATAATTTATATGTACAAAGTTTTTCCCCGATGATGTATCATGTTAGACTTCCTGTTACATGTAAACTCATGACAGCCTGTTGCTATCTGTGAGTACTTTATGTTTACTGTAAACCGCACTGATGGTAAAAGTGCGGTATATAAGAACGTTAAATAAATAAAATATGGACGGTAACCATAAGGTGCCCTATAGGGCACCCTATAAAGCGCCCTCAGAGGCACCTTATGGATACAGTACGCTGAGAGTGTATTTGCTGGCAGCAATAATGCACATGAAAAAGAGGTAATGCTTTGGGCAGCCCTATCAAATAACCCCACTGTGGGTTTGAACCCATGACCTCTGGCTCCACAAGCAGTGAAGTAACCATTGGGCTACAGCTCTATAACTGCTAGCAAGCCCCTGGCTGGCTGCAGAGGGAGTGCACGTCACCACACAGACAGTCTGCTGTGGTCACCAGGATAGGGTTAGCACACATGTACCCATGATGCACTGCACATGCAAATCAGCTGTCCACAGATAAACACAAGATGGGGTATGCACCCCCACAGCACCTCGGCCTGGTAGGGGGTACTGACCGTGTGTGTTACTGGCACAGAGTAGCTACACACCGACACATTGTGCAGGTACTATGCTCACCCTGAGTGGTCAGTGGGACGCCCAGCACCAGGTTCACAGCATCTTCCATGGCAGAAATAGGCCATGCTGCAGGTCCCCAGCAGTGCTATTGTGTGAGGTAGTTAGTTTCTGCAGAAACAACCTGTATATATCTGTCTGTCTCAGTCAGGTATATCTCTAAGGACCCCCTAGGAGGATTATGCACCACCACCCTCCTCCCCCAGGGCCTGAGGGTGGCAAACAGGGTCACCCATCAACAGATCCACATTCAACCTCCCTACAATGTTGGCAGTAGAGGGGACCAGACACCTTACAGGGCAGTCAATGCAGCTCTGCACACATCCATAACACAATAGCAGACAGACATTAGGCCTGGATATGCTATGCTGCACCCCTCTACCATCTGATATCCTCCCACAGCAAGCCTTCAGCCACTGCACCCTGCAAGGCACTCCATCAAGACACATACCAGCTGCAAACAGTCTGCTAGCTAGTCCATAGTGCATGTTCCTGGTGGAAATGCATTCACCCAGAACTGGGATGTCAGCATACACAACAAGCAGATAAGTCAGTGACTGAGCCCCAAAAGAAAACCCATAAATATCACATGAAAGAAACACTATATAGCACTATGGGGGTGCCTAGCCATGCTGTGGTCACTGCACAGTCAGGGTGAGAGTGATCTCCCAGCAGGACATGCTGAGGCCACCCTGTCTGTGTAAGTGGTGGCCGGGCACTAAAATGTCCCAGCCAGTGCCCTATGCCCTGTACAGATGCATCCTGGCCAGGCCACCCTGTCCGGGCTATACCCATGGTACCTTGCTCCTCATTATGCACATTGGCAGGCCAATACTGGCAACAGTGCTGGTAGTGTGTGCTGTGGAGGGTGTTTGCAGCCACCACACACTGGATAGACAGACTGTGAGGCCCTGTTAGTCACAAAAGACAGATTACTAATTATCACTAATTTCCTGTATAGTCCAGATCCAAAAGTCATTACAGGTGCAATCAGAATCTCTGTTTATTAGATAACTGATGGACAATACAGGCAGCGGAGAGGAGAGCTTCTGTCAGTCATCAGACACCAGACACCTCCAGAATTCCTCCTCCCCCGAGTACAATAATCATGTTACATATATACATTTTTTGCTTCCGTGTATGCATACAGTTTCCAAATCCATTCCTCTTTGGGTCCTCTCCCCTCCTCCCTCCTTCTGTTTCCTGTCATTGACCTTTCTGTCCCCTCTATGTTCCTTTTTCAACATTCCCCCAGGCCTCTCTATCTTGCTTATACTCACCAACTGTCAAAACCATCTACTGTCTTCAGGACTAACGGCTCAGCTTATACTTTTTTGCATGGTTTCCTGTGTACGTGCCCTCTGCACAAAGCCTCTGCATGGACTCTTCAGTCCAGGCATACACTCTGCTAAGGCTTATGATCACTGTTCCCTCTAAGCTGTGCGCGTGTGCGCGCGCACACACCTCGCCGAGTGAGTGCACATGCTTTACAACAGAGCGCACAAAAATTATGGTTCTGATTCTGATAGAAAACACAGACATCTTAAAATTTAAAAATTGTTGTGTATTTACGGTTTTCACAAGTTCTACAATATTTTCTAGTGCAATCAATGTGGTGTACATACTGTATTCTGACGTGTAGTCAAATTTTAAAGTATATTTATTTATTGAACGGTTTTATATACCGCCTTTCAGAAAAATCAAAGCAGTTTACAGAGAACAAAACTTGAACATTTCATTGAAACTTATTCAAACAACTGAAATTACAGTGAACATTAAATTGTATATAATAAAAATGGTAATTTGAGGGTTAAAATGCCGAGTAAATGCTGATTAGTTATATAGATAGTTTAAACATATATACAGATTTAAATTTCAAAAATCTTATCATATCTGAGCAAGGAAAAATGTATTATAGTTCACTAGAATTATTAGAGTAAAGAGTAAATGTGATAATGTGGAGAATTGGGTATTGTAAGGTAGAGTAAGAAAAAGGAAAAAGTAAGTTGTGAATTAATGAGTATGAGTATACATGAGTTTAAGTGGGAAATATTTCATCTATTGGGAATGAGTCTCCAAAGTATTCTATAAATAGGTGAGTTTTAAGATCTTTTCGAAATGCTGAAAGATCTGTGATATCTCTGAGTTTATCCGGCAGAGCGTTCCATATTAAAGGAGCATTGAAGCTGAATGCCCTATTTGTTGTAGTTTTATTGAGTTTTGAAAAGTTGTTTGGAACAAGTAGTGTGTTCAGGTTCCTTTGTCTCACTGTTCTGGTCCTTGAATGAATTGTCAGTAGATCAGTTAGATATGATGGGGCTATATCTCTTATCAGTTTGAACGTTGTTATGATAACTTTATATTTTATCCTACTTTGTATAGGTAACCAGTGAAGTTTGTACAGTATAGGGGTTATGTGTTCAGTTGGACCTGCATTTATAAGCATTCTTGCAGCAACATGTTGTGCTACTTTTAGTTGGTGTAAAGCATGTTTTGGAATACCTTGAAGAATTATGTTACTAAAATCTAAGTGAGGCAGGATCAGGGCTTGAAGGACTGATCTGAAGTCCAGATTTGATAATAATGGTTTTAGATTTTTAAGATATCTTCATTTATTATATATTGTGTTTGTTGTATTCCTGATGTGTGTTGTTAGACTTAACGCTCTGTCTATGATAACGCCAAGGTATCTTATTTCATCTTTTATGGGGATGCTTATGTTTTCAATTTTTATTTCTGTTGGGGGGGTAAATTTTTGATTTCTAGAAACAAATAATGCTTCTGTTGTCTTGAAGTTAATGTGTAGATTGTGTTCATTTAGCCATTGCGTCATTTTAGTGAAGCATGATTTGATATTGGAGAAGTCCAGGGAGTCTATGTCCATAGGGAGATAAATCATAACATCAGCATAAATTGCATATTTTAATTTGCACTGTTGAATGATGTGGCATATAGGTTGTAAATATATGTTAAAGAGTAGAGCTGACAATGCAGAACCTTGTGGGATTCCTTGTTTTGCGTATAGGTTTTAGATGTATGGTTTCCTATTTTTACCTGTTGCGATCGATCAGTTAGATATGATTGGTATATATGGCACTATTCTTGCATGGTTCCAATCTGTTTGAGTCTTTCAAAAAGGATACGATGGTTAATTGAATCAAAGGCAGCCGATATATCCAAAAATATAAGTAATACTGCTTGTTTTGATTTGTCAATGTATTTTAGAATATCATCAAAGATAACTGCAAGAAGTGTTTCTACACTATGGTATGGTCTACAGCCGTATTGGTGTGAATCTAAGGGGGCATGAAGTTCAATGTGATCCTGAAGTTGATTATATACTATTTTTTCTATAATCTTTGCCATAAATGGAAGGCTAGAGATAGGTCTATATGAAGAGGGATCAAGATTGTCTAGTTTTTTGTTTTTCAGAATAGGTCTAATCGAGGCTCTCTTTAGGATGGTTGGCATAGTACCATGTGTGAGAGAAAAATTTGCTATATTTAGAATGTAGGGCACTAGGAGTGGTTTAGTATTTTTGATCCAGCTAACTGGGCAGGGATCAAGACTAGAAGTGGTTGTGTTAATATCTGAGATCACCTTATCCAGTTCTTTTAGTGTTACAGTATGAAATTTATCCCATATGTGTTCAGGCTTTGGGATGGAGTAAATTAGTGGAATTAGAGGGTCTGATATTGGAGAGAGCTTAGTTATGTAATAGTCAGCAAGAGTTTGTGGGTTAATAGGGGTGACATCTGTATTAGGAGGGTTTGATACTTTTTTAACTATTTCAAATAATTCTCTGGGACGATTGAGGGAATTTGTTAGTAATTTTGTATGAAAGGCTTTTTTAGATGCATTTATTGTTTTTCTGTAGTAGTTTAGTTTCTCATTGTATAAATTTCTGTCATTATTTGAGTTAGAAAGATTGAAAAAAGATGGCGGAAAACTAAGTTCCCTCTTTGTCTAATTTCTTGTGAGTGCCAAGGTTGGGAGTTTCTCTGTTTGGATCTGGATTTGTTTGTTTTAGAGCTAGGAAGCATAGCTGCTTTTTTGTTAACTCCGAGTGTCGTTATACGGCGCACAAAAATTTAACCTTCCTTCAAAAGCTGCACAGCTGATATTTTATGCGCACACAGCCTACAGAAAATTAGAGGGAACATTGCTTATGATATATGATATTTCCTTATATGGTTCCTTATGCTGGCCTGGGGTTTTTTCTTTGTCCACAATATAGTAGTTTGGTTGACATATTTTTATTTGAGCAGACATTTATAAAGGCCATTGAGTGATTATGAACAAGGAACATATCCCTAAACCTTATAATCCCTACAATTCACCCTTTTTTTTTTTTATTGTGGAGGAGATAAGACCAAGTCAGAGAATTCAGAAGTGGGGACCGCAGCATAGGAAACATTCACATGTGTAAGGCATGTTTGAACAGGCATAAGGGAGGTGGACACTTTGGTACACTGTTTCTTACAACAGGAGATGACAAAAGAAACAATACAACAAAAGGACAAGGCAAAAATTAAAAATATGCCAGCAGAAATTAAAAGGCCTTTTAGGCCAGCACCTAGCGAGTGAAACCAGGAGGTAAGGGATGAGAACCAATTACCTACATTCAGTCCTCCCTTAAAGTCATCAATATGTAAATCTGACAGGTGGAGTATTTTATCCATAGCATTAAGCACAAACACTGAATGATTCGCTATGACCGTACAACAATTAGTGGCATTAATAAAAGATCACAGGCCTCCTTCAGATGCAAGGAGCAAATCTAGCGCTTTTCTATTTTGTAGGGTCATTTGGGTATTCTGCTCTAGGGACTCTGATAGCTTAGTTATAGAATCAGTAACAGCTTTCATTTATACATGAAGCAAACATTGTAACCGGCGTATAGCCATTCCTAATTCAGCAGTTATGGCAGGGGTCTGGAAAGGTACCAAGGAAGTCCAGCATCTAACCTAAGTTTAATAGCAATGGAGAACAGAAGGGTATCAAAACGTTTAGCAGAATGTCCCGATAAGAGTTCAGTTCAAGGCAGGGTTGAAGTGAGAACTTCTTTGGAGATGTGGGTTGTATTGTGAACACGCAGAAGTAAAACTAATTGTCCATCAGGATGAAGGAAACAGATGGTGTCCCAAGGAGCAGGTTTGGCAGCAATCATCTTGGTCAACAACAGTTCATACAGGAAGGAAGTAGATCAAACAGAGGTGACAGTTGGAGAAACCTTCAACTGACTGACATGAGTCCAAGTGTCAGTATCATTCAAGTGGGCAGCAAAGGAAGAAGCAACAGTGACAATGGTGAGCTGGATACAGACTGTGTAGCAGCCACCAGATCAGCAATTTCTTGAAACGCAATCCGAAACCCTGCAAGGGAAATCACAGGGGCTCTGGTCGAACCTCTCTAATGTAATTAGCCAAATCAAATAGACGATGTGGGAATTACTTATTCAAAAGTAGCCTTAAAGAGGTAAGCCTAAAACATGGCTTAGAAAAAGAGCAGAAATACAGCCTGATACACTAGCTTCCAGGCATAAAAAGAATTAAGTACAACAGCAGTGAAACCCTGATATTCCTGGATAGATGATAGCATTTAAAACATAATGCAGCAGACACTTGCCACTCTCCAGAGAGAGAGCAGAAGGGGAGAACACACAATACTGTTTATATTATTATACCATTCTACATAAATTGCAAACAAGCTTGAACCAGTTCAAAAGGTCACACAAAAGTCAGCATTATGTAGTTGCAGTAGGGGTCGCTGTTGTCCACAGGTGTGCTGCATCAGATCTGAAATAACTTCTTATCAGAATGTCCTTCATTCGCTCCACCAATTCAGTTGCCTGAAATTCTACAAGTACAAACAAAAGAATGCTATTTCCTCTCCCTCCTTCTTCTTCTTGGATTGCTTTCTGGGATTGCTGCTCGCACACAACAGCTAATCCTGCTTCTAAAACAATTGTTAAAAGTCAGTATTGTGGCAAACAAATGGGAGGCAGAAAATATAAATTTAGATTCTTAAACAGTGTCCCAGTCCCACCAACTTAATTGGTGTAGTTTTGCATGGATGTATGTGCTCATTCTAAACAGCAACTAAAGACTGAACTCCTGGAACTGAAATTTAAAAGACTTCCAAAACAAAGTACAATTTTGCTCTGGACACTAACACATAACTTTAAAAACAGGTGAATGTATCCTAAAATCCAATATCGTAGCAAATAAAACTGGGAAGATGAGTGAACGCCCATGGTGTCACTGGCCTGCTCATCAGTCATCAGTGCAGAGCTTAACAACACACACAGTAATTTACCTTGAATCTTACAGTTTGGGGAAGCAGACATTTAAAACTGATACTTTTTCATGAAAAGACTGGTGGACATCTGGAATGCAAACACTTCCCTTTGAAGTTATTTCAAAGCAAATCACTGAGAGTTACAGCCAACCTCGACCTCCATGAGGTGCTTGCCATAATATATAAAATCCTTGTTTAACTTCTAATTTTGCTTAATAGCATAACAATCAGAACAAAATCCAAACATGATTAACTTCTTATTCACTCAGGATTTAAACCATTCCCAAGTTGCAATCTGGCAACCACTGGCCCAGAATACCACATTATCCTGCAGGGCTCTTAACCTCTACTTTGAAGGTCAAAGGAAAAACGGAAACAGTTTTCTTTTGTTGTATCAGTTTATAGTCCCATTGTGGATCTCCCTCCCCTCCACGGATACATCTACGAGATAGGTTTAAATCTGTAGTATTCAGTGACCCTTGTTCTGGCCAAATTCTCATTTGCGGGACACAGGCTGTAGTCCACCCATGTAAGTTTGAACTCCAATGATATACATAGAAACCGTCACCTCCTTCTTCATTAAAAACAAAATCTATAGGGGGTTTCTTAGGTTGAACTGGTTCTTTAGAACTCTGTACGGGCATTAAGTGATATTCATGGGCTCTGGTCATCCGGTTCCTAACATTCTGCCTACTTTCACATGGTTGTTTAGAAAAATGATCAAGATCCCATTGACCTTCTGATAAATCAATACTACCAGGGAATTTGTCCGCTGACATCACTGGAAACTTATCGCAATTAATGGAGTCAAGGACAGAGGGAGTGGCCTGTACTTGGGTTTGATCACCCCCTGTGGCTCCCAGCAATGACTGGTCACACACCAGGGGCTCAGGGATTGGATCAGGGGTCAAATGTAATTTACCTGCTACCTGGACCCATCCCGTATGCTGTTCCCGGCGGGGAGATGCAGACCGGGATCTTCTACGTGGTTGGGAGTTATTATTTCGCATTATGTCTTCCAATTCCCGATGGGGATATATTGGATTACATGGGGGAGTCTCAGTAAGAGATGGTTTTTTTTATCTCATCCCAGTATCTAACTCTTTCCTTGTGTGTTTCTGCTGGTCTTTTATCTTTAATTTTATCTTTAGGTCTGTCCTCTAATTCTGTCTCCTTGGTGTCTAGATCTATGGAAGGGTCTGCATAACCTATCGCTGCCATTGTACGACTCTCTGTCGTCCAATAGGGGGGTGGATCATCACTACTGAGGGTGTTTGGATCTATCTGTTTCATCCACATGGAAATGTACCTTAAGTGTTTCAGCTGACTAGCCCCAGTCTTGTGGAATAGAACATAATCCCTAATTTTTACTAAACAACAACCATCAAAGGACCCCTCCGGTGGCCAGCCGAGAGGAGTTCCAGGAGCAGCGCTCCATTTTGCCCATTTAAGGCAAACTTTCAATATTTCCTTTCCTAATAAGGGATTATCTCTCATCATCCGTCCAACCGGAGTCACTGGGGAAACTTGATTTACCATTATGTCCTGATTGCCATCTTTCTTTCTCCCAAACAGAGACATGATTCCTACGTGCAACCTTTTATTTAAGGATCTCAATATCCAACCTCTTTATTTACAGAGGAAGGAAGTGCATGAAATGTCCAGGACACCTTTCAAACAAGAATTCGTTCAAGCCCAGCCAATCTCCTCGCGGAGGTATGGAACCGTGAGCAAGAACACACACATGCTTCGTGTCAGACGACACGTACAGTCTCAAACACTTATCATTCAGTCCCAGTTTATAACAACAAATTTTTCTTACACTTTATTCATATAACAAAACAAAACTTAAACCACACTTACCAAGCTTGGTTAAAAATACTTATTCTCACGACGCCGTCGTCACAGCTGCCGTCTTCCTAGGAAATCCATCACTCACTTCTTCTCCTCCGGTCTCTACTACGCACCGGGAACGTACCTCCCACTTCTTTCTTGAGGGGAATCTAAATCTTTAAATTTGTATCTTGGTCATAAAGATCCACCCGCACCCCAAAATTAAGGGGTAATCCCGGGTATCGGCACAAATTGTGAGGCCCTGTTACTCACAAAAGACCGATTACTAATTATCACTAATTTCCTGTATAGTCCAGATCCAAAAGTCAGTACAGGTGCAATCAGAATCTCTGTTTATTAGATAACTGATGGACAATACAGGCAGCGGAGAGGAGAGCTTCTGTCAGCCATCAGACACCAGACACCTCCAGAATTCCTCCTCCCCCGAGTACAATAATCATCTTACATATATACATTTTTTGCTTCCGTGTATACATACAGTTTCCAAATCCATTCCTCTTTGGGTCCTCTCCCCTCCTTCCTCCTTCTGTTTCCTGTCATTAACCTTTCTGTCCCCTCTATGTTCCTTTTTCAACATTCCCCCAGGCCTCTCTGTCTTGCTTATACTCACCAACTGTCAAAACCATCTACTGTCTTCAGGACTAACGGCTCAGCTTATACTTTTTTGCATGGTTTTCTGTGTACGTGCCCTCTGCACAAAGCCTCTGCATGGACTCTTCAGTCCAGGCATACACTCTGCTAAGGCTTATGATTTATGATATTTCCTTATATGGTTCCTTATGCTGGCCTGGGGCTTTTTCTTTGTCCACAATATAGTAGTTTGGTTGACATATTTTTATTAGAGCAGACATTTATAAAGGCCATTGAGTGATTATGAACCAAGAACATATCCCTAAACCTTATAATCCATACAAGACACCCACACCCACACCTATGCCAGCATTGTGCTACTATAGAGGTGTTTAGCAACCCTGGCCACCACATCAGTCCTGGGCACAGTACAGGCATGGATATGGTACACAATACTGTTGGGGGTCACTCCCCAGGGTGGTAAACACTGTCAGAGACCAGACCTGAAGCACACACCGCAGACATCAGAAAGGTTGTTATGATGGAGCTCAATCAGCAAACTGTGCTTAACGTAGGAATTGCTATCTGCCAGTAATCATAGCAAACGTTTGATAGCTGTGTACCGTATACCCAGGTGTAGGGTGGCATTGCTGAGGTATGCAGGTGCTAGTATTGGGAGATGCATGCAGGGCCCAATGTCCTGCCTCTCCAGGAGGCATTGGCCAATGGGGCCTGTGGGTGTGGGTGTGGGTGTGTCTGCCCCTGTTGGCTGCTGCTTTACGGCAGAGGTTCCCAACTTCAGTCCTGGTGTGCCAAACACTGTTCGGGTTTTCATGCTGTCCCTCATGAATATGCATGAGATACATCTGCATACCATGGGGATGGTGCATAGATATGCAGCACAGGCATCTTTATTAGAGGCAGCATGGAACCTGAATGGTGTTTGGCCCTCCAGGACTGCATTTAGGAGACTCTGCTCTAGGTAATGCGGCTGTTTATGGTGTCTGTGCTCGGTGGGGTAAAATATAGGCGTATTAACCATGCGTATGTTCTCTGCAATAAAGGTTTGTCCTTACTATCAAGGTTTAGTTGTGGGAAAATTTTCTGGACTGGATTGGCAGTAGCCCCAGCTGGGTTTTGAACCTGTGACCTTCTGTTCTTGCACATACTGTGTGCACTGCACCACCGTGTTGCCACAGATATGCTGCATTCCCTGGGGAGTCCATGACTGTACATCCGACAGGGACTGTTTGTTGCAGTGCACGGCACCCACCTGGACAGGGCTAGGCCATGGTCTGCTGTGGCCACCAGCTGCTGCCACCTCCACCACCAGTACCGCTCCATCCTTAGATTGGAGACAGCATAAACCCTGAAGTATTTTTGGCCCTCCAGGACTGCATTTTGGGGAATCTGCTCTAGGTAATGTGCAACTTTCTGGTGTCTGTGCTCTGTAGGGTAAAATAGAGGTGTTTGAGCCATGCTTATGTTCTCTGCCATAAAGATTTGTATTTACTATCACAATATAGTTATGGGTAAAATATGGGGACTGGATTGGTAGGAGCCCCAGCTGGGGCTTGAACCTTCTGTCTCCAAAAACACTGGTTGTATGCACTGCACCGCCGTGTTGCCAAAGATGATACCATGACTGTTTGTCTGGCAGGGCCTGTCTGTTGCAGTGCATTGCACCCACCTACACAGGGCTAGGCCATGGTCTGCTCTGGGCAGCTGCCACTGCCCCCCTCCACCTCCAGTACCCCTTTGCCACCATGCTGACATGCCCTTCTGCTGGTGGTGCTGGTGGTACCCAGTCTCAGGCCATCCTGTGTGCGGGTAGACTGCTGCCTATGTTGCGGGTTCTGGTGTAGGGGAGCCTGCATATCTGTCCACATGTCCCCCAATCACCACCTGCCAATGTTCTGTGCCCTTGGGGGTAGCTGCTGGGTACTATCCCCTGTGACACTGTGCTAAACACTCTCGTGTCCATGTTGGGCCCTCATCAGTTGCTGTCTGGCTGCTGTTCAGTTTCAGCATTCCTAAGTGCCATCTAGGCATCTGCCTAGTCTGCACTGTGCCTCAGCTGCACCACAGCATGTGCCGCCTGCAGCCCTCTGTATCCCTTTTCCCAGCATCTGTCCAGTTGCCCATTCCAACCTGCCCACCCTGCTGTTGTGGAACATGTGCATGCCATAGGTAACCTGTCCAATGGAGAGGTAAACCCTGATCAGTGTTATTTCACTGCGGGATCATTCACCTTGTATGGGGACGGAGCGTAGACCCTTCTAAAATTCATATTTATTTTTTGCGGCTTTCTTGGGAGTGTTTTTTGATGTTTCCCATTGCTATCACTATTGCCCAGCTTGATTATGATTTTTTTATATTTTGTTGGGGTAATTTTTAATGTTTATTTGCCCTTTTGTTCCGTGCACATGTATCACACTGCTCGCTCTTTGTAGGTTTCTCTGGTTTTGAGTTACATTGCTTACAGAAATGGTTTCTCTTCCCTTTAAATCGTCTCTACCGCGAGGTTTTCACTCGCGGTATTTTTTTATTTGTTGAATTTCAGCCCCGCTCCTGTGCGGGGAGCCTCTCCCCTCCCACTCTACACCCATTGACCCCTTCTCTCCGCCCCTGGGGAGCCTTGCTCCACCCTCCGAGAGCCTTTCCACACCTCTATCGCACATCAGCACGCCGCGCACATGAGCGGTCACTTTAGTGTGGCGCTCACATGTGCGGGGCACAAAAACGCATCATTAGCGTGCGCTAAGGTACCTTAGCGCACGTTATTGTGCGCCACGTACTTGAGCGCAGTTTAGTAAACATACCCCCTAGTGTCTAAAGGATGGAGCTAAAATAATCCCCTTTCACTCCTATCCCACTGCTGCCCATGTTCAAAATGGCAGATTTTGTACCTAGTCATAATATCAACTATGGTGATCCTAGCATTTGCTTCAAAACAAATGGTAAAAAGCAGCAAAGGAGGGAATTTTGGGGTCATTCTCCTTTAAGTGTTTTTTTTTTTCATGTACAGAACTCTGTTTTACATGCAGAAAATGTTTTTATAAAATTGTGTGACAACAAAATTATGTCAGAAGTGTACATCTAATCTTACTCATTCCTAAGGATATAATTTAGGTGAAGCAGAAGCAGAGTTGCAATATATATGCATATAGTAGTTTACAAAATATTCATATACATGAGCAGAATATATATGCATATTTGCAGCGGGTATAAATTTGAGCATTGGCATTTATTTACTGTTGGGACTGGAATTGGGAGCCTATTCTACAAAGATGTAAGTACCTATGTTTCCTTTTTGGACTTCTCACATAAACATCCTGTTATGAAATTATCCCTTACATGAACTAAAAGACTATGGGGTATGTTTACTAAAGTTCCTAACGTGCGCGCCGTGTTAGTCTGCAGGATACCATATAAGGAGAGGGCGGTCTGGTCAAAAATAGAGCAAAATGGGATTAGCGCGCGCCGTGCGCTCTTATGCGCCGCACACAGTACCGCAGGAGGAACGCGCGTAGGAAGCATAAGCAGGCGCGCTGATGTGCAAGCAGAGGAACAGGTCTGCAGTACAATGGTAAAGACACTGACAGATGGTGCAGGGGACATAGGGTCAATCCCCCACTGTGCCCAATGAAGAAGGGTGACTGAGGCGCTGCCATTTATGTGTAATATTGCATTATGAGGCTTTTTAATTTTATTTTAAGTACTGCTGCTAGCAAACGCACATCCAAAGCGCTGTAACATAAGGTGCTGCGTAAGGCACCCCATAAGGTACCCCAGAGGGCACATTTTAAAGTGCACTGTCCACCACGGCACCCTACAATGTTGCTGAAAGGGTGGCCTATAGGGCGCCATATAGGGTGCCCTGTGAGGCACAGCAAGGTCATAGCACTGTTTTTGATGGCAGCACTGTGCATTTAAATGCATGGAAATCTTAAGTAGGTGCGCTGACATACAAGCAGGAACAGCAGTGTAGCCCAATGGTTAAGGCACTGACTGATGATACAGGGATCATGAGTTTGATCCCCAGCATGCCTAATACGTAAGGTTGGCTGAGGCATCAGCTTTGACATGTAAGTATTGTTTACTGCTGCACTTTATTTGTATTTTATTAATTGCTGCCAGCAAACACACCCTCATGTGCCATAACCTAAGGTGCCGCATAAGGCACCCTATAAGGCACTCCAAAGGGCACATTATAAATTGCACTATCCGCCACGGCACCCTATAATGTCCCCCATAGGACACCCTATCAGTCACTCCATAGCATACTGTATAGTGCACCTTATATGGACGGTAACCATAATGTGCCTTATAGGGCGCCCTATAAAGCGCCCTCTCAGGCACCTTATGGGTACAGTACGCTGAGGGTGTTTTTGCTGGCAGCACTAATATACATTAAAAAAAGATAATGCTTTTGACAGCCCTATCAAATAACCTCACTCTGGGTTTGAACACATGACCTCTGGCTCCACTGGCAGTGAAGTAACGAGTGGGCTACAGCTCTATAGCTGCTAGCAAACACCTGGCTGGCTGCAGAAGGACTGCAAGTCACCACACAAACAGTCTGCTGTGGTCACCAGGACAAGGCTAACCCACCCATACCCATGATGCACTGCACATGCAAATCAGCAGTCTACAGATGATCACAACATGGGGTATGCACCCCCACAGCACCTCGGCCTGGTAGGGGGAACTGACCATGTGTGGTACTGGCACAGAGTAGCTACACACCGTCACATTGTGCAGGTACTGCACTCACCCTGAGAGTGAGGTTGGGCACCCAGCACCAGATCCACAGCAGAGATAGGCCATGCTGCAGGTCCCCAGCAGTGCTAATGTGTGAGATAGGTAGTTTCTGCAGACACACCTTGGATCCCTAGGAGGATTATGTACCACCACCACCCTCCTCCTCCAGGGATGAGGGTGGTAAAGAGGGATTCCCATCAACAGATCCACATTCTACCTCCCTGCAATGGTAGCAGTAGAGAGGACCATAAACCCCAGTCCTGCTGGGGAACAGACACCTACAGGGCACTCAATGCAGCTCTGTATGCATCCATAATGCAATAGCAGACAGACATTAGGCCTGGATATGCTAAGCTGCACCCCACCACTATCTGATATTCTCCTGCAGCAAGCCTTAAGCCGCTGCACCGTGCAAGGCACTCCATCAAGACACATACCAGCTGCAGACAGTCTGCTAGCTAGTCCATAGTGCATGTTCCTGGTGGAAATGCCTGCACCCAGACCTGGGATGTCAGCATACACACCAAGCAGATAAGTCAGTGGCTGGGCCACAAAAAGAAACACAATATAGCACTATGGGGGTTCCTAGCCATGCTGTGCTCACTGCACAGTCAGGGTGAGAGTGATCTCCCAGCAGGACATGCTGTGGCCACCCTGTCTGTGCAGGTGGTGGCCGGGCACTACAATGTCCCAGCCAGTGCCCTATGCCCTGTGCAGATGCATCCTGGCCAGGCCACCCTGTCCGGGCTATACCCATGGTACCTTGCTCCTCATTATGCACATTGGCAGGCCAATACTGGCAACAGTGCTGGCAGTGGAGGCTGTGGAGGGTGTTTGCAGCCACCACACACTGGACAGACAGACACACACTCCCACACCTATGCCAGCATTGTGCTTCTATAGAGGAGTTTAGCAGCCCTGGCCACCACACCAGTCCTGGGCACAGTGCAGGCATGGATATGGTACGCAATACTGTTGGGGGTCACTCCCCAAAGTGGTAAACACTGTCAGAGACCAGACCTGAAGCACACTCCACACACATCAGAAAGGTTGCTATGATGGAGCTCAATCAGCAGACTGTGCTTAACGTAGGAATTGCTATCTGGCAGTAATCATAGCAAACGTTTGATAGCTGTGTACCGTATTCCCAGGTGTAGGGTGGCATTGCTAAGGTATGCAAGTGCTAGTATTCGGAGATGCATGCAGGGCCCAATGTCCTGCCTCTCCAGGAGGCAATGGCTAATGAAGCCTGTGGGTGTGGGTGTGTCTGCCCCTGTTGGCTGCTGCTTTATGGCAGAGGTTCCCAACTCCAGTCCTGGTGTGCCAAACACTGTTCGGGTTTTCATGCTGTCCCTCATGAATATGTATGAGATACATCTGCATACCATGGGGGTGGTGCATAGATATGCAGCACAGGCATCTTTATTAGAGGCAGCATGGAACCTGAATTGTGTTTGGCCCTCCAGGACTGCATTTGGGAGACTCTGCTCTAGGTAATGCACCTGTTTATGGTGTCTTTGCTCTGTAGGGTAAAATGTAGGTGTTTTGTGCATGTTTACATCATCTGCACTAAATGTTCTGTCTGTATTAGCATGTTGTAGTAGTGGGTAAAATATGGAGATTGGGTTTTCAGGCACCCTAGCTGGGACTTGAACCTGTGAGCGTCTGCCTCCAAACCCACTGGTGGTGTGCACTGCACCACCGTGTTGCCACAGAAGCAGTGCATTCCCTGATGATACCATGACTGTTTGTCCGGCAGGGCCTGTCTGTTGCAGTGCATGGCACCCTCCTACACAGGGCTAGGCCATGGTCTGCTCTGGGCAGCTGCCACTGCCCCCTCCACCACCAGTACCCCTCCGCCACCATGCTGACATGGCCTTATATTGGAGACAGCATAAAACCTGAATGATTTGTGGCCTCCAGGACTGCATTTGGGGGACTCTGCTCTAGGTAATGCGCATGTTTCTGGTATCTGTGCTCAGTGGGGTAAAATATAGGCGTTTGAACCATGCGTATGTTCTCTGCAATAAAGGTTTGTCCTTACTATCACGGTTTAGTAGTGGGTAAAATATGGGGACTGGATTGGTAGCAGCCCCAGCTGGGACTTGAACTTGTGACCTTCTGCTTCTGAACACTCTGGCTGTGTTGACCGCACCACACTGTGCTCACAGAGACAGTGCAGCCCCTGGAGATACCATGGTTGTTTGTCAAACAGAGCCTGTCTGTTGCAGTGCATTGCACCCACCTACACAGGGCTAGGCCATGGTCTGCTCTGGGCAGCTGCCACTGCCCCCCTCCACCACCAGTACCCCTCTGCCATCATGCTGACATGCCCTTCTGCTGGTGGTGCTGGTGGTGTGCAGTCTCAAGCCATCCAGTGTGCAGGTAGGTGGCTGCCTATGGTGCGTGTTCTGGGGTAGGGGTGCCTGCATAGGCGTCCACGCTTCCCCTCAACACCGCCAGCCAATGTGCTGTGCCCTTGGAGGTACCTGCTGGGTACTATCCCCTGTGACACTGTGATAAATACTCTCGTGCCCATGTTGGGCCCTCATCAGTTGCTGTCTGGCTGCTGGTCAGTTTCAGCATTCCTAAGTGCAACCTAGGCATCTGCCTAGTCTGCACTGTGCCCCAGCTGCACCACAGCATGTGCCGCCTGCAGCCCTCTGTATCCCATTTCCAAGCATCTATCCAGTTGGCCGTTCCGACATGCCTGCCCTGCTGTTGCCGCACATGTGCACGCCATAGGAAACCTGTCTGATGGAGAGGGAAACCCTGATCAGTGCTATTTCACTGTGGGATCATTCACCTTGTATGGGGACGGAGCGTAGACCCTTCCAAAATTCATATTTATTTTTTGGGGCTTTCTTGGGAGTGTTTTTTGATGTTTCCCATTATGATCACTATTGCCCAGCTTGATTATAATTTTTTTTAATTTTGTTGGGGTCCTTTTCAATGTTTATTTGTACTTTTGTTCTGTGCACATGTATCACACTTATCACTTTTTATAGGTTTCCCTGGTTTTGCTGTACATTGCTGACAGAAATGGTTTCTCTTCCCTTTAAATTGGCTCTAATGCGAGGTTTTCACTTGCGTTATTTTTAGCCTCGAATTTCACCTCGCTAGTGTGCGGGGACTCTCTCCCCTCCCACTCTCCACCCATTGACCCCTTCTCTCCGCCCCTGGGGAGCCTTCTTCAGCCCTCCGGTAGCCTTTCCCTGCCTTCAGCGCTCGTGTGCGCCGCAGCGCGAATGAGCGCGCACTAAAGTGTATTTTGGCCCCGTAAAGCATAATTAGCGCTTGCTAAGGTACCTTAGTGCGTGTTCATGCGCGCAGCGCACGTTAAGAAACTTTAGTAAACATACCCCTTAGCCTCATTATGTAAATGAAAAATACTTTTTTTGTATGTATTCCAGTGATGATAGAATTGGAATGTTGTTTGAAAGTCTTTTTTTTCCTCTTGATTTGCTCATGGTATTTGATCACTAATACAGTCTACAATTTTGGGGCAATTTTTCAACTATCCTGTGTGGTTGTAAACAACTAGGGCCGTGCACATGTTTTGAAACAAAATGAAAAGTGCAACAAAATGCCTTTGTTTCATTTTATTTTAAAAAAATGGATACGAAGAACGAAATCACATTTTGTTGCATTGTAGGGGTCATTTTGAACCTCTTAGATGTAATTTGAACATCTAAAACAGGGGTCTCAAACTCAAATTGCTTTGAGGGCCAAATGAGGACTTGTAAAGTAACCCGGGGGCCGCATAAGACGCGGGGCCTCATTTGCATAAATATTTGCATAATGTTACCATACACCACCTTTTAGTAAACATGCCTCTTTAATGAGTATGGATAAAGAAAGACTAAAATATTTAGAAACAGGAAGACAATAATTAAACTGGGAACCCCAAAAGCCAAACTTGGAATGTACAACAACACTGTAGAAATAAAACTATAAATTAATTTCCTCTTGTACTAAACAAAGCGCAAACATTAATGATGCACATTTCCCAGAGCTGACATATTCCAGTTAATAAATTCAAAATAAAGAGATATTTTTCTACCTTTTGTGCATTTTTTTCAGTTGCAATTGTTCCAGCCACTTTCTTCTGGTTTCTTCATGTCTTCTGCTAACTCTCCATCGTCTGCTGTCCATTTGCCCTTTCTTCTCTCCTAATTTTTTTTCCATTCTCTCTCTACATCTGCTTTAACATACTAATCTTTCTCCTTTTTCTCTTTCCTCATTCCTATTTCATCCACTCAAATTTTTCCCCTCCATCCTCAATCCCCACTTACTCTCCCAATACCTGGCCAATTGTAGATTTGTCTTCTCTCCCAAACAAAATATTTTTCCCCTCTCCATTTCACTTTCCCAGCTCCATCCCATTCTAATCCTCCCCCAACATCAGCTCCCTTCTAGTTCCAGCCCCACCCAGCATCCGCTCCCTTCTAGTCCCTGCATCAGTCCATTTCCAGTCCTATCCTAGCCTCACCATCAGCCCATTTCCAATCCTAGCCCCCCATCAGCCCATTTCCAATCCTAGCTCCCTCCCCTCACAGCCCATTTCCATTCCAAGCCCCCCTCCCCATCAGCCATTTGCAGTTCAAGCCCCCCTTCCACTCAGCCCATTTCCAGTCCTAGCAACCCCCCCCAGCCCATTACCAGTCCTAGACCCCCCATAGGCCATTACCAGTCGTAACCTCCCCATAGCCCATTACCAGTCCTAACCTCCCCATAGCGCACTTCCAGTTTTACCCCCCATCACCCCATTTTCAGTCTTACCCCCCCATAGCCCATTACCAGTCCTAGTCCCCCCCATAGCCCACTTGCAGTCTTATCCCCCATCACCCCATTTTCAGTCTTACCTCCCCTCATAGGCCATTACCAGTCCTAACCCCCCCAAACAGCCCACCTCCAGTCCTAACCCCCATCTGCCCATGTCCAGTCCTAGCCCACACCATAGCCCATTTCCAGTCATAACACCCCCTCCCATTACCCATTTTCCTTCCATAACCCCCCTGCCAATAGCCCATTTCCAGTCATAACCCCCCCTGCCAATAGCCCATTTCCAGTCATAACCCCCCCCTGCCAATAGCCCATTTCCAGTCATAACCCCCCTGCCAATAGCCCATCTCCAGTCATAACCCCCCCCCCTGCCAATAGCCCATTTCCAGTCCTACACCCCCCCTGCCAATAGCCCATTTCCAGTCCTACACCCCCCCCCCCCGGTAAATAAAAAAAACCACCAGGCTTCTGCTGCTGCAGCAGAAAATCAGCTGTCCCGTGGCCCCTTCCCCTCTGCACGGAGAGCCCTGAGTGTGCTTCATCAGCGGCGTGCTTTTTAAGCCGCGAAGAGAGTATTTCCCTCTCGCGTGGCTTAAGCCTATTCACTTTTCAAGCCTCGCGAGAGGGGAATACTCTCTTCGCGGCTTGAAAAGCACCTGCTGATGGAGCACACTCAGGGATCTCCGGGCAGAGAGGAAGGGGCCGCGGCCGCAGGACAGCTGATTTTGCTGCTTGAGCAGCAGAAACCAGTTTTTTTAAAAAAAAATTGACAGTCGATTCTGCCACTGCCACGGCGGCAACGGCAGCAGCAGAAGCAAGGCTTTTTTGTTTCCCTCCGTCGCGGGCCGCGTGTTTGAGACCCCTGATCTAAAATGTGCACATGGACATGTTCAAATCATTGAGACGTCCCTAGAAGAATTTCAGAAATGGAGATTTTAGATGTCTCTGCTGTGGGGATGTCTTAATAGGCAAGGGGTGTGATGAAGGCGTGTCTGGGGTGGAGCTATAGGGGTCCAAAAGCAGAAGCGCACACAGTCGCAGAAAGACACAAGCAAAGGGGCGAGGTAAGAATATATAATAAAACCCCTTAATGACTGTAGTAGAAACCAAGGGGTATGTTAACTAAAGTGCGGTAACGTGAATAACGCGCGTTGTATGACGTTAACGATCATAAGTGTAGTATAACGTGCCTAATCACACGCAAATGACCGTTAACGTCATATTACGCGCGTTAACCGTAGTTAACGATCAAAAAGCCCCGCGGCGCGTTAAAACAGCGCAGAAGGTGGAGAGTGGGCGGAGAGAAGGGGTCAATGGGCGGATAGTGGGTGGGGAGAGGCTCCCCTCACACTAACGCGCTGAATTTCAGAGCTCAATTCCAACGCGAATGAAAACCTGTCGTTAAAGGCATATTAAAGGAAGAGAAACCATTTCCGTCAGCAATGTACAGCAAAACCGGGGAAACCAACAAAACGTGAGCAGTGTGATACATGTGCACTGAACAAAATAGAAAATAGAAATGGAAAAAGACCACAACAACATCCTAAAAAACTATAATACAGCTGGTAAGCAGTGATATTACTGGGCAACCATACAAAACACTCCCAGGAAAGCTCCAAAAAAAAAGAAATGAGTTTTGGAAAGGTCCATAGAGCGTAGACCCTTCCAAAGATCATTCCCTAATTTTAATTATGTGCGTTCCTGGGAGTGTTTTCTATGGTTGCCCATTAATATCACTATTGGCCAGCTTGGGTATCTTTCTATCCCCTAATTCTGAGGTCATATTCGGGGTTTATGTGCACTTATGTCTCCATACAAGGTGAATGAGCCCACAGTACAAATGTGCAGAGCAGGGTTTCTGACTCTTTCGGCCAGGTGTCCTATCTACAGGGACTGCACTGCCTCTGTGGCCACAGTGTGGTGCAGCAGACACAGTCAGTACCTGTAGGACCAGAGGGTCACAGGTTCAAAGCCCTGCTGAGACTACATCCAATCCAGTCCACATATTTTTCCAATAACTGTACCGTGATTGACAAACCTTTATTGCTGAGAACATACACATAGTTAATAGGCCTATATTTTACCCCACCAAGCACAGACACCATAAACAGGTGCTTTACCTAGAGCAGAGTCTCCCAAATGCAGTCCTGCAGGGCCACACACCATTCAGGTTTCATGCTGCCACGAATAAAGTGTATCTATGCACCACCCCCATGGTATGCAGGTGTAGCTCATGCGTATTACTCAGAGACAGCATGAAAACCCGAACAGTGTTTGGCACACCAGGACTGGAGTTGGGAACCGCTGCCATAAAGCAGCAGCCAACAGGGCCAGACACACCCACACCCACACCCACAGGCCCCATTGGCTCATGCCTCCTGGAGAGGCAGGACAGTGGGCCCTGCGTGCATCTCCCAATGCTACCACATGCATACCCTAGCAATGCCACCCTACACCTGGGTATATGGTACACACCTATCAAACGTTTCCTATGAGTACTGGCAGATAGCAAGTCCTACGTTAAGCACAGTTTGCTCATTTAGCTCCATCATAACAATCTTTCTGATGTCAGCGGTGTGTGCTACAGGTCAGGTCTCTGACAGTGTTTACCACCCTGGGGAGTGACCCCCAACAGTGTTGCGGACCATATCCATGCCTGTACTGTGCCCAGGACTGGTGTGATGGGCAGGGCTGCTGAACCCCTCTACAGTAGCACAATGCTGGCATAGGTGTCGGAGTGTGTGTCTGTCTCTACAGTGTGTGGTGGCTACAAACACCTTCCACTGCCCACACTGCCAGCACTGTTGCCAGTATTGGCCTGCCAAGGTGCATAATGAGGAGCAAGGTTCCATGGGTATAGCCCAGACAGGGTGGCCTGGGCAGGCTGCATCTGCACAGTGCATAGGGCACTGACTGCGGCATATTAGTGCCCAACAACCACCTACACAGACAGGGTGACTGCTGTATGTCCTGCAGGGAGATCAATCTCACCCTGACTGTGCAGTGACCACAGCATGGCTAGGTATCCCCATAGTGCTATATGGTATTTCTCTCATGTGATATTTATGGGTTTCTTTTTGGTGCCCAGTCACTGATTTATCTGCTTGCTGTGTATGCTGATATCCCAGTTCTGGGTGCATGCATCTCCACTGGGCACATGCACTATTGACTAACTAGCAGACTGTTTGCAGCTGGTATGTGTCTTGATGGCGTGGCTTGCAGGGTGCAATGGCTGATGGCTTGCAGCAGGAGAATATCAGATAGTGGTGGGGTGCAGCTTAGCATATCCAGGCCTAATGTCTGTCTGCTATTGTGTTATGGATGTGTACAGAGCTGTATTGACTACCCTGTGGGGTGTCTGTTTCTCAGCAGTACTGGGGTTGATGTTCCCCTTTACTGCCACCTTTGCAGGGAGGTAGAATGTGGATCTATTGATAGGAGACCCTGTTCGCCACCCTCAGCCCTGGAGGGGGAGGGGGAGGGTGTTGGTACATAATCCTCCTTGGATTCCATGGGGCAACACCGGACTGAGACAGACAGATATATCCAAGGTGTTTCTGCAGAAATTATCTATCTCACACATTAACACTGCTTTGTACCTGCATCATGGCCTATTTCTGTCATTGAAGGTGCTGTGGACCTGGTGCTGGGCGCCTCACTGCACCCTCAGGGTGAGCACAGTACCCGCACAATGTGACGGTGTGTAGCTACTCTGTGCCAGTACAACACACGGTCAGTACCCCCTACCAGGCCGAGGTGCTGTGGGGGTGCACATGGTCACTTCCCCCTACCAGGCCGAGGTGCTGTGGGGGTGCATTCCCCATGGTGTGTATCTGTGGACAGCTGATTTGCATGTGCAGTGCATCATGGGTGTGACTGGCACAATCCAACCCTGTGAAAATTCAGCACCTGCTCACAGGCTCTGATAAACCATAGGCCATCACTCTTACATCTGTTAGCATAATTCATAGGTGCAAGACACCCTAAAGAGTCTGTAATATAAAGTGCCCATGCTGGTAAAAACACACGTACCCACGCACGATTGTACGCATGCACCAACGCACGTGGCTACACCCGTAGCCACGCACGCACCAACGCACGTGGCTACGCACACTGTGAGGGTGTGTTTCTGACAACACTACTGAACGTAAAGAAAAACATGCCTCCTCATTCCCTATGTAATGTACAGGGTGATGCCTGGGTCAGCCTTCTGCGCTAGGCACACTGGGGACTCGAACCCATGCTGCCTGTAACAGCAGTCAGTGCAGTAACCATTGTGCTACAGCTCTGTTTCAGTGAGTTGTGTCTGTACGCCTTCTTATGATTAATGCGCGATAACGCGCCATGGCGCCCTGTAACGCTTGTTAGTTTTTGGAACGCGCGTTAGTGTTAACGATGTACCACCCATGTCCTTATTTGGGGTTTCTGTCACTACCGCGACTCCTAATGCGAATTGCACTAACGCAGTTTAGTAAACATTCCCCCAAGAGTTGGTTTCTACTACAGTGATTAAGGAGTTTTATTATATATTCTAGCCCCTTTGCCGTGGTGGAGCTATGGACATAGATGTCTCTGATTGATCTTAGCACCTTCTTCTCAAGATATTACGGCCTTTTTAAAGGACTCCCTTGATACTATTAATTTGCATGCCATGTTCTTAGTCACATTTGTTTCCGAGTCTGTTAAAATTCAAATTCTCAGAGCCTTTTTCAAAAACAAGGAGGCTGCATTTTGTGGACAATGGCCAAATGTGTTTCCCAATGTCATGTTGCGACACAATTCCGACAGAGACAATTTCATGCTTTGGAGCCCCAGGTTTTGGCCTTAGAGGCTTCTTTCTCTTTGCACTTTCCTTGCAGGTGTATTGTCAATCTTAAAGGTGATACATTGGTGTTTGTAGCTGTTTTTCATTTGGAGAAAAAAGTTTTGGAATGGAAGGAGGATGTTGGGGCGGTTAGTAAGTAGTTAGTGATGTTACGCCTCCTCCTAAATTGGCTCAGGGTTGCCTAATTATCCTTTTCATTTTGATGTGAGGTATATTATTGAAGACTGGTTCCCTTGATGTGAGCTTCTATATCGGTGTGTTTAATTTGTTTGGCTTTATTACCTATGTCTATTTTTGCCTGTTTTATTGCTTATGTAATTCTGAATTGAAATTTTAAATAAATAAATAAATAAAAAAGAATGACAAAACCTATAGCTGACTCAAGCTAAAATTGAAAAAGAGCAAGTCACTCATAAATGTAGTAAAGTATGATCTTGAAAATATACCAGTGGAACATAAAGACTGCAAAACCGATTTGCTGCTTTTGATACAAATGACAGAGTATCAGAAATGCTATGGGAAGACATCAAGAAAGTTATGCTTGAAGAAAATGAAGATGCTGGAAAAGATGAAAAAGCAAAAATGGCCAAAATGGATAACTGAAGAAAATTGCTCAGAAACTCAGTGAAGCTAAAGCTACAGGAAAAACAGAGCACTACAGGAGACACTGAACATTGTTTTGCACATTAGAACTTAACAGAGTTCCAATGTGCAGAAAACTGACATAGAGAAGTAGTACAATGATGCATGCAAGGAAATAGAATCAGAAAATATTATATGGAGAATTAGATTGGATTTCCAAAAGTTAAGGGGAACCTTTTACTAAAGGACATTAGCTGACAACGCGTGTTCTGGCATGTGCTGAATGCACACTGGGACACACGTTGCCAGCTAGATTAGGGAAATGACAGTATGCGACAATTCCTGTGTTAGCTGTCTAACTCGCAGTAGGGTTGCAAGTGGGTAAAGTTGAGGTGGAGAGTGCTTTGTGCATTTAGGTTCATACCATACGCAAACTGCATTAGTGCGGGATCACCTAATGCCACCTTAATAGGTTGAGTTAAGTGAATCCATTTTAATTTGGCATTTGCTAAGGGACAAGGCCCCATGTTAATTGCTGGGGAAATGCTTTCCATGCCCTTGAGAGTTAATGCAGTGGTTTTGCACACAATTTGCCATAGTTTTTGTTCTGTTGGAGCAGTCAATGCAGCACCTTAGTGCCCTTGGGTAAAAGGGCCCCTAAGAGTTGGAGAAAAATTCCATCTTTGAACTGGAATATTAAAATATGCTCAAGGGTCCATACTGAATGATGTTGAGAAGATCAAGGAAAGGTGGAAATAATGTAATGAGTCATTATAACATAGAGATCAAGTCGATCAACAACCGGTTCAACCTGTACCTTATGACCAGGAGCTGTTGGTGATGAAAGAAGAAGCAGCACTGAAAGCATTATGAAAGCTCTGCTCATTGAAGACATTCCCACTAAAGTATTACAGCAACAAGATGCAGCTGTTACAGTAATTAGACAGCTCTGCCAGGAACTTTGTAAGGCAACATCATGACCAATTGACTGGAAACGATCTGTGTTCATACCAATACTGAAGAAAGGTGATTCAATTGACTGTGGAAATTGCACAATTGTTCTGATCCCACATGCCAGCAAGATTTTATTCAAGATCATTCATTGGAGACCAGTGTCATATCTGGAATTAGAACTGCCTGAAATGCAAACAGGGTCCAAAAAAGGATGAGGAACAAGAAACATTATTGCAGATGTGAAGTGGATCCTTGAAAAGACAAAATAATATCAAAAGGATATCTACATGTGCTTAACGTATTTCAAACATTTATAACCTGCTTAGTCACAAAGGGCCCGATTTTCAAAGGCATTTACATGGGTAACTGCCCTAGTTATGTCAGTAGAGGCTCTTCAAATATGAGCTTCTCCTAGGAGTGTGGCCGTTGGCGTGCAGTGGTGGCATGTCCTAAAGGGCATGCCACAAGGGTCAGTTAGGCCCCTTGGGAGCCCCTTAGGAGTCACATAGGAGCTCTGTAGACTCCTTGTGTGGTAACTGTCTCCATGGGAAAAAGGAAAAAGAAGGTTTTTCCCCTCGGAATTTGTAGTCAGACTGATGGATAGACATCTCCAACTTGAGGATCAAACAACAACTGCAGGTGCCGTGCCCCTTCTGGTGTCTCCACTGGGAGCTTCCTTAAGCTCTTCAGACCGCACACCATCTCCTCCCCCATCATCAGTGACCCCATCTGTGTCGGCTGAGAATGGTCAGCCACTGCAAGTTCCTATAAAGCTGTGACCTGGTCTCCACCCCCTAGTTGACTCCATGGATGTGTCTACGATCCCCTAGGCTGACATCCGGCAGGTGGTGACCCAAATGGAGAAGACTCTGCTGACTATGGTCTCCCAGCTTTGCAGTTTTTCACAGGACATTGTGGCAAGGCTGGGAAGAGCCGAGGAGTATGTGGAATTTCTTTCTAACCAAATCTTGAAATGTGAGACTTCAATGTTCCTCCTTTCACGCAGTTCATGCATCCACTGTCAAGGACAGTTTGATTATCCACCATAAATTAGAATTGTTTTAGAATTCCCTTAAAGCAAAAAATATTTGGTTTCTCAGTTTTCCTGTCATTCATTTGTTGGTTCCAGAAATCTTCTACTGTAAATATTTGAAAGAGATTTTCTTTGCCAAATGCGGATGTAATTTTGTTCTCCAAAATGTTCAGTCTTACTCTTAGGAAGGTTGCTGATGAGTCTCTAGGAGGTGTTGATATGTTACAGTCACAACATCATTTCAATCTTACCCAGTTCCTAGAAGACTCACAGGACAACAATCGCACGTGAGCCACTTTAGTGGTCTCTTTCCTTTCTGAACAGGATAAGGTCTCGGTATTTAAAAGTTCTTTAAAAATAAAAATGATCTGTTGTGTGGTGTTAATATTCAATTGTTTCATGATGTCTCTAGAGTGGCACAATTGCACAGGAGGGCCTTTTTGGCACACAGGCCAAGAGTTATCCCTTGGTGCATCTGTCTTTGAGGTACCCCTGTAAGTGCATCATCACTTATGAGGGGTCTAAGTTTATTTTTCTGGACTCCTTGCAGTTGGAAACTTTTCTTTTGAACAGGGAGAAATAAGGATAGTGTTGGGTGAAAGTATGAGTGGTTAATATTATAGGCTGTAGTACTGGAGTTTTCTCCTTATTTTCCTTTAGATTTGGTGGCTTTTTTGGTCTCTCTCCTTGGTATATGGGCTACGTTGATTTTGTACTTCTAATTATGTTGGTTTCCTTGATATTTGTGGATATTTCTTTCATGTTTCCTCTATACTTGATTTTGTAAGTGTTTAAAACGGTTATATATATATTAAAAAAAAATATATATATATTATATAAAATGAACGTGAATGCGTTATCTGCAAGCTATCAGAAAATAATGATGCTAAAGCCAAACAATTTTGAAGACCTGACCAGAGTGGGCGAGTTGAAACATGCCACCAAAACAGCCTTAATGTTTATAATAATGCATGAGTTAAAAATAATCTGCTGATGCATCAGAAGCTAATGCAGTTCAGGCAAACGCAGTGTAATATGGTCATAGCAATATTTATCCAGCAAAACCCTAGTGGCAGCATTCTGTACCAGCTGAAAAGCTACAGTAAAATAGTCAAGTGAGGGAGCCCCACGAGAACAGCAAGGCCGCGGAGCCTTGTGCACGTGGCTGACATTAACCGGGGGGGGAGGGGCGGCCACGTGAACGCCCCGTCGGCATATGCCGGCATTGGGGGGGGTGGGGGGTGGGATGGAAGGTAGGCAGCTCTCCCATTGGCCCCGTGAGTTGTTTGGTAGTGTGGGAGCCAATGGGAGAGAGAGAGTGAGCGGTCGCTGGGGGTTTTGGGTGGAGGTGCGGCGTGGCTCCGGCCTCTTTTGGTCAGATGCCAGAGATGCCGGACGCATGAAGAGCGCAGCCAACTTTTTGACAGTGGGCCTGGGGCCTTAAGGGGTATCAGAGCGGGTTCGAGTGCGCAAGTTAGCGGGTGGTTGTCAGTGGGAGCGGGGGACGAGGAGCAGGTTGCTTCGGGTCTCGCGAGTGGGTTGGCCTGTGCGCGCTGAGCTCGTTGTTTTCTTCAGCTTAGAGGGAGCAGCGGGCGAGGATAATAGGGGCTGTGGAGTGGCTGAAATTCTTGCGGGAATGGGGGACGAGGATAGCAGGGCACGTGTGCTCGTGAGTGGCTGCCACAGATTTGGGAGCTCGTGTGAGCTCAGCAGGCATGGTTGAGGGTGTAAGGGCTGCTTTAACATTGAAGGTACCTTTAGATTTCGGAGCGGCTGGGCTGGCCCTTGGGTGTTTTCAGGTCATCATAAGGCTGCAAAAAAAAAAGAAAAAGAAAAAGAAAAAGAAAGCATTACCAATTGGCAATACACCGAGGTAATGCGCGAAAGGGGGGTTCCAGCAAGGGAAAAGGGCCTAGCAGGGGGAGATGGGTTGATGGGACAGCAGGGGCTGTGGATCCGGTTGGGCCCAATAATGGGGCTGTGCTGGGGATTGGCGTCGCCTTAGGGTGGGGTGTTAGGTCCCGAGGTACTGCAACACATGGGAAGATGGGGCAGGGAAGGGGGCTAAGGCCTCCGCTGCTAGCAAGGTCAGACAGGGGTGGGGGGGCATTGAGCCTTCCACGGGAAATAGGGGGCGGGGGGGGGCAGCAGGACGGAAGTGGGGCCGGGGGGCAGCATGATGGAAGTGGGGCAGGCTCAGGCACAGAATGCCGGTGCTAGTGGTGTACCGGTGTGTGAGCCATCGTGTGAAGGTCGGTCACCTCGGGGAAGTCGGGGCTGCCTGACGGGTCGGGTATTAAGGAGTGCAGAAGGGCAGGGGGGGACGGAGGGGTGGGGGTCCGTTGGACGCCCAGGCACTGTGCCAGTTCCCTGTGAAGGGAGGGTAGGTGCGTTAGGGGAAAGAGATATGGGTGGGTTAGCGGGTACGTTTGGGTGGCAAGGGGATGTTGGAGATGGTTCTTCGTCAGCCTGGGAGCATTGGCAGGGCGGAGGGCAGGGCTCCTCACATGCGGAGTGGCTTGTAGCTTGGCAGTCTCCATGGGCTATGGCAGGTGTCTCTCCGCCCTTTCCTGTCTGCTCTCCGCAGGTACCCCTGGCTTGGCAGTATGCGGGGAGCCCGTGGTGGGGCGCATCACGGCAAAGAGATGGCATGATGTTCAGCTCGGTGGGACATCAGGCTCCGGAACGAGCGGCTGGCGATGCGGAGGCAGCTGGTCAGACGGCGGCGGAGCATCAGGAGATTGATGTCTCTATGGGAGCGGTGGAGAGCGCTTCAGGTGAGTTGGCAGTTGCCCAAAGTGTGGCGGCTGGGGAAGGAATGGGTACGGGTGGCGTGGGGCAGAAGAAAAGAGGTCGGAAGCGGAGACATTCTTGTCATAGGCGTAGGAGGTCAGAGTCCTCATACTCATCATCGTCCCTATCCTCGTCTGGTTCGTACTCAGAGGAGGGAAGTAAATGTTCAAACCAAGGGGTGCCGGCGGGGGGTGTCTGACCAAAGGCGCGGCACTGCCCAAGATGGCGGTGTTCTCGGAGCTATGGGAGGGCGTGCCTGGGAGGTTGCGGTGGAAGATACAGAAGCGGAGATATATAGAAATTTTCCGATTATTGGAGGGTCGGAAGCAGTCTGATGACACTAGGAAGAAGAGGAAGGAGGACAAGAAAGCCGGTAGAGTGCAGAGAGTTGGGCGGAATGTTGTGAATTGGACGCGAGCCTTTTTACCGTTAGCTAGTGTCTGGGGCCAGGTGCATCTGGAGCAGTACGGTATGCTGTTGGCCTACGTGGATTCCATCTTAGAGGTGTCGCAGGTGCATGACGGTTGGGCGTGGCTCAACTATGATGAGAAGTTCCGCGATAAGATGGAAGAAAACCAGGGGTTGTCCTGGGGTACTCAAGATATCAATCTATGGCTGACACAGATGGCTGTCAGACCGGGCGTCGGTGGGGCTAGCGGGCCAAAAGGGGGCTTGGTCACTGCAGCGGGTGCGGGGAATCCCTTTCGTGTGGGCGTGTCCTCGGCAGGGCAGAGAACCACGGGGGGGGGGGGCACTGGTGATGTTTGTTGGTGATTCAATAAGTCATCGTGCCCCTTTCCGGACTGTAAATTCTGGCACGCTTGCTCTGTCTGTGGCGGGGGACATTCTGCCCTCAAATGTGTTAGGAAAGGAGTTGCTGGTGTCCCCCCCCCTTCTAAGCAATAGGAGCTTGGGGGGCATAGCTCCCACTCCTATTAAGATTCAAGCTTTGCGTCCTTGGTTGCACTGTTATACCAGGCGAAAAGACGGTTTCATTTTGAATGGGGGGTTTCAGTGGGGGTTTCACATTCCCGTGGTGGGTAAGGTGGCTGAGGGTAAGTCTCAGAATTCGTCTTCGATTAGGCGATTTGCAGATATTGTACAGGATAAGGTGGCTGGGGAGATACGGTTGGGGCGGATCGCTGGCCCCTTTGCAGAACCACCATTCGAGAGCTTTGTGGTCTCCCCTTTGGGCTTAATACTGAAGAAGGAGCCGGGAAAGTATCATTTGATCCATAATCTGTCATGCCCCGCGGGTTCTTCAGTTAATGACCACATCCCAAGGGACTTGTGTGCGGTGCGATATGCATCTTTCGACGAGGCCGTGGATTTAATCAAAAAATGTGGCCCTGGGTGCTGCATGGCAAAGGCTGATATTGAATCCGCCTTCCGTTTGTTGCCGGTGCACCCGTCGGCTTTTCCTTTGTTGGGATTCAGTTTTGATGGTCAATTTTATTTTGACAAGTGTATGCCAATGGGCTGCGCGATATCCTGTGCTTATTTTGAGCGGATTAGTTCCTTCATGCATTGGGCTATCGTTGAGCGGATGGGTTGTAGACAGGTAGTGCATTATTTGGACGATTTCTTTTTTGTTGGGACAGCTCAGTCTGAGCAGTGTCGTGCTTTGTTGGATGGCTTTAGACTGCTGGCACACGAGTGGGGGGTGCCGTTGGCGGCCGGGAAGACGGAGGGCCCTGCGACTTGTATTACTTTTTTAGGGGTGGAGCTCGATTCTGAGTTAATGATAGCACGCTTGCCGGCCGATAAGGTGATAAGGCTACGAGTATTGGTAGCGAATGTTATTGTCTCCATGAAGATGACGCTGCGGGAGATGCAGGCCCTCATCGGTTCCCTTAATTTTGCATGTCGGGTGATTCCCATGGGCAGAGTCTTTTTGCGGTGACTAGCATTGGCTACAGCAGGGGTTCGTAAACCTCATCATCGGATCAGGGTTTCACAGAGCATGCGGGCGGACGTAAGGGTATGGGATGAGTTTTTGTGCGATTTCAACGGGGTCACGGTATTGCGGGATACAGTGATATCCAGTGAGGCCTTACAATTATATACGGATGCAGCTGGAGGGGCGGGCTTGGGGGTGTATTTCGGGGGCTCCTGGTGTGCGGCAGCGTGGCCGCAGTCATGGTGTGAGACTGGTCTTACTAGTAACATAACCTTCTTGGAGTTGTTCCCGATTTTAGTAGTGCTGTCCTTGTGGCCGGATAGGCTACGGAATCGCCAGGTCATGTGGTGGTGTGACAATGAGGCAGTCGTCAGCGTGCTGAATAATTATGCCCCGCGGTGCAGACAGGTAGCAGATTTAATGCGTCAGGTGGTTTTAGCTTGTTTGCGCTTGAATTTAGTGATTAAAGCGCGTCATATTCCTGGGAGTACTAATTTAATTGCTGATGCTCTTTCCCATTTTAAGTGGGAGCTTTTTCCATCATTGGCGCCGGAAGCCGAAGAGGAAGGGGCATTTATCCCAGAGCACTTATGGCGGATTGGCCTGGGGACATGACAGACTTGCTGAAGAATTCCATGTCGGCGGCGACGTGGGAGGCATACCAGAGGGGCTGCAGCAGTGTGGTGACTTTCCTGAATGACCTGGGCTGGAGTCAAGGCCCAGTTTCGGATGTCCTGCTTGGTCAGTATGTGCTGGCAGCGAAAGTTGCGGGTTTGTCACGGTCCACGGTGCGGAGGAATTTGGCTGGATTTTCATTTTTTATGCAGGCTGTGGGGTGGGGGGCCGCGGAAGGGGGATTTTTAACTCACAGGCTCTTCCAAGGCTGGGAGCGGTCCTGTCCATCATTGGGTGATGGGCGTCAGCCTATAACACATGACCTTTTGGGTCATTTATGCATCGCATTAACGCAGGTAGTCTCGTCCAGCTATGAGGTCCTGCTTTTTCGGACGGTGTTTTCAGTGGCCTTTTTGGTGCCTTCCATGTGGGGGAATTGGTGGCAGAGTTGGGTCGCCGCTTCAGGGGCAGAGGCTTGCAGGTACATCACGTGTCGCTGGGAGAGGGGTGGGTTCGCATTCTTCTGGTGCGTTCCAAAACGGATCAGACGGGAAAGGGGGCCTGTGTAGTCTTGCGTGTGAGTCTGGTTCTCCCACATGTCCGTTTACCTTGCTAACAGCATATTTGCGTATTCGGCCGGCCGGGGCAGGCAGTCTTCTTGTGCATGAGGATGCGCGGGTGCTTACCCAGTTTCAGTTTACGGCGGTATTGCGGATGTTGCTCCTGCGGCTACCAGTGCGGCGGCGGAAGGTTTATCGGAGCGGGAGATCTGACGGATTGGCAGATGGAGGTCACAGGTCTTCCGAGGTTACGTGCGTTTATAAGGGCGGTGGGGGGTGACTAACATTCTAAATTTTATGTTGCAGATATAGCGCATGGACTGTGTCGCTGTTTGGTGATTGGCCACTCGTTCGTTTACTGGGCTGGTCAGCGAGCAGCAACACGGCCGGTTGGCTTGAATCTTGGATTGGACTCTTCCACGGTGACCGTCTCATGGCTGGGTGAGCGCGGACTTCGGTGGATCCAGCTCTTGCCTTTGCTGCGGCACCACGAGTGCCTGCTGAGGATGAAGCCGGATATCTTGCTGATTCATCTGGGAGGCAACGACTTGAGTTCATGGACTTGCCGGCAGTTGATTCGGGCGGTGATCCGGAACTTGGGGGTGGTTTTGGATATGTTCCCGGGCATAGTTGTGGTTTGGTCTGATGTCATTCCAAGGCCTGCGTAACGGGTTCAGCGGCGGTGGTCCAGAGGGCTGGCAAAAATTAATCGCCAAATTGGCAATGGGTGTGGGAGCATGGGGGTTCCAAATCTTGCACCCCTGGGTGGATGTCGACTACGCTGGTCTGTTTCGGTTGGATGGAATACATCTGTCTCTGGTTGGGATGGATTTGCTACTCAATGCCTGGCAGGAGGACTTGGAGGGTATCCTGGATGGGATGCGGGCTGGTCGCAGCTTTCACTTTTGGGGGCGGCTCAGGTCGAGGGAGGCCTGAGCCGGCGGCGCGATCCCAGAGGTTTCCGGGGTCCGGAGCCGGATGCAAGCATTTAGGGCGTGGGTGGGGTACCCCAGACCCGGACAATCCCTCAGGTTTTTGCTAATAATATGGCTAAGCCTGATGAGGGAGGGCAAAGCGATTTACTCTGGACTTGTACCCGTTGGAAGCAGAAGCAGCGTCACCTTGCTAATAATACGGCTGGTGATGGCTCGCTCTGCTGGTGGGGGGGGGGGGTTAATTTATGTTGTTGATTTGTAAATGGTTATTGTTTGAAGTTAATAAAGCTGCGACCAGTTCGAGTCCAACGAAGTGTAATTGTCTGTTATGTGATGGATCAGGTAGTGGGGGGCGAGTGGGGGGGGGGATGGGCGTGAATCGTCGGGTCCTCCATACCCGGTTACAGCAAGGCCGCGGAGCCTTGTGCACGTGGCCAGCATTAACCGGGGGGGGGGTGCGGCCACGTGAGTGCCCCGTCGGCGTATGCCGGCATTGGGGGGGGGTGGGGGGGGCGGGATGTAAGGTACGCAGCTCTCCCATTGACCCCGCGAGTTGTTTGGTAGTGCGGGAGCCAATGGGAGACCGAGAGTGAGCGGTCGCTGGGGGTTTTGGGTGGAGGTGCGGCGTGGCTCCAGCCTCTTTTGGTCGGATGCCGGAGATACCGGATGCCCGCCCACCCTCCCATGTTGGCTGGAGGTTCCCGGCAGAGGGTGTTGGGGTGTTGCAGCTGGTGGGGGTGGCGGGATCCCGAAGGTTTCTGGGGTCCGGAGCCGGATGTAAGCATTTAGGGCGGGGGTGGGGTACCCCCGACCCGGACAATCCCTCAGGTTTTTTCTAATAATATGGTGAAGCCGGATGAGGGAGGGCCAAGCGATTTACTCTGGACTTGTACCCGTTGGAAGCAGAAGCAGCGTCACCTTGCTAATAATACGGCTGGTGATGGCTCGCTCTGTTAGTGGGGGGGGGGGGGTTAAGTTATGCTGTTGATTTGTAAATGGTTATTGTTTGAAGTTAATAAAGCTGCGACCAGTTCGAGTCCAACGAAGTGTAATTGTCTGTTATGTGATGGATCAGGTAGTGAGGGTGAGTGGGGGGGGGGTTGGAATTGGCGTGAATCTTCGGGTCCGCCGTACCCGGTTACTACATATGCAAGATCCAAAGAAGGAAACAGAGTAACCTGAAACACCTTCTGAAAATCAGACATAGTCAGAAATGGTCAACCACAGCAAGGCCTTTGATTGCAAGTCATGAAAAACTCTGGCTATAAGTAACATGGGTATACCTGAACATCTGATGTTTCTTGGTCAATGTAAAAGCTCTGCATGAGGACTAATAGTTCAAATAAGAGAAATAGAATGGTTTAAAATCAGCAGTGTACAAAGCTGTGTACTTTCCCCATACTTGTTCACTTTATATGCAGAATAAATCATCAGAGAAGCAGTACTGTTTGAAGAAAACTGAGGTGTGAAGATTGGTGGAAAACTCATTGATAACCATCACTGTGTTGACACTATCACATTACTGGATGAAAGTGAAGACAATCTGAAACATTTGCTTATCGAGATGAAGGACAGTCTTAAAATGGGCCTGCACTTTAATGTGTAAAAGGCAAAGATCCTGACAACTGGCAAAATCAAAATGTTTCCATCGCAGGGCCATCAAAGTCTGCTATCAATTGTGATTCTGCGTTTGTCATCTGCTGAATAGTTTGCTCTTGCTCTCTTGTGTATGTGGTACATCAAAAGAAAGATCTGTCTTTGCCTGAATGAGCACAAGAGTTGAATCATAAATAAGATACAAATAGCACCTTTGATAGATCACTGGCTGACCAAAAATCATGCTGTCACTGACATCCACTGGAGAGTGATTGATGAAGTACAGAGCTCATGGCAGGGAGGAGATTATGAGCGCCGGCCTAATGTGAAAGAGCATGCTTGGATTTATAGATTGAATTCTACTGAACCATATGGCCTTAATCAGGAAACAGAGTGGATGACCTTAATTTAAAGCTCATAGTTTAATCTAAAATTGATAAGTTAATATCACTCAAGTGGCTGGTAGTATGCCATCTTGTTTTAACTGCACAAAAAAAAAAAAACTAGTTTGTGAGAAGGTGGTTGAGCTCTGATGGCGTGATAGAAATATAAAAAAGGATCTTTGAATTTTTGGACTTTTATCACTGATGTGAAGCAACTGAAACAATATTGTGTTGGATATTTGACATCTGAATTGGTTAGTCATTTAATATGAAATTCTAAGAGATCGTTGAAATGAAAAGAGGATGTATTTACTTCCTGAAGATAGGTTATGAATGAATGCTGCTATATGATAAGAAAATAGATTTGAATGAAATATGAATATTCATTCTATGGACCAATAATGAGATGGCATGTTCAGGAGAGATAGCCTATGGTTTTCCTTGGCTTAGCTTGCCTGAGGCTTCAATACTTACAATATATGAGGTCCATTATAACATCTATCAATTTGATAAAGTTGAATATAGGACTAATTTTGGAACATTTTGATATTTTATAAAGGCAGCATAGGTGCCTATGTGCTTTGTAAAATAAGCTCCTATAGTGTACTCCTAGTAGCACACAAATTCTCTCAAATAAATTTATACCTGCTTGAAGGTATTATAGCATATGCTCTGTTCATGTATATTATATAAAGTAAGCATGCACATTCAAAATCCACCCCAGTTCAGCCTAACCTATGTCTTTGGGAATGGTTATGCATAGAATACGTAGAAGTAGTTGCAATCTTCCAGCACGCATGCATATATGTAATTTCATGTTTCTGCATGTAAATCATGCTTTTTCCATTTAGCATGGGGTTTTTTTGTTTGTTTTCCTGTAAACAGGTAGTAAGAGATTCATGGATTGAAATAAGCTATATGATTTATTAGAGGAGTGGATTTGTTAATGCACATTTGGGTCATTAAGATGCCTTAAAAAGTTTAGAGGCATGTTTACTAAAGAGCACTAACAGCACATGAATTTTCCAGTGCTATCTTAGCACATGTCCATATTAACTGAGGCATGACAGCACACGCTAACTACATACTTTGGTATTGGGATGACTGGGGCAGAGAGTGGGCATGGCAGGTGATACTACATGCTATCTTTCATTATTGATAGTACGGCTTGACTTACTACCCCAAGAGGCGGTGTTAAGTGTAGTCACACTACCTCAATCCTCCTCCCAAAAAAACAAATCCATTAACAGCAAGTGCTATTGACATCTGTTATCCCTCCCACCCTCTTGATCACTGACAATGTGCATCAGTTACCCCTCCTGCCCTTCCAATGTGCACCCCATCCAATCCCCTCCTCATGAATTCCCCATCCATTCTCCTTTGTCATATGGTATACGGCTTATTTAAAACTTAAATAGGAGTGGAGGAGTGGCCTAGTGGTTGGGGCAAGGTACTTCAGGCCAGAAGGTCAGGGGTTGAAATCCCACTAGAGGACAGCAACCTTGGGCCGGAAGGACTGGGGTTTCTAGTACCACAAGTGCTCCTTGTGGTCTTGGGTAAGCCACTTAACCCTCCATAGCCCATGTTCCCTGTAAAATAGTTGTCTCCAAGTTATAATGCCCTGTTCAATGTAATTTCAGTTTGTTCAATGTAAACTAGAGGAGATTGGGTTATATGGTACCACCTTAAAATGGTTCCACTCTTATTTATCAGAGAGACATATACAAGTAAAGATAGGTCACAAAACATCTCAACCCATAAAAGTTATACAAGGGGTTCCACAAGGATCTTCCCTTTCTTTTGTTCAACATATGCATACAGCCAATCTGCAACATTCCGACGAAAAATGATATTAAATATACTATTTATGCAGATGACATTATGATTTTTACACCTGTCTCAATTGATAACCCTGACTATTCTAGAATTATAGAATGTCTCTCACAAATGTCTACATGGTGTAAAAACAACAACATGGAAATTAATTTCAGCAAGACTGAGGCTCTATTCATCACTCGTAACCCTGACTTCACACATCCACCTGACATCATGATAGAAAACTCAATAATACCTATAAAATCAGAAGTAAAATATCTTGGTGTTACCCTGGACAATGAAATGAATCTTAAGGCACATATAAGTAAAACAATCAGAAATGCTTATTACAGGATGAAAATTATCAGAAGACTAAGGCCCCTCCTCGAAACCGTTCACTTCCGTAATGTATGCCAGGCATTAATTACCCGCTTACTTGACTTCTGTAATCCTATTTACCTTGGTCTAACAAAGCAAGCACTCAAGCCATTACAGCTCGCTCAAAACACCACTGCACGAATAATTTTTGGATTGTCAAGTCAAGAACATATAACACCCATTATGAAAGAACTTCACTGGCTACCTATAGCGTCTCGCGTAAAATATAAAACTATAATATACATTTTTAAGATCAAGCAACACTTTTCAGCAAACAGCCTGATCTCTCTTTTTCAGACAGACATCAGCAAAAGACCAAGAAGAAAAGGTACTTCCAACAGAGTCAGCACTTCTAATGACTTTAGAACATCACGTAAGGACACTTCAGAAAGGGCTTTCTCTTTTGCTGCCCCAACTATTTGGAACACTCTCCCAAGTGACTTGAGAGCAGCACTGGACCTCAAAGACTTTCGAAAGCAGCTGAAAACTATGCTGTTTATAGAACACTATGGTCATGTAAAATAATTAATTCATTTAATAGGAATGACCAATCATATAGACGTCTGTAATATAGCTCATTTTGTATAATAGTACACAATGTATATAGATCAATTTTCTCCAAAGTACTACACTTTACTATATCAAACTATGAATCTACATTCACTGCTTGTTTACACATTCACTTCTATTGTATGTTTTGTTGTTAAACCGCTTTGATTATATGATAAAGCGGAATAGAAATACTATTAAATAAATAAATAAATAAACTGCACTGATGCAGAATAGCACAGTATATAAGAGAATATAAATAATATACAGACTTTCAGAACAAATCAAAGTGGTTAACAATATAAAATCATAAATAGCTGAAACAAAGAAAATACAATGACAGCAAAGAGAGAGAGAATAGAGGCATGCAAGACAAAGTAAGAGGCATAGGGAAGGTAGTTAGGACAGGCATGACTATCCCAACACATTAGGCTGAGAAAATTAAAAGCCAGTTGAAAGAGGTGGGTTTTCAAGGCAGATCTGAAGCAAGGATAAGAGGATTGTAAGCGAAGGTCAGGGGCAGGTTGTTCCAGAGATAAGAGGCACAATAGTAAAAGGCTGATGTCTAGGTAGAATGATATCGGGGACAGGCAACAGAGGGAAGGTAGAGATGCTTGGCATGAATAATACAGATAGAACAAAAGGGTACCAGAGGAATCAGAAGAGAGGAGAGGTACAAAGACAGACTGGAGTGCAATATCTTATGGACAAGAATAAGAACTTTGAATCAGATGCGGAAGGTTATGGGCAGTCAATGGTGTTGGAGGAAGAGGGGAGTGATCTGGTCATATATACAGGCATGAGCCAAAAGACAGAGTAGTATTTTGTGTGGTTTGTAGGCGACAAATCTTATATTCAGGAAGAGTGGCGTACATGATGTTGCAATAATCAATTTTACTAATTATTAAAGAGTGCAAGAAATGACTTCTCGATTACTGAGCTGATCTAGTTATGAATGATGAGCTTAGAATCAGAAATCACTCTAAAGTATTTGAAAGGAAGTGGATAAAGAAAGAAGGTAGAATCCAGTAATGGGAAATAGGGGAGGGGGGGGAGGGAGAAAAGAGCCCATGAACCAGATTACCTCTGTTTTCTGGAGGATGAGTTTTAGAAGGTGATAATTCAACCAAGAGGCAACTTGTGACAAACAATTATTAATGGAGGAGAGATCTGGTGATGAAACAGGTGTATGCCAGAGGAACAGAATAGCATCTGTGCAGTAATAATCTGTTATACCAGTTTCTTGAATTAATATGGTGAGCAGGGTGAGGAAATTATTAATCAATGGGGAAATGTCAGACAAACGTAGCGGACCCAGTACAGATCCCTGGGGTACTCTATTCACCTTTTTCCATTGGGAAAATTGGCCATTTAACCCTAACCTCTGCTTTCTATCTTTTAACCAGTTCCCGATCCACGATAGTACACTGCCTCCTATCCCATGACTTTTTAGTTTTGCCAAAAGTCTCTGATGAGGGCCCTTTTTCAAAGGCTTTCTGAAAGTCCAGATACATTATGGGGTATGTTGACTAAAACCCCAGTAATGTGCGGGCCATGCTAGTGTGCGGGTGCCATATAAGGAGTGGACGTTTCTTTCTGAAAAAGAAAAAACGTGATTTAAATATGCGCTAAGGTGCGCGGCGCCCATGTGCGCCCCGCACATTAGCGCATGAGAAAGCTGTGCGGGAGGCATAAGTGGCGCGCTGATGTGCAAGCAGAAGAGCAGAGCCACAGCACAATGGTTAAGACACTTACCAATGGTGCAGGGATCAGGGGCTCAAAGTGCCCAATGAACAAGGCTGGCTGAGGCATTACCTATTATGGGGAAGATTGCTTTAGGAGGCATTTTATTTATATTTTAATTACTTCTACTAGCAAACGCACTCTCAAAGCGTGTTAACATAAGGCGCCCCATAAGGCACATTTTAAAGTGCACTGTCTGCCATGGCACCCTAGAATGTTGCTTATAGGGCGCTTTATAGGGTGCCATATGAGTTACCGCAAGGTCATAGCACTGTTTTTAATGGCAGCACTGTGCAGTTTAAGGAATGAAAAGCATAAGTAGGTGCGCTGACATACAAGGAGAAGCAACAGTGGAGCACAATGGTGAAGACACTGACCAATGATGCAGGTGTCATGGGTTCAATCCCCCACTGTGCCTAATGAAGAAGGCTGACTGAGGCATCACCTGTTATGGTTAATATTGCTGTAGGGGGCATTTTATTTTTATTTTAATTAGTTCTGCCAGCAAACACACCCTCAAAGTATTGTAACATAAGGTGCTGCATAAGGCGCCTCATAGGGTAACCCAGAGGGCACATTTTAAAGTGCACTGTCCGCCACGGCACCCTAAAATGTCCCCTATAGGGCACCCTATAAGTTGCGTCACTGGATAATGTACAGTGCACCTTATATAGAGGGTAACCATAAGGTGCCCTATAGGGTGCCCTCAGAGGCACCTTATGGGTACAGTACGCTGAGGGTGTTTTTGCTGGCAGAAATAATCTATATTAAAAACAGATAGTGCTTTGGACAGCCCTATCAAATAACCACAGTGTGGGTTTGAACCCATGACCTCTGATGCCACAGGCAGTGAAGTAACCATTGGGATACAGCTCTACAGCTACAAGCAAGCCCCTGGCTGGCTGCAGAGGAAGTGCACGTCACCACAAAGACAGTCTGCTGTGGTCACCAGGAAAGGGTTAGCACACCCGTACCCATGATGCACTGCACATGCAAATCAGCTGTCCACAGATAAACACAAGATGGGGTATGCACCCCCACAGCACCTCAGCCTGGTAGGGGGAACTGACCATGTCCACCCCCACAGCACCTCAGCCTGGTAGGGGGTACTGACCGTGTGTTTTACTGGCACAGAATAGCTACACATCGTCACATTGTGTGGGTACTGTGCTCACCCTGAGGGTGTGGTAAGGCGCCCAGCACCAGGTCCACAGCACCTTCCATGGCAAAAATAGGCCATGATGCAGGTACAAAGCAGTGTTAATGTGTGAGATAGGTAGTTTCTGCAGAAACACCTTGGATATATCTGTCTGTCTCAGTCAAGTGTTGCCTCATGGAACCCTAGGAGGGTTATGTACCAACACCCTCCTTCTCCTGGGCTGAAGGTGGCAAACAGGGTCTACCATTAACAGGTCCACATACTACCTCCCTGCAATGGTGGCAGTAGAAGGGACCATCAACCCCAGTCCTGCTGGGAAAAAGACACCCTTCAGGACAGTCAAAGCCACTCTGTACATAACCATAATCACAATAGCAGACAGACATTAGCCCTGTATATCCTAAGCTGCACCCCACCACTATCTGATATTCTCCTGCAGCAAGCCTTCAGCCACTGCACCCTACAAGGCACTCCATCAAGACACATACCAGCTGCAAACAGTCTGCTAGTTAGTCCATAGTGCATGTTCCTGGTGGAAATGCATGCACCCAGAACTGGAATGGTAGCACACACAACAAGCAGATAAGTCAGTGACTGTGCCCCAAAAGGAAACCCATAAATATCACATGAAAGAAATACTACATAGCACTATGGGGGTGCCTAGCCATCCTGTCATCACTGCACAGTCAGGGTGAGAGTGATCTCCCAGCAGGACATACTGAGGTCACCCTGTCTATGTAGGTGGTGGCTGGGCACTAAAATGTACCAGTCAGTGCCCTATGTCCTGTGCAGATGCACCCTGGCCAGGCCACCCTGTCCGGGCTATACCCAAGGTACCTTGCTCCTCATTATGCACATTGGCAGGCCAATACTGGCAACAGTGCTGGCAGTGTGGGCTGTGGAAGGTGTTTGCAGCCACCACACACTGCATAGACAGACACACATTCCGACACCTATGCCAGCATTGTGCTACTATAGAGGAGTTCAGCAGCCATGCCCACCACACCAGACCTGGGCACAGTACAGGCATGGATATGGTACGCAATACTGTTGGGGGTCACTCCCCAGGGTGGTAAACACTGTCAGAGACCAGACCTGAAGCACACACCGCAGACATCAGAATGATTGTTATGATGGAGCTCAATCAGCAAACTGTGCTTAACGTAGGAATTTTTATCTGCCAGTACTCATAGCAAACATTTGAGAGCTGTGTACCGTATACCCAGGTGTAGGATTGCATTCCTAAGGTATGCAAGTGCTAATATTGGGAGATGCACGCAGGGCCCAATGTCCTGCCTCTCCAGGAGGCATTGGCCAATAGGGCCTGTGGGTGTGGGTGTGGGTGTGTCTGCCCCTGTTGGCTGCTGCTTTACGGCAGAGGTTCCCAACTCCAGTCCTGGTGTGCCAAACACTGTTCAGGTTTTCATGCTGTCCCTCATGAATATGCATGAGCTACATCTGCATACCATGGGGTTGGTGCATAGATATGCAGCACAGGCATCTTTATTAGAGGCAGCATGGAACCTGAATGGTGTGTGGCCCTCCAGGACTGCATTTGGGAGACTCTGATCTAGGTAATGCGCCTGTTTATGGTGTCTGTGCTCGGTGGGGTAAAATATAGACGTAGTAACCATGCGTATGTTCTCAGCAATAAAGGTTTGTCCTTACTATCACGGTTTAGTTGTGGGAAAAATATGTGGACTGGATTGGCAGTAGCCCCAGCTGGGCTTTGAACCTGTGACCGTTTGTTTTTGCATACACTGTCTGTGTGCACTGCACCACTGTGTTGCCACAGGTATGTTGCAGTCCCTGGGAGTCCATGACTGTACATCTGACAGAGCCTGTCTATTGCAGTGGACGTTGCCAGTCTGCACAGGGCTAGGCCACTGTCTGCTGTGGCTAGCAGCCACTGCCCCTTCCACTACCTGTGCCCTTCTGCCAACATGCTGACATGTCCTTATCTTGGAAACAGCATATGACCTGATTGAGTTGAAGCACTCCAGGACTGCATTTGTGGGAATCGGCTGTAGGTAATGCCCATTGTTATGGTGTGTGTGCGGTGTAGGGTAAAATATAGGTGTTTGAACCATGCGTATGTTCTCTACAATGTGACGGTGTGTAGCTACTCTGTGCCAGTAAAACACACGGTCAGTACCCCCTACCAGGCCAAGGTGCTGTGGGGGTGGACATGGTCAGTTTCCCCTACCAGGCCGAGGTGCTGTGGGGGTGCATACCCCATCTTGTGTTTATCTGTGGACAACTGATTTGCATGTGCAGTGCATCATGGGTACGGGTGTGCTAACCCTATCCTGGTGACCACAGCAGACTGTCTTTGTGGTGACGTGCACTCCCTCTGCAGCCAGCCAGGGGCTTGCTAGCAGCTATAGAGCTGTAGCCCAATGGTTACTTCACTGCCTATGGTGCCAGAGTTCATGGGTTCACACCCACAGTGTGGTTGCTTGACAGGGCTGCCCAATGCATTATCTATTTTTAATGTACATTATTGCTGCCAGCAAAAACACCCTCAGCGTACTGTACCCATAAGGTGCCTCTGAGGGCGCTTTATAGGGTGCCCTATAGGGGACATTTTAGGGTGCCGTGGTGGACAGTGCACTTTAAAATGTGCCCTCTGGGGTACCCTATGAGGCGCCTTATGCAGCCATTGAAAACAGTGCTTTGACCTTGTGGTAACTCATACGGCACCCTATAAAGTGCCCTATAAGCAACATTCTAGGATGCCTTGGTGGACAGTGCACTTTAAAATGTGCCTTATGGGGCGCCTTATGTTAACACGCTTTGAGAGTGCATTTGCTAGTAGATGTAATTAAAATATAAATAAAATGCCTCCTAAAGCAATCTCCCCCATAACTGATAGTGCCTCAGCCAGCCTCTTTCATTGGGCACTTTGGAGGATTGAACCCCTGATCTCTGCACCATTGGTCAGTGTCTTAACCATTGTGCTGTGGTTCTGTTCTTGTGCTTGCACATCAGCGTGCCGCCTTATGCCTCCAAATATTAAAATGCCTCCTAAAGCAATAGCACACTGCTTTATGCACATCAGCGTGCAGCCTTATGCTGCCCAATATTGAAATGCCTCCTAAAGTAATGCCTCAGTCAGCCATCTTCATTGGGCACTGTGGGGGATTGAACCCCTGATCCGTGCACCATTGGTAAGTGTCTTAACCATTGTGCTGTGGCTCTGCTCTTTTGCTTGCACATCAGCGCACCACTTATGCCTCCCGCGCAGCTTTCTCATGCGCTAATGTGCGGGGCGCACATGGGCGCCGCGCACCTTAGCGCATATTTAAATCACGGTTTTTCTTTTTCAGAAAGAAACGCCCACTCCTTATATGGCACCCGCACACTAGCGCGGCCCGCACATTACCGGTGTTTTAGTAAACATACCCCTAAGTCCCTATTGATTCCTCCACACAACCCACTGATGTCCAGTATGGGGTAGTCAAAATATAGAAACACAAACATGACAGTAGAAAGGCCACATGGCCTCTCTAGTCTGCCTTCCATATCAACTATAATAGTCCCCTTTTTATCTTTAGAGATCCTCTGTGTTTGTCCCATGCTTTTTTGAATTCAGATACTGTCCTCATCTCAACCATCTCTACTGGGAGACTATTCCACACATATACCACTCTTTCCATTAAGAAATATTTCCGCATATTACTCCCGAGTTTAACCCCTTTCACCCTCATCTTATGACCCCTCGTATCAAAGTTTGCTTTCAATCGAAAGACGCAGACCAGAATGAAACCAGGAGTGCTTTTTAGATGATCGGATGGAAGGATGGGGTGCAAGGGTGCAACAGCATCTAGTGCAGAGCCTAGCACTTGGTACCAGGTAGTAGCCTGCTCGGTTACTGACAAAGAAGAAAAATCCACTGGAAGAAGAATGTCAGAAGGAGTAAACAAAGACAAGGTCACAGGAATAATATGACAAGAGTAGGGTGATGTGGAGGAGCCAGACGGGGTAAAGTAGCAGAAGATGGAGAGTAGAAAAAGTTGAAGAAAATGCAATGGTAATCCAGCCATGGGAGCGCTAGAGAAGAAAATGAGCTTGGAGGTGAAGGGAAGGTTGCAGAGGTAATGAGTAGATTGAGGGTATGACCAGCAACATGTGTAGAAAAGAAGGACATACTGCTGCAAAGACAGGTCAGCAAGAGTGGAAATAAGGGATTACAAAAGGATGTAAGGGCATGATAATGGATGTTAAAGCCACCTAGGACCAGAAGGCAAGGATAAAAAGTTCAAACAAGGTGAACTGAAACAGATTCCAAGCTGGAGAAGTAATTGAAGGTGGATAGTAGAAGATGGCAATGAATATTGGGGGACAGGAGCAAAACTGAACTAAGATAGATTCATCATAGTGAAAAAAGAGGGAGAAGTGATCGCCATAATGCACATGGAGGACCAATGAATGAGTGATGCCCCACCACCGAGTTTAGAGAGACACAATAAAATAAGGGTAGAGCAACCAGGTGGGAAGCAATGGGCCAGAATGGAATACTCACCATTACAAAGCCATGTCTCGGTAAGACTGAGAAGATCAAGAGAATGGGTGAGAATGAGATCAGAGATGAGACAGGCCATACAAGTTATAAGTTCCAATAGGCTCTGCAATACACTCTCATCTTGGTTGAATCTCCATCAATTAAAGTCTTATCCCTCTCCCTATCCATTACCCTCTCCAGGGCCAGCGCTACTCAGTAAGCAGAGTAAGCATGGCAGAGGGGTGCTGTCCTCCAGAGGGCACTATCGCTAGATGCTCCCCCCCCCCCCAAGCAGGGCTGTCCTTACACATGTGTGGGTATGAGGGGCCCCACACATGCCTGTCTGGCTTCAGAGGGAGCCAGTGAGGCCCGAAGACGAGCGCATTGGCTCAACTCTGCACAGATGTGGGAGGAGTGTTTTCTTTTAATCCCACAGATGTGCTAAGTAGCAGTCGCCAGTGCCACTGAGTGTCTGGAGGTTAAACAGGCCCACTTCCTGTCTTGCACAAGAGACAGGAAGTGCCCCTGTTTAACTTCCTGGAACAGTGATGCCGGTATCTGCGACTTATCACAGCCATGGGAATAAAGGAAAACATTGCCATTTACTCCCGTGGTTGTGCAGAGGTTAACTGGGGCACTGGACTTCAGGACTCACTGGCTCTCTCTGAAGCTGATCAGGTGTGTGTAGGGCCCCTCATAATATGAGGGAGCCATTGGTACTGTAAGAGGACTGGGGCAAGAAAACGGGCTAATGTTGGGGGATGGGGAGACTGCATAAAGCGGTAAAGTCTCATCCATGAAGTTAGTGCTGACGACATCTTTACTAAAGGTGTGATTGTTCAGGTCCAATACCCAAAAGATCACAGTTCTTACACTCTTGGGAATGCAAGGCATCACCAGCATACACATTACAGTTCAGGCAAAAAAGCAAAAATTTCTGGCCCCCTGCCTCTATAAAAAAAAAAGTTTGAATGAGCTGTGGCTAATGACTGGGGTTTCTAGTCCCACAGGTGCTCCTTGTGGTCTTGGGCAAGCCACTTAATCCTCCATTGCCCATGTTCCCTGTAAGTATTAGTGTATGTCTCTCATATCCCCTCATGTTAAATGTATCCCCTAATTGTGTTGATTGAAGGATAAGGTGGTATACAAAACTGTCTAAATAAATAAATACATAAGTAAAAGTATATAAAATACTTACATAAACCACCCTCCCACTCCTTGCAATGTTACACCCTCTGCATGCTGGAGCATCTATAGAAGGAGAAGTAGAACATAATTGTTAGAAAATACCTTCAAAGAGGAAATCACAGAAAATCATGTTCCAAGTATCCCTCTTTCCTGCTCTGGCAAAAGCGTTTGGCAGATTCCTGTGTATTCAGATGATAGAGCACTCAATACCAAGGAGAGTGCTCCCTTCTACATGTGTCAATAGGTATCGGGATAGTGCTTTTCTTCAAGCTCATACTTTTACATGGAGACCAGCTTGGGCAGTGGAAGTCTCACTACAATTACTATCCATAAGCAAGCAGTTTTGCAAACAGACACATCTAGGTAATATACATTGGCTTCAGTCTTTGCAAAAGAACTGTTACTTTAGTTTATCTAACATACACATGCCCAACTGCAGCTCATTTTCTGTAAGAACCACGTGTAGAACACCAATGTGGAAGGACTGTCCCTGTACACATGTATAGAACTAGAACTTGAATGTATAGCAGCCCATTTTACAATAGCTGTGATTTGTGCTACATGTGAGCAGTCATGGCACCGAAGTGGAGTGAATTATTCTAGAAGGATAATTTCCTCCAAGGGGAGGTTGATCTGCTGCTGAAGAATCAGCATATAATCTTATATGATGCCATAGTCTATGTCAATGCTTACCAAAAACAAATGATATGGCTTGGCATATGCCGAAGTCAATGCCATCTACCATCACAAGAGCCAGCTGAGGGCCCTGTCTGATGTTGTGCTCTAGGTGCTGGACACCTTGGATGAGGAGTCTGTAAGGGGACTGGGCAAGCTAAATAGGATAGTGGGATAATGGCAAGCTAAAATGAAGCGCTCCCAGCCCCAGCAGCAAGCCCCAATTGGTGGTCTGCCACAGGGAAGTGGGATGGAGGAATACCCCGCCCCCCTGCAGCAGAGGCCAATCAGGGTCGGAGGACACCACCAACGCCAGTTTTAATCGAAATGATATGCTCTGGCATACCTGCAACTGATGGGTCCATGCCTGAGGGCCTTGCCAGAGGACCCTTTGGCTTGTCCCTTAGGCACAGGCCCATAGGTAGGGCTACAACCCACCGTGCAGTCCAGCCTAACTGCACACTCTACATAAAGAGCTTCCCCCCCCCCCCACCAACTTCCTCCCAGATCTCTTTATCACAGTACAGAGGCCCTCATGACCATCCAGCACCTGTAACAGCTAACAAATACAGCAACGCACCGCAGCCTGCTCACTCAGAACCACATAGCAATAGATAACCAACGTTGGATCCAGCTCAACATACACAGAGGTGAGTGAGCAAACAACTAAACATTCTGCTATATCAGCACAACGCCTTCCCTCAGAGAATCCTCCTCCTCACCATCTGCCTCACACTAGATTCACTCCTAAATAATACCCTATGCCTCACCCCAAGATACAGTACTGTCCCAGTAATCCATGGTCAAAGCCCAGTCTGCAGCAAATGCATCCCACAAAAGCCCCGCTAAAGAAACTACTCCAGGCTGGTTCATATCTCACCTTGGAACCAAAACAATCTGAAACATGTCACACAATCAATAAAACCCACGCCCTTCCTAAAATGCTCTCTAATAAAAACTCTCTCAGCAAGGAACAAGACTCAGCTACTAAATGACTACACCCTGGACAATAATCTGGACATTCTTTGTATAACAGTATCCTGGTTCACCTCCTCAAATATTATTCTAATCAACCAGCTCAAACCACCAGGATATGACATTTTCAACTGCTCTCTCTCAGGCCGCAAATATGATGGCATCTGCATTCTGGCAAGAAGCAACCTACATTTTAAGTTTATTGAATCAATTAACACAGATGGTCTGGACCTATTATTAGTTTGAAACAAATAGATAACACTGTCTCACCTACTGTGCCCCCATAGCTAAAACGGATGAGTTAACTATTGCAGAACTTGCAGGTATCCACATCAATCCACCTAACTACCTTATAATAATGGGTGACCTGAACCTATCATCCAGCCCTCTCAGCCAATCCACATCCTTTCTGGAAGCTATGGAACACCTCCATTTCTCCCAAATAATCCTAGCCCTGACCCACACCAAAGAACACATTCTAGATCTTATATTTGTCCAAAACCAACTCCTTAATACACATGCAATCCCCAACCCTTTGCTCGCCGAAGTCCCTTGGTCGGATCACAACACAATCACCTGCCACTTTCCAATCAACAATGCTTCATCCTCATGTTTTTGGACATTGCCTGGGCATTTGACACTATATGCTATGAGATCCTCCTACAGTGTCTCTTCAATATAGGAATTTGTGTCACTGCCCTCAAATGGCTTCGCTCCTATCTCAGAAACTGTAATCAATTTGTACAAATTGGCCAAAAAAAATCATTCCTCCAAACACAGAGTCCCTCAGGGCTCATCCCTCTCTGCACTATTATTTAGCATCTATATACAGCCAGTCTGCAACATCATAAGCACCTTTAACTTCTACTATCACCTGTAAACAGAGGATATTATGATTTATACTCCATATACCACCATAAGCGAAAAACTATTCAACTATCATAAGCTATCATAAACTATCATAAGCTGTTTCAATGCCATAGACCAGGGGTACTCAAATCCAGTCCTGGAGGGCCACAAACGAGTCAGGTTGTCAGGATATCCCTTATGAATATGCATGAGATACATTCAAATACAATGGAGGCAGTGCATGCAAATATATCTCATGCATATTCATTAGGGATATCCTGAAAACCTGACTGGTTTGCAGCCCTCCAGGACTGGATTTGAGTACCTCTGCCATAGACCAATGGCTATCAGATCATAAACTAAACATCAACTTTAAGAAAGCCGAGATCCCATTTCTCACCAGGAAATCAATCATTTCTCCTTCCAAAGGTGCTAAAGGTGAAACAACAACAACAACAACAAAAACTGACCTAGAAGTTAGATCTGAGGTATGATAACTGGGAGTTACCATTAACCAGCATCTTACTTTCTAAACACATATAAACAAAGTAACGGTGCATTTATAGCAAGCTGAGGTCACTCCAACAATTACAAACCCTATTTGAGCCTCACGATTTCTGTACAGTATACCAGGCAATGATACCAATTCACTTTGACTTCTGCAATGCCATCCTGCAAGGCATCCCAAAAAACTCCCTACATCTGCTTCAACTTGCACAACATACAGCTGCGCAAATTCAGACACACTCACCTTGAGCTAACCACATCATGCCTATTCTAAAGGAGTTGCATTGTCTACCTCTCCGGAGTAAAATTAATTATGAAACGCTCAAGACAACCTTCAAAGTAATCCATCAACTATCCCCTAGTCCAGCCACACAGCGTCCACAGGCACACAAACAAAAAAACCTGCAGACACACAATTAACACACACAACTCCTTCTTCAAACAGCCCCCCAAAGACACCCCAAACAACCCACGAAAAAATGGAAATAAATTCCATCACACACACACACTCACACACACACATACACACACACCCACACACACACACTTGAATAGTGAATTTTATCCACCATAAATCATGTATCCTAACCTTTTGTAAATCATGTATCCTAACCTTTTTGTAAATAACATCTATAAATAGCAATGTCAGCTCGCTGACATTCCCCTGTAAATCCAGTAGTATACAAAAGTATACACCCTGTAAATAGTTTTAACAACTTACTGTTCTGTTTTATGTAAAAAGTTAAAAAGTTATATGTAAAAAGTTAAAAAGTTCTTGTTCTATGTAATGTTATACGAATGTATACAATTGTTCCATGTAAACCGCCCCTGATCTCTGGAAGGGGCGGTATAGAAGAAATAGATAAATAAATAAATAAATAAATAAATATTACTACAAGAACCCCGGTAAACCACCTACGGAGAAACACATCAAACCTACTAAACCTGCCTCCAGAACTAACCAAGTATAACAAGACAACTTGCTCCAGGATATTCTCCCTGCATGCCCCATGCTTATGGAATGCTTTATGACCACAAATCAGAGTCACCCACGACCAATGTTCCCTCTAATTTTCTGTAGGCTGTGTGCGTATAAAATATCAGCTGTGCAGCTTTTGAAGGAAGGTTAAATTTTTGTGCGCCACATAACAACACTCAGAGTTATATACTTTAAAATTTGACTACACGTCAGAATACAGTATGTGCACCACATTGATTTTAATCAAATTAAATGAAAATAGATGATTACTAAATGAAGCGGAAAATTTCTAGTAATTACAATCACAGCTTTTAAATTTTAAGACATCTGTGTTGTTTTCTATCAGAATCAGAACTGTAATTTTTGTGCGTTCTGTTGTAAAATATGTGCGCTCGCTCGGCGAGGTGTGTGCGCGTGCACACGCACACAGCTTAGAGCAGGGGTCTCAAACTCCAGTCCAGGAGGGCCGCAAACCAGTCAGGTTTTCAGGGCATCCCTAATGAATATGCATGAGATAAATTTGCATACACTGCCCCATTGTATGCAAATATATCTTAAGCATATTCATTAGGGATGCCCTGAAAACCTGACTGGTTTGCGGCCCTCCAGGACTGGAGTTTGAGACCCCTGGCTTAGAGGGAACAGTGCCCACGACCTCGCAACCTTCCACAAACTGCTGAAAACCAACCTAGTCAAAGAACATTTTAATGGGATAATATAACCCCCTCTTACCTATTTACCCTTAATATACCATCAGATATATGCAACCTTCTACCTGTACATGGTCACTCAAAGATGTAAGCAACTCTCTAATTATATATAGTTGCAGTTCTGTGTTATAAATGGAATAGGTAGATAACACTATAAGAGTTAAATGTTCATTGTACATGTAATGTTGAACTTTGTTCCCTGTAAACCACACTGATCCTCGGAAATGCGATATATAAGAATAACTAAATAAAGGGGGTCTGTAGGGTATTGGTGGCGAATGTTCTCCTTGCTCTGTTTGCTGGAGTGGGGTAAAGAAGGCCTGTTAGGGAGGCGGAGGATATTTTGTTGATAGCCTTGAAGGCCATCAGGACTACTTTATAGGTGAGCCGGCAGTAGATTGGTAGCCAGTGTAAGTCCTTTAGGATTGGAGTGATGTGATCTCTTTTGGAGGCTCCGTGTAGGAAGCGTGCAGCTGCATTCATTGCCAACTGTAATGGGTTTAGCATGTTTTTGGGTAGGCCATGCAGGATCATGTTGGCGTAGTCAAAGTGGGGGGGTCACCAGTGCCTGAAAAACTGTTCTGAAGTCATCTGGTTGCAGCAGGGATCGGAGATGTCGCAATGTTCGTATTTTGTGGTAAATTTTCTTGACGGTGTTGCTGATGTGCATTTTAAATTTGAGCTGCTGGTCTAACGTAACGCCTAGGTAGCAGATGCTGAGTCTACTTGGGAGTTCAGCATCTCCTGTCTTTAATGTCGGCGGTGGTGAGAAGGATTGATTTCTTGTGATGAACAGTGTGTCCGTCTTGCTGAAGTTTATCTTGAGGCTCTGTGAGTGAAGCCAGTCGGTTACGGCCTTGAAGCATTTTACTAGTTGGGAGAAATCAGGATGGTCAATCATGAATGGAGTGAAGAGTAGTACGTCATCTGCGTAGATCAGGCATGATATGTTAAATGAGCGGATTATTTCACATATGGGTTGCATGTATATTTTGAATAAGAGGGCGGAGAGTGAGGAGCCCTGAGGTACACCATGTTTTTGTTGGAAAGGCTCAGAGGTTGTGGATCCTGTCCGTACCTGCTGCCATCTGTCTGTTAGATAGGATTTACACCAACTCCATGCTGAGCCATTAATTCCCTTATCCTTGAGCCATATCAAGAGTTGTTCATGGTTTATGGAGTCAAACACAGCAGCAATGTCCAGGAAAATTAAAGCATATCCTTGTTTGATGTTGTCGATCCCCATGATCAATGTGTTGATGAGTGTGGCAAGGAGCGCTTCAACGCCATGTGATTCCTTAAAGCCATGTTGACATGGGTCAAGGGGAGCTGTAGAGTCAATGTGGTCCTGTATTTGATGTTGGACGACCTTCTTGATTATCTTTGCTAGCAGCGGGATGCTCAATATTGGTTGGTATGATTCTACCTTCTGGGAATTTAGTTTGGTGTTCTTCAGAAGGGGCTGGATTGACGTCTGCTTGAGGCATGATGGGAATAGTCCTGTAGAGAAGGACAGGTCAATGATCTTGGCTAATATAGGGCTGATTTCCTTATGTAGTGATCTTATCCAGAATGCTGGGCAAGGGTTGTTTTGAGCAGTGGTGGCGTTGATGACAGCAATGATGTCCTCAATACTTGCAGCCGATGGTGTCATGAAAGAAGTAAGTGGCTTAAGTTGGGCTGGGCTGTTACTGGGGCTGGACAGCGTGGCTTTTCTGACGTTATTGGTTTTGGCCAGCAGGTAGTCTACGTAGTCCTGGGGGTGTATCATGGCTGGTTGGGAGGATGAGGGTTCCTTCGTTAGGGTCTTCACTATATTGAACAGCTCCTGGGGTTTATTCAGTGATATGCTTAATAGTTCAGAGTGATGTTCTTACATTTTTGTTGATATTAAGTCTCGGTGTGTCTGCAGGTGGGAGTTGTAGGCTGTCTGGTCTTTTGGGGACTGTGTATGTCGCCATTTTCTTTCTAGTTTCCTCAGTAGGTGTAGTGAGGTCTGTAGCTCGGTGGTGTACCAGCGTGCAGGTTTTCTACTTCTTGGTTGCTTATCTGAGGCCTGTCGTTTGGCTTGGTTAGATATGCATGCAAAGGAGCTCACACTGTTGTTCCATGAGGCCATGACCTCTTCAAGGTTCAGTGACGCAGTAGTGATGTTAGGAAGGACCTCTTTGATGATCACCTCTCTGTCAAAGAGTCTGAAACGTCCTGAGGGTGCTGCTGATTTTTCCGTTACTTTCGTTGTCCGTTCACTATCCTAGTGCATAGGTATTTGGAATCTGATTAGACCATGAGACAGGGGAGATAGTTATGTTGAAGTTGTAGCTCGAGCTCACATCTGGTCGAGGGATAAAAACGAGGTCTAGTATGTTACCTTTTCGATGGGTGGGGGCATCCACTATTTGTTTGTAGCCCAGGTTGTTGAGTGCTTCAAGGAAGGCTTTGGAATGATTATCCTGTAGGGCTGGTAGGTTAAAATCACCAAGTACCCAGTTTGGCTTGCGTGTGTTCTTGGGGTTAGAGACTAGGCCAATTATATTCGCGAAGTCATCAGATAAAGTTGATGGTATTGTAGTTGTTGGATATGGTGATCACATCAAGGTGTGTTGAGCTGTTAGAGCTGATCGTTTGATACTGGAGGTCCGTTTTTACCAGAATGAAGGCACCACCTCCTCTGCAGTCTGTTCTGTGGCATGTGTGGATTGAGAAGTTAGGGGGGATGAGTTGGTTGATGAGGGCTGAATCTGAAACAGTGAGCCATGATTCTGTCACTAGCAAGATGTCTAGCCCGAGGTGTGATATGAGGTCAGTGATGACTGGCTACTTTTTACGGACAGACCGTGCATTTAGGTTGGGGGTTTGCATGGGTTTTGGTGTTGCTCCCCTTTGGGTATGGTGGTGTATTGAAGTGGTATTTGGATTAAGTATGGGTGAGGGTTCTGGGAGGTTTCTGTTGGTGTGCAGTGTGTGTTACTGTAATGTCTCCTTCCTTGGCCTCGTATGATCGTAATCGGGTTGTGGGCAGAGGCAGAGGAGAGGGAGCCATTAAAGACGTTGCTGAGGAGGTATAGACTGGTTGGGGTTATAATGGATATGGCCATTTTGAGCTGGGGTTCGGTGCGTCCTGTGCGTGGCAGGACTTTCCTTGATGGGAAGGTTATACTGGCGGGGCGTGTATGCGTTCTACACGGACTATGTGTATCCTGCACAGCCCAGCAATGGCTAGCTTGTTCTATGGCAACTAACTATGGACAGCGGTGAGAATACTTGTATACAATCAGCAGTGAAATACTCAAAGTGCATACAGCAGCAAAATACTCCCTGTACATTCAGCAGCGAAATACCCACAGTACACCCAGCAGTGTCATGTCATGTTGTGGTGTGGTCACACTTCCTACACTTGTAACAGGGCCGCTTTTACCTATGGGCAAAAGGGGCAGCTGACCCAGGCCCCAGCGCAACAAGGGCCCAGCTACCCACTGCCCATAGGTAACAGTGGCCTGCTCCTGCGCCTATTGCCTCCACTGCCGTTCCTCTCTGTGACATGCAGCAGCGGGCAACACATAAAAAAGGCACCGCAGCACAGGAATGACCTTCCTTTTTGGTGCCACAGTGCCATTCATGCTTCTGCTTCCATCCTTCCTGATTCATCTGAGGGGGGTGGAAGCGGAAGCACAAACAGCAACATGGCACCAGAAAAGAGGGTAATTCTGGTGCTGTAGTATCTTTATGTGTTGCCACTACTACATGTCCCAGAGAGGGACAGCAGTGACAAAAGGAAAAGAGGCCTATGGACGAGGGGGTGCAAAGATGAAGAGGAGGGCATGGATGGGGAGGGGGGAAGTTTGCCCCAGAAATTTTTTTCCTGAGCCCCATAAGGGGTTGATGCTGCCCTGACTTGTAATACTATGATGGTGTGGCTGCTGCACTGGAAATATTCCCTCCATGTGGCACTGTGTGTGCAGATGTCATGAACCACACAGATGCTCCCCAGGGATTAGGTTATTCCCGAGGCATCATCCTATAACCAATAATGATAGAATAACTGCATTTGAAGGAGTCTTAGTGGGACATGCAAGGCACTCTTTAGGCCTATTGCAATGGAGGTTGGAGAGCACTATTCACATCTGACAGAATTATCTGCCTTTTGTTCCTGTACACTGTCAAGCACATCACTTTCTATTGTCCCAATAGCAGTATCCCCACTTGCATGTCCTATAGAGTGCATCAGCAGCTCAGCCTACTAGCGCCAGGCGATAAATGCAGGCCATGCAGCTGGTAACATAATGACTGTAAAAATATCCATCACCAATTGGGGCAAAAAGCAAGACAGCATGCCGCTCTTGAAGTGGGGAAACCGGTGCCCCTCTGGGCAGCCCGATAGCAGACTCCCCCACATACACCAGAGGATCCCAAGCTGTGGCACTGGTGACCACCCCGAGAAAACAAGTACTTCCCCAGACACTGTCTACCCTATTGCTGATACCAATGCAAGGGAGAAGAACACCGAAGCTGCCAGATGATGAACCAGGTCTCAGCACTTCCATCTTACCCCCGTCGAGGAAGCCAGGCGATAGAAGGACAATGCCCTGAGCCTCCTATAAACACCACCACTAAAACAAGAAGCACAAAATCCTAAGCTCCTACTTGACTCAAGATGACTGCTCCTAAAATTCAAAAACACTCCTTAAAATGCTTCTTACTCCAGACTCGCTCTACCAACAAACAACTGCCCATCCCAATTTCAGGAGCCTCTTCATATCCCTCCCCTCCCCATGTTCTCTAATTGTCCATCATCCTGTCCTACACGAATCCCTTTTTTCTGCTCCTCACCCTCAATGGAAAGGAGAAAAGAGAGGGAATGGTGGAGAAGGGAGCGGAACTCGGCCCTCAGTTGAGTCTGAGGGCAAATCTTATTACAATCACTATTCATTGTATTTGCGAGGACCTATGGCATGCTTTAAGCCCAAAAAACTTTGCTTTTTATATTGGATAGTACAGATACTACCAGGGAGCATACTAAATAAAAAGCAGGTTTACTGTACATAACACTTACTACAATGAGATCATTTGTAGTAGATTTGGTTGCCACAAAGAGAAAGTCAGCTTGCATGACTCATCTTTCAATAATTAGAAATGCGTTTTCAGGATGTATTTTTAGTTTGAGTGTTGTATGGTGTGTTGTAATTTAGATCCACGGGATTGCTTCCTAGTTACAATATAAAGTTGGACAAGTAAGAGAGGTAGCAATGCAAATTATCACTTCTGTTTTGTACACAGCTGTAATGCCAGCAGGAGTGAAATTTCTTTTCACAGACAAATGAAGTGTCTTGAAAGAATTGTTGCAGGAAGAAGCTGAGCCTGCTGGTTTGCCTGTACTGTATGGCTGGGATATATTTTTCTGGCAGCATACAGTTGTTAGGAGCAGATGTTTAAGTCATGAGCACTTCACATGGAGGAAGCATCATAGAGCTCGGAAATCTACACTGGGGAACAAGTCAGTCAGTTGACTTGTATTGTTTAACTCTAAATGTGCATTTTTGTCCAGGTTGCTATAATAAACTAATGTTCTGTCAGTAGCTTTATGCGTAATGCTAAAGAGGGGCTAACCATTATAAGCTCATAAAACAACTTCCAATGCGACAGACATGCGGGATCATAATATCCATCTTCCAAAAGCTTGGTAAGGTAACACAAAAGACTCCGTGCAAAGAGTTATCCCTTGCTTTTGAATGTGCTTGCTTTATTCTCCTATCTGTGCCACATTTTAGAAAAGTAACCTATTTTTCTTTAAAATAGAGGTTTATCTATTCTTTTTTTTTCCAAAGTTTTGAAGGCATGGATTTTGTTTTATCTTTTGAAAATTATGGAAGCTCTGGACTTGGGAATTTCTGTGTCAATTCCTATTTCATTTATTACCTCCTTAAGTTATACTGATTCCCTCTTAAAAAAAATTTTTTTGAACTCTGCCCGCACCCTGGGCTGCCTCTCTCTGTATCTTTTCTAATTATACTCTTATCTTTTTTTCAGATGAAGCAACCAGAACTGCACATCTTACTCAAGGTGAGGTCACAGTATGGAGCAATACAGAGGCATTATGTTATTCTTTATTTTATTCTGTAGCTCTTTTCTATTAATTCCTAACATTCTGTTCTCTTTTTTGGGCACAACAGCATTTCTTTGCAGAAGATTTTAATGCATTATCTACAATGCTGCTTAGATCCTTTTCCTGAGTAGTGATTCCTAATGTGGAACTAAGTATTATGTAGCTAAAATTTGGGTTATTCTTCCTTATGCCCAACACAAAAGCACAAATCCACGTGCAACAAACAAACCCAGTCAGAAACGTGGATAGCACAGGAAGAATATTTTATTAAACCACTTGCAGTGGAAGAATACTTTATTAAACTACTTGCAGCTGGGCCATTGGCTGCAAGTGGTTTAATAAAGTATTCTTTCTGTGCTATCCACGTTTCTGATTGGGTTTATTCTTCCTTATGTCCATTACTTTGCACTCGTCCACATTAAATTTCATCTGCCATTCGGATGCCCAGTCTTCCAGGCTTGCAATGTTCTCCTGCAATTTTTCGCAATCTGCATGCCATTGAACATCTTTTAATAATTTGGTGCCATCGTTGTTACCTATTTGACATCATTTATTATTATGTTAAAAAGCACCAATCTCAGTACAGATCCTTGGGGTACTCCACTATTACCTTCTTCCATTGATAAAATTGGCCATATAATTCTACTTTCTGGGGCAACACCACAACGTTAACTGCCGGGAGCATGGAATTCATGTTCTTGGTAGTTACCGCGGTCAATGCAGCTCTGCTGAGGCATGACAACAGTGCAGGTACGCTCAATACCACCTATGGAGGTGGTAGAGAACATCCATGTCACTTGCCCACAAAGTTGGTAGCATGGGTGCACTGACTGTGCAGCGCTCACCCTGCCTATCCTCCACTCTTAGATGGGGTTTCTTTTAGCCTCGAACAGAGAGCATTCCTCCTGCAACCCTAAAGCGTTCCCTTGAAAGAGCAAGTTCTTCTGCCTGAAAGCCTGGAGATTTTATCAGTGCTGGGAGATGCGATGGGTTCCCCTCTTGCAAAGTGATATTGGCAAGAAGTTGCATTGAGGAAGTAAAACATCTTCCCATAGGAAGTCTCAGAACACCTGACAGTGGTGATAACAGGTGCTGTGGGACTCCATTAAATACTCTAGATATGTATGTCCTTGAATTCTAATTTAGAGAAAATTGGTGTGAAGGTTGATTCCCTGGTAGAGTTCACCGATGTACAGCAGGAGGAACTTGAACAGCATACTACTAGACTGGTGCTTTTAGACCAGCAAGAGGAGGAGTTAGGGGATGTTAAAGATGCCCACATAATGGAGAGCTCGGTGTTATGGAGGAAGCTGGAATACCTTGAGAACAAAACCCAGAGAAACAACTTAAGATTCCTGAGCTTCCCTCGGTCTCCCATGTTTAGTCCAGTTGAAATGGGAAGAAGTGCTTGATGGACATTCTGGGGTGGGCACCGGATAACTTGCCACCCATAAGCCAGGCATATTTTCTGTCTCCTACCAGTGGGGCTCCCAGGAACCTCACTCAGCCACAGAATTAGGTGCATCTGACTGACTTTGTGGAAAGCTCTCTGGAGCTGGTGACTTCCCATAGTGCTATGCTGGTAACTATTAATTATCACACAATCGCTCTGATCCCACATGCGAGCAAGATTCTACTGAAGATTATTCAACAGAGACTATCAATGTACCTGGAACAAGAACAACCTGAAGTGCAAGCAGGGATCAGGAAAGGACGAGGAACAAGAGACATTGCAGATGTGAGATGGATCCTAGAAAAGACTAAAGAATATCAAAAGGATATCTATTTGTGCTTTATTGACTATAGCAAGGCTTTTGACTGTGTAAACCATGAGAAACTCTGGGCCACATTAAGAAGCATGGGTATACCAGAACACCTGATCGTACTCTTGCACAGTCTGTGCATTGATCAAGAAGCAATAGTTCGAACGGAACAAGGAGAAACAGAATGGTTTAAAATAAGCAAAAGTGTTCAAAAGGGTTGCATACTTTCCCCCTACCTGTTTAATTTATATGCAGAACAAATCAGAGAAGCAGTATTGTATGAAGACAACAGAGGTGTGAAGATTGGTGGAAGACTCGTCAACAACCTTCGCTATGGGCCTGCGCCTTAATGTAAAGAAGACAAAGATCATGACAACTGGCAAAATCAATAAGTTCATCATTGAAGGAGAAGAAATTGAAATCGCGGACAACTTTAACCTACTTGGATCAAACTATCAATAAAGAAGCAACAAGCAGTCAAGAAATCAGACAACACATTGCTCTTTGCAGAACGGCTATGAAAGTCGTAGACAAGATTCTCAAGAGAGATGTCTCTCTCCATACAAAGATTAGACTTATTCAAGCCATGGTATTTTCAATAACTTCATATGGATGCGAAAGTTGGACAGTGAAAAAGATAGACAGGAAGAAAATTGATGCCTTTGAATTATGGTGCTGGTGGCAAATACTGCGTATACCATGGACTGCCAGAAGAAAAAAAAACAGCCAATACTAAAGGAGATCAAACCTAAGCTTTCTTTAGAAGGTAAGATGACAAGAATTTGTCTTTCATACTTTGGACACATCATGTGAAGAGAGAGATCATTAGAGAAAGACAGTATGCTTGGCAAGATAGAAGGTCAATGCAAAAGAGGAAGGTCAGCAATGAGATAGATCGATACAATAACAGCAGCTACGGGTGTCAGTCTGTCAACAATGAGCTGCCTGACTGAAGACCGAACACTATTTAGGACAACTATCCAGAGGGTCGCCATGAGTTGACACCGACTTGACAGCACTTTACAACAACGACAGCACTTAACAACAACATTCTGGTAACGTTCCTCTTTGAACAGGATTTCTTTACTTCAAATACATTAAAGCTCATTTCATTGGTGCTTTTATTTGTATATTTCCTGATTGAAATTCCATGTACAAATGGGAAGGCGATGGCAGTGGGGGTGTACTATCGACCGCCTGGCCAGAAGGAACACATGGATGATGAAATGCTGAAACAAATCAAGGAAGCTAACGAATATTACAGCACAGTCATAATAATGAGTGATTTCAATTACCCTGGTATCGACTGGGTCAGTGTCACGGCAGGACATGCTAGGGAGATAAAGTTCCTAGATGAAATAAATGACTACTTCTTGGAGCAGCTGGTTCATGAACCAAACAGAGGGGAAGCCATATTAGACCTAGTCCTTAGTGGAACACCAGATCTAGTGCAAGAGATAAGGGTGTGGGGGCGACTTGGCAATAGTGATCATAGCATGATCGCTTTTGATTTAATTAGGGGAGGAGGGACAGTAAGGAAATCCACAGTACTACCTTTTAACTTTCAAAATGGAGACTATGATAAAATGAGGAAAATAGTTAAGAAAAAATTAAAAGAAGTAGTTGCAAAAGTTAAAGACTTACATCAAGCTTGGGTGCTGATGAAAAATACTATCTTGGAAGCCCAGATCAGCTGTATTCCACGCTTTAAGAAAAGTGGAATGAAGTCCAAAAAACTGCCAGCATGGTTTAAAGGTGAGGACAGAGAGGCTGTTGTTGCCAAAAAAGCATATTTCAGGAAATGGATAAAAGAGCCAAACAACGAAACCTGGAAACAGCACAAGCACTGGCAAGTCAAATGCAAGGCATTGATAAGGCAGGCAAAGGGAGAATTTGAGAATAAACTTCCTGCGGAAGCAAAAACGTGAAATACTGACTTTTTTAAGTACATTCGTGAGAGAGTCAGTTGGTCCATTAGATGATAGAGGGGTTAAAGGGGCACTAAGAGGCGACAAAGCGATAGCGGAGAGACTGAATGAATTCTTTGCCTCGGTCTTTACTGAGGAAGATGTAGGGATGTTACCCATGACTGAAGTGGTATTTAAAGGTGTGAAAGAATTGAAGGAAATATCGATACATCGGGAAGATGTATTACAACTATTAGATAAACTGAAGAGTAGCAAATCACCTGGGCCGGATGGTATACATCCAAGGGTGTTGAAAGAACTGAAATATGAGATTGCAGACCTGCTATTAGTAATCTGTGAACTATCATTAAAATCATCTCTAATACCTGAAGACTGGAGGATCGCCAATGTAACACCAATTCTTAAAAAGGCTTCCAGGGATGATCCGGGAAACTACAGACTGGTGAGCCTGACGTCAGTACCGGGAAAAATGGTAGAAACCATCATAAAGAATAAAATTACTCAGCATGTAGATAGTCATGGACTAATTGGAGACAGCCAACATGGCTTTAGACAAGGAAGATCTTGTCTTACTAATCTGTTATGTTTTTTTGAAGGTGTGAATAAACAGGTGGACAAAGGCGAGTCAGTTGATATAGTGTACCTGGACTTTCAGAACGCCTTTGACAAGGTCCCTCATCAGAGACTTTTGGCAAAACTAAAGAGTCATGGGATAGGAGGCAGTGTACTACTGTGGATCAGGAACTGGTTAAAAGATAGAAAGCAGAGGGCAGGGCTAAATGGCTTAATTTTCCCAATGGAGAAAGGTGAATAGTGGTGTACCCCAGGGGATCTGTGCTGGGTCTGCTGCTTTTTGACATATTCATAAATGACCTGGAAAGTGGAATAACGAGTGAGGTTATCAAATTTGCAGATGACACAAAACTATTTAAAGTTGTTAAAACCCAAGAGGATTGTGGAAAATTGCAAGAGGATCTTGATAAACTGGAAAACTGGGCATCAAAATGGCAGATGAAATTTAATGTGGACAAGTGCAAAGTTATGCACCTAGGGAAGAACAATCCAAACTATGGTTACACGATGCAAGGTTCCACATTAGGAACCACCACCCAGGAAAAGGTTTTAGGCGTCATTGTGGATAGCATTTTAAAACCTTCCACCCAGTGTGCAGCGGTGGCAAAGAGGGCAAATAGAATACTAGGTATCATAAGGAAAGGAATGGAAAATAAAACAAAACATATTATAATGCCTCTATATCGTTCCATGGTGAGACCGCACCTTGAATATTGTGTGCAATTCTGGTCGTCATATCTTAAAAAGGATATAGCGTTCTTAGAAAAGGTTCAGAGAAGAGCCACCAAAATGGTAAAGGGGATGAAAGGATACTCCTGTGAAGAAAGGCTAAAAAGGTTAGGGCTCTTTAACCTGGAAAAGAGACGGCTGAGGGGAGATATGATAGAAGTCTATAAATTAATGAACGGAGTGTAATGGGTAAACATAGATCGATTGTTTACGTTATCAGAATATAGAAAGACTAGGGGACATGCAATGAAGCTACAGGGTAAACTATTTAAGACTAATAAAAGAAAATATGATTTCATTCAACATGTAATCAAACTCTGGAATTTGCTACCGGAGGATGTAGTAAAGGCTGTTAGTGTAGCTGGGTTTAAAAAAGGTTTGGACAAGTTCCTGGAGGAAAGGTCTATAAACCATTATTAAGAATGGACCCAGGATATCAATGCTTGATCCAGTACAAGCATTGTGGAACCTGTGTCTTTTGGGGGAAACTGCTAGGTACGTATGACCTAGATTGGCCACTGTTGGAAACAGGATACTGGGCTTGATGAACCTTTGTCTGACCCAGTATGGCATATCTTATGTTCTTATGTTTTTATGATATTTCAAAAAACAACTCAGGCTAGGTGTAAAGAATTCCTGGCTTTGCGGCTGCGAGTTCTTGCCCTTGGGGGTATTTGGTCTTTAAGATTTCCTTATCTGTGTTATGTTTGTCTTGATGCAAAAAAATGTTTCTTTGTTGAGCCAAAGCAATTCTTACAACTTCATGTATAAGGGAACTCTAGGGCCGCTGCTGGAGACTCACAGTGTGATGGAACACCTTACTGCCTTACTGCCACCGATTGTTTAATTTTCCTCTCCAAATGTTATAGACATTTGGAGTAATGCTACTTTACTATGTATGCGTCAAGGCATTTTGGGATATGCCTTTTAAACCCTTGTTGCCACAGTTAAATAATATGTGGACATTTAGCATTGGTATCCAAATAAAGGCTGGCACTGAATATCCCAGTGATTACTGTCAGACCTGGCTACTATCCATATAGCAGAAATTTTCAACACTGAAATACTAATGTCTAAATAGATAGCAATTTAGGAAGCTTTTTTTGTCCTAAGCTGTCTGAATAGCAGAAAGAATTGCTGCTAAATGTAAAACGTCTGTCTCTGCTCTAGCTGTGCCTCAAACCATCCCAGCACTCTTAGATAACGCCGAAGCAGTCAGAGGGAATATTCAGTGACACTATGGGTGTGATTCTGACATCGACGTCCTGGTTCTCTGTGCTTCCGGTTGGAACCCAACGCACAGAGTTAGCCAGGATTCTGATCCTACGGGGCACATCTAGCCCAGGCCTGTACATGCATGCTGGGACCATGATTCAGTCTGGCCTGCACGTAAAGCCTTGCCCGGATAGCTCAGTCAGGGCTTTTCAATGGAGCCATGGTGCCATCGTGTCCTTTTGCCATGACACTGCAGCTCCGTTGAAAAGCCATGATCACCGACTGCTGGCTCAGAAAGTGCATTCCTCCAGCCCGGCCCCCGATCTGGCCTCCCAAGGCCAGGGTCGGGCCACAGGGAAAGACCTTTGCCCCCTCCTGCCCTTTCTGAGCCCTGGGCCCGCCATTCCCTGCCAACTAGGGGAACTTATTCCACCTCCAATGTGGAATAAGTTCCCTGTTCAAGCTGCCAGCCCCGGATATACGTCCAGGGCCGTTGGCCACCCACTGCCCGGCCTAACGCTGCCCCCGATTCACCCCTTTCTGGCCCCGTCTAACTTCCCCGTACAATAAGCGGGAAGTCAGTCGGGGTTTGGGTAGGGGCCCGAATAGCGTCCATCCCCGCTATTCCTGTCTCGGAATGACTCCTTATCTGTATAGTGCAGCTGAATATTTTCTTTAGTAGCACTTTACCCAGTTAACAAAATAACTGCTTTTGAACATTGACCCCTTTGAAAATTATCCTCCCCTGTGGCTTTTTGGCTTTGTTTGGTATAGCAATGTGAGATATTCTATCCTTCCAAAAGTACTTAAATTACTTTACTTTAGAAAATAGGGCTCAAATACATGCACAGTAATGCATGTTAACTCCGCAGGAGTTATCTAAAATTTATCTTTATCTTTATCTTTAACTTTATTAGCATCATTTGATGAACCGCCCAGGCCGAAGCATCAGGGCGGTGTACAATATAACAGTAGGCTATTGGAAATAAAGTCAGAAAAGAACGCCAAAAATCGATAGAATAGGGGGATACAGAAGAAAGATAGAAAGGGGTAAGAGCCCAAGATGGCGGGGGGAACAATAGGGCGGGAGGGGGAAAGAGGAAAGGAAGGGGAAGGGGAAGCGGCCTAGTGAGGGGATAATCGACGGGAGTGGGGGAGACGACTGGGGGGCAAGGCACCATCATCGGGGGGGGGGGGAGATCAAAGGCTTGACAAATGAGGTGTGTTTTGAGGAGAGTTTTGAAGCGGGGATAGGAAAGTTCCAAGCGAAGGGGTAAAGGGAGAGAATTCCAGAGGGCTGGCCCCAGGAAGAAGAAGGCAGAATGACGGGTGAGCTCTAAGTGGGCCTGAGCAGGGGAAGGGAGAAAAAGGCGATTACTATAAGCGGATCGGAGAAGATGAGGCGAGGGCTGAAGGCGAATGATGTCTGACAGATATTGGGGGGTGCTGGAATGGAGAGCCTTATGTGTGAGGATGAGGACCTTAAAGATGAATCGGAACTTGACCGGAAGCCAGTGTAAGGCAAGGAGACAGGGGGACACGTGAGAGTGAGCTGGGGAACCAGTAATAAGACGAGCGGCGGCATTCTGTACTAATTGCAGACGGCGAAGCTGAACGGAGGAGGTGGGGAGTGACGACTGGACGGCCCGAATCCTGCGTAAGTGGAAAAAAAAGTGCGTATAACAGAAGAAATGTGTTGGTGAAAGGAGAGGGCTGAGTCGAGAGTAACTCCCAAATAGCGAAGGGTGGGGACCAGGGGGATTGAGTGGGAAGACATAACAGGAGACACGCAAGGAGGGGAGAGACCAAAGGAGAACCAAATTGCGGAGGACTTGGTGGGGTTCACATGTAAGAAGTTAGAGTCAAACCAAGATGCAATGGAGGCCAAGCAACGGTTGAGTGGAACAAGGTCAGGAGTGGAGGAGGAAGTATGGTAGACCAGCAAGATGTCATCGGCGTAAATGTAAAAAGAAATACCAGATTGCTGAATGAGTAAAGCCAACGGCGCGAGAAAGGCATTGAAAAGTAGGGGGGCCAGGATAGATCCCTGAGGGACACCGCAAGTAGAGGGGGATGGAGGGGAGGTGGAGTGACGGGAGTGCACAGAAAAAGTGCGAGAAGACAGGAAAGAATGGAACCACTGTAACACAGACCCGCAGATACCGAAGTCAGACAGGCGGGACAGGAGAGTGAACTCTTCATTTACTGCCCTACATTCTAACTCTCCCATTTTATTTATTAGGTTTCTGGCATTTGCAAAAAGAATGACCCTCCAAACTAACTTTCCTGCTGATGAAAAGTTATGCATATAAGTTCTGCATCATTGAATAAAAGAGGTGGAAGGTAATTTTATAAGAGGTCGTCTATGTGTGAAGCCAAGTAGGCATCTATTTTGAGGTCATTTTATAAAGACACATACGTGCCTGTGAGTATCATTTTTAAAAGGTTTAGTCGTGATTTAGACATCTAAAGACGTGCACGTGAATGTCAAACTCACCAATGTCTCCATAGCCATTCCATAAATGACGTTCACAGGCATCATCTCCAGTGCAGAGACGTCCAAGTAGGCACAAGTGTGTGGCATTATACTTACATATCCTTGATCAAGCTAAGAAACATTGGAGACATTTGCAGGCACATCGATGCTTATAGCTGCTCCAGACACAAATAGGCATCAGAAAAGTGCTTTTTTTCCACCTTAGAACATCCAGAGGTTGTAGAGAAGACAGTGAATTACGTGACTAAGCTAAGATCACAAAGGCCCACAATGGGATATGAACCCTGCCCACTACTCTAACCCATGCTATTAGATGTCTTAGTTCTGAAATACTAACCTGGGGACATTTATATAGATGTTTGATACACGTGCATATCCGGCATGTCCAGATTTCTAAAATTGTGCCTGAACTGCATGAGCCTCCCCCCCCCCCCCCTGGACATTCTAGATTTGATGTCCCAGATTGCACGTGGATGTCCCATTGTGAAATGTGCTTCTTAGTTTGCTGAAAAAGGACAGAGATAGAGATAGAAAGCAGCAGCAGCATAGACTTGATGGTGATTAGTACCTAAATATTTTAAGAATAATTAATCTAGCTTAATTTAAGCCTCAAAATTTCCAGATTTTGGGGCAGTTTCTCCAAATGGGTGACTTCTCTGCATACCATTACAGTCATGAACCTCACTTCTAAGCCAGAACATGTGGAGAATGATCTCAGTCTCTCAAATTTACTGTTAATGCTCGGCATAGTACTTGCATTGTGCCAAAGAGAGGCTCCCTCTGGAATTCATAAGATGTTATGTGTATGGGTAATTTATCAAGGTATGCTTGGAAATTCCTCTTAATTAGGTCTGTGGCACCCAGCATGATGGGAAATAACTATCTTTCTGCTACATTTTCCTGGTTTCCGACTGCATTTCTTGGAACTTGAATATTTTCTCCCTCTCAACGCGATTCACAGAGTAGTCGCTTGGAACGGACACCTCTATAATTACAAATCTACTCTACTTGCAATTGTACATAAGCATATGCATTTACTGTGAGATAAATTGAAGCATTTTTTTAGCTTTTCATTAAATAAGAACAGTTAAGTGATGAGTCAGATTTCAATTATTTTCTTCTTAGCAATCGACAATGCTCAATCAGATTGTAGTACACAAATCATTTTGTTACATTACTTTCTGGAAAGTCAATAGTTTCATCAGAGTGCCAGACATCATGATCATATGTTATGCAATTCTTAGCTTTCCATTTTGTCTTGGAAATCAGCATTGACTTCATTAGATCTTGATGTTATCATACAGAGTAGAATTCCAGTAACAAAATATACTATGCTATGTTCATTTTGCATTGCCTTCTGACTAAAGACATTATAGAACCTTTAGCATTAACGTGTATATCACAAAAGAAGTTTGGTTCATTTGCAGAATTTCCAGATTGTTCCTGATTTGTGTGTTTTAATGCATTAATTTTAAATGTGCAACTCATATGCACACTAGTGCTTTTTTGTGTGTGCAGATCAATTCTAATGTGGATTAGTTCCTAGGTATATACACATCAAAGCTATTTGTTTGCACTTGAAATGTTTAAGTGCCCAAATGAAACAAATGCATATTCACAAATGCATCTCTACTGGGCATGTTTTCCTGTTAAAATAAGTTAAAATCTAGACATTGAGTCTTGAAGGACTACGAAAAGGAATTGCTATTGCTGGACAGGTCAAAGGAGCAATTTGAAAGACTCCAAGGAAATTGTTAAGAGATTACCCTAGAAGCACAGGCATGAATAGGTTAATCAGATCTCTGGGATTTTCAGTCTTGAAGGATTACCAAAAGGGATTGCTACTTCTGGAAAGAAATCTGCACTTGAAAGCATTTATTTGCTTCTGAGAAATTCTCTAAATCTTGGGAAAAAGGGAATTCTTGGGTTGAAGTTGATAAACCTGTGTATTAGAATCCAGTGTATTTGCTAACTCATTCAGGGCTCAGCAGCCCCAGAGATCTTTTAGCTTAAATTTATACCTCAGTCAGTAGCCCCAGAGAGCTTTTAATTTAAATCAAATTAGAGTATAGCATAGCATAGAAGGAAGAATAGGGTACATATTCTTTGGTGGAAAGAAATAAATTGTTTCTAGAGTCCTTTACAAAGAGGTCTTTCAGTTAGGGGGAAAATTGACAATTTGAAAGGCTCCTTTTATCAAGCCAAGGTGATAAAAGCAAAAACAAATGAACAAAATCAAACCAAGGACTGTGCGAATCACCTAGGAAATTAAGAGATTACATTAGAACAGGTCATGGCACTGTGTAGTATGCCAGCTTTTATTAGGTGTTCTTTCCCTCCTACCCACCACTATAATTCCACCCCTTAGCTTTATAGGCTCCTAAACCTATTAAAGGGGAAGAGAGGATGGTTAAATTCACTGGAGGGTCAGCTGGTTATTCTCATCAGGAATAGATTGATTAATCTTGAGGTGAACTAAGTCCCTTAAGCTTTTATCAGTTGTATCAGTACAAGTATCCCTAGAAACTTTAAGTAGACAGCTTAAATTGCATCTTAGTTTTAAAGTTTTGTTGACAGCTATCCAGCAGTAAGATGGAGGCTATTCAGCATTTTTCATTTAGTGTCACATGTACAATTTTCTCCCAGTTGGTGAGGGGTCTTACATGTGCACTAGGTGCAAGGAGCTCTTTGCCATTGGGGAATGAGTCAGATTTCTGTCAACTAGAGTGGCATATGCGGAGGACATAAGAGAACTACAGGAACATAGTCCTGAAGTCCCACCAGTAGCTATGGAGGAGCGAAGTCGCATGAAAGGACAGCATCACTTTGGTCTGGCAGGAAGTGATCCTGTAGCTAGGACCTGTCCTCCAGGTGATGTAAAACCATCTCGTATGGAGGAAATTTCTTCAAGGCCATGTGCCCATGATGGAAGGGTTAGGACAGCTGTTATAGTTGGTAATTCAATCATTAGGCAGGTAGATATCTGGGAGGCTGGTGGATGTGAGGACAGCCTGCTAACATGCCTGCCTGGTGCTAAGATAGCTGAACTCACATGCCACCAAGACAAGGTTTTATACAGTGCTGGGGAGGAACCTGCTGTCTTGGTACAAGTTGGTACCAATGACATAGAAAAGTGTTGGAGGGAGGTTCTAGAAGCCAAATTTAGACTTTTAGGTCTAAAAAAAAAAATAAGAATAGTAAAATCAAAAGCAGAAGAAAATTTGACAAAAGATGTGAAGTGTAGCAACAAAACGTTTTTTCAGGTATATTCGGGAGAAGAGAAAAATTAGAGATGGAATTGCAGGACTCAAAAGTGATGAGAACAGATTTGTGGAAAGTGATATTGAAAAAGCGAACATGCTAAACAAATACTTCTGCTCTGTTTTTACTAAAGAAAATCCTGGAGAAGGACCACCTGTGATTGACAAATAAACAAATGGGAATGGAATAGATACCACACCATTCACATAACATGTGTTAGAACAACTTGCAAAACTGAAGGTGGACAAGGCCATGGGACCAGATGGGATACATCCCAGGATACTGAAAGAGCTCAGAGAGACTCTTGCAGGTCCATTAAAGGATGTTTTTTAATAGATCCTTGGAGACAGGAGAAGTTCCACAGGACTGGAGAAGGGCTGATGTGGTACCTCTTCACAAAAGTGGTAATACAGAAGAGGTGACAAACTACAGGCCAGTAAGCCTTACCTTAGTGGCGGGAAAAGTAATTGAAGTGCTCCTGAAAGAGTGAATAATGGACTTTCTCGAAACCAACAGATTGCATGACTCAAAACAACATGGTTTTACCAAAGGACGATCCTGCCAAACAAATCTGAGTTCTTTGACAGGATGACCAGAGAACTAGATCAAGGGCATGCGATGGATGTGATCTACCTAGATTTCAGCAAAGCCTTTGATATGGTTCCTCATAGGAGGCTTATCAATAAACTCAGTAGCTTGAGGATAGGTCCCATGGTGGTGAACTGGATCAGAAACTGGTTGACTGACAGATGACAGAAGGTGATGATAAACGGAAGTCACTCGGATGAAAGAAAGGTGATTAGCGGTGTGCCCCAGGGTTTAGTCCTGGGGCCGATATTGTTCAATGTGAGTGATATTGTGGAAGGACTGAATGGAAAGGTCTGTCTTTTTGAAGATGACATGAAGATTTGCAACAGAGTGGACTCCCCTGAGGGAGTGGAGAACATGAGGAAATATCTACAAAAGCTGGAAGAATGGTCTAATGCTTGGCAGTTAAGATGCACTTGGGAAGCAGAAATCCAAGAGAATTGTATGCAATGGGGGCAAGAGGTTGGTGTGCAAGGTCCAGGAGAAGGACCTTGGAGTGATTGTTTCTGAGGATCTCAAGGTGGCGAAGCAGTGTAACAAGGTGGTAGCAAAAGCCAGAAGAATGCTGTGTTGCATACAAAGAGGAATTACCAGCAGAAAGGAAGAGGCACTAATGTCACTGTACAAGTCACTGGTGAGGCCTCACTTAGAATATTGTGTTCAGTTTTGGAGACCATATCTCACAAAGGATATAAAAAGACTGGAAAGGGTTCAAAGGAAGGCGACCAAAATGATTTGGAGCCTGCAACAAGAGACATATGAGAAGAGACTAGAAGACCTAAATATGTACACTTTGGAGGAGTGGAGGGACAGGGGAAATATGATTCAGATCTTTAAATACTTAAAGAGTATTAAATTAACAAACCTCTTCCAAAGACGGGGAAGCTGTAAAATTAGAGGGCATAACATGAAGCTTCCAGGGGGTAAACTGAGAGGCAATGTCAGGAAATACTTTTTCACTGAAAGGGTGGTGGATGCTTGGAATGCCCTCCCGATGGAAGTGGTGGTGGCAAAGACAGTGACGGATTTCAAAATGGCCTGGGACAGACACTGTGGATCCCAACAGGATAAAATCATAATAAACATAACTATTTCAACAAATAAGGGGTGACCTACACGGAGCAGTTGGTACACTCCTAAACAAAAGGCATGTGAAGGGGTGACCTGCACGGAGCGGCAGGTGCACCTGCTCTTGCCGCCTTGCTGGACAGACTAGATGGATCATACTGGTCTTTATCTGCTGTCATACACTATGTTACTATGTAAACCATTTTTAAACCCAGCTACATTAACAGCTTTTATTACATCCTCCAGTAACAAATTCCAGAGTTTTATTATGCATTGAGTGAAAACATTCTCTTATTAGTCTTAAATGGATTACACAGGTACACTAAAAAAAACTTTTTTTAAACTGCCTCTAATGTTTCGATTGATTTTTACATTTTTTGGTGCGCTGAATCCAAATCTGGTAACCAATTTGCTCCATCACGTACAGATTTTTTGCTACATTGGGTTAGCAGTTTGAGGTGAACGTTTCAGATTGAGTGCGATCGAGATAAAAGTTTCTTGGATGAATTCTTTATACTAATTGTTTAGTAGTTATTCAAATAAGAATAAAGAAAATTGTAACAAGGCAGCACATAAGAATAGAGTAATGTCAACAAAACACACTGTGATGGTAGCAAAATTGTCTGCACTTAAAACAGCCACATACATGTGCGCAAACATTGAGCATATAAGAGCGAGGTTAGACACAAAGCAAAGCAAAGAAATGTGCAAAAAATGTTGTACAGGTATGTATGTAAGAATAGAAAACGCAAACCGCACCATTGCAATACATGAAGACAAACACCCGATGGTGTGAAAATAAAATTCTAATAAATGAGATCCGACACTGTGGTAATAACTAGCAAATTTTTATTTCAAAGTTTAGTAAAAACACGATATTTGTCAACACAGTTTAGATTTTAAAGTCATTCTTGGGTCAATCAATCTCCTGGTGGGCCCGTTTCTTCTTCCCCCGAATGCTTCTCTTGGTGTGCTGCTTGGCGTATTTTTCATCTGGGGTTTCCCTCAGCAGCAACCAGCAGAAATCAGCCATCATAGTGGTGTTCCATCTTCCTTGGTACCTTCTCTCTGCGTCCTTGATGTCCTGGTGAAACCTTTCACCTTGTTCTTCACTGTACGCCCCCAAGTTTTCGGGAAAGTAGTTCACATGGGAGTGCAAGAAATGGACTTTCAGGCTCATGTTACAGCCTTGTTCTTTGAAGGCATTGAGCATCCTGGCAACAATATCCTTATAGTTCTCATCCCGCCTGTTCCCCAAGAATTTGAGAACAATATCCTTGAAGGAATCCCAGGCTTCTTTTTCCTTCTCAGACATCGTTTCAGCGAATGCTCCATCTGAAATGAGTTTCCTTATATCAGGGCCAACAAACACTCCTTCCTTTAGCTTTGCTTCAGAAAGTCGGGGGAACTTTGAGCAAAGGTACCGAAAGCACTCACCATCTTTTGGAAGGGACTTGATGAATTGCTTAATGAGACCCAACTTAATGTAGAGAGGTGGTAATAGAATTTTATCACGAGGTACCAAGCTCTCATGAAGAACATTTTTCTCACTGGGTCTCAAATACTCCCGAATTGGCCAGTCTTTTTTCCCCAGTGTAGGTCGCGGGCCCGGCTATCCCACAAGCAAAGGAAGCAGGGATATTTGGTGAAACCGGATTGCTGCCCTAATAGCATGGATAGAATTTTAAAGTCTCCACAAATCATCCACTTATGCTCATCATAACGAATCTTCTGAAGAATCAGGGCCAAATTCTCGTATTTTTCATGGAGAATAACAGAGTGAGCAATAGGAACTGAAGCGAATGTGTTGCCATTATGAAGAAGAACACCTTTTATGCTGTCTTTTGACGAATCAATGAACAGCCGCCATTCAGCAGGATCATACTTGAGTTTAAACTTTTCCATCACTCCGTATATATCGTTGCAAAATACCAAATCTTCCACTCTTTGCTGAAATACTTCAAAAATTGTATCTCACGGTTGCGGTACCAATAAAAAGTTGTTCCTGGTGACAATAGATTTTTCTGTTTAAGCCGAGAACCTAGCAGTTGGGCAGCATCTTTTGGGAGTCCTAAATCCCGGACTAAATCATTCAATTCAGCTTGAGAGAAAAGTTCAGGTTTCGGATCTGGTTCAGTTTCAAACTCGGAAGTACTGGACTCATCGGGAAAAGCCATCTGATGAGTCTCATCATGATCAGAACCGTCCACACAAATATGATCCAAAGATTTTGGTGGTTCAGGCACAGGTACTTCGTTGCTATGAGGCATAGGCCTATTTGCTGAGGGAAGGTTGGGGTAACTTATTACGTTCTTATTTTTTAAGTTGTATCCCTTCACAATGCAAGAGCAAAAATAGCAGTCACTGCTGTGGTCTCTTTGTTCACGCCACATCATTGGTATTCCAAAACGAAATGCTTGTGTTTTACCTTTCATCCATAAGCGTAGATCTTCCTCACATGTCTTGCACACTTTGTGAGGAGCCCACGGTTTGTCTTGATCGCCTAACTTCAAACCGAAATAGGCGAAATATACTTTTTTAATAAATGCAGAAATGTTCCTCTGCCGCTTTTTCACGGTATATTCCCCACAAATAAAACAAAAACTGTCCGGAGAGTTGACGCAACCTCTGGCTCTGTGAGCCATCACAAATACACAGCACTGCAAACTACAACTGTAGTGAACCACTTCGGAATAAAGCTGGATTACGACTGAGCAAACAAAAGGTAATAATGAACTTGCAAGAAACTGAAATTTGACAGGAACGTTCATGTCGCAACCACCGTGTTTGAGCAAGCGAACGAGGCGAGGCGAACAGGAAAGAACATGCGCCAGCGCGAGTACTGGATTTAGCCCCCCGCCTCCCAATTGTCCTGTTAATGTATAAAATGAATACAAAACACTCTAAAATATCATGAGGGAGTGTTTCTAGTTAGTTAACCATTACAACCTCTATAAAAATAAACTGCAGTCGGCTAAAAAGAAATTATGTGAACATTCCTTATATGGGTAAGAAATCTAATTTTGCAAGAAAACATGGCGTGATGGAACATTTTGGCTACTTTTCCTGGATTCAGCACCCCAAAATCTATAGGAATCAGTTGCAAAACTGGAGGCAGTTTTTTGGTAGTGTACCTGTGTTATGTTTTAGCTTCATGGAATGTCCCCTAGTCTTTTTACTTTTTGATAGCGTAAACTGATCTATGTTTACCCGTTCCATTCCATTCATTAATTTGTAGACCTCTCTCATATCTCCCCACAGTCATCTCTCTTCCAAGTTGAAATGTCCTAACCTTTTTAGCCTTTCCTCATAAGGGTATCCTTCCATCTCCTTTAACATTTTGGTAGTTCTCTGTACCTTTTCTAATTCTGCTATATAACCTTTAAGATATGGTGACCAAAATTGTACAAAATATTCAAAGTGCAGTCACACCATGGAATGAAAAAGAGGCATTATAATATATTTTGTTTTATTCTCCATTCCATTTCTTATGGTTCCTAGCATTCTATTTACTTTATTGGTCACTGCTACACACTGGGCAGAGGGTTTCAATATATTATTCATGATGTCACCTAAATCTTTCCAGGGTAGTGGTTCCTAATGTGGAACCTTGCATCATGTAACTATAGTTTGGGTTCTTTCCTCAGTGCATTACTGTGGACAAGTGTGCAAAGTTAATTTTATCTGCCATTTGAATGTCCAGTTTTCCAATTTATCAAAGTCCTCTTGCAATTTTTCACAATCCTCTTGTTAACAACTTTGAATAATTGTGTCATTTGCAAATTTGATCACCTCACTCATTATTCCCATTTCCTGGTCATTTACAAATATGTTAAAAAGCAGCGGGACCAACTCAGATCCCTGGGGTACTCCACTATTCACTTTTCTCCACTGAGAAAGAAAGCAGAGAGTAGGGCTAAATGGCCAGCTATCTTTTAACCAGGTCCTGATCCACAATAGTACACTAAGAACATAAGATAAGAACATAAGATATGCCATACTGGGTCAGACCAAGGTCCATCAAGCCCAGTATTCTGTTTCCAACAGTGGCCAATCTAGGTCATATGTACCTAGCAGTTTCCCCAAGAGACACAAGTTCCACAATGCTTGTACTGGGTCAAGCATTGATATCTTCGGTCACTCCTTAATAATGGTTTATGGACCTTTCCTCCAGGAACTTGTCCAAACCTTTTTTAAACCCAGCTACACTAACAGCCTTTACTACATCCTCCAGTAACAAATTCCAGAGTTTGATTACACGTTGAGTGAAAAAATATTTTCTTTTATTAGTCTTAAATAGTTTACCCTGTAGTTTCATTGCATGTCCCCTAATCTTTCTATATTCTGATAACGTAAACAATCGATCTACATTTACCCGTTCCACTCCGTTCATTAATTTATAGACTTCTATCATATCTCCCCTCAGCCGTCTCTTTTCCAGGTTAAAGAGCCCTAACCTTTTTAGCCTTTCTTCATAGGAGTATCCTTCCATCCCCTTTACCATTTTGGTGGCTCTTCTCTGTACCTTTTCTAAAATCGCTATATCCTTTTTAAGATACGGTGACCAGAATTGCACACAATATTCAAGGTGCGGTCTCACCATGGCACGATATAGAGGCATTATAATATCTTTTGTTTTATTTTCCATTCCTTTCCTTATCATACCTAGCATTCTATTTGCTCTCTTGGCCGCCGCTGCACACTGGGCCGAGGGTTTTAACATGGTATCCACAATGACGCCTAAATCTTTTTCCTGGGTGGTTCCTAATGTGGAACCTTGCATCGTGTAACCATAGTTTGGGTTGTTCTTCCCTAGGTGCATAACCTTGCACTTGTCCACATTAAATTTCATCTGCCATTTTGATGCCCAGTCTCCCAATTTATCAAGATCCTCTTGCAATTTTTCACAATCCTCTTGGGTTTTAACAACTTTAAATAGTTTTGTGTCATCTGCAAATTTGATAACCTCACTCGTTATTCCACTTTCCAGGTCATTTATGAATATGTCAAAAAGCAGCGGACCCAGCACAGATCCCTGGGGTACACCACTATTCACCTTTCTCCATTGGGAAAATTGGCCATTTAGCCTACAATCCTATGACTTTTTCATTTGGCTAATAGTCTCAGGGACCTTGTCAAAGGATTTCTGAAATAAAACAAGGTACACTATATCAACTGGCTCACACCTTCAAAAAATATAACAGATTAGTAAGAAAAGACCTTCCTCAGCTACATCCATGTTCACTTTCTCCCATGAAAACATGATTATCTACATGTTCAGTAACTTTATTCTTTATAATGGTTTATTTATTTATATATTTACATTTCTTATATACCGCGCTATTAAAAATCAGTGCGGTTCACAATGAACAGAACAATGCTACAAAGCATCAATGACACAGTGCGCTTACAGAGAACAGGGTAATAGCTTAGGGGAGAACCGGGGAAAATATTTACAGGACATTTTACAGATCTACAGAGTATTTATAGTTGAAACAGGTTTGATGGCACCAGGAAATTTGTACCAGGGGGTGAGCTAATTAACCATTCTACCGTTGAGTTAGATTGTTGGGAAAGTTAGGAAGGGGGGTCAGGGGGCACATCCTGTGTTTTCCAGAGTTAGTTTCTAGATAGTGTTTTTGGAACAGATGGTATTTTAGCGCTTTTCTGAATAAGGTAAGGCTCGTGATGGCTCAGATTCCAGTGGGAAGGGCATTCCAGGCTATGGGTGCATAAATCGAAAAGGCCCTACTGACGGTTGCCTTCGTGCTTTTCGTTTTTATCTTAGGGACTTCTAAAGCATTCAGCATTGCAGATCTTCTGTTTCTGTTGTCAGGCATGTTATTGATCAGCTTGCCGATGGGTGTGGGAGGCTGGTTCTTCAATGCTTTGAAAGTCATGACAAGTGCCTTGTAATGGATTCTGGCATATAGTGGTAGCCAGTGGAGTTCCTTCATCACTGGCGTTATATGTTCCGACCTTAGTACACCTGCGAGTACTCTAGCGGCCGAGTTGGTGGCAAGCCAAAGCGGATTTAGAGTTGCCAGTGGGAGACCATGGAGAATGATATTGGTGAAGTCCAGGTGTGGGATAACTAGGGCCTGGAAAATCGTCTGATAATCAGTGAAGTCAAGTAGTGGCCGAAGATGTCGTAATGTTCGTATCTTATGATACACTGTTCTTGTAACGTTTTTCACATGTGTTATTATGTCAAGCCGCTGATCTTGGGTGATGACAAGATAGCGAATTGTGGTTTTTGTTTTGAGTTTGGCAATGTTGACTTGTAGAGAGGGAGGTGGGATGAACTTCTGGTTTCTTGTGACGAAAAGAACATCAGTTTTGCTGTGATTAATCCGCAGGTTTTGTGTGAGAAGCCAGTCTGCAACTGCTTCAAAGCAGTCTATAAGTGGTCTTAGATGTTGTATGGTCCTGAGTTTGAAGAAGATTGTTCTGCCTGTTTGTTTTATGTGTGAAGATAAATTAAGAGTCCTGTCAAGGATGATTCCTAAATATTTTATCTCCTGCTTCATTGCGAGGGTGAAGTTCTGAAGCTTGATAACTGATGAAGGGATGAAATTAGGGTTTCTTGAAGTAAATAGTACTTCTGTCTTTTTGAAACTGATATACATATTCTTTGAGCGGAGCCATAGTTCTGCTTCAGAGAGGCAGGCTGCAAGGTTGTCATAATTGGGGTCAGATATGTTAATTGGGGAGAATGACATGATGTCGTCCGCATAGATGTGGTAGTTTATATTGTGTTTTTTTAATATGGAGCATATCGGTTGAAGGTACAGGTTAAAAAGGAGGGCAGACAGTGCAGTGCCCTGCGGGATTCCCTGTTCCTGTGGGAAAGGTGGCGATGCAACTTGATTGATTTGTACAAATTGGGTGCGGTCAGATATATATGATTTAAACCAATCGAGAGCTACTTCCTTAATATCTATTTGACTGAGTCTGGAAATGAGGATGTTATGATTAACACAGTCAAAAGCAGAGGATATGTCAAGAAACACCAAAATAAAGGCTTGTTTGATGTTGTCCATGCCTCTGATGAGCGAGTCGAAAAGGGCAAGGAGGAGGGTTTTGACACCATGGAAAGGGCGAAACCCATACTGATGCTCATAGAGTGATGCAGCTGTGTCTATAAAGTCCTGAAGCTGGAGTTGGATGACCTTTTCAATGATTTTAGCCAGGAAGGGGATGCTAGCGATAGGCCTATAAGAGGATGGGTCATTGTTGTTTAGAGTTTTGTTTTTAAGTAATGGGCGAATTGCTGAAAATTTGAGTTCTTTTGGTAAGAAGCCTTGGTGTAAGGATTGGTTCACTATGTCTAAAATGTAAGGGGTCAGCTCTAGTTTTGTTGTCTTGATCCAAGCTCCAGGGCACGGATCCAAGAGGGATGTGGTTGTATTGAGCTTTGTAATTATCTCGAGCAGTAGTTTTCTGTCAATGAAGTGGAAGGATTTCCATTCATTGAGGTTATTCATTATTGGGGGTGGTGGGTCAGTTGCAGGAGGGATGCGTTGTTAAAGTTTGTCTGCAAAATGGTTAGCTATGATTTGGGGATTAATAGGAATTTTGTGGATGTTATTAGTGGGAGCTTTAGATAAGGATTTAACTATCTCGAATAGTTCCCTCGGATGGTTGATGGCTTTAGATAGCATTTTTGTATGGTGGTGTTTTTTGGCATTATTTATTGCTTCCCTGTATGAGTTAAGAGTTGCAAAATATAGTTCTCTATATTCAGGGGGATTTTTGTTCTCCAGATATATATATTCTAGCTTTCTGAGTTCCTTCATTTAGTTTAGTTAGTTCGGCAGAATACCATTTTTCAGTTGTTTTTCGATGGGGTCTGTTAGTTATAGGAAATGGTTCGGAAGCTTTCTTTATAGTAGTGTTCCAGTCTGATACAGCATTGTCAAGGTTGCTTGAGTCATCATCCACCTTTGGTATGATTGTTTACAAGAACCTCTCCATAACAAAGGGTCGGAATCTCGGTTCTTGGTGTGTGGTGGTATGTTGCAAGTTGGAGGTGTGAGGAATGTGAAGAGTGAAGCATATCATAAAGTGGTCTGACCAGGGGACCTAGGTTACAGTAGGAGGAGTGTATTGAGGTCGCTCAGTTATGTGTTCTGGTAGGAATACCAGATCAAGGGTGTTACCTTTAATTTGTGTAGGGTAATTGATTGTCTGTCTGTAGCCCATTTCTTCCATTGAGTCAAGGAAAGTTATTGAAGAGCGTGGCTAGGTTAAAGTCCCCAAGGATAATATGGGGTTTTCTTATTGGGGAATTGCAGGCAGATTCAAGGATAGTCGCTATATTCTGCACAACTGGTGTAGGAGGTCTGTAAAAGAGGCAAATAGCTATGTTTTTATTTTCTATTTTTAGGATATCCATGCCATCTTGGTTATCACATACGGTAGGGGAGCAGTTAAGTTCAGATTTTGCTATTTTGAGATCCCCTCCTCCTCTTTTGCTATCTCGGGTGCAATTGAAAATAGTGTATCCATTCACCTTTAGATGAGTTAAGAGAACTGTGTCAGATTCAGTTAACCACGTTTCCTTGATGCAGAGAAAATCTGTTTTTTCATCAGTGATGAGATCTGTTATGAGTAGGACTTTATTTCTAATTGATCTGCTATTGATGAAGATGAATTTTAGAGTTGTAGGGGGTATAGAGCTTTTTTTGAGAATATTTATATGGATTAGCCTTCAGTTCTGTTTTCTCAAGTGTGGGAGGGTTCTCTCCATGAATGGGAGTGCCCCAGTGTAATTATGGTATTCTTGTCTACCAACGCCTTGCATCTAACTTCCCATTGCTTATGTTTCTCATTTTCATCATTTGGCTCCTTTTTCCATTTCCTGAAATATGTTTTTTTTTGCTAAAACAGCCTCTCTGATCTCATTTTTAAACCATGGTGGCAGTTTTTTGGCCTTCCTTCCACATTTCTTAAAGCATGGCATACATCTGGCCTGGGCTTCCAAGATAGTATTTTTAAACAATGCCCATGCTTGATGTAAATCTTTAAACTTTTTGCTGCTCTCAGTTTTTTCTTAACTCATTTCCTCATTTTATCATAGTCTTCCTTTTGAAAGTTAAAAGGTAATACTGTGGATTTCCTTGCCATCCTTCTTCCATTTTTTAAATCAAACATGATTATGCTATGATCACTATTGCCAAGTGGCCCTAAACCCCTTCTCTTGTACCAGATCCTGTGTTCCACTGAGTACTAGGAACAGAATAGCTCCCCCTCTTGTTGATTCATGAACCAGCTGCTCCAAGAAGAAGTCATTTATTTCATCTAGAAACTTGATCTCCCTTGGATGTCTTGCAGTGACAATGACCCACTCAGTATAGAGGTTATTGAAATCACCCATTATTACTGTGTTGTAACTTTTACTAGCTTCCCTGATTTCTCTTAGCATTCCATCATCCATCTTTTTCATTCTGGCCAGGTGATCAGTAGTACACCCCTATTGCCATCGCCTGCCCCTTTTTACATGGGATTTCTATCAATAGATATTCTATAGTGTATTTTTTTTAATGCAAAACTTTAATCCTGTGCAATTTAATGCCCCCTCTAACAGAGCACAACCCGTCCACCAATTTGATCTACCCTATTATTGCAATATAGCTTATACCCAGGTATCAGTGTCCTACTGATTATCCTCTTTCCACCAGGTCTGAGATTCCAATCATATCTAACCTTTCATTTAGTGTTATAGATTCTAGCTCTCCCATCTTATAGCATTTGCATACAGGTGTTTTAGAGGTTGTATTTTATTCATATTAATCTGGTTATCACTTAATAGGGTTGATTTGGACTCTTTCAGCTCTGTTTGCTCTGTACGACAGGGCATCTGAATTACTTTTATCTTTATTGGATGCCCTAACTTCCCTTTTTTGCTAGTATCCTTCAAGGATACATTTTTCTCAACCATGCACTCTTGGACAATTGTTGGCTTTCTCCTATCATCTAGTTTAAAAGGTTAATGCCAGCAGCACTAGTTAAGGTGGAACCCATCCATTTGGGAAAGCCCCTCCCTTCCCCAGAAATGTTGCCCAGTTCCTTTCCAGCAGTAGCAGCCCCTTCAGGATCAGTTGTTGGAGCTTTGGTTCCTGTTGAACGAAATGACAAAGAGCTACCAAAGTCCTTAACCTTTCCTCAGAGAAAAAGCAGCTAGGATTACCCCAGAAGCAACTAAAGATCACTCCTGTTCCTTTTTCACATCACTGATGAGGGTTTCAAGTAAGGGGAGGCCCATAGGAGGCTGAAGTACAGTATAAAGCACAGGAGGTTTTTTTATTGGGAGGACTGGGGCAGAAAGGAAGCAATAATGAATTTGATTCATTTTTCTTTCATTAGACACATTTCTCTCAAGGAGTACCATCTATTGTGGAGCCTCCAGCCATCTGGATGTGCTTGTCTGTATGCATAATTTTATTTGTGTTCCCAAAAATGACCTTGTGTGCTAATGAGAAGCAGGAAGGTAGCCCTGTTTTAAATTTCCTACTGAAACCCTATCTCCAGCTCCCACAGGCAGAAAGAAGCAGAGGCAGCCTAGGTGAGTATTTCATTTTTTCATTTTTTATTTCACTTGATATACCGCCTATTTATTATATCAAAGCAGTTTACACTGAAAAGTTAATCATCTTAGAGTAGGCTTAAGGCCAGAAGAGGAAAAGAAATGCAATGGTAACAGGAAAGAGAGATAATAGACAGTTGGACAAGACATAGAATAGAGAGACATAAACAGAGATATTACCAGGTCACATATGCCAGACTAAGATCTCGGGGAATGTCTTCAAAATTGGGAGCAGTTTGGGTCTGGAAGATTATAAGCAATTGCAAATAAGTGTGTTTTTAGTGCAGTTTTTAAAGTGAAGTAGTTTTGTTCTAGGTGGAGAGGTGTGGGCAGAGAATTCCAGAGAGCGGGTCAGAGAAAAAAGAAAGCTGCGTGGCGAGTGGACTGCAAGTGAGCACGTGATGGGGAGGGAAGGTGAAGACGGTTTATATGTAGCGATTGGAGATTACGTGTAGGAATATAGAACTGGAGAAGATCGGATAGGTATTGCGGAGTATGGGTGTTGGTGACCTGATGTACTAGTGTAAGAATCTTATAGTGTATGCAGTGTTCGATGGGGAGCCAATGTAGGTGAAAAAGTAAGGAAGTAACATGATCTCTGTGTGATGAGTAAGTTAATACCCTGACTATGGTATTTTGAATAAGTTGTAGTCTGTGAAGCTGGGTGTGGGTGATACCTGCAAGGGCCAAGTTTCAAAAATCAAGACGTGATTTTTGCAACTCGGCAAACAGTAGACAGGGTGAGGGTAGTCAGAGCAGGAGAGAGGGATGGCCGGATGGATTGTATCTGGTGGAGAAAAAAATAAGACTTCTGGGCAAGATATGAAATATGGTTCCTGAAGGTTAGGTTAGAGTCAAGGATCACCCCCCAATACGGAAAGGAAGTAACCATAGGAATAGGGGAATTACCAAGCATAGGGGTGACAGAGGGACAAGGACTCCCAAAAGTAAACCACGTGGAAGAGATCTTAGCTAGATTCAGGTGAAGACAGTTAGGAGGACAACCAGTGTGCTATCATGAAGAGACCAGAATTCAAAAGTCCAAGATCAGACTGTAGAGGGGTAGTATGGTGAATAATAATGATGTTGTCAGCATAATAAAAGGCTGATAGACCAAGTTGCTGAATTTGTCTATAGCGGGAACACTATCTCTGTCCAGAAAAAAGAGGCCACTGAAGCACAGCCCTGGTGGCAGGGGGCTAGGTACCTGGCTCCTCATGGATGTTCTGCTGCCGGGGATTGTGTAGCTTGGTGGCAAGGCAGCTGCTCCATCTGCCGGCAGAGGAAATTAGATGGCTATGGTTAAAGTGATGAAAGAAGGCGTCTCACTGCAGGGACTCCATTCTGTGCCAAAATATGAAAGTGGCTGCAGTTGTGGTGAAGAAAGCAGCAATATGCCAACGAGGACCCCATCCCCCACCAGCAGAGAAAGCAAAGGCAGCCAAAAGACAAAACTCCAAAATCACCTCTAGGAGACAGATAGTAGCAAGGAGCCAGGTAGAACATAAGAACATAAGATATGCCATACTGGGTCAGACCAAGGTCCATCAAGCCCAGTATTCTGTTTCCAACAGTGGCCAATCTAGGTCATACGTACCTAGCAGTTTCCCCAAGGGACACAGGTTCCACAATGCTTGTATTGGTTCAAGCATTGATATCCTGGGTCCCTTCTTAATAATGGTAGATGAGGAGTCACTCAGTCTTGTCAAAGCTGGCTTTGCTGAGGGGTTAGATGGATACAGTGGTGGCTTCTACCTACTGCTCTCTTTTCTTCTTTTCTTTGAGGGTCTTGGGAAAGACATGGAGCACAGAAAACCACAAGAGAATGGATAAGAGCTGGGTCCAGAAAAAAACAGTCAGACGGAGGGAGGGAGAAGAAGAAGAGCATGCAAGGAGAGGGGGTTTAAAGAATGAAGAACGAAGACAAGATAACCTTTTCGTTATGTTTAGGCCAGGGGTGGGCAATTCTGGCCATCGTGCACCACAATCCAGCCTGGTTTTCATGATGGCCCTAATGAATATTCATGGACCTATTTCCATACAATGGAAGGCAGTGGATGCAAATAGATCTCATGAATATTCATTAGGGATATCATGAAAACCAGGCTGGACTGTGGTGCACGAGGGCCAGAATTGCCCACCCCTGGCCTAAACATAACGAAAAGGTTATCTTGTCTTCGTTCTTCATTCTTTAAACCCCCTCTCCTTGCACGCTCTTCTTCTTCTCCCTCCCTCCGTCTGACTGTTTTTTTCTGGACCCAGCTCTTATCCATTCTTTTGTGGTTTTCTGTGCTCCATGTCTTTCCCAAGACCCTCAAAGAAAAGAAGAAAGGAGAGCAGTAGGTAGAAGCCACCACTGTATCCATCTAACCCCTCAGCAAAGCCAGCTTTGACAAGACTGAGTGACTCCTTGTCTACCTGGCTCCTTGCTACTATCTGTCTCCTAGAGGTGATTTTGGAGTTTCGTCTTTTGGCTGCCTTTGCTTTCTCTGCTGGTGGGGGATGGGGTCCTCGTTGGCATATTGCCCACCCCTGGTTTAGGCAGATGCAGGCATATACTCTGCCATCCTGCACCCTCCCCTACAAATCCCTTTACTGCCCATCAAACTCCCCCCCCCCCGTGACACACACACACACACACCTTACCTTCTTACTTCTCAGTCATCATTCCCATCTCTACCATACCCTCTGTCCCCATCATTATGTTGGCCACTGCCCCAGGTTTTCACCACACATTTCCACAGACACACATCCCTCTCTTCCCATACGTACAAGTGCATACCAGAGTTGCCATGTTACCCGGTTTCAGGAGGGAGATTTTAAGTCAGGCCTGGGTTTCTGACGCATTATGGGATCTACAGCACTGATTTCAATGGGTAAAATAAAGGACTACAAATACCATACTGTACTGCAATGCAAATTTAAAACCAGAATTGGCAAAAAATCTCATTCGTGGAACTGGGTAACTTCACATCACATCTATCACATACACATACATATTGCATTCACTCTTTCCGCAGCTACACAGCTGCTACCAGCCAAATAATAGACACTCTATGGGGTATATTTACAAAATGGCGGTTGCGGCATCTGTGTGATATTGGAGCCGCAGCCCCATTGATTTCAATGGGACCGCGGCTCCGATTTCGTACAGAAGTCGCCACCGCCATTTAGTAAACATACCCTTATGTGTGTCCCCACTTCATACATACAGACATGGAGAAAGGGGAAATGTGTCATTATGTCACACTATATATGTGCACTTTTCAACTTGTTTTGTTTTTAAAATAAATTTTAGTAAATAACTTTAAGATTATACATTCGCTAGCATGCATTTGATTTGTTTGAAGACCATAAAAATTGTAGTGTTCAAAATTGATTCTACACACAAAACCTATGAATCAAAGCACACACAATCTATGTTCTTAAATTAAACAGTTCTAATATTTATACAAGGAAGTAATGAAAATTAATGCAGAAGATGAACCAAGACATGAAAATTAGGAAAAAAAATCAAAAAAGAAAATGGATTTTTTTTTTGGCAGTTTACATCCCTAGCAGGCGCACTAGCTTGTTCATTCTCAATAGTGTGAATTTTGGATAAATACTCTTCTTGTTTTCATAGTCTAGTATCTTTATGGCTTTACACATCTTTCCTACCTCCCAGTGAGGATCAACATATTCAGTTCCCTCTAGACCTACACATCTAGGTGAAAAGAACCGGTAGCTGAGATAAACAGAGGTCTTAAACAAATGTCTACATTTCTAGAACGTTCAGATGTGTAAATACCCCTGGGCTATATAATGCAATCAGGTTGCACAAGTATATTAGTATAAACCCTTCAGAAGATACTTAGAATGAAAACTATAAATACATATTTTCTCTCTAGCCATAGATTTTATTTGAGAAAAATGTGTCCGAGTCTTTCGGTTTCTTCTGTAACTAGTAACTAAATGAATACTATTCCCAAAACAAAACCAAGGTGCAAAATCTGTGGCTAGTTGTACCTGTGGGCAGTTTTCAAAAGGGAAAATGTGCTCAGGCTTTGTATCAGCAAATTTTGCACCTGGATGGGCTGTTCTGAAAATTGTCCCTAATATCCAGGAGCGGCTCAAGGGTGATGCTGGGCCATGTGTGGAGACTCATTGCAGGGCCAATCAGCCCATTTCCCATCCTATCCTACCCCCCCCCCCATCAGCCCATTTCCTGTCCTAGCCTCCCATCAGCCCTGTCCAGTCCTAGCCCCCCCTCCCTGCCAAAGAGCCCCACCTGTCTGACTAGCTTCAGAGGGAGCTGGAGAAGCCCGAAGCCCCGGCTCACCTCTGCACAGCCATTGGAGTGAAGAGCAGTGTTTTCCTTCACTCTAGCAGCTGTGTTCTCATGGAGCCCACAGGTGCACTGAGTACCAGGAAATGCCCTTTAACCTCTGGTGCGCCAGCAGGCTCCACGAGAACATAGCTGCCAGAGTGAAGGAAAACACCGCTCTTCACTCCGGCAGTTGTGCAGAGGTGAGCCGGGGCCTTATGCCTCCCTGGCTCCCTCCGAAGCCGGCTCTGCAAGCGATTGGGAGCAACAGCATGTATGGGATGAAGTTGGTGCAGGGCCCCCTGAAGCGCGGGGCTCTGTGCGAATAATATTCATGCACAATGGATGGGACAACCCTGCCAATATTTTTACTTTTGCTCAGAGTAATATAAAAAAGTAAGCAGTAATTACTGCAGGACTGGTAAAGAAATACCATAAAACCAGCTAGCTAGTAAGTGTCCAAAGTATGAAAGTCAAAGTCTTGTCATTTGAGCATCTAAAGAAAGCTTAGGTTTGATTTCTTCTAGAGAGCAACTTAATGCATGTGAAGTCAATTTATGCATGCTAAAAAGTTAATGCATGTTACATTTTTTTTTTATTAAAACACGTGCAACAAACTGGAAAATGTCTGTAAAATAGGAAAAAAAACCCCAAACAAATTGAAAACAAAAAATGTTGTCCTATGTACATTCCTAACCCCAAGGGCAGTGTGCTCACCCGAGTTCCTTCCATTTCAGCTTCCAGTCATGCAGCATATTACAGGCCCATCTTTTTATACAAAAAGGAGAGAGAGAGAAAGAAACTGTCATCTGTCAAAGGAGATTCTATAGGCCAGTGGTTCCCAACACAGTCCTCGGGTACCCCTGGGCCAGTCAGGTTTTCAGGGTATCCACAAGGAATATACATGAGAGAGATCTGCATGCACTGTTTCCATTGCATGCAGATCTCATGCATATTCATTGTGGATATCCTGAAAACCTGACTGGTCTAGGGGTATCCAAGGACTGGGTTGGGAACCACTGCTATAGGCCATATAATGAACACTATTCCCCTTCCTTACACACCTTAGAGCCCTTGTTGGAGTATGATGTTCTCCTCTCTGTAGCATGTGCCGCTCTATGTACCACGGATATGCATTCAGTAAATCACTTAGTCATGTTTGGCATTAGGATGTTCCTGGGAAGCCCTATCTATCCACCTACCACCTTTTCCCTTTCCTTAGTAAGATTCTTACATAGATATCGAGTACTGTGACCTCATCCTTTAGGCCTCCAGGCTACTGTGGTATTATGTGGTGTCAATAGATTACTAAGCCACAGGCCTGATAAAGAAGAATTTCCAAGCATAGCTTGACAAACTACCCATACATGTTACATCTTATGAAGTCCAGCAGGAGGCTCTTTGGCATGATGCAAGTATTACGCTGATCATTAACAGCAAATTTGAGCGATTAAGATCATATTTCACATACCCTGGCTTAGAAGTGAGGTTCACGACTGCCATAGTATGCGCAAAACTAACCCATTAGGAGAAACTACCCTGAATAAAGTAATGGTGAGTGAGGATCATCAAGAAAAAATGGTGCTAAAGTCTGCAAGCACTAAGCTTCTATAACAATACAGTGCTCCTTGTACTATCATTCATTAGTCCTTCTACATAAAACCTTACCGATGTCCTCACTCATCATTATTTGTAATGCATACAGTAGCAGCTTGTATGTTCTGCGTTATTTTTTTCCTTTGGTGAGGGGGAGGGGGATACATTCTGTTTGGTGATGTTATGTAGGCCATGGCCAAGATACCAGGATGATGCCAAGGGCAAAGTGTACCTATCTAACAGATCTATGTCTATGCAGGGCACTAGTTTTCTCTTTGGCCTCAGTAACAGAGCATCTTAGTCTTTTCCTTACAGGCAACCCACTCCTGCAAGAGCTCTAAGGCTACATTATGGCTCCTGAGTGCAGCCCCTTGTAGGCTCTTAGCTCTCTGGAGTATGATCTCATCTATTGTAGGCCAAGACACAGCTCATTCATTGCTGGATGGGAAACTGCTTACGCTGCTGCTGCTCTACCATGAGCTGAGCCAGGAGAATTGTCTGTACTCAATTTGATCTTTTGGGGTCTTGATGCCATTTTGCAGACGTCCCCATACATGGACACTCACGTGTACTTGGTGTAGCAATGTATGTGCACAAATCTATATAGTAACATTTTTACATGAATTCTTTTAGTCAGTATGTGCATCTGAGGTCTTTTTTCACCTTTTACTATTGTATCCTTATAAGCAACAGTATTATTTAAAACAATAGATTTTAGAATATTAGCAGGGTATGTTGGGTTTATTCTAACATTGTAACATAGCCAATGACAGAAATAAAAGGGCAAAATAACCCATTCAGCTTGCCCAGTAAAGTGGTTAGGGCTCTAACTGCTGATTTGCTCTCAGTGCTCCTCTTCCGGCCATGGACTGGGAAGAACTTACATTCCCTTTCAGCATGAGCCTGGCCAGAGGAGAATATCTGCCCGCCAAAGGTTTAGCTTTCTACTGCTGGCAGTCATTTTTTGCTTGTCCCCATGGCTGCCAATGTCAGAGTGCATGTCTCATAGATATATGTGCATATGCAGACATTCAGTATGCATGGATGTATTCATGCCCATTACAGGTGGATGCATACTTTGCACTGCGACTACACGCATATTTATATGTTGGATATGCATCTATCCATGCTTTTCTGCATAGTGTTGCAGATATATATGTTATGAAGTCTAGGCATGTGCATCCTCCATGCTGCCATATATTAAAATCAGCATGCTCATGTTAATATTTTCTTCATGGCCTTCCAGAAGTAGTCCAAGGCGAATTACATTCAGCTACAGTAGCTATAAAGGGCTTACGATCTAAGTTTGTACTTGAGTCACTAGAGGGTTAAATGACTTGCCCAAGGCCCCAAGGGGCATCAGTGGCATTTGAATTCTGGCTTTCATCATTTCCATCCAACTGCTTTAACCACTAGGTAACTCTTCCATTCCTAGAGAGATACTAGTGCAGAGTGGTTAATCTCATCTCAAGAAGTGTGGCTCACTGCATCACGCATTATCAGGTGTGCCACTAACACACAATGATTTTTTTTTCCATATTAACTGCATAGCAGCTCTCCCAAAAGTTCTAGGAAGACTCTGAAAAATGAACACAGAGGTTCTGCATTACCACATGTTAATTTGAGCTATCGCCATGAGATAAAGTGCACTAATTTATTGCAGTTAATAAATAGGAGCCTAAGAAAATGTGTGAAAGATTCATAGCACTTGCCTGATTCAAAAAGAGATTTGCCAAGTTACCCAGTTCCAGGAGTGAGATTTTAAGCCAGTCCTGGACCTCTGACAATCTCATTATGGGACCCGCAGTGTTCGTTTCAATGGGTAAAATCAGGGACTACAAATACCATACTGCATTGCAATGCAAACTTGAAACCAGAACTGGTCAAAAATCTCACTCCTGGAACTAGGTAACTTGACAACTCTGACTATGCATGGGCTTCCTTTTCAAGTGTGTGGGTGCCGCAGTACCACTGACCCGAAATAATGATGCAAAGTATGTACAACATTTGTATGCAGGTACTTAAAACTAGATTTAAGAGAAACCAATCTCTTCCCACAGACTATTGAAAATTACCTTTATAATGACTTCTTTTGTGACAGCTGGCTTAGCTGAGATTGAATCTTCAACTTCACTAGTTGTGAGGGCAAAATATGATTCAATTTATGTTTCATGAGTCATAGTCCCCTTCGTCTTCAGCATGGTCATATAAAATCAAATGCTAAACTTGTTAATATCTGAACCTGCTGAAACTGGACTTGGATATCCATGCTCACCCTATTCACAGGGACTGATCTTAAACTCCGCCTCTGATCCCTCCCTCCCGTTCTGCCCAAACCGTGGCTATTTCCATGACAAAATCCACAAGATCACCCTCCAATTCCCCACAAAGTCAGCTACTTCCCCTCCTCCCCCACCTCTGCTACCCTCTCTTCCTTTCCTGTGATCTCTGAAGAGGAAACTGCACACCTTCTTTCTTCCTCCAAACTCACCACCTGCTCCTCTGATCCTATCCCCACCTGTCTCCTAAGCCCCATCTCCTCCACTGTTGTCCCTTCCATCTCTCATATTCTCAATCTATCGTTCTTCACTGCAACAGTCCCTGCTGACTTCAAACATGCTGTGGTCACACCTCTCCTCAATCCCACCTGTCCTTCTAATTATCGACCCATCTCTCTCCTTCCCTTCATTTCTAAACTACTTGAACATGTGGTTCACCGCCGCTGCCTCGACTTCCTCTCCTCTCAAGCCCTTCTGGATCCTTTACAGTCTGGCTTTCATCCTTTACATTCTACTGAAATGGCTCTTGCCAAAGTATCCAGGGACTTGTTCCTGGCAAAATCCAAGGGCTTTTACTCTGTCCTTATCCTTCTTGTCCTCTCTGCTGCTTTTGATACTGTTGACCACAATCTTCTCTTCCATACCCTGTCCTCGCTTGGTTTTAGGGGCTCTGTATTATCCTAGTTCTCCTCCTATCTCTCCCATCGCTCTTTCAGTGTGTGTTCTGGTGGCTCCTCCTCCTCTGCTACCCCGCTCCCAGTTGGTGTACCCCAAGGATCTGTCTTGGGTCCTCTCCTTTTCTCTCTCTATACCCAGTCCCTTGGTGTGCTTATCTCGTCCCATGGCTTTCAGTACCATCTGTATGCTGATGACTCCCAGATCTACCTCTCTACACCTGAAATCTCTCTGGCAATCCAGACCCGGATCTCTGCCTGACTTTCTGACATTGCTGCCTGGATTTCTCACCGCTGCTTGAAACTGAAAATGGCCAAAACTGAACTTCTTATCTTTCCCACTAAAACTTCATCTCCTCTTCCTCCTTTCTCAGTCTCTGTGGATAACTCTGTACTCCTTCCTGTTTCTTCAGCCCACAATCTGGGGGTTGTCTTTGACTCCTCTCGCTCTTTCTCCACACATATCCATCTGATAGCTAAGACCTGCCGTTTCTTTCTCTATAACATCAGCAAAATCCGCCCTTTCCTTTCTGAACACACTACTAAAACACGTATCCACTCCTTAATTTCCTCCCATCTTGATTACTGTAACCTACTCCTTGCTGGTCTCCCTTTGAATCATCTCTCCCCTTCAATCTGTTCAACACTCTGCTGCGTGGCTAATTTTCCAGCAGCCTTGTCATGCCCATATTACTCCTCTTCTCAAGTCACTTCATTGGCTCCCTATTTGTTTCCGTATCCAGTTCAAACTTCCCTTGCTGACCTATTAATGCATTCACTCTGTGGCTCCTTTCTACCTTTCTTCTCTTATCTCTCCTTACAACCCCCCGCAGGAACTCCACTCTTCCAGCAAACTGCTTCTATCTGTGCCCTTCTCTTCTACTGCTAACTCCAGACTTCTCTCCTTTCACCTTGCTGCGCCTTATGCCTGGAACAAACTACCTGTGTCTGTACGCCAGGCACCTTCTCTAACCTTCTTCAAATCTTTTTTCTGAACTTAATATCTTTAATGACTAGCCTTTGAGAAAAATGTATTTGGAGAAAGAAAGGTCAGCAAATAAGTTGTGGGTGATACCTTTCATTAGACTGACAATATATTTGTGACTAGCTTTCAAAAAAACATGTCCTCTTCATCGGGTCGATGCATGTGAGGAAGTCATGAACTTATCCAAACATACAAATTCATTGCAGGTTGAATTTCAATGGTTGTAGTGAGGTGCCTCTTTCCAAAGCAGCCAAGATTTTTAAAATAAAAGGATATGGGAAGAAGAAGAGATATAGGCAACTAAAACAGAGGGAGAGTTGTTTGGAAAGACACTGTGCTTTTGCTGGCTGACCATCTCTAGCAAGTGCACCCCTACAGAGACCAGCTGTAAGATTTCTCCCCCCCCCCCCCCGTGATCAGCTTCGGAGGTAAAAGCTCAGTTCTCCTGCGGTACACAACAGCTGGTGTGTGACTGCAGGCATATGATCGAAGGGCATTAAAGGGGCACACCCTGCCACTTTGGAGCCCCTTTGGAGTATGAAGGAGCACTGGAAGCAGCTCTGAATTGTTATGGATAAGCAGAAGTTGAAGAACAAGGCACCAGTAGGTGCGGGAGGAGCAGTCCCAGTCAAGGCAGCCTGTTGGTTTGCGTCTTTCTACAACCATAATACTTTGGATATTGAAACTTCCTTGAGTTCCAGTTGCCCTACATCTTTACCCCAGCCTTCTTCTATGATAGGTTTGTCTGCTCTGGACACTAGTAGTGGTTCTCAGAGAGCCACCACTTCTCCGGCTGCAATGGAGCACTCTGCGATCCCCCTCCCTCACAGGTTCCCCGATTGGGGTTGGGTACTCCAAGGCAGTTTCTCTTGTGATACCATCTTCAAGTTTTTTTGTGCCATTGGGCCCCTTGACCGAGGTTTCCTTGAAGGATATTTGGGGAAAGCTGTCGAGAGTGTAATCAATATTGACTGGGACTTTTGATCAATTGTGCAAGTTTATCAAGGAGTCTGCAGACAAATTTAAACAGCAGGAGTCTAGTTTCTTCTCTAGGGTCTTGTTAATGAAACTTGAGGGCGCTTAGCCTCATTGCAGTCTCTAGGAGGGGGCAGTAGTTAAGGATAGTTTGGTTATTCATACCAAACTAGAGGCAATGGGGAATCAATTAAGGGCAAGGCATTTGCAATTCATGAATTTTCCTGTGATGTGGCTTCTATCCCCCCCTCGAGCCATTGAAAAATATTTGAAAGTCTGTTTAGTAATGTTGACATGCTAGTTATTTCTAAGTTATTTTATGTTTCCAAGGGGACTCGGGTAGAAGTAGCTGAAGGAGAGGGGTTAGATTCCATCACCTCTCTGGATAGCCTTGAGTTGACGCCTTTTCTTGAGACCTATCAGGACACTGTCTCAGAAAGAGGGTGTGACTCTGCTAGTTACTTTTGTATCGGAGGCTGATAAGATTGCTATTTTGCAATTAAACTTCTCTAAAAGTCTCTTACCTTTTTTGGTCAACCAATAAACATTTTTCCTGATGCTGCTAGGCCTACACCGATGTGTAGAAAGGCTATCTTGTTGTTGCACTCTAAATTCTTAGCTATTGGAGCCACATTGCATCTCTACTTCCCCTCTAAGGGGGTTATTCTGTGCTATGAATAGTGGGGATGGATAGCCCAACGGGACCTCCATCCCCACTATTCGTGCCAGCTCCTGCCCCCACCTAACTTCCCTGCTGGTTGTGTGGGGAATGGGCGGTCCTGAGGTGGAGTCTGGGCAGGCAGTGGGCAGTCACTGGCCCTGGACATACAGGTTCAGCGACATGCATGGGGAAGTTGTTCCACCTCCAAGGTGGAATAATTTCTCTGGATGTGGTTTCTTTCATTGCCTGGGGGTGGATGGGGCAGGGAGTATTCCCCGCATCCCAACTCTGGCCTTAGAAATCCAGATCGGGGGTCAGTCTGCGGGGAATAAACCCCTTTTTTAGGGCGGCTGGCGTTTCAGCTATTCAATGGAGCCATGGCACCACAGCTCCATTGAAGAGCCTTGAATGAATTAGCCGGGGACAGTCCTGCATGTGCAGGCTGGACTGAATTAGTCCCAGCCTGCTCGTGCAGGACTGTTCGCGATTCTAATCCCACGGAGCTAGACATGCCCCACGGGATCAGAATCACAATCCCCTCTGTAGGTCCGGGACAGAATTGGGCCCTAAGTGTGTGGTTACCCTATGCTGGAAATAAGTTTGTTTTCACAGATGTTTCTCATTTGGAAAATTTTCTTTGGGACAAATCAGTAGGTTAGTATGTGTACTTGGGGATTTGTGTTTACTCTTGACTCTTGTTCTCATTTTATTTTTTTTTAGACCGGGAAAGTTCTAGGTATTAATACATTTGTTCTCTTCTGCTTCTCTCCCATGATGGGAGTTAGCGTATCTCATGCTTTTTTTTTTTTGTATGCTTTCATAATTTCTAATGGTAGCAGGTTATGCTTTTCTTATAAACATTGTGCCATGTATTTTGGTTAAAAAAAAATTTGGTGGCAGGAGGCTATGTCTGGTCATAGGTAAGGTAGTCAATGTCCCTATTCAGCTTTTTTGTGTTTATTTTAATTTTAGATGATTTATGTTATTGAGTAGCTTTGATATTTCTTTTTATCACCTCTGATACGGTTATCTGACCTGGAAAATTGTTCCTCATAATGTTACTTTGTTCTTCTCAGCTTAGGAAACACACTGTTCAAAGTGCAAAAAATTGGCAAATATTTAACTTAACAGATGCTATCTGGGGGACACATATGTTTTCATGTTCCCCCTGACAGCTCTAAAAGGTGAAGGCTCAGGAAGAAGATAAAATAAAGATGTTGGGAAAAATCAAAAAAACATTCCTAGATCTAAGGGAATTTTCTTTTTCTGTTATTGCCCCCAGAGAAATTGTTAAGGAAGTACCTCAAAGAAGCATTGTATTTGCCTAATGCTGACTCAATGGGGTTTTATTTACCTCCGCGGAGAGTGCCCGGGGAATCCTCTGATGGATATGATATCTTAGAGCATCAACTGGTTAATCTGACACAATTTCTTGAGTACTCCCAGGACCTTTATGTCTGAACAAGATTAAAAAAAAAAAAGCTTAAGATTTCTGGTTTTTTGAAGTTATGTTTTCTGTGGAGCTAGAATTAAAATTATTGCCCAACGTCTCTAGGGCCACATAACTTCAGAGAAGGGCCCTTTTGGCACTTAAGCCGAGACTGCTGGCTCTTGAGCAGGGGTGGCCCAAGGGGGGTGCGGGGCCATTTGTGGAGACGCAGTGTGGGGCCTCATTTGCATAAGGCACCTCATTTGCATAAATATTTGCATAATGTTACCATACACTAACTTTTAGTAAACATGCCTCTTAATGAGTGTATGGATAAAGAAAGGCTAAAAGATTTCTACATTGCTATAATCCAGTACCAACCGCCAGGCACATTAGGAACTACTACATACACTGCCCATTTAGAACCCAAGGCAAACCCGCCATATCCTAACAGCACTACCAGGACTCACAAAGCACCATACCCTACCTATCAAAAGGCAACACTGCAAATATTAAACCAATACATTTCAGAGAACAACAATACATGACCTACTGGGGAAAGAGAACAAGTGGCAATGTCAAATAGGAATTATATAAACAGAATACCCCAGCTCAGTTACGCATGTAGAACATAAACCATCACCAAACAAGGAATCACAATTTAGAAACAGGAAGACAATAATTAAACTGGGAACCCCAAAAGCCAAACTTGGAATGTACAACACTGTAGAAATAAAACCATAAATTAATTTCCTCTTGTACTAAACAAAGCACAGACGTTAATGATGCACATTTCCCAGAGCTGACATATTCCAGTTAATAAATTCAAATTAAAGAGATATTTTTCTACCTTTTGTGCATTTTTTTTTCAGTGGCAATTGCTCCAGCCACTTTCTTCTGGTTTCTTCGTGCCTTCTGCTAACTCTCCATTGTCTGCTGTCCATTTGTCCTTTCTTCTCTCTTCTAGTTTTTTTCCATTCTCTCTCTACATCTGCTTTAACATACTAATCTTTCTCCTTTTGCTTTTTCCTCATTCCTATTTCATCCACTCAAATTTTATCCCTCCATCCTCAATCCCCACTTACTCTCCCAATATCTGGCCAATTGTAGATTTGTCTTCCCTCCCACACAAAATATTTTTTCCCTCTCCAAGCTCCGTCCCATTCTAATCCTCCCCCAACATCAGTTCCCTTCTAGATCCAGCCCCACCCAGCATCCGCTCCCTTCTCATCCCTGCATCAGCCCATTTCCAGTCCTAACACCCCCATCAGACCATTTCCAATCCTATCCCAGCCCCCCATCAACTCATTTCTAGTCCTTTCCTAGCCCCACCATCAGCCCATGTCAAATCCTAGCTCCCCTCAGCCCATTTCCAATCCAAGCCCCCCCATGAGCCTACTTCCAATTCTAGCCCCTCCATGAGTCCATTTCAATTCAAGCCCCCACCACAGCCCATTTCCAATCTTAGCACCCCCCAACAGCCCATTTCCAGTCCTATCCTAGCCCTTCCATCAGCCCATTTCCTGTCCTAGCCCCCCCACTCAGCCCATTTCCAGTCCTAGCTCCCTCCCCTCACAGCCCATTTCCATTCCAAGCCCCCCTCCCCATCAGCTATATGCAGTTCAAGCCACCCTTCCACTCAGCCCATTTCCAGTCCTAAGTCTAGCCCATTACCAGTCCTAGCCCCCCACAGCCCATTACCAGTCCTAACCCCCCATCAGCCCACTTCCAGTCCTAACCCCCCCCCTCCCCCCATTTTCATTCTTACCCCCCACAGCCCATTACCAGTCCTAACCCCCCATCAGCCCACTTCCAGTCCTAACCCCCCATCAGCCCACTTGTAGTCTTAGCCCCCCCCCGTAGCCCATTACCAGTCCTAACCCCTCCCCATAGCCCATTACCAGTCCTAATCCCTCCGCCCCCCATCAGCCCAGGTAGGTTAAAAAAAAAACACAAACTGGCTGCTGCTGCTGCTGCTGCTGCCACCGCCGTGACAGCGGAAGAATCGACCATCCCAAGGGGGCCCCCCTGCCTTGCAGAGTCCTCCATGCGGCCTCAGCTCCCTCAGCACAGGCTTTACAGAGCCGCGCAAAGGGAGTTTCCCTTTCTCATTGCTCTGTTAATCCCGCGGCGGGATTAACAGAGCCGCGAGAGGAGAAGCTCTCTCTTCGTGCGGCTATGACAGCCGATACTGAGACTGCATGGAGAACTCTGCAGGGCAGGGGGGGCCCCGCAGGATGGTCGATTCTGCCACTGCCATGGCGGCAGCGGCAGCAGCCAGTTTGTGTTTTTTTTACCTAGCTGGGCTGATGCAAGATGTTTTTTGTGTGGGGCCCCCTGTAACGTGGGGCCCTGTGCAAAAAACATTCTTGCTCAATGGACGGGCCAGCCCTTTATCTTTTCTTTATCTTTATTGAATTGCTTGATTGACCGCCCAAGCCGAAGCATCAGGGCGGTGTACAATAACAAAATGACAACTGCAGAAAGTAAAAGTTAGAAAAGAATGCCAAAGCTGATAGGACAGAGAGAGAATAGCTGGCTAAGACAGAAGGCAAAAAGAACCAGGGGAAGGGAGAAGGAAAGCAGGAAAATGGACGAGGTGATTCAAGGTGGTTGCAGGGCAGAACTGGTGGATGAGGTGCTGTCAGTGGAAGGAGGAATGTCAAAGTCCTGACAGAAAAGGTGAGTTTTTAGGAGGGTTTTAAAGCGAGGATAAGAGGGTTCGATGTGGAGGGGAAGAGGGAGAGAGTTCCAAAGGGCGGGGCCCAGGAAAAAGAAAACAGAGTGGCGAGTTGATTCTAGGTGAGCGTGGGAGGGAGAAGGAAGGAACAGACGACCACCAGAAGATGAGCGGAGAAGTCGGGGAGAGGGCTGGAAACAGATAGTATTAGCTAAGTATTGAGGGATATTGGAGTGAAGGACCCGGTGAGTGATAATGAGAATCTTGTAAATGAAACGAAACTTGATCGGGAGCCAATGTAAGGCCAGGAGACAGGGGGAGACATGGGATCGAGCAGGAGTGAAGGTAACCAGGCAGGCGGCAGCGTTCTGAACAATCTGAAGGCGACAAAGTTGGAAAGAAGGGAGACCAGCATAAATAATATTGCAATAATCCAGATGCGAAACTACCAAAGACAGCACAAGAGTGATAAGGGAGGAAGGGGGAAGTGACGACCGGACAGCTCTTGAGGCGTCCTTTGTTCAATATGCTTGTAAGTGCTTGGTTTCTCTCCAGGTTCTCGATTTTTTCCTTTACAGACTCCTTACAGTTGGAGGTCTTTTTAGTGGACAGGGAGAAGTAAGTGATGGGATGGGGTAAAATGGTGGGATTTTGATTTGCCTGCAGTTCATAAGGAGTTTTGCTCCTTTTATTTTCTTTGAATATTTATTTTCTTGATTCTCCCCTAGATATGGGCTAGCATTTAATGGTTTCTTAATTTTTTATTTATTTTACATTTGTATACTGCTACTTCCAGCGATCAGCAGCGGTTTTGATTACAGATTGGAAATTGGAAATTTTTGAGGTATAAACACATTGATTAGACAGGAAAGCACAGCACACAGAGAACTATTTTACAGGGAACATGGGCTATGGAGGGTTAAGTGGCTTGCCCAAGACCACAAGGAGCACCTGTGGGACTAGAAACCCCAGTCCTTCCGGCCCAAGGTTGCTGTCCTCTAGTGGGATTTGAACCCCTGACCTTCTGGCCTGAAGTACCTTGCCCCAACCACTAGGCCACTCCAATGTATATGTATTTATTTATTTAGCTGTATTTATATCCTGCTTTTCACCAGGTCAAAGCAGTCAATTGGGGGATATGAGACACATACACTAATACTTACAGGGAACATGGGCAATGGAGGGTTAAGTGGCTTGCCCAAGACCACAAGGAGTGCCTATAGGACCAGAAATCCCAGTCCCTCCAGCCTGAGATTGCTGTCCCCAGGTGGGACTTGAACCCCCGGCCCTCCGGCCTGAAGTACCTTCTCCTAACCACTAGACCACTCCTCCCTCAGTGTTTTCTTAGCATTTTTCTATTACATGACCTGTATATTTGCTTGTAATTATTGGTATTGTACAATGAAATAAAAAATTATATATATACAGATAGAGAGAGAGAGCTATAGAATTACAGGGCTTATAAAAGGTAGAGAGGAGACACTGTGGGTTAAACTAGGAACAGGGAAATGGAAATCCATTTGCACTGGAGTGATATACAAATCCCCCTCAAGGAAGAAGATGTGGATGGGGATTTAATAGCAGACATAAGCAGCATTGCCATGAAAGGAGATGTGCTAGTGAGAGGTGATTTCGATATGCCAGATGTTGATTGGCACATCCCTGCTGCAGTGTCATCTAGAAGTAAGGAGATCCTGGATTCTCTACAGGAAAAACTATTCAGGCAACTGGTAACAGAACCCATATGTGAAGGGGCCATTCTGGACTTGGTGCTTACCAATGGGGAAAGTGTTTCAAATGATATAGAGGGTGATCATCTCACATCAAGTGATCACCAGATGGCATGTTTCAGTATTAGAATTAGGGCTGATAAAATCCACTCAAAAGTGAGGGTCTTAGACTTTAGAAAACTAACTTTGCCAAGATAAGTATACATATTTATATCCGTTTGAAGGTGTGGTCTCCAGAATTGCACACAATACTCCAAAAGAGGTCACAACAGAGACTTATACAGAGGCACTATCACCTCCCTTTTTTTTCTCAAGGAGTCGTTAGCGGGATGGAAACAGATGGGGGATATAGAAAAGCAATGGGCAAAACTGAAAGGGGATATTTTAAAGGCAACATACCTTTTTGTTAGAAAGGTAAATAAATATAAAAGGAAAAGGAGGCTGTTACTGTTCAAAAGTAGCTGAAAAAGTGAAGAAAAAGGAGGGAGGCCTTCAGGAAATACAAGAGATCAGAAGGAGAGGAAGATAGGCATCTATATTTGGAAAAGCCTAGAGATGCTAACAAAGTAATCAGGAAGGCAAGGATACAAAAAGAAGAATAAATAGCCATTCACAATAAAATGGGGGTTAAGACATTTTTCAGATGTTAGTGAGAGGAGGAAGGACAAAAGTGGTGTTGTCAGACATCAAGGGTGATGAGGAGGAATATGTAGAAGCTGATGAGGTTAAAACTGAATTGCTTAACAAATATTTCTATTCTGTGTTCACAGATGAAGGGCCAGAAACAGGATCTCAGACAACACCCACAAATAGGAACAGATGTGACAGGAATCTCAAATGATTTTCAGAAGATTCTGTTCATGCGGAACTAGCTAAAATAAAGTAGACAAAGCAATGGGACTGGATGGGATACATCCAAGAACACTGAAAGAACTTGGATGTTCTAATAGCTCCACTAATTGACCTTTTCAATCCCTCTTTGGAGTCAGATCATGCATTTGGGCTGCAAACATCCAAGGAAGTGGTACAATGTAGGGGTTGAAGTTATTCTCTCCTCAAAAGAAGGAGTGGAACCTGGGCATGATTAGCTACTTTAAGATCAGACACAAACAGGTAGAAAAGGAGATGGCAAAAGTCAGAAGGATGCTTGGGCGCATAGGGAGAGGAATGGCTAGCAGAAGAAAGGAGGTGATAGTGCCTCTGTATAAGTTTCTGCTGTGACCTCATTTGGAGTATTGTGTGCAATTCTGGAGACCACACCTTCAAATTTATTTATTTATTTATTTATTTGTGTGTTTTTTTTATACCGCCCCTTCCAGAGATCAGGAGCGGTTTACAGAGAACAAGATAAAAAATAACGTTAACATTACATGGAACATTAATAGTGTAAAAATTAGTGGGGGGGGGCGGAGCCTGATGTCCAGCGGGATGGTCGCATAACGCTGAGGCTCCCGAGAGGCCTACTCAGAATCCTGAATTAACACCGGACATTCTTGAATTTATGCTCTGATTTTACCTGGGCACATTGATGAGATGGCGGGGACCAAACCTACGCGCCTGGAATTTGGATCTCCAGCGGCTTCTCACGGCAAACGCTCTAAAACCGAACCCCCGTCCCCACAGAAGGGGCTGGCTCTACACGAGGGCCCCGAAATGCAGCAGGAGATCCTCGCAGAGATCAGAGGGGTTAAAGACCTCGTGCAGTCCAACGGGGAAGCACTCCGAGCGCTGCGGGAAGACCTTGGTGTATTGCAAGGCAGACTAGAGGGACTCTCCTCGCGTCAGGACAAAATGGAGAGCATATTAGACTCCCATGTGGTCCGGCTGTCCAAACTCGACAAAGTGGAACGTCAGGTGCGGGCCTTGCAGAAAGAAGTGGAAGATAGCAATAATAGAGCGCGCCGTAACAACCTACGATTAGTGGGCATACCGGAGGGAGCGGAATCGGGAGACATGAAGGAGTTTTTATATAAAATCCTCCCTTCTCTGCTCCAAATCACCTTTACCAAGGAATTGGAGATCGATCGCGCTCATCGTGTGCCCACGAACATAACGCTCAACAGGAAGACCCCGCGGCCTATTATCTTTCGACTTTTGAGATATCAACATGTGGAGCAAATTCTCAGCGCCTCTCGGGCGAAGGGCCCTCTGGAGTTTGAGAGCCATAAAATCTCCTTCTATCCTGACTTGGCTAAACCCACGGTTGACCGCCGAAAGCGCTTTCTGGAATTCCGGCCGAGGCTTCAACAATTACAAGCACGCTATGGCCTGATGTACCCGGCCAAGCTCCGAGTCACGCTGCACAATCAGACAAGAACATTTGAGGACCCTGATCTACTAGAGGAGTTTTTGGATGCTAAAGAAGCCGACTTGATGCGCTGACTTCTAGAGTGTTCCTACTAGTGTTCTCATGTCCGCTGTACCCGCCATTTTGGATTTGCCACGGCTCAGCAAGGAGGCCGTCGAGGGCGGTTTGTAGCCTTCTTTTGATGATATTTGTGACCCGATTCCATCTACCCAGAGTTGCCTCGATGAATATCAGAGACAGTGTTAATTATGGACTCTGGTGTTTCTTCTCTTTTCATGTCTTTATCCTCCTCTCTGGGGCCTCCTCCCGCAGACATATGGTCGCCATATTCATTGGGGGTTTTGCTTCTTCTCTAAGTTACTTTGGTACATGTTTTTCAATATGGGGTGTATTGGCTAGCATACTTGGTGATTATGTCATTGCTGTACAGATTCTGTTTATATTGTATATCTTCAAGCGCCATTATCTAAAATGTCTATTATCGATTGATGGCACCATGTAAGATTTTATCATTGAACGTAAAAGGCATCAATAACCCGATAAAATGGAAGAAAATCCTGAGCTATCTAAGTCATGAAGCAGCTGATCTGATTTTCCTCCAAGAAACGCATTTAAATTCGAAGGAAACTCTTAAACTCAATATTAAACCTTACATGGTGGCCGCCTATTCTCCAGCTGTTTCTAAGAAATGTGGGGTTGCCATACTGGTTAGGAAATCTCTGCATGCCACTATTATTGCGACTAGCTCGGATACTGCAGGCAGATGGTCCAGGGTTCATCTCAAGATAGGTGACCTTGAATTTACATGTATATGCCTTTATGCTCCTAATGTAGATGACCCTGCCTTTTTTGCTACCATTGCTCAGGTTGCGCAGGCCTCTGCTAATACTTCATTGATAATTGGGGGGGATTTCAATTTAGTTCTCGATCCCCTGATTGACAAACAGCCGCCTAGGACGAGTGGTCCCCCCAAGAGTCACACTACGCTTACCTCTATGATCAAAGATCTTGCTTTAGTTGATCTATGGAGGTTGCTGCATCCCAATGAGCTTGACTTTACCTTCTTCTCTTCCCCTCATAAATCCCAGTCTCGTATAGACTTCTTTTTAATATCAAAACTGTTAGTTCCTCAGGTAAACGATGCAAAGATTCACTCCCAACATATCTCGGATCACGCTGCTATTTCTTTTCAATTACATACCACTGCGCCCCAAGGGAATTTGGGGGCCTGGTTTTTTGATAGAGCCCTATTAACTCAACCAGAGTTCCAGTTAGAAATTCGAGCAGCCATACAGGACTACTTTCACTTTAATCTACCCCAGGACACTGCAACCTGGGCTTGGTGGGAGGGTTTTAAAGCGGCCATTCGCGCAACGATCACTAGTTATCAAATTCGCCTACGGAAACAACGCAAGCAGCAGCTCCTCATACTAGACCAACAAATCAAAGCAGGCGAATGCGTTCTAACTTCACGTACTGATCCATGCGTTTTAGTTCGCTTACAGCGTCTCCGTTTTCAATATAATGCAATCCTCTCAACTGCAGCTTCTCAGAGTATTGCACTTCAGCAAGGGACATATTACCGTGAAAGCAACCGAGCCGGTCGACTTTTAGCTAATGCCTTGAAAGGTCAAAAAGAAGCCAAACGCGTTGCGGCCCTTCGCGCCCCACAGGGAGGGGGCATACTGACCACAGACTCCGATATCGTAGAACTTTTTCGGGATTTTTATACCCGTCTATATCAATCTGAATGTGAGTTCTCCTCTGAGACCTTTGAGCGCTTGTTTTCTGGTATTCAGCGGCCGACCCTTTCTGAAGCTGATAGGGATGCCTTGGATGAACCCTTCTCTACTTCAGAGATCCATTCTGCCCTAAAATGAACAGCCTCGGGTCGAGCCGCTGGGCCTGATGGTCTCCCGACAGAATTCTACAGAACGTTCAGTGCGGATTTAGTTCCCTACTTAAAACTTTACTTTACTGCCCTTGCGGTAGATACATCCTCTTTGGGATCCTTTTCTGCAGCTAATGTGGTAGTTTTTGAGAAAGAAGGCAGAGACCCGCTGCTAACCGCCAACTATCGTCCAATCTCCCTACTTAATGCCGATTATAAGATCTTCGCAACGATCTTGGCTACCCGGCTATCAGACAGGATGGCCACTTTAGTCCATCCCGACCAATGTGGTTTTATACCCGGCCGCTCCACCGCTGACAATGCTCAGACTTAGTGCCATGTGCTATCCTGTGCTGCCAATTTGGACCACCCATGGGTGGGTCTTTCCCTAGATGCTGAAAAAGCTTTTGATCGCCTAGAATGGCCCTTCTTATTTGCAGTTCTCCGATGGTATGGCTTTGGGGAGGGCTTCCTCCGATACCTCCAAGTCATGTATTCTCAACCTGTTGCCAGTATTTGTGTAAATGCCATAAAGTCTCGGCCTTTTAAGCTTCAAAGAGGCACGCGTCAAGGTTGCCCCCTATCACCAATGCTCTTTGATCTAGCTCTTGAACCCCTCGCCCTTCTTATTAGACAGTCCGCACGTATCCGAGGTATCCCCTTTAGTCACAGAGAGATTAAACTCTCTGCATATGCAGATGACCTTATGCTCTTTGTATCCCTTGATTCGGTCCCGGCTGTCTTAGACCTGATTGATGGATACTCGCAATTATCGGGCTATAAAATAAACTGGACCAAATCCGTAGCATTCCCACTAAATCACTGGGTACATGAGGCTGACATGCGGGCCTTTCCTTTCCTTTGGCAATCCCGCATGGTGAAATATCTTGGCGTCCACTACTGTTCTCCTTTAGAAGACACTATTAGCTTTAATGCCAAGGAGGTAGTCTCCAAAGTCCGTGAGCTCACAAATCGGTGGTCTCCCCTATCCCTTACATGGTGGGGCCGCCTAGAAACCGTCAAAATGATGATAGTCCCTAAAGTGAATTACATTTTAGAAATGCTGCCCTGCTTCCTCCCGCTACACACCTACAAAGACATTGAGGGCCTTCTCGTCCGTTATCTCTGGCAGGGAAAACCACCAAGAGTAGCTAAACACAAACTACAGTCTGCGAAGGAATTAGGGGGTACCCGCTTTCCTGATTTTCTTAGGTATCATCAAGCCTTCCTACTTAAACAAGGTGCCCGATGGCTAGCTGCCTCAACAGACAACAGACCAGTTTGGCTTGACATTGAAGAGGAGCTAAGTAACCCAATTACGTTGATCCATCTCCCCGGCATGTCCCATCAAGTCAACCTACGCCATCCCCCAATGATTGTTGATACTCTTGCGGCCTTTAACACTCTCATTCTATCACTGGGTTCAAACGTATGTCCTCAGGACAGACTCCCGCTGTGGAATAACTCCAGAATTCAAGTCCTACATAAAACGATTGCATGGAAATCCTGGTACTCTAGGGGGATCTGGACACCCCAACAACTCTTCTCTGCAGCTTGCTGGAAGACTTTTTCTGACTTACAAAAGGAATTTGCGTTACCAGCGAAACATTACTTTCAATTGATGCAGCTTCAACACTGCCTCAAAAGAGCTCAAATCCTGCCGCCCTCTGCCCCTACTGAGAACGGGCTATTAGACCTAATTCACTCTATTAGTAGTACACATGGGGTAGCCTCTAACTTTTATAAACTATTATGTCAGGGTACTGACGCTGCTACTTGTAGATCTCAACAAGCCTGGGAACGCGAACTGCAAATCACTTTAACCCCTGTACAATGGAGCGTTTTCTGGAGCAAGGTGGTGCGGGTTTCCAGATCTGCCTCTGTCACCCAAACTCTCTTCTTTTTTGCACATAGATGCTTTTATACTCCAGAAAGAATTGCCAAATGGAACACCACTACTAGGGACCAGTGTTGGTCTTGCCATACTGCTGTGGGAACCCTCGCTCATGTTCTTTATGAATGTCCTCAACTGCAGGTTTACTGGGGGCGGGTCTGGGGTCGTATTCAATCTATCTTACACCTCCACGAGCCTCTATCCTGGAAGATTGTGGGACTCCGCTCAGTAGCGGAGGTCCCCTCTCTTCCTAAGAAGGGTCGCTTTCTCCTTGACTTCCTGCTGGGTATAGCCATCTGTTTAATCACGAGGAATTGGAAGGATAGCTCTCGAATTACTGCCAATGAATGGTGGAACCTTGTCTGCTTATATAGTAAATATGAGCAGATATCTCGGAGGGCTATTCCTCATATCCAAACTCACTTTCGCTTGTCTAAATGGCAGATGCTCAATGATTATGTACACTCTGCCCATTGTTCCAACATGTCTGTTTAATGCATACTTATCATGTTTTATCTCACCGTTAGGTTTGTACCACAATAATGTCAGTACACGCCCGTTTTCGGGAATGATTAGTTCCTAGAGAAGAAGCAGGGGGGAGGGGGGTGGTAGGGGTTTACTTTGGTGTATGTATCACATTCTCTGTATGTATTTGTCTTTTAGCTGTATGTCTTCCTTTCCTTTGTTGTTATAAAACGAAAATAAAGCATTTAAAAAAATAAAAAAAAAAATAGTGTAAAAATTAGTTACATAGGAAACTGAATAATATAGATTATAAACGTATTAACTATTTACAATGGTTGAGAGAGCTCAATCATACTGATGGATATAAATAGCTTGGAGTCCATGCAGAGGATAGCTATTAAAATGGTTAGTGGTTTTCATTATAAAACTTACGAGGATAGACTTAAAGATCTTAATATGTATACTTTAGAGGAAAGGCCGAGTAGAGGAGATATGATAGAGATGTTTAAATAACTCCACGGTATAAATGCACAGAAGAGTCTCTTTGGATTAAAAGCAATTTCTGCAATAGGGAGATAGGATGAAGGTGAAAGGGGATAGAATCAGAAGTACTATGTGGACATGTTTCATTACGGAAAGAATGGAAGATGCGTGGAATAGTCTCCCTGTGGAAGTAGCAAAGACAAGGACAGTATCCGATTTCAAAAAAGCTAGAAACATGACAGCAGAAAAAGATCATATGGCCTATTTGCTTTTTTGACTGCTGCTATACACTAAACAAAAGATTTCAATGTTGTCCATGATTCCTAGATCCTTTTCCTGGGTAAAGATTCCTAATGTGAACCCTTGCATCGTGTAACTGTAGTTTGTAGACTGAGTTTCTTCTCTACATGCAGCACTTTGCCCTTGTCCACATTAAATTGCAGCTGCTATTTGGATACCCAGTCTCCAGGGCCGGATTTACCTTGAGTGAGGCCCTACGCCAACAAAAATTGTGGGCCCCCGGAAAAAATAAAAACGAGATCAACTTACCAAAACAGAAATGGCAATAGATGTATAGAATTGCCTGACATAAAGAGGCAATAGGGACAAAATCAGCATCGGAATTCAAGAAATACATTAAAAAAGACATATTCCAGTTAATAAATTCAAAATAAAAAGTATTTTTCTACCTTCTGTTTGGGCATTTTTTCAGTTGCAATTGCTCCAGTCACTTTCTTCTGGTTTTCTTTGTGTCTTCTGCTAGCTATCCATTTGTCCTTTCTTCTCTTTTAGATGTTTTCCATTCTCTCTCTATTTCTGCTTTAACATACTGATTGTTTCCCTTTTGCTCTTTCCCCCAATTCTTTCCTTATTCCTTTATCATCCATTTAAATTTCACCCTTCCATTTTCAAGCCCCTCTTACTCTCCCAATACCCAGCCCATCATAGACTTTTCTTCCACACAAAATATTTTTCCTCTCTCCATTCTCATTCCCCATCCATTCTAGTCCTCCCCCAAAATCAGTTCCCTTATAGTTCTAGACCCACGCAGCATCCACTCCCTTCTAGTCCCTTCTAGTCCCATTCTCCCATGCCCCACATCTTCAGCCCCCGCCACCACCAGCAGCTCTCCCCTTCCCGGGGATCGAGCCACCAGCAGCGGGAGGGGCCTCCAGCTCACCACAGCCCAATCGGGGCTCAGCAGAGCACGTTTAAGCTTCACGCCATCGGGTGCCGACTCTCTTCAGCCCCCGCCACCACCAGCAGCTCTCCCCTTCCCGGGGATCGAGCTACCAGCAGCGGGAGGGGCCTCCAGCTCACCACAGCCCAATCGGGGCTCAGCAGAGCACGTTTAAGCTTCGCGCCATCGGGCGCCGACTCTCTTCAGCCCCCGCCACCACCAGCAGCTCTCCCCTTCCCGGGGAACGAGCCACCAGCAGCAGGAGGGGCCTCCAGCTCACCACAGCCCAATCGGGGCTCAGCAGAGCACGTTTAAGCTTCGCGCCATCGGGCGCCGACTCTCTTCAGCCCCCGCCACCACCAGCAGCTCTCCCCTTCCCGGGGATCGAGCCACCAGCAGCGGGAGGGGCCTCCTGCTCACCACAGCCCAATCAGGGCTCAGCAGAGTACGTTTAAGCTTCGCGCCATCGGGTGCCGACTCTCTTCAGCCCCCGCCACCACCAGCAGCTCTCCCCTTACCGGGGATCGAGCCACCAGCAGCGGGAGGGGCCTCCAGCTCACCACAGCCCAATCGGGGCTCAGCAGAGCACGTTTAAGCTTCGCGCCATCGGGCGCCGACTCTCTTCAGCCCCCGCCACCACCAGCAGCTCTCCCCTTCCCGGGGATCGAGCCACCAGCAGCAGGAGGGGCCTCCAGCTCACCACAGCCCAATCGGGGCTCAGCAGAGCACGTTTAAACTTTGCGCCATCGGGCGGGCCCGCGCCTGAGGGCCCTTTGGTGTGGCCCTTAGGCGAGGCACCATAGGCGACACGAAAATATCCCAAATCAGCTCCCCAGTGACCCGACGCCTGCTTCTCTCAGCCCCCTGCCGCCCAACCAAGAAACCAACTATCTACCAACACCTGAACTGTAAGATTGTGCTATTGTTGCTGAATAGATCTTTTTTTTTTATATTTTTTTTCTTTGTTTATAAAGTTTAATACATATAATACAAGAAAAGCAAATAAACTTCAATACAACCATCGGTTGAAAGACAATCAAAAAAACTAAGTGTTCAACCACATCAAGGAGGTGCACCACACTTAATAGTAAAATACCTTACATTGGTTCCCAGAGTAAGACTTTATCTATACTCCCACTCATAAAACACATATCTTTCACCCTGAAAAAGAATCAAACATTTACACGGAAATTTAAGATGAAAAATTGCACCAAGGGCCACCACCCGCGAGCGCAATTCTAAAAACACCTTACGCCTCACTTGCGTGGCCCTGGATACATCAGGAAACACCTGAACGATCTGACCACAAAATTTCTCCGATTTTCTCTTAAAATAAGCTCTCATAATTCTATCTTTATCAATCTCTAACCCTAAGGTGACCAACAAAGTGGCCCTGGAGGAAATATCATCTGAGGATGATTCTATAAAGGCTGAGATATCTAACGTAGAAGAGGCCTTTTGATGTGAAGAAATCATTTCCCCTTCCTTAAGCTCTGATAAAGCCGACACACGTGGAAATACATAATAAATTTTTGATACCATAATTGAATTACTATCAGCAATTAACAAATTCTCCTTAAGATATTTCTGAAATAATATCAAGGGTGAAAGATAATGTGTACATGGGAAATTCAACAGCCGGCGTTCACTGAGGGCTATAAGATCTCAGCCCTACTCAAGGGACGCGAAGCGGGCGTGTCCCGTGGGCATGCCCGAAGGGGTGTGACCAAAGGGGCAGGTCCCGCCCCTTTGGCGCCCCTTCGGCGTAACATCGGCGTTCGAGGTTCCCTGTAATGGGGAAACGGAGGTAACATTATCCGCAGTTGGCACAATCTAAAGTTGGGAAAACCGTGGGGCCGATGGATGCCCATGTTACTGTGGGTGAAGTACCGTCAGCCCCTGTACGTATCTCTGAGGATTTGTCAGAAATTTCAACTGTGAGTACTCCTTCCTCGAACAATGATTCCCGCGTTATGGGTTTAACTCCCCCCATAAAAGAACTTAAGCAATTGTCTATAAATAACGCTTCTACTGAATGTTTGCCTGAAGTGACTCAACTTGGGAAAACCCTTCCAGATTCGTTTTTGCGAGTTTTGGACCTGCCCCCTCCTTTACCTTCAGTTATTACTTTTCCATTGGTTCCTGAAGTGGCAGCTCCGCCGGCTGATTTGTCTTTGAAAGATATCTGGTTGGCGACTTCGCGAATTGAGTCTGTTCTTGGGGCGTCTTTGCAGAAAGTTTCTGATTTTTCTAAAGCTACAGTTCAGAAACTTTCTGATCAAGAAAAGCGTTTGGCGATAGCTGATCAACGTATTATGGCATTAGAGTCTGACGGTGTTGCTCGTCAGGAGGTGTTGACTACCTTTGTGCAAGATTTTAGTGCTTTACACCGTCAAGATGAGATGTTAGAGAATGTTTTAAGAGCTAAAAATCTTCGGCTGAATAGATCTTTAAAAGTTTGCACCATCGGGTGCATGGTCCCTGTTCACCCGCCGCCTTCATCGGCTCTCCCCAGTCTGGGGATAGAGCCTCAAGCGGTGGGAGCAGCAGCACCAACATCCTGTCCAATCGGGGCTCCAGCCAGGAACTTTAAAGTTCACGCCACCGGACCGGCCCGCGCCTGGGGACTGAGAGGAGGGCCACCAGAAGACCGCCGCACCCTATCCAGCTCCAGACGGCATACTCTAACAGCAAACACATCCAACTACAGACAACAATGCCGGTCAGTATCCCTGCACCCTACACCACTTAAGAAACTCTAGTCCGTTCTACTCTGCCAAGCTCACATTGGATCACTGCTAAACAACACAGCCCATTTGATGGACTATTATTAAGCCACTTTAACTTTCAAAGTAACCTGCTAGCATCATAGTTTATTTTGTACCACCTCAATATTGCAATTTTGCCAATCGAAGATCAATATAATCTGCTAGCTTCATTCTTTATTTCTGTATCATCTCAGTATTGCACCCTCTCTCTTTAAAGATAGGCAATATCTTAGCATGTAAACTGTACCTGCTCAATGTGTGCACTCTCGTATAATTGCTCCTCTGTACTGAAGAATCTCATCACTGTATTGTGTCTCATAACAGCATTGTACCACCCCAGTATTGCAGTATTGCACTTCCCCACTTCGTACCTATATGGTCTCACACTCAATCCAAACCCTCAGAATGGCCCTTCAGGTCGCTGTCTTTCTTAGCTTCTACCTTCTCACCCACTGGCTTGGAACCTCCCAGGCTCTTTACACGCCACAAGGCAGGATTCCAATCCTGAATAGCCATGGAAAAAGATGGAATTGTCCCCCTTACTCCAACCCAGGAAGTGACGCCTACACACGCCACTCCCACTTGATACATGTAGCACTCCAGCTATCCAAGACACCCAGACAGGAAAAACCTTTGAGATGCCGACCACTAAAATGTGCCATCATCAATGCGCGTTCCATTCGCAAAAAATGGCCTGTTGTCCTTGACACAATCTCCTTTTATGACCTGGAGATACTTATGATCACAGAAACATGGCTATCATCAGAAGACAACGTTCTCCTCAACCAACTACTACCCCCCAATTTCTCCATACATACAAGACATCGGGAAAACAAAAAAGGAGGAGGTGTACTCATAGCAAATAAATGGGACACCGGAATCCGGACCATAGCAACTCTCAAAGAGACTCAGACGCCAAACGCATCGAAACAGCAAAATGAACCTTGGTACACCAGCACGTTGACCAAAATGAAGAGAGAGCTCAGGAAGCATGAAAGAAAGTGGAGACACACCAAATCCACTGAACTCAGGAAAGTGTACCTTAATCTCCTCGCAAACTACAAAGAGGAAATAAACTCAGCAAAAAGGTTACACCATACCAACATACTGAACAAAGCCATTAACAAACCACGGGAGCTTTTCGCCCTAGTAAAATCACTTACAAAGACAGCCATCCCTGAACCTCAAGATAGCTCAATACATCCACAAACCCTAGCAGATCACTACGCAAGCAAACTGAATACTACCACCCCCACATTTGCCCTAGAAACACCACACCAACGAACAAAGATGAAACAAGAATCTACATGGAGCAAATTCCGCAACATTGACAAACAACAAACAACTAACATCTTAACCTCCATAAACACCACCACCTCACCACTTGACCCCTGCCCAACTGCCTGGATCAAAGCAGCAAAAAATGAGATAAACCAGCAAATAGCCCACATTGTTAACCAATCACTAAGACAAGGAGAAATGCCGGAGAAACTAAAACAATCTATAATAAGGCCGATCCTAAAGAATAATTCCCTCAATAAAGAAGACCCATCATCATACCGCCCCATATCAAGCATCACTTTCCTGGCAAAAATCATAGAAAAGGCAGTACTCTTGCAGCTTCAAGACCACCTCGACGAACAGGATGCCCTGGACAAACAACAATACGGATTCAGAAGAAACCATGGAGTGGAAACTCTTCTCATAGCACTGATGAACAACCTACTTAAAGGACTAGAAGACACAAAGAAAATGTTCATACTCATTTTCATTGACATCTCCGCCGCCTTTGACATGGTACATCATGAGATACTCCTTAGTAAGCTAGAATCCATAGGAGTTGAGGGAACCCCCCTCAAATGGTTATCCTCCTATATATCTAACAGAAGGCCACAAGTGCAATTTAATGGGGAAGAAGCTATGCCATTCACTCAAATGCAGGGCATACCACAGGGCTCAGCACTCTCAGCACTACTATTCAATATCTACATGAGACCCCTCTGTGACATCTTCAAAAGGCATAGCATCAACTACCACATCTATGCAGATGATATTATGCTCTACACGCAACTGGACGTCGCCGACCCCAAATATGCACAGCTTGAAAACTGCCTGAACGAAATGTTGATATGGCTACAGAAGAATAACATGACGATAAACCACAAAAAAACGGAGGTAATGTACATGTCCAACAAACCCAACTTCAAGTCACCCGACTCAATCACCCTGTGCAACAACACATACAAAGCAAAAGAAGAAATCAAATATCTAGGTGTCACACTCGACTGCAACCTAAGAATGGAGAAACACCTGCGTAAACAAACAAAGCCATCTTCTATAAACTTAGGGTGATACAACCTCTAAGGAAAATAATAGCACCAGGCGATTTCAGGTCAGTGGCTCAAGCACTAGTCATGCCGCACCTCGACTACTGTAATGCCATCCTACAAGGTCTACCCAAAAAATCACTGGGTATCCTTCAAATGGCCCAGAATGTCGCAGCTAGAATAATAATGGGAACAAGTGTAACTGACCACATCACCCCAATATTGATCGACCTTCATTGGCTTCCAGTTGCTGCTAGGGCGCAGTACAAGATGATAGTAACAACGTTCAAGCTGATCAACGACATAGCCCCCTCGTTCCTGTCCTCTCTTATCAACATACAACCAGCAAATAGAAATAGAAGAACTAACAACCTGGGCACCCTGCAGGTCCCTAACGCAATACGAACTGTGAAAACAAGTACAAGTCGCAGAGCCTTCTCTTTCGCTGCGCCCACTATATGGAATCAGCTCCCTGTTGAACTACGGCTAACCCAGGACATGAAAAGTTTCAGGAAAGAGTTAAAAACCCACTTATTTAAATGCTATTACAACCAGCCATAAGTCACAAAATCCAGGAAAACTTAACAAAGGAAACTGACAAATACGTACATTGTAAATCCGCCTTGTGTAACCATGTATAGCCAAGTAAAATGAGATTTCCTCAATCTGTAAATATGTATTATATAAATGTAAATATGTTTTACCCCCAAAACTTTAAACATGTGTGCCGTGACCCCCCAAGTCCTCTATGTATTTACTCCCCCACCCTGTCCTGATCGACCTCCCCAAAAGAAAAATCAAACCGCTACTGATCGCTGGAAGCAGCGGTATATAAATGTGTTCTAAATAAATAAATAAATAAATAAATAAATAAATAATCTCCAAATCTGACCTCAACTTCCACATTCTGGACTCTTTTAGCACAAACAGCCTGGACATCCTCTCCATTGCTAACCAACAATGCTCCCTCAACCTGTTATATAGAACACCATCCACTTCTCCAGATGACCTTCCAACCATTATTGACCTTGCAGCTAACACCCTCTCTCCCAACAAACCAAATTGGATAATGGGTGATTTCAATCTCCCATCTATACCCCAAAGCCATGCAAATGCGTTCCTTGATGCAATGGCAGACCTAGGTCTCAAACAAATCATCAATGAACCCACACACACAAAGGGGAACATTCTTGACATGGTTTTTGTTCCACACCCAGTCATGGACCAAAACCACAATCCTCCAATATCAGTCATAGATGTACCCTGGTCCGACCACAAATTGATCATCATCCAGATACCCATCAACAATAACCAGCCGAACGGAAGCCGACCTTCAAGCATCACCTCTCGAACTGCCACTAGATGCTTTCGCCCCTTCGATAGGGAACACATCCTGTCGGAGACCCCATCACTCATCAACAAAACCACACCGGACCTTGATGAACTAATCGCTTATTGGAACTCTAGCCTGCTTGCCATCTCACAACACACGAACCCTAAGAATACAGCAAGGACAAAAAGAAGCTCCGCCCCATGGTTCTCCCCTGAGCTGCAATCGTCTCTTATGCAACTACGTAGACTTGAACGCCGATGGCACCGATCGCGCTCAACTGAAGATCAGACCACTTACCGAACCCATCTTGCAATACACCGAGAAACAATCACTACCAAAATGAGACAATATCACACTGACACCCTAAAGAGGTCTCTGAACAAACCACGTGACCTCTTCAATCTGGTCAAATCCCTCTCAAAGGAACCATCTCCTGAACAACACAGCGAGATTCACCCGCAAGAATTCACTGATTACCTGCAATCCAAGATTGTGCAAACCAACAAGGTGTTAGCGGTCCCATATCAAGAACCAACAGGCCTATCCCCACTTAACATATTTTCCACACCATCCATTAAATGTATCGAGGACACCATAGCTTCTCTCAACACCTCCAATGCACAGACTGACCCATGTCCAGCTTTTTGGATCAAGGAGCTACGTGATGTGTTCAGCCCTGTCATCGCAAAAATAATGAAACTCTCCTTCACAACAGGATATTTTCCCACTTCATTCAAGCAGACTTCCATTAGGCCACTATTGAAAAACCCCAAACTTGATCCCCAAAGAGTTGACTCCTACCGGCCAATAGCCAGTATCCCCCTCTTAGCCAAAATAATTGAGAAAGAGGCACAACGGCAAATTCAAGATCACATCGATGCCGCTGCTCCCTTAGACAGCTGCCAACATGGGTTCAGAGAATATCATGGGGTCGAGACACTACTCGCTGGTCTATTCAATGACATCATCAAAGGAATTGACAACATCCGTCAAGGTTTTGTGCTCATCTTCCTAGACATCGCCGCGGTGTTCGACTCCGTGAGTCACAAAATTCTCCTTGGAAGACTGAAAGAGAAGGGCGTCTGCAACAGTGCACTAGGATGGTGCAAATCTTATCTGGACGGTAGATGGCAATATGTGAAATCTGGATCAGAAGAGCCAATACATTTCCATCAAAAGCAAGGGGTACCTCAAGGCTCTTCGTTATCCTCCTTACCTTTCAATATCTACATGCAGCCCATCTGCAATATCATAAGATCATTCAATGTGAAGTGTTTGATATATGCAGATGATATTCTCTTATACATGCCCTTCTCCACAACTCACATGGACCTGGCCCCACTCACAGACTGCTTCAATGTAGTTTCAACATGGCTCCAGACACAGAACCTACGCATTCAACATAAAAAAACAGAGGTGCTATTCATCACCGGAGACGCCAACTTTACTCCCCCAGCCCACGTCAGTGTCAACGAAGCTGATTTGCAAACCAAAGATGCAATAAAATACCTGGGAGTTACTTTGGACCAACATCTCGACATGAAACGCCACATAAGCAACATAGTCAAAGCCGTCTATTTCAAAATCCGTTCACTCAAGCACCTACGCTCCCTGTTGGACCCAGATGATTTCCGAACCATATATCAAGCGTTGATCCTACCGCATTTTGACTTAGCAAATGCCATCTTACAAGGCCTCCCCCAATCCACACTGACCCCCTTACAGTTGGCCATGAATGCCGCAGCTAGGGTCCTTTACGGAGCATCCAGAAATGACCATGTGACCCCTATTCTTAAACAGCTGCACTGGCTACTGATCCATGGGAGGATCACATTCAAAACCCTTCTATTAGCTTTCAAGGCAATCAAAGGTATTTCAGCCTCCTCACTCACACATCTCATCCACATTGTCCCCCCCAACAGATCCAGCAGAGCATCAGCTGTCAACTTGCTATCAATACAAAAGACATCGACAAAGTCCAACACGACAACCACAAACAGGGCATTCAGTTTTTATGTCCCCAAATGCTGGAATGCTCTACCCCCTGACGTTAGGGCCATAGCCAATCTATATCAGTTCAGGAAGGCTCTCAAAACCCACCTTTTCCTCCAATACTTCACAGACAGCAATTGAACCTAGATATACCTCTAAGGAAATGACCCAATATAGAAAGACCCTTACATGCATTATCTGATTTTTACCTATCCTTCCAGTGTAAATAGCTTATGTATATAGTTAACCCCGTTATCCAAGTTTGTACTCCTGTTCGATGTAAAACCTGACAGCTTGTTGTTATGGTCCTTAAGTTATGATGTAAACCGCGCTGATACTAAATAGCGCGGTATATAAGAAATTGTAATAAAATAAATAAATAAATAAAATCAGCCCATTTCCAGTCCTATTCTAGCTCTTCATCAGCCCATTTCCAGTACTAGCCTTCACATCACAGGCCATTTCCAGTCCTAGCCCCCCCCCCCATCACAGCCTATTTCCAGTCCTAGCCCCCACCATCACATCCCAATTGCAGTCCGAGTCCCCCTGCACCATCACAGCCCATTTGCAGTCCTATTTCCCCCCCCCACCACCATCACAGCCCATTTGCAGTCCAAGTTACCCCCCCATAGCCCTTTTCCGGTCCAGGTACCCCCCCATCACAACCCATTTCCAGTCCAAGTCCCCCCCCCCATAGCTCTTTTCCGGTCCAGGTCCCCCTCCCCATCACAACCCATTTCCAGTCCATGCCCCCCCCCCCCCATAGCCCTTTTACAGTTCAGGTCCTCCCCCCCATCACAGCCCATTTCTTAAAAAGTCCAAGTCCCTCTCCCCATAGCGCTTTTCCGGTCCAGGTCCCCCCCTTCACAACCCATTTCCAGTCCAAGTCCCCCCCCCCATAGCCCTTTTACAGTTCAGGTCCCCCCTCCATCACACCCCATTTCCTTCCTGTCCAATTCCCCCCCCCCCCCATAGCCCTTTTAAAGTTCAGGTTCCCCCCCCCCATTTCACAGCCCATTTCTTTCCAGTCCGTCCATCCCCCCCTAGCCCTTTTCCGGTCCAGGTCCCCCCCCCCCCAATCACAGCCCATGCAGTCCTTGGCCCCCCCGACCAGCACCGCGGCTGTCTGAGAGGCTTCAGAGGGAGCCGGGTAAGCTCGCGCGAGGCCCCGGCTCCCTCTGTACAGCCGCCAGCGTGAAGAGCCATAAGAACATAAGAGCATAAGATATGCCATACTGGGTCAGACCAAAGTCCATCAAGCCCAGTATTCTGTTTCCAACAGTGGCCAATCTAGGTCATAGGTACCTAGCAGTTTCCCCAAGGGACACAGGTTCCACAGTGCTTGTATTGGTTCAAGCATTGATATCCTGGGTCCCTTCTTAATAATGGCTTATGGACCTTTCCTCCAGGAACTTGTCCAAACCTTTTTTAAACCCAGCTACACTAACAGCCTTTACTACATCCTCCGGTAACAAATTCCAGAGTTTGATTACACGTTGAGTGAAAAAATATTTTCTTTTATTAGTCTTAAATAGTTTACCCTGTAGCTTCATTGCATGTCCCCTAGTCTTTCTATATTCTGATAAGGTAAACAATCGATCTACGTTTATCCGTTCCACTCCGCTCATTAATTTATAGACTTCTATCATATCTCCCCTCAGCCGTCTCTTTTCCAGGTTAAAGAGCCCTAACCTTTTTAGCCTTTCTTCATAGGAGTATCCTTCCATCCCCTTTACCATTTTGGTGGCTCCTCTCTGAACCTTTTCTAATAACTCTATATCCTTTTTAAGATACGGTGACCAGAATTGCACACAATATTCAAGGTGCGGTCTCACCATGGAACGATATAGAGGCATTATAATATCCTTTGTTTTATTTTCCATTCCTTTCCTTATCAAACCTAGCATTCTATTTGCTCTCTTGGCCGCCGCTGCACACTGGGCCGAGGGTTTTAACATGGTATCCACAATGACGCCTAAATCTTTTTCCTGGGTGGTGGTTCCTAATGTGGAACCTTGCATTGTGTAACCATAGTTTGGGTTGTTCTTCCCTAGGTGCATAACCTTGCACTTGTCCACATTAAATTTCATCTGCCATTTTGATGCCCAGTCTTCCAATTTATCAAGATCCTCTTGCAATTTTCCACAATCCTCTTGGGTTTTAACAACTTTAAATAGTTTTGTGTCATCTGCAAATTTGATAACCTCACTCGTTATTCCACTTTCCAGGTCATTTATGAATATGTCAAAAAGCAGCGGACCCAGCACAGATCCCTGGGGTACACCACTATTCACCTTTCTCCATTGGGAAAATTGGCCATTTAGCCCTACCCTCTGCTTTCTATCTTTTAACCAGTTCCTGATCCACAATAGTACACTGCCTCCTATCCCATGACTCTTTAGTTTTGCCAAAAGTCTCTCATGAGGAACCTTGTCAAAGGCTTTCTGAAAGTCCAGATACACAATATCAACCGACTCACCTTTGTCCACCTGATTATTCACTCCTTCAAAAAAACATAACAGATTAGTAAGACAAGATCTTCCTTGTCTAAAGCCATGTTGGCTGTCTCTCATTAGTTCATGACTATCTACATGCTGAGTAATTTTATTCTTTATGATGGTTTCTATCATTTTTCCCGGTATTGACGTCAGGCTCACCGGTCTGTAGTTTCCCGGATCACCCCTGGACCCCTTTTTAAAAATTGGTGTTACATTGGCGATCCTCCAATCTTCAGGTATTAGAGATGATTTTAATGATAGTTCACAGATTACTAATAGCAGGTCTGAAATCTCATATTTCAGTTCTTTCAATACCCTTGGATGTATACCATCCGGCCCAGGTGATTTACTACTCTTCAGCTTATCTAATTGTTGTAATACATCTTCTCGATGTATCGATATTTCCTTCAATTCTTCTGCACCTTTAAATACCACTTCAGTCATGGGTAACATCCCTACATCTTCCTCAGTAAAGACTGAAGCAAAGAATTCGTTCAGTCTCTCCGCTATCGCCTTGTCACATCTTAGTGCTCCTTTAACCCCTTTATCATCTAATGGACCAACTGACTCTCTCACAGGTTTTTTGCTACGAATGTACTTGAAAAGGTCTTTACTTCGCGTTTTTGCTTCTGCAGCAAGCTTCTTCTCAAATTCTCCCTTTGCCTGCCTTATCAATGCCTTGCATTTGACTTGCCAGTGCTTGTGCTGTTTTCAGGTTTCCATTTCCTGAAAGATGCTTTTTTGGCAACAACAGCCTCTCTGACCTCAACTTTAAACCATGCTGGCAGTTTTTTGGACTTCTTTCCACTTTTCTTAAGGCGTGGAATATAGCTGGTCTGGGCTTCCAAGATAGTATTTTTCAACAACAGCCAAGCCTGATGTACGTCTTTAACCTTTGCAACTGCTCCTTTTAGTTTTTTCTTGACTGTTTTCCTCATTTTATCATAGTCTCCCTTTCGAAAGTTAAAAGGTAGTACTGTGGATTTCCTTACTATCCCTCCTCCACTAATTAAATCAAAGGCGATCATGCTATGATCACTATTGCCAAGTGGCCCCAACAACCTTATCTCTTGCACTAGATCTGGTGTTCCACTAAGGATTAGGTCTAATATGGCTTCCCCTCTGGTCGGTTCATGAACCAGCTGCTCCAAGAAGCAGTCATTTATTTCATCTAGGAACTTTATCTCCCTAGCATGTCCTGACGTGACACTGACCCAGTCGATACCGGGGTAGTTGAAATCACCCATTATTATTACTGTGCTGTAACTTTTGTTAGCTTCCTTGATTTCTTTGAGCATTTCATCATCCATTTGGTCATTCTGGCCAGGCGCTCGATAGTACACCCCCACTGCCATTGCCTTCCCCCTTTTACATGGAATTTCAATCCATATAGATTCTACAGCAGATTTTGTTTCCTGCAAAACTTTAATCCTTTCTGACTCAATGCCCTCTCTAACATAGAGAGCAACCCCTCCACCAATTTGATCAGCTCTATCATTACGATATAGTTTGTACCCAGGTATCACAGTGTCCCACTGGTTGTCGTCCTTCCACCATGTCTCTGATATTCCAATCATATCTAACCTTTCATTTAGTGCTATATATTCTAACTCTCCCATCTTATTTTTTAGACTTCTAGCATTTGCATACAAGCATTTTAGAGAATGTATTTTATCCATATTAATTTGTCTGTTAGACATGAGTAATTTGGGATCTTTAAGCTCTGTCTGCTCCATACTTGAGGGTATTTGGGCTACTTTACTCTTTTGTGGAACCTCTCTGCTTTTGGTAGTATCCCTCAAAGATACATTCTTCCGAACCATCCATTCTTGGGCGACTGTCGGCTTTCCCCTAATATCTAGTTTAAAAGCTGCTCTATCTCCTTTTTAAAGGTTAATGCCAGCAGCCTGGTTCCATCCCGGTTAAGGTGAAACCCATCCCTTCGGAAGAGCCCCTCCTTTCCCCAGAATGTTCCCCAGTTCCTAGCTAATCCAAACCCCTCATCTCTGCACCATTGTCTCATCCACGCATTGAGACTCCGGAGCTCTGTCTGCCTTTTGGGTCCTGCGCGTGGAACAGGAAGCATTTGGGAGAATGCTACCCTGGAAGTTCTGGATTTCAACTTCCTACCTAAAAGCCTAAATTTAGCCTCCAGAACCTCCCTACCACATTTTCCTATGTCCTTCACGCTGGCGGCTGTATCTGTGAAGCCGCAAATGCTGGGAAAGGTTAAAGGGCATTGCCTTTAACCTTTCCCAGCAATCGCGGCTTTACAGATACAGCCGCCAGCGTGAAGGAAAAGGCTCTTCATGCTGGCGGCTGTACAGAGGGAGCCGGGGTCTCGCTCGAGCTTACCCGGCTCCCTCTGAAGCCCTGCGGTGTGTGGGCCGGCCCCGGGTGGGCCCTTGCCAGCTGTGGGCCCTACGCCATGGCGTACATGGCGTATAGGTAAATCCTGCCCTGCCAGTCTCCCAAGGTTCTCCTACAATTTCTCACAATCTGTCTGTGATTTAATAACTTTGAATAATTTGTGTCATCTGCAAATCTGATGAGCTTACTAGTTTTCCATTCAAGGTCATTTATAAAGATTTTAAAAAGCAGTATCAATTTCTCAGATACTCAACAATTCACCTTTGTTCATTAAGAAATTGGCCATTTAACCCTAATTTCTGTTTCCTATATTTTAACCAGTTCCCAATCCACAATCGGACAATTGTTTCCTATTTTATGACTTTTTAATTTCCTCAGACGCCTTTCATGAAGCACTTTGTCAAATATTTTTCTGAAAATCTAGATACATTCTAACAACTGACTCACTTTTATCCACACTTTTAGTCACCCATTCAAAATAAAATGCTGCAAATTGGTGAAGCAAAACTTCCCTTGGTTAAATCCTTGTTGACTTTCTTCCATTATACCATATTTATGTATTTTCTCAGTAATTTTGTTCTTTAGAATAGTTTCTACTATTTGGCCCGACACTGAAATCAGGCTCAGCAGTCAGTTGTTAGGAGGATCACCCCTAGAACACTTTTTAAAAGCTGACGTTATCTTGGCCATCCTCCAATCTTTAGTTACCTTAAGCAAATGTAAAGACAGGTTACAGATTACTAATGGTGTATCTGCAATTTCACTTTGAGTTTTTTTGGGACTCTCTGCTCTATTTTATCCAGGTCATGTTACTTGCTATTCTTTAGCTATGTCAATTTGGGCTATTATATCTTCCAGGTTTACTGACATTTGCTTCATTTACTCCATATCGTCACAATTAAATATTATTTTTGGCATGGGCAGTTCCCTTACATCATCTTCAGTAAAAGCAGAAACAAAGAATTTATTTGGGACGTTTTTTTTTTTTGTTTTTTTTTTAATATTTATTTTTAATCATTTTCCAAATACAAAGAATAACCACAAGAAAATATCACCAAAACAGTCCTATCTAACTTTCAAATTGAAGAATAGAAAATCACCACATCACATCAAGGGAGAGAGAAACTAAGATATAAACATATAATTAAAGAAAAAAGGAGTAACATTAAACTCCATAATAAAGAGCTGAAAAACTATGTCAATTCCTCCACCATACTTGCACCGCCCTCCTTCCCATCAAGAAAAAACTGTAGAGATCTCACATCAGTATAAACAAAAGTTTGCCCTCCAAGAGTAATGATACACCGGCAAGGGAACTTTAAAAAAAAAGTAGCTCCCAATGCCACCACTCACGGTTTCAACAACAAAAACTACTTGCGCGGCAGCTGAATGGAATGGCAGACATCAGGAAAGACCTGGAGATTATAACCACAAAAAAGAACATTCTTAAATTTAAAGAATGCTCTCAAAACTCGTAACTTGGCGGGTTCAGATCTAAATCTCACAACCAAAGTGTTACATTTAGGAATAATGTCTAAGGAATCTTCCAGGAAAGCGCTTAGATTCTGATCCGCAGAACAGACAGATTGGGCAAAAGCCCCTTCAGTTCGTTTAGCGGGAGCAGAAGCCACCGGAAGGTAATACATGTGAGCAGCCTGAACATCCCCTTCTAAATGCAAAATTTCTGTAACATATTTCCCTAACAGTATTTCAGGAGATAACAGATGTGTATAGGGAAAATTCAGGAAATGTAGGTTGGATGCTCGTGATTGATTTTCTAGTACTTCCAACCTATTAGAAATAGAAAATACATCTTTAACTAAAGCATCATCAACCTTACAAGGTTGTGACTGAAAATCAACCTGAGCAGCCAATTTTGAACAGTTATCCATCTTCTCATCCATATATTGTAATTTACCCATCACCGCTTGAGAAAAAGAACATAAAGAGGATACTGATGAGGATAAACGCTTATCTATACTCCGAATCGCTGACCAAATGTCCATGAGAGTTACATCCCCCGAAGGGGAAGGAAACTCCCCACCTTCTGCCGAAGCCATAATCACAGGCTGCAGAGCAGAGGCAGAACTCATAGGAGGAGAAAATGTCAATGTAGATGAGAATGCTGGAACAGGAAGAGGAGGAGGAGACCGGAGAAATGGGCTTAACAAAGCCCCCTCCGGCGATTGAACTTCAGGCAACAGGGGGTTACATGCCTGTCCATGGGGCCAGTGACTCTCTCGTTGACAACTTCTTCTGCTTTAGCACCCACCTTCGCCTTGCGCTTCCCCATGGTAGCAAAACGATCTCACCACACACATGAGCACCTCACGTGCACCTAAGGGGCACCAAAGGGGCGTATATATGCCCCTTGAGCCACGCCCCTTAGGCCACAACTCGCGGGCCGCAACACGCGGACTCGTAAAACTCACCGGGCTTTATCGGGCAGGGAAGGGTCCTCCGAATCCGGGCACGTCCTCCTCCTGCCTGCACGCTGATAGTCCACACCTCCACCAGGTACTGCTGCACTGAACCGCAAAGCTGGAAATCGCGGCAGCTCCCTCTCAAGCAGTGCTCTCTCCCATTTGGGACATGTTTGCTAAAGGGAGGTAATGGTTACTGCACATCAAATCCTGCACTAAGCTGTTAGTGCGAGACTACTGTAACCGTTACCACCTGAAAGTATACACCGTACGTAAGCTACATTATAGTGTCCGAGGTGAGATGTACTGTCAGTGTGTGGCAGGCCAAGACAGTATGTGAGTGGAGGCAGCATGTACCTGATGTGGGGAACAAAGGGAGAATTGTCCATGAATGTGCATGTGGAGCAGTCACAAGAGAGGTGTGTGATATGGGTAACTGCTGCAAATGATCCCCGAGGGCCTTGTTGGAGCAGCTTACTGCCAGTAAGCTGCCTCACCTTGAATCTCCCTGATGGTCAAATGATGGGTGCAGGGCTGTGCCATGGATCATCCAAGCAGATCATTTGCATTGTGTGTGCTGGGTGGATGTATAGGATCATACAGGCCAAAAGCATTTGATGTGTATGAACCAAAAGTAGCAGTGCCATGGGGGACACAAAACACCATTTGTACGGGTGGGATTGGTGTCTCTGCCTGTGCAACTGCAAGACAATACACCCGACAGATTGGCATGATAGAGGAGGGACAAATTGAGCCCATTTACCCCATGTGGGTCAAGTAATGATGGCAGAATAGTGCAGGGGATGGCTATGTAACAAAGACTGTCCCTACTGCCCTTCCAACTATGGTTTGTCTGCTGGTCAACATGCATGGCATGTGCATAGTGTGACCATCAGCACGCAGTCTTGGGATACTCAGCATTGACATGTAACCATTTGTTCAGTGATTGGCATCCCCAGACAAAGAATACATCCACATCACTGGAGGCAGACATTATAAATAGTTCTATGTGGATACATAGCAATATGGTTACTTTTTGGTCATAGTGAGAGTGCCATCTCAGCATGACATACAGTGGCCACTCAGGCAATGCACATGGCAGATGGGCACAATGGCATTTCAGCCAGTGACCCTACCATTGTGGCACGCACATCCAGGCCAATCTGCGCTGTTTCAGGCAATACACACAATTCACAGTTTCCAAACAGGCTGGGAAAAACTTGGACAATATGAGACAAAGTGCAGTGCAGAAAGCTACAGGACAAAGGGGAGCCATACACACACATGCCTACACTCTCATTGGCACACTGTATGAAAATGAAGAGTGGAGGAGTGGAGGAGTGGCCTAGTGGTTGGGGCAAGGTACTTCAGGCTAGAAGGTCGTAGGTTCAAATCCCACTAGAGGACAGCAACCTTGGGCCGGAAGGACTGAGGTTTCTAGTCCCACAGGTGCTCCTTGTGGTCTTGGGCAAGCCACTTAACCCTCCATAGCCCATGTTCCCTGTAAAATAGTTATCTCCAAGTTATAATGCCCTGTTCAATGTAATTTCAGTTTGTTCAATGTAAACCGCACTGATGCAGAATAGTGTGGTATATAAGAGAATGTAAATAAATAAATAAATATAAATAAGATGGCTGGCATTCCTGCTTGACACTGCTGTCTCAATGTCATCTTAAGGATTGATAACTTGTGCTCTGTTTGCTGGTGCTATTGCTATGCCTTGGCCTCACCACACGTTGTTACCATGTGCTATTAGCCTCCAACCAGCTGTGGTTAGTGGAGCCTGTCATTGCTGCTGGTGGGTGTTTCCACCCTTGCTGGCCATCTCCTTGGGGGTTGCACATGCTGGAGCTGTACTTACACTCTGTCAGCTAAACCTTGTCCACAGGAAGATACAATACAGAAACCTCAGCAAGGACCTGAACCTGTGACCTTCCACACACATATACACCAACTGTGTGTGTTGTGCCACAGGGTTAACAGCTCCTGTTTCTGCCATATTTCCCTTCAGCTGGCCTTTGTGACATGCATATTGCAGCATGTGCCAAACAACCAGGACAAGGCTTCTATCTGCTGCAAGCTAGTGCCACTTCCCACACCACCACCAACACCCCACCATGCAGACATGCATTTACCTAAAATCTCTAGTAACCTTTCAGTTACGCTTTTCATTTGGGAAGCAGCCACAGCCACCTCTTTAACAAAATCGCCCTGAAATGAAAATTTATAAAGAGATACAAAATAAAAATTAAAACTGCAAAGGAGATAGAAAATTTAACAAAATGAATTATTTTTGCCTGCACACCCCTAAAATTCACAAATACAGATTTCTTCCAAGCAGGTCCTATCTCAGCACCACTTCGATTTTTATTTGGACATCTTGTTTACTTATAAAGAAAGGGAATTGCATTTAGCTGGCATCTTTCTCAGAGTTCAAGGCAAGTTACATTCATATACAAAAAGCATATAGAGCTTCAGTCACATTTACCATAGTTGAATTCTTGATGCATACCACAATAAAGTCATGCAAAAAAGAGTTGATAAGCAGCATGTTTTTCTAACTTATAGTATAAAATGAAAAGAAACATTGTTTTTATTAAAAATACTGTAAAAAGGATGATTTCAGCTGTGGGACGATTGCATAAAGTTGTGTTTTTAGCTTACTTTCCAAAGAGAAGTCTGATGGGACCGCCAGGTTTCTGCATATATTTATCTGCCCATGCTCGCCCACCAAATAACTGCATCTAGTGTCGTATCCACATCAAATTTTCAATTCAAATTTTCTATGAGAAGATCTTAATAGGTTAGAAGGTACATTTTAGATAGGAAATGAGAGAAGACATCATAAATACAGATCAGGAAGTGCTTTCCATTCTCTGTCAAATAAAGAACCTCTTGTAAAATAGGTAGAGAATTGCATGGGTATAGCTCTCCACATCCAGTGGGACATGTGATTTTAAGAAGCTGAACATGGGAGAAAAATTGTTACCCATGCACAAATGTGTCAGGAGCAGCATCTTAAAATCACTCTTCTGCTTTAACCCTGGAATTACCAAGATTTTTTGCACACACTGAATACCGTTGGGGTCATAAATGACCCACGATAAATTTTAATTGTTAACCATAAAAATTTTAAGCTAAACAGACAAAATATTATTCTGAATTAATTATTATATGAAGGTTAAATGTTTTGAAATTTAATGTTTTATCATAAAAATTACATGAAGAAGAGTTGCCATGAAAGCAGTTTTTGCATGCACTTGATGAACACAGTAAAGTACTACAGTCATTTGCATGAGACACAGACAATTTCTGAATGTTCTTTGCAAACATTGCGCTTGCAGCAGGTGCAAACTATGTTGCTTTTCTTATCTTTTTCTCTGGAACAGCAGTGACACCTAGCCCTTTTCTTTGGGATTCCGACATTGCAAACAGCATCAGTGGCTTATTCAATGCTGGAAGAAGTCTCGCTGCAATTACTCTGAAGCAGTTGCTTTCCAAATTCCAAGAGGAATAGGCGACGTCTGTGCTTTGACTTGGACTGCCATTCTGGATTTAGTGACATCCAAACAATGAAGGCGTTCAAAGCACTGATGTCCAACATGTTGTAGAAGATTGTCACTGGCCAGCGTCTTGTCATTCGTTTTGTGGTATATGTGCGCAACATTTGATCTACTCCATATCTATTCCACCTTTACTAGAATTATAGTCCAAGATCATGCATGTTTTTTGTCTGGACATGTGTTATCTACTTCTTGATCATGCAAACTGCTCAGAAGAAAACACACGTTTCCTTTCTTCAGGCAATTGGAAAGTGTGGCGTCATCGCGAAAGGCAATCAGTGAAGTAAATACCTCTCGGCCCTTTGCTGTTACAAATTCTGGAGGTAATTCTTTTCTGTTCCTTCGAATTGTCCCCAAAAGTGTCATTTGTTTTTCTAGCAATTTCTGTGACAGGGATAAACTGCAGAAGAAATTGTCAACAGTAACATTTCTTCCAGATCGTGTCAATCCTTCATTGAGTTGCAGCACAACCCTTTCTCACTGATTCTGATTCTGTTCCCTGTTTTGTCCGAGTTCCCTTCCTGTATATACTGGAAGATGCAGAACATATGACTTTGCACTGTCACACAACATCCATAGCTTTATGCCGTATTTCCCAGGTTTGCTGGGAATATATTGTCTGAACGGAACACGGCCACAAAATGTAAGTGGTTGCTCATCCATGGTAACATTTTCACCAGGAACAAAGGCGTCACTTAGAGTTGCTTCCCAGGTATCAAAAACATGTCTGATTGGAGCAAGCTTATCCATGCCTCATTGTTCACGTCTATTGGTTGCATCATCAAATCTGAGAGCACAAGAAATTTGCTGAAAACGGTTACGGGCCATATTTTTGCCAAAAACAGAACGACCATCTTCAAGGTTCCCCAACTGAACTATGGATTCATTTTGTGACTTGTACACGCCTGACAGGATCAGAAGTCCAAGAAAACGTTGAAATTCTCCATCTGTCAAATCTTTCCAGGTGTCGTCATAAATGTGTCTTCCTTGTTTGCTCGTCCAAATCATGATTTCATTCAATAAGTTATTCCTCATGAACAAGTGGAATGCTGCGAGAGGGCCATCAACATTTCGTACAGCGTACCTTGTAGGACCTTGTTGTATGGGCATTAGCTCTGGCGTATCTTCCAGCAGCTTGCTTTATAGGTTTCCTGTTCCATGATATGGCATCCTTAGATACATAGGCTTCAGTGGCAACATTTGTGCTTATAGTTGATGACCTCTTAGCTCCTCTATAACCACAACTAAGATTCCTCACAGATGGTACTGACACCGAGGACTCCTGCCTTCTTCTCCGTTCAGCACAGCCTCAAACTTTGCCTCGACCTGTAACTTGACTCTTTGCTGCAGGCGATGTTACCGGCTCAACATCAGTCTCACATTCACTTGGTGATCAACTGCTGTCGCCATCTGAATCATGACTGTCATCATCAGATTTATTTCCGAACTTGGCTGATATGCTTCTTCGCTTGCTGAATATGCTGCATCATCAGACAAGTCAGAGCTGTCACTGTCAGCATCTCGTTGCAATATTTCTCTTACTTGGGCAGCTGAATACTTTTGTTTTGACATCATAAACAATTACCTAAAATAAATAAACAAAGATAAAGTTGAATAAAACGCAAAGCAGTTTTACTATAGGTGTACAATAATCGTGATGAACGAGCTGAAAGCCTTTAGATTTCATCGGAAATAATGAGATGATATCTATTACAGAAAATGTGTAATTTTCATAAAATAAGAGTCAAAAAATAAATGATACATGATTAATGATATATACCTTTGTCAGATCAAAAAATTCACAAAACTGCAAATTGTATCACAAACCAAACCGGACATAAGCAACTGGAGTCAAAAATGACCCCACTGGTACTCTGTGCTGCAATTCATCACTAGCGTCACCTAGCGTATGAAAATTATTCCTCTCATGGCGCAATATAAAGAGAATATTGACATGTGAAAAGTCATAAAAAGATTGCATTCTTGAACAACTAGTTTCTGAGATACGCGTTGTGAAACTTGCAGTGGGGTCACTTTTGACCCCATTGGTACTCCCAGGGTTAAACGTACAGCCATTTCAGCACCAAAGTTCCTCTCTCTGGTCAACTACAATGCAAATAGATACTGTAAAGGAAATAAATCCTATCAATTCTGCCCATCCATACCAGCGACTAAGCTCTACAGTCCCTTCTTTTCCCTTAGAGACTGTTATATGCTTTCTTGAATTCAGATGTAGTCCTGATCTCTGCCACCTTCCATGTATCCACCACTCTCTTTCTGTAAAGAAACATTTCTTCAGATTACTTCTTAATCTATCACCTTTCACCTTCATCTTTTGTCCCCTTGTTCTAGAGCTATCATCCCGTGCATTTATGCCAAACCATGTCTCCCCTGTCCTAAATTTATTGCAAAGCATATATATTAAGGGGGCATATTCAGTGGTGGCGGCTATTGCTTCTACAACACATAGCCAATGCCGCTGTACCTTAACTCTGGATATTCAATGCTGGAGCCATATCCAGCCACCGGCATTGAATATCAGCGTTTGCCACACAGCACGGAAGCTAACCAGGTAGCAGCAATATTGAGCTTCTGCCCGGTTAGTTCTAATGGGTAAAGATAGGCATGGTAAAAGTTGGCCTATTTTTACCCATGGGTCGCTAACTGGGCAGTGGCTCAATATCACCACTGCTCAATTAGCAACAGTGCCACCTCCGCTCCACTCCAGAATGCCCATGACATGCCTGATTCTACGCAGTTAGCATTGGGGCATGTAGCGCCACTCCTCAGGGACATTCAACAGCACTAACTGTGTTAGTGCTGCTGAATATCTCTCTAAGCAGCATTTACAGTTTATAGATCTGTAAATCATGTAAATGCCGTTGACTATCCCCCCTAAGTTCTTTAAATGTAAATGCCGTTGACTATCCCCCCTTAATTCTTTAAATGTAAATGCCGTTGACTATCCCCCCTAAGTTTTTTAAATCTGTTCCCATATGCTTTATCAGAGACCACTGGCCATTTTAGTGGCCACTCTCTGCCCTAATTCCCTCCTATTGATATCCTTTTGAAGTTGTGTTCTCCAAAATTGCACACAGTACTCCTAAAGAGATCTCACCGAGACTTAAGAAGAGACACTATCACTTCCTTCTTCCTGCTGGCAATGTCCTCTCCATATACACCCAAGCATCCTTCTGGCTTTCTCCTTGTAGAAAGATTGGTTGGTGTGGAGGAGTCAGGGTGAGATCAAGGCTAGGGGCAGTTGAGGAGGAGATTAAGGTCAGGGGTTATTAGGGGTGGGCCCAGTCCTCAACATCAAAAGCTTCCCTGCCAGTAGTCACTTGTATGTATCTCAAGGCATTTGAAAGCGCCGACATCTAGATTTCCCCTGGAGATGTGGATTCTCTGAAATGAGGAATCTATGCCTTTGTTATAGGTCCATCCACACCACTCTGTCTCCACTCTCACCATGCCCCAAGAACAATTAAAATATGGTAAGCATCTCCTCATTTGAAACACCATTTATACATGTATGCAAATCTACACAGGTAAAGGCTGCTTTTTTTTAGCTATGGAGATGTTTCTAAAAATAATCCAATTAGTTTTGTTTGATTAAAGAGTACCTATGGACACATATGTATTTTCAATATCATATGGATGCGAAAGTTGGACAGTGAAAAAAAGAAACAGGAAGAAAGTTGATGCCTTTGAATTATAGTGCTGGCAACAAATACTGTGTACGAGTAAATCATGGATTGCCTGAAGAGCAAACCAGTCAGTACTAGAAGAGATCAAACCTAAGCTTTCCTTAAAGCTCAGATGACTGACTTTCATACTTTGGACACATCATGCGAAGAGAAAGAGAAAGACAATCCTTGGCAAGCTAGGTCAATGCAAAAGTGGAAGAAGGCCAGCAATGAGATAGATCGATACAACAGCAGCGATGGGTACCAGTCTCTTTCAGCAATGAGCAGCCTGACGACAGAACACAGTTTAGGTCAACTATCCAAAGGGTCGCCATGAGTCGACACAGACTCCACAACACTTAACAAATGGACACACATTCAGGCACATTTATCAGAAAGTAGGTTCCATTTGTTCTGCATGGTTCTTGTTTAAGATAAGATGAGATTATTTTTACTTGACAAAGTTATCAAATAACTTTCTATCCAAAATTTTCTACATCTTGTTTTATATTGAATTGACACTGAATTATACCATATAAATGTTGCACATACATCATTCTATAAGTATGATACTAATGGATAATTTATCAGATGAGCTATTTATAGCTAGCCACAGTGGAGCACAAAATTGAATGTTCTTTCATTAGCCAGGCTTCCACATTTAAACTTAATACTACTTCAGTGAAACCATGCTAATCTCAGAAGGTCATTTCTTGAAATTAAAATACAGTCAAACCTCGGTTTTCGTGTGCCCCAGTTTTCGTTCGTTTCGGTTTTCGACGTCTTTTCTGACTGAGATCTTGTCTCGGTTATCGTTTATCGCCTCGGTTTTCGTCAGGAACCAGTGCTGCCAGATCTGAAAACCTACACCCTCGCGCTGGTCTGCCCGCCCAGTCCCGGCAGCACTACCCCCCCCCCCCCCCCGGACTCACCGATCACGTGTTGAGAAGCCAAAGTCAGCTGAGCAACATCCTCGAGCCAGAGATGCAAGGATTGCACAGAGAGGAAGGCCCCGATCTCTCCACCGCCTGCCTGTTCTCTGGAGCGCCCCCTCAGGCTCGGACGTAGCAGGGTAGCTGTCAATGTAAGCAGGAGATGTTGCATGAATGTGGGAGGCAGTTCTTTATCTTGCAGGGTACGCTTGCAAATTGCTGTTGAGACGGAGTCAGCGATCAGATTACAGTGCCGTACAGTACAATATCTGTGTGTTTGCTGTCCTGTGGACGATCGGGCAGGTGAGAGAAGTGACAGGAGCTGGGTGTCTGGAACGGATTACATTGAATTTACATTATTTCCTATGGGAAATATTGCTTCGGTTTTCGTACGTTTCGGTTTTAGTCAGACTTCTTAGAACGGATTAATCATTAAAACCGAGGTTTGACTGTATCTATCACATTTATCAGCCTATATAGGTATAGATAGAATGGTAGCTACTTTTTGTTGAGCTAATGCTGTACAGTAGATCTCCTGACAGGAATACCACGGTAGAGAAATGTTCTCCACTATACTCACATCTCTGGTGAAAAGTTGATAGTAACTCAGGATGGCTCCAAAAGACGCTACAGAGTAATAACAAAATGATATTTTCTAAAATGTTGACGTTATAATATATTTGTACCATTGTGGATTTTGTGAAAACTAAAATATAGGATCAATAAACATATGGTTTGTTTAATATTTAAGAAACACTAAAGTGTATTAAAAGACAACTTACCATCCAAAGGAAGTAAACATAAGGGCATGTGCAAATATTTTTTTTCCTCTCATCTTTCAATCGTGCTCTATTTTCAAATGATGTTTTTCTAATTCTGAATCTACAGTGAACTCTTCTGAAAATGCTTTATAACTTATTTTCTGTAAGAATCATTTCTCTCTACACCTTATCAAGCACTTATTTGGTTATCCTAAGGGGCTCTTTTACTAAAGTGCTATGGTTTTGCACCTAATGAATCTTTAGTGTGAAAATCAATGTGCACAACGTGCACGGCCTCTGTGGTAACTGTTGAGGGCATGACCAGCATGTTCCCAACAGTTAATGCGTGATGTATACAATAACGTTTAGCGCTATTAGTGTGGGTGCACTTGCCTCCTCCTTTAATGTGGAAGTAATTACACTCGCATTAACTGCGGCATTGGAAGCGCATGACATGTACACCATGCTAACTGCAATGCATTTGCCATGCCCACTCTCTATCCCAAAGCCATTTTCCACCCTAGTGCACAATTACCATGGGCCCAAGCATGCCGTCATTGCGAGTTGAAAGGCATGTTAACTTCTGTGTGCACTTTAGTTACGAGAAAAATATATTTTTTTTATTTAAGGTAATACATGCCGATATGAAAAATATGAACAGTAAGAGTGCAGTTTAATGGTTTCCGATGTAAAAGATGTTTGTAGAAGTATGGTAGGCAGAATTTCTATTCATAATTCTCACTGTAAAATGCTTAAAATATTGTGGCATCTGACATTTTGGAAGTAGAAGCAGTACTTCTTTTTCAAAGAGATGCTGCAGTGGCTTTCAAAATTATTCATTTCAAGGAACTATAAAACCACTAATATTTTTGATGAACTTCATTTTCAAAGAAAGCAAAAGGTTTGTTGATCTTTTTAATGAGTCTGGCATTGATACAACCCACCGACTTTTCTTGAACGATACACTAGCTAGTATTAGTGTTCTGCTTTCTGTGGAACTCTATCACAAGCTTGGAATGACACGGAGACCCCATGAGGCAGTTTGGTTTGCCCTTGCAGAGCCTCTGGTGATGACACAAAGGAATTGTGTGTCAAGGCAAACTTCGAAACAGATTTATCAAGCTGTTTCTCGAAAACTAAATAAATTGGCTGAAGTGTACACAACCTTTTGTCTTTGGATCTCTGGTTCAAAGCTGGCTCACCTATGAATTCACCAAAGGCTAATACCTCCGTTATATATGGAATAAGTGGGGGCATTCACTCTAGTTCCAAATGTGATATCTGCTTGAATTAAGACACTTTCCCAAGTGGCATTTGCTGAATGACCATACAATAAGAAATGAATCTCTCTTTTTTATCTTATTTTTTTTTTATAGAACACAGATGAGGCACATTAGCTGAGCAGTTTGTGAAAGCTTACATCACTTGTTTCCTACATTTTCAAAATGCAGGCATGCGTTATAGGCTTTTTATAAAGTTTATTTTTTTTATTTATATTCACTACACTCATATGGCATCTGAAAAGGGGTCTATAAGGTCTTGACAAGCTCATGTGCTACAGTTTCCTTTGCTGATCTTTTAAAGCAAGGATGTCAAGCTGCAATCCTTTGAAGGTCACAAAGCATTCAGGATCTCTCTAATTCATATGCATCACAAACAAGAAAATCCTATCCTGCAAAGCTAGCCCCTTTGTATGTCCGGTCTTAGCCAGACGTGCAAAGGGGAGCGCGATTCTGATCCCGCGGGGCATGTCTAGCCCTGCAGGATCAGAATCACAATCAGGCCTGTACATGCAGTCGAGGACTGCAATTCAGTCCCGACTTGCATGTACACGCACTGCCTGGATAGCTCAGTCAGACATTTAAATGGAGCCACGGCTCCATGGCATCATGCTGCCATGGCACCGCGGCTCCATTTAAATGTCGCAATGCCGGCTGCCAGCAATTAAGGTTTTTTCCCTCCACAGCCCAACCCCCGATCTGGCCTCCTAAGGCCAGGGTTGGGCTGCAGGGAAGAAACCCTGAACCCCCAGCCCCTTCCATACCCCGACTTAAAAAAAAACAACACACCACCACAGACACAATGTCCAGGGAAGTTATTCCACTTCAGAGGTAGAATAACTTCCCCAGCCATTTCACCGGTCCTTGGCATATAGGACCAACATTAGAATCGGCCTTGTACATCCAGGGCTGGCGACCGCCCACTGCCCTCCCAGACTGCCTCTTCCCTGCCCCAGACTAACTTCCCCGCACAATCGGTGGGGAAGTTAGTCGGGGGCTGCTGTCAGCATGAATAGTGGGGATGCACGTCCCATTGGGAGGCCCATCCCCGCTATTCATGTCTCAGAATAACCCCGAGTGTATTACATACACCAAAGAGAAGCTCTCAGTCCAAAACAAATTTAAATAATTCCTAACTTAGCTAAACATACTCCAATAACTCAAGAGAGTCACAATAGCTAAACTACCTAAAAGGAAAAAAGTATGTCAAACCACAATGGCAACAACATTTTAGGGGAGAAAAAGCCTCAAGACCTTACCACTTTCCACTATGCGGCAACAGAAGCAGTAGGAGAGATCACGCGCTCTACATCATAGGCATTAAAAATGCCCTCTTCTTTTATTATAATTTTTATTCAATAGTTCAATAAACAAAATGGCACCTAGAAAATATACACCCTATACCCACCACCCACATCACAACATTACTCAATCAATCTGCCAAATCTCCTAAAACCAGTTTTATAGAGCTACTAAACAACCCTAACCAAAACTAAAATCCTTTACTGAAAATAATAAGCTATATAAAACATTCACACCAACATCTCATACACTCACACTAACATCTCACAGCTTATATCACACATTTAAAGTTCAAAACATCAATAGAGGAGGATGGGGCAGAAAAAACACTTACATAGCACCTCATAGTACACTTAATATATGTTGTAGCACAGCAATGCCTATTATAAATAAACCAATTAAACAGCAGTGCTACCTTCAGTATGAGCTCAATTGTAATGGTAAAAGCACCTCAAAGCTAGGACAAACATTGTAAAGAAGAAACAAACTAGTAAAATAAAGTTCAAAAACCTTCACAAAAGCACAGCTTGTCTACTTATCTTAAAGGAGTCACTCCAAAACAGCTCTCAGGGAATGCTGACTAAACAGGCTGCTCTGCTGCAACCTACTCTAAAGAAACTTCACTGCTAAAGCAGCTGCACAGAATTTACTGCCTTATGACCACAAAACCTCTTTCTAGCTTTCTGCCCAACAAAGATCTTTGTTTTACCTCCCACAGGCTTCATCAAAAGCAAGGGAATAGAACCAGGAGACCAGAAACACAAACCAGTCTCTGAAAACACCAGTATTATAGGAATCTTATCCCATCAGGGGCCAACTCTGCCCCACCTGGAACAAGGAAACCTTAAAACCCTTAAGAGAGGGGCATGTTGAAAAGCCACACAGTATCAAAGGAACAATTCAAAAATAACTACAGAAAATTCCCAGTCTATTTTCCCATTAAGACCCATGGGATTCTGAAGAGTTCAGACTGTAAATCCACTGTTGTTCTCACTGAAGTAAAAGTTTACTAGGATCCCCACCACTAGGGCTATCAGGCACACAGTCTATAGCCATACGCCATAAATCCTGAAACCCACGGTCCTTCTACAGGCAATGCTGAGCTATTGGCACTTCTTCCCAAGCCTTCACAAGATTATTCTTATGCTGAGACAGACAAATTCACAATTGCCATACAGTCTTACCCACATAATATTTATTGCAAGGGCAGCGAAGCACATAAACCACAAAAGTGGGAATAAAGGATGCAAACCACTGGAGATGGAATGTGCAACCATTGATGCTCACACTAGAACCTTAAGAACATAAGATATGCCATACTGGGTCAGACCAAGGTCCATCAAGCCCAGTATCCTGTTTCCAACAGTGGCCAATCTAGGTCATACGCACCTAGCAGCTTCCCCAAAAGACACAGGTTCCGCAATGCTTGTACTGGGTCAAGCATTGATATCCTGGGTCCCTTTTTAATAATGGTTTATGGACCTTTCCTCCAGGAATTTGTCCAAACCTTTTTTAAACCCAGCTACACTAACAGCCTTTACTACATCCTCCGATAACAAATTCCAGAGTTTGATCACACGTTGAGTGAAAAAAAATTTCTTTTATTAGTCTTAAATAGTTTACCCTGTAGCTTCATTGCATGTCCCCTAGTCTTTCTATATTCTGATAATGTAAACAATCGATCTACGTTTACCCGTTCCACTCCATTCATTAATTTATAGACTTCTATCATATCTCCCCTCAGCCGTCTCTTTTCCAGGATAAAGAGCCCTAACCTTTTTAGCCTTTCTTCATAGGAGTATCATTCCATCCGCTTTACCATTTTGGTGGCTCTTCTCTGAACCTTTTCTAATAACTCTATATCCTTTTTAAGATACGGCGACCAGAATTGCACACAATATTCAAGGTGCGGTCTCACCATGGAACGATATAGAGGCATTATAATATCTTTTGTTTTATTTTCCATTCCTTTCCTTATGATACCTAGCATTCTATTTGCTCTCTTGGCTGCCGCTGCACACTGGGCCGAGGGTTTTAACATGTTATCCACAATGACGCCTAAATCTTTTTCTTGGGTGGTGGTTCCACATTAAATTTCATCTGCCATTTTGTTGCCCAGTCTTCTAATTTATCAAGATCCTCTTGCAATTTTCCACAATCCTCTTGGGTTTTAACAACTTTAAATAGTTTTGTGTCATCTGCAAATTTGATAACCTCACTCGTGGAGGTGCTTCATTTCCTGACTTTCTTGGTGGAATACGTTCCTGGATGGTTGCTGGCACTAGCGGCTGCACTGATTGGCTGCAGGTCTGCTTTGAGGGCTTTAAATTCAACTGCCCCACCGCGGGACGCAGTCGCAGGCGTCCCCTGGGGGCGTGCCCGAAGGGGCGTGACCAAAGGGGCAGGTTGCGCCCCTTTGGTGCCCCTTCGGTGTACGTCGGTGTGAGAAGGTACTCCCTGTTATGGGGAAAAGGAAGAAGTACCCGCCGGTTGTCCAAACGAAGGCGGTTAAGATCGTAGGCCCGATGGATGCCCATGTGAGAGTGCATGATTCTTCAGCTTCCACTCAGTTATCGAAGGATGGTGCAATGGACACTTTGGCAGTGAGTACCTCTTCTTCTATCCCTTCTTCAAGCGAATTGGGTGTAACTCCGCCCATCGATGAACTTAAATCTTTGCCTGGTGAGGCCTCTTCGGGGGAAAAAACGGTGATGGTCGATCCCGGCTCAGCCCTACTGCCTGTTTCTTTTCTACGTGCTGATTCTGTTTCGGTGTTATCACCGGCTTTGCCTGCTGTGATTACTTTCCCCTCAGTGTTAGAAGTTAGTACTCCACCTTCGGATGTATGGAACTGGCTCTGGGCTCCTCCTTGAAGAAGATTTCAGACTTTTCTAAAGAGACGGTTTTGAAATTAACAGACCATGAGGACAGGGTATTATCATTGGAAAAGCGAATGGATGCTCAGGAATCTAAATCTTTATCGCAAAAGTTTTTTTCTGAAAAACTCTCATTAGATTCCTTCTTATTGCACCGTCAGGATGAGTTTTTGGAAAATGTGCTGAGATCTCTTAACCTTCAGTTATTAAATTTTCCAAAAACTCATTTTCTGTCCCCAATGATCCTTTTGCGAAAATACTTCAAGGAGATTCTGTTGTTTAATGACTCTGACGAAATTAATATTTCTAAACTTTATTATGTCCCTCAAGGTAAAGTGGATAGAGGTGGGGAAGAAGGAGAGATGGGTGCTCAGTTTGAGCAGTTAGTCTCTTCTACTCTGGATATTTCAGAATTTATTGAATCAGATAATGATGTTATATCTTCCAGAGCCACCCTTTTGGTAAATTTTGTGTTAGAGATGGATAAGGATAGGGTTTTGCGTGCTTATTTTTCAAAAAAGAATGAGATGTTTTGTGGTCAAACAATACAAATATTCCCGGATGTCTCTAGGGAGACTCAGAGGCGACGTAAATCTTTTTTGGAAATTCGCCCACGGGCTTTGGCTCTGGGCGCGTCATTTTACCTAAAATTTCCTTGTAAATACCACATTGTGTATCGGGGGAAAAGATATATATTCTCAGTAGTTGATGAGTTGATTGCTTTTTTAGACAGTAAGACTTAATGGTAGTTTAGTTTTGCCTTATATATATCCCGGGTTCATCGATAAGTAAAATGGAGTTTTTAGAGTTATTTCAGGGAACATTTAGGGATTTTTTAAGGTTTAAATTTGAAAGCACCTCCTTGACGTGGACTAGTGTTTTTTTTTTTTGTCTATGTTTTTTGGCTGTATAATAGTATGGCTACTGTATTTGTAATAATTTCTTTCTGTATTTTTGAAATATTCTATAAATAAATAATTAAATAATTAAATGATAACTTCACTCGTTATTCCACTTTCCAGGTCATTTATGAATATGTCAAAAAGCAGCAGACCCAGCACAGATCCCTGGGGTACACCACTATTCACCTTTCTCCATTGGGAAAATTGGCCATTTAGACCAACCCTCTGCTTCCTATCTTTTAACCAGTTCTTGATCCACAGTAGTACACTGCCTCCTATCCCATGACTCTTTAGTTTTGCCAAAAGTCTCTGATGAGGGACCTTGTCAAAGGCTTTCTGAAAGTTCAGATACACTATATCAACCGACTCACCTTTGTCCACCTGTTTATTCACACTTTCAAAAAAACATAGCAGATTAGTAAGACAAGATCTTCCTTGTCTAAAGCCATGTTGGCTGTCTCCCATGACTATCTACATGCTGAGTAATTTTATTCTTTATGATGGTTTCTAACATTTTTCCCAGTACTGACGTGAGGCTCACCGGTCTGTAGTTTCCCAGATCACCCCTGGAACCCTTTTTAAAAATTGGTGTTACATTGGCGATCCTCCAATCTTCAGGTATTAGAGATGATTTTAATGATAGTTCACAGATTACTAATAGCAGGTCTGCAATCTCATATTTCAGTTCTTTCAACACCCTTGGATGTATACCATCTGGCCCAGGTGATTTGCTACTCTTCAGTTTATCTAATAGTTGTAATACATCTTCCCGATGTATCGATATTTCCTTCAATTCTTCCGCACCCTTAAATACCACTTCAGTCATGGGTAACATCCTTACATCTTCCTCAGTATAGACCGAAGCAAAGAATTCATTCAGTCTCTCCGCTATCGCCTTGTCGGCTCTTAGTGCCCCTTTAACTCCTCTATCATCTAATGGACCAACTGACTCTCTCACAGGTTTTTTGCTATGAATGTACTTGAAAAAAATCTTTATTTCGCGTTTTTGCTTCCACAGCAAGCTTCTTCTCAAATTCTCCCTTTGCCTGCTTTATCAATGCCTTGCCAGTGCTTGTGCTGTTTCCAGGTTTCGTTGTTTGGCTCTTTTTTCCATTTCATGAAAGATGCTTTTTTGGCAACAACAGCCTCTCTGACCTCACCTTTAAACCATGCTGGCAGTTTTTTGGACTTCCTTCCACTTTTCTTAAAGTGTGGAATACAGCTGGTCTAGGCTGCCAAGATAGTATTTTTCAACAACACCCAAACTTGATGTAAGTCTTTAACCTTTGCAACTACTCCTTTTAGTTTTTTCTTAACAATTTTCCTCATTTTATCATAGTCTCCCTTTCGAAAGTTAAAAGGTAGTACTGTGGATTTCCGTACTATCCCTCCTCCACTAATTAAATCAAAGGCAATCATGCTATGATCACTATTGCCAAGTGGCCCCAACACCCTTATCTCTTGCATTAGATCTGTTGTTGCACTAAGAACTAGGTCTAATATGGCTTCCCTTCTGGTCGGTTCATGAACCAGCTGCTTCAAGAAGCAGTCATTTATGTCATCTAGGAACTTTATCTTCCTAGCATGTCCTGCCGTGACACTGACCCAGTCGATTCCAGGGTAATTGAAATCACCCATTATTATTACTGCGCTGTAACTTTTGTTAGCTTCCTTGATTTCTTTGAGCATTTCATCATCCATTTGTTCATTCTGGCCCGGTGGTCGATAGTACACCCCCACTGCCATCGCCTTCCCCTTTTTACATGGAATTTCAATTCATAGAGATTCTACAGCAAATTTTGTTTTCTGCAAAAATTCAATCCTTTCTGACTCAATGCCCTCTCTAACATAGAGCGCAACCCCTCCACCAATTTGATCAGCTCTATCATTACGATATAGTTTGTACCCAGGTATCACAGTGTCCCACTGGTTGTCCTCCTTCCACCATGTCTCTGATATTCCAATCATATCTAACCTCTCATTTAGTGCTATATATTCTAACTCTCCCATCTTATTTTTTAGACTTCTAGCATTTGCATACAAGCATTTTAGAGACTGTATTTTATTCATATTAATTTGGCTATTGGTAGACATGGGCAATTTGGGATCTTTAAGCTCTGTCTGCTCCATACTCGAGGGCATTTGGGCTACTTTACTCTTTTTTGGAACCTCTCTGCTTTTGGTAGTATCCTTCAAGGATACATTCTTCTGAACCATCCACTCTTGGGCGACTGTCGGCTTTCCCCTATTATCTAGTTTAAAAGCTGCTCTATCTCCTTTTTAAAGGTTAATGCCAGCAGCCTGGTTTCATCCCGGTTAAGGTGAAACCCATCCCTTCGGAAGAGCTCCTCCTTTCCCCAGAATGTTTCCCAGTTCCTAGCAAATCCAAACCCCTCATCTCTGCACCATTGTCTCATCCACGCTATGAGACTCCTCAGCTCTGCCTGCCTTTTGGGTCCTGCACGTGGAACGGGAAGCATTTCGGAGAATGCTACCCTGTAAGTTCTGGATTTCAACTTCCTACCTAAAAGCCTAAATTTAGCCTCCAGAAACTCTCTACCACATTTTCCTATGTCATTGGTACCGACATGTACCAAGACAGCAGACTCCTCCCCAGCACTATCTAAGACCTTATCTAGGTGGCGCGTGAGGTCCGCTACCTTCGCACCAGGCAGGCATGTTATGAGGCCATCCTCACATCCACCAGCCACCCAGCTATCTACATGCCTATTGATCAAATCACCAACTATAACGGCTGTCCTAACCCTTCCCTCATGGGCACATGGCCCTGAAGAAACTTCCTCGGTGTGAGAGGGTTTTACATCACCTGGAGGACAGGTCCTAGTTACAGGATCACTTCCTGCCACACCAGGGTGATGCTCTCCTGTCACGTGACCTCTCTCCTCCATGGCAACAGGGATGCTGCCAGACTGGAGGTGGGACTTCAGGACTATATCCCTGTAGGTCTCGTCTATGTACCTCTCTGTCTGTCTTATGTTTTCCAAGTCTGCTACTCCAGCTTCTAGATAACGGACTCGTTCCCTGAGAGCAAAGAGCTCCTTGCACCTAGTGCCCATGTAAGACCTCTCACCAACTGGGAGAAAATCATACATGTGACACTCAATGCAAAAGACTGGAAAGCCCCCATCTCGCTGCTGGACTGCTGTCTGCATCTTAGTTTTAAGTTTGTGTTTAGATCTTCAAGTTCTTTACTTACTAAGGGTTGCCAATAAAACTGTACCTAATACGTTTAATATACCTTGTTCACCTGAAGCTTAATTAATCTCAGGTCCTTAGTGTATGACTGATTAGGGTAACGAGCTTCACCTGAGAGCACCTTCTGTCTGTTAAAATGTGTAAGTACCTATAAAGCTACGATTATCCCAGGGGTGGTTGGGTGTGGGGAGGGAGGGAAATAACACTTATTAAAAGAGGGCTGCTACACAGTACCCTGTCCTGTGCTGCTGAGGTAAGCTATATTCTTATTTGATTTAAATTATAGCTGTTTGCTGCTGCTAGGCTCTAACTTATTATGAAATGTAAACTACAAGCTCTCCGCTGGGTTCTAAATTAAACCAGAAAGCTCTCTTCTGTGTTTTAAATTTAAACTAAAAGTACTTTGCTGATGCTAGGCCCTGAATGACTATTAATTTTAAACTACAAGCTCTCTGCTGGGTATGAAATTTAACCAGAAAGCTCTCTTCTGTGTTTTAAATGTAAACTTAAACTGCTGCTACTAGGCCCTGACTGATTCAACAAAAAATAGTGGGTTCACTGATTAATTCGCTTTAATAAAAATAATTTCTTTTAAAAAATTCCCAGAAGTATATACTCACAATTGCAGATCTCTCTCCAGAAGTAACAGTCCCCTTTTCTAGTCTTTCAAGACTGATTATCACAGAGCTCTGGTTGAGCTATTTATGCCTGTGCTGCTGAGGTAAGCTGTGACCAACTTCCTGAATGATTAACAGTCCTTGCTTGGGTAGAAGGAGTCTTTCAAAATGGCCTTTTGATCTGCCCCCTGGTTTTTACACCTATTGAAAAAGTTTCACAGGTCTCTTGCCCCCTAGGTAGAAGTCCTCTTTGTAAAGGTCTCTAGAAGACTATTTGCTACTCAAAGAGTACTGACCCTGTTTTGCTTTTTGTGCTAATCTATATTCTTATTTGATTTAAATTATAGGTCTTTGCTGCTGCTAGGCTCAAACTTATTATGAAATTTAAACTACAAGCTCTCTGCTGGGTTCTCAATTTAACCAGAAAGCTCTCTTCTGTGTTTTAAATTTAAACTAAAAGTACTTTGCTGATGCTAGGCCCTGAATGACTATTAAATTTAAACTACAAGCTCTCTGCTGTGTATGAAATTTAACCAAAAAGCTCTCTTCTGTGTTTTAAATGTAAACTTAAACTGCTGCTTCTAGGCCCTGACTGATTTAACAAAAAATAGTGGATTCACAGATTAATTAGCTTTAATAAAAAGAATTCCTTTCAGAAAATTCCCAGAAGTATATACTCACAATTGCAGATCTCTCTCCAGAAGTAATAGTCCCCTTTTCTAGTCTTTCAAGACTGAGGATCACAGAGCTCTGGTTGAGCTATTTATGCCTGAGCTGCTGAGGTAAGCTGTGACCAACTTCATGGATGATTAACAGTCCTTGCTTGGATAGAAGGAGTCTTTCAAAATGGCCTTTTGATCTGCCACCTGGTGTTTACACCTATTGAAAGAGTTTCACAGGTCTCTTGCCCCCTAGGTAGAAGGCCTCTTTGTAAAGGTCTCTAGAAGACTATTTACTGCTCAAAGAGTACTGACCCTGTTTTGTTTTTTGTGCTAATCTATATTCTTATTTGATTTAAATTATAGGTCTTTGCTGCTGCTAGGCTCTTACTTATTATGAAATTTAAACTACAAGCTCTCTGCTGGGTTCTAAATTTAACCAGAAAGCTCTCTTCTGTGTTTTAAATTTAAACTAAAAGTACTTTGCTGATGCTAGGCCCTGAATGACTATTAAATTTAAACTACAAGCTCTCTGCTGTGTATGAAATTTAACTAGAAAGCTCTCTTCTGTGTTTTAAATGTAAACTTAAACTGCTGCTACTAGGCCCTGACTGATTTAACAAAAAATAGTGGGTTCACAGATTAATTAGCTTTAATAAAAAGAATTCCTTTCAGAAAATTCCCAGAAGTATATACTCACAATTGCAGATCTCTCTCCAGAAGTAACAGTCCCCTTTTCTAGTCTTTTCATCCATGATAGCACAAAAAATGCACAGTCCACACTTATAATGACCTGTTTATCGAACTATTGAACACAAATTATAATAAAAGAAGGGGGGGTGTTAATGCCTATGATGTAGAGCTCTTGATCCCCCCCTTCCCCCTCCCCCCTTCACTGCTTGCTGTTGCAGCATAGTGGGAAGTGGTGAGGTTTTGAGGCTTTTTCTCCCCTTAATTGTTGCTGTCATTGTGGTTTGACATAATTTTCTCCTTTTAAGTGGTTTAGCTGTTGTGACTCTTTTCAGCTATTGGATCAAGTTTAGCTGAGTTAGGTAATTATTTAGAATGTTTTGGTCTAACAGTTTGTTTGGTGTAATTCATATGCATGAGATAGCTTTGCATGCACTGTTTCTAATGTTTGCAAATCTATCTTACGAATATTCATTCAGGATATTCTGAAAACCAGACTCCCTCCGGGATTATAGTTTGATATCTCTGTTTTAGAAGGTTTTGCAAAAAAAGTAAAATAAATGTATGTAGCTTCAGAGTAGGTTTGAGCTGTTCTTGCTGCTGAAATCTTGGGTTTCCTGGTTATGAATTTTGGCTACTGATAATGATGGCCAGGCAAGGAAAACAACTTTCCTAGGTGAACCTTTTTTTCTGACGCCATCCCTCCGTCTACCTACTGGCCAAAGTGCTTCTTTGACTTGCAGCTCAGTTCTCTGCTCTAGCAGGAAAGGCACTTAGAAGATCATCAGTTACCCCTGCAGGATGGGGAGTCAGGGACAATTGTATGAGCAAACATCCCTGCAGTTCAACCTCCTGCCCCGCGGCCAGCATGAGAAAGGGTACTTAAGGAAAAGATAGCTTTCTCTCTGACAGGAGTCAGTTTTGTGAGATGATCTACGAGATTGACCCCATGCCACAGAGGAAATTGACGTGCTCTGAATCACCCTTCCTCCTGCTGGTCCAAAGGGCAGAAACCAGAACTCAGAACTAGCTTGATGTTTGCTCGTGTGGCTGGTCCTTACTCCACATGCTGCAAAGGAAACCCATGCCCTCTTTAATTGCCTTTCCTCCTGCCGGCCACAGAGCAGGACATTGAGCTGCTCCTATAATGTTTGCCCCCTGCCAGTCTGTCACTATCCATTTGCCAGCCCCAGAATATTGACGCTCTAGGTAACTACCTAGTTCACCTAATAAAAATGACAGACTTGATGATAATTTATTTAAAAGAGACTGGTTATTTTAATGTAATAATTATTTATTTAATGTACTTCTCTTTTATTATTTTACAGAGCATTTTATAACTAAAGGGGTATGTTTACTAATTGGCCGTAGCGGCTTCTGTGTGATATCGGAGTCATGGTCCCATTGAATTCAATGGGGCCGCAGCTCCAATATCGCACAGAAGCTGCTATGGCCGATTAGTAAACATACCCCTAAGTGGCATTTAAATTTAATTGAAAGCATTAAATAATATTTCAGGGGTTTATTTACTGAAATGTTCTAAGACATATTGGCTGTAAGCATGCATTTTAATTTAATTTTTATGGCATTGCTTGTTATTTTATATTTTGTAATCCTCCTAGTTTTATTATTGGATATAATGTGGGTTATAAATATCATAATTCACATCATGAATATATAACCCATGACCCAGATCCTGGCTTCACTCCAGAATGCCTTTACAAACAATAAAGTTATTAATTTCTTTCTCTCTTTGCATCTTAATTTGTAATTGATTCCACACTAAAGGTCCTGATCCTGAAAGAATGCATGATTGTCTTGTAGCTAGCCAGTTTAACAGAAGGACAAGTAAACAAATCGTGTTGCCCTAATATTAAGTTACACCTAGTTTCATAATACTATAATGTTATAGGCAGTTGCTGAGTTCCAGTTGCATGCAAACTCTTCCACACTATATATAATAATTTTAAATCAACCCTCCAGTAAACAGGGTGCCAATGGAGTTTTAGTAGTGAAGCAATAACACTATGGGGCATGTTTACTAAAAGCTGTACAATTGCGTGCCGCACAATAGCGCACGGAAACACGGCACTCAAACGCTCAGAAATGCTCTTAAACGCCCCGCACAAGTGCGCGTGGGCCCCGCACAATTGCGCGCCGCACTAACGTGCCCCGCACAAGTACCCGGCCCGCAAATGTCCAATAGAGGCGTGGAAAGGCATTCTGAGGGCGGAGGAAGGCTCCCGAGGGGCGGAGAGACGGGGTCAATGGGCGGGGAAGGGGAGGGGAGAGGCTCCCCGCACAGTATCGGGGACGAATTTGCAGGTTAAAAATAGCGCGAGTGAAACACTCACGGTAGAGGGCATTTAAAGGGAAGAGAAACCATTTCCGTCAGCAATGTACAGGGAAACCGGGGAAACCTGCAAAACGTGAGCAGTGTGATACATGTGCACAAAAGTGCAAATAAAGATAGAAAAAGACCCAAACAAACATATTAAAAATAGGAAGTCAGCTGGGGAACCCTGATATTAATGGGCAAACATAAGAAACACACCCAGGAAAGCTCCAAAGAAATGAAATGAAGTATGGAAGGGGCTACGGAGCGGAGACCCTTCCAAAACCCATTTCCTTTTTTCTGAGCCTTCCTGGGAGTGTTTGCTATGGTTGCCCATTAATATCACTGTTGCCCAGCTTGGTTATATTTATCCCCAGTTCGTCGTGGACGGTTGAGGGGCTTATTTGCACTTTTGTCACCAGACAAGGTGACTGAGCCCACAGTACAAATGTGCAGAGCAGGATTTTTGACTCCTTTGGTCAGGTTTCCCACCCCCAGGGACTGCACTATCACTGTGGCCACAGTGTGGTGCAGCAGACAGAGGCAGTACCTCTAGGACCAGAGGGTCACAGGTTCAAATCCAAGCTGGGGCTCCTGCCAACCCAGTCCCCATATTTTACCCACCACTAAACAGAGATAGTAAAGACACTCCTTTATTGCAGAGAACATAAGCATGGTTCACACACCCATTTTGTACCCAACACCGCACACACACCATAACAATGGGCATTACCAACAGCCGAGTCCCCCAAATGCAGTCCTGGAGTGCCACAACTCAATCAGGTCATATGCTTTTCCAAGATACAGACATGCCAGCATGTTGGCGGTAGGGTACAGGTGGTGGAGGGGGCAGTGGCTGCTAGCCACAGAAGACAGTGGCCGAGCCATGTGCAGGCTGGCACGTCCACTGCAACATAGGCCCTGTCGGATGTACAGTCATGGACTTCCCAGGGAATTCAGCACATCTGTGGCAACACAGTGGTGCAGTGCACACAGACAGTGTGTGCAGGAGCAAAAGGTCACAGGTTCAAAGCCCAGCTGGGGCTACTGCCATTCCTGTCCACATATTTTCCCCACAACTAAACCATGTTAGTAAGGGCAATCCTTTATTGCTGGGGATATACGCATTGGTCATACGCCTATCTTTTACACCACCAAGCACAGACACCATGACCAGGGGCATTACCTAGAGCAGATTCTCACAAATGCAGTCCTGGAGGACCACACACCATTCAGGTTCCATGCTGCCACTCATACAAATAACCGTGCTGTATATCTATGCACCACCCCCATGGCATGTAGATGTAGTTCATGCATATTCATGAGGGACAGCAGGAAACCCCAACCAGTGTATTGCAAACCTGGACTGGATTTTGGAACCTCTGCCGTACAGCAGCAGCCAACAGGGACAGACACACCCACACCCACACCCACAGGCCCCATTGGCCAATGCCTCCTGGTGAGGCAGGACATTGGGCCCTGCGTGCATCTCCCAATACCAGCACTTGCATACCTTAGCAATGTCACCCTACACCAGGGTATATGGTACACAGCTCTCAAACGTTTGCTATGAGTACTGGCAGATAGATATCCCTACGTTACGCACAGTCTGCTCTATGAGCTCCATCATAATAATCTATCTGATGTTTGCGGTGTGTGCGTCAGGTCTGGCCCCTGACAGTGTTTACCACCCTAGGGAGGGACCCCCAACGGTATTGCATACCATACCCATGCCTGTACTGTGCCCAGGACTGGTGTGGTGGGCAAGGATTCTGAACCCCTCTATAGTAGCACAATGCTGGCATACGTGTGGGAGTGTGTGTCTGTCTATACAGTGTGTGTTGGCTGCAAACACTGTCCACAGTTTTGGCCTGATGATGTGCATAATGAGCAGCAAGGTACCATGGGTATAGCTCAGACAGGGTGGGCTGGCCAGGATGCATCTGCACAGGGCATAGGGCACTGGCAGGGACATTGTAGTGGCCGTCCACCACCTCCACAGACAGGGTGACCTCTGTATGTGCTGCTGGGCTTTCACTCCACCCTGACTGTGCAGTGATGGCAGCATGGCTAGGCACCCCCATAGTGCTTCATAGCACTTCCCTCATGTGATATATATGGGTTGCCTGTTGGGGCCTAGTCACTGATGTATCTGCTTGTGTGTGCTGCCATCCCAGTTGTGGGTGCATGCATTTCCAGTGGGACTAACCAGCAGACTGTTCACAGCTGGTATGTGCCCTGCTGGAGTGCCTTGCAGGGTGCAGTGGCTGATGGCTTGATGCAGGGGAATATCAGATAGTGGTGGGGTGCATCTTAGCATATCCAGGCCTACTGTCTGTCTGATATTGTGGTCTGGGTGGGTGTGGAGCTGCTTGGACTGCCCTGTAGGGTGTCTGTTCCCCAGGACTGGGGTTGATGGTCCACTCTACTGCCATCATTGCTGGGGGGGGGGTGTGTGTGTATAATGGGGATCTGTTGATAGGAGACCCTGCCTGTTTGCCACCCTCAGCTGGGAGGGGGAAGGTTGGTGGTACATAGCCCACCTAGGGGTCCATGGGGTTCCCCCTGACTGAGACAGACAGAGATATCCAAGGTGTTCCTGCAGAAACTACCTATCTCACAGCTTACAACTGTTTTGGAGCTCTGCCATGGAGGGTGCTGTGGACCTGGTCCAGGGCGCCTCATCGCACACTCAGGGTGAGCACAGTTCCCGCACAGTGTGACTGTGTGTAGCTACTCTGTGCAAATTAAACACCCGGTCAGTACCTCCTACCAGGCCAAGGTGCTGTGTGGGTGCACACGGCCAAGTCCCCCTACCAGGCCGGGGAGCTGTTGGGGTGCATTCCCCATCTTGTGTTCATCTGTGGACAGCTGATTTGCATGTGCAGTGCATCATGGGTATGGGTGGCCTAACCCTATCCTGGTTCCCACAGCAGACTGTCTGTGTGGTGACATGCAGGCTCTCTGCAGCCAGCCAGGGGCTTGCTGGCAGCTATATAGCTGTAGCCCAATGGTTACTTCACTGCCTGTGGAGCCAGCCGTAATGGGTTCGAGCCCACAGTGGGGTTATTTGATAGGGTTGTCCAAAGCTTTTTTTAGATTTAATGTACATATGTTGCTGCCATCAAACACACCCTCAGTGTACTGTACCCATAAGGTGCCTCTGAGGGTGCTTTATAGGGCACCCTATAGGGCACCTTATGGTTGCCGTCCATATAAGGTGCACTATACATTATCCTGTGACGCAACATATATGGTGCCCTATAGGGGACATTCAAGGGTGCCTTGGCGGACAGTGAACTTTAACATGTGCCTTATGGGCCACCTTATGTTAACACGCTTTGTGAGTGCGTTTGCTAGTAGTGATAACTGAAATAAAAATAGATTGCCCCCTACAGCACTCATCCCCATAATACACACTGCCTCAGTGAGCCTTCTTCATTGGGCACTGTGGGGGATTGAACCCCTGATCTCTGCACCATTGGTCAGTGTCTTAACCATTGTGCTGTGGCTCTGTTCCTATGCTTGGGCATCTGCGCACCGCCTTATGCCGCCCAAAATTAACAGTGCACCGCCTTATGCCGCCCAAAATTAATATGCCTCCTAAAGCACTTTTACCCATTACAGTTAATGCCTCAGCCAGCCCTTTTTGTTGTGCACAATGGGGAATTGAACCCATGGCAACTGCACCCACAGTCAGTGTCTCAACCATTGTACTATGGCTCTGCTCCTTTGTGTGTATTCACATCAGGGCGCCACTTAGCCTTCCCACGCACTATTATGCACGGCGCACAATAGCGCGGCGCACAATAGCGCCCCGCGCAAATGTGCGATCGCTTACTCCCGTTTTTTTTCTTTTCTCTGCCTGAACCGCCCACTCCTTATATGGCACAGGCACACTACCGCGGCCCCGCACATTAGGAATGTTTAGTAAACAGACCCCCATATGTTCCTTAATTCATTATCCTAAAAGCTTTAGTACTGTTCTTGGAAAACTCATACAAATTACATTTGAGTAATCCAATATTGGCAAGAACATTACCTAATCAAAAAAATACCAATATGAAGAACTTCTTTTAATTTCCTCAATAGGCGTAGCCAAAAAGAATACCTTTTTCAATAAACTGCTAACCTGAGGACTGTAATGGGGTCTATAGAAGGTTACTCATCCCTCTCAAAAGGGATTAGCAGCAGTCCCCTTTAAGAGGGTCTGCAGCCCAGAGTTCAGGGCTGGGAGGGAGTAGCTCACAGACCGTGATTAAAAACCTAGCAGGCTACAGGAGGGAGAGAGGTCCGTGGAGCCAGAAGTCCTTCCAAGGCAAGCCATGCAAATGAGTTCTGAGGTAGGAACTATACTGGGGCTGGAGAAAGGGCTGGGAGAATCAACTTGTGGAGGTTTAACAAGCTGGGACAAAATAAAAACTGTTTTTGTTTTCCTTGAACTGCTGTCTGACCTGTGTTTTAAAGAAAACCCCTACCAACTGCTTTGCATACTTACACATATGGTGGCAGCTTGGGGATTTCCTCTAAACACATAACTGAGAGCAAATTTACATCCCTCTAGAGATGAACCTCTACAGCAGGTCAGCATTTTTTTTTATTTGTTTGAGTGGGCTAAGAGGGTTAGCCTTGCCCTAGTTAGGGAGCTTGAAGAAAATTTAGTCAGTGACAAACAAGCAGGCTTTTTTTGACCACTAGAGGCCACTAATAATTTTTGGAGTTAGAATACTGCAAGGTTAACTCAGCTTCAGATGAGGAAGCAGTGGTGGTGTTGCAAGAGAACAGTGACAAGCCAAGATGGAGCAGCTCTCCAGATTCTGGCTGAAGGGCAGCAGCAACAACAACAGTATTAATAGCAATAACAACAGTATCAAGAGTGACAACAACAGTTTCAATGCTCCCTGCTGGAAGGGCATCAAGAACAGTAGCAGCAGTTGATTCAGGCACTACAGAGACCACAGCTCTACTTTCTAGCTCAAGTGCTTCTGAAAATGCTGGCAGAAAATGAACCAGACTACCTTTTGGTGAACTTTGAATGAACCGCCCGCATGGCCGGGTGGCTGAAGGAAACATGTACTACTTATTTGTGGAATTTGATGATGGGCAGCAGTAGGAATGCATTCCAGGAAACTAACCCAGATGGCAGAATTACATATGCAGCTCTCAAGGCTGCCATACTGGAATGGGCCGGCTGTACCACAGAGGGCTACCATCAGTGATTCAGAAAAGCTGGATTCCAGATAAAGGAGAACCTTTGGAGGTTCTTCGATCAGTTGAAGGATCTTGCATGGAAGTGGCTGCAACCAGATAGAAAGACCAAGCCTGAGATAGCCAAAATTGTGCTATTGGAGCAGTTTTTGGAGTGCTTGACTGCCCTGATGTAACAGTGGTTATGTCAGCACCTCAAGCTTACATTGGAGAGTGCACTAAAAATAGCCAAAGGGTATTATGAAGCCCAGCTGGTGACTGAAGTGGACACGGAGAAGGAGAAGAAGTTATCCGTTAGCCCAGGAGGATGGAAAGGGAAGCCAGAACAGTTGTTGGCTCCATGGTATGACCCCTAAAGTCACCTCCTAGGCGAGGGCTTGGCCTCAGCCATGACCTCTTCACCTGTTTTAGATGTGAATCCAAGGAACACTTTGCTCAGAAATGTCCCATGGATATGGAAGAACCCAGGGATGTAAGCCTAACCACCCCTCACTCCTGCAATTTTCTGGACACTACCCACCCAGGGGCACAGAACTTTGTGATCACAGTAGAGCTCGAGGGGACCCACTTCAAGGCCTTGATAGACTCTGGGACTGTGCAAAACTTCATTTACTGGAAAACTGTATCCCAATTGCAAATTGTCTATGCAAAGATTATAACACTAGCCTGTGTGCATGCAGACATAAGAACATAAGATATGCCATACTGGGTCAGACCAAGGTCCATCAAGCCCAGTATCCTATTTCCAACAGTGGCCAATCTAAGTCATATGTGCCTAGCAGTTTCCCCAAAAGACACAGGTTCCACAATGCTTGTACTGCGTCAAGCATTGATATCCTGGGTCCCTTCTTAATAATGGTTTATGGACCTTTCCTCCAGGAACTTGTCCAAACCTTTTTTAAACCAGTTACACTAACAGCCTTTACTACATCCTCCGGTAACAAATTCCAGAGTTGATTACACGTTGAGTGAAAAAATATTTTCTTTTATTAGTCTTAAATAGTTTACCCTGTAGGTTCATTGCATGTCCCCTAGTCGTTCTATATTCTGATAACGTAAACAATCCATCTATGTTTACCCGTTCCACTCCGTTCATTAATTTATAGACTTCAATCATTTCTCCCCTCAGCCGTCTCTTTTCCAGGTTAAAGAGCCCTAACGTTTTTAGCCTTTCTTCACAGGAGTATCCTTCCATCCCCTTTTCCATTTTGGGGGCTCTTCTCTGAACCTTTTCTAATATTGCTATATCCTTTTTTAAATATGGCTACCAGAATTGCACACACTATTTAAGGTGCGGTCTCACCATGGAACGATATAGAGGCATTATAATATCTTTTGTTTCATTTTCCATTCCTTTCCTTATGATACCTAGCATTCTATTTGCTCTCTTGGACGCTGCTGCACACTGGGCCGAGGGATTTAACATTTAACTTTGCACTTGTCCACATTAAATTTCATCTGCCATTTTGATGCCCACTCTTCCAATTTATCAAGATCCTCTTGCAATTTTCCACAATCCTCTTTAAATAGTTTTATGTCATCTGCGAATTTGATAACCTCACTCGTTATTCCACTTTCCAGGTCATTTATGAATATGTCAAAAAGCAGCGGACCCAGCACAGACCCCTGGGGTACACCAATATCCACCTTTCTCCATTGGGAAAATTGGCCATTTAGCCCTACCCTCTGCTTTCTATTTTTAACCAGTTCCTGATCCACAGTAGTACACTGCCTCCTATCCCATGACTCTTTAGTTTTGCCAAAAGTTTCTAATGAGGGACCTTGTCAAAGGCTTTCTGAAAGTCCAGATATATTATATCAACCGACTCACCTTTGTCCACCTGTTTATTCACACCTTCAAAAAAACATGACAGATTAGTAAGACAAGATCTTCCTTGTCTAAAGCCATGTTGGCTGTCTCCCATTAGGCCATGACTATCTACATGCTGAGTAATTTATTCTTTATGATGGTTTCTACCATTTTTCTTGGTACTGACGTCAGGCTCACCGGTCTGTAGTTTCCCGGATCACCCCTGGAACACTTTTTAAAAATTGGTGTTACATTGGCAATCCTCCAATCTTCAGGTATTAGAGATGATTTTAATGATAGTTCACAGATTACTAATAGCAGGTCTGCAATCTCATATATCAGTTCTTTCAACACCCTTGGATGTATACCATCCGGCCCAGGTGATTTGCTACTCTTCAATTTATCTAATAGTTGTAATACATCTTCCCGATGTATCGATATTTCCTTCAATTCTTCCGCACCTTTAAATACCACTTCAGTCATGGGTAACATCCCTACATCTTCCTCAGTAAAGACCGAAGCAAAGAATTTATTCAGTCTCTCCGCTATCGCCTTGTCATCTCGTAGTGCCCCTTTAACCCTCTATCATCTAATGGACCAACTGACTCTCTCACAGGTTTTTTGCCACGAATGTACTTGAAAAAGTCTTTATTTCGCGTTTTTGCTTCTGCAGCAAGCTTCTTCTCAAATTCTCCCTTTGCCTGCCTTATCAATGTCTTGCATTTGACTTGCCAGTGCTTGTGCTGTTTCCAGATTTCGTCGTTTGGCTCTTTTTTCCATTTCCTGAAAGATGCTTTTTTTGGCAACAACAGCCTCTCTGACCTCACCTTTAAACCATGCTGGCAGTTTTTTGGACTTCCTTCCACTTTTCTTAATTAGTGGAATACAGCTGTTCTGGGCTTCCAAGATAGTATTTTTCAACAACACCCAAGCTTAATGTAAGGCTTTGACCTTTGCAACTGCTCCTTTTAGTTTTTTCTTAACTATTTTCCTCATTTTATCATAGTCTCCCTTTCGAAAGGTAAAAGGTAGTACTGTGGATTTCCTTACTATCCCTCCTCCACAAATTAAATCAAATGCGATCATGCTATGCTCACTATTGCCAAGTGGCCCCAACACCCTTATCTCTTGCACTAGACCTGGTGTTCCACTAAAGACTAGGTTTAATATGGCTTCCCCTCTGGTCAATTCATGAACCAGCTTCTCCAAGAAACAGTCATTTATTTCATCTAGAAACTTTATCTCCCTAGCATGTCCTGCCGTGACACTGACCCAGTCGATACTGGGGTAATTGAAATCACCCATTATTTTTACTGCGCTGTAACTTTTTTTAGCTTCCTTGATTTCTTTGAGCATTTCATCATCCAATTGTTCATTCTGGCCAGCCGTTCGATAGTACACCTCCATTGCCATCACCTTCCCTTTTTACATGGAATTTCAATCCATAGAGATTCTACAGCAAATTTTGTTTCCTGCAAAACTTTAATCTTTTCTGACTCAATGCCCTCTCTAACATAGAGCGCAACCTCTCCACCAATTTGATCAGCTCTAGCATTACGATATAGTTTGTACCCAGGTGTCCCACTTGTTGTCCTCCTTCTACCATGTCTCTGATATTCCAATTATATCTAACCTCTCATTTAGTGCTATATATTCTAACGCTCCCATCTTATTTTTTAGACTTCTAGCATTTGCATACAAACATTTTAGAGACTGTATTTTATTCATATTAATCTGGCTATTGGTAGACATGGGTAATTTGGGATCTTTAAGCTCTGTCTGCTTCATTCTCGAGGACATTTGAGCTACTTTACTCTTTTTTGGAACCTCTCTGCTTTTGGTAGTATCCTTCAAGGATACATTCTTCCATACCATGCGCTCTTGGGCGACTCTCGGCTTTCCCCTATTATCCAGTTTAAACGCTGCTCTATCTCCTTTTTAAAGATTAATGCCAGCAGCCTGGTTCCATCCCAGTTAAGGTGAAGACCATCCCTTCGGAAGAGCCCCTCCTTTCCCCAGAATATTCCCCAGTTCTTAACAAATCCAAAACCCTCATCTCTGCACCATTGTCTCATCCACGCATTGAGACTCCTTAGCTCTGCCTGCCTTTTGGGTCCTGCGCGTGGAACGGAAAGCATTTCGGAGAACGCTACCCTGGAAGTTCTGGATTTCAACTTCCTACCTAAAAGCCTAAATTTAGCCTCCAGATCCTCCCTACCACATTTTCCTATGTCATTGGTGCCGACATGTACCAAGACAGCAGACTCCTCCCCAGCACTATCTAAGACCTTATCTAGGTGGCGTGTGAGGTCTGCTACCTTTGCACCAGGCAGGCATGTTACCATGCGATCCTCTCGTCCACCAGCCACCCAGTTATCTACATGCCTAATGATCGAATCACCAACTATAACAGCTGTCCTAACCCTTCCCTCATGGGCACATGGCCCTGGAGAATCTTCCTCGGTGTGAGAGAGTTTTACATCACCTGGAGGACAAGTCCTAGTTACAGGATCACTTCCTGCCACACCAGAGTGATGCTCTCCTGTCACGTGACCTCTCTCCTCCATGGCAACAGGGATGCTGCCAGACTGAAGGTGGGACTTTAAGACTATATTCCTGTAGGTCTCATCTATGTACCTCTCTGTCTTTCTTATGTTTTCCAAGTCTGCTACTCTAGCCTCTAGAGAACGGACTCGTTCCCTGAGAGCGAAGAGCTCCTTGCACCTGGTGCACATGTAAGACCTCTCACCAAGTGGGAGAAAATCATACATGTGACACTCAATGCAAAAGACTGGAAAGCCCCTATCTCGCTGCTGGACTGCTGTCCGCATCTTAGTTTTAAGTTTGTGTTTAGATCTTTAAGTTCTTTACTTACTAAGGGTTGCTATGGATATTTATACTAATAAAACTGTACCTAATATGTTTAATATACCTTGTTCACCTGAAGCTTAATTAATCTCAGGTCCTTAGTGTAAGACTGATTTGGGTAACGAGCTTCACCTGAGAGCACCTCCTGTCTTTTAAGATGTGTAAGTACCTATAAAAGTACGATTATCCAAGGAGTGGGTGGGTGTTGGGGAGGGAGGGAGGGAGGGAGGGAGGGAAATAACACTTATTAAAAGAGTGCTGCTACACAGTACCCTGTGACCAGAGGCAGTATCCAATGGCACAAGTTTCAGTTAAGACTCCAGCAGGGCAAGTCACACAAGGTTATGGTGCTTCCCTAGTTACTATATCCAGTGGTGATGAGCTGAGACTACCCAAACGTTGGAGCAATATTGGCCCTGCTAACTGATGGCTCTGCTAAGTCGGACCAGGACGATTTACAAGAGATCGTCCCCCTGAAAGATCCAGATCTATATGTCAAGACTTCCAAGCCTGTTATGTCCTGGAGTTGGCATTGTCAGGAAAATCTACCCCACCAACAGAATCTTGGAGTGGCTATGGGGGAGGGATTCAGAGAGGGGGAGCCTAGGGAAGAAACCCCTGGGGATAGCTCAGGGCTCAGTGGTAGTGACCCAAATACAATTGTCCCCTTCCCAAGAGGAGGTTTTGGAGGTGGATGGGTTTCCAGTAGGTAATGGAGAGTCCCCTGCAAGAACCTTTCTCTATTTTGTGCTAAAGGGGGATTTATTATACAGAGTGTCCAAGGGTGCCCTAGAGGAGGAAGAGGTAGAACAACTGATAGTTCCCTGACCCTATCATCAGCAGTGTTGTTTCTGTCCATAGCCATTTATTAGGATACCCGGGGGTGGAGAAAGCATTAGAGCATGTTTTAGCCCGATTTTTCTGGCCTGTGGTCCATAAACAGGTGCAGTTATATTGCCAATCATGCCCAACCTGTGAACTTCATAATCCTGCCAGAGTCCGATCTGCCCCTCTAGAGCCTATGCCCATCATTGAAATCTCATTTGAAAGAGTGGCCATGGTCCTGGTAGGTCCCTTGGAGTGAACCACTTGAGGCAGCAAGTATGTTTAAGTCATACTAGTCTACGTTACATGATATCCAAAGGCCACTGCTCTAAGGAATATGAAGACTACTAAAATCGCAAATACCCTCTGGGAAATATTCTTGTGGGTGAGAATACCCAATGAAATCCTCACAGATCCAAGGTGTATCCAAGGTGATGAAGCAAGTGTGTGCCTTGGTGAAGGTCAAGATTTTGTGAACATCAGTATATCACCCACAGAAGGATGGCCTCATTGAGCGATTCAATAAATCTCTGAATCTGATTTAAAAATGTTTGTGTAGGAAGACAGGAAGAATTGGTACATTGTCCTACCCTACTGGATATTTGCATCTGTGAGGTACCTCAGAGTTCCACGGGATTTTCACGTTTTGAGTTGTTCTCATATCCCTCATATGGAATCTCCTTCAACAATCAGTCTTCTGTTTTCTGGAAACCACCAAAGTTTCTGTTTGGCACCAGTTGAAATATAATTTATTGCTAGCTGTCCACCAAGAAACTATAGCCAGCCACTCTAGCACTCAATCTGGAAGGCTTAAATTCAACCTGGAGATAGAAAAATAAATCACAACATCATCAGCATAGACCCTGAAGGCTTGAATGAATATCTTATGATATATAAATTTGGCAATAAATGGCAAGCAGAGGATGCACTGTGATGAAGGCCCCAAAAAAATGGGAGTAGATTGAATGGGTCTCAGCACTGCCTATGAAGGCCCAGAGGAAAAGGGGGTTAACAAGATAGCAGCAAAAAAAAATCTGCACAAAATCTGGCAGCAGAAGTTTAGCAAGGTCAGTTAAGCTGTGTGCCTGTGAGTTAAGGACATGTTTACTAAGTTGCATTACCCATTTACCTATTTGCACAAAAAAGCTGCAAAAGCCTAAAGCACTTTAGTCCTGGCAATGAGGACTTTAGTCCCACCATAGGAACCTGTAGTGAAGATTCCCCTGGGCTTAGGGAAGAATTCACAGACTACCTGGAATCATATCCTGAGAGATTTAGGAGGTGCAATAGGTCAAAGGAGCATAAGCATCACTGGCCACAGGAACCAAGAACACCCAATCCAGACCAAAGCAACACCCAGGAAACATAACTGAGGGTGAAATCTTCCAAATTATATATGCATGAAATTGGATTCCAGTCACAGAGGACTTTTGTCCAGCAAAGGAGCGTGAAGTAAAGTTGAATATCCTCCCAGGCTGTGGAAATAATTCATGGACTACTACCATGGGATTTAGATAAGTACAGGATGTAGTGCAATGAAAAGCCCAGAAGAGCAGAGGAGGGCCAACACAGCAGCAAGATAGGCTGCAGAAGTCCTAACCTGAAAGGTTTAATAGTGGCAGGAGATCAAGTTAACAAGCACAGCAATGGAAATTTGAAAAGAACATTAAAGAGATTTCAAGACTCATTAACAATGTTAGGCTAGTAGCTTCCCCCCACTGTGCCGGGTCCAATTTTTTTTGGAGTTTATTTGTTTGGAACTGCAGCCCAAAGTGGATGATAGAACACCAAAAGAGGACCAGCACAGCTTCACAATTGTGTGCCAGACCCTAAAAAACCTGAAAGGACCTACATAGCACGAGACAGGCTACAAGCCCTAAAATACCTGAAGAAAGCCAACATAGCACCTAGGTAGGCTGTAAGTCACTAAAACATTTGAATACCAACACAGCAGCAAGATAATAATACTTAATGGGGAGCATATTCAAAGGGATTAATGTTGAGCGGGATATTCTGCGGCACATAGCCCCTTCACCTCCTTAACAATATTCATCTTACCATCTGTTATACAACAAAAAGCTGCTATCATTTCTGCTAAGATAATGGGCCCAGGTATGGCTATCATTTACTACTTGGGTGTGCACCACAGATCACTGACATCCTCCAGCTGATATGCCCCCCTCCTTACATACAGCCTGCCCTTGTCTCATCTTGCTGCCACCAGTGTGCTATAGCTGTGTGTACTATTCTGACTAGTCCACAGGTCACTGGTGAATTGCATGCCACTACCCAATGCACTGTGGCACATTTCTCTGCAACTCACTAAGATCAATGTTTTCCACTGTTCAAACCCAATATTATTCTTCTAGAGACAAATGAACACTATTTTTCCTTGCCCTAGAAAAGTTGTCAAGCATTCTCTTCTGCTAACAGAGATCTGTGTGGTATTTCCATGATTTATTTTTGTTATTTTAATACCTTGTACATCTCAGCAATTTTTGCTGAAGCCCTGGAGAGAGCAAGCAAACAAGGGATCTCATCTCGCTTTGAAAGCCTCATACAAAATGGTTTCTTATGCTATGCTGTGCTTTCTTTCTTGCTTCCAGCCTAGCCATAGAACTTGGATGTCAGACAGGGATAGACTTGTTTGATTGCTTGTCTAAGAGTTTCAAGATAATTCCAGTGTCTTATTCATCTGGGCAGCAGCAGAATGGGACAGTGTTGATGGCGGAGGATCACATTTTTGTGACAACGGCAACAACACCAAACTTAAACTGCACGGAGGAAAGGCCCGGCAATCTACTTCTGTATCTTGCCATGAAAACCAAATGGATAGTTACAACAAAACAAATTGTGCTATGGTGCTGGAAGATGAGACCCCCAGGTCGGAAGGCACTCAACTAGCTACTGGGGAAGAGCTGAAGACTTTTCAGAGTGAAGCCAGCATTTATGATGTGGTAGGATCAAAGCCCTCGGGAAGTCTGACTGCTGATGTAGCTGCACATGAAATGAGAGTCAGAAGCTGTAAAGATGTCTTACACATTGGAACATGGAACGTACGAAACATGAACCAAGGGAAGTTGGAGGTGGTCAAGAATGAAATGGAACGTGTACAACTTGATCTGTTGGGTGTCAGCGAACTGAAATGGACTGGCATGGGGCACTTTGCATCAGATGATCACATGGTCTACTATGCTGGAAATGAAAGACAAAGAAGAAACGGTGTTGCATTTATAATAAAGAAGAAACTTGCAAGAACTGTAATGAAATACAATGCAGTCAGCGAACGCTTAATCTCTATTCGTCTATGAGGATTGCCTATCAACACAACTATAATTCAAGTATATGCCCCAACAACAGCTGCAGAAGAGAATGAAACTGAAGAGTTCTATGAAGAAGTCAGGGCCGGCCCGTCCATTGAGCAAGAATGTTTTTTTCATAGGGTCCTGCATTTCAGGGGGCCCCACACAAAGAACATTCTGCTTTTTTAAAAATTAAATTTAAAAAAGAAAAAGCTGGCCGCAGCAGCAGCAGAATGGAGTGTCCCGCGGGGCCCCCTCTACCCGGCTGAGCCCCTCTGCGCCGGCTTTCAGATACGTGAAGGGAGAGTGTCTCCCTCGTGTCTCTGTTAAGCCCACAGGGGCTGATGGAAAGCAGGGGCTGATGGGAAATTTCCCTGCAGGCTTAACAGAGATGCGAGGGAGACACTCTCCCTTCACGTATCTGAAAGCCGGCGCAGAGGGGCTCAGCCGGGCCTGGAGAGCTCAGCCGGGCAGAGGGGGCCCCGCGGGACACTCCATTCTGCTGCTGCCACGGCGGCACTGGCAGAAGCCAGCTTTTTTTTTTTTTAATTTTCCATGAGCCGATGGGGGGGGGGGGGATTAGGACTGGTAATGGGCTATGGAGGGAGTTAAGACTGGTAATGGGCTGTAGGCTGATGGGGGCTGTCTACAAAGGGGGTGATGGGGGGTTAGGACTGGTAATGGGCTATGGGGGGGTTAGGACTGGTAATGGGCTATGGGGGGGGCTAGGACAGGAAATGGGCTGATGGGGAGGGGTTAGGACTTGACGTGGGCTGATGGGGTTAGGACTGGTAATGGGCTGTGGGCTGTTGCGGGGTTTAGGACTGGTAATGGGCTATGGGGGGGGTTAAGACTGGTAATGGGCTATGGGCTGATGGGGGCTGTCTGGAAATGGGGTGATGGGGGGTTAGGACTGGTAATGGGCTATGGGGGGGTTAGGACTTATAATGGGCTATGGGGGGCTAGGACAGGAAATGGGCTGATGGGGAGGGGTTAGGACTTGAGGTGGGCTGATGTGGTTTGGACTGGTAATGGGCTGTGGGCTGTTGGGGGTGTTAAGACTGTAATGGGCTATGGGGGGTTAAGACTGGTAATGGGCTGTGGGCTGATGGGGGCTGTCTGGAAATGGGGTGATGGGGGGTTAGGACTGGTAATGGGCTATGGGGGGGTTAGGACTGATAATGGGCTATGGGGGGGCTAGGACAGGAAATGGGCTGATGGGGAGTGGTTAGGACTTGAGGTGGGCTGATGTGGTTAGGACTGGTAATGGGCTGTGGGCTGATGGGGGGGTTAGGTCTGGCAATGGGCTATGGGGGACTGACTGGAAATGGGCTGATGGGGTTAGGACTGGAAGTGGGCTGATGGGGGGTTAGGACTGGTAATGGGTTATAGGGGGGCTTAAACTGAAAATGGGGTGATTGGGGGTTAGGACTGGAAGTGGGTTGATGGGGGGCTAGGACTGGTAATGGGTTGGGGGTTGCTAGGACTGGAAATGGACTGAGTGGAAAGGGAGGCTTGAACTGCAAATAGCTGATGGGGAGGGGGCATGGAATGGAAATGGGCTGTGAGGGAAGGGTGCTAGGACTGAAAATGGGCTGATGGAGCAGCTAGGATAGGACTGGAAATGGGCTGTTGGGGGGAGCTAAGATTGGAAATAGGCTGTGGTGGGGGCTTAAATTGAAATGGACTCATGGAGGGGCTAGAACTAGAAGTAGGCTTATGGGGGGCTTGGACTGGAATTGGGCTGAGTGGAGGGGAGCTAGGATTTGACATGAGCTGATGGTGGGGCTAGGAAATGACTAGAAATGGGCTGATGGGGGGGCTAGGATTGGAAATGAGCTGATGAAGGGACTCGGACTGGAAATGGATGGGGGAGCTAGGACTGGAAATGGGCTGATGGGGAGCTGATGTTGGGGGAGGATTAGAATGGGATGATGCTGGGAGAGTAAAATGGAGAGGGGAAAAATATTTTGTGTGGGAGGGATGGGCTGGGTATTGGGAGAGTAAGTGGGGATTGAGGATGGAGGGGTAAAATTTGAGTGGATGAAATAGGAATGAGGAAAGAGCAAAAGGAGAAAGATTAGTATGTTAAAGCAGATGTAGAGAGAGAATGGAAAAAAACTAGAAGAGAGAAGAAAGGACAAATGGACAGCAGATGATGGAGTTAGCAGAAAACTTGAAGAAACCAGAAGAAAGTGGCTGGAGAAATTGCAGCTGAAAAAAAATGCACAAAAGGTAGAAAGATATCTCTTTATTTTGAATTTATTAACTAGAATATGAAACCTCTGGGAAATGTGCATCATTAACGTCTGCGCTTTGTTTGGTACAAGAGGAAATTAATTTATAGTTTTATTTCTACAGTGTTGTTGTACATTCCAAGTTTGGCTTTTGGGGTTCCCAGTTTAATTATTGCCTTCCTGTTTCTAAATTGTGATTCCTTGTTTGGTGATGGTCTATGTTCTGCATGTGTAACTGAGCTGAGGTATTCTGTTTATGTAATTCCTATTTGACATTGCCACTTGTTCTCTTTCCCCAGTATTCTCTGAAATGTATTGGTTTAATATTTGCAGTGTTGCCTTTTGATAGGTAGGGTATGGTGCTTTGTGAGTCCTGGTAATGCTGTCAGGATGCGGCGGGTTTGCTATGGGTTCTAAATGGGCAGCGTTTGTAGTACAGTCAAACCTCGGTTTTCATGATTAATCCGTTCAAAAAAGTCTGACTAAAACCGAAACGTACGAAAACTGAAGCAATATTTCCCATAAGAAATAATGTAAATCCAATTAATCCGTTCCAGACACCCAGAGCTGAGCATGCGTTCCAGAGCCATGTGGCAATGGCTGCAGCAGCACGAGCCCCGAAGTCTCAACCAGGCAGCAGAACGACTCTCTCCCTGCCTCTGATTCTCAGCAGCAGAACAGCTCCGGGCACTTCTCTCACACACCTCCGATCGCCGAATCTATCCCCCGCCTGCAATTCTCAGCATCAGCAGAACAGCTCTGGGCACTTCTCTCACACACCTCCGATCACCGATTCTATCCCCCGCCTGCAATTCTCAGCATCAGCAGAACAGCTCCGGGCACTTCTCTCACACACCTCTGATTGCCGATTCTCTCCCACGCCTGAAATTCTCAGCATCATCAGAACAGCTCCAGGCACTTCTTTCATAGACCTCTGATTGCCGATTCTCTCCCCCGCCTGAAATTCTCAGCATCAGCAGAACAGCGGCACTTTTCTCACCTCACCGGACAGCACACACACAGATCCCTCAAGTTTGCCAATCAGCAGGGAACATCGTAAGCCACACTCTCACTCCTTGATTACAGTAAGGAACGCTGAAAGCAAAGAGCTCAATCGCAAAAACAAATACGAAAACCGAGCGGATGTACGAGAACCGGGACAAAATTGCAACCAAAAAAAGTCGTCAAAAACCGAAGCTAACGAAAACTGGGGCAAACGAAAACCGAGGTTTGACTGTAGTTCCTAATGTGCCTGGCGGTTGGCACTGGATTATAGTAATGTAGAAATCTTTTAGTCTTTCTTTATCCATACATTCATTAAGAGACATGTTTCCTAAAAGTTAGTGTATGGTAACATTTTGCAAATAGTTATGCAAATAAGGCCACTTATGCAAATGAGGCCCTGCACCGAGTCTCCGCACATGGCTCCGCACCCCCCTTGGGCCGCCCCTGGAAGAAGTACAAGCTGAAATTGACAGAACATGCAAACAGGATCCTGATAGTCATGGGTGACTGGAACGCAAAAGTTGGCAACAAAGAAGAAGGCAAAGTTGTTGGAAAATATGGACTTGGCAACAGAAATGAAGCTGGAGAAAGACTGATAGAATTCTGCAAGACCAATGATCTATTCATCTCAAATACCTTCTTCCAGCAACACAAGCGGCAGCTGTACACATGGACTTCACCCAATGGATTGTATAAAAATCAAATTGACTACATCTGTGGAAGTCAACGATGGAAAAGCTCTGTAACATCAACAAAGACAAAACCTGGAGCTGACTGTGGTACAGATCATCAACTACTAGTCTGCAAACTCAAGCTAAAGTTGAAAAAGAGCAAACCACTCATGAATGCAGCAAAATATGACCTTGAGAATATACCACTGGAATTTAAAGACTGCCTGCAAAATTGATTTGCTGCTTTAGATACAAATGACAGAGCTCCGGAAGAGTTATGGAATGACATCAAGAAGGTTGTGTTGGAAGAAAGCGAGAAGTCTCTACAAAAGGTGAAAAAGCAAAAACGGCCAAAATGGATGATGGAAGAAACTCTGAAAATTGCCCAGAAACGCAGAGAAGCTAAAACCAGAAGAGAAAGAAAGACAATTGCAGAACTCAACAGAGATTTCCAACGTGCAGCAAGACAGGACAAGGAAAAGTACTTCAATGACACTTGCAAGGAAATAGAAGCAGAAACTATTAGAGGAAGAACAAGATCGGCTTTCCTAAAGCTACGAGAGTTAAAGAAAAAGTTCCAGCCTCGAATTGGAATGTTACAAGATGCTCAAGGTTCTATGTTGAATGATGCTGAGAAGATCAAGAAAAGGTGGAAGGAATATACAGAGTTTTTATATGATAAAGATCAAATGGACCAACAGCCGTTTCAACCTGTACCTTATGATCAGGAACCATTGGTGGTGAAAGAAGAAGTTGAAGCAGCATTGAAAGCCTTATCAAAGAACAAAGCACCAGGCATTGATAGCATTCCCATAGAAGTATTGCAGCAATCTGATGCAGCTGTTACCGTACTCACAAGGCTCTGCCAAGAAATATGGAAGATAACATCATGGCCAACTGACTGGAAAAGATCTGTGTTTATACCAATACTAAAGAAAGGTGATCCAACTGACTGGAAATTTTCACACAATCGCTCTGATCCCACATGCCAGCAAGATTCTACTGAAGATTATTCAAAAGAGACTACAACCATACCTGGAACAAGAACTACCTGAAGTGCAAGCAGGGTTCAGGAAAGGGCGAGGAACGAGAGACATCATTGCAGATATGAGATGGATCCTTGAAAAGACTAAAGAATACCAAAAAGATATCTATTTGTGCTTTATCGACTATAGCAAGGCTTTTGACTGTGTAAACCATGAGAAACACTGGGCCACATTAAGAAGCATGGGTATACCAGAACACCTGATCGTTCTCTTGCGCAATCTGTACATTGAGCAAGAAGCAACAGTTCGAACGGAACAAGGACAAACAGAATGGTTTAAAATAAGCAAAGGTGTAAGACAAGGCTGCATACTTTTCCCCTATCTGTTTAATTTATATGCAGAACAAATCATCAGAGAAGCAGGATTGTATGAAGACAACAGAGGTGTGAAGATTGGTGGAAGACTCATCAACAACCTTCGCTATGCTGATGATACCACATTACTGGCTGACAGTGAAGATGATCTGAAACATTTGCTTCTCACAATCAAAGAACATAGTTTCAAAATGGGCCTGCACCTTAATGTAGAGAAGACAAAGATCATGACAACTGGCATAATCAACAGGTTCATCGCTGAAGGAGAAGAAATTGAAATTGTGAACAACTTTAACCTACTTGGATCAACTATCAATAAAGAAGCAACAAGCAGTCAAGAAATCAGACAACGCATTGCTCTTGGCAGAAAGGCTATGAAAGACCTAGATAAGATTCTCAAGAGCAGAGATGTCTCTCTCCATACAAAGATTCGACTTGTTCAAGCCATGGTATTTTCAATAACATCATATGGCTGTGAAAGCTGGACAGTGAAAAAGACAGATAGGAAGAAAATTGATGCCTTTGAATTATGGTGCTGGCGGCGAATACTGTATATACCAGTGATGGCTAACCTTTTTGAGCCCGAGTGCCCAAACTGCCGCACAAAACCAAAGAATTTCCTCAAAGTGCCAGCACGTCAATTAAACCTTAACAACAAGATTTTAGTATCTAAAAACTCTTTATAAAGTTGCCTGAACTATGTAACATCATTTGTAAAGTTTGGAATCTTTGTATTGTCAGAGAATCAATTTGATTCACAATCCTTTGGTTTTCATTTCAATTTATTGGCAATTTATAATGTTTTAATGATTTCATTCAATTTAGAAACAGGAAGGCAATAATTAAACTGGGAACCCCAAAAGCCAAACTTGGAATGTACAACAACACTGTAGAAATAAAACTATAAATTAATTTCCTCTTGTACTAAACAAAGCACAGACACTAATGATGCACATTTCCCAGAGCTGACATATTCCAGTTAATAAATTCAAAATAAAGAGATATCTTTGTACCTTTTGTGCATTTTTTTCAGTTGCAATTGTTCCAGCCACTTTCTTCTGGGTTATTTGTGTCTTCTGCTATCTCTCCATCGTCTGCTGTCCATTTCTCCTTTCTTCTCTTCTAGTTTTTTTCCATTCTCTCTCTTCATCTGCTTTAACATAATAATCTTTCTCCTTTTTTAGTCTCCCAATACCCGGCCAATTGTACATTTTTCTTCCCTCCCACACAAAATATTTTTCCCCTCTCCATTTCACTCTCCCAGCCCCATCCCCTTCTAATCTCCCCCAACATCAGCTCCCTTTTAATTCCAGCCCCACCCAGTATCCGCTCCCTTCTAGTCCCCACATCAGCCCATTTCCAGTCCTGGCCCCCCATCAGTCCATTTCCAATCCTATCCGAGTCCCTTCATCAGCTCATTTCCAATACCAGCCTCCCATCAGCCCATTTCTAGTCCTTTCCTAGCCCCACCATCACTCAGCCCATTTCTAATCCAAGCCCCCCATGAGCCTACTTCCAGTTCTAGCCCCTCCATAAGTTCATTTCAATCCAAGCCCCCACCACAGCCCATTTCCAAACTTAGCTCCCCCAACACCCAATTCCCAGTCCTATCCTAGCCCCTCCATCAGCCCATTTCCTGTCCTAGCTCCCTCCCCTAAGAGCCCATTCCAAGCCCCCCTTCCCATCAGCTATTTGCAGTTCAAGCCCCCTTCCACTCAGCCCATTTCCATTCCAAGTCCCCCTCCCCATCAGCTATTTGCAGTTCAAGCCCCCCACTTCCCCTCAGCCCATTTCCATTCCAAGCCCCGTCCCCATCAGCTATTTGCAGTTCAAGCCCCCCACTTCCCCTCAGCCCATTTCCATTCCAAGCCACGTCCCCCATCAGCTATTTGCTATTCAAGCCCCCTTCCACTCAGCCCATTTCCAGTCCTAGCAACCCCCCCAACCCATTACCAGTCCTAGCCCCCCATAGCCCACTCCCAGTCCTAATCCCACCAGCCCATTTCCAGTCCTAATCCCCATCACCCCATTTTCAGTTTAAGCCCCCTCACAGCCCATTACCAGTCCTAACCTCCCCATCAGCCCACTCCCAGTCCTAATCCCACCAGCCCATTTCCAGTCCTAATCCCCCATCACCCAATTTTTAGTTTAAGCCCCCCATAGCCCATTACCAGTCCTAACCTCCCCATCAGCCCACTCCCAGTCCTAATCCCACCAGCCCATTTTCCAGTCCTAATGCCCCTTCACCCATTTTTTTGTTTAAGCCCCCAATAGCATTTTATCAGTCCTAACCCCCATCATCCCACTTCCAGTCCTAATCCCACCAGCCCATTTCCAGTCCTAATCCATCACCCAATTTTTAGTTTAAGCCCCCCCCATAGCCCATCACCACTCCTAAACCCACCCAGCACCCAGCACCACTCCTACCCCCCCCAGTGCCCATCACCACTCCTAACCCCCCCCAGTGCCCATCACCATTCCTAACCCCCCAGCGCCATCACCACTCCTAATCCCCCCGCAGCGCCCATCACCACTCCTAACCCCCCCAGCCCAGCCCAGCCCAGCCCAGCCAAAATTTAAAATAAAAAAAAGCTGTCTTCTGCCGCTTCCGGGGCCGCTGCGGCAGAATCGAGTGTGCCGCGGGGCCCCCCCCCTGTGCCTGGCAGAGCCTGCCCTCCAGATCCTGCCTTCCCTGGTATCAGTCCCTGTTTCCAGCTTGTCACATGCGCCGGCTTTCAGAGCGCGAAGGGAACTAGTTTCCCTTTCGCGGCTCTGTTAAGCCCGCGGGGGCTGATGGGAACTTACCATCAGCCCCCGCGGGCTTAACAGAGCAGCGAGGGAGAAACTCTCCCCTCGCGCTCTGAAAGCCGGCGTGTGTGACAAGCTGGAAACAGGGACTGATACTGGGGAAGGCAGGATCTGGAGGGCAGGCTCTGCCAGGCACAGGGGGGGCCCTGCGGCACACTCGATTCTGCCGTGGCGGCCCCGGAAGCGGCAGAAGACAGCTTTTTTTTATTTTTTTAAATGCGGACCTTCCCGCGTGCCAGCTGCAAGGCCTTCGCGTGCCACAGCTGGCACGCGTGCCATAGGTTCGCCATCGCTGGTATATACCATGGACTGCCCGAAGAACAAACCAGTCAGTACTAGAGGAGATCAAACCTAAGCTTTCTTTAGAAGCTCAGATGACAAGACTTCGACTTTCATACTTTGGACACATCATGCGAAGAGAGAGATCATTAGAGAAAGACATTATGCTTGGCAAGATAGAAGGTCAATGCAACAGAGGAAGGCCAGCAATGAGATGGATCGATACAATAACAACAGCTACGGGTACCAGTCTGTCAACAATGAGCCGCCTGACTGAAGACTGAACACAATTTAGGATAGCTATCCAGAGGGTCGCCATGAGTCGACTCCGACTCGACGGCACTTAACAACAACATTCATCTGGCTTGTCTCCCACTCCCTTCAATTCTTCCTCTTCCAAAGATTGTCAACTATCTCTGTGTCATGGACATGTGCACCCCCAATAAATATGAATGAGACAAATACTTCTTCATGCAAACATGCAGTCCCATACATTCAGTTTGGCCGCAGCAAAACTAAACAAAAATGCTTCCATTCATTTGTCACATCCCTATCAGAGAGACTGAACTATGCCAGAAGATAGACTCTGAAAGATCATGGCTCAAAGATAGAGAAGAGCTTGATGATTCCTTGACTAGCTTGAATCAGATAGGGTCAGCAAATAAGATAGCAACCTTTTTAGAGGTGACTACATTCTCAAGAGTCAATATGCTAGTAAGATTAAAAGTAGTGAATTTTCTCGAGTAATCCAGGGTTTAAAAATTTATAATTATCTTTTTGGGGCCCCATGAGGGGATGGAGAGTGTTTTTCGGGCTGTCGTTTACAGCCAGGATGTGTCCCCCCCCCCCCCCCCCCCGGGCTGCAGGATCAGCCGTAAAACAGCTGTGTTTGTTGAAAAATAAAAGAGATCAGGACTCCGGGGGTTGCGTACTCCTGCATCAATCACTAGGCCCTGTCCTGAGGATCTGGGGTGGCAGAGAAGTCTGTTGGCTGGATTGGGTATAGCCATAGTCTGTGTTTGTCCCCAATCTCAGCTTTGGGGCTGCTGCTGGCATTGGGGAAGGCTATGATAGCTGTGGTTGCTCACGTTGGGGCCTACGGTGTTGTGGTTGCTCCTAGGTGCTGGAGATCCATGGGGATTGTGGGGCTGGCATCTGAGAGGCCATAGGACCATTGTGGGGATTGCAGGAGCATCTTAAAAGGGGCAGAGAGACCATGGTGCCATTTGGGAGGACCACGAGCACTGCAGTTTGGTTGGTCCAAAAAGTAGTCAGAATAGCTGAGAGCTGTTATTGGGTGGGCAGCCAAGAGCAGGAGCATCAGGAGGTCCTCCAGTGCTCTGTAGGCAACTGAAATATTAAGACCTGGCTTAGGCCTAATACTCAGTGGGCAGAGCTGGCCTTAAAGGGGCATGGGGCCCTTTAATTGGCCAAAATGGCAACAGCAATTGGGGAAGCTTTTTGGTAGTATCGTGACATGAAAATGTGCCCAGACAGGCAGGAAAGGGCAGAGGAGCCCATAAAAGTAATTTATATGTATTTTAAAGGCAATGTTTTGCAATGATTTGCAGTGTTATTTAAGATGATTTCCCAAAGCTCTGGGGAAGCACCAGAGCCTCAGTTTTGATTAAAAACAACTAATTTTAGGTTGGGAGGCTCTAGGGATCCTGTATTAATGATAACATTTAAAGTTTTAATTCCAAAAAGTCCCCAAATGTAGAGCATGAGCTTGCAGGTGAATGGGCTAAGGAGGGATCTCACTAGAGAGCCTTTAAGAAACTCTGCTGCAGGTGGGGAGGGAAAGTTTAGTGATGCAGACTGGTAACAGCTATAATTAGTACCTGTAGATTTAAAGATACAGTACAGAAAATGGCTAGAAACTATGATTCAGGCTATTATGGTGAACATTTATTAACTTTAATTTGGAGATTCTCGGGACTATTTTTGCATAGCTGCAGCGGATGAACAGTTTCTCATTTGAACATGGAATGTTGGTGCTGTGCATAGAGAAGATATTTGGGACATGTGGACATCTATGCTGTGGTAGTTGTTTTGTGAGGTGGAGAAAGTGACTAGATTGTAGTGAAAAGTGCAGGTTTCTTTGAGAAAAGACCTGGAAAATGCTCGGTAGCTGATTTGAAGTTGAAGTTTAAAGCTGTGTATGAGTTTTGAGGTACTGAAGCTTCTATCCGAGTGCTGTGAGTGAAGCTCTGATTCTGGTTTTGGAAGGAGTTTATTAAGCTGATTACATTCAGATTTTTAAAGCCATGTAAAAGAAAGTCTGATAAAGAACTTTATAAGAAACCCTGCCCTGAGAGAAAACTGAGAAAAACTGAGAAAACGATAGAGACAGTGACTGGAATGAGGCTGAGTTCAGAAATTCCAGTGAACATCTTGGTCTCTCTTCCGAGGATAATTTTCTGCAGCATTTGTTTAAAAACCCCGCCAAAATCCCAAAAAAAACCCTGAAGTTACTGCTGGATTTGGAGAGGCTGAGAGCTGTTGATCTGTTGAAAATTCTCAGTTGTGTTTCTGTATGAAACATAGAAACAGAAATATAACGACAGAAAAAGACCACATGGCCTATCTAGTCTGTCCTTCCATATGAAAGCCTGAAGAGGAGAACAATTTCAAGAATCCCTAAAAAGCTTTGGGTTTCTCAGCAGCTAATTGAAATTGTGGCTGACTTTAAAGGAATAGTTTTGTGGTCACTGCCTCTGTAAGCTGGTTCGGTGAGATGTGCTATAATAATGTGAGATTATTACAAAGAGCCCAGAACATCTGCGCAAAGGTAACTACTAAAGCTCGCCTAACAGACCATGTGACCCCTATACTCCTAGAACTACATTGGCTCCCTATAAACAGCCGTATCAAATACAAAATTCTCCTAACAACATTCAAGCTTCTAAATGACTTCGCCCCATCACATCTAACAACATTACTTCAGACCCCATCTGAATCGAGAGCTCGCAGACAAAATGCAGTCCACTCACTTGACATACCAAAATCATTTAAGAAGACTAAAAAATCCACAAGTGACAGAGCCTTCTCGTTCACCGCCCCCATGCTCTGGAATGATCTCCCACTAGACCTCCGCTCCATGAAGGACCTTGCCCAATTTCGGAAGGAACTCAAAACATATCTATTCTCTGAACACTTCCAAATCTCCTACCCCCCTAGCTCTGTTCCACAACATCCTCAGACACACCAACTCAGAACCTCCCTAAACCACAACTAGATAACCTCACACAGCCCCCTCACACACACACAAAATTCTTGGTAAAATGGAAATAAATTCCACCACACTCACATGATGCACGATTATCTTGTAAACCACTGTATAGAATCACTTGTAAATAACCTATGTAAATAGTTTGGACAGTGTTTTTAACACCTGTCACTACTGTAAAAAGTTAGAAAGTTTCTCTGTTTCAATGTAATGTATACAGTAGTACACATAATTTGTTAATCTATTCCATGTAAAAAGTTAGAAAGTTTCCTGTTCCATGTAACGTATACAGTAGTATACATAATTTGTTCCATGTAAACCGCCCTTGATCACTGGAAGGGGCGGTATAGAAGAAATAAGTAAATAAATAAATAAATAAATGTGCTGGCTGCATCATACAATCTTGGCACAGTGACAATTTATCTGAGAGCTTTTGTGAACACAAACAGAAAGCTAGATTCAAGACTCTAAAAAGAGACTTATGCTTCCCAGTTATCTTAGAAACCACAGCTTTTTGAAATCAAAAGCTTAGAGACTGGCTGCTTAGGTGAACTTTTGATTTGTGTTGGTGTGAGTAATGCATGGTACTGCCAGGGTATGAATGTTTATTATTTATTTATTTATTTTATTTCTCTTATATACCGCACTATTACATATCAGGGCGGTTTACAATAAACAGAACAATTTACTGTGCGGACGGGCCACAGAGTACATTGAACAGGGATTAGAACTTGGATTCAGCTGGGGTAACATATCTACAGATTATGTTGTGGTTATGTTGTGGTCTGCAAGTGTGCTTGAAGAGAAGGGGATTAGTTAGGGCTAAATACCCTTTCTTTTAAATTAGTTCAGGGCAGTTGACAGGAAGAAAATTCAGTCCAAACTTTTAATCTGAGAGACTGGGAGAACAGCCTCAACAGATAGTTTTGCTTTAACCGGGTAAGGCGGACACGTCGCCTCTCGCCCTTCTAAGCCACCCCCCCTAACTTTCCCCTCCAACACTGCATACAAAACAAAACACATGACTACAATCATGGACTTAAACTGGTCGCAGCTTTAATAACCTTTCTTAACAAATCAACCAATACAAAATGACACATTATAACTCCCCCCCCCCCAAGCAGAGCGAGCCCTCACACGCCATGTTAGTAGCAAGGTGATGCCGCATCCGCTTCCGCCGGGTACAGGCCCGACAATTTTCCACACCCTCCCTCTTCCGGCTTCGCCATATTATTAGCAAAAACCTGAGGGATTAACCGGGTCGGGGGTACCCCACCCCCGCCCTCATGCTTGCCACCGGCTCCGGACCCCGGAAACCTCCGGGATCCCGCCAAAACACACTCTCCCCCCCCCAAGCTGCAACAACCCACTACCCCCGTAGCCGAGCATCCCCAAAGGAAGGGAGGACAGGTGGGACGTCCGGCGCCTTCCTGCTCAACCGACAACAGCCGGAGCAGAACCGAGTACCCGCCCCACACCCCCCCTCCGCTGTCATGGCCCCAGCCTTCTCATTGGCTCCCGCGCATTTCAAAACACCACGGGAGCCAATGAGGTCACCGGGCCCGTGCGATACCCACCACGTCCCGCACGCCGCCGGAACACGGTGGGCGCGAGCGACTTGCCGCCCCCCCGGTTATAAGCGGCCACGGGCACAGGGCCCGCGGCCTTACATTAACCGGGTAAGGCGGACACGTCGCCTCTCGCCCTTCTAAGCCACCCCCCCTAACTTTCCCCTCCAACACTGCATACAAAACAAAACACATGACTACAATCATGGACTTAAACTGGTCGCAGCTTTAATAACCTTTCTTAACAAATCAACCAATACAAAATGACACATTATAACTCCCCCCCCCCCAAGCAGAGCGGGCCCGCACACACGCCATGTTAGTAGCAAGGTGATGCCGCATCCGCTTCCGCCGGGTACAGGCCCGACAATTTTCCACACCCTCCCTCTTCCGGCTTCGCCATATTATTAGCAAAAACCTGAGGGATTAACCGGGTCGGGGGTACCCCACCCCCGCCCTCATGCTTGCCACCGGCTCCGGACCCCGGAAACCTCCGGGATCCCGCCACCGGCTCAGGTCAGCCACGACCAGAGCCGCCCCCCAAAGGTAAGCTGCGACCAGTCTTCGCCCCCGACCTAATAACTTCCAAGGCCTCCTGCCAATTGATAAGGAATACATCCAACCCCACCGGGACAAGTGCACGCCATCAGACCTGTAGAGGCCCGCGCACTGAACGTCCCCCCCAGGGTGTAGGATTTGCCAGCCACCCTGCTCCCCCACCCATCTGCCAACTTGACGGTTAATCTTCGCCACACAACCCCGTGACCACCGTCGCTGACCCCCCACAGGCCGGCCTTGGAATGATACTAGACCAACCAACATGACATCTAGACCAACCAACATGACATCTGAACATTCCCAACACCACCCCAAAGTCCTTTAGAACTGCACGAATCAACTGTCGACAATGCCAGGAAACCAGCTCAGTGCCACCTAAGCGGAGCAGCAGGATGTCCGGTGTGCCTCTTCAACGCTGGTGGTGCCGAAGCAAGGGCACAGGCTGGAGCCACCGAAGTCCATGCTCGCCCAGCCCTGTAATGGTCACATCTCTGCTCTCCGACCAGCCCAGCACATAAAGGAGTGGCCAATCCCAAAAGACGATCCTGGCCATGCATCTGCAACAGAAAGAACAGAACAGTTATCACCCCCCCCCCCACACACACACACCCTTACAAACGCACGTAGTTTTGGAAGGCCCGCGACAGCCATCGACTTATCCACCGTATCTCCTGTTCAGGCAGTCCAGCAGCCGCTGCACTAATCGCCGTCCCAATCCGGAAGGAGTGAGGGGGCAGACGCACCAGGGTCCGCACCAATCCGCCGTAACGACAGCCCGAAGGACCGCCGCTAACTGAAACGCATAAGAACCCGCGCAAACTGATGTATAAAAGGCTACCGAATGCACGCGTAACAATGCCTGCAGTAACGCCACAGGACACGAGCCCCGAACCGTTGCCAATTTGACCCACATACCACCCCTTGCCAGAGACAGCCCACAGAACGGGCAAGGCGGATACGAACCCCACCCCCGATCCATTGCACCTGACTTAGCTGGACCTCCTGTCCATCGCGAATCCGACCCGCCTCCGCCGCCAATTCACCCCGCCGAATCAGGCTACTGAAAAAACAGTCCGAAATTGCACCATTTCTTATGATGACGAAAACAGCTGGGGCAATGCGCCGCATAAAACGCCGCAGCAAGTCATGCGTGATGGGGCGCCGCCAATCAACCGAAGAAGGGCAGGATCGTTCCCAATCACGCAAAAAACGGTCCGCGTTGAAAAGACCCCCCACCCGCACCTCCCCACCCCAGGGCCCGAGCCAAAAAAGGAGAAGCCCGCCAGATTTCTCCAGACAGTAGTCCGCGACAATCCCGCAGCCTTAGCTGCCGACCCTACGGACCCCGCTCATGAGAGGCTGGACCTTCCACCCATCCTTGAAGTACCAAAAAGGAGACCACACTGCAGCAGGCCCCCCCGTTGAGAAGCTACCCCCGTGACAAGCTTTAATCACAAGAGTCAGCCGCATCGGTATACAACTGCAGATCCGCTGAAGTCACCTCCCAGCCTCAAAACGAGCTAACTGCACGAAATAAGCACAGGAAATTGAACAACCCATAGGCCTGCTCTTATCAAAGTAAAAATTGTCCTTCGAAGCAAAAAGAACCCCCACAAATGAAAAGGCTGACAGGTGCACCGTCATAAACGGAAGGTGGATCCATATCCACTTTCGCCAGCAAGCACCCAGGCCCACACAGCCTCATCTAAGGAGGCGTAACGCCCACACAGCCTCATCTAAGGAGGCGTAACGTACCACGCAACATTCCCGAGGCATGTGACCATTGACTGAGTAACCAATGGGAAAGGGAAGCTTATGTATGAAGCTATACTATTCGGCTCCTTCTTAGGAATGATACCCAAAAGAGACACCAAAAAGTCAACGAAAGGCTGTTCTCTGAAAGGGCCCGCTACCCTACCTAACTCAATCTCGGTTGCCAACTGATCCCACACCAGCCGCACAAAATGCCGAACGGAAGGCGAATACCCGGCCTTGTTCGCCCCTACCCTACCTACTCCCGGTATAGGAAACCCCTCCCGAAACTCATTCTCGAAATTGCAGCTGACCTGTCTCCTCGGATATCTCCTAAGCCACAGACCTAAAAAACATCAATCGCAACCGGAGTGGGGGACAAAATCCATGAGCCTCTACTACTTGGGGGGGGGGGGGACCGCGGCTCACCCAACCCTCTTTGTGACATGCTTGAGTGCTGAGTGGCCCCTTTTACAGATGGAGCAAGCGGGATGGAATGTGCAATCAGGAAAGGGACATGAAGCTTTGTTGAACCGCCAGCACAAGTCCCTCGCTCCCCCCCCCTGGAGTTTCCTGCACCACCGGGGGCACGCCCGCTCGAAAGGGCAGATCCGCCCTCGTGGTGACGAACAATCCACCTTTTTGCCTGCTCACACTTCCGCCCACCGGTCTGATCGCCATCTGCGTCAGCCACAGATTAATGTCGTGCATTCCCTAGGAAAGCATTTGAATCTCCTCCATCTTATCACGGAATTTCTCATCATAGTTGAGCCCAGCCCCAACCCTCATGAGTCTGTGATGCCTCTAAGATGGAATCCGCGTAAGCCAGAAGTATAACATACTACTCACTAGCCAAACGCAGGAAGGCCCGAGTCCAATTGACCACCTTCCGCACCACTCTTCTCACCCTACCCGCCCTCTCAGCCTCCTTACGCTTCCTCTGACTGTCCCCTGACCATTTGCGACCTTCGCGCAAACGAAATATATCTAAGTAGCGACGCTTCACACTCCTCTTCCGAAGATTCCTTGGCACTCCCTCCCAATAACTCAGAGAAAACCGCCCCGAGGGCGCCGCACCGACCGGTATTGCACGCCCCGCGTCACCATTGGCCGCGCGACCACAGCCGAACCTGTCCGAAAGAGAACCGGACGAAGACTCAGAAGTTGTATAAGAGGAGGATCCCGAAGGCCTAATGCCGGTGACAAGAATGCGGCCTCCTCTCGTTCCCACGCTCCCCACCCGCCTCGGCTGACCGAGCACCATCTCCCCCCGCTGCACCATCAACCCGCACCGCAGCGCCAGCCGCCCGCACAGCAGCGCCCGCATCCAACTCACCTGCAGCAGCCGCACTCGTCTCCCGTCGCGGCCATGCCGCAGCCACAGGTTCTCACCCGGTTCCGACAAGCAAGGGGCCTCCGCCGGTGCTCGCCGCCACACCATCCGGCCGTCCAGCAGCAGCCATCAAAGGATGACCCACGTAGTGCCATCCTGTAGAAACATGCGGAGAAAAATCAGGAAAAGGCGAAGGGACACCTGCCACAGCCCACTGGGACTGCCACGCCCCCAGCTACTCCGCAGTGGAAGAGCCCCGACCCACGCTCCGCCAATGCGCCCAAGCAGGCGAGCAACCACCCCTTGCAACAGCCGACAAACCCCCCAGACTTGCCTCCACCAACCCCCCCCCCCCCCCGGCCGGGCCAAACCCCCCCCCCCCCCCCCCGGCCCCCGGCCCCCCCCCCCGGCCCCCCCACAAGGCCCGAGGGCCACTCCAAGCCCCGAGATACCTCCCATGCCTCCAGGGAACTGAAAGTAGGCCCAGCACAGGGCTCCCTCAGTGCCACCATCCATATGTGAGAACTTATCCCACTTGTCCATGGAGAAAAACAAAACATGAAACACTCCAATATTTATTCAAAGCAGGACATCAACAACACAGTCATGCCTAAACAATGATTATACAATCATACTCCAGCAATATATACATAAATTTGTTCTAGCTGCACAGACCAGCAAACTGTCCACAAACGGCTCTGCATTAAAGGAACCACCTCAGCCAACCTTATTTGTTAGGTACACTGGGGATTTGTACTCGGGACCCCTGCAACATCAGTCAGTGTCTTAACCATTGTGCTACACTGCTGCTCTGAAACAGCCCCTCCAAGACGAGGAAACCACACAAACAAAAGCCTGCTCCAGTGGTAGACCACCCAAACATCCCAAGAATCCCACAAAAGAACCGACAAGGACTCCCCGCCCCTAGGCACAACAACCCCCTGGCCCAAGCAACCGAACGTTCGCTCCCGCCCCCCCTCCCCAAAATAGCCCCGACACTGCAAGCACCGACAAAGCAGCAGCGACTCCCCACCCACTCCCCACACACCAAGCCCAAACTCCTGTCACCTGCAAAATGCACCACAGTCCCTCTGCATGCACATGCCTGGCTCCATGCAAACCGCGCCGACGACAACAGTGCGGCACAGAAGAGATGCGAAACACACAAACAAAACAAATAAATATCCACATTTTACAAGTCTCAATACCGGAAAAACTCCCACAGCAAAAAACAACAGAGAACCAGAAAAATGCCGGCCGATGTTCACTCCCCCGTCCCGCAACAACCGCCAATTCATCTCCGCTTTCCTTTTTCTCTTTTTAAATTAAATTCGCAACCACCCCGCACCACCCAGCCCACAGGGAACCGAGACCACACACCCGCCGCCAACCAGGAATGGGAACCACTTGCCAGGAAGACAAAAACCCCCTGCCTCTCCGCCCGGGCCGCCGCCGCCAAACAGGACCAAACCGTCGCCAGGAAAAACCCCGCCGCCGCTGAAAACCCCCCACCGCTGCCACACCGGACGACAACAACCGCCGCCGTGGCCCCAGCCACTCACGGCCCCCCAGCCGCAGCACCCCGACACGTCCGGCGCCTTCCTGCTCAAACCGACAACAGCCGGAGCAGAACCGTGTCCCCGCCCCACACCCCCCCGCTGCTGTCATGGCCCCAGCCTTCTCATTGGCTCCCGCGCGTTTCAAACGCCACGGGAGCCAATGAGGTCACCGGGCCCGTGCGATACCCACCACGTCCCGCACGCCGCCGGAACACGGTGGGCGCGAGCGACTTGCCGCCCCCCCGGTTATAAGCGGCCACGGGCACGGGGCCCGCGGCCTTACATTTATGAGTTTTTAAATTCAGATAGTTGGAGAACAATGCTGGACCCAAGGTGATGCTGGGGCAGGACCTGAAGCTCTTGCTGAACAACTGAACTGGACGGGCCCCTTCACAAGAGAGTGCTGGGAAGAGGTATTTGGTGCACCATACATACATTTAGAGAAATATTTGAGCTCAAATAAATTTAAAAAACATTAATTTTAACAGAAAATTAGTTACCTATTTAATACTGGAGAACTCAAGATACCTGCAAACGGAAGGTAAAAAGATTCCTTAGCAGGAAGGATTTTAAACAAGATATTTGAGAAAAATTTAAAGTTAATTCAAAGAATATTTATACTTACCTGAGTGCTATTCTTTTGTGCAACCTGTAACAGCAATAACACAATTTTAAGGAAAGAAGTTTTGATATGAAAGTTTACCAGAAACTGATTTGTGATATATTAGGAGATATCAAGTACTTATTTGATAGTATGGTTCTTGAAAATGCTGTAGAACATTTCTGAAATAACAAGGAACATATGTAATTATTATCATTTGTGCTCTTTTTCCACAATGTGCAAAAGTGTTATCGAACACTTTCATAAGCTCAATAGTTTTAATTATTGTTTCCAATTTCTAAGCGCACAGTTTTAAAAGCTATATTTAATAACTTATTATAGCTAATTAATAAATTTAATGAAAAACTCAATATATTGATTTCTGCAATTTTTATTTAATTCTCAGAATTAATTTTTAATTGCAAATCTTAATATGAACATCACATTGACATTAATTAATCACATCATCATTAAATATTTATTTTTCTTTTATACCTCTCCTTATTAATTTGTAAAAAAGACATGGTTACTGACTTCTTGTAAGCCTTCACCTGTGTGAATGCCTGATTCTAAGGTACCCACTTGGCCTATTTGACTACAAAGCAACATCTCCAGGGTAACTTTAGGATCAACATGCTCCTCAGGGGTAAAGACTACCCTAGTGCTAAGTAAAGTAGGATTTGGGCTTGAGATCCATGTGTGGGAGAAATAAAGAATGTAATGGGAAGGATGATACCCAAATAGCAGGTACCTTGCTGAAAAAGAATGATACAAGGTCAACATAAGAAATGCCATACTGGGTCAGACCAAGGTCCATCAAGCCCAGTATCCTCTTTCCAACAGTGGCCAATCCAGGTTACAAGTACCTGACAGGTTCCCAGAAAGGTAAATGGGTGTTATAATGCTTGTCCCAGGGTAAGCAGTGGATTTCCTGTGTCCTATTTAATAATGATTTATGGACCTATCCTCCAGGAACTTGTCCAAACCTTTTTTAAGCCAAGCTACAGTAACAGCTTTTTCTACATCCTCCAGTAACGAATTCCAGAATTTGATTACATGTTGAGTGAAAAACGTTTTTCTCTTATTACTCTAAAATGGCTTACATTGTAGCTTCATTGAATGCCCTCTAGTCTTTCTACTTTTTGATGGAGTAAACAACCTATCTACATTTAATCGTTCTACTTTATTCATTAACTTATAGACATCTATCATATCTCCCCTCAACCATCTCTTTTCCAAGTTGATCTGCAGTAAGGTTCAAAATAGGATTAACCAGATGGAGCTCATTGGGGGAAGTGATATACTTTAGAAATTAGAAGAAGCTAAAGGGATATCTGTCCTGTCAAATTATCTTTCCATAATATTCTTTCTTAGCTTGCATAACTGCTTGATTGTAGAGCCTTGTGTATTCCCATATAAGGTTTGATTTACTGAAGTTATCATTTGTTCAGCACCTTTCATCATGACATGTTTGTCTTTTAAAAAAAAAACAGTTTATGACAATCCCAGGAATGGTTCCTGTTGGATTTAATAGCATAGACTTAGATCAGGGTTACTTTGTCCAGGACCTCTCCAAGAACAGAATTCTAAGATAGAGCCTGAGATTCCAGAGAGAAGGCTGAGAAGCTGTTGGAAAATCAATCACTGCTTCTGATAGTAACATAGTATATGATGACAGATAAAGACCAGTATGGTCCATCTAGTCTGTCCGAAAAAGTGGCTAGAGTAGGTGTATCCACCACTCCGTGCAGGTTACCCACCTCTATGCCTTTGTTTAGGGTTTTACCAACTGCTCAGTGCAAGTCACCCCTTTCTATCCAGTGAAGTATAAAAAATAGTTACGTGTATTTTGATTTTGACCTCTTGCTCTAAAGGGATCTACTGTGTGTTTCTTACCAGTTTGAATCCCGTCACTGGATTCGCCCCCACTGCCTCCATTGGGAAGGCATTCCAAGCATCCATAGAAACATGATGGCAGAAAAAGGCCATATTGCCTATCTAGTTTGCCATTCTATATCAACTACAATAGTCCCCTTTTTTCCTTTAGAGATCTTATATGCTTGTCCCATGTTTTCTTGAATTCAGATACTGTCCTCATCTCTACTTTCTCCACTGGGAAACTATTCCACACATCTACCACTCTTTCCGTAAAGAAATATTTCCGCATATTACACCTGAGTCTAACCTTTTTCACCTTCATCTTATGCTTTCAATTGAAAGAGGCTCTCCTCTTGTGTTTTATGCCACGGAGGTATTTAAACATCTACATCATATCTCCTCTAGCCTGCCTTTCCTCTATCATATACATATTAAGATGTTTAAGTCTGTCCTCATGTGCTTTATGATGAAGATTGCTAACAATTTTAATAGCAACCCTCTGCACTGAATCCATCCTGTTTATATCCTTTTGAAGGTATGGTCTCTAGAATGGCACACAATACTCCAAGTGAGGTCACACCATGGACTTATACAGAGGCACTATCACCTCCTTTTTTCTGCTGGCCATTCCTGCAGTAAGGGCTGTTAGTATAGCTGGGTTTAAAAAAGGTTTGGACAAGTTCATGGAGGAAAGGTCCATAAACCACTATTAAAAAGGGACCCAGGATATCAATGCTTGACCCAGTACAAGCATTGTGGAACCTGTCTTTTGGGGATATTGCTAGGTACATATAACCTAGATTGGCCACTGTTGGAAACAGGATACTGGGCTTGATGGACCTCGGTCTGACCCAGTATGGCATGTCTTATGTTCTTATGTTCTTATGTTCTCTCCCTATCCACCCAAGCATCTTTCTGGCTTTTTGCTTTCACCTTTTCTACCTGTTTAGCTTCTTTAAGATCATCAGAATCAATCATGCCCAGGTCCCACTCTTCTTTCATGGATAGAAGTACTTTGCCCCCTATACTGTACCGCTCCTTTGGACTTTTGCAGCCCAAATGCATGACCCTGCATTTTTTAGCATTAAATCTCATCTACTAAATTCTTGACCATTCTTCAAGCTTAGCTAGAACCCTCCTCGTGTTATCTACTCCTTCCTGAGTGTCTACTCTATTGCAGATTTTGATATCATTCACAAAGAGCTAAACCTTACCCAACAGCCCTTCCGCTATATCACTAACAAAGATGTTAAAAAAAATCTGACCAAGGACAGATCCCTGTGGCACACTACTCATAACCTCCTTCTCCTCAGAGTGAGTTCCATTTACCTGTACCCTTTGTTGCCTTGCACTCAACTAATTTCTAACCGTTAGCCACTATAGCTAAATGTCAAAACATATCCCCGTCAATAGTAAGGGACCCTCGGAATAAGGGCACTCAATAGTGAAAACAGCACTAATGCATGCCCGTAATGCACATTTTGTGGGATCAATGGTGTTGCTGTTGAGCATGTATTAGTGCTGTTTGCACTGCTGAATGACCCAATTCTGAGCATCCCTATTATTGGCAGGGATATGTTTTGATATGGAATATGCTGACTCCTACTAGATTATTTTACATAGGGATCTGATATTGTTGGCAGTGTGATAGAGCAGCTGTGCTTTGCACTGGGAGACACGACTGATATAGTGTCAAAGTACCCTGAATCGTCCCATGCAGCACACATCCCTACCTAAGCCAGGTACAATTAGAGCTGCAAGAGTGGTGATATATTTGGAGCCTGGCTACTTGGTATGATGGCAATACAATATATAAAATCAAATAAATAACACAATACAACATACAACACAGCAATACAATATAAAAAGCAAATAAATAACAGAATCAAAAAATATCAATAACACATAGGGGTATGTTTACTAAACCCCCGTTAGGTGCGCGCCGTGTTAGTGTGCAGGATGCCATAAAAGGAGTGGGTGTTTCAGTCTGAAAAAAGCAAACCGGGATTAATCGTGTGCTAATGTGCGCTGCACGCTAATGTGCGCCGCGCACATTAGCGCATGAGAAATGCGCGCTGGAAGCATAAGCAGGCGCGCTGATGTGCAAGCAGAGAAACAGAGCCACAGTACAATGGTTAAGATACTGATTGATGATGCAGGAATCATGGGTTCAATCCCCCACTGTGTCCAATGAATAAGGTTGGCTAAGGCACTACCTGTTATGTGTAATATTGCATTCTGAGGCATTTTAATTTTATTTTAATTACTGCTACTAGCTAACGCACTCTCAAAGCGCTGTAACATAAGGCACCCCATAAGGTAACTCAGAGGGCACATTTTAAAGTGCACTGTCTGCCAAGGCACCATACAATGTTGCTTAAAGGGTGGCCTATAGGGTGCCATATAGGGTGCCCTATGAGGCACGGCAAGGTTACTCTGATGGCAGCACTGCACATGTGAACGTGTGGTAAGCTGAAGTAGGTGTGCTGACATACAACCAGCAACCGCAGTGTAGCATAATGCTTAAGACACTGACTGATGGTGCAGGGGTCATGGGTTCAATCCCCCACTGTGTCCAATGAATAAGGCTGCCTGAGGCACTACCTGGTATGAGTAATATTGAATTATGAGGTATTTTAATTTTATTTTAATTACTGCTGCTAGCAAACGCACTCTCAAAGCACTGTAATATAAGTTGCTGCATAAGGCGCCCCATAAAGTACCCCAGAGGACACATTTTAAAGTGCACTGTCCGCCAAGGCACCCTACAATGTTGTGTAAAGGGTGACCTATAGTGTGCCATATAGGGTGCCCTATGAGGCACGGCAAGGTTACTCTGATGGCAGCACTGCACATGTGAATGTGTGGTAAGCTGAAGTAGGTGTGCTGACATACAAACAGCAACAGCAGTGTAGCATAATGGTTAAGACAATGACTGATGGTGCAGGGGTCATGGGTTCAATCCCCCACAGTGTCCAATGAATAAGGCTGGCTGAGACACTACCTGTTATGTGTAATATTGCATTCTGAGACATTTTAATTACTGCTGCTAGCAAACGCACTCTCACAGCGCTGTAACATAAGGCGCCCCATAAGGTACCCCAGAGGACACATTTTAAAGTGCACTGTCCGCCAAGGCACCCTACAATGTTGCTTAAAGGGTGGCTTATAGGGTGCCATATAGGGTGCCCTATGAGGCACAGCAAGGTTACTCTGATGGCAGCACTGCACATGTGAACGTGTGGTAAGCTGAAGTAGTTGTGCTGACATGCAAACAGCAACAGCAATGTGGCATAATGGTTAAGACACTGACTGATGGTGCAGGGGTCATGGGTTCAATCCCCCACACTGCCCAATGAATAAGGCTGGCTGAGGCACTACCTGCTATGTGTAATATTGCATTATGAGGCATTTTAATTTTATTTTAATTACTGCTGCTAGCAAATGCACTCTCAAAGTGCTGTAACATAAGGTGCCGCATCAGCCGGCCTATAAGGCACTCTAGAGGGCATATTATAAACTGCGCTGTCCACCCAGGCACCCTAGAATGTTGCTTATAGGGCACTTTATAGGGTGCCCTATGAGGCACCGCAAGATCACAGCACTGTTTTTGATAGCAGCACTGTGCATTTTAACGCATTGAAAATCTTAAGTAGGTGCGCTGACACGCAGGGAAGAATAGCAGTGTAGCACAATGGTTAAGACAATGACTGATGGTGCATGTGTCATGAGTTCCAATCCCCAGTGTACCTAATGAATAAGGTTAGCTGAAGTAATTCCTTTTTCTGCTTGCAACTGTACAACAATCTGTGCTGCCATCTAAAATGAACCCCACCCTAGTGCCATAAATTAATGCACCAGAAGGCACATCCTAAACAACCACGTCAGCGAAGGCGAGTTATAATGTTCCCCAGAGGCTATGTTGAAAGGTTGCCAACTCCCAAGGCACCATAGTAGGCACCCCATAAGCTGCCTGAATCGAAGGTGTGGCGTAAGATGCCCCAAGGATGTATAGGTGAACCCAAAAACGTTGGCCAAGAGCAGTAAGGTCCCCCAATTTGAAGGGCAAGAGAGGTATGTGCCAAACACTGCACAGAGCAGCAAGGAAAGACAATGCATAAGTAAAAGAAGGACGTAGATCAGAGCTGATGGACCACACAAATCAGCTCCAGCCCATGTGGCAGCTAGAAAAATAGACAAACATATCGAGGACAGCTGTAGCTATGCACAGAGTGATGGTAATGTACCATGCAATAATGACAGTGTGTGACAGAGAATGGGAAGATGTGTGCAGCAGAGGACCCAGAAATGGCAGGATAGGTGAAATATCAGGATGACAGTGGAGTAGCAGTGCTATGCAGAGCACACAAAGGAGAGGCAACCGGGGAGAGTTGCAACACAGGAATGTGTAGGAGTGCAGGACGTGGGGTAGTAGCAAGCCCATCAGGGTAGGATGGCACACAGCTGGCAGATACACAGAAGGATGGTTCACAATTCTGATGAGGGTACAATGTGCTCACAGCACAGATCTGCACACATATGACTGTTGCAGGACTGAAAACTAGTTCTGCAGGACAAGCATACAAATGAAAGAGAACAGAGAGGAATCACACCTATGTCCACTACCACAAATGGCAATGCACAAACCGGTAGGCCACACCACCAACGTGAGCTCATTAGCAAAGACTGCATACAAAAATAGTGCAGGGCATCACACAAGTACGCCTGCTGGCTGTCAGGGACCCAGGCAAAACAGCCCAAAGTAGTAATCATTGACCCAAATGCAACATGGCAGAGTTCTGCGCTGTGTTACAGCCTAATCAGATCCCCGTCCTGTTGCAATTGGGGACACAGGGGACAAACATCGCACAACACACAATGAAATGTTTATGCAGTGGACATTTACAGGCAATTGCAAAAAAAGAGGGGGAGGGGAACAGGAAAAGGACAGAAAACGGAAAAAGGCGATAAGAAACAAGCAGAAAAGAAGAAAAGAAGGAAGAGGGAAAGGGACAGAAAGAAAGAAGGGAAAGAGAAGGAAAGAACAGAAGAAACAAAGAAACCTAAAACCCCAAGTGGCCCAGCATAAGGCAAGAGCCCTTGTAGGCCATGTCTCGTCGGCGTGGGACCAGCTGGGGTGTAACAATCTGCGAACAGCCCAGGACGTCAACGGCAGGAGAATACGAGAAGCTTTCCAACATGCGTGCCAAACAGGATTGTAACTCACACACCAGTCTCGTACCTGACTACCACTATGCAATACAAAACACCCCAGGTGAGCACTTGCCATGTAACCAAAACACCATCCCCAACCAGCAAACGAGACCTATGTAAACAGTATAATTCTGATTGGCTAGTTTATCCCTCCCCTTCTGTGCACGCCACAGAATGGTGGACCCACCTTGGTGTTACATAGTGAAGAGAGGGCAGGGTGTAAACCGTAGTATGGGGTTTTATTTTTTTCTTGTGTGTAGATATGGTTGATGCAAAAATTCTGCTGGTAGACATAATTGGTGTCCAGGTCGTATGCCACAAACAGAAAAAGGGAAAAAAAAAGATTTTTCTACAAAAACCCTACATGGGGGGGATCAATATCCGTGCAAACTACTTATGAGTATATTAAATCACATTGACCGTTCTAACCACTCCCACAAACTTACGCACACTGAGCAGCACATGGCAAACACAATATACACCATAAGGGGCAGGTCCAGGTTTTTTCCGATGGGTTAGGTGTGTTGTGGGAACCTGTAATATATACCCAGTGATGTGGGCAAATGGCTGGCAGTATACACAGCTGTCCACCGTTACAAGGAGTTGGTGGAGCACATGGGGTGGCGGCCATGTACTTCTATTATGCACCAGCAAATCAGTACGATTACGTTATCACAAGTTGTCCAAGTCGTGCGTCAAAGATTTGGGGTGCTGTAGGAGTATCCTAGTGGTGTTTTAGAAAACTGGGCATTGGACCAACCACAGCAACCATGGGCCTTCAATTCACCACTAGCACTCCATGTGGCACCTTGTGGCACAAGTCAACGTAAACCCTCCATTATCTTGAGAAGGGGTGAAAAAACCTGACACTCTACAATTTACCCCACAGTGACATTCATTGACAAAAGAAAACCCTGGAGTACTCTGGGTATCAGCACAGGAGCGTCAGGGGACTGATTCGAAATGGCACACATTGCATTGCATGGATTTTGTCAACTCCATGGAATTCAAAGCAAGGCAAAAAAACAAGACGACGACAATGTCTTGTCAAATTACTCCATCTTTAATTGGGTGTTATTACATATCCACAGATAGTGTCAGACACTTTGCCATCATAAATAATCAAGGTTGGTGATGTGTTCTGTATCCCTGCCTGAGTTGAAAAGACCGCAAACACATTTAGACAGTTGGCAGGGCAACCCACATCCTAACAGATTGTAAATGGTCAGACTGGCTTTCTCCTGGACCCCAATATGACAGGGCAGGATGATATCCTAAATGCTGCATCAGGCGTTTGGTGACATGCTATCGGCAGGTCTTGTGCGCAGCAGCGCCCTCCACCTATAACCGCCACCTGCCTGTCTGCATGCTCAATGTGGTTACGCACAATAATTGAGTGCTGTAGGAACAGTTAAGGGCGGCTGCTATGATGAGGATGCTTGTGTACGCCCAACCAACTACCATCTAGCACCTGTTCCCGGGGGCCAAACACATACTCCATCTTTGGCAACCACAGGAGGCAGCCACATAATGAAAAAATCTGAGCATATTCTTAGGGTTCGTGTCTACACATGTTTTAATGTTAAAATACACATTCTGGAAAGTTCTTAAATGTTATCAGCTACTCACCTCGCAATGCCTGATCTAGGAATCCAAGTCAGCTGCGCCACAATTGGGAGAAAACTCAAACAATCATTTCAACAAGCACAATGAGCATATGCCTACGTCACAGGGATAGTCAGTCAGGCATCATGAACACAGAGAGAATACAACTAAAACTACCTGCAGAGAACGCTGTCAGAGAAAACATCCATGAAGGATGGTTCCCCCTGCAACTGTTGTGTGCGGTAGATCAGTGCGTTTTGGGCACATATAGGCACGGTAACATGGACAAGTGCTTACGACGATTGATAGAGGACAACGGACACCCACACTGCCAACACCATCAAATCTATAATGGGGGCAATGTGAAGATGCCTCGTTACACGCAGGGGATTAAACGAGGACCGTGCAGACGTGCAAATGCAAGGGTGTGTACATACATTGCAGACTGTCACCGTTCTTGTATACACGTAAACAAACCACAAGAAACCTAGCATTGTGAAGATGGAAATGATGGGCAACACATCTTACAGATTGCACCACCACAGAAGCCACTAGGTCCCCATGACTGTGGTTCCACATAACAATAGTCAGTCATATGCACAAGCACCAGTCCACCATACCAACATGACTAACAGCTGATTTGCCAAACATGCACGTAAACCCCTTGGCCATTGCAAACATCAATCCAGGGATGGTGGTGGTGCATGAAAGCGTTGTATGTGGCAAAACCTGTTATCATGTCCTGTGGAGAGGCAGGTGGACATAGACAATATACCGCTCCATCATTTGCCCCCTATGCCACAAACATGGCTGTCATTTGCTTGTGTTGAAACAACACAGATTGAGGTCGTATCCTGTTGTGCCATGTGCCACACACATGGCCAAACAACAACAACAACACAACTGTGGAGGAATGTACAACATACAGTGACAATGTCCAGTCCCTGCTGCACACGTGGGGATCAGTAAACGACAGCGTCCCAATTAGTGCAAGTGTAGTCTGCAATCCAACAGGTCAGGTTATAAACTGTCCCTTGCAACCCTGGGCATGCATAGGGTCAAGTTGGTCCACATTCCAATACTGCACAGTCCTTGAGAAGTTCCATGTGTGTCCCCTGCAATGAGCAGGGACTCCCAGCCAGAGCATGGCAACGCAACAGTGATGTTGGACAGGTCTGTCATGGGCAAAAGCCAGCAGTCCCAAGAGTAATAACTGTCCGTCCCAGGCATGTGTCCCACTCTCCTCGAGGTCAAACATCCAATTGCAATAAAAAACAATTCTCCCGAGCAAAAGTTCCATGGTGTTGTGTCCCGCCCAACAGGTGGGTGAGTGGCGATTGCCAGCTGCCACTGTAAGAGATGTGTCCGGTATGTCCCTCTGCCCTGTGTCCAGGAGAGGATAAGTATTGTATTTTGTTAGACCTCTTGCAAAAACACCCGCACAAATTGGCAGAGAGGTGCAACACCTTAGGAAATACAGAAGACAGCGGTTCACGGCAAACATTAACATAATTACAACACAAAACATCACTGCATATTTGGTGATCAGGAATCGCTACCAACGCAGACACGGGTGTCAGCATGGATATGGTCATGTCCATTAACTCATGTCACACAGGCGGTTCTCACAGCTACACACTATAATGCATCTGTTTCTGTGAACAGAGAGGCAACATGCCATTTACATGAGACAAACAGTACATCATCAACAGGTAAAGGCAGATGTACTCCCCCAAATAACAAAGGTGCAACCTACCTTCCGTGTGTGCCCTCAGGTGTATGTCATCGATCCCTTGATCAACCTCAACAGCCATATCAGCGTCACAGTGAAGGGAGACAAGTCAGCAAAACGTGTAGAATCACATGTCAAGACCAACTAGTTGATGCAATGTCCTCATTATGCCGATATCTGAAGATTAAAAAAAGCCTGCTCAACAGTGGTCCCTCAAAACACACGACACAGTTCTGCTCACAGCACACAACACATGTCGAGAATGTTCACAAGGTCACCACTACGGTAGATGTAAGCACAGTCACACACCGCCCCCCTGCAGGTGCACAGACCCCTCTCAGCACATGATAATGTACTATTCCTGAACACTGCCTCATCACAACTCCAACCCATAAACACTCCACCCACACAGTATGCTAAGGTCAGCGTGCCAGCTTTAAAACCATGGCCTGGATGTGCACAATTGGAGATTTGTAGACATAAATGACCCCATTGACATGCAGTTATACCCTGGTGTTGGCTGATCGGTACCATGTTGGGGTAGGGAGCATTGTATTCCACCACCAAAAAAAGAAACAGACCCATCCCCACCCTGCAGCTCCGTTGTACATGTCCCAGAGGGACTGTTGCCGCTGGACATGCTGGAACACAAACACATGCTGATATGTATGACAACAGCAAGATATGGTGTTAGTGAGGCAGTAATAAACAAAACAAAGTTAAACCACTACCATCTGCCCAATATGACACATCACTGAGGACATGGTTTTCCCCCTGACTTGCAGGCACAGACCATGTTACTGGTAGGCCACCTACCCCTGACCACAGCATTTTGTGCTGATGTACAGTCCCAGGCCAATGGCCCAACACAGCAACAGCATCCTCACGAAGTATGTCCTGTGTAGTGGGAAACACAAGAGAGACCAACATATGTCATGTTCTTGCTGTGCATACACACACTGCGACTTCCTGTCCCCAGCTGTCAGAACCCCACAACATCACATACTGAACGGTTCACTATCACACTTGTACAGATCTCTCGCATTTGAGAGGCAGCACTGAGGTGTCGGAGGCTAACTACGAGGTGGTCCGTAATCTCTCTGTCCCCTCCCGGACCTGCTCGGGTGTTGTACCCACTGGTCCTAGAGTTTGGGTGCTCCCACCATGTTTTCTTTTCTCTTCCTCACCCCAATGTCGCAATATTTAGCCTGGGTCCCCCATATTGACACCAATGCCCCCTCTCCATGTGTACTGGTGGTGCCTATGTCCTGGTAACCCACTGTCATTTGCTGTAACACGCTAAATATGCAGGCACACCTCCGTGTATCCACTGGCCAAATACATCTCTCTGGTGTGTACATCTCATACCTTGAATAATATGGACAGCTGTGTGCTGATGATGTGCAAAAATAGATGGCAATGTCTGCGTCCCTCCAGCAGAACCACACCCCGATGTCTGTTTGTGACCTGACCATGATGGCATGCATGTCACCCCTTGTGTGACCGTGAATAAGTCCCAGCATGGATAGCCTATATGTGCACCTTAAAAAAATAACTCTCACCTAAGTCTCTGATGTGTATGCGACGCACGTAACCTAAACTCCCTCGCTAGGGTCCGCAAGGTAGTTGTTGATGTGGACTGTACTCTCCCTGCCCTACACACATAGCACAGCCTTTAAGCTTGAGGCATGTGGCATATGTTTGAGATAGCATCAGCTAGAGATGCAGTTCCCCCCCTGAAAAACCTCGGAAAACAGAATCCACCCCCACAGTTCAGCGCTCAACTTGCCTCCTAGTAACCCACACCTTGCTGATCGGGCCCCGATCACCTCTGTTTGTGTGTACATATGCAACACTGCACTGCATGGCTATTCTCCACCACCAAAATGTAGCGACTTCTTCGCCCCCTGGCTTGCACACTGCACCGGTCCCCCCATCCTTCACCATATCCGTGTCAGTCTACGTGATGACCTATACATCCGGCCACACTGTGGGGTTGCATGAGCACCCCTCCCAAATAGTTAATACCATCATGAAAAACTAGTACTGAGCATGTGTATTGTGCTATGTAATGCCTGGTGGCGCCACACATAAGAAACAGACACACGTAGCCAGCTGACAGGAGAATAACCCCCCCACAAGCAGCTCGAAATTGGTTACAATATAACCACACCATCCGCTGGACAACTGTCCCCAAACATGGTCTGCCCTCCCACTGTGAATACCGCGCCATATGCCTTCCACCGTGCTCCACCCATAGCCTCTAAACCAATAACTGTGTTTTTGCACAACAGCTGCTATCACAACCACCCACTAACTTGGAATGTGACCCACAAAACCTCCCACAGGCGGTCAAAATGGGAACACCCAACCACATAAGCCACCACCACCTGCTGTTGTGCCCTGCCCACATTGTTTTTCGCACACTCATGCCTATATGTGACGTGGGGATTGTCCTGTTAAATGTCAATGCAGTGTTGCGCTCCGAAGGTTATGTCTTTACAGAAACCATCAACCTTTACCCATCACACACATAGAAAAAACACATGTAGGGGGGAATATATGCAATACATGCAGGATGCAGATCTCTGCAATCAACCTCCGCCTGACCGCTGTGCCCTCCCGTGGGTCATCACCACTGGCACGTACAGGGGAGCACGTTGTTCCTCCTCCAGATCCTCATTAGCTCTGCCGGGATATCTGTGCCTGAGAGCAATGCGTGCAGGATGGAACATGCTATGATTCATCTCTGCCCCGGTCATTGGCTTATATGGTACGGACCCGCCTGTCCTCTCCAGACACCTGAAGCGACTCTTCATTCACCACTGGCCAGGGTGCGCTCTATGACAGAGCGGC